>LR999958.1:31322663-32820327 GCA_905220385.1 Xylota sylvarum | reverse complement strand
TGACATCTCTTGTAGGATTACCGACTATAAATTGAAAGGCGAGACTAAAATCTTACAGAAAGAGACTAAATTAGTAAGGAAACCGAAAAGTTTCAGATTCCCACTTATAGAAATATTTCATTACAGTTGAAGTCCTAAATATTTCTTGGAAGTCAGTTAATCATTTACCTTAGCAACATTCTGATGAAGTGTTGGCACACAACACTAAACCAACACCTTAATCTTCGTATTTCAAAATAAAGCTACGAGAAAATTTTCAACAAAACTAACAAGCATCCTTATTGCAAACAGAAATTTCCTAAACTAAATAAACTTTCATTAAAACATCTTTGTCGAGTCGTTGCATGTGTTTTCCTTCTTCTGTATATCTTTAGGTTGATGCTATAAATTTATTTACTCATCCTTTGCTAAGCTTCGCGTGTAGACACCCAACTAGTACTTACAAACTATTCATTTTTCAATACCAGTTAAGCTTCGAATACAAATATCATTTTCACTACCAGCAGCAGCTGTTGTTTCCTTTTTTAGCTGAAAATCTGCCAAGCGACCAACATCGTGAAAAACTTTTACTTCAAGGATAATTAGTTTTTCCCTACCACCATGGCATGGTGTGGAGGAAAAAAAAAAAACTTCCCAACTATTCATTCATGCCGAAAGGAAGGATGAGTAAAAACCAAGGGCAGTCATCCGCATTGTATTGTTTGCCCGTATATATGTATTAAGCGATGTATTTAAAAAAAAAGTGTCCTTTTTTGTAGAAAGAGGAAAATTTGCTTTCTAAAGAGATGAATGATCATTCATCGGATGATGGCGTCGAGATTTTAGATACTTTTTGAAAACTTCTTTTTTTATTTTTGTTGACACAGCTGTCTATTATCCCATCTATGAACTGGTATTTGTTATTTGGCGAAAAGTGCTATCAGATGTTAAAGTATTGAATAGAAAGGATATGAAAATAACTTAAGTCTTTATCCACTAAAAGCTGGTGGAAAACTTTGTTTACTAGTTTATCGTAGGAAATCCCTTTTGAATAAATCTCTTAGCTGATGAAAGCAGATTATTGTGGATAGGGCTAGGGATTCGAGACAAATACTTTTCTGTGAAACTAAGTCAATAACACAAAGTGGAATATTCAAAAGAACATCCTTGAAACTAATTGAGGATGATAAGTGAAATATTTTTTTTTTAATACACGTCCTCAAGTGACTTCCTCGATAGAGTTGTCAGTAGTGCAAGAGTCATAGGTATGCAATTCAGGGGATTTCAGTTTGCATGCGCATAGTGTCCTTGTGTAAAGTTGTAAAAAAATGTAACGTTTGGATAATAGCGCTAGGATCTTGTTTCAAATGTTTAGACTAAAAAAAATTCCTCAAAAGTAAAAAAATCGTTTCTAAAACTGCACGTGTTGTATGAATCTCTACAAATCTATGGCTGGGAAGTGATGACAGCTGCTAAGCTACAATTTCATACCTACTTCAAGAGTTACAGCGTTTAGATGGTTTTCTTGGTCGTAGGCGACATTAATTGCAAAATAACAAAATTGAGACTGAGTACTACGGACTAAGGAGGATGACAGATTCTGAGTATGTTGTCTGAAAAGACGATATCTGATGAAGCCAAGGCACCTGACCGGGCTGACTTATTACGATTACTGTACCGGCAGTGACCATCAATATTTAGTATAGAATCAATAAAGAAACCAGCACACGGTCAATAGAAATCAAGGACGAGCAGCTCGATGTAAGGCCGGGTGTCTTAACAAATGGTGACAGAAGTTAGTAACGGGAAGAGAAAATGGTCAGATGCTGAAAAGGAAAAGACTACCAAGTCCACAATAGAAGCCACAATGGACCCAATACGATGAGGGTTCAATGTCTCTATGAAAAGGAAATTAAAGGAGGCAACCTACAAATATACTGGTAGACAGCAGCATATTATTGAAATAAGGTGGAGGTGCCTACATGTTAGACGTGAAGCAACCAGATAAAGATCGAGTGATACAGAGGATGTATGCATTAACATTTTTCAGATAAGGCTGGAAGGGACTCGAAAGAACAATAAGCTTTAGCAAAGGGTAGAAAGATTTTCAACAGGATATCAACTGTGATCTCTGTGGGTTATGGTACAAGAAAAGAGTCTACGCAAATTTCGACCGCAGGGCACTTGACCGATCAGAAAGCGTCGAAACTAATGTACATCATAGATATAAACTTTCAAACATACCCAGTCAGGGAAGAGCATACCATTCTCGATCTATAAGAGGACGTTCCACTATTCAGTGAAAAGGAGTAGATGCTGACTGCAATGACTGCAATGACTGCAATTAATGCACACAAGAAAGTCACCGGGCCTGATAATGTACAAGTAGAGATGATCGTTTAAACATTCCCTCGACTTCTGCTTATTACATATACATATACAACAGTCACCTAAAGTAAGAAGTATTTCACAAAGACTGCAGAATGCAACAATTAGTGCTCCTTAGTAAAGGAAAGAAAGAACTGGGTAGGATACCCCTTTGACGTATAGACCCCTATATATATTTGGTTGGTTGGTTAAAACCGGTCCTCGATGGGAAAATGCACTTAGACTAGAGGAGGTCCATTGTGCTGCCGATGTGTAAAGTGCATGGATCACAATCTTACCCTGGGAACTATCCACTCCTTTGTATGAAGGAGCTAATCTTAGCCGTGCAGGCGTTGTTGAGATCGTTGAGATCACTGAAATGGTATTCGCCTAATGTAGCCTTCCTAGTGCCGGCGAGTGCAGGGCACGTGGACAGGAGGTGACTGATGATCTCCTCCTCTTCATCCATACAGCTTCTACAGAAGTCGTTGTAGGGGATGCCCAATCTTTGAGCATGTCTTCCTATAGCACAGTGTCCAGTGAGGGTGTTAACTATCTTGGAGAGGGTGATCTCTCCTATGTTTTAGGAGTCCAATGAACCTGGTTTTATTTAAAGGCGGCCAAAGGAGCCTAGCAGTGTGACATTGGTCGAGTTGATGCCATCGATGGTTGGCCTCATTCTCTCCGTCGGCGTTAACTATGTATTTAACATAAAACGTAGGCGCCTTGATGTCGGTGACGTTTATGCTATTAAGACCAGAGGAGCCTCGTCTAGTTAGTTCGTCAGCTTAACAGTTCTCTGGTATGTCGCAGTGACCTCGTACCCAACAAAGGGTGAGGTTATACTGTCCAACTATCTCGTTAAGAGATGCGGGGCAGTCTTTCACTGCTTTGGATCTCGTTGTGCTCGATGCAAGGCATTTGATGGCTGCCTGGCTGTCGATGCACATATATGACAATATCCGATGCTGGTTACTGCATTAACTGCCAGCCAGTCAGCTGCTTGACAAATAGCAGTGAATTCGGCTTGAAAAACGCTGTAATAGTTTGGAGGGGTAAAGACTCCAGTACCGATTCCTTTCTCGATTTTCAACCCATCTGTGAAAATTGACAGCGATTCGTGGTACAGGACATTCCGTTGTGTCCATTCAGTTCTGTCTGGTATCGAAAAATTTTAGCCCATGTTGAAGTTGTATTCAGTGGGCAGGTGGTCGGTGACTTGTGGAAGATGACGAAGTATCAGTAATATTCTGGCATGTCCAATGTGTAGCTCCTTCCATTGTTTAGAGCTTCTCAGCCTTACTGCTGAGCAGGCAGACAGTTGTTAGCTGACGACTTTGCATCCAGTTTTTTCTATTTTTAGAATTGCTTCGTTGAGCACTAGAAATGGAAACAATACTCCCCCTTGGGGGTAAAACGGTGTGGTTGTCATATGACATTGCTGTTTCCGAAGGACGCAGTGATTATCCTGCTTTTAAGCATATGTTCTATAAAGCAGCAGACTCTTTCGCAGATATTGAGCCTTCGTAGGGCATTGATTATCGAATATATTTCGACGTTGTTGAAAGCTCCCTCAAGGTCTAGGAAAGACACCAGTGCGAATTCTTTAATTGAAAGGGATTTTTCGATAGGTTGGATGATTGAGTGAAGGGCCGTTTCCACAGATTTACCTTTTTGATAGGCGTGTTGTGACGTGGGTAGTAGGGTGCTATCAATGGTGGCCTTTCAAGAATCTCGAGAAGAAAAGACGTTAGACTGATTGATCTAAGGTCTTTCGGAAAGGTATACTATGTTTTGTCTGCTTCCTAGCTCCAGGCAACCCTTCAGGATAAGGGACAGGGTATGCGCTATAATGCTGAATGCCGCCTGGATTTGTGCCGGGAAGATACCGTCCGACCCCGGGGACTTGAAGGGCTCGAAACTGGCCACCGCCCATTTCAGTTTCTCATCATTGATGAGTTCAGGAGGTTGCGAGGGCGTGCGATATTTATCAGAGCAGGAGTATTGCTGGGGATGGACGTACAGCCAGGAAAGTAAGCAGATTGAGCAATGCTTCATCAGATTCCACCCATGATCCATTTGGGTTCATAAGGACACTCGGCACGGTTGGTGTTTTGGAGAGGACTTTGTGCAGTCTGGAGGCTTGAGACATATTGTCAATGCTCTCACAGAAACTGCGCCAGGATATACGTAAGCCTTTCCGAACTTCAGCTTTGAACTTCTTCAGGCCTTGTTTGTAAATGTCCCCGTCCGTGGGTAGACTTGTTGATTTGGCTTTGTTGAACCAAAGTGACGTATGTAGACACGAGCTTTTAGGAAATGATCGTTTTAATTGACGCACAGAAAGCAGACAAAATTTCCATCCTGCTGTTGCAAAGATGTTAAGTAAATTAATGACAAATTTAGGAAGCTCTACAACGAGCTGCCAAAACTCTGTTCTATATAACTATGTGATCTAGAATTATAGACGCCGTCGGTAAGAAAAAATATAGAAAACAAATGGCAACAGTATAGCGAAAAAAGTACTTATACCAAGTAGATCACAGGAGAAAGTTTTACTCTTCGTCCTCGTTAAACCATTTTAAGTCTCTGATGAAGCGTAAAAGGATCTTAACACAAGGTAACATAGCTATTACCAGATCGTTGTAATAGAAGACTCTTAATGAAGCTTCCTTTCACGAAAGAAAACTGGACAGAAACAAAGAAGGTAAGGAATAGTTCCTTCCTCTTTCTCTTCGGTCATGGAGTTTCTACAAACGTCGTTCGTAAGAAAGGCCCAGCCTTGTAGCATGTTTGGGTATTAGACAGTGCTCAGTGATGGCACCTATGTATTGTAGTGCATGCAATCTATTGAGAGAAATCATATTCTTAGAGCGTTTTAAATTCAGTTTTGGCCAAATTTGGGGCGACAATGCTCAAATAGAATTAATCATCAGGTCTACGTGCTTGTAGGCTTCGGGTGACTTCCAGATAAGTACAATACAATATATGCCATTCTAGCGATGAGAAAGGAGAAGATCTCTTCTCCCTATTGAGCGTAAACATTATGTTAAGCTAGGATACGTTCAATTTGGATGAATAAAGCCTTTTGGCCTGCTTTTGAAAATAAAATAACATAAATCGTTCGAAGAGATAGAATTCCCTCAACTAGAAGTAACATCATATGAAAGCTAGGAAAGCGCTTTATAAAATGAAACACATTGTTTTGCAGCGTCATATAGTAGACATAACCTTAAAAAAAAAATCGACAAATCCTGCAGGATAATGAAATGTTTTCAAGAGTAAAGAGAGTTGTATTCGCACTTTAACTACTTTTTATTTATCCACCATCACAATCCATTTTAACTACTCCTTCATAGCTCTGCACAGCTCTAACTAACTTAATTCTAGTGAAATCTGTTGGAGAGTATTAGATCAACCACGCAGTTTCTTGGTCGTGGATGTATCTTGGAACAATCGCCCACTTCCTACGTGAAGAATTCATTTCATTGTTATTGAAAACTCCCACTCCCACTGTAGATGCCATCAGCTGTTGTCTTAAGTTTCCTTGCCAAACTTAAATAAACTCAAGATTTACCCACTCATTGAGTCCTGTAAATAAAATCCTTTAAAGAGAATTAACTTAAGTCTTCACCAGAACTCATAAATTTCTCATACCTACTCATACTTTTCTTGTATCCTTCGATACGATTTACATTCCAAACGAAAGCCAAAATAGCACCCAAAAAAAAAAAAATTTACTGAATCTGATATGGAAATCCTTTCCATCGCCCAGAAGGGTAAACAGTTTAATTCTTTTGTTAATTGGCTCCAATGCCAAATGGCATGAGACTTCCAGGCGACTTAATTCAAATATTTACACAACTCCTCGAAACATAAACATTTGCATTGAGTCTTAGCCCGCTTATACATTTCTGTCTGTGGGAGTACAAACCGAGTATTTAATATCACCTAAAGGATACCGGGTGGGTTGAAAACTTTTATCTCCATTCCTTTCAATTCGAGCTGCGAATCGTCTTCATCTGCAATTCAACAAAACGTCTTCTTAATCCTCTCATAACACTGAAGATGCATTTATCTGCCAGATACGGTGCGCACTTGAAAAGTTGAGTAAAAAGGAACAAAAAAAAAAACTTTCAAAACTGAAATCTATCATAATGCACTTGAAACTTTGGAAAATAGTTGCAAAGTTTCCATCTCTGACTTGGAGGAGGATTCCCAGGGTGATACCCATGTCTATGCCAAGTAAAGGCGCTTAATTCCCTAACTCCAGTGCGCTTTAAAGATAACATCCATCTGCTGGGTCTCTCTCAAAGCCAGCGAGTACCATATTTCGTACTTCACTTTAATGAGCAGAATTTCGTATCGTTGTCGTATCCTGTGCGCTTGACACACAATGAGTTCCGTTCCGGGGAGAAGTGATAAATTAACACATGTGCAAGTGAAAGGAAGTGTCAGTTGATGGAAAAATGATAACCAAGATACGATGATGGCGACCCACGGCCTTCTGCTACAGAGATGAACAATGATAGGTGTGGTTTGTATGCTAGTGTGTGGTTAACCCTGTCAAGGAGTACTTCCAACAGGAAAGGATTTTTTTTTTGTTTTGTTTTGTTTTGTTTTATGCAAGTAAAATGATTGTTGGTGAAGTTGTAAAAAAAAAAAAACTTGCACACAACTATGAAAGTAGCTCGAGGGTGTTGATGAGTGGAATAAAGGTCAAAGGATGTAAACGGGGAAAAATCTCTGGATTTTGTGGCAGAGGGCATGACTTAAATGAAATTTGAAGTAGAAAGGTAGTTCCATTCTTTAGAGGTCAACGTATATCGTTGAATATCTGGTCCAGAATTCAAGAAGGACGAATGGAAAAGAAGTCCCAACTGTGAACCCATTTTTGGCTGTTGTCTATTACAACAAGATAGTTGTTGCTAGTTAAGCTCAAAATACTACAATTGTACGGACTGGGTTAGAGTTTTCATTATAAATTAAAGGAAAAATCCCGAAAATTAAATCCTAAAGAACATTCACGAAAATTAGGATTCCAAATACTGTAGTTGGGTAGATATCTTCATTCACTACATTACGAAGTGGATACGTGCAATCTAGAGTAAGGTGAAGAGAATTTGTTAAGCACCTTATTAATTCAATGATCTTGACAATACGTACCAATTGACGCAAGTTACAATGAATGAGCAACTTGCCAAACTTAGGAAGAAAGGTAGAAAACTCTTCAACTCTGCTAAACGTCTATAAGGCACTAGTTCAAGATCATGTAAATTGTGTAGGTATGCTAAAAAAGACTAATGGCACCTATAAGTCCAACATCATTTGTTCTCAAAACCATTAAGAGACTCATTGACATTCATATTAGAGGCCGGCTAGATTTATTCTATACCTTTGCATTCAAGTCAGTTTGAATACAGGAAAGGTAAATCCACAGACGGTACTCTTCATTATCTTGCGAAGGAACTTTTCTTTCACTCTGTGCATTCCTTGACATTGAGGGCACATTGGATAACACTGGCTATGACTCCATAGCAAGAACAATTAGTAGCAGAGGTATCGAGGATCCTACCAATCATTGGATAAGGGCCATACTTCAAAGTCGAATTATTACTTCCTCATCTGGGGAAGTGTCAGTGTCTGTGACCGGAATTAATGGCTGTCCTCAGAGAGGAGTCCTTTCTCCCCTTTTGTGGTCACTAGTCATCGACAATCTTCTAGTCGATCTACAGAGATCAGACTATATCGCCATTGGTTATGCGGATAACTTGGCGATATTTATTAGTGGTAAACACAGGGCAACCATTTCTAATGTGTTTTACTAGACATGTTGAAATGGTGCAGCAGAGAAGGACTATCTATTAATCATTTCAATACCGCTCTAGTGTCTTTTACATAAAGAAGACTGATCAATCTAGGATCTATTACCATTACAGGCACCGCTCTAGCTTATTTTAGTGAGGTTAACTATCCACGCATTATCGTTGACAAACGGCTTAGCTGAAATTCTCATATCAAGTCCGCCATCGAGCGCGCCACTAGGGCCATGTGGACCAGTAGGTGCCTATACGGCAGAACTTGAGGTTTAAATCCAAAAATGATTGGATGTATACAATGAGAGTGGGGCCCATTATCAAGTACGCGGTCATCGATTGGTGGGCGAAAGTTCTTGAACGGACAACGGCAACTAAGCTAAGCCTGTCTCTGTACCTGCCCTACGGCAGCATTAGAAGCTGTTGTTGGACTTTGTCCCCTATAAATCTTCATTAGGAAGACGGTCGCTAGATGTCTATTAAGTGTAGACTAGGTGACAATATGGGATATCTGAACATTCTTGACTCAATTCCCACAAAGGACATGTTTTGCATTATATCCGACATCATGATCAGGGAGTACTGTTTCGGTAAGTTAATTGACGTAGAAATATTGCACTGTGCAAACTGGTCTAATGGTGCTTCGGCACTAAAACCTAGAAGTCTGGTCTGGTTTACAGACGAATCGAGGATGGCAACTGGAGTTGGAGCTGGCATCTTTAGAGCTAACACCAGAGTCCCGATACGGAAATATTTCCCATGGTTTTCCTTGCTGAACTTCATGCCATTGAGATCTAAGCTAGAATAAACCTTATTGAAGGTATTAAGGGCCTTTATACAAGGCCAATCTGCTTGCAGCCCTATTCCCTGCGAACTCCCGATTGTGCTTTACCTCCCCCTGTACTTGAAAGCGTGGAATATTCTATGGGACAAATCCACTTTCGCACTCGTACAGTAGCAAGAGTACATTAAGATCTTAACATAAACAAATCCACTGATTCAGATGGTATCTCACCCATTATTCTGAAGAGGTATTCTTCCAGCTTTGTCATCTATCCTACTCTTCTGGACTCTTCCCAGCCCGTCCCTAAAAAATGCGAATCTTCTTCTCCCTCCAATTATCGACCCATTGCACGTACGTCTCTTCTTTCCAAGGTCATGGAAACGCTGATAAATCGTTAGCTTATGAAATATCTTAAATCACGAAAGCTCCTCAATGACCGTCAGTATGGCTTTTGTACCAAAAGGTCCACTGGTGATTTGATGGTATATCTCATCGAAAAGTGGAACCACTCTCTGCATCATTTTGGTGAATGTAAGATTGTTGCGCTAGATATTTCAAATACATTTGACAGAGTTTGGCATCAAGCTCTTTTGTCGAAAATGCGTGCATTTGGCATCGATGAATCTCTTCTTCAATGGATTAAAAACTACCTTTCGCAACGTTCTTTTCAAGTGGTTTCGGACGGTTTCAAGTCTGATATCCACCATATAAATGCTGGTGTTCATGTAATGCATGGTGGAATGTAATGCTTCAAAAACCCAATGCTGTCAGCTCTCGCTCAAGCGTAACCTAAACCCTTTGCCATTATCAATAAATGGCACCTACATCGTCGAAACCGAAAAATTTTCCATTCTCGGTATGTGTGTTAACGACCATCTGCTTTGGAATGACTACATATTCGAATCCGCTAAAAATGCTGCGAAATGTCTAGGATTCCTCAAACGATGCAAGAAGTTCTTTACCCCATCTGATCTGGCTACAACATATAAGGCATACGTCCGCCCCAAGCTGGAGTACAATGCTTATGTCTGGTCAGGTGCTCCTAAGACCTCTTTGCACCTGCTGGATAGAATTCAAAATCGCGCATTGCAACTAATAGGGTACAAAAGCATAGCGGAGTCTATTGACTCGCTTCAACATTTATCGCTTTTTCTACAAACAGTGCTCCAGCGAAATAGCCAGTTGCATTCCGCCCCTTCAACAATTTTCTCGCAATACCCGTCATGCTTTGAATGCTCATCAGTATACCCTCAAGCCTATATATCTTCGGCCGTACCGTCAAGTATAGAGTTTGTTTTATAAACACATTATAATCCACAAACATTTAAAACAAATGTTCATCGATATCTCCTATATTCTCCTCCTAATTTCCCTCACGCCCGCGCTGTGTCTGAACATTAAAAGGGTAGTACTAAACCCTTGAGCGGGCGTGAATTATAAAAAAAAAAATTAGGGGCTCTAGGATATATGTATGTGTGTCTTATCAAATAGCCAGGCAGCTCTTAAAGCGCTGTCGCCTAATTTAATCGACTCCTTATCTTTTGCCAGACATAATAGGGTAAAACTCGGTTTGGTCCCTGGTCATCAAAGAATTGCATGCAACGAATCTGCAGATGAACTAGTTAGGGCTGGCTCAGAATCTGCATTCATAGGACCTGAAACCTTCTTTGATATCAACAGGGCTGCCGCCCCAGCGCTGATAATGATTGGGAACACAAACTTCGTCTGGTCTAATGGGAATGTCTCGGGGATGAAACAACCCAAGCAATTAATCAGGCCTTATTCTTTACAATGAAATCCTTAATTTAGACAAGGATAGTATAAGAAAGCTGGTGAGCTTTCTCACATGACACTGTGGCCTTCAGTATCACCTGAATAAGCTGAATATGTGCCCAGGAACACAATGTAGGTTCTGCTTGGAAAATGACGAAACTCTTGAGCACATTCTCTATGAATACTCAGCATAGGCTAAAAAGGCATATTTTTCATAAAGAAATATGTTCGGCAGCGGAGTTGAGAAATTCTGCCGCAAAGGACATACTATCCTTCATTAGAGAGGTGGTACAACTCTTGGTTAAATAGATACCCTAATTAATACAATATATCTTTTCAAGTTGTAGTGTCAGTCATATGGACAAAGGTCTACACAGAAAAGAAATTGAATGTAATAATGGATCGAATCACACAAAGGATCGTGAATGACTTATCTCCGTTAACAAAGGCATAAAGGATCAATATAGTCGGTATTTTCTGCATAAATACTTTACTAATTGGGCAAGAATGTTTAGTTTCAGGATAATGAGTCTTTCTATGTCTAATTGCAACCATGAATCGAAGCACGTAATGTTCGAATCTCCAATTCAAAATGAGAGGTATACATAAATTGTAAGGAAAATTAGATTTCGTATCGTCGCAGAAGATGTGAGCTGCAGTAAAAAAAAAACATTATAAGGCGCATTCTGATAGTGCTCTTATATCCTTATCCTCCGTATTTCAAAACCTTCCTCAACTGGATCGATCTGTGTACTCTCTGTACTCACCTGCTTGACTGGATAAGTGCATTCCACTACATGGCATACTTTGTAATGGTCTTCTTATGTAAAATTCTTCGTTTGAGACGCGCAGATAAATGTAGAAACAAATACAAGAGGTCTGTGGGTGACCCAGGGCTTAATTTCTCATAACCATTCGTGTTGTTCGTGTTGTATTCTTCACACGAATGCAAGAAACATACTATTTAATGCCGTGCTATACACTCGGATGTTTGTCAGATGCTATCGAGAGCTAGGACCTTGAAAGAACTTTTTTGTTTTGTCTGGTAATCGAACACGAACCTCCCACTCAGTAGTCTGCCGCACTAACCACTAAGGCACTGTGTCAACTTTGCTTTACAATGAATCCTGTAAAAAAAATCCCTTAATCCTTCCACAAAACAAAAAACCCATTTAAAAAACATCTAAAAGTACCAGCAACCTGTCTTTTCTTTATTCTACCTGACCTCATCTATCATCACTGATTCCTTTTATACTGTTCCAGTTGCAGTTTGTGGAGAACAGAAGGAAGATTCTAATAGCTTTTAAATATTACATCACTTGCCAGCGCAAAGTAGACAGACAATGTCCTTCCAAAACAAAATTACAATTTCTCTTAGTTAAGCCACATCAAATGCGGGCATATCACATTAATTCATGATAAATTATCTACAGGAAGAGGAAAACAAATTGTTCCGAGGATAATGAATTGGAAAAAAAAAACAAAAAAAAAAAATCCGCATCTCTATTGTTGAATGAGAACTATGTATACAGATGCAAAGGATACACGTTGTGTGCGGGCTCCACACCACGATTTAACATTCTCGTTAACTTATTTATTGATTCGTTTGACCTTGTTCTTGAATTTCAGATGCCAGATAGGAAGGATATGTTTTTTTTTTTGTTTTTTTTTAAGCAAAGAAATCATTAATAAGAAGCCAATTCCGTGACTGTTCCTTTTATTTTGTTGGCTCTCTTCTGTGTAAAAACGACAACATGGTAAACAATTGAACAAAACGAGATAAATCCTCATTAATGGTCTCATTCGGCAATTGATTGACGTTTTGTTATTTATTTTTCGCTAATTGCCATCATTGGCATTATTGGTTGGAAGTTAATTTGTCCAAAAATATAAAAACATTTGGCAGACATAGAAGAGAAAAATGGATGCTCATGGGAACCAAATTGTAGGTGGAATTGGTAGGGAATTTCAGTTGAGAATAATGAACACAAGGAGTTTTGATAATGACGATGGTATCTATGTATGTATGTACCTATAATAAGAATGGGGTATATTATTGAAGGAAATTTGCCAATACATCCTTTACTTCAAACAGTTACAGGCATTAGATGCGGTAATAGGGAACGCTAATACGCAAAGCAGATAGAAGTTGGAGATACTTTTGAACTGTTTTACTGTGTACTAATTTCATCAACCAAGTAGACAATTAAAAGGCTTGTCTTTTAATTTTTTTCTCAATACGATGGTTGCTGTTTTGATAATTCCGAGTTTTAAGTATTTTGTTGCTGGACTTGCCCGCTTTTGTTTTAAATTTACGGATAATGGCATACGAAGCCTCTCAGATTGAGTAAATCAGCAAATAGGAATAACAACCGGGAGCTCTATAAGAAGGTCAAGCAACTGGCAGCTGGTTTTAACGTCATGAAGGGAACTGCAGATGTCCTTAAGCAACACTACCAATAGTTTCTAAATGGTCATGATTAGGTTAGGTTAGCTTATATAGGATTATTAGTTGGCCATAGTGGGCCCATCGCGATATATGTATAGATAATCTTTATGGTCGGAAACCTAAACCAATTCGTCCATACATTCGTCCATCCGTTCAAGGAAACAACCTCCTCTAAATTGTTGATAAGTATCTTCCGAGAGCCACCGTATATATTGGAATTTCGTTTTCGATGGAAACTTTTTCCTTTGCCAATCCTCACATTACAGTACTTTGTAGGATACTCATGTCGAAGTCGAATGTACCAAAACTTTCATCCCTTTTTACTGCTATCTGTTTGTAATTTTGCTGAATTGTGAGAAGGTGGTAATGCAAGAAGGGTGCACACTTACAGTCAACCAAAAATTAATCCCCTCTCCCTGTATAACAAAAGTTGACTCAGGTATCAAAAAGATGAAAAACAACGAGGCCACCGTCTCTGATGGCTTCCTAGTGGAGCTTTTCAAATACGCAGGTGATGTTTTGGTAAGGTGCTTGTATCAAATCATCAACTAAGTATACTCGAGGACAATGGAGTCCGGAGGGAAACCAAAGGATTCAGTTGAACAATGGTCGATGTCGATGGACAATGCGGTACTGCGAGGTGCGAAGAGGTTAATCGACGTTGTGGAAGCCGAACGCAAAGATGACATGCAGATGATGAGTGCAGACCCTGATTCTAAGCGGAGGCTGCGAAAGAAGTTTAAGCAAAAGATGAAAAGGGCGAGAGTGGCACTGGCACGGTACTATCTACGTTACGGTCATAGGAAAATCCTAGTTCTCGTGAAAAACGAGATTAGGCAGTTGAATATGCCCATGGATGGAATAAACTAACGAAACTCTTATTGACGATGTAACACTTCCGGAAAAGAAGATTGGTGATATAATCCTCTTTACGGATGGATCCATGATGGATGGCAGAGCGGCAGGTATTTTCTCAAAAGAATTAGAACTAGCCTGTCGTATTAGTCTGGAGAAATATACCTCAGTCTATCAAGCTGAGATGATTGCTCTGTTGCATGCGTTGGATCACCTGAAAGAGGGTCAGGTTAAGGGTAGGAACGTTACCATAGGACTAGACAATCAATCAGTGATTAGACGCATGGAGCAAACAGATATCAATACATCACTCGCATTGGAATGTGTTCATAATCTCAGTGAGTGTTCATCTTGAAATGAGATGACGCTGCTCTGGGTGAGAGGGCACGTAGGGACTCAGGGCAACGAAAAGGCGGACTCTTTAGCAAAGCAAAGGTCAACCTTAGAGTTCTCTGGTCCGGAACCATTCGCTGCAATTGGCAGAGGGATGGTAGAATGCCTAATTAGCAACTGGGCCGCGACGGAACACCAGAGAAAGTGGTCAACCGTGGTAGGTTTCAGACAGGCGAAAATGTCGATTGGCACCACTCATAGAGAAGTTCTAAGCTTAGGGCGAAGAACACTGAAATGGGTGGTAGCGTTATCTACAGGTCATGGAAATTTCGGGTATCGCCTAAGGAAATCGCAACGGCAGCGCATTTACTGTGTCAATGTCCGGCGTTAGCTAGTAGAAGAAGGGAGGTCCTGGGGAGCCACTGGGTAGATACCCAGAAGATGAACCAGATTTCTGTTAAACAGATACTAACGTTGACACGAGGTATCAAAGCAAGAGAGGAACTGTGGAGAAATGCAGATAGACTCTCGGGCTAAGATGGATCGTGGAAGAGAGTCGAAAGGGACCTAACACTGTGTCTGGTTCGAAATCTCTCTAATATATATATAAGTATACTCGATGACTGAAATATCGGCTCTATATAACCTATCTACAGGAAAGGTCATCCTATGCCTTGCACGAACTATCTAGACACATTCAACGTAATGTGTGAATGCTTTTCTGCAACAGAAGAGTGTGGCTTCCGGGACGGCAGAAGGACTATAGACTTCACAATAAGACAAATCCTAGAAAAGACCACTGAATTTTAAGCCGATACTCAACATTCCTGCATCGGCTTTAAAGTAGCATATATTAACATTCATCGTTTGGAACTCTACAAAACGATGGTTGGATTCGAAATCCCAACAAAACTGATTCAGCTGTATCGCTAAGCGGTAAAAAGCATTCGATGCAGTAGTTCAGAAACAGCATGTCCGAACTTTTCCAAACATCCACCGAACATTGGCAAGGAGGTGCAGAGGTATAGTGTGGCTTCTTTGATCTCGTGCTGGAGCAGATTGTATGTAGGTCAAGTGTTAATACAGGAGGCACTATCTTTAACAAATCTGCCCAGCTGCTGTGATATGTAAATGACATAGACATAATTCGTTGCTGCCAGCATGCCACTTTAAAGGCTTCCACAGCAATTGACGAACAGGTGAAGAAAACTTGTCTCAACGTAAATAAGGACAAGACGGAATATACATATGTATGTTGTCAACAAACAAAGTAAAACCAGTGCACAGCCTTGAACAAAGTGTTGAAGAGGTACACTTGCCAACAAGGGCTTGTCAAGAAACACTAAGGAGACTCTATACAAAACCCTCATCATCCCAGTCCTGTTGTATGGTACAGAGGCTTGGACGTTAACGAAGACGGATGAAGATATCCTTGGTCGTTTTGAACATGAAATTCTTCGGATTTATTTCGATCCCATTTGTGTTGACGGGATTTAGAGGAGAAGATCTAAAAGCGAATTCTGCGAAGTGTACAGCGACATCAACGTCGTCAAAAAAGTACGCATCAATCGTCTAAGATGGCTAGGACATGTAGAGCGAATGAACATCACCGCTTCACCTCGAAGAGTCTTGGAATCTAACCCGGAAGGACAAAGCAGTAGAGGAAGACCTCGCCTTAGGTGGCGCGCACAAGTGGAAGAGTACGAAAGATCGCGCTAAATAGAGAGTCTATAGCTGTAGCAAAACCTAAGTAATTAAATGAGTAAGTAAACCTTCCGACTAGTTATTGGTTATTATTTCATGCAACTGACTGCCTTGGCTGGCTTGAACCATCCTGGCTGTAGACCATCCTGTCAACCCAATTTTTCAATACACTTTCGTTGGTTTCGATCGTGTAATAGCTTGACTAATATTGTTCTTGAGTAACTGAATCGTCTCTGGATTGTTTTTATAGAATCGATCTTTAGTAACAAAAAGTTCAACGGCGTTGAATTGCAGCTCCGTGCCGGCCAAGCAATATCATCGACTGATTACAGTATTATTGAACTTACTGTATATCTATTGTTGGACACGTAGCTTCATCTTACTGAAACCATAGCTCATCGAAGTCCAAATCCTCAATTTCTGGACATAAACAGTCGGTCATCATGCTTGGGTACACCAGCTACAGTTGGTGGATTATTTCGACCGAAATTTCTTTTCAAAATTCGCACTATTTTGACAACACAGTGGATGCTGTAACTTTGCAATATTTTCCAACCATTTCGCAACATTTCGTACAAAAATATAATACTGAGTTTCTGTCAATGTTTTGACCTTATAAGAGCTGTCAGTGTCAAAATAGCATATGATTCAAAAAGAAACCAACAGATGGCCCACCCTTTACAGCCGTGAAATCTATTAGTTGCACCAAATCAGGAATATAGTCGAAAAAACTAAAACAAGACGACTGAATTGGCTGGGCCTCATCCAGCGAATGGACAACGTTTCATCCTTTAAGTTCGAGATGAAAAAGATAACGAGCCTCTGGTACAAAAACCAAGCGATGTCAAGATGCTTGACCTAAGATTCTAAGTTACGTTCCCGGGAACCGATCAGGTTGGAATGATGCACTATCTCTGGCATAGTTTCTACACAAATCGGGAGTTCGTTAAGTAAGTTAAGATTCACTGTACCATACATCCAACAATTTAAAGAAGCATTCAATCCACTTCGTCTATATCTTTCTAAGGGTGTATACTCAGCTTGCAGATAATTTAAACATATTCCAAATATCTTTGCGTTGAGATCTCTCTCTCTCTCTGCCCCTTTCGGTACGGTTTCCGTTGTATCTGCTCTTTTTGGTTACATCTTGAGTATCATCGTAAAAATTTTAAACCTTATCGAATGTCAATGTTTAAGGGTTAATGATGTCTCAGGTATCTCCTGCATGTAATCCTAAATATAGTCCCATATGCACTTGTCAAATTATCTTATATGCATACTTTGAATCTGTATCATACTATACCTCGTCTCAGGGTCATACTTTTATCTTTAAAGAACCGGAGATTGTTATGTCATTATCATATCCACAATCTTTTGCCGAAATTTTCCTTTCATAAGGATGTAAACGGAATCGAAATTGGCAGCAACTCTACCAAATCTTTGTTCACCTCTTAAATCTGACATTTGTGTAAAAAGATGCTTTCCAGCTTCAAGTCTGTAGGGTAAGTAGGGGAAGTTTATATTTTAAAGAGTTAAAACCCCTTAAATTGACTTATAACCCCTTATCTATTATTAGAAACGAATTTTAGGCAGTTTCTGTGTCTCTGTCAGGATAATCTATTCAAAATCATAGCAACACTATTATTTACCGATTTATTTCAATCTCCATTGTGACTGTCTCTTGGTAATAGTTATTAACTCCACAACTTCAGTCTTTACAAAATTCCTGACAACCCATCGATCATTTGTACCATCCCTTGCCCGTTTGTCTGTACTGCCCACATTCCTCATCGTAATAAATCATCATCTGCAAGCTAAACAAAATGAACTTCATTTCCATCCACCTCCGCCAAAAGAAATTATTAATCATACTTTACGTCAGTTATCATTACAAATCAAATCAAAAATGTATTACAATCAGCCATCAAAGTAATTTCGCAGAAAATCGCAAACTTTTCCAAAAAAAAAAAAAAATCACACAAAAGGAAAAGAAACCAACACGGACACCGACCCAAGTTAAGGACAAACAATCCAACAGACCACCGCCGCCTTCATCCGAATCAGATTATGCCATGTATTATTAATGCTGGTATACAAATCACCACTTGAGTGTCAATCGCATAGCAAACGAACTAAACAAACTCAAACTGGCCAATCGATGTAATCACCTCTTTCGCACAAGGAATCAACCAGCCTGAGCACACACACACACACCCACTCGCCACTCGCCACTCGCCGATTTATGAATACAAATTAAGGCCTGACCAATTTAGACGACGACGACGACGACAGTCCAAGGGCCATTTGGCCCCCGGACGGCTGGTATTAAATTCTTTAATCAAATGCAACACGATTCCTGATACCCAGGACACACTCATCCTCCACAGCAGATGGCTTTAAGCGAAAAAGGTTCTTCTTTGGGTTATAAATCTCTGAAAACGAGAAGCCTGCTGTTGTGAAGCTCATAAAAATTGCGTTTTGTATATTTTATCTTATAGCCACCAGTTGCCCCCCGATAGCCTTGAAGTCTAAAGTTGAAAACAAGTGGAATCGTAAAAAAGGAAAGCCGAATGGAGGAACAACTCCTTCGTAATCTTGAATCATAATCATGATTGTCTTTTTCATGTCGACTGGTATTTGGAAAAGCTTTACCAACCTGATGTGAACATTTTCTTTCGTCCTCGTCGAGGAACATTTTCGTTCGTCCTTTCTGGTACAACAGGTGAAAGCTTGACGAGAGAATGGCAGCTGCGCAGAGTTGTTATTCAGCCGAAGGATTGGTGAATGTTTTTCGCGTTGAGTATCATCAATATGCTTGGTGTGTATCCTTGCAGTGCGAAACCCTTGTTGAGGGGCTACATGTTGTGGTGGGTAAGGCTTTTTTTTTCTTCTTTTTCTTATTTCTTTTTTTTTTTTTTGGAAATGTATTGGGTCAGGCTAAGTGAAGGTGTTTATTGAATATGAGAAGAATTTTGGTTAGGTAGGTGGTTAAGAAGACAGATCAGATCCTTAGAAATACTGTACAGAGTACTGCAAAAAATTTTACTTTAACCGGGCTGGTTAGGTTAACCAGAGCTTTAAGGATGCCCCGGTCTTTCGTTTAAACATCAGGGTCCTTATGATATTTTTCTGCTTGAGTCCTACCTTGAAGGAAGCTAAAAAATGTTTCAAGCGCCTTAACCTTCTTTAATCTGAATTTTCCAAATCGATCTCAACTACAATTGCACAAATGATCAATAAGAAAAAAAACTAGTTATACTAATTTCCTTATTACAATACTGAGGTAAATTTAAAGCCCTACACAACACTCTACGGCACAATAATTAGTATTGCTCGATTTTCGAAATTAATTTCAAGTGTTATTTGGTAAAACGTTGACACTCCTAATTGTAGGTTATATTTCAGTTTGACACGCGAAACTGCCGTTTATACCACAACATAATGCTGTGGTTAACTAAGCAACGTTTAACGAAACTAATGTGGTTTGTTTGTCCTTGAGAAGGAAATACACGTGAAGTCGTTTACATGTTGATTTTGGCTACGAAACTAAGTGAGTCATAAGCAGTTAATTATAATTCTCAACCTGTGTATGGCAATATTTCATCTGTATCTCTAGATTTAATTCACGTTAAGTGGTTCTAGCCAATTAGGGTAGAAGAAAGTGTGAGGCAAATGTGTTCAGTCATTTGAGCTCAAGGGTAGTATATTCTAGTAGACCGGAACGCATGATGATGGCACTGCACCAAGGTGAAGCTGAGGCTCAAACAACAAGCCTCTCCAGCTAGCTCGCTTGTTAGGCAGCTGTCTCCAGTTTTCCACCCGAAGTTGGTTGATATCTGAGGTCGATGCCTCTATATAGCTCGACCAGCTAATGATTG
Organism: Xylota sylvarum; assembly: GCA_905220385.1. Lineage (NCBI taxonomy): Eukaryota > Metazoa > Arthropoda > Insecta > Diptera > Syrphidae > Xylota > Xylota sylvarum. The sequence continues at coordinate 32,800,389 of LR999958.1, read as the reverse complement.
TATTTTCTTTTACACACAACGTCTATCCAGACTTAACCACAAATCACCCGAAGTATTTTCCTCTCAAAGTCACCGAGAGCATCCTCATACAGTCCATGTCTCTGCGCCGCCGTGCAGCAGGACTGAGATGATAGTTGTTCGAGAAAGGACTTTGCTACTGAATTGCCTTCTTAGCCCAAAAAAGCAGGGTTAGGCAAGAGGAAAGATCTTAGGTAGACAAAATCCATAAATTTATCAAGGATAACGTTTCGTTCGAGATGTCGTTATTGTATGTCCTTTTTTGGTGACAGCATATACTTTATTTTGCTCTCATTAACCTTTAAACACATCTTAGTCATTTCCATCTAAATAAATGCTCGTAAAAGTACCACTGAAATTACGCTGTGTCCTTCTGATTATATCAGAAGGGCTATCAAAACTTACTATGGCTCTGAATAGCTCATCTCTGAACGTAAATGCTGTCATAGGAGGACTTGAAGTTGATAAAATTGTGGTGGGCATTGATTTGAAATCCCTGGATTTTCCAAGATCAGCCGTAGTATAAAAATCTGATCGATGGTGGACTTTCCTGGTCTAAAACCGTAGTGATATGGTCCAATCAGCAAACAGAATCTTGTAGACGACGTTTAAGATATTTATTGCACTATAGTGGAAGCAATAGAGACGGTTCCCGTTCTCGAGGACCGGACAAACAATTATTATTATATATTAATAACATATTATTCTTTAAATCTTTAAATGTTTTATTCTGCTGGGCAGTCGAATTCAGGTCATTGTCACCATAGTCTTCAGAAGTGAAATTTCCATATCCTCAACATTGACTATAATTTTACTAAAAAAATTTCCATGTTTGTCCCTTCAGGCCTCGGTTCTGGAATTGACATGTTCTTTTCAACTTCTGGGTAAACTGTCGAGCCTCACTTCTGCAATACCATCTCTTTATTTCCTTTTCATGCTCCTTCCTTTTCCTTCACAAATCTCGGTGCTCATCCCTTTTCTTATAGTTCTCGAGCACCTTCGAGCATTCAATGCTGTGAGCTTTACAGAAGTTCAGGGCCTTCGCTAATTGTTCGGGTGCACTCGGTCTGTTACGGGGCCTAACATTCCACGTGCAGATTTGAAAGTCAGTGTCCCTATCGCGTTTACAGTTGTCAACAGTTGAATGATCCTCATCCGAGGCGGTTAGTATGTTTGTAACTAATAGATTAGAGAAGTTGCCCTGACGCACAACCACAAGGGGCTGAATGTGCCGATGCCAGTAGCTCCAATCTTTTAAACACCCTTCCTCAGTCTCATGTGTTATCCGAATGTGTTAGTGCAGGTCCGAGTGTCAAGCTTCACTCTACTTATTAACCTAATTATGTAGGTGGCGCTACAGTTCGGGGTGAATCTGGGCCTCAACCAAAAAGCCACTCCAGTTAGCCCGGTCCATAGCTTACTGCCTCCAGTTGCGCACTCCAAGTTGCCTGTTGAGGTCCCTTTAAACTTGTGTGCGCCATTTAAGGCGAGGTCTTCCTCTGCTGCGTTGTCCTTCCGGGTTAGATTCGAAGACTTTTCGGGCCTGAGCATTGACGTCCATTCGCTCTACATGTCCTAACTATCTTAGACGAGTGATGCATACTTTTCTGCCCAAGTTGATGTCGCTGTACAGCTCGTAGAGTTCGCTGTTAAATCTTTTCCTTTAAATAGATCGAAATAAATCCGAAGAATTTCGTGTTCAAAACGATCAAGGATATCTTCATCTATCTTCGTTAACATCCATGCCTCTGCGCCATACATCAGTACTGGGATGACGAGGGTCTAATATAGAGTCTCCTTAGTGTTTCTTGACAAGGCCTTGCTACTCAATTGCCTTCTTAGATTAAAGAAACAGCGGTTGGCAAGTTTAACCCTTCGTATGATTACTGATGGGCTTTTGTTGGCAGAGTTTATAGCCGAATTGAGGTAGACAAGGTCCCTCACTACCTCAAAGTTATAGCTATCTATTGTGACGTTCTGTTCGATTCATCGATTTTGTGTGTCCCTTCTTGTTGACAGCATAATGGTCCCTCATTCTTTTTGATTCTTTGAATTTTTGTGGTCGGGTGAAACCCAGCACATCAGTTGCAGCATTTCTAATGGCTTCTTAGCAACGATGCCACTGGTCTTTAGAGCATGATGCTGGCTGCATAGGCCTTCTCGAGAGGTTGAGGGATACGCGATCGGCAAAGATTCTAGCGGTTTGTTGCGATTGCGGCCATTCAACGTTAAATCTCCTTACAGTATTTTTCCATTGTTATGGCGTTTAAGATATCCCTAGACGTATTTTGGCTGCAACTAAGTAGTGGTCTGAGTCTATGTTGGTAGCTCAGAATGTTCGGACATTTACAATACTGGAGGAGTGTCTTCCGTCGATCGTAGACGGTAGATTGACAGTGCAGCTTATGATGAAAGTATCAAGGAGAGGTAAATCAAGCATAGCATCTAGAGCAGATCCAGGCGTACTTAGAAAAGCTCCCGTGCAGCTGAGACAGTCCGTTCTTTGGAGTTCCGTGCAGAAGACACTGAAATACTTATGCAAAGCCCCCACCAAACAACCGACGCATAAGCTAGAAAAGATCTTACTATAGCCGTATAGATCCAAAATACCTTTTTCTGTGATAAACCCCATGTCTTACCAAAAGCAACTTTGCACTTCCAGAAAACGGAGAGCACTTTGGATGTCTTCAACTTGACATGCTTTGCCCAAAGAAGTTTCTTATCCAGGATCACTCGTAGTTATTTCGCTCCATCAGAGTTGACGATTTGATGATCTAGTGACCGCCATGTTCCTTTATGAATGTTGAGGCGAGGAAACCGTGTGCTAGCTATAATACAATTACGTCCTGCACGTTTTTTCTTTTTGATGGCGATTCATGTTCAGGGTTTGAACATTCCACGTGCAGATCCGAACTTCGTTGTCGTTTTTTTCGTTTCGCAGGGTGGTCAACAGTGAATCTGTCATTTTCCGAGGTTTGTAGTTGTTTCGGAACTTATGCTGTTTTTCCGTGGCAGGGAAGTTACTCCACCGCACAACCCCCAATCTGGAGGATAAGGGGCCCCATCTTCCGGAGTCAGTAACCCACTTCGGGAATATGAGCGCTGCCGTTGAGCTATTATTGATTCATTGGCCACTACCTCTTTTCAAACACCCTGGCTCTGTATTGGAGATACTTGGGATTCAATTATGTTAAAGCATCTCATATAGGGATAACATTAGTGGTTCTGGAATGACTGGAACTGTAGACGCCACCGTTGATTTCATTTAGTGAATTCGTTCGCTGCCGCCTGGAGCAAAGGGAAGTGTTTTAGTGAGAAAGCATTCCTCGTGCTCTCTCGCCTGCTGCCACCAATGACCTTCAAATGGGATTGGTTACTCAATCTCCAGTCAAAGTACTAGGCACCCAGCAACGGAGGTGTAGAGTAGAAGCTGATAGTGAGAGGGAAACGTGAAAATACTTGAATTTTCATATATTCGCATTACTACGACATTTTGGTCAAAGAGTAATATTTGGAAAAGCTATTTGAGGTAAATATATTAGAGCGTAAAAACTAGTATATGGAAATCTACTACTGGAACTTAGAAGTCTGGTCTGATTCACCAAGGGATCGAAGATGAAATTTGGAGTTGTAACTTGCATCTTTGAACACATTCTAAAGTACATGCCATTGACATACGCGTTAGGTTAAAGGGCTCTAGTGTACATGTCTTCTCAGATATTCAGCCGATGCTTAAAGAACTATTATCCAATTCAGTGGACGCTTTGTCAAGTGTTGCTACTATGTATGGCAATCTTTTGACAGACAAAAAATGCAAAACTAGCTAGCACCTGGGTAAGAACTGAAAACATCAACTTCATCCAGTTCATTAGTAAAACGTACGCTACGGATAAGCCTCAACCCACTATGATACAACCAAAATTCTTCACCTTTCACAATAAATGATGCTTTTATGATGAAAGTTTCTTATTGATGGACGATAGGAATCAGGCATATCAGACGCAGAGCCCCCACTGGGATTTTGGAGTGTATTCACTTGATTTTAGTACTTGATGCTGCCAGCACTGGATCTCTTGAAGATCTCTCAGTCTATACCTGCGACTTTCTCAACATGGTCAACACAAGGTGGAGAATTCTCTCTTCATGCCGCGTTTCGATTAGACTTTGGGCCCAATACAACAGAAGAAGGACTGGGGAACTCTTATCGCTGAATAGACCACAGCTGAGCCTTCTCATAGGTATTCTCACAGACCACAATTCAAAGGCAGCCCACCTCAGAAGAATGAGAATCAGCACCATAGACCTATGCAGAGGCTGTGGCGACTCGGAAGTAGAGGAAGACACACAAAACACACTTCCTCTGCGAATGCCCAAGCCTTAACAGATCAAGATACTCAACCCTGGGAAAAGTATTTTTCAACGAACTAGCTAACACGCCACCTAAAACTACCATAAAATTCATCACGAAATCCGGATTGTTTAGGAGGGCCGTTTAAGTTTTGGTAATAATGGTCTTGTTTCATTTCAGGTATCTGAAACCGGAGAATACAATGGATCCGTTGATATCCGAATTAGGCTGCACACTTTATCAGCGCAGTCAACCCCCCAACCTACCTACCATACTTGCGAATGCAAGGTACTGCCTACTTCAGTATTTTTGTGATGATTACCAAGTGTATCTTCATCATTCCTTTCGAATATCGAGATGTGGGAACTGCAGGCTAGGTACACCAATATTACATCTGTTGCGCCCCAAATCCAATTAAGATCACCAAGGACAATTGCAACATCTGGTAGCACGTTTTGTTAGAAGCTGCCTTTTCATCAGTAGAGCGTTGAGTGCATATTAGGATAAGGCTGTCAAATTCAGTCTAGACGCGAATTGTCGTGCAACCTGAAACTCAAGGCTATTAGTCTGGGTGTGCCTCTAATAAAAAATACTCAAACAAATATGTGCTACTTTGGTTATTGGTACGAACTTCCATAGTGAATATCGCACTCCTTTTGCTCATCCTATCCCATCGAATTTTTTGGATGGCGGCGATGTCTGCTTTACGTGCCTACTCTCTTAAGTGACCCAATATTTCAGGTGCAGATCAGAAGATTGTTATTCTTATTTCACTTGCTATGATCGTCAGCAGTAATGTCATTGGATTTCCAGGCTTATGCCGACTTACTTGTACAACCCGCAACGTGGAAGTCCTTAGTTAGGACCTTTAGGATAAGGGGCGAGATAAACCAATTCCATTACTCCTCGTCGGTGATATAAGTTTACCTTTTCTATATGAACAACCAGTAGATATCCTAATGCGGTCCTTTTTTTAAAGAATGCTGTATGTATGCATATTTAATTTATTTTTCATTAAATCATCAACACTTTCCCTACTCAATCAATGAAGAAGAAAACACGCCATAAATATCAGCATCCTTTTGATCCCTCAGCCACAGAAGAATTAAAAAAAAGAAAACAAATTAATTAAATTAGGAAAACATAACTCTCTAGCTACACAAACATATGCCACCAACATGGTGTCCTTAGAATTCAACATTTTGTTATCCCCATTAATTAAGCTGGTAATGTAACATGCTATGTATGTTCTTGCTAACCGCACCTATACATAAAAAAAAAACTCCTAGCAATAATCACTCGACAGAGATGAGGTTTTCCACATAACTTTGGATCGTCAAGTTCCCCAAACTATTTTCCTTAACAACAATTGTTGTGATTTTATCATTCATCAGGATGAACTCGTGCAACTAATTAGTTTCATTTTGTTTCTTTCTTAATTAAGCGTTGAGTGAACTCTTACTGATTCGTTAAGGACTCTCCTACTCTGGCAATGATACACACCAAGATATAAAAAACAAAGTGAGGACAAAATGCTTGACGATTCATTAATTCATCGTAGAAATAGAATTCATTAGAAACTTTCTATCTAAATACAAAGGATGAGAGTTTAATTATTATATGACAATCTCTTCTAATGGGGAGATGTGCATGTGTGAGTGTCTGCAGGATATGTTTTGCTTCCGGAGTTGATTGCTTTGATTGGTTTTAATGAAAGCCAAGAAGACAGATTGACAAATGCACGCGACGTCGTTTGTTAATTGGTGTTTGTGTCGTGGTTCGTGGTTCGTGGTTCGTGGACTTTGTGTCTTTACGCAGAGTTTTCATTTTATTTTCGATCAAAAGGTTTTTATACATCATTTAGGTTTCATTTGCATACTTAAAAATATGTTTTATGAAGAGTGCCTTAATTATAGAACAAAATTCGAATGAGCTGATTATTTCACTTCGGGGCTTCGATTAAATATTCTGTAATGTCCTGAAAATGTTTGTCTTTTAATTTAGATCAAGAATTGTTATGCAAACTTTTGAAGGTACGGGTATTACTAGATCCAGGAGATGGAGGGATAGTGAACATTTAATGTGGTGCATCTTTCTATCCGATGGGAGGTGGGGAATCTTTGAAAGTCAATATTGAGCATAGGTCATCACAGTAGCTGTATACATCCATATTTGATTATCAGAAACTCATAGCGTGCTTCCTCAGAAGGCTATAAGGCAGAGAATATCCCTATTGCTATTCTTATCCTTAATCTGCTTTGTTTTACAATTCCCCCAATTTTCTTTCGACGTAACAGAAACTATAAGGCCTTTGATACACTGTCTTTTTAAGTTTGACCAACTAAAGTTAGCTATATTAGTAATTCTGTCGAGAATGATTCTCCATTAATCAGGGCTTTATAAGATTATACCCATTAAGTGCCAAAGGATTTCTTGATAGCCCTTGAAAGGTAATTACATAAATATTGGGAACCCTATATCGAAGAAAGAAAGTTTCACAGAACTCTGCAAGAAAAGACATAGCAATCTTTGCGCACTGAGTTTGGCCAAACCTCAAGGCTGCTTGTTTGAAGCACCCCGACTAAAGATTTTCAAGTTTTTTTTTTTTTGATTGATTGATTGATTGATCCAGAGCTCGACTATCTAACGAGAAGCAGCTGAGAACAACCCAGATAAAGAAATTCAACGTTGGAAACCTTTAGCGTGACTAGAGTAGCCAGGATCAACACAGAGCACATTAGTTAGAGACTTTCAGTTGTGTGAGAAACGCCAATAATCTGTGCATTCGTATAAAATGGAAGAGAAAAAGACCATTTGTAAAAAGAAAAGGGTCTACACACCCTACCAGCCCAAGGATATCGAAAAATCGTACGATACTACCTAGCTTCAAGGCCGGAACTCTGGTAGTATGGTAGATGTGTTTAAGCACCATTTCCAGCGCCAAATTAATGGGGCGTCAGGTAGAGATTGTGATAGGGCAAGTAGAGAACCCGCATCCAATCTATGAAGATGCCATCTCCTCCTCCCTCAGAATAGTTGACTACAAGACAACCGTCTCTGATTGTCTACCAGCGGATCTTTCAAAATATGGAGGTGATGTTTTTGGGGGTGAATGTACTTAAACGCGAGAGGACAGATTCAAGTTTTTGAATAGCACCAGGAGTGTACAGTGTGCGTACGTTCCAGGTGCATATTCGTAGTTCGTAGTCCGTGGACGTTTCGGATCGTGGTATTAAATGAGGGGGTCCATTATCCGAGGCTGGTGTCTCTCTCATAACTAAATTTTTTTACGTGGTAAGGAAGTAATTCCGACGGCACAAACCCCAACCTGCAGAGCCAGTTCCATTTTTTTAAACAGATGGGACTAGAGGCCGATTTTTAATGTCAGTAACCTGCTTCGGGGATGTAAGTGCGGTTGTTGGCCCAATCCGCCACCATTTCTTTTCCAAAAATCTGACTTGTTCTTAGAAATCTTTATCGATCCGAGTTCCGAATATGTCGAAGTAGCCCAGATAAAGTGTGCTTATGCTTCCCTTTGAAGCTGTGATGCCACCGCTGACTCCATCGAGAGAGTTCGCCGGCTGTCGTATTTATAGTGCTGCACACTAACGCTTATAAGATCAGTAAGTCGGGTCCTAATGGATACCAACCAATAACCGATGGCTACCACTAGGAGGTAAAATAAGCACAATTGATGTGCAGTAACAGTTACAATACTGGACGTCGTCAGGTTGACGCCAGACAGTGCCTACCCTGTTGCTACAGCATCCAGCCATTCTGCTTAATGTCGCATAAAAGATCCTATCCAACATACTGTGTGACCGTCTAAACCCTTTCTGGAGCACACTAATCGGCACATACCAGTGTGGCTTCCGGACCGGCAGATCGACGATGGACCAAATTTTCACACTAAGGTAGATCCTGGAAAAGATCAGGGAATTTCAAGTCGAGACTCACCATATGATTGCATTCATCGTCTTGAGGTCTACAACGGGATGGCCGAATTCGGGATCCAGGCAAAACTGATCTCGCTGTGCCGCGTGACGCTGGAAAACAAGTGGTGCAATGTCCGATTCGGAAACAGTTCCTCCGAACTATTCCAAACAGATGCGCTATTATGTGACTTCTTCAATCTCGTGCTGGAGCTAATAGTGCGAAGGGCAGGTGTGAAAACGGAAGGAAGACTCCATCGACATCATCGGTCGCTCCCAGCACGCCGTTTTAGAAGCTTTCATGGCGATCGAAGAACAGGCGAAAGGAGTTGACCTTGAAGTGACTGAGGACAAAACCAAATACATGTTGTCAACAAACAAAGAAGCATCTGTCTACTGCCTAGGACAAAACGTCACTGTTGGCAACAGTAACATCGAAGTGGTTAAGGAGTTTACCTACCTCAGAGTAAATATCAACTCCACGAATGACAACTTAGTGGAGATCCGACGAAGACTTACACTAGGAAACCGCTGCTACTTCGGTTTGGCGAAACTCCTAACTCGGAAGACGAAATGTATGCTCTACAAAACTTTGATCCTGCCAGTTCTGTTGTATGGAGCCGAGAGTTGGACGATAAGCAGGAAAGCAGAGCAGATAATGAACACTTTCGAAAGAAAAATTCTTCGTCGGATATTCGGTCCCGTATGCGAGGAGGCGAATGGAGAAGAAGATACAACCGTGAACTCTATAAGCTGTACTAAGCTGTGGATGTTGTCCAAAAAGCACTGTCTCAGACATATCGAGCAAATTGACAATAATGCTCCAGCAAAGAGGATCTTCGAATCACAGCCCCAAGGTTCGAGACGACAAAGAAAAGAAGACCGAACCTCCATTTTAAGGATCAATCGATGTGTTGCTTATCAACGATTCTTAATCCCAAGATATCGATTATACAGTGCAGGAATACCTAATCAAGTTGGAGGAAAATCGAGTTTGGGACTCCCCTCTTGGAGATTTTTGAAGAATTACTGACTGATTGCTATACTGTCAGTGGGCGCCGCGGCTCAAGTCGTTAGTGCATTGGACTACGGAGCGAGGAATTCGAGGTTCAATCCCCAGACATTATCTAAAATTTCTTTCACAGTCCCACCCCTCGCAAACGTCTGACTAACATCCGAGAGTATACACAACTGTCATGAAAGAGTTTCATGTTTAATCCCTCGGACATGGGATTAAACAGTAGATCCCTTTAATTTGTGTAAAGAATATAACACGCACAAAGTGATTGGTTTTGAAAAGCTACGCCCTGGGTCCCATGGATCTGTTGCGCCAAATATGTGTATTTGTAAACTATCAGTGTTAGAAACTTGTAATACGTATAACCTCATGCACAACCTTTTCCAAAAATTAAGGCAGATACTTTTTTCATTCGATGAGCATTTACTTTTTGTGGGCGCCGTGGATCAAGTGGTTAGTGCGTTGGACTGCTGAGCGAGGGGTTCCAGGTTCAATCCCCAAACAACACCTAAAATTTCTTTCACGGCCCCACCTATCGCGAGCGTCTGACAAACATCCGAGAGTAAAACTGTCATGAAAAAGCTTCTCAAAAACAAAAAAAACTGCCGTTCGGATCCGGCATTAAACAGTAGGCCCCTTCCATTCGTGTGAAGAATATAACACGGCCCTGGGTCCCATGGACCTGTCGCGCCAAAAATTTGTATTTTTGAGCATTCACTTTGAAGCTTGTATTAAAGGTCCGTCTTTTATACTTTTTTGGGGAAATTTTTATCTAGAATGCTTTTTTCTTTCTGATTTGTGAATAAAACGTTCTTACCTCACTTACCTTCAAGTCTTGGTCAGAGTGATTTAAAACCTTGTATACCGCTAAGAGATGCAGCTTATTGTTATACACGGCTTAGCAGGCTGAGACAACCGTCCTCTAAAATTTATTAAATTTCATCACTTGCAATAAGGAGTAGAACCAAGGTACAGGTTCTACTCCTTATTGCCTTTGATGATGCCTTTGATGAGTTTGATTAAAACCAATCCCATACTCTATTGTATACACCCTCAAGCAGTTCGGGTGAACTGGCAATTCATTCTTTAGAATCAGCGGGGAGTACTGTCCGAAACAGCCTCGGTTCTGGGAGGTTGTACATGGGGTACCTACAAAATGTAAAAATTAAAATTCCCAAACTAACAAATCCCCATATTTTGAAAAATGTACAAACAGAGAATCCTTAAGCAATAAATCCCCCATTTCAAGGACAAGCGATGAAGTAATTTTGGACGTTCTATGAAGGATTTTATGTCAACGATTGGGAATTTTAGGTTTGGGAGTGTTGACTTTGGGATTTTAGTTTGGCGATTACAATTTTAGAGATTTCGCAATCAAGCCGTTGTAAATATCTATCTCGGTTTTACATTATTGACACTTCAAGTTTCGAAAATCATCTCTCTATTTTTTCATTATTGGTCTATTATGTCAAAGACACTGATATTGGCAGTCAGATCTCCCCAATTTACAGGATATAAAACTCCTGGTCACATCCATAGATGATTTATTACTACATCCAACAACCTTTAGACCATCAACCAATTCCCTTTACATAGCAATTTGGAAAAATAGAAAACGAGTTTGATGAGAAATTGTAATATGATTTCGAAAACTCCCACACACCAACACAGAGAACGAAAATACTTGTTCAAATGCCAATTAAGGAAGATTTAATCGAAGCCTGCCACCACAAGAAATACCACAATTAAATTCTCTCTGCCTTTCTAATAAATAACCCAACACTCGGTGTTTTGAAACACCAATCGGCTCTTCGAACTCCTCCGGCTGGTTTCCCATGGCGCATTGTGGTATTGTTGCCAAAATTTTATACGAAAATCCTATCCTGTTGCTTGTGTTTCATATATCTCATTATTACGCATCTTATATTCCAGTTACTTCCTTCGTTAATGGCATTTTCACATTTTCCCCAAGCATAGCTGGTTATGGTGTAGCCCACATAGACCGGTTGGGCGTCTTCGTACACCACAGTCTCAACTGGAAACTTGTTGAACAAAATGAACATAGTGCCAACACTCTACGAAAAGGGACACTCGTTAACATACACACAGCATTTATTTGAAGAAAGAATAATATATACTATATATGTATGTATGTATCTATATATTTCATGCTGGGCGATTGTGTCCGTGGGAGACAACTCAAACCAGGCCATCAAACTGTGTGGTAGATTCCTGGGGACATTCCATACAATTGAATGGGTGGGAGTCCTACAAAAAGGACTCACTCGTCTCATTCTTCTCAAAAGAATAACCATTTTTCAAGAGCAATGCCCATCGCATCTTTTGCGTGTGGGGTATCCGGTTCCATTCCGGTTTCCTTTTATAAGCGATTTAGCACAGGCTATTGAATTTCATTGTCCCACGGTACCGCCCTTAATAGCTATTTATGGGGATAAACAGACGACGCTCATCATTGAATGGGATTGTAATAATCGAAAAATTGGATTCACTTAGAGGGTGTCATCGGATTCGTATTTAGACTTGAAATGTGCATTTCATTGTTGTACCAAGAATATAATAGGTTGGGGTGCTTTTTGAGAACAACCGAAGGGAATTAGGCATATATCCTTGGGCTATAATTTAAAAATCTTACTGATAAAGGGATATTAAATCGAAAAAGAGGTCATATCTCGAGGTAATTGCAAAAGAGAAGAGTGTGAATAGATCTGTAAAAATTTACATAAAGTAGATAATGAAACAAACTCTCGAAAACTCTAATGGTGATCAGTGTTCAACCCTTTTATTCTATCTTGCCTATTTCACCCAGATAATCAAGGGAAAGCCGTAATAAGTGACTTTTACCTAAATTTCGTGACCTGGACAAAATCGAAAATTTTCCTGGACAGGGTTTTTCCTTCCAGAAGTCTCTCTTTCATTCACGTTTTATACATTGTTCCATAAATGCCGCATATCCTGCAACAAAGTTGCCCATGTTTTAGATCATCCGATTGTAGGTCTTTTGGTTCAACCCTTTTATTCTATCTTGCCTATTTCACCCAGATAATCAAGGAAAAGCCGTAATAAGTGACTTTTACCCAAATTTCGGGACCTGGACAAAATCGAAAATTTTGCTGGACAGGGCTTTTCCTTCCAGAAGTCTCTCTTTCATTCACGTTTTATACATTGTTCCATAAATGCCGCATATCCTGCAACAAAGTTGCCCATGTTTTAGATCATCCGATTGTAGGTCTTTTGGTTCAACCCTTTTATTCTATCTTGCCTATTTCACCCAGATAATCAAGGAAAAGCCGTAATAAGTGACTTTTACCCAAATTTCGGGACCTGGACAAAATCGAAAATTTTGCTGGACAGGGTTTTTCCTTCCAGAAGTCTCTCTTTCATTCACGTTTTATACATTGTTCCATAAATGCCGCATATCCTGCAACAAAGTTGCCCATGTTTTAGATCATCCGATTGTAGGTCTTTTGGTTCAACCCTTTTATTCTATCTTGCCTATTTCACCCAGATAATCAAGGAAAAGCCGTAATAAGTGACTTTTACCCAAATTTCGGGACCTGGACAAAATCGAAAATTATGCTGGACAGGGTTTTTCCTTCCAGAAGTCTCTCTTTCATTCACGTTTTATACATTGTTCCATAAATGCCGCATATCCTGCAACAAAGTTGCCCATGTTTTAGATCATCCGATTGTAGGTCTTTTGGTTCAACCCTTTTATTCTATCTTGCCTATTTCACCCAGATAATCAAGGAAAAGCCGTAATAAGTGACTTTTACCTAAATTTCGGGACCTGGACAAAATCGAAAATTATGCTGGACAGGGTTTTTCCTTCCAGAAGTCTCTCTTTCATTCACGTTTTATACATTGTTCCATAAATGCCGCATATCCTGCAACAAAGTTGCCCATGTTTTAGATCATCCGATTGTAGGTCTTTTGGCTCAACCCTTTTAATCTATCTTGCCTATTTCACCCAGATAATCAAGGAAAAGCCGTAATAAGTGACTTTTACCTAAATTTCGGGACCTGGACAAAATCGAAAATTATGCTGGACAGGGTTTTTCCTTCCAGAAGTCTCTCTTTCATTCACGTTTTATACATTGTTCCATAAATGCCGCATATCCTGCAACAAAGTTGCCCATGTTTTAGATCATCCGATTGTAGGTCTTTTGGTTCAACCCTTTTATTCTATCTTGCCTATTTCACCCAGATAATCAAGGAAAAGCCCTAATAAGTGACTTTTACCTAAATTTCGGGACCTGGACAAAATCGAAAATTTTGGTGGACAGGGTTTTTCCTTCCAGAAGTCTCTCTTTCATTCACGTTTCATACATTGTTCCATAAATGCCGCATATCCTGCAACAAAGTTGCCCATGTTTTAGATCATCCGATTGTAGGTCTTTTGGTTCAACCCTTTTATTCTATCTTGCCTATTTCACCCAGATAATCAAGGAAAAGCCCTAATAAGTGACTTTTACCCAAATTTCGGGACCTGGACAAAATCGAAAATTTTGCTGGACAGGGTTTTTCCTTCCAGAAGTCTCTCTTTCATTCACGTTTCATACATTGTTCCATAAATTCCGCATATCCTGCAACAAAGTTGCCCATGTTTTAGATCATCCGATTGTAGGTCTTTTGGTTCAACCCTTTTATTCTATCTTGCCTATTTCACCCAGATAATCAAGGAAAAGCCCTAATAAGTGACTTTTACCTAAATTTCGGGACCTGGACAAAATCGAAAATTATGCTGGACAGGGTTTTTCCTTCCAGAAGTCTCTCTTTCATTCACGTTTTATACATTGTTCCATAAATGCCGCATATCCTGCAACAAAGTTGCCCATGTTTTAGATCATCCGATTGTAGGTCTTTTGGTTCAACCCTTTTATTCTATCTTGCCTATTTCACCCAGATAATCAAGGAAAAGCCCTAATAAGTAACTTTTACCTAAATTTCGGGACCTGGACAAAATCGAAAATTTTGCTGGACAGGGTTTTTCCTTCCAGAAGTCTCTCTTTCATTCACGTTTTATACATTGTTCCATAAATGCCGCATATCCTGCAACAAAGTTGCCCATGTTTTAGATCATCCGATTGTAGGTCTTTTGGTTCAACCCTTTTATTCTATCTTGCCTATTTCACCCAGATAATCAAGGAAAAGCCGTAATAAGTGACTTTTACCTAAATTTCGGGACCTGGACAAAATCGAAAATTATGCTGGACAGGGTTTTTCCTTCCAGAAGTCTCTCTTTCATTCACGTTTTATACATTGTTCCATAAATGCCGCATATCCTGCAACAAAGTTGCCCATGTTTTAGATCATCCGATTGTAGGTCTTTTGGTTCAACCCTTTTATTCTATCTTGCCTATTTCACCCAGATAATCAAGGAAAAGCCCTAATAAGTGACTTTTACCTAAATTTCGGGACCTGGACAAAATCGAAAATTTTGCTGGACAGGGTTTTTCCTTCCAGAAGTCTCTCTTTCATTCACGTTTTATACATTGTTCCATAAATGCCGCATATCCTGCAACAAAGTTGCCCATGTTTTAGATCATCCGATTGTAGGTCTTTTGGTTCAACCCTTTTATTCTATCTTGCCTATTTCACCCAGATAATCAAGGAAAAGCCCTAAGAAGTGACTTTTACCTAAATTTCGGGACCTGGACAAAATCGAAAATTTTGCTGGACAGGGTTTTTCCTTCCAGAAGTCTCTCTTTCATTCACGTTTTATACATTGTTCCATAAATGCCGCATATCCTGCAACAAAGTTGCCCATGTTTTAGATCATCCGATTGTAGGTCTTTTGGTTCAACCCTTTTATTCTATCTTGCCTATTTCACCCAGATAATCAAGGAAAAGCCCTAATAAGTGACTTTTACCTAAATTTCGGGACCTGGACAAAATCGAAAATTATGCTGGACAGGGTTTTTCCTTCCAGTAGTCTCTCTTTCATTCACGTTTTATACATTGTTCCATAAATGCCGCATATCCTGCAACAAAGTTGCCCATGTTTTAGATCATCCGATTGTAGGTCTTTTGGTTCAACCCTTTTATTCTATCTTGCCTATTTCACCCAGATAATCAAGGAAAAGCCCTAATAAGTGACTTTTACCTAAATTTCGGGACCTGGACAAAATCGAAAATTTTGCTGGACAGGGTTTTTCCTTCCAGAAGTCTCTCTTTCATTCACGTTTTATACATTGTTCCATAAATGCCGCATATCCTGCAACAAAGTTGCCCATGTTTTAGATCATCCGATTGTAGGTCTTTTGGTTCAACCCTTTTATTCTATCTTGCCTATTTCACCCAGATAATCAAGGAAAAGCCCTAATAAGTGACTTTTACCTAAATTTCGGGACCTGGACAAAATCGAAAATTTTGCTGGACAGGGTTTTTCCTTCCAGAAGTCTCTCTTTCATTCACGTTTCATACATTGTTCCATAAATGCCGCATATCCTGCAACAAAGTTGCCCATGTTTTAGATCATCCGATTGTAGGTCTTTTGGTTCAACCCTTTTATTCTATCTTGCCTATTTCACCCAGATAATCAAGGAAAAGCCCTAATAAGTGACTTTTACCCAAATTTCGGGACCTGGACAAAATCGAAAATTTTGCTGGACAGGGTTTTTCCTTCCAGAAGTCTCTCTTTCATTCACGTTTCATACATTGTTCCATAAATGCCGCATATCCTGCAACAAAGTTGCCCATGTTTTAGATCATCCGATTGTAGGTCTTTTGGTTCAACCCTTTTATTCTATCTTGCCTATTTCACCCAGATAATCAAGGAAAAGCCCTAATAAGTGACTTTTACCTAAATTTCGGGACCTGGACAAAATCGAAAATTATGCTGGACAGGGTTTTTCCTTCCAGAAGTCTCTCTTTCATTCACGTTTTATACATTGTTCCATAAATGCCGCATATCCTGCAACAAAGTTGCCCATGTTTTAGATCATCCGATTGTAGGTCTTTTGGTTCAACCCATTTATTCTATCTTGCCTATTTCACCCAGATAATCAAGGAAAAGCCGTAATAAGTGACTTTTACCTAAATTTCGGGACCTGGACAAAATCGAAAATTTTGCTGGACAGGGTTTTTCCTTCCAGAAGTCTCTCTTTCATTCACGTTTTATACATTGTTCCATAAATGCCGCATATCCTGCAACAAAGTTGCCCATGTTTTAGATCATCCGATTGTAGGTCTTTTGGTTCAACCCTTTTATTCTATCTTGCCTATTTCACCCAGATAATCAAGGAAAAGCCGTAATAAGTGACTTTTACCTAAATTTCGGGACCTGGACAAAATCGAAAATTTTGCTGGACAGGGTTTTTCCTTCCAG
Source organism: Xylota sylvarum (assembly GCA_905220385.1). Classification (NCBI taxonomy): domain Eukaryota; kingdom Metazoa; phylum Arthropoda; class Insecta; order Diptera; family Syrphidae; genus Xylota; species Xylota sylvarum. The sequence continues at coordinate 32,783,725 of LR999958.1, read as the reverse complement.
AAGTCTCTCTTTCATTCACGTTTCATACATTGTTCCATAAATGCCGCATATCCTGCAACAAAGTTGCCCATGTTTTAGATCATCCGATTGTAGGTCTTTTGGTTCAACCCTTTTATTCTATCTTGCCTATTTCACCCAGATAATCAAGGAAAAGCCCTAATAAGTGACTTTTACCTAAATTTCGGGACCTGGACAAAATCGAAAATTATGCTGGACAGGGTTTTTCCTTCCAGAAGTCTCTCTTTCATTCACGTTCCATACATTGTTCCATAAATGCCGCATATCCTGCAACAAAGTTGCCCATGTTTTAGATCATCCGATTGTAGGTCTTTTGGTTCAACCCTTTTATTCTATCTTGCCTATTTCACCCAGATAATCAAGGAAAAGCCGTAATAAGTGACTTTTACCTAAATTTCGGGACCTGGACAAAATCGAAAATTATGCTGGACAGGGTTTTTCCTTCCAGAAGTCTCTCTTTCATTCACGTTTTATACATTGTTCCATAAATGCCGCATATCCTGCAACAAAGTTGCCCATGTTTTAGATCATCCGATTGTAGGTCTTTTGGTTCAACCCTTTTATTCTATCTTGCCTATTTCACCCAGATAATCAAGGAAAAGCCGTAATAAGTGACTTTTACCTAAATTTCGGGACCTGGACAAAATCGAAAATTTTGCTGGACAGGGTTTTTCCTTCCAGAAGTCTCTCTTTCATTCACGTTTTATACATTGTTCCATAAATGCCGCATATCCTGCAACAAAGTTGCCCATGTTTTAGATCATCCGATTGTAGGTCTTTTGGTTCAACCCTTTTATTCTATCTTGCCTATTTCACCCAGATAATCAAGGAAAAGCCGTAATAAGTGACTTTTACCTAAATTTCGGGACCTGGACAAAATCGAAAATTATGCTGGACAGGGTTTTTCCTTCCAGAAGTCTCTCTTTCATTCACGTTTTATACATTGTTCCATAAATGCCGCATATCCTGCAACAAAGTTGCCCATGTTTTAGATCATCCGATTGTAGGTCTTTTGGTTCAACCCTTTTATTCTATCTTGCCTATTTCACCCAGATAATCAAGGAAAAGCCCTAATAAGTGACTTTTACCTAAATTTCGGGACCTGGACAAAATCGAAAATTATGTTGGACAGGGTTTTTCCTTCCAGAAGTCTCTCTTTCATTCACGTTTCATACATTGTTCCATAAATGCCGCATATCCTGCAACAAAGTTGCCCATGTTTTAGATCATCCGATTGTAGGTCTTTTGGTTCAACCCTTTTATTCTATCTTGCCTATTTCACCCAGATAATCAAGGAAAAGCCCTAATAAGTGACTTTTACCTAAATTTCGGGACCTGGACAAAATCAAAAATTATGCTGGACAGGGTTTTTCCTTCCAGAAGTCTCTCTTTCATTCACGTTTTATACATTGTTCCATAAATGCCGCATATCCTGCAACAAAGTTGCCCATGTTTTAGATCATCCGATTGTAGGTCTTTTGGTTCAACCCTTTTATTCTATCTTGCCTATTTCACCCAGATAATCAAGGAAAAGCCCTAATAAGTGACTTTTACCTAAATTTCGGGACCTGGACAAAATCGAAAATTTTGCTGGACAGGGTTTTTCCTTCCAGAAGTCTCTCTTTCATTCACGTTTCATACATTGTTCCATAAATGCCGCATATCCTGCAACAAAGTTGCCCATGTTTTAGATCATCCGATTGTAGGTCTTTTGGTTCAACCCTTTTATTCTATCTTGCCTATTTCACCCAGATAATCAAGGAAAAGCCGTAATAAGTGACTTTTACCTAAATTTCGGGACCTGGACAAAATCAAAAATTATGCTGGACAGGGTTTTTCCTTCCAGAAGTCTCTCTTTCATTCACGTTTTATACATTGTTCCATAAATGCCGCATATCCTGCAACAAAGTTGCCCATGTTTTAGATCATCCGATTGTAGGTCTTTTGGTTCAACCCTTTTATTCTATCTTGCCTATTTCACCCAGATAATCAAGGAAAAGCCCTAATAAGTGACTTTTACCTAAATTTCGGGACCTGGACAAAATCAAAAATTATGCTGGACAGGGTTTTTCCTTCCAGAAGTCTCTCTTTCATTCACGTTTTATACATTGTTCCATAAATGCCGCATATCCTGCAACAAAGTTGCCCATGTTTTAGATCATCCGATTGTAGGTCTTTTGGTTCAACCCTTTTATTCTATCTTGCCTATTTCACCCAGATAATCAAGGAAAAGCCCTAATAAGTGACTTTTACCTAAATTTCGGGACCTGGACAAAATCGAAAATTTTGCTGGACAGGGTTTTTCCTTCCAGAAGTCTCTCTTTCATTCACGTTTCATACATTGTTCCATAAATGCCGCATATCCTGCAACAAAGTTGCCCATGTTTTAGATCATCCGATTGTAGGTCTTTTGGTTCAACCCTTTTATTCTATCTTGCCTATTTCACCCAGATAATCAAGGAAAAGCCGTAATAAGTGACTTTTACCTAAATTTCGGGACCTGGACAAAATCGAAAATTTTGCTGGACAGGGTTTTTCCTTCCAGAAGTCTCTCTTTCATTCACGTTTCATACATTGTTCCATAAATGCCGCATATCCTGCAACAAAGTTGCCCATGTTTTAGATCATCCGATTGTAGGTCTTTTGGTTCAACCCTTTTATTCTATCTTGCCTATTTCACCCAGATAATCAAGGAAAAGCCGTAATAAGTGACTTTTACCTAAATTTCGGGACCTGGACAAAATCGAAAATTTTGCTGGACAGGGTTTTTCCTTCCAGAAGTCTCTCTTTCATTCACGTTTCATACATTGTTCCATAAATGCCGCATATCCTGCAACAAAGTTGCCCATGTTTTAGATCATCCGATTGTAGGTCTTTTGGTTCAACCCTTTTATTCTATCTTGCCTATTTCACCCAGATAATCAAGGAAAAGCCGTAATAAGTGACTTTTACCTAAATTTCGGGACCTGGACAAAATCGAAAATTTTGCTGGACAGGGTTTTTCCTTCCAGAAGTCTCTCTTTCATTCACGTTTTATACATTGTTCCATAAATGCCGCATATCCTGCAACAAAGTTGCCCATGTTTTAGATCATCCGATTGTAGGTCTTTTGGTTCAACCCTTTTATTCTATCTTGCCTATTTCACCCAGATAATCAAGGAAAAGCCGTAATAAGTGACTTTTACCTAAATTTCGGGACCTGGACAAAATCGAAAATTTTGCTGGACAGGGTTTTTCCTTCCAGAAGTCTCTCTTTCATTCACGTTTCATACATTGTTCCATAAATGCCGCATATCCTGCAACAAAGTTGCCCATGTTTTAGATCATCCGATTGTAGGTCTTTTGGTTCAACCCTTTTATTCTATCTTGCCTATTTCACCCAGATAATCAAGGAAAAGCCGTAATAAGTGACTTTTACCTAAATTTCGGGACCTGGACAAAATCGAAAATTATGCTGGACAGGGTTTTTCCTTCCAGAAGTCTCTCTTTCATTCACGTTTCATACATTGTTCCATAAATGCCGCATATCCTGCAACAAAGTTGCCCATGTTTTAGATCATCCGATTGTAGGTCTTTTGGTTCAACTCTTTTATTCTATCTTGCCTATTTCACCCAGATAATCAAGGAAAAGCCCTAATAAGTGACTTTTACCTAAATTTCGGGACCTGGACAAAATCAAAAATTATGCTGGACAGGGTTTTTCCTTCCAGAAGTCTCTCTTTCATTCACGTTTTATACATTGTTCCATAAATGCCGCATATCCTGCAACAAAGTTGCCCATGTTTTAGATCATCCGATTGTAGGTCTTTTGGTTCAACCCTTTTATTCTATCTTGCCTATTTCACCCAGATAATCAAGGAAAAGCCCTAATAAGTGACTTTTACCTAAATTTCGGGACCTGGACAAAATCAAAAATTATGCTGGACAGGGTTTTTCCTTCCAGAAGTCTCTCTTTCATTCACGTTTTATACATTGTTCCATAAATGCCGCATATCCTGCAACAAAGTTGCCCATGTTTTAGATCATCCGATTGTAGGTCTTTTGGTTCAACCCTTTTATTCTATCTTGCCTATTTCACCCAGATAATCAAGGAAAAGCCCTAATAAGTGACTTTTACCTAAATTTCGGGACCTGGACAAAATCGAAAATTTTGCTGGACAGGGTTTTTCCTTCCAGAAGTCTCTCTTTCATTCACGTTTCATACATTGTTCCATAAATGCCGCATATCCTGCAACAAAGTTGCCCATGTTTTAGATCATCCGATTGTAGGTCTTTTGGTTCAACCCTTTTATTCTATCTTGCCTATTTCACCCAGATAATCAAGGAAAAGCCGTAATAAGTGACTTTTACCTAAATTTCGGGACCTGGACAAAATCGAAAATTTTGCTGGACAGGGTTTTTCCTTCCAGAAGTCTCTCTTTCATTCACGTTTTATACATTGTTCCATAAATGCCGCATATCCTGCAACAAAGTTGCCCATGTTTTAGATCATCCGATTGTAGGTCTTTTGGTTCAACCCTTTTATTCTATCTTGCCTATTTCACCCAGATAATCAAGGAAAAGCCGTAATAAGTGACTTTTACCTAAATTTCGGGACCTGGACAAAATCGAAAATTATGCTGGACAGGGTTTTTCCTTCCAGAAGTCTCTCTTTCATTCACGTTTTATACATTGTTCCATAAATGCCGCATATCCTGCAACAAAGTTGCCCATGTTTTAGATCATCCGATTGTAGGTCTTTTGGTTCAACCCTTTTATTCTATCTTGCCTATTTCACCCAGATAATCAAGGAAAAGCCGTAATAAGTGACTTTTACCTAAATTTCGGGACCTGGACAAAATCGAAAATTTTGCTGGACAGGGTTTTTCCTTCCAGAAGTCTCTCTTTCATTCACGTTTTATACATTGTTCCATAAATGCCGCATATCCTGCAACAAAGTTGCCCATGTTTTAGATCATCCGATTGTAGGTCTTTTGGTTCAACCCTTTTATTCTATCTTGCCTATTTCACCCAGATAATCAAGGAAAAGCCGTAATAAGTGACTTTTACCTAAATTTCGGGACCTGGACAAAATCGAAAATTATGCTGGACAGGGTTTTTCCTTCCAGAAGTCTCTCTTTCATTCACGTTTTATACATTGTTCCATAAATGCCGCATATCCTGCAACAAAGTTGCCCATGTTTTAGATCATCCGATTGTAGGTCTTTTGGTTCAACCCTTTTATTCTATCTTGCCTATTTCACCCAGATAATCAAGGAAAAGCCCTAATAAGTGACTTTTACCTAAATTTCGGGACCTGGACAAAATCGAAAATTTTGCTGGACAGGGTTTTTCCTTCCAGAAGTCTCTCTTTCATTCACGTTTTATACATTGTTCCATAAATGCCGCATATCCTGCAACAAAGTTGCCCATGTTTTAGATCATCCGATTGTAGGTCTTTTGGTTCAACCCTTTTATTCTATCTTGCCTATTTCACCCAGATAATCAAGGAAAAGCCGTAATAAGTGACTTTTACCTAAATTTCGGGACCTGGACAAAATCGAAAATTTTGCTGGACAGGGTTTTTCCTTCCAGAAGTCTCTCTTTCATTCACGTTTTATACATTGTTCCATAAATGCCGCATATCCTGCAACAAAGTTGCCCATGTTTTAGATCATCCGATTGTAGGTCTTTTGGTTCAACCCTTTTATTCTATCTTGCCTATTTCACCCAGATAATCAAGGAAAAGCCCTAATAAGTGACTTTTACCTAAATTTCGGGACCTGGACAAAATCGAAAATTTTGCTGGACAGGGTTTTTCCTTCCAGAAGTCTCTCTTTCATTCACGTTTTATACATTGTTCCATAAATGCCGCATATCCTGCAACAAAGTTGCCCATGTTTTAGATCATCCGATTGTAGGTCTTTTGGTTCAACCCTTTTATTCTATCTTGCCTATTTCACCCAGATAATCAAGGAAAAGCCGTAATAAGTGACTTTTACCTAAATTTCGGGACCTGGACAAAATCGAAAATTATGCTGGACAGGGTTTTTCCTTCCAGAAGTCTCTCTTTCATTCACGTTTTATACATTGTTCCATAAATGCCGCATATCCTGCAACAAAGTTGCCCATGTTTTAGATCATCCGATTGTAGGTCTTTTGGTTCAACCCTTTTATTCTATCTTGCCTATTTCACCCAGATAATCAAGGAAAAGCCGTAATAAGTGACTTTTACCTAAATTTCGGGACCTGGACAAAATCGAAAATTTTGCTGGACAGGGTTTTTCCTTCCAGAAGTCTCTCTTTCATTCACGTTTCATACGTTGTTCCATAAATGCCGCATATCCTGCAACAAAGTTGCCCATGTTTTAGATCATCCGATTGTAGGTCTTTTGGTTCAACCCTTTTATTCTATCTTGCCTATTTCACCCAGATAATCAAGGAAAAGCCCTAATAAGTGACTTTTACCTAAATTTCGGGACCTGGACAAAATCGAAAATTATGCTGGACAGGGTTTTTCCTTCCAGAAGTCTCTCTTTCATTCACGTTTCATACATTGTTCCATAAATGCCGCATATCCTGCAACAAAGTTGCCCATGTTTTAGATCATCCGATTGTAGGTCTTTTGGCTCAACCCTTTTAATCTATCTTGCCTATTTCACCCAGATAATCAAGGAAAAGCCGTAATAAGTGACTTTTACCTAAATTTCGGGACCTGGACAAAATCGAAAATTTTGCTGGACAGGGTTTTTCCTTCCAGAAGTCTCTCTTTCATTCACGTTTCATACATTGTTCCATAAATGCCGCATATCCTGCAACAAAGTTGCCCATGTTTTAGATCATCAGCTTGTAGGTCTTTTGGTTCAACCCTTTTATTCTATCTTGCCTATTTCACCCAGAGAATCAAGGAAAAGCCGTAATAAGTGACTTTTACCTAAATTTCGGGACCTGGACAAAATCGAAAATTATGCTGGACAGGGTTTTTCCTTCCAGAAGTCTCTCTTTCATTCACGTTTCATACATTGTTCCATAAATGCCGCATATCCTGCAACAAAGTTGCCCATGTTTTAGATCATCCGATTGTAGGTCTTTTGGTTCAACCCTTTTATTCTATCTTGCCTATTTCACCCAGATAATCAAGGAAAAGCCGTAATAAGTGACTTTTACCTAAATTTCGGGACCTGGACAAAATAGAAAATTTTGCTGGACAGGGTTTTTCCTTCCAGAAGTCTCTCTTTCATTCACGTTTTATACATTGTTCCATAAATGCCGCATATCCTGCAACAAAGTTGCCCATGTTTTAGATCATCCGATTGTAGGTCTTTTGGTTCAACCCTTTTATTCTATCTTGCCTATTTCACCCAGATAATCAAGGAAAAGCCGGAATAAGTGACTTTTACCTAAATTTCGGGACCTGGACAAAATAGAAAATTTTGCTGGACAGGGTTTTTCCTTCCAGAAGTCTCTCTTTCATTCACGTTTCATACATTGTTCCATAAATGCCGCATATCCTGCAACAAAGTTGCCCATGTTTTAGATCATCCGATTGTAGGTCTTTTGGTTCAACCCTTTTATTCTATCTTGCCTATTTCACCCAGATAATCAAGGAAAAGCCCTAATAAGTGACTTTTACCTAAATTTCGGGACCTGGACAAAATCGAAAATTATGCTGGACAGGGTTTTTCCTTCCAGAAGTCTCTCTTTCATTCACGTTTCATACATTGTTCCATAAATGCCGCATATCCTGCAACAAAGTTGCCCATGTTTTAGATCATCCGATTGTAGGTCTTTTGGCTCAACCCTTTTAATCTATCTTGCCTATTTCACCCAGATAATCAAGGAAAAGCCGTAATAAGTGACTTTTACCTAAATTTCGGGACCTGGACAAAATCGAAAATTTTGCTGGACAGGGTTTTTCCTTCCAGAAGTCTCTCTTTCATTCACGTTTCATACATTGTTCCATAAATGCCGCATATCCTGCAACAAAGTTGCCCATGTTTTAGATCATCAGCTTGTAGGTCTTTTGGTTCAACCCTTTTATTCTATCTTGCCTATTTCACCCAGATAATCAAGGAAAAGCCGTAATAAGTGACTTTTACCTAAATTTCGGGACCTGGACAAAATCGAAAATTATGCTGGACAGGGTTTTTCCTTCCAGAAGTCTCTCTTTCATTCACGTTTTATACATTGTTCCATAAATGCCGCATATCCTGCAACAAAGTTGCCCATGTTTTAGATCATCCGATTGTAGGTCTTTTGGTTCAACCCTTTTATTCTATCTTGCCTATTTCACCCAGATAATCAAGGAAAAGCCGTAATAAGTGACTTTTACCTAAATTTCGGGACCTGGACAAAATCGAAAATTTTGCTGGACAGGGTTTTTCCTTCCAGAAGTCTCTCTTTCATTCACGTTTCATACATTGTTCCATAAATGCCGCATATCCTGCAACAAAGTTGCCCATGTTTTAGATCATCCGATTGTAGGTCTTTTGGTTCAACCCTTTTATTCTATCTTGCCTATTTCACCCAGATAATCAAGGAAAAGCCCTAATAAGTGACTTTTACCTAAATTTCGGGACCTGGACAAAATCGAAAATTATGCTGGACAGGGTTTTTCCTTCCAGAAGTCTCTCTTTCATTCACGTTTCATACATTGTTCCATAAATGCCGCATATCCTGCAACAAAGTTGCCCATGTTTTAGATCATCCGATTGTAGGTCTTTTGGTTCAACCCTTTTAATCTATCTTGCCTATTTCACCCAGATAATCAAGGAAAAGCCGTAATAAGTGACTTTTACCTAAATTTCGGGACCTGGACAAAATCGAAAATTTTGCTGGACAGGGTTTTTCCTTCCAGAAGTCTCTCTTTCATTCACGTTTCATACATTGTTCCATAAATGCCGCATATCCTGCAACAAAGTTGCCCATGTTTTAGATCATCAGCTTGTAGGTCTTTTGGTTCAACCCTTTTATTCTATCTTGCCTATTTCACCCAGATAATCAAGGAAAAGCCGTAATAAGTGACTTTTACCTAAATTTCGGGACCTGGACAAAATCGAAAATTATGCTGGACAGGGTTTTTCCTTCCAGAAGTCTCTCTTTCATTCACGTTTCATACATTGTTCCATAAATGCCGCATATCCTGCAACAAAGTTGCCCATGTTTTAGATCATCCGATTGTAGGTCTTTTGGTTCAACCCTTTTATTCTATCTTGCCTATTTCACCCAGATAATGAAGGAAAAGCCGTAATAAGTGACTTTTACCTAAATTTCGGGACCTGGACAAAATAGAAAATTTTGCTGGACAGGGTTTTTCCTTCCAGAAGTCTCTCTTTCATTCACGTTTTATACATTGTTCCATAAATGCCGCATATCCTGCAACAAAGTTGCCCATGTTTTAGATCATCCGATTGTAGGTCTTTTGGTTCAACCCTTTTATTCTATCTTGCCTATTTCACCCAGATAATCAAGGAAAAGCCGGAATAAGTGACTTTTACCTAAATTTCGGGACCTGGACAAAATAGAAAATTTTGCTGGACAGGGTTTTTCCTTCCAGAAGTCTCTCTTTCATTCACGTTTCATACATTGTTCCATAAATGCCGCATATCCTGCAACAAAGTTGCCCATGTTTTAGATCATCCGATTGTAGGTCTTTTGGTTCAACCCTTTTATTCTATCTTGCCTATTTCACCCAGATAATCAAGGAAAAGCCCTAATAAGTGACTTTTACCTAAATTTCGGGACCTGGACAAAATCGAAAATTATGCTGGACAGGGTTTTTCCTTCCAGAAGTCTCTCTTTCATTCACGTTTCATACATTGTTCCATAAATGCCGCATATCCTGCAACAAAGTTGCCCATGTTTTAGATCATCCGATTGTAGGTCTTTTGGCTCAACCCTTTTAATCTATCTTGCCTATTTCACCCAGATAATCAAGGAAAAGCCGTAATAAGTGACTTTTACCTAAATTTCGGGACCTGGACAAAATCGAAAATTTTGCTGGACAGGGTTTTTCCTTCCAGAAGTCTCTCTTTCATTCACGTTTCATACATTGTTCCATAAATGCCGCATATCCTGCAACAAAGTTGCCCATGTTTTAGATCATCAGCTTGTAGGTCTTTTGGTTCAACCCTTTTATTCTATCTTGCCTATTTCACCCAGATAATCAAGGAAAAGCCGTAATAAGTGACTTTTACCTAAATTTCGGGACCTGGACAAAATCGAAAATTATGCTGGACAGGGTTTTTCCTTCCAGAAGTCTCTCTTTCATTCACGTTTCATACATTTTTCCATAAATGCCGCATATCCTGCAGCAAAGTTGCCCATGTTTTAGATCATCCGATTGTAGGTCTTTTGGTTCAACCCTTTTATTCTATCTTGCCTATTTCACCCAGATAATCAAGGAAAAGCCGTAATAAGTGACTTTTACCTAAATTTCGGGACCTGGACAAAATAGAAAATTTTGCTGGACAGGGTTTTTCCTTCCAGAAGTCTCTCTTTCATTCACGTTTTATACATTGTTCCATAAATGCCGCATATCCTGCAACAAAGTTGCCCATGTTTTAGATCATCCGATTGTAGGTCTTTTGGTTCAACCCTTTTATTCTATCTTGCCTATTTCACCCAGATAATCAAGGAAAAGCCGGAATAAGTGACTTTTACCTAAATTTCGGGACCTGGACAAAATAGAAAATTTTGCTGGACAGGGTTTTTCCTTCCAGAAGTCTCTCTTTCATTCACGTTTCATACATTGTTCCATAAATGCCGCATATCCTGCAACAAAGTTGCCCATGTTTTAGATCATCCGATTGTAGGTCTTTTGGTTCAACCCTTTTATTCTATCTTGCCTATTTCACCCAGATAATCAAGGAAAAGCCCTAAGAAGTGACTTTTACCTAAATTTCGGGACCTGTACAAAATCGAAAATTATGCTGGACAGGGTTTTTCCTTCCAGAAGTCTCTCTTTCATTCACGTTTCATACATTGTTCCATAAATGCCGCATATCCTGCAACAAAGTTGCCCATGTTTTAGATCATCCGATTGTAGGTCTTTTGGCTCAACCCTTTTAATCTATCTTGCCTATTTCACCCAGATAATCAAGGAAAAGCCGTAATAAGTGACTTTTACCTAAATTTCGGGACCTGGACAAAATCGAAAATTTTGCTGGACAGGGTTTTTCCTTCCAGAAGTCTCTCTTTCATTCACGTTTCATACATTGTTCCATAAATGCCGCATATCCTGCAACAAAGTTGCCCATGTTTTAGATCATCAGCTTGTAGGTCTTTTGGTTCAACCCTTTTATTCTATCTTGCCTATTTCACCCAGATAATCAAGGAAAAGCCGTAATAAGTGACTTTTACCTAAATTTCGGGACCTGGACAAAATAGAAAATTTTGCTGGACAGGGTTTTTCCTTCCAGAAGTCTCTCTTTCATTCACGTTTCATACATTGTTCCATAAATGCCGCATATCCTGCAACAAAGTTGCCCATGTTTTAGATCATCCGATTGTAGGTCTTTTGGCTCAACCCTTTTAATCTATCTTGCCTATTTCACCCAGATAATCAAGGAAAAGCCGTAATAAGTGACTTTTACCTAAATTTCGGGACCTGGACAAAATAGAAAATTTTGCTGGACAGGGTTTTTCCTTCCAGAAGTCTCTCTTTCATTCACGTTTCATACATTGTTCCATAAATGCCGCATATCCTGCAACAAAGTTGCCCATGTTTTAGATCATCAGCTTGTAGGTCTTTTGGTTCAACCCTTTTATTCTATCTTGCCTATTTCACCCAGATAATCAAGGAAAAGCCGTAATAAGTGACTTTTACCTAAATTTCGGGACCTGGACAAAATAGAAAATTTTGCTGGACAGGGTTTTTCCTTCCAGAAGTCTCTCTTTCATTCACGTTTCATACATTGTTCCATAAATGCCGCATATCCTGCAACAAAGTTGCCCATGTTTTAGATCATCCGATTGTAGGTCTTTTGGTTCAACCCTTTTATTCTATCTTGCCTATTTCACCCAGATAATCAAGGAAAAGCCGGAATAAGTGACTTTTACCTAAATTTCGGGACCTGGACAAAATAGAAAATTTTGCTGGACAGGGTTTTTCCTTCCAGAAGTCTCTCTTTCATTCACGTTTCATACATTGTTCCATAAATGCCGCATATCCTGCAACAAAGTTGCCCATGTTTTAGATCATCCGATTGTAGGTCTTTTGGTTCAACCCTTTTATTCTATCTTGCCTATTTCACCCAGATAATCAAGGAAAAGCCCTAATAAGTGACTTTTACCTAAATTTCGGGACCTGGACAAAATCGAAAATTATGCTGGACAGGGTTTTTCCTTCCAGAAGTCTCTCTTTCATTCACGTTTCATACATTGTTCCATAAATGCCGCATATCCTGCAACAAAGTTGCCCATGTTTTAGATCATCCGATTGTAGGTCTTTTGGCTCAACCCTTTTAATCTATCTTGCCTATTTCACCCAGATAATCAAGGAAAAGCCGTAATAAGTGACTTTTACCTAAATTTCGGGACCTGGACAAAATCGAAAATTTTGCTGGACAGGGTTTTTCCTTCCAGAAGTCTCTCTTTCATTCACGTTTCATACATTGTTCCATAAATGCCGCATATCCTGCAACAAAGTTGCCCATGTTTTAGATCATCAGCTTGTAGGTCTTTTGGTTCAACCCTTTTATTCTATCTTGCCTATTTCACCCAGATAATCAAGGAAAAGCCGTAATAAGTGACTTTTACCTAAATTTCGGGACCTGGACAAAATCGAAAATTATGCTGGACAGGGTTTTTCCTTCCAGAAGTCTCTCTTTCATTCACGTTTTATACATTGTTCCATAAATGCCGCATATCCTGCAACAAAGTTGCCCATGTTTTAGATCATCCGATTGTAGGTCTTTTGGTTCAACCCTTTTATTCTATCTTGCCTATTTCACCCAGATAATCAAGGAAAAGCCGTAATAAGTGACTTTTACCTAAATTTCGGGACCTGGACAAAATCGAAAATTTTGCTGGACAGGGTTTTTCCTTCCAGAAGTCTCTCTTTCATTCACGTTTCATACATTGTTCCATAAATGCCGCATATCCTGCAACAAAGTTGCCCATGTTTTAGATCATCCGATTGTAGGTCTTTTGGTTCAACCCTTTTATTCTATCTTGCCTATTTCACCCAGATAATCAAGGAAAAGCCCTAATAAGTGACTTTTACCTAAATTTCGGGACCTGGACAAAATCGAAAATTATGCTGGACAGGGTTTTTCCTTCCAGAAGTCTCTCTTTCATTCACGTTTCATACATTGTTCCATAAATGCCGCATATCCTGCAACAAAGTTGCCCATGTTTTAGATCATCCGATTGTAGGTCTTTTGGCTCAACCCTTTTAATCTATCTTGCCTATTTCACCCAGATAATCAAGGAAAAGCCGTAATAAGTGACTTTTACCTAAATTTCGGGACCTGGACAAAATCGAAAATTTTGCTGGACAGGGTTTTTCCTTCCAGAAGTCTCTCTTTCATTCACGTTTCATACATTGTTCCATAAATGCCGCATATCCTGCAACAAAGTTGCCCATGTTTTAGATCATCAGCTTGTAGGTCTTTTGGTTCAACCCTTTTATTCTATCTTGCCTATTTCACCCAGATAATCAAGGAAAAGCCGTAATAAGTGACTTTTACCTAAATTTCGGGACCTGGACAAAATCGAAAATTATGCTGGACAGGGTTTTTCCTTCCAGAAGTCTCTCTTTCATTCACGTTTCATACATTGTTCCATAAATGCCGCATATCCTGCAACAAAGTTGCCCATGTTTTAGATCATCCGATTGTAGGTCTTTTGGTTCAACCCTTTTATTCTATCTTGCCTATTTCACCCAGATAATCAAGGAAAAGCCGGAATAAGTGACTTTTACCTAAATTTCGGGACCTGGACAAAATAGAAAATTTTGCTGGACAGGGTTTTTCCTTCCAGAAGTCTCTCTTTCATTCACGTTTTATACATTGTTCCATAAATGCCGCATATCCTGCAACAAAGTTGCCCATGTTTTAGATCATCCGATTGTAGGTCTTTTGGTTCAACCCTTTTATTCTATCTTGCCTATTTCACCCAGATAATCAAGGAAAAGCCGTAATAAGTGACTTTTACCTAAATTTCGGGACCTGGACAAAATAGAAAATTTTGCTGGACAGGGTTTTTCCTTCCAGAAGTCTCTCTTTCATTCACGTTTCATACATTGTTCCATAAATGCCGCATATCCTGCAACAAAGTTGCCCATGTTTTAGATCATCAGCTTGTAGGTCTTTTGGTTCAACCCTTTTATTCTATCTTGCCTATTTCACCCAGATAATCAAGGAAAAGCCGTAATAAGTGACTTTTACCTAAATTTCGGGACCTGGACAAAATCGAAAATTATGCTGGACAGGGTTTTTCCTTCCAGAAGTCTCTCTTTCATTCACGTTTTATACATTGTTCCATAAATGCCGCATATCCTGCAACAAAGTTGCCCATGTTTTAGATCATCCGATTGTAGGTCTTTTGGTTCAACCCTTTTATTCTATCTTGCCTATTTCACCCAGATAATCAAGGAAAAGCCGTAATAAGTGACTTTTACCTAAATTTCGGGACCTGGACAAAATCGAAAATTTTGCTGGACAGGGTTTTTCCTTCCAGAAGTCTCTCTTTCATTCACGTTTCATACATTGTTCCATAAATGCCGCATATCCTGCAACAAAGTTGCCCATGTTTTAGATCATCCGATTGTAGGTCTTTTGGTTCAACCCTTTTATTCTATCTTGCCTATTTCACCCAGATAATCAAGGAAAAGCCCTAATAAGTGACTTTTACCTAAATTTCGGGACCTGGACAAAATCGAAAATTATGCTGGACAGGGTTTTTCCTTCCAGAAGTCTCTCTTTCATTCACGTTTCATACATTGTTCCATAAATGCCGCATATCCTGCAACAAAGTTGCCCATGTTTTAGATCATCCGATTGTAGGTCTTTTGGCTCAACCCTTTTAATCTATCTTGCCTATTTCACCCAGATAATCAAGGAAAAGCCGTAATAAGTGACTTTTACCTAAATTTCGGGACCTGGACAAAATCGAAAATTTTGCTGGACAGGGTTTTTCCTTCCAGAAGTCTCTCTTTCATTCACGTTTCATACATTGTTCCATAAATGCCGCATATCCTGCAACAAAGTTGCCCATGTTTTAGATCATCAGCTTGTAGGTCTTTTGGTTCAACCCTTTTATTCTATCTTGCCTATTTCACCCAGATAATCAAGGAAAAGCCGTAATAAGTGACTTTTACCTAAATTTCGGGACCTGGACAAAATCGAAAATTATGCTGGACAGGGTTTTTCCTTCCAGAAGTCTCTCTTTCATTCACGTTTCATACATTGTTCCATAAATGCCGCATATCCTGCAACAAAGTTGCCCATGTTTTAGATCATCCGATTGTAGGTCTTTTGGTTCAACCCTTTTATTCTATCTTGCCTATTTCACCCAGATAATCAAGGAAAAGCCGTAATAAGTGACTTTTACCTAAATTTCGGGACCTGGACAAAATAGAAAATTTTGCTGGACAGGGTTTTTCCTTCCAGAAGTCTCTCTTTCATTCACGTTTTATACATTGTTCCATAAATGCCGCATATCCTGCAACAAAGTTGCCCATGTTTTAGATCATCCGATTGTAGGTCTTTTGGTTCAACCCTTTTATTCTATCTTGCCTATTTCACCCAGATAATCAAGGAAAAGCCGTAATAAGTGACTTTTACCTAAATTTCGGGACCTGGACAAAATAGAAAATTTTGCTGGACAGGGTTTTTCCTTCCAGAAGTCTCTCTTTCATTCACGTTTCATACATTGTTCCATAAATGCCGCATATCCTGCAACAAAGTTGCCCATGTTTTAGATCATCCGATTGTAGGTCTTTTGGTTCAACCCTTTTATTCTATCTTGCCTATTTCACCCAGATAATCAAGGAAAAGCCCTAATAAGTGACTTTTACCTAAATTTCGGGACCTGGACAAAATCGAAAATTATGCTGGACAGGGTTTTTCCTTCCAGAAGTCTCTCTTTCATTCACGTTTCATACATTGTTCCATAAATGCCGCATATCCTGCAACAAAGTTGCCCATGTTTTAGATCATCCGATTGTAGGTCTTTTGGCTCAACCCTTTTAATCTATCTTGCCTATTTCACCCAGATAATCAAGGAAAAGCCGTAATAAGTGACTTTTACCTAAATTTCGGGACCTGGACAAAATCGAAAATTTTGCTGGACAGGGTTTTTCCTTCCAGAAGTCTCTCTTTCATTCACGTTTCATACATTGTTCCATAAATGCCGCATATCCTGCAACAAAGTTGCCCATGTTTTAGATCATCAGCTTGTAGGTCTTTTGGTTCAACCCTTTTATTCTATCTTGCCTATTTCACCCAGATAATCAAGGAAAAGCCGTAATAAGTGACTTTTACCTAAATTTCGGGACCTGGACAAAATCGAAAATTATGCTGGACAGGGTTTTTCCTTCCAGAAGTCTCTCTTTCATTCACGTTTCATACATTGTTCCATAAATGCCGCATATCCTGCAACAAAGTTGCCCATGTTTTAGATCATCCGATTGTAGGTCTTTTGGTTCAACCCTTTTATTCTATCTTGCCTATTTCACCCAGATAATCAAGGAAAAGCCGTAATAAGTGACTTTTACCTAAATTTCGGGACCTGGACAAAATCGAAAATTATGCTGGACAGGGTTTTTCCTTCCAGAAGTCTCTCTTTCATTCACGTTTTATACATTGTTCCATAAATGCCGCATATCCTGCAACAAAGTTGCCCATGTTTTAGATCATCCGATTGTAGGTCTTTTGGTTCAACCCTTTTATTCTATCTTGCCTATTTCACCCAGATAATCAAGGAAAAGCCGTAATAAGTGACTTTTACCTAAATTTCGGGACCTGGACAAAATAGAAAATTTTGCTGGACAGGGTTTTTCCTTCCAGAAGTCTCTCTTTCATTCACGTTTTATACATTGTTCCATAAATGCCGCATATCCTGCAACAAAGTTGCCCATGTTTTAGATCATCCGATTGTAGGTCTTTTGGTTCAACCCTTTTATTCTATCTTGCCTATTTCACCCAGATAATCAAGGAAAAGCCGAAATAAGTGACTTTTACCTAAATTTCGGGACCTGGACAAAATAGAAAATTTTGCTGGACAGGGTTTTTCCTTCCAGAAGTCTCTCTTTCATTCACGTTTTATACATTGTTCCATAAATGCCGCATATCCTGCAACAAAGTTGCCCATGTTTTAGATCATCCGATTGTAGGTCTTTTGGTTCAACCCTTTTATTCTATCTTGCCTATTTTACCCAGATAATCAAGGAAAAGCCTTACTAAGTGACTTTTACCTAAATTTCGGGACCTGGACAAAATCGAAAATTATGCTGGACAGGGTTTTTCCTTCCAGAAGTCTCTCTTTCATTCACGTTTTATACATTGTTCCATAAATTCCGCATATCCTGCAACAAAGTTGCCCATGTTTTAGATCATCCGATTGTAGGTCTTTTGGTTCAACCCTTTTATTCTATCTTGCCTATTTCACCCAGATAATCAAGGAAAAGCCCTAATAAGTGACTTTTACCTAAATTTCGGGACCTGGACAAAATCGAAAATTTTGCTGGACAGGGTTTTTCCTTCCAGAAGTCTCTCTTTCATTCACGTTTTATACATTGTTCCATAAATGCCGCATATCCTGCAACAAAGTTGCCCATGTTTTAGATCATCCGATTGTAGGTCTTTTGGTTCAACCCTTTTATTCTATCTTGCCTATTTCACCCAGATAATCAAGGAAAAGCCCTAATAAGTGACTTTTACCTAAATTTCGGGACCTGGACAAAATCGAAAATTTTGCTGGACAGGGTTTTTCCTTCCAGAAGTCTCTCTTTCATTCACGTTTTATACATTGTTCCATAAATGCCGCATATCCTGCAACAAAGTTGCCCATGTTTTAGATCATCCGATTGTAGGTCTTTTAGTTCAACCCTTTTATTCTATCTTGCCTATTTCACCCAGATAATCAAGGAAAAGCCCTAATAAGTGACTTTTACCTAAATTTCGGGACCTGGACAAAATCGAAAATTTTGCTGGACAGGGTTTTTCCTTCCAGAAGTCTCTCTTTCATTCACGTTTCATACATTGTTCCATAAATGCCGCATATCCTGCAACAAAGTTGCCCATGTTTTAGATCATCCGATTGTAGGTCTTTCGGTTCAACCCTTTTATTCTATCTTGCCTATTTCACCCAGAGAATCAAGGAAAAGCCGTAATAAGTGACTTTTACCTAAATTTTGGGACCTGGACAAAATCGAAAATTATGCTGGACAGGGTTTTTCCTTCCAGAAGTCTCTCTTTCATTCACGTTTCATACATTGTTCCATAAATGCCGCATATCCTGCAACAAAGTTGCCCATGTTTTAGATCATCCGATTGTAGGTCTTTTGCTTCAACCCTTTTATTCTATCTTGCCTATTTCACCCAGATAATCAAGGAAAAGCCTTAATAAGTGACTTTTACCCAAATTTCGGGACCTGGACAAAATCGAAAATTTTGCTGGACAGGGTTTTTCCTTCCAGAAGTCTCTCTTTCATTCACGTTTCATACATTGTTCCATAAATGCCGCATATCCTGCAACAAAGTTGCCCATGTTTTAGATCATCCGATTGTAGGTCTTTTGGTTCAACCCTTTTATTCTATCTTGCCTATTTCACCCAGAGAATCAAGGAAAAGCCGTAATAAGTGACTTTTACCTAAATTTCGGGACCTGGACAAAATCGAAAATTATGCTGGACAGGGTTTTTCCTTCCAGAAGTCTCTCTTTCATTCACGTTTCATACATTGTTCCATAAATGCCGCATATCCTGCAACAAAGTTGCCCATGTTTCAGATCATCCGATTGTAGGTCTTTTGGTTCAACCCTTTTATTCTATCTTGCCTATTTCACCCAGAGAATCAAGGAAAAGCCGTAATAAGTGACTTTTACCTAAATTTCGGGACCTGGACAAAATCGAAAATTATGCTGGACAGGGTTTTTCCTTCCAGAAGTCTCTCTTTCATTCACGTTTCATACATTGTTCCATAAATGCCGCATATCCTGCAACAAAGTTGCCCATGTTTTAGATCATCCGATTGTAGGTCTTTTGGTTCAACCCTTTTATTCTATCTTGCCTATTTCACCCAGATAATCAAGGAAAAGCCTTAATAAGTGACTTTTACCTAAATTTCGGGACCTGGACAAAATCGAAAATTTTGCTGACAGGGTTTTTGCTTCCAGAAGTCTCTCTTTCATTCACGTTTCATACATTGTTCCATAAATGCTGCATATCCTGCAACAAAGTTGCCCATGTTTTAGATCATCCGATTGTAGGTCTTTTGGTTCAACCCTTTTATTCTATCTTGCCTATTTCACCCAGAGAATCAAGGAAAAGCCGTAATAAGTGACTTTTACCTAAATTTCGGGACCTGGACAAAATCGAAAATTTTGCTGGACAGGGTTTTTCCTTCCAGAAGTCTCTCTTTCATTCTCGTTTTAAACATTGTTCCATAAATGCCACATATCTTGCAACAAAGTTGCCCAAGTTTTAGATCATCCGATTGTAGGTCTTTTGCTTCAACCCTTTTATTCTATCTTGCCTATTTCACCCAGAGAATCAAGGAAAAGCCGTAATAAGTGACTTTTACCTAAATTTCGGGACCTGGACAAAATCGAAAATTTTGCTGGACAGGGCTTTTCCTTCCAGAAGTCTCTCTTTCATTCACGTTTTAAACATTGTTCCATAAATGCCGCATATCCTGCAACAAAGTTGCCAATGTTTTAGATCATCCGATTGTAGGTCTTTTGGTTCAACCCTTTTATTCTATCTTGCCTATTTCACCCAGATAATCAAGGAAAAGCCCTAATAAGTGACTTTTACCTAAATTTCGGGACCTGGACAAAATAGAAAATTTTGCTGGACAGGGTTTTTCCTTCCAGAAGTCTCTCTTTCATTCACGTTTTATACATTGTTCCATAAATGCCGCATATCCTGCAACAAAGTTGCCCATGTTTTAGATCATCCGATTGTAGGTCTTTTGGTTCAACCCTTTTATTCTATCTTGCCTATTTTACCCAGATAATCAAGGAAAAGCCTTACTAAGTGACTTTTACCTAAATTTCGGGACCTGGACAAAATCGAAAATTATGCTGGACAGGGTTTTTCCTTCCAGAAGTCTCTCTTTCATTCACGTTTTATACATTGTTCCATAAATTCCGCATATCCTGCAACAAAGTTGCCCATGTTTTAGATCATCCGATTGTAGGTCTTTTGGTTCAACCCTTTTATTCTATCTTGCCTATTTCACCCAGATAATCAAGGAAAAGCCCTAATAAGTGACTTTTACCTAAATTTCGGGACCTGGACAAAATCGAAAATTTTGCTGGACAGGGTTTTTCCTTCCAGAAGTCTCTCTTTCATTCACGTTTTATACATTGTTCCATAAATGCCGCATATCCTGCAACAAAGTTGCCAATGTTTTAGATCATCCGATTGTAGGTCTTTTGGTTCAACCCTTTTATTCTATCTTGCCTATTTCACCCAGATAATCAAGGAAAAGCCCTAATAAGTGACTTTTACCTAAATTTCGGGACCTGGACAAAATAGAAAATTTTGCTGGACAGGGTTTTTCCTTCCAGAAGTCTCTCTTTCATTCACGTTTTATACATTGTTCCATAAATGCCGCATATCCTGCAACAAAGTTGCCCATGTTTTAGATCATCCGATTGTAGGTCTTTTGGTTCAACCCTTTTATTCTATCTTGCCTATTTTACCCAGATAATCAAGGAAAAGCCTTACTAAGTGACTTTTACCTAAATTTCGGGACCTGGACAAAATCGAAAATTATGCTGGACAGGGTTTTTCCTTCCAGAAGTCTCTCTTTCATTCACGTTTTATACATTGTTCCATAAATTCCGCATATCCTGCAACAAAGTTGCCCATGTTTTAGATCATCCGATTGTAGGTCTTTTGGTTCAACCCTTTTATTCTATCTTGCCTATTTTACCCAGATAATCAAGGAAAAGCCTTACTAAGTGACTTTTACCTAAATTTCGGGACCTGGACAAAATCGAAAATTATGCTGGACAGGGTTTTTCCTTCCAGAAGTCTCTCTTTCATTCACGTTTTATACATTGTTCCATAAATTCCGCATATCCTGCAACAAAGTTGCCCATGTTTTAGATCATCCGATTGTAGGTCTTTTGGTTCAACCCTTTTATTCTATCTTGCCTATTTCACCCAGATAATCAAGGAAAAGCCGTAATAAGTGACTTTTACCCAAATTTCGGGACCTGGACAAAATAGAAAATTTTGCTGGACAGGGTTTTTCCTTCCAGAAGTCTCTCTTTCATTCACGTTTTATACATTGTTCCATAAATGCCGCATATCCTGCAACAAAGTTGCCCATGTTTTAGATCATCCGATTGTAGGTCTTTTGGTTCAACCCTTTTATTCTATCTTGCCTATTTTACCCAGATAATCAAGGAAAAGCCTTACTAAGTGACTTTTACCTAAATTTCGGGACCTGGACAAAATCGAAAATTATGCTGGACAGGGTTTTTCCTTCCAGAAGTCTCTCTTTCATTCACGTTTTATACATTGTTCCATAAATTCCGCATATCCTGCAACAAAGTTGCCCATGTTTTAGATCATCCGATTGTAGGTCTTTTGGTTCAACCCTTTTATTCTATCTTGCCTATTTTACCCAGAGAATCAAGGAAAAGCCGTAATAAGTGACTTTTACCTAAATTTCGGGACCTGGACAAAATCGAAAATTTTGCTGGACAGGGCTTTTCCTTCCAGAAGTCTCTCTTTCATTCACGTTTTAAACATTGTTCCATAAATGCCGCATATCCTGCAACAAAGTTGCCAATGTTTTAGATCATCCGATTGTAGGTCTTTTGGTTCAACCCTTTTATTCTATCTTGCCTATTTCACCCAGATAATCAAGGAAAAGCCCTAATAAGTGACTTTTACCTAAATTTCGGGACCTGGACAAAATAGAAAATTTTGCTGGACAGGGTTTTTCCTTCCAGAAGTCTCTCTTTCATTCACGTTTTATACATTGTTCCATAAATGCCGCATATCCTGCAACAAAGTTGCCCATGTTTTAGATCATCCGATTGTAGGTCTTTTGGTTCAACCCTTTTATTCTATCTTGCCTATTTTACCCAGATAATCAAGGAAAAGCCTTACTAAGTGACTTTTACCTAAATTTCGGGACCTGGACAAAATCGAAAATTATGCTGGACAGGGTTTTTCCTTCCAGAAGTCTCTCTTTCATTCACGTTTTATACATTGTTCCATAAATTCCGCATATCCTGCAACAAAGTTGCCCATGTTTTAGATCATCCGATTGTAGGTCTTTTGGTTCAACCCTTTTATTCTATCTTGCCTATTTCACCCAGATAATCAAGGAAAAGCCCTAATAAGTGACTTTTACCTAAATTTCGGGACCTGGACAAAATAGAAAATTTTGCTGGACAGGGTTTTTCCTTCCAGAAGTCTCTCTTTCATTCACGTTTTATACATTGTTCCATAAATGCCGCATATCCTGCAACAAAGTTGCCCATGTTTTAGATCATCCGATTGTAGGTCTTTTGGTTCAACCCTTTTATTCTATCTTGCCTATTTTACCCAGATAATCAAGGAAAAGTCTTACTAAGTGACTTTTACCTAAATTTCGGGACCTGGACAAAATCGAAAATTATGCTGGACAGGGTTTTTCCTTCCAGAAGTCTCTCTTTCATTCACGTTTTATACATTGTTCCATAAATTCCGCATATCCTGCAACAAAGTTGCCCATGTTTTAGATCATCCGATTGTAGGTCTTTTGGTTCAACCCTTTTATTCTATCTTGCCTATTTTACCCAGATAATCAAGGAAAAGCCTTACTAAGTGACTTTTACCTAAATTTCGGGACCTGGACAAAATCGAAAATTATGCTGGACAGGGTTTTTCCTTCCAGAAGTCTCTCTTTCATTCACGTTTTATACATTGTTCCATAAATGCCGCATATCCTGCAACAAAGTTGCCAATGTTTTAGATCATCCGATTGTAGGTCTTTTGGTTCAACCCTTTTATTCTATCTTGCCTATTTCACCCAGATAATCAAGGAAAAGCCCTAATAAGTGACTTTTACCTAAATTTCGGGACCTGGACAAAATAGAAAATTTTGCTGGACAGGGTTTTTCCTTCCAGAAGTCTCTCTTTCATTCACGTTTTATACATTGTTCCATAAATGCCGCATATCCTGCAACAAAGTTGCCCATGTTTTAGATCATCCGATTGTAGGTCTTTTGGTTCAACCCTTTTATTCTATCTTGCCTATTTTACCCAGATAATCAAGGAAAAGCCTTACTAAGTGACTTTTACCTAAATTTCGGGACCTGGACAAAATCGAAAATTATGCTGGACAGGGTTTTTCCTTCCAGAAGTCTCTCTTTCATTCACGTTTTATACATTGTTCCATAAATTCCGCATATCCTGCAACAAAGTTGCCCATGTTTTAGATCATCCGATTGTAGGTCTTTTGGTTCAACCCTTTTATTCTATCTTGCCTATTTTACCCAGATAATCAAGGAAAAGCCTTACTAAGTGACTTTTACCTAAATTTCGGGACCTGGACAAAATCGAAAATTATGCTGGACAGGGTTTTTCCTTCCAGAAGTCTCTCTTTCATTCACGTTTTATACATTGTTCCATAAATTCCGCATATCCTGCAACAAAGTTGCCCATGTTTTAGATCATCCGATTGTAGGTCTTTTGGTTCAACCCTTTTATTCTATCTTGCCTATTTCACCCAGATAATCAAGGAAAAGCCGTAATAAGTGACTTTTACCCAAATTTCGGGACCTGGACAAAATCGAAAATTTTGCTGGACAGGGTTTTTCCTTCCAGAAGTCTCTCTTTCATTAACGTTTTATACATTGTTCCATAAATGCCGCATATCCTGCAACAAAGTTGCCCATGTTTTAGATCATCCGATTGTAGGTCTTTTGGTTCAACCCTTTTATTCTATCTTGCCTATTTCACCCAGATAATCAAGGAAAAGCCGTAATAAGTGACTTTTACCCAAATTTCGGGACCTGGACAAAATCGAAAATTTTGCTGGACAGGGCTTTTCCTTCCAGAAGTCTCTCTTTCATTCACGTTTTATACATTGTTCCATAAATGCCGCATATCCTGCAACAAAGTTGCCCATGTTTTAGATCATCCGATTGTAGGTCTTTTGGTTCAACCCTTTTATTCTATCTTGCCTATTTCACCCAGATAATGAAGGAAAAGCCGTAATAAGTGACTTTTACCCAAATTTCGGGACCTGGACAAAATCGAAAATTTTGCTGGACAGGGTTTTTCCTTCCAGAAGTCTCTCTTTCATTCACGTTTTATACATTGTTCCATAAATGCCGCATATCCTGCAACAAAGTTGCCAATGTTTTAGATCATCCGATTGTAGGTCTTTTGGTTCAACCCTTTTATTCTATCTTGCCTATTTCACCCAGATAATCAAGGAAAAGCCGTAATAAGTGACTTTTACCCAAATTTCGGGACCTGGACAAAATCGAAAATTTTGCTGGACAGGGCTTTTCCTTAAAGAAGTCTCTCTTTCATTTACGTTTTATACATTGTTCCATAAATGCCACATATCCTGCAACAAAGTTGCCCATGTTTTAGATCATCCGATTGTAGGTCTTTTGGTTCAACCCTTTTATTCTATCTTGCCTATTTCACCCAGATAATGAAGGAAAAGCCGTAATAAGTGACTTTTACCCAAATTTCGGGACCTGGACAAAATCGAAAATTTTGCTGGACAGGGTTTTTCCTTCCAGAAGTCTCTCTTTCAATCACGTTTTAAACATTGTTCCATAAATGCCACATATCTTGCAACAACGTTGCCCATGTTTTAGATCATCCGATTGTAGGTCTTTTGGTTCAACCCTTTTATTCTATCTTGCCTATTTCACCCAGATAATGAAGGAAAAGCCGTAATAAGTGACTTTTACCCAAATTTCGGGACCTGGACAAAATCGAAAATTTTGCTGGACAGGGTTTTTCCTTCCAGAAGTCTCTCTTTCATTCACGTTTTATACATTGTTCCATAAATGCCGCATATCCTGCAACAAAGTTGCCAATGTTTTAGATCATCCGATTGTAGGTCTTTTGGTTCAACCCTTTTATTCTATCTTGCCTATTTCACCCAGATAATCAAGGAAAAGCCGTAATAAGTGACTTTTACCCAAATTTCGGGACCTGGACAAAATCGAAAATTTTGCTGGACAGGGCTTTTCCTTAAAGAAGTCTCTCTTTCATTTACGTTTTATACATTGTTCCATAAATGCCACATATCTTGCAACAACGTTGCCCATGTTTTAGATCATCCGATTGTAGGTCTTTTGGTTCAACCCTTTTATTCTATCTTGCCTATTTCACCCAGATAATGAAGGAAAAGCCGTAATAAGTGACTTTTACCCAAATTTCGGGACCTGGACAAAATCGAAAATTTTACTGGACAGGGTTTTTCCTTCCAGAAGTCTCTCTTTCATTCACGTTTTATACATTGTTCCATAAATGCCGCATATCCTGCAACAAAGTTGCCAATGTTTTAGATCATCCGATTGTAGGTCTTTTGGTTCAACCCTTTTATTCTATCTTGCCTATTTCACCCAGATAATGAAGGAAAAGCCGTAATAAGTGACTTTTACCCAAATTTCGGGACCTGGACAAAATCGAAAATTTTGCTGGACAGGGTTTTTCCTTCCAGAAGTCTCTCTTTCAATCACGTTTTAAACATTGTTCCATAAATGCCACATATCTTGCAACAACGTTGCCCATGTTTTAGATCATCCGATTGTAGGTCTTTTGGTTCAACCCTTTTATTCTATCTTGCCTATTTCACCCAGATAATGAAGGAAAAGCCGTAATAAGTGACTTTTACCCAAATTTCGGGACCTGGACAAAATCGAAAATTTTGCTGGACAGGGCTTTTCCTTCCAGAAGTCTCTCTTTCATTCACGTTTTATACATTGTTCCATAAATGCCGCATATCCTGCAGCAAAGTTGCCCATGTTTTAGATCATCCGATTGTAGGTCTTTTGGTTCAACCCTTTTATTCTATCTTGCCTATTTCACCCAGATAATGAAGGAAAAGCCGTAATAAGTGACTTTTACCCAAATTTCGGGACCTGGACAAAATCGAAAATTTTGCTGGACAGGGTTTTTCCTTCCAGAAGTCTCTCTTTCATTCACGTTTTATACATTGTTCCATAAATGCCGCATATCCTGCAACAAAGTTGCCAATGTTTTAGATCATCCGATTGTAGGTCTTTTGGTTCAACCCTTTTATTCTATCTTGCCTATTTCACCCAGATAATCAAGGAAAAGCCGTAATAAGTGACTTTTACCCAAATTTCGGGACCTGGACAAAATCGAAAATTTTGCTGGACAGGGCTTTTCCTTAAAGAAGTCTCTCTTTCATTTACGTTTTATACATTGTTCCATAAATGCCACATATCCTGCAACAAAGTTGCCCATGTTTTAGATCATCCGATTGTAGGTCTTTTGGTTCAACCCTTTTATTCTATCTTGCCTATTTCACCCAGATAATGAAGGAAAAGCCGTAATAAGTGACTTTTACCCAAATTTCGGGACCTGGACAAAATCGAAAATTTTGCTGGACAGGGTTTTTCCTTCCAGAAGTCTCTCTTTCAATCACGTTTTAAACATTGTTCCATAAATGCCACATATCTTGCAACAACGTTGCCCATGTTTTAGATCATCCGATTGTAGGTCTTTTGGTTCAACCCTTTTATTCTATCTTGCCTATTTCACCCAGATAATGAAGGAAAAGCCGTAATAAGTGACTTTTACCCAAATTTCGGGACCTGGACAAAATCGAAAATTATGCTGGACAGGGTTTTTCCTTCCAGAAGTCTCTCTTTCATTCACGTTTCATACATTGTTCCATAAATGCCGCATATCCTGCAACAAAGTTGCCCATGTTTTAGATCATCCGATTGTAGGTCTTTTGGTTCAACCCTTTTATTCTATCTTGCCTATTTCACCCAGATAATGAAGGAAAAGCCGTAATAAGTGACTTTTACCCAAATTTCGGGACCTGGACAAAATCGAAAATTTTGCTGGACAGGGCTTTTCCTTCCAGAAGTCTCTCTTTCATTCACGTTTTATACATTGTTCCATAAATGCCGCATATCCAGCAGCAAAGTTGCCCATGTTTTAGATCATCCGATTGTAGGTCTTTTGGTTCAACCCTTTTATTCTATCTTGCCTATTTCACCCAGATAATCAAGGAAAAGCCGTAATAAGTGACTTTTACCCAAATTTCGGAACCTGGACAAAATCGAAAATTTTGCTGGACAGGGCTTTTCCTTCCAGAAGTCTCTCTTTCATTTACGTTTTATACATTGTTCCATAAATGCCACATATCCTGCAACAAAGTTGCCCATGTTTTAGATCATCCGATTGTAGGTCTTTTGGTTCAACCCTTTTATTCTATCTTGCCTATTTCACCCAGATAATCAAGGAAAAGCCGTAATAAGTGACTTTTACCCAAATTTCGGGACCTGGACAAAATCGAAAATTATGCTGGACAGGGTTTTTCCTTCCAGAAGTCTCTCTTTCATTCACGTTTCATACATTGTTCCATAAATGCCGCATATCCTGCAACAAAGTTGCCCATGTTTTAGATCATCCGATTGTAGGTCTTTTGGCTCAACCCTTTTAATCTATCTTGCCTATTTCACCCAGATAATCAAGGAAAAGCCCTAATAAGTGACTTTTACCTAAATTTCGGGACCTGGACAAAATCGAAAATTTTGCTGGACAGGGTTTTTCCTTCCAGAAGTCTCTCTTTCATTCACGTTTTATACATTGTTCCATAAATGCCGCATATCCTGCAACAAAGTTGCCCATGTTTTAGATCATCCGATTGTAGGTCTTTTGGTTCAACCCTTTTATTCTATCTTGCCTATTTCACCCAGATAATCAAGGAAAAGCCGTAATAAGTGACTTTTACCCAAATTTCGGAACCTGGACAAAATCGAAAATTTTGCTGGACAGGGTTTTTCCTTCCAGAAGTCTCTCTTTCATTTACGTTTTATACATTGTTCCATAAATGCCACATATCCTGCAACAAAGTTGCCCATGTTTTAGATCATCCGATTGTAGGTCTTTTGGTTCAACCCTTTTATTCTATCTTGCCTATTTCACCCAGATAATGAAGGAAAAGCCGTAATAAGTGACTTTTACCCAAATTTCGGGACCTGGACAAAATCGAAAATTTTGCTGGACAGGGTTTTTCCTTCCAGAAGTCTCTCTTTCATTCACGTTTTATACATTGTTCCATAAATGCCGCATATCCTGCAGCAAAGTTGCCCATGTTTTAGATCATCCGATTGTAGGTCTTTTGGTTCAACCCTTTTATTCTATCTTGCCTATTTCACCCAGATAATCAAGGAAAAGCCGTAATAAGTGACTTTTACCCAAATTTCGGAACCTGGACAAAATCGAAAATTTTGCTGGACAGGGCTTTTCCTTCCAGAAGTCTCTCTTTCATTCACGTTTTATACATTGTTCCATAAATGCCGCATATCCTGCAGCAAAGTTGCCCATGTTTTAGATCATCCGATTGTAGGTCTTTTGGTTCAACCCTTTTATTCTATCTTGCCTATTTCACCCAGATAATGAAGGAAAAGCCGTAATAAGTGACTTTTACCCAAATTTCGGGACCTGGACAAAATCGAAAATTTTGCTGGACAGGGTTTTTCCTTCCAGAAGTCTCTCTTTCATTCACGTTTTATACATTGTTCCATAAATGCCGCATATCCTGCAGCAAAGTTGCCCATGTTTTAGATCATCCGATTGTAGGTCTTTTGGTTCAACCCTTTTATTCTATCTTGCCTATTTCACCCAGATAATGAAGGAAAAGCCGTAATAAGTGACTTTTACCCAAATTTCGGGACCTGGACAAAATCGAAAATTTTGCTGGACAGGGTTTTTCCTTCCAGAAGTCTCTCTTTCATTCACGTTTTATACATTGTTCCATAAATGCCGCATATCCTGCAACAAAGTTGCCCATGTTTTAGATCATCCGATTGTAGGTCTTTTGGTTCAACCCTTTTATTCTATCTTGCCTATTTCACCCAGATAATCAAGGAAAAGCCGTAATAAGTGACTTTTACCTAAATTTCGGGACCTGGACAAAATCGAAAATTTTGCTGGACAGGGCTTTTCCTTCCAGAAGTCTCTCTTTCATTCACGTTTTATACATTGTTCCATAAATGCCGCATATCCTGCAGCAAAGTTGCCCATGTTTTAGATCATCCGATTGTAGGTCTTTTGGTTCAACCCTTTTATTCTATCTTGCCTATTTCACCCAGATAATGAAGGAAAAGCCGTAATAAGTGACTTTTACCCAAATTTCGGGACCTGGACAAAATCGAAAATTTTGCTGGACAGGGTTTTTCCTTCCAGAAGTCTCTCTTTCATTCACGTTTTATACATTGTTCCATAAATGCCGCATATCCTGCAGCAAAGTTGAACATGTTTTAGATCATCCGATTGTAGGTCTTTTGGTTCAACCCTTTTATTCTATCTTGCCTATTTCACCCAGATAATCAAGGAAAAGCCGTAATAAGTGACTTTTACCCAAATTTCGGGACCTGGACAAAATCGAAAATATTGCTGGACAGGGTTTTTCCTTCCAGAAGTCTCTCTTTCATTCACGTTTTATACATTGTTCCATAAATGCCGCATATCCTGCAGCAAAGTTGCCCATGTTTTAGATCATCCGATTGTAGGTCTTTTGGTTCAACCCTTTTATTCTATCTTGCCTATTTCACCCAGATAATCAAGGAAAAGCCGTAATAAGTGACTTTTACCCAAATTTCGGAACCTGGACAAAATCGAAAATTTTGCTGGACAGGGCTTTTCCTTCCAGAAGTCTCTCTTTCATGTACGTTTTATACATTGTTCCATAAATGCCACATATCCTGCAACAAAGTTGCCCATGTTTTAGATCATCCGATTGTAGGTCTTTTGGTTCAACCCTTTTATTCTATCTTGCCTATTTCACCCAGATAATCAAGGAAAAGCCCTAATAAGTGACTTTTACCTAAATTTCGGGACCTGGACAAAATCGAAAATTATGCTGGACAGGGTTTTTCCTTCCAGAAGTCTCTCTTTCATTCACGTTTCATACATTGTTCCATAAATGCCGCATATCCTGCAACAAAGTTGCCCATGTTTTAGATCATCCGATTGTAGGTCTTTTGGTTCAACCCTTTTATTCTATCTTGCCTATTTCACCCAGATAATCAAGGAAAAGCCGTAATAAGTGACTTTTACCCAAATTTCGGAACCTGGACAAAATCGAAAATTTTGCTGGACAGGGCTTTTCCTTCCAGAAGTCTCTCTTTCATTTACGTTTTATACATTTTTCCATAAATGCCGCATATCCTGCAGCAAAGTTGCCCATGTTTTAGATCATCCGATTGTAGGTCTTTTGGTTCAACCCTTTTATTCTATCTTGCCTATTTCACCCAGATAATCAAGGAAAAGCCGTAATAAGTGACTTTTACCCAAATTTCGGAACCTGGACAAAATCGAAAATTTTGCTGGACAGGGCTTTTCCTTCCAGAAGTCTCTCTTTCATTTACGTTTTATACATTGTTCCATAAATGCCACATATCCTGCAACAAAGTTGCCCATGTTTTAGATCATCCGATTGTAGATCTTTCGGTTCAACCCTTTTATTCTATCTTGCCTATTTCACCCAGATAATCAAGGAAAAGCCGTAATAAGTGACTTTTACCCAAATTTCGGGACCTGGACAAAATCGAAAATTTTGCTGGACAGGGTTTTTCCTTCCAGAAGTCTCTCTTTCATTCACGTTTTATACATTGTTCCATAAATGCCACATATCCTGCAACAAAGTTGCCCATGTTTTAGATCATCCGATTGTAGGTCTTTCGGTTCAACCCTTTTATTCTATCTTGCCTATTTCACCCAGATAATCAAGGAAAAGCCGTAATAAGTGACTTTTACCCAAATTTCGGGACCTGGACAAAATCGAAAATTTTGCTGGACAGGGTTTTTCCTTCCAGAAGTCTCTCTTTCATTCACGTTTTATACATTTTTCCATAAATGCCGCATATCCTGCAGCAAAGTTGCCCATGTTTTAGATCATCCGATTGTAGGTCTTTTGGTTCAACCCTTTTATTCTATCTTGCCTATTTCACCCAGATAATCAAGGAAAAGCCGTAATAAGTGACTTTTACCCAAATTTCGGAACCTGGACAAAATCGAAAATTTTGCTGGACAGGGCTTTTCCTTCCAGAAGTCTCTCTTTCATTTACGTTTTATACATTGTTCCATAAATGCCACATATCCTGCAACAAAGTTGCCCATGTTTTAGATCATCCGATTGTAGGTCTTTCGGTTCAACCCTTTTATTCTATCTTGCCTATTTCACCCAGATAATCAAGGAAAAGCCGTAATAAGTGACTTTTACCCAAATTTCGGGACCTGGACAAAATCGAAAATTTTGCTGGACAGGGTTTTTCCTTCCAGAAGTCTCTCTTTCATTCACGTTTTATACATTGTTCCATAAATGCCACATATCCTGCAACAAAGTTGCCCATGTTTTAGATCATCCGATTGTAGGTCTTTTGGTTCAACCCTTTTATTCTA
The DNA here is from genome assembly GCA_905220385.1 of Xylota sylvarum. Classification (NCBI taxonomy): domain Eukaryota; kingdom Metazoa; phylum Arthropoda; class Insecta; order Diptera; family Syrphidae; genus Xylota; species Xylota sylvarum. The sequence continues at coordinate 32,751,918 of LR999958.1, read as the reverse complement.
TCTTGCCTATTTCACCCAGATAATCAAGGAAAAGCCGTAATAAGTGACTTTTACCCAAATTTCGGGACCTGGACAAAATCGAAAATTATGCTGGACAGGGTTTTTCCTTCCAGAAGTCTCTCTTTCATTCACGTTTCATACATTGTTCCATAAATGCCGCATATCCTGCAACAAAGTTGCCCATGTTTTAGATCATCCGATTGTAGGTCTTTTGGTTCAACCCTTTTATTCTATCTTGCCTATTTCACCCAGATAATCAAGGAAAAGCCCTAATAAGTGACTTTTACCTAAATTTCGGGACCTGGACAAAATCGAAAATTATGCTGGACAGGGTTTTTCCTTCCAGAAGTCTCTCTTTCATTCACGTTTCATACATTGTTCCATAAATGCCGCATATCCTGCAACAAAGTTGCCCATGTTTTAGATCATCCGATTGTAGGTCTTTTGGTTCAACCCTTTTATTCTATCTTGCCTATTTCACCCAGATAATCAAGGAAAAGCCGTAATAAGTGACTTTTACCCAAATTTCGGAACCTGGACAAAATCGAAAATTTTGCTGGACAGGGTTTTTCCTTCCAGAAGTCTCTCTTTCATTCACGTTTTATACATTGTTCCATAAATGCCGCATATCCTGCAGCAAAGTTGCCCATGTTTTAGATCATCCGATTGTAGGTCTTTTGGTTCAACCCTTTTATTCTATCTTGCCTATTTCACCCAGATAATCAAGGAAAAGCCGTAATAAGTGACTTTTACCCAAATTTCGGAACCTGGACAAAATCGAAAATTTTGCTGGACAGGGCTTTTCCTTCCAGAAGTCTCTCTTTCATTTACGTTTTATACATTGTTCCATAAATGCCACATATCCTGCAACAAAGTTGCCCATGTTTTAGATCATCCGATTGTAGGTCTTTTGGTTCAACCCTTTTATTCTATCTTGCCTATTTCACCCAGATAATGAAGGAAAAGCCGTAATAAGTGACTTTTACCCAAATTTCGGGACCTGGACAAAATCGAAAATTTTGCTGGACAGGGTTTTTCCTTCCAGAAGTCTCTCTTTCATTCACGTTTTATACATTGTTCCATAAATGCCACATATCCTGCAACAAAGTTGCCCATGTTTTAGATCATCCGATTGTAGGTCTTTTGGTTCAACCCTTTTATTCTATCTTGCCTATTTCACCCAGATAATCAAGGAAAAGCCGTAATAAGTGACTTTTACCCAAATTTCGGGACCTGGACAAAATCGAAAATTATGCTGGACAGGGTTTTTCCTTCCAGAAGTCTCTCTTTCATTCACGTTTCATACATTGTTCCATAAATGCCGCATATCCTGCAACAAAGTTGCCCATGTTTTAGATCATCCGATTGTAGGTCTTTTGGTTCAACCCTTTTATTCTATCTTGCCTATTTCACCCAGATAATCAAGGAAAAGCCGTAATAAGTGACTTTTACCCAAATTTCGGAACCTGGACAAAATCGAAAATTTTGCTGGACAGGGCTTTTCCTTCCAGAAGTCTCTCTTTCATTTACGTTTTATACATTGTTCCATAAATGCCACATATCCTGCAACAAAGTTGCCCATGTTTTAGATCATCCGATTGTAGGTCTTTTGGTTCAACCCTTTTATTCTATCTTGCCTATTTCACCCAGATAATGAAGGAAAAGCCGTAATAAGTGACTTTTACCCAAATTTCGGGACCTGGACAAAATCGAAAATTTTGCTGGACAGGGTTTTTCCTTCCAGAAGTCTCTCTTTCATTCACGTTTTATACATTGTTCCATAAATGCCGCATATCCTGCAACAAAGTTGCCCATGTTTTAGATCATCCGATTGTAGGTCTTTCGGTTCAACCCTTTTATTCTATCTTGCCTATTTCACCCAGATAATCAAGGAAAAGCCGTAATAAGTGACTTTTACCCAAATTTCGGGACCTGGACAAAATCGAAAATTTTGCTGGACAGGGTTTTTCCTTCCAGAAGTCTCTCTTTCATTCACGTTTTATACATTGTTCCATAAATGCCACATATCCTGCAACAAAGTTGCCCATGTTTTAGATCATCCGATTGTAGGTCTTTTGGTTCAACCCTTTTATTCTATCTTGCCTATTTCACCCAGATAATCAAGGAAAAGCCGTAATAAGTGACTTTTACCCAAATTTCGGGACCTGGACAAAATCGAAAATTATGCTGGACAGGGTTTTTCCTTCCAGAAGTCTCTCTTTCATTCACGTTTCATACATTGTTCCATAAATGCCGCATATCCTGCAACAAAGTTGCCCATGTTTTAGATCATCCGATTGTAGGTCTTTTGGTTCAACCCTTTTATTCTATCTTGCCTATTTCACCCAGATAATCAAGGAAAAGCCGTAATAAGTGACTTTTACCCAAATTTCGGAACCTGGACAAAATCGAAAATTTTGCTGGACAGGGCTTTTCCTTCCAGAAGTCTCTCTTTCATTTACGTTTTATACATTGTTCCATAAATGCCACATATCCTGCAACAAAGTTGCCCATGTTTTAGATCATCCGATTGTAGGTCTTTTGGTTCAACCCTTTTATTCTATCTTGCCTATTTCACCCAGATAATGAAGGAAAAGCCGTAATAAGTGACTTTTACCCAAATTTCGGGACCTGGACAAAATCGAAAATTTTGCTGGACAGGGTTTTTCCTTCCAGAAGTCTCTCTTTCATTCACGTTTTATACATTGTTCCATAAATGCCGCATATCCTGCAGCAAAGTTGCCCATGTTTTAGATCATCCGATTGTAGGTCTTTTGGTTCAACCCTTTTATTCTATCTTGCCTATTTCACCCAGATAATCAAGGAAAAGCCGTAATAAGTGACTTTTACCCAAATTTCGGAACCTGGACAAAATCGAAAATTTTGCTGGACAGGGCTTTTCCTTCCAGAAGTCTCTCTTTCATTTACGTTTTATACATTGTTCCATAAATGCCACATATCCTGCAACAAAGTTGCCCATGTTTTAGATCATCCGATTGTAGGTCTTTTGGTTCAACCCTTTTATTCTATCTTGCCTATTTCACCCAGATAATGAAGGAAAAGCCGTAATAAGTGACTTTTACCCAAATTTCGGGACCTGGACAAAATCGAAAATTTTGCTGGACAGGGTTTTTCCTTCCAGAAGTCTCTCTTTCATTCACGTTTTATACATTGTTCCATAAATGCCGCATATCCTGCAACAAAGTTGCCCATGTTTTAGATCATCCGATTGTAGGTCTTTTGCTTCAACCCTTTTATTCTATCTTGCCTATTTCACCCAGATAATCAAGGAAAAGCCGTAATAAGTGACTTTTACCTAAATTTCGGGACCTGGACAAAATCGAAAATTTTGCTGGACAGGGCTTTTCCTTCCAGAAGTCTCTCTTTCATTCACGTTTTATACATTGTTCCATAAATGCCGCATATCCTGCAGCAAAGTTGCCCATGTTTTAGATCATCCGATTGTAGGTCTTTTGGTTCAACCCTTTTATTCTATCTTGCCTATTTCACCCAGATAATCAAGGAAAAGCCGTAATAAGTGACTTTTACCCAAATTTCGGGACCTGGACAAAATCGAAAATTTTGCTGGACAGGGCTTTTCCTTCCAGAAGTCTCTCTTTCATTCACGTTTTATACATTGTTCCATAAATGCCGCATATCCTGCAGCAAAGTTGCCCATGTTTTAGATCATCCGATTGTAGGTCTTTTAGTTCAACCCTTTTATTCTATCTTGCCTATTTCACCCAGATAATCAAGGAAAAGCCGTAATAAGTGACTTTTACCTAAATTTCGGGACCTGGACAAAATCGAAAATTTTGCTGGACATGGCTTTTCCTTCCAGAAGTCTCTCTTTCATTCACGTTTTATACATTGTTCCATAAATGCCGCATATCCTGCAGCAAAGTTGCCCATGTTTTAGATCATCCGATTGTAGGTCTTTTGGTTCAACCCTTTTATTCTATCTTGCCTATTTCACCCAGAGAATCAAGGAAAAGCCGTAATAAGTGACTTTTACCTAAATTTCGGGACCTGGACAAAATCGAAAATTTTGCTGGACAGGGCTTTTCCTTCCAGAAGTCTCTCTTTCATTTACGTTTTATACATTGTTCCATAAATGCCACATATCCTGCAACAAAGTTGCCCATGTTTTAGATCATCCGATTGTAGGTCTTTTGGTTCAACCCTTTTATTCTATCTTGCCTATTTCACCCAGATAATGAAGGAAAAGCCGTAATAAGTGACTTTTACCCAAATTTCGGGACCTGGACAAAATCGAAAATTTTGCTGGACAGGGTTTTTCCTTCCAGAAGTCTCTCTTTCATTCACGTTTTATACATTGTTCCATAAATGCCGCATATCCTGCAACAAAGTTGCCCATGTTTTAGATCATCCGATTGTAGGTCTTTTGGTTCAACCCTTTTATTCTATCTTGCCTATTTCACCCAGATAATCAAGGAAAAGCCGTAATAAGTGACTTTTACCCAAATTTCGGGACCTGGACAAAATCGAAAATTTTGCTGGACAGGGCTTTTCCTTTTAGAAGTCTCTCTTTCATTCACGTTTTATACATTGTTCCATAAATGCCGCATATCCTGCAACAAAGTTGCCCATGTTTTAGATCATCCGATTGTAGGTCTTTTGGTTCAACCCTTTTATTCTATCTTGCCTATTTCACCCAGATAATCAAGGAAAAGCCGTAATAAGTGACTTTTACCCAGATTTCGGGACCTGGACAAAATCGAAAATTTTGCTGGACAGGGTTTTTCCTTCCAGAAGTCTCTCTTTCATTCACGTTTCATACATTGTTCCATAAATGCCGCATATCCTGCAACAAAGTTGCCCATGTTTTAGATCATCCGATTGTAGGTCTTTTGGTTCAACCCTTTTATTCTATCTTGCCTATTTCACCCAGATAATGAAGGAAAAGCCGTAATAAGTGACTTTTACCCAAATTTCGGGACCTGGACAAAATCGAAAATTTTGCTGGACAGGGTTTTTCCTTCCAGAAGTCTCTCTTTCATTCACGTTTTATACATTGTTCCATAAATGCCGCATATCCTGCAACAAAGTTGCCCATGTTTTAGATCATCCGATTGTAGGTCTTTTGGTTCAACCCTTTTATTCTATCTTGCCTATTTCACCCAGATAATCAAGGAAAAGCCGTAATAAGTGACTTTTACCTAAATTTCGGGACCTGGACAAAATCGAAAATTTTGCTGGACAGGGCTTTTCCTTCCAGAAGTCTCTCTTTCATTTACGTTTTATACATTGTTCCATAAATGCCGCATATCCTGCAACAAAGTTGCCCATGTTTTAGATCATCCGATTGTAGGTCTTTTGGTTCAACCCTTTTATTCTATCTTGCCTATTTCACCCAGATAATGAAGGAAAAGCCGTAATAAGTGACTTTTACCCAAATTTCGGGACCTGGACAAAATCGAAAATTTTGCTGGACAGGGTTTTTCCTTCCAGAAGTCTCTCTTTCATTCACGTTTTATACATTGTTCCATAAATGCCGCATATCCTGCAACAAAGTTGCCCATGTTTTAGATCATCCGATTGTAGGTCTTTTGGTTCAACCCTTTTATTCTATCTTGCCTATTTCACCCAGATAATCAAAGAAAAGCCGTAATAAGTGACTTTTACCCAAATTTCGGGACCTGGACAAAATCGAAAATTTTGCTGGACAGGGCTTTTCCTTTTAGAAGTCTCTCTTTCATTCACGTTTTATACATTGTTCCATAAATGCCGCATATCCTGCAACAAAGTTGCCCATGTTTTAGATCATCCGATTGTAGGTCTTTTGGTTCAACCCTTTTATTCTATCTTGCCTATTTCACCCAGATAATCAAGGAAAAGCCGTAATAAGTGACTTTTACCCAAATTTCGGGACCTGGACAAAATCGAAAATTTTGCTGGACAGGGCTTTTCCTTTTAGAAGTCTCTCTTTCATTCACGTTTTATACATTGTTCCATAAATGCCGCATATCCTGCAACAAAGTTGCCCATGTTTTAGATCATCCGATTGTAGGTCTTTTGGTTCAACCCTTTTATTCTATCTTGCCTATTTCACCCAGATAATGAAGGAAAAGCCGTAATAAGTGACTTTTACCCAAATTTCGGGACCTGGACAAAATCGAAAATTTTGCTGGACAGGGTTTTTCCTTCCAGAAGTCTCTCTTTCATTCACGTTTTATACATTGTTCCATAAATGCCGCATATCCTGCAACAAAGTTGCCCATGTTTTAGATCATCCGATTGTAGGTCTTTTGGTTCAACCCTTTTATTCTATCTTGCCTATTTCACCCAGATAATCAAGGAAAAGCCGTAATAAGTGACTTTTACCTAAATTTCGGGACCTGGACAAAATCGAAAATTTTGCTGGACAGGGCTTTTCCTTCCAGAAGTCTCTCTTTCATTCACGTTTTATACATTGTTCCATAAATGCCGCATATCCTGCAACAAAGTTGCCCATGTTTTAGATCATCCGATTGTAGGTCTTTTGGTTCAACCCTTTTATTCTATCTTGCCTATTTCACCCAGATAATGAAGGAAAAGCCGTAATAAGTGACTTTTACCCAAATTTCGGGACCTGGACAAAATCGAAAATTTTGCTGGACAGGGTTTTTCCTTCCAGAAGTCTCTCTTTCATTCACGTTTTATACATTGTTCCATAAATGCCGCATATCCTGCAACAAAGTTGCCCATGTTTTAGATCATCCGATTGTAGGTCTTTTGGTTCAACCCTTTTATTCTATCTTGCCTATTTCACCCAGATAATCAAGGAAAAGCCGTAATAAGTGACTTTTACCCAAATTTCGGGACCTGGACAAAATCGAAAATTTTGCTGGACAGGGTTTTTCCTTCCAGAAGTCTCTCTTTCATTCACGTTTTATACATTGTTCCATAAATGCCGCATATCCTGCAACAAAGTTGCCCATGTTTTAGATCATCCGATTGTAGGTCTTTTGGTTCAACCCTTTTATTCTATCTTGCCTATTTCACCCAGATAATCAAGGAAAAGCCGTAATAAGTGACTTTTACCCAAATTTCGGGACCTGGACAAAATCGAAAATTTTGCTGGACAGGGTTTTTCTTCCAGAAGTCTCTCTTTCATTCACGTTTCATACATTGTTCCATAAATGCCGCATATCCTGCAACAAAGTTGCCCATGTTTTAGATCATCCGATTGTAGGTCTTTTGGTTCAACCCTTTTATTCTATCTTGCCTATTTCACCCAGAGAATCAAGGAAAAGCCGTAATAAGTGACTTTTACCTAAATTTCGGGACCTGGACAAAATCGAAAATTTTGCTGGACAGGGTTTTTCCTTCCAGAAGTCTCTCTTTCATTCACATTTCATACATTGTTCCATAAATGCCGCATATCCTGCAACAAATTTGCCCATGTTTTAGATCATCCGATTGTAGGTCTTTTGGTTCAACCCTTTTATTCTATCTTGCCTATTTCACCCAGAGAATCAAGGAAAAGCCGTAATAAGTGACTTTTACCTAAATTTCGGGACCTGGACAAAATCGAAAATTTTGCTGGACAGGGTTTTTCCTTCCAGAAGTCTCTCTTTCATTCACGTTTCATACATTGTTCCATAAATGCCGCATATCCTGCAACAAAGTTGCCCATGTTTTAGGTCATCCGATTGTAGGTCTTTTGGTTCAACCCTTTTATTCTATCTTGCCTATTTCACCCAGAGAATCAAGGAAAAGCCGTAATAAGTGACTTTTACCCAAATTTCGGGACCTGGACAAAATCGAAAATTTTGCTGGACAGGGCTTTTCCTTCCAGAAGTCTCTCTTTCATTTACGTTTTATACATTGTTCCATAAATGCCACATATCCTGCAACAAAGTTGCCCATGTTTTAGATCATCCGATTGTAGGTCTTTTGGTTCAACCCTTTTATTCTATCTTGCCTATTTCACCCAGATAATGAAGGAAAAGCCGTAATAAGTGACTTTTACCCAAATTTCGGGACCTGGACAAAATCGAAAATTATGCTGGACAGGGTTTTTCCTTCCAGAAGTCTCTCTTTCATTCACGTTTCATACATTGTTCCATAAATGCCGCATATCCTGCAACAAAGTTGCCCATGTTTTAGATCATCCGATTGTAGGTCTTTTGCTTCAACCCTTTTATTCTATCTTGCCTATTTCACCCAGATAATCAAGGAAAAGCCTTAATAAGTGACTTTTACCTAAATTTCGGGACCTGGACAAAATCGAAAATTTTGCTGGACAGGGTTTTTCCTTCCAGAAGTCTCTCTTTCATTCACGTTTTATACATTGTTCCATAAATGCCGCATATCCTGCAACAAAGTTGCCCATGTTTTAGATCATCCGATTGTAGGTCTTTCGGTTCAACCCTTTTATTCTATCTTGCCTATTTCACCCAGATAATCAAGGAAAAGCCTTAATAAGTGACTTTTACCTAAATTTCGGGACCTGGACAAAATCGAAAATTTTGCTGGACAGGGTTTTTCCTTCCAGAAGTCTCTCTTTCATTCACGTTTCATACATTGTTCCATAAATGCCGCATATCCTGCAACAAAGTTGCCCATGTTTTAGATCATCCGATTGTAGGTCTTTTCGTTCAACCCTTTTATTCTATCTTGCCTATTTCACCCAGATAATCAAGGAAAAGCCTTAATAAGTGACTTTTACCTAAATTTCGGGACCTGGACAAAATCGAAAATTTTGCTGGACAGGTTTTTTCTTCCAGAAGTCTCTCTTTCATTCACGTTTCATACATTGTTCCATAAATGCTGCATATCCTGCAACAAAGTTGCCCATGTTTTAGATCATCCGATTGTAGGTCTTTTGGTTCAACCCTTTTATTCTATCTTGCCTATTTCACCCAGATAATCAAGGAATAGCCTTAATAAGTGACTTTTACCTAAATTTCGGGACCTGGACAAAATCGAAAATTTTGCTGGACAGGGTTTTTCCTTCCAGAAGTCTCTCTTTCATTCACGTTTCATACATTGTTCCATAAATGCCGCATATCCTGCAACAAAGTTGCCCATGTTTTAGATCATCCGATTGTAGGTCTTTTGCTTCAACCCTTTTATTCTATCTTGCCTATTTCACCCAGATAATCAAGGAAAAGCCTTAATAAGTGACTTTTACCTAAATTTCGGGACCTGGACAAAATCGAAAATTTTGCTGGACAGGGTTTTTCCTTCCAGAAGTCTCTCTTTCATTCACGTTTCATACATTGTTCCATAAATGCCGCATATCCTGCAACAAAGTTGCCCATGTTTTAGATCATCCGATTGTAGGTCTTTTGGTTCAACCCTTTTATTCTATCGTGCCTATTTCACCCAGATAATCAAGGAAAAGCCTTAATAAGTGACTTTTACCTAAATTTCGGGACCTGGACAAAATCGAAAATTTTGCTGGACAGGGTTTTTCCTTCCAGAAGTCTCTCTTTCATTCACGTTTCATACATTGTTCCATAAATGCCGCATATCCTGCAACAAAGTTGCCCATGTTTTAGATCATCCGATTGTAGGTCTTTTGGTTCAACCCTTTTATTCTATCTTGCCTATTTCACCCAGATAATCAAGGAAAAGCCTTAATAAGTGACTTTTACCTAAATTTCGGGACCTGGACAAAATCGAAAATTTTGCTGGACAGGGTTTTTCCTTCCAGAAGTCTCTCTTTCATTCACGTTTCATACATTGTTCCATAAATGCCGCATATCCTGCAACAAAGTTGCCCATGTTTTAGATCATCCGATTGTAGGTCTTTTGGTTCAACCCTTTTATTCTATCTTGCCTATTTCACCCAGATAATCAAGGAAAAGCCTTAATAAGTGACTTTTACCTAAATTTCGGGACCTGGACAAAATCGAAAATTTTGCTGGACAGGGCTTTTCCTTCCAGAAGTCTCTCTTTCATTCACGTTTTATACATTGTTCCATAAATGCCGCATATCCTGCAGCAAAGTTGCCCATGTTTTAGATCATCCGATTGTTGGTCTTTTGGTTCAACCCTTTTATTCTATCTTGCCTATTTCACCCAGATAATCAAGGAAAAGCCGTAATATGTGACTTTTACCTAAATTTCGGGACCTGGACAAAATCGAAAATTTTAATGGCCTTCGTGTGACACCAGTCCAGATTTCAACCTTACTAAAAATACAAATGCATTTTTATTACAAGGCGCTTGCATGAACAATTAAGTGGACTTAATAAACAACCTTAATAATTACTGTTTAGCTAGTGTTAAGTATGAAAGAATTTTTAATTTCTTTTTTTAATACTTTTTCTCTAGAGGATTCAAAGATACGTCCTACTACTAGAATGAAGGAAGACAAAGGTCTTTTATTTCTCCAAACCAATTATAATAATTCACAAAAAATTCTGCAAACCTAATTGCCGTCTGAGACTCCGAAGCCCTTTTGAAGAAACAAAGGAAAGTAGATTGTCACCAAGTTTCGAAACTACTTAATATCTAAGGACACAACATCTTCCATAAACTCCCTTTCAAATGTGGCATAGCAAAGCCAACACAAACCGAATTCGAATTCGTTTAACAGACAAGCAAAGCGATATTGAATTAAATTTTTATTATCATTCGAAGTTTGCACACAATTTGCAGTTTCTTATGAAGATAAAGCTATTCCTGGACTCAGATAACTAAGTTGGCTTGTTATGGACACAATAGTTAGTTGAAAGTTCGAAGAAACTTTTGTCTGACATTTTAGCGAAATTTCATTTCTCAATTTTGAAATCAAAAACTTTGAATGCATCTACAGATAGTTGGGTCTATATACATTCTTTTTATCGCCAACCATCTAGGTTCAATTTCTGTGGATAGAGGATAACCCTTACCAGCTTCATACATTGCAGTATCTCATCCTGCGCAACTCACAAGTAGGTACCTTCACGTGTAACAACTTCCAGGTCAATGTGTATTCTAACCCTTCCAACCAATTGTGTGTTTTAAAACACCCAAATCCGCTTTAAATTCATCGAATAATATTTAAAGGAAAACATCTTGCGTAAACAAAAAACTTTTGCTCCTAAATAACATAAGTCCCTGGCAAGGCAATAAGCCCCAGGAAAATTATATTCATTGTAAACGAATTCATAATTCCCAGAATCGATTCATTGATTTATACTTTTTTTCTAAGTATTCACAATATTTACGCAATTTAGTGGATACAAATTTTTGCATATATTGATCAAGAATTTGCCATGAACAATGGAACAATACAAAGGACGCGCAGCTAAAGTCGTCGTCCTTCAGTCTTCCAATTTGCAAATGAACACTGTCAGTGTGTCTGTCGACGGGTGCTTCAATTCCCAATGGCTTTGGAAGTCTCTGCTCTTCCTGTCAGACTAAGGGAATTTCTGTAAATATTCTACCGAACGAAGTCTGTCATGCGATATAATTCCATGAGACTGTCGAAATATTTTCATCCATCCTTTGCGGTGGGTGGCAGTGGGCCACAAGGTTACATGCAAATGTCAAAACTCTATGCGACGGCGAACGGAAAGGACAATAGGAAACGAAACCGGATGAGGAGTGTCTTTAAAACAAATTCTACGTATCTGCTGACATATGCATGAAATACTAGCTGAGAGGATATTTTATTGCGGGCGCTTCTCTATCAATACTTTGTCACTCAAGGCTTGTTCAGCAGTGTTATCCTTCGAAAAGCAGGAATCTGCGAAAGGAGCACCCAAGTTATTTTCACATCAAAATTATACACTTTTCCCTATTAACCTAATCGATGTGCTATTAGGTTTGTGTTTATTATCAGGACCTTTATCCTTGTTGGTGTTACTGAACACAAAATATATGTATATAAGGGTACACACGCGAGCTGGTTATTGATTTATGATTAATCGGCAGAAAAAGGCATGCGAATCCTACCTTCGTTTTCTATTTTAGCGTCTTTTTGTGTCGTAAATATGATGTCCTTATCGATTTTTACTGTAATCATATTGGAAAATAGCTGAGCTATTTTCAGTCCTAATTCCTTCCTTCTTTAGCTTAATCCAATAAACGAATGGATGGATTTTTCTTCTATTTTTTTATTTTTTTTTTTCGATTAATTTTCGCAGTTGATTAGGAAATGAGCTTAAAGGAAACGCAAAAGGGTCTCCAAGGTATCTGGGGAGACTTAACAAAATAAATCTTACACGCTTTATTTGGTAAAAGCATCTTGTGGAGTGTTTAATACTGGGAAATTTATGTAACACACGCAGGATTTTTTTTACTATGAACAATATGTACATATGATTGTTGGTAATGGGAATATGGGAAGTGTATCTCAGAAGTGGGTGATGTATTTGTGGTGTAGACTATCGTGTAGTATATCGGATTAGGAGCCACTACAAACAGTTCCCTAGAATTCACAGGATGGTCAAGGAATCATTTTTTATATTTCTCTGTCAAGAGATGTGGACAAATAAGGTTGCAGGCTGTCTGTGCCAAGATACAGACACACTTAAACCAGAAGAGGTTCCTTGTGATACCATGGATCTTTCCACTTTGGCTGCAGAGAAACTAATAAAACCAACTGGAGCTTTTTATGAAGCCACTTCCTAGGACGCCAGTTCAGTGATGTCTTTCAACAATGGCCATTAAATGTAGAAGTCTTCTTCGAAACAGGGCCGAACAGGTGCATAGGATGTGAAGTATGACTTTCTCAAAGATGTCCATCCTTTAGGTTTCTGATACGTTCTCAATACGTTTCTGATACGTTTGACTTCCGTCGCTGCTGTCCATATGTAAGACGTATATATAAGCATCGATTTGCCCACGTTTACTAGCAGATTTCTGATTGGCTGCCTGGATCCTCCAATATTTGGCATTATCCTGGAAAGTGCCTTTACTTCCCGTGAGGCTTTTTCACCTACGAACATCATGTGCTATTTGAAGTTGAGCCTGTGATGCAGAAGCATTCTCAGGCATCTGATATGTGAGCTCAACTCAATGGTATGCTCACCGAACTGTATAGTGAGGTGTTCTACTCTTGGCCTGGTGTAGGCTTATAAACACTGTTTCGGTCTGCTAATTTCAGGTCTGATATCTATAGACAGGATCTGACTTCTCTAATGACGTGGCTACATTTCTCAGACATTTTTTCCAGCATATTTGCCACCACAACTACTACAATGTCGTCACCGTAGCCGATGATATGTACTCCGCTCGGCTTCGGTAGTCTCACGATCCCATCGTACATTATATTCCATAGCACTGGGCCAAGCACTGAACCTTGAGGAACTCCTCCCGTAATGTTGTACTTCTTTTGCCCTTTTCTGTGTCATAGTCAAGGGTTATGTCTTTCAAGTAGCTGTCAATTATTCTCATTACGTAGTTAGGTATCTCTAGGCTACTTAACGCTCTGGTCATACAGTTCCAGCTATCTGAGTTAAAAGCGTTTTTTGCTTTGTCCCTCCTAGCCATTCGTCCCGCGATTGCTTCAAGAGCAATGTCGTACACTGCATCTAATGCCTGTATGGTGCTTCGCTTCTTGCTGAAATCATACTGTTGGTTGGAGAACCCCTGTTCTACTTCAGTGTATCGCTCTAGTCTTGTTCGTATGATTTTTTCCAGGACTTTACTCATTGTGTCGAGAATGCACAACGACCTGAACGACGACGGTTGGTCAGGTGGCTTATTACCCTTCGGGATAAGGACTAGCCGTTGCATTTTCAAGTGTAGTGGGTCTCTGGTCTCGCTTGAATCGTTTTTTTTAGAAACAGGTTTGGGATTCCATCCATTCCTGGAGTCTTGCTAGTCTTTATCGCTGCTGCAACTTTAAGGATTTTCTCCATAATGTCAAGGATATATTCAAACACTTCGTTGTCTAGGTTAATTGATTCCAGTCCAGCTTTTGTACTTTCGTAGGGGGGTTGCACTGCTGGACTCGCTCTTTAACCTATGTTTCCAAAATGATGGCCTGGTGGTCGCAGTGCGTGAACAGATCTGAGACATTCTATTTTATTTTCCTCGCAATTGAACTCCAGGTAAATGTCAGATCGATGATAGAACGTTTATCAAATGTGCTAGCTAGAGGCTAGCAAATGCGTCAAGGAGTGCCTCGCCTCTCTGGTTTGTCCTAGCACTATTCCACTCTACTCCCCATGCATTGAATTCTGCGGCTACAATCACTGGTGGCTCCCATCGTACCTCGGCTAGAATACTGTCCAGCATCTGACAGTATTCATTGAAGAGATGAATTCCCTTTACTTTGGCGTAGATTAAGTTTTGCCGCCGTCCCGGGTCCTTGCGTTCGAAGGGGGGTGGGTGCCGCACATCCATATCGTTGCCTTTTTGTTTTGGTCATCTACCCATCTTCCGCTGCCGTAACGTGCTTTGTACTGTTCGCAGATAACGTCTATGTACATCCGCGTTTTCTTCTCTCGTCGTTTGTGCAATCAAATCCTGAGCGACTTCGCAGTGGTTTAGGTTATTTTGGATGGACTTCATGATCTTCTCCCACTTCGCGAAATGAGCTTTTATAGCCTGGTAAAACTTCCAGTTGGGTGTTCATTTCCACCTTTACATCCAGGTTGACATATGGCACATGCTGATTTCGCAGTACACTTCTGCGCGATGTATCCTTTGCTTCCACATCGTAGGCATGTGCTTGTGTCGTCATATTCATTTTTACAATGCCTTGCAACATGTCCATACTCAATACATCTTTAGCACTGTATCGGTGCTAAGTGCTCTCGGATTTTGCAGCGCACATATCTCACTCGCATATGTCCTGCGGCCATCGTCTTACTTGCTTCACTGGGTGTAAGATTACCGACGGTGGTTTCAGTTCCTCCTCTTGCCATCCGTAAAGATTTGATAGCATTAGTGGATACTTTAGCTGATAGTGGAACCTTTTCAGATCGGAAATCCTTAGGTTCCACATGCGAGATTTTGCCTGCCTTACGTATGAAGACAACTTCAACCTTAGTTCGCAGTTTGAGACAAGCCGGCCTTAAGCCAAGCCAAGGAAACACTATGTCTTCAGATAGCAAAACCTCAGAAAAAATGATACTTTTATGTACTTAAAAGATTTGAAATAGCAAACATGACACAGAGGATCATTTCTGTAGTTAATATAGTCTGAGCGTCGCTGGACAGCACAGTAACAAGAGTGCTACCAGCCGTATCCAGTAAAATGTCAATGGACTCCTTACTAGAGATCACCGAACTGAGTGTTGAGGGATCTTCGCACCTTAGAAGCTTCTGAAGACTCTTGCATCGGGAGTCTTCTTTATTTTTTCTGGGTCAGAGAACTTAAACTATCCAATGTTATGTTTATAGGAAGCTTTACAATTGAAACCTTGAGACCATTTTCCGCAGTAACATCTAAAGGCGAATATACCTCTGAGACTGATAGGGAAGTAAAGTAACATACTGGACTACTCCGACAGATGATAGGTAGTCAAATCCAAGTTTCACATGACTCCTTACAAGGAAACGAATGAAAATTATACAGAAAGAGATGTATCGAAGAAATATTTCCAGGATATTCCGTCATCCGAGGTTACATTCTTTAGTACAGTTCTTGAGAAAATGCTAACAAAAGTGTTGGAAGATACAGGGTTTGTCCAAAATGTAGAATGGCTCTTGGAGAGACTGTGACTGATTGACATTATCAATTCTAGATACCAGATGAGCCCTTCAACCGAGAGAACCACACATAAAATCAATACCACCTTCGTGGAAGAGCTGAAGAGTGCCATCACAGAACCGTGCTTAGAATAGACCTCATATAGTCAGTCAACGAATGCAAAATATCCATCTTCCATAAAATAAACCAGGAACGGATGGTAATAATACCGACCGTCGGTCTAAAAATAAAAAACTCCAACTTCTATCCTCATGAAAGAAATTAACTCAATCTCTCTATTAGCTCGTCAAATGGATTTCAGTTTAATGCGAGTGATTCATTACGATTGCCACGATAGCTTTATGTGTTTCACTTATCGACTGCTCCAGTCCGCTGGCTGTATGCAATGGTATTCGAATCGAATCCTATTACTCTGGCGACAACTTGAACCATAACTGCCAATAATCTATTAATTTGTTCATGATTTATTGCTAAATCCACACTAACGAGGTCAACAGCACTACTGGAGGAGCATCGTCTCCTTCCACCGTATCCATGCTATGCCCGGGTTTGCTCCTAATAATCCACAACTATACCAACAGCCAACGACATCGTTCTGCTCATCTAGCCTGTCGAGTGAGGAAGTCCTTAACCAGCAAATGTCGTCTCTATATGTATGTATGTATTTATAGTTATGTATGTGTACACTGAATCCTATTTGTAGATTGCAAGTTCCATTAAGAGTTTTGTGGCGAAAGAGGATTTTGTTGTTAACACAATTTCAGCAGTCCTTAGTCGGTTGATCCGTGGAACGTTGTCACTTGCATTACCTGCACTATTCGCAGAAAGGTAAGAAATAAATTCCATGGGGCTGACCTCTCAACAGGGTATGGTATGCTGCTCTGTGGGAGCCACATGCTCATTTTTAAGCTCCAATAGCGGGCAATTGTACGAAACGTGGAAACATTTACAATTGCCAGAGGAATTTGTGGTCCCAGCTGACTGCATTTTGAACTCGGATGACAGAACAACATGATTATGAATCCGGTCGTCCTGTGTAGGGAGGAATACATTTATATCCCGTGCAATGTTTGTGGCTCCAGTGACAAAATGAGCTAAGGGATGAAGTGTGGAATGGTGAAGATTTAATTTGCGAAAAATTAAAATGTAAGTGGCTTGGTAAGTGGGGAAACATATGTATGTATGTTTCGAATGACTTTCGTAACGTGTGGGAATGGAATTTTTGGCTGATGTGTTTCATTAAAATGAGCAACTTAATGAACAAATTGTTGCAGAATGATAATGTATGCATGTGTAATACCATTTGGCTACCCGGGACTAATTAAAACCAACCAAAGCTTTTGATAACACCTACACACAGGCTGACAAAGAAGAGAGCTCCTAGATGAAGCAGTCTTTTTAAAACAGAGCTGGGCACGTCCATAGTAGATGGAGAATGGTTTCTTTCTCCTCTTCGTCCCTAATAGGCGCAGCCTTTGGGCATGGTGGCCTATCAGATAGTGTCCAGTAAGAACACCGATAACGTGGTTGATCTGTGATCGCTTCAACAGAACTCAGTACTACGTTCCAAATCAAGCTTGGGTCGAATCTGTCTCGAAATGTTGCAAGTAGAGAGATTTCCCCATCTACAGTTGGTTTCGCTAAAAGCCAGCTTCAGTCGCTCTAATGATAGCTAGACTACTGTGAGGAGGCCTTGAGTCGAGTTGAAACAAGTCTTCTAGACGATGCGTCTTCGAGCTGCAAATTGATAATCCTTCGTATGAGTAATTAATTGATCAATACTCCAAGCGAGGAATCGACTTTCAGTCTTGCAAGTGCATCTATGACTTACGTAAATCTGACACTGTTCAAGGCCCCCTCGATGTCCAGGAACGCGACCATGGTAAGTAATCAGTGATTTGTCAATAATGCGTACTAACGAGTGCAAGGCTGTCTTAACTGGTTTGCCACATTTTACTGTATGATAATCCTGACAACACCAGAGATGTGGCTTATATTGGAGACTGTGATGATGATGTGTATGCTGTGGCCGATGCCCTGGGCTGGAGCGATGAGCTGAGGGAATTGGTCGAGTCGGAACACGCTCGATTGGAGCTGAAAGAATCTCCCCAATTACCGCCTGAGGTTGAAGATTTGAATGAGAAAGAACACTAGGACAGTACAGGGGACCCGGTAGTAGCAGACCAGGGATATGTTCCTGTTGAGATAAAAGTAGAAAATGACGAGCGGGGTAACGATCAGGGTCCCGATCAGGGTCCCAACTTAAGCAAATCGTATAAAGTACAAAGACTTCAGCCCCGGTCCATAGTTTGGGAATAAGGATCACACAACCAGACATGATGGCTTTGAGTCATCTATGTTCTCTGGTTGCTGAAGCTCAGCTGGAATGCTATCATCTGGCCCTGGGGACTTGTATGGTTTGAAACAGCGTATGATTTAAAGGATTAATTGTTTTCGTGGAGCTGGACAGTGTAGAGAAGGTGGTTTAGAATTGCGGTATGGTTGGTTGGTCAAGAGCGGCCCTCGATGGGAAAATGCATTTAGACCAGACCAGTAGGTCTATTGTGCTGCCGATGTGTAAGGTGGGTGGATCACCCTCTTACTCTGGGAACCATCCACTCATTTGTATGAAGGAGCTAATCTTAGTCGTGCAGGCGTTGCTGATATCGTTTAGATCATTGAAAAGGTATTCGCCTAATGTAGCCTTCCTAGTGTTGGCGAGTGCAGGGCCTGTGCACAGGAGGTGACTGTTGGTCTCCTCTTCCTCTTCATCCATACAGCTTCTGCAAAGTCGTTGCAGGCGATGCCCAATCTTTGAGAATGTCTTCCTATAACACAGTGTCCAGTGAGGGTGTTAACTATTTTGGAAAGGGTTTTAGGAGTCCTATGGACCTGGTTTTATTTAAAGTCGGCCACAGTAGCTTAGCGGTGTGACTTTGGTCGAGTTGATGCCATCGATGATTGCCCTCCTTCTCCGCGTCAGCGCTGATGAGGTATAAGACGTCTTATAACATAACATATATAACGTAGGCGGCTACGTTTATGCTGTTAATACCAGAGGAGGCTCGTCGAGCTAGTTCGTCCGCCTCACAGTTCCCTGTTATGTCACAGTGACCTGGTAACTAGCAAAGGGTGAGGTTATACTGTCCAGTTATCTCGTTAAGAGATACGTGGCAGTCTTTTACTGCTCCCTGACTATCGATGTATATGACAATATTCGATGCTGCTACTGCATTAACCGCCAGCCAGTCAGCTGCTTGACGCAGGACAGTGACTTCGGCTTGAAAAACGCTGCAATAGTTTGGAAGGTTAAAGGAGCGGTGAATATCCAAGTCTCCGGGGAAGACTCCAGCACCCACTCCGTCCTCGGTTTTGGACCCATCCGTGAAAATCGTCAGCGATTCGTGGTACAGGACATCCCGTTGTGTTCATTCAGTTCTGCCTGGTATTGAGAAATTGTAGTCCATGTTGAAGTTATATTCAGTGGGCAGGTGGTCGGTGACCTGTAGAAGATGACGAAGCATCAGTAATATTCTGGCATATCCAATGTGTTGCTCTTTCCAAGTGGAGCATGGTTTGAAGTGCTGTAGTGGAAGAGGTTCTCAGTGCACTAGTAATACTGAGGCATGAAACTCGTTGGATCTTTTCCAATATAATTAGGTTGAACTTCCAATATATAATTAGGCATCATTCGGATCAGATGATAAGAGGTCATCCTCAAGAGAGTGGCTAGGAGGATCACTATTCATCTCTATGTCCGTCATTGATGACTTCTAATTGTGGGTGGGTAAGGAGGCATTGTTTACTTTAAAGACCTCCGGAATAACATTGGGATCAGCAAGCTCAGTCAGACCCATGGAACTGGTTCTTGGCAATTAGAAATACATTCCTTTTTCACAACCTCCAAACGTGCCCCTGGTCACACCTGTCCCAAATCAGAAACAGCAGTTTTTTAAAGATAGAGCTCTGATCGGTGTAACTAATGTGTTTGACATGCCCTTGATACCAGCCACAGTCCCAACCGAAGAATACAGACTTAAAGGAAGTTATTGGTGAGTTTATTTTTCACTTTTCTTCACTTGTCCACAGTAATGCTGCTATCCGGATCGCTGTGGTTAATAACAGCAATCTCCAAGTCTTCCTTTAGCAGTTGGTTAAGGGCTTGGTAGTAATAATGGAAGGAACTACCTTAGTCTTCTTTGCCAAATTAGGAGGCTCATCCTGAGATCTTTAGCGTTTAGACGTTAAGTCCTTGACGGATTAGTCTGAGGGACCTGAACACGCTTAGATGCTCAGCTTAAGGAGGTCTTGTGCTTCTGGTTCCGCTCTTGCTCCAGGATCGCTTGGATATGACGCATTAGGTCAAAAGCTAGCCGTCGATCGTGATATGAGATATTGGAGGGAGGACGTTCCATGAGCTCAAGGACGTACGGTAAGTCACGGAGAGAGAATTGAGAAGAAAAAAGGAACAACATGCCGCGAGCTCGAAGCCAAACGACTAGCTGCCTCTGAGGAACTTTGGGGTTTAGCCCTTCGCATCGCATTTCCTCGATTTCGATTCGGACTAGGTAATGAAACCACTCCTTGCCGCCGGCATTCCAGACCCGCATTCAGCAACCCTGTTGAGAAGGGAATTGCAGTTGCGTGCAAAGCTAGTGCCAGTCTTTAAAACCAATGCACTAGTTACATTAACAGTGCCCTCCACTGTGCTTCCCAGGAGGCAGGAATACGGTTTTTTAAGAGGCCTTCCTCTATTTTATTTGTTGTCTTTTTTTTGAGAAATTCATAATTTGTAGCGGAGAATGAAAGGTCGACCTGCACAAAGATCCGCATTATGCAGGCAAGGCAGGCTAATCCGGAGGGCGCCAGATATCCGGATACTCCATTGCGATTGAGCTATTTTTTTGTGCTCTCAGACTTGTAATAGAGCCATTCATCATTAGTTGGTCACAATGCATACATACATACATATGTATGTATGTAGTTGTCAATTGAAATTTTTTTTTATCAAAATCTTATACCAAACCCTCCAAAAAGTGGGCATTGCCATACAATTCTGACGTCCATTTAGCCAGCATTCCATCCGCAGTTGGCCAGTCTCCTGATAAGGAGTACTCACGAACTTATGCAATCAAATATCTAAATATGCATATATGTATGTATGTACTGACCTACATAATGGGTCCAACTACTATAGCTCCTGACATTACAAGACCGATAACACAATTGACTTCGTTTTGACTACATTACTAGGCAAAAACCACAATCTCAACAACAACAACAACAACAACAACAAAAATAGTAACCACCAACTCTGTAGCAATTTCAATTAACAAACTGAAAGGAAAACTCTTCATGGCCACAACTGAAATTATTATTACGTGACACGACTACTTAACGACTCCTTAAGTGGTATCCCCGTTAAAGGTGATTGCCCCCACAAGGATCAACTTACACATACACACCCACACATGGTTATCGTATATCCGAACAAACCATTTCGATCCATCTTCTAATCACACAATAATAAACGAAACATGATGACCTTGCGTGCCAAACTAATCACTCCTGGTCACTGTGATAGCCTCCTCCTCCTCCTCAATATAGCCGCTTCCGTGCCACAAGGCGGCAATGTGTTAATGATGTGTTTGCCATTTTAATCACAGTTGGACTTAGTATCAAATTTTCCACATCCGCTTACACTACCACAACACAGCGTGTGGGTCGGTCACAATACCGCCCCGAGGGGCAGTAGTGCTACAGCTACTCCTGCAAATGAAATATTTTCCAGATATGGTAGCTCGTTTCCGGTCATGATGTAACAATAATAGACTGCAGCGACATTAGACGGGGGTGTGTTCGGTTGCTTAACATGTCGCTCGAGGACACACACTGCTAACGCGGTCATTGATAAACTTTTTCAATGGGAAAACTTCGAGTAGTACCAAATTGAAATCAAAAACTCGAAGAGTTACTGCATCCCAAGTGCCGCCGCCGCACCGTCGAGTGGCGTAAACGGCATTAACTTTGCATACTAATCGCTAAAACTGCTTAATGAGCTTTTGCTGAAATTCGCTTCGTTGGCAAAAGTTTGGCAGGTTGAGTTCGTTAGGTGCGTTCGAGTTGAAAAGGTAGAATTACTCCAGGAAAAGGTTGATTGAGAGGAAAAAACGGATTGATTAGGGATAGGGAAAAGAAATTTGATATATTTCTTGTGTCTTTTAAGAGGATGAGGGTTAAATTGGATTCGAATTCAGGAGTTTGTTAACGAGAGCACGTTGGGAGGTTTTGGTTTGTGAATCCTGAGGAGGAGATGTCCTATTATTTATTCTGTAAAGCTAATTTTCGTCTGGATGCAATTTCACTTCCTTCCTATGTCCTTCCAGTTGCAATTCAGTCCATAGTACCAACTCCTGCCAGAGGTGGAATATTTTGTAATGGGTGTTCCTTCATCTCGACCTACAAGTCATAACAACATCCTCAGGTGCTAGTGCAGAGGCTAATTGAAGCACGTCTACGTAAACACTTGACAATGTGTTTCGGTCATCTAGGAGATAACATTTACGATAATTGCTTTCATGGTTATGGGAACCAACCCTGGTTTCTCCTCCTTATGAATTTCAATTAATTCTCTATGCATTTGGAGAATCCGAAGCCTTGAGTAAGTGGGCGTTATTCTTGTAGAGCGGGGTAGTAACGTTGTGTTGGTTTGATTCTGGTTTTATTTTATCCTTGGGTACAGTTTGCCATTTAAAGAACATGGGATTCAATGGAATAGTCTTAAACAGTAGAGCCCCTCCATTCGTAAAAAGAATATAATACGCACAACACTTATGGTTGTAAGAACTTAGGTCTTGGACGTCTTTCGAACTGGATCCTCCTGCGTAGATCACATAAACGACTTATGGATCATAATAGAGCAATACGTCGAGTACCTACAGGTCTCTGCTTCATCTACTCTTTATCAACTTAGAGAAGGTTTTCAACGGCCTGACACGAGACTTTGCACAGTAGAGGCGTCACAGATAAACTACATATGTACATATGAGGGTAGTAAGTGTCACGTCTTACATAAAGGTCAGGTGTCAGAGAATTTAAAGTCAAAAATAGAGTACGTCAGGGGTATATACTGTCACCGCTATTGTTTTTAGTGGTCATCAGCGATGTACAGCATTGACGGACAGAAACTAAAGAACTCGATGGACTATGACATCTTACCTTAAACACCTCGACTACGCTGATGAAGTTTGACTTTCACAATGGATTATGTACATTTATCTGATGAACCAAAATCTTGAATCGAAGGTAAATAAAGTGTGGGTGTTTGAAGTGTCATGACCACTTCAAACACCCGCGCTCAACCTAACATTGCTGGACACGCAGTCAAGAAAGTAGACAACTTTATGTAGGTATCTATAGGAAGTATGGTCTCGACAAACTGGGGATACACTTACCCAGATGTGCGCAATCGAATTGGGAATGCCTGAGAAAGCAAAAGAGCAAGCTGCGACTCTTCCACTCCAACATAAAATAAGTACTGCAATATGGGTACTTTTTACGTAGGAAGGTGGGACTCTTTTGAAGATCAAACTGAGCCCGTACTCAGTAACATTGCGGGATTTCCATTCACTAAACCCACCTTCCCTTCTACTCCCTGGTCTCCCTGGTCCTCGCGGCACTGCTATCAATCATTTTATCATTTTATCTCCCAGCTGGTTTACTAGCCGTTCTACGTAATATTGTACGCAGTGGAACCACACTATTGGCACCATGCCATCCACTGCACATACCGCGTCGTAGGAAGTTGTTTCGAAGGCCCTGCATAGTCTGAACGGGTTGGTCCTGTAAGCTAGCTCAGTCGTCTTTTTGTATGATTTCATGTCCTGGGCACCAGTCCATATTTGGCAGCCGTAGAGCATTATTGATGCGGCAACTATCGCTAAGAGTAATCTCTTCTTATGTTTCGGTACCCCTATGTACTGCTGCAGGTGCTGTTTATAAGTTAGGCTTGCATCTAAGGTAATGCCAAGACTTCAGATCTGGTTTTAAAGCTACGACGTGATCGTTCAAGGTTATTCTTATAGTCTCCATTACCTGCCTGCTGCTGATGAGCAATACTACGGCCTTTTCTTCTGCAAGTTGTAGGCCCATGCGTACCAGCCAGTCTTGGAACATTCAGATAGCTTCATTGCAGTCATGTTCCAACTCCTAAAGGAGTTTGTTCATTACGACGAATGCTATGTCAACGGCGAAGCCAATTATTTTCATATACCTCGGGATTCCAAGTCTAAGGACGTCATCATAGATTCCACAGAAGCGGGGACCTAATACGGAGCCTTGAGAAATAGTCCATCATTATCTTCTCCAGGTATTCTGTTATTCTCTTGGCAGTAAGTGCTCGCAGGATGTTTCTCAATGATCATTCCGCAGTACTTTTTACTCCCGCCCTTCCATCGCCTTCCTTCTATGGCTTTTTTCGTGGTACTCGTCGTTCACAGACCATACCTTACCGAAGCTATAATGGCGATCTGTAAGCCTCATCGATTGAACTCGATAATCCGTCACGTATTATGTGCTCCAGTATTTTCCTCATAGTGTCCAACATACATATGTACATAGAGGCCTATATGATGAGGAATCCTGTGGTGGCTTACTAACTTTTGGTAGGAAGACCAGTTGTTGTTTCTTCCACATGTCGGGGAATACTCCTTCTTTGCGGCGAGTGTTGTATATATATGTGAAGATGCGTGGTCACCAATTTATTGCTGCTTTTAAGGTAATATTAGGGATTGCAACGACACTAGGCGCCTATTGGTCCTTGATTTATGGACAGACTTGCAGGACTTCTTCTACATTGACGATCGTATTTACCCTCTCCGTTTGTTCCTCCATTTCTTGCTGATGTGGGACAGCCACCGCATTTTTGAGTAACACTGTGGACGTAGGGGGGGGGGGGAGGGGTTTCGGCCAACCTTCAACTTCATCATCACCATTTGGCTTTGTGGCACAGTTTGATGAAGCTTTTCTTTTTACTTTCTTTAATTGTAGTTTTAAGGCTCTTCCGGGAGGTCGTGAATTTCTCGTGGAGTTCCCTATAGCTGCTGCGTTCTCTAAAGCTCTGGTACAATCAGCTCGCCCTGTGGCACTCTGCGTATACTGGTGTATAGAGTATACTGGTGGTCGTTGCGCGTTTGCTATATTCTGTTGTATGGATGCATCATAGGCTCTTGTCAATCCTCTTATGAGCTGATTCGCCTTGTCGGCGGCTGATCCAAAAGATATATCGATCATCATCAGCTGAAATACTTCAACGTTCAGTATCTGTGGTTTCCATCCCCTTTTCAGCGGCTGTCTTCTGTGTTCTCTTTTATTTTCAATGGGATGGGATCGCAGCTGGAACTTTATCTCCTGGTGTTCACTGTGCGTATACATAGTGCATACTGTCCACGCAGCATTCCTTGTCAAACACATGCTCATAAAGGTAATATTTATTATTGACCCATGCGGGTGCAGTAATTTAAAGGTATCCATCTCCCACTGAGACATGCAGGACCTTTGTAAATAGAATGTTTAAGATCTCTTGAGGATTTTTCGGCTTAATTGGTCCAAGAACCTATAGACATTAATATATGAAGCGCCGTTTAGACATTAAACCAATTTGAACCAGTGACACAGCTTTTATTTTGCCTAAGTCTAGTCTAGCTAGATCGGTAAGATCCTCAAAGAAATAGAACAAGATACCTACACGGTGTCGTGGTTTCCCCCTCTTCCTTCTCTGTAGATTCTACAGAAATTGTTGAAGAGAGCACAAAGCCTTCAGGTATATCTGCCCACCACACAGTGTCCTGACTATATTTCCCAAATTTTTCCTATTGACGGAAATAAGTCTGCTAGTTTTCCTACACTCCAGCTCTGGCCAGATTTGTTTAGAAGAGAGACATGTGCTGATATTGTTCCACCTACTGTTTGCCATTCTTATGGCTACGGTATCTAATTGGAATTTTATCGATCTAATAGGTGCTTAATGGTTGCGAGAAACTAAACCTTAAGCACTAACCACCTTTCCTTACAGGCGTTTGCGACATGTCCCGAACTCCACAGCAGTATGAGTACCCCTACATTGTTCTAAACTGCAAAATCATCCAAAGTTAAATATCCAAACTCAGGCCTAAGCAATTTGCATCCAAAACAACTTGCAGGTGCAACAGCACATTCCTTCCTATTTTACTCGAAACTACTTAAGTGCTGCACATTACCACACTCATGATTGCTCATTTCATATGCTCGCTATTATTATTAACTTCGTTATAACTTTTTTTTTTTGTTTTGACCCTCTGCTGTGGCAACAGCTTTCTAATAACGAAAAAGTTTGCCCATCTCTGGCTTACTGCATAAACAAAAACCTAATTGTATCCTATATTGGTCCTTCGACTGTCCATGTGCATAACATTTTGTTTCTCTCAAATTGAATAATCCAATTCCGGTGTCCTTCTTCGGTTTTGTAGACTGCAAAGGAAATGATTTCATTAAATTTTCTCTCAACTACGATATTGGGTCAACGTGCGGTAGGGTGACAAGCAACAGAGAATCCTTAAGAATCAAAAAAGAGGACAAAGACACAAAACTAAAAGGATGATGCGATGGGATTTGTTCTAAAGTTCTAAAAAACAAAAAAATGAGATTAAACACTAAGGGGATTATCATGGTTTTGTTCTGCATAAAAGGTCCTCCCTCAGCGTTCAAGTTTTTTTTGTTCGTTTTCCAATTTTAAGGATTCCTCTAGATAATTTTTATTTTTCATCCTTGTGGGTATGCTGTACAAAGGAGCTGATTTTATGTGTGCTTATGCAGAATGGAAAGCAATTACAAGTTTGGAATGGTTAAAGTTGTAAAGGGATACTTTTAAGCCCTCGCATGGATTATAAGTGTAAATATTTAATTTCTTGATTTTTAAGCCCACTGGGATTGTCTGGATGAAATTAACTCCCCGCGGGTTTGCGTTCAGCTTGCAAGTTCATCTACCTAACGATTTTGTGTAATTATGGTGTCATAGCCATCTGTCTGATGAGAGAAACATGAATGTATGTATGTATGTGTGTATCTAAGCATTTTTACACATATCCCGTAGGTATAGCTTAATGGTACTTTACTTAGGCCGATGAGCACAAAATTCATGATAGCAATTTACTTGAGAGGAATTCCGTGGGTGGTAACACAGCTATGATGCAAGCAGGGAAAAGGCACCGAGTCAAGTGGGTTTCACTCAATAAAACACCTTCGAAGAGGTTTGAGTTGTTGGGAGTTACACTGCTGGAAACTGAAATACGTAGGCGTAGTTTCACTTACTTGAATTATTTCGTGAATGATGTCCTAATGGGGCGAATATTAATCCTTGTAATGCGGTTAATATTGTACCTGCTGGCAGTCTTTTTCAGGACATCTGGTAGCGAGGGGCTATCTGTTCATTGTCACCTCTTTCATGTATTTAGGGTTTCGGAAAAGGGCGGTAGATCCTTGGGGTTATATGAAACGAATTGAGTGAAAGGCATGTTCCTATTTTTTACTTTACTTCTTAAAGTTCATTTGATACCAATCATACTAGTGTTGGTATAATTGTCGTTATTGAGATAGTTCATACAATTTGATACTACGGTCTATAGAAGAGCATTGTGGTAACTTATAAGATTCTAGAGTATTCACTCCAAGGAAGGAAGTTCATCAACTTCTAAACCAAATTTGCTTCCTGTAGTCTCTTTTCTTCTATGGGTGGTTCGATGACAGTAAATATAAGCGGATTCCTCGTTACTTTCCAGTCATTATACATAGGGTCTGAGAGATAGCAATGGACTTGCTTGACGCTTGAGATTACTTTTTATAAATATACGGATCTAGTGAGTGGAATCAGTCCTTAAGGGCAGCTGGCTTACTACTTCATTGTCCATGTAGGTACCCTTTTTAAACAGGACTTCAAAACACTTTAACCACCTTCAGGACCATCGAAGATACATCCATATCCAGTATATTTGAAAATTTAGGTTTGCAATGGTTTACAACTGGCCAGATCGAATGTTTATTGCCAGACGATTGAAGCTTTGTTGTACCATGTCTACTGGATTGTATTCTGCTGAAGAACATGTTATCTAATGGCATACTGAGTTTAGTGCTTTAGATTAGCTGTAGATAGGAGATGTAAGAGCCTGTGTAAAGGTAGACCAAGCTTGGCTTCTATAGGTACATATGTGAGTCTGCACTGGATGAAAATTGGAGCTCACTTTTTACTTTACTTATGTCCTGCAATTCCTTGTGGATTCTATGGACTCCATAATACCTACGTGCCATGGTGTGCCGATTCTGGTAATGTGGATCAGCTCTACTTAGCTCTTTCCCAGTTCCCGTGCTTCCTTCTCTACTATATTGCGCCATGTACACCTACGACCATCCTGAGTTACCGGGTTTCATTGCATCTTATGGTTAGCTGTGGGTCTGTCAACTTTTCGAAAAGTATGTCTAATCCACTGCCACTTCCGTCGTTGTATAGTTGTGACTATATCCAGTTCGGTTCGGCAGGCTATATCCAGATCGATTCCGCCATCGGTCAAGACAGTACTTCCAAGGCGTTGAGAGGAAACTCTCTAGTCTCTCAACCATTTGTCCACCAAAGCATTTAAGAGCTGATGAGTTCAATCCCAGGCTCCTGTCATGCGACACTTCTCTCATCTTCATACGATATAGGGACTGTAGCTCGATCCAGTTGCTGCAATTCGAACTCTAGGTTGTTTTCGCCGATCTTTTCCCAGGTTACCTCGGAAAGTCACTACCAGTTCTTTCTGCACCTGATCCCTGAGACTGCTGATTGTTTGCACACCGCTTGAGAAATTGTGCTTTAGTTCTTGAAGCACTAAGTCGGTCTATGTTGAATCTGGGCATCCTTGTATCGTTTGATCTTCAAACGGCAACAGTTCGTTATTGGACAATCTCTATCATAAGATGATGATGATCACGTACCAACCCTATGGCTGCTTCATTTCTGATGGCAAATGGTCAATTTGGTTGGAGGTCGCTTGCTTGTCAGTTAATACCCAGCTAATTGTATGGCCGGCCTTGTGATCAAATATGGTGCCACCTTAGACAAAGCGATTTGCGTTGCAAAAATCAACGAATCTTTCACCGTTGTCATTGCGGTTGCCTAGGCCATATCTTTCCATAACATGTGTGAGCCCTTCGTTGTCATTGTCTACCTTGGCATTCAGGTTCCCACCATAATGACGCCGTTGCATTAAAATTGGGGCTCAGATACCTGTAGAAAGTTTCCTTTTCTTCCTCAGACGAGCTATCTGTTAGATCGTAACACTGTATAATGGTGTCGTGGAGTAGTCTAATCTGAAATTTGGCCGTTCAAATTTTATCATTATGCGGCTACTAGAAAATCCAGCACCTGGATGCTGTGGGTGTTAGCAACAGTCCAACTCTATATCCACGGGGCATCCGTGTGGATTTCCATACATGAGGTTCGCATCTAACCATCTTATCTCGCTTACTACCAATATGTCCAGTCCATAACCCATGACTCATATTCCAGTTGAAGTAATCTGTCGTTCTAAGTCCCCTTCACTCTGTGAGTCGATATGCGTCTTCACATTCCAGGAATCAATCTTTGTCCGGGTATGATATCCAAAAGTCGTCAAAGTGTTGTTCTCATAACGTCGATAGCATCTCTCTAACCCCATAACACCATCTGTCAACTAAAAGTCTATGTTCTAAGGATTCATAATATTCATTATGAGATTTTTGATATCTTCTGTCAATAAATACCCCGCAAGGATCCATCGGATTCCAATGAAACTTTAGCACTTCTAAATTACTTTCACACCATTCTACCAGCCTCTTACGAACTGTCAACGATATCCGTCAAAGTGCCTCAACTTTCTTCAACTATGTCCAAAAGAATCAACTTCAGATGATAGATTAAGGCAAATTAACAACTGTCATGGTCAATCGCAAGAAGGAACAGGAAAACAGTGTCAACAATCGCTTCTCACTTTGAGAGTACATCACAGAAGTTAATTTCTTACAAACAGACTTCATAATGTCAACAAAAAAAAATAAAAAAAATGACAGGAAACGGAAAGCAAATGTCCTTGCCATTTCGTGTCGCAATGCCACCATTATTATAATCGTACTCATGGACAGCAATGGGAAAAGGTGGCAAAGCAGGCACAAACGGAAAAGCAATCAAATGTGAAACATAAATTTCCGGATGTTTTCTGATGTTTCAGCCGGGAAGAGGAAGAGTAAAACTTGTCAGTTGCAGAGGCATTCTAGGAAGCAGATGTCCAAAAATTTTACATCCTTTCTTGTTTAATTTTTTTTATTTTTTTGCTTTCATTTAGACGAATACTGATGAGATTGGTGGAATGTGACAGTTGGAATGAGCAACACTAGAGCAACGTGGAAATTACTTCGGAAGTAATTTGTTTCGTTTGGATGTGGTTGTGTTTTGCGCTCATTTTGAAAATAGGAAACACTTTCCTCTTTAGGGAGTTGTGTGCTAGAAACTGTAATTAGACCCAGCAATCAGTGATTGGAGATAAATTGAAAAGAGGATCATTTTAGCAGATGCGACAGAAGTAGATACTTTTAGGTGATGTCAATCAAACGATGAATCGTTTTGAAGTCATGGGACTAAATGAGAGGCAGGAAGTAATGTTGTGGAATCGACAATCGGGACTCATTTACAAATCGTTTCATAGATACTGTTTAGTCCAAAAAAAAATGTATCGCCTACCTACCTAATCCGGTGGTAGATATGTAGAATCCTGCAATATATTTCCGTGCACATACATAGTTTTCATACACAAAGTCCAGACGTATGTACATATAAAGTCATCCATTCATCACTTCAAAACTTTCCAATATTTCTTCATTATACAGGTATATCGGGAATGGTGACGTATACGTAACCTTTTAGTGCTAAATCAGCAGAGTATCTATAGGTACTCAAGTAGAGCAAATATATTTGTACAAGCACTCCTAATAATACTAGATAATTTCTCAAATTAGCTAATATCTTCAAACAAGGATCTAAAGTGCACCGTCAGTGTTATGCTCCTTCGCCCTTTCGATCTCAGCACAAGTATTCTTCCTCTGACTGTCAGTCAATTACAATTCATTTGGATTGCACTAACGTTTTGAGTTTAATTCCATTAGTCTCCTTGGAAACATTTTCACTTCATTACAAGGAGTATTCTTCGATATCCACCAATAAATAGAATTACGTAGATCACTCAAAACTGTTCGCCCCCATACCTAAGAAAGCAATCGACAGCTTCGTTACCTCTCCAATAAACTCTTAATTCAATTAATTAGCTCCTACCACTGGAATTCAAAACTTTATTCGATTCACCGACCAGCAGCAGCAGCTGCCGATTAAAATTTCATCTCCTAGCACACTATAACCACAGATAAAAGGAAACTTTTTCTCCTCCCTAATTTCGATTATTCAATTTCAATATTCAACTTCGAGCATCAAATCAAATTAGTTGCACTCCTTTGCCACAAACTAACTCTGGTAGCGACCGTACAAAGTTCACGTACCGCATTTCCATTGTCAATGACCGCATCGAACTATGTATGTACTATAGCTCCTTGAATCACTGTGCAATCTGGAAGAGAATTCAATAAAAATCTCACTCCCTAACAGCATCGACATTGGCATCATCATCGTCCTCATCATCTTCATCGGGGATTCGAGTCATGAACTCAGTTAACAAAAGTTATCGAGTAAAACTTTCACTTCCACTTTGACTATGATTTTTTGTTTTATTTTTTTATTGGGATTCATTCGACAGGAATTGCTGACCTTAAGGACCACCATGGGGTGGTACTATGCAAAATTGCGAACAGAAAGGATGACTTAACTTAATAAAAGTGTTGACGAAACTATCCAAATGAGTTGAAGAGAAATTGCTAGAAGTACTTCATATTACTTAAGGTTGGCATTTGGGGATGCTAATGACAAGAATGGATGAGAAATATGCAAGGACGAACAATGGATACTTAAGGTGAGATTGTAAAAGTTGAAGAGAGATTTCTATGAGTTCAATTGTAAATGAGGAATAAGTTTTTGCGGGAACTTTTTGGAAATTATTTAATATAAGAAGAAGAAGTTTTAGAACTCGATCTGGACTTAAAGTGACATAAAACCAGCATTGCTTTAGTAGGATCACCGGATGATTAAGAAAACTAGGATCCTTTTTAATAAATCATCAATATACATACATGAGACCAAAAATAATTCAAGAAATGTTTCTTCCGAAATATCAAAGGACTTCCTTATCTGCTTTTCATGAGGTCCATAGTTCATGTCTACTCATTGTCATATCTGAGCATAGGTACTTCAACTCATTAACTACATGAAATTTGTAGACGTACAATAACATGTATGCTGAATAACAGCATGTATTTTGTCTTCACCTCGTTTATGAACCTCCCCATTTCTATAAAGTAAGCTGTATGCAAAATAGGAAGAAACAAAAGGAAATACCCATGCGCGTTGGTTTTAAATGTTTGTGGATCCTATTTTGAGGGAAAAATCATAAGACGCCATGGGATACATAAGCTTGAATGTTTGCTGGTAAGCATTCGCGGAGTGACGAGTACGAGATTGCGAGAAAACTCTTGAAGGTGCGGAGTGCAACTGTCACACCCGGTGAAAGGCTTAGACTGTTCTGTACTTATATTGGATGAGGATCAACTGAAGAGATGGAAGGAACATTTTGCTATGGTTTTGAACCATGTATTCATCACCAATATGCACCCAAGTCAAACTGACATATCCGAATTCGCACCACATCGCCCAGTAAGGATGAGATCATTACCGCGATCGAAGCACTGAAAAGTAACAAGGCGGTAGAACTGGATGGCATGCCTGCAGAGCTATTTCAAGCAGCGTCAACCGCATTAGCCGATTTACTGCTTCGACTTGATGGGGCAGTTTGGGAGGCCGCAAGCTTTCTGGATGACTGCATACAGGGAATGATCGGCAAGCTCCCAACAAATCGAACCTTATGCAGTGCAAAAACTGGCGAGGTATCTGCGTGCTGCCTGCTGTGGCTAAGATAATAGCTAGTATTATCCTTAAACGAATCAAAGAATATCTTGAAGGTACACTAGATGACGAACAAGCAGGTTCTGGACTATCAACACCCTTCGGATCATCATCGGGCAGTGCATTGAATATCGATCACTACTTCACCTACTATTCATCGATTTTGAAAAGGCATTTGATAGTGTCAATTGCGAATTTATTTGGGAGAGGTATTCCAGGTAGACTAAGGCTACATACGATGGGTCTACATGTCACGTTTTGCATAGAGGAAGGGTGTCCGAGAAGTTGAAAGTGGTGTTCGGTAAGGTTGTATCCTCTCACCAATATTGTTTTTATTGTTTGTGAGTGATATGCTAAATGCTGTTTTGTCAATGGGGAACAGACGCTGACGATGTATGCTTACGTTCTCACAGAATAATAGACTTTCACTAAATGATAGCTAATATTGAGAGGGAAGCAGATGTCGTTGGCTGGAAATTAATTCAACAAAAACAAAAATGATCAGCCTGGGATCGAACTCAGCAGCTCATATACATATGCATTGGTGGACAAGCGGTTGAGAGAGTAGAGAGTTTCCAATACCTTAGGAGTATTGTCTCAACCGATGGCGGAATCGACAAAGCTAACTGCGTTTGGGATGCTAACCAAAATTTGGCGAAACAATTCCATTTGCTCAACCATGAAGCTACGACTGTTCCGTTGTAACGTTGGATCCATGTTGCTATATGGATGTGTTACTTGGAGAGAACCCGAAACTATCACGAAAAAGCAGCCAACGTTCTGTAATACCTGTTCTCGCAAATCGTAAGGATTTTCTGGCCAAACTATGTCTCTGTTGAATATGTTTACCGGAGAACGGGTCATGAACCAATAGAACGACGGATGTGACAGTGGATTGGACACATTTTCTGATAAATGATGCAATGGAATCCGCTAACTCAGGATGACAGGATACGCGGCAATCCTATATGCACATGACTCAGAACAGTAAAGAAAGAAGCCCGTCAACTAGGAAAGAACTGGGGAGAGCTGAGGCACATTGCCAGAAACCACACATGATGGTGCATAAGCGGAAGAAACATAATTAAGGTATGGAAGCCATAAATGAAGTTGTAAAGACATTTGGGCTATATATGTACCTGCCAGATGCTTATGCTGAAAAAAGCGACTCAAACAGTTCAGTTTTATAGCTGCAAAAAGTATATTTAGGGCATTCCTTAAAGCCATCCTTGTTGTCTTCTGCTCTGTTAAGAATTTCGAACAAAATTTACAATACCACCATGTGATCGGATAAAAAACACTATTCGTCCTGAAAATATAAGGACTCAGTCAGATCAACCGCAGTTCTGTTTGAAATAAATCTCCTGGAAAAATTCTGCAAACACAGCCATATTGTCGACGCAATTATTTCTACTTTTTTTTTAATCCTTTTGTTTGGTATTGTGTACTCCATTCCTCCATTGTCTTTAACACACAAATTCCATGTGGGGAGCAATCGTATGGAATATACTCGGGGAATATTTAGCACCATTGTGCTCGTATGGTAAGTGTTCGTCGCAGTAACATTCCGAGTAATACAGGAGAAATTAATTATGACATACACTGTTGTGTCAGTGTAATTTGTTAAATCCTTTTTAATTCCTACTCAGGCTAGCCTTGGGCATTGTGTGTGGCATAAGAGACGTCGAAAGTGCATTTAACTTTTTTTTTTTGTTTTTTGTTTTTAATGCAAATGAAATGTTTTAGTCATTAACCCAGCATTACGGAGATTTTTTTTTATTCACAAGATGGAGAGAAATGTTTTTTGTTTTTTTTTTTATTCGGGAGGCATAGCTTGATTAATGGAAGTATGGTGTCGTTTATAAATTACGCAAATAACTCTGCACCACGGATTGTGGTTAAAAATTAATGAGAAGAGCTTTTGCAGAAGAAAAAAATACAAAACTTTATTTAAAAATGAGATGTTGGGATGGTGGTGACAACCCACATTGTTTTCTAGGTTTAACGAGCAATGACTTGGGTACTATTGAGACAGGATTATGGTGTTTGTTTATTGTGAATCAAACTGAATTTCAAAGTACATGTGCTTTTAAAATTGTGATCATATCCTTTGTATAACACGGTAAATGTTTGGATACTTTAGGGCGTTACTTGAGTCTAATGGTAATTATATGAGCTATCGTCCAACCGGGTAGAAAGCTGACGAAAAAAAAAGTCCTACATAGGAGGGACATAATCCGACAGGTATTTCAGTAGTTGAAATGCAATTATTGTTGTTAACATGGAGACTTCTCGGAGACTTATTGCCTCTAAGGCGCTTGAAAGACTCCATAGCTCAACAGAGCAGGATCTGATAACGACTTGGCTATCAGAACAGATTTATAAAGTTTAACTCTTAACTATCTCTGTAGATTCGATCGCAAAAAAGGACATGTATAAGTTCACTTATCATCTCTAAAGTAGACCCCATGTTCCAAAAGAAAATTTTAAAGAAGAAGTCCGTGATATCGGGTTCACTTGCACCCCTCACTGTTTCATTCTGAGTTATCCTGAGTATTCGATATTGGCGCTCGAGAAGATATGTCAATTATATGGTTTCAAACGTTCCAATCCATTCAACGTATAGTTTTCTTCACCTGAGCACCTCACTGACATTGATTGTGTAGAACATGTCTTACTTCACTTTCAACATCACCTACTGTATTGCCAGAGAATAATTGTCTCTTCTTGCCTCTATATGTTCAATCAAAACTACTTTTGGATCGAATTATTCAACAATATTAAATATGAATAAGGTGAGTGCCCAGAAACCACCTAACTTGTGGTACCTTACTTCTTGTTGTAAAGACGGAGTGTGTGCTCAAGACCCCAAGAATCGACTACGTTAAGTGCAGACTTCTAACAATACTTCCGCTGATAATGATATACTCATCCTCGACAAAATTTAGTCAACCAATAGGTTCCGTTAAGGAATAATAAGGAAGCCTGATAAATATGGTATTCCACTCCATTTGACGCCAAAACAGACTTAATGATGCAGAACCTGCGGCAAGGACAATAGGGCCTCCGTAGGCTTGCTTCCGCAGCTCCGTGGTTGGTGTGTTGGACTACTAAGTCGAAGTTCGAGCTCCAATTCGCAGATAACGCCAAAGTTTTTTTTTTTAATTTTCTACGATCGTTATTCTTGCGGTAGTTAACAGTCATAAAAATGCTTCTGAAACAAAATGGTGTTAAAGAAGAAGTGGGCCACTTCCATTCTCCCATACAGACCCCTCGTACCAAAATATTTGTATTTTGTATTTTTTATAGACTTGTTTCTAAGCTGTACATCGATGAGTATTTCAATGTCCTTGAGCAGATAGGAGGACAGGTTGATAGTCTTAGAGCTATTAGGTTGACCATAGTCTTAAATTCTAGCTCTTTTCTAGACTATATGACCAACGTAAACCAATGTAATTCAATATTCGAACTCTCGCTGCATTCCCCTACTACTCGATAGATACTTCACTTCTCTTAGAAAATGCATCTCGACCAAAGTCTTTTTTACAGCCAAGGAAGTGGGTGTCTCTGAAGTCTTGACTAAGCTTGAGTTGGTTGGATGGCTTAGGGTATCCTCGCTCGAGCAGAAATACACTTAGACCAAAGATATGTATGTCCTTTATGGTACTACAAAAGATGTACTGGACTACTAGCACCGAGGCCTATATACGCCTATAAATTTCCCATATAGTATATTTGTAGATTACAAGAAGGACCTTTCTTGATATCGCTATCGCTTCATTATTTGCATAATCTATGACACTGAACCCTTCATTACCCAAGGGTGTACCACTTTCACCACCATATGCCAT
The DNA here is from genome assembly GCA_905220385.1 of Xylota sylvarum. NCBI lineage: Eukaryota > Metazoa > Arthropoda > Insecta > Diptera > Syrphidae > Xylota > Xylota sylvarum. The sequence continues at coordinate 32,715,356 of LR999958.1, read as the reverse complement.
GAGTGGTGATAGTACTCTATCCTCGGACTACCCTGTACATGGACGTTTTAGTTAGACAGCATCACAACGTAGCTTGCATAAGCCTGTTTCTATGCATTTGCTCCATCTAATAGCATACATAGATAGTTGTGAACCTTTAAATTAAGAAGTGTACCAGGTATAGCTTCTCTTTTAACGTTGTTGAAAGCTTCCTTAATATTAAGAAAGGACACTATAATGAAGGACACTAGGTTCAAAAGATGTCTGAATGATTTCTACCAACTAGTGCAGGGCATTCTCTACCAATTTTCTCAGCCGGTTAAATTAAAACACATGTTTCTTTTTATAAGCCTTTGTACAATGATGTTGTTTCCAAAAGGCATAGAGCGCACTAGAGTATCCTTACGTCATATGTACATGTCCTTTACAAAGACTAAACATACCAAAGTCAATGATCTTTACCTCTCTTTGTTGCCTGTCTACATGCTTGAATTCCAATTGCCAATTCTACACATCAGTCGTCCATCCTATTGTGGAAAGCTGCCACTGTGGTTTTGCAATTACCAGTGAAGAATTTTTCAAAAACCATTTACCCTAGACAATCGTGCGGAACAACAATACAAATACTAACCAGCCAACCGCACACCAAACGTTGAACAGAACTCACAAGGACCACAGTTAAATCAAATTTGGAAGCACACATGCGATTAGGGTACATGCTGCAAACCATACGCAAAGCACTGAAGGCCACTAGTACGTTGATCTCAATTTAACAACGACACCAGAGTCGCGGTTTTACGTCCTCACAAGGTAAATACTCCAGTATCTCTCTCTACGTGCATTTGTACATTCAAAACCGAAATCCACTAGACTTAAGGCTAGAAGTTGTTATCCCCTCAAGCGTTAGTTGCTGTGTAGACCAGCATTGAAATGCTTGAAACCATTTCGTACTCCTGTCAGAGGTTTTCATGTTACCTACTCTTGCTGATGGCAGCTTGCAACGTTACAAACTAATCCGGTTGAGAGGTAGCTTCTTAGTTGATTGTTAATCCAGTTTGGAACACACTGAAGGGTGTGGTCCTTAAGGACGATTTGATTGACTTAAGTCAACTTAAGATACTGAAGTTCTGTCCAACTGACCAATTTTATGTTTCATACCCAATAACAATCAAGAGATTAGAACTACCCCCACACATTCGCAAATTAATGGGTTTCCAGTGCTTCCATAAAAACAACAAAAGTCAGTGTGTGTGTATTCTTAAATGTCCTGTGCTGATGAATGTAATTGGCTTACTAAAATAAATAAAACCCAGTCAAAGTCACCGGTCGCATGGCTTAGCAGGCAAGATATCTTCATTAGACCAAAGACCTTTCATGATGTTACAACCATCCTCATATATCCAATAAACAGGACAAAAGTAATTTGTATTTAGATACATGTTGACATTCCGTAGAACATTTGGCGTTGTCCTAGGCTCATACAGAGGATCAAAGTCACGAACTTCTCAGAAAAAAAAAAAAAACAAAACGACTCCAAATTGTCCACCGAGACATATGTCCAGAGAGGATCTAACTTCTCAACTACTTATTACCCATCTTCGAAAAAGGACCCACCACAGGACATCACCAAACCGAAAGATAAATATTTATCAAGTAAATTACAAGTGGTTTTTTTTTTTCTTTGGTTTTTCTCCCTCCTTAGCGAACCACAAAGCGAAATGACTTCCAGATGAGTTAAGGCGAAGGACTTTAACTTTTTTTCTACTCTCCTCTACTGGAACCTCTACGAGGTAGGTAACTTGAAAGGAAAAGACACAAAAAAAGGAGGGAAAAACAAGCAAACAGGAGGACATTAAATAAATATTGTGAACGTAGGATAAAAGCAATGATTTGTTTTATCTTATCCTGCCGAGTGCCGACTGTCCCTTACATTCTCTTTCGTTACATAGGCCATGCTCTACGTGGGTAAAATCATGTCCACGTCTTTTTGAACGATTTAAAAAGTTACGAATAACAGGATATCTCCGGAGGATATTTCCGTAACAAGCGTGAGGGTCTGACAGGGTTATTATTTTGAGGAATGCAAGTTGACTTACTGAAACTCTTGAGAGTCCTACGTCCGGATAGGATAGTCTTTCACATCGCTACATGCAGTCGTAGAAAAGGATATGAAAGTGTATTTCATGTTCAACTGAGAATGGGTTCCTGCTTGGCCAGAAATTAAATTCTCCAGTATTGCGTTCCATTGGATACATTTTTCTCTACACGACCGACGTATTGCAGATGCAAGTGAAGCATGAGATGTGAGAAAATTACTCGCTCGCTGCAGTGTAAATTACGTTCAGGTTCAGGACATGAAGCACTTTTTTTAAATTATCTTGCAGCATGTATGGAATACTAATGGGAAATATGGTCGGAATGGTTCGAGACCGGTACAAAGGGACTGCGAAAAGAACTACTGGTTTTGTTCGCCGTTCATGTGGGGATAATGAATTTGTTTGTAATAAACTGCAGTGAAAGGCACGTTTTATTGATGAAACCAATTATAGACAAACAAGTCTAGGGGCATGCTCTTGTTTTTAAAGTATTTGCAGAGGAATAGAGGAAAGAAAAACATATGGAGGTGTCCATGAACGGAAATTCACTAGAGTGCCATGCTCCATATTTATACACAAGATGCTTGGTTTTTGTCTAGACATAGTTCGAAAGACAATACTACGAGTAAAGTGCACTTCACGGGAGAAGGCATATAAACTAAAGTCCTTTTAGCGTCCATCTTCCCGGACTTGTGACATGTGTTAAGAGCAACAGAAACTTGAGTGACTCCATGTACGCAAATGGATATCTTTAAGGAAATGCAGATACAAATGTAGGATCAACCTACCTTTGTCACTTGATAGACGAGGGAAACCACCGAAGTGACAGCTACCGCTGGACTGGTGTACGAGCAGTAGCCCTATTTCATGTCCTGTATCAAAGGAGCCAAGGGTGGTTGAGACGTCGGAGTGGTCTGTTAAGCACGCTACGGTCTCACATATCAGAAGCTATGCAACGGCTGCAAAGCTATTACCAGTCGATAGTGGAAAGCGTGTCAGGAAAGCAGCAACCAAGCAAGTGGCAGTTCTCCCTTGTAATTAACCTAGAGAGATGCTATGCACCGATGACCTCAAGGACCGGAAAAACACTCTAGTGGATGAAATGGCCTTAAGATGGGAACATAAGCTTAAATTCAACGGCATAAAGCACCCAGACTTAGCAATTGAAAGAGAGTGGGCCTTACTGCAAACTGTGGGAAAAGGAGATACCACGTGCCCATTCAATAACAATTTACACTTGCACTCCTCGAAGCGCAAAATGACGACTTGAACGGCAAATCGTGCAAGGTCTTGAAGGTTCAAAAAAACGGATCTGGGCAAGCACTAGGTCTAGGTATCGATCAGCAGTTCTATGAGGCCATAAGGGCCAAAAACAATTCCCTAAGCTACAGGTTCGACAAGTGTGGGTCGAAAACCCTCTCAAATCAAACTTTTGTAGAAAACAGAATCCACAGCGAAGAAAATAGATCCGCAAGGGATTGAAACACTTGTTTCTTCTGCTGAACTGGTAGCTGAGGGAGCAATAGATGAGGAGTACATGTCCCTCTCAGAGAGCTCGCTTTTGAATGAGGAATATGGCACAACGGTTATCGAGATGGAGAAGGACGTGTTACTTTAATAGATCTTAAAAGGAACAGTCAAAGGACTGGCATGCCAGAACGTGAAGGTAGTTTGGGACACTTATCTTATTAAGAAAAAATTTAGTTTTGTTTTACTTTCAGAATACTCTACACGAGACTATGTCGTTGCTGTTTGAATGTGATACTAATGTGTACAATACTATCTGGGAGAGTAGCAACACCAATATCAGGGGTGAGACAAAAATTCATTTTTACCTACCACCACCTTTCTAACTCGAGCTAGGCAGGAGATGCTAGACCTCACACTACGGAGCTATAGTCTGAGTAGATTTGTTAGGGATTGGATCATAAGTTTGTGTATAATACAATCAACCCAGTTAGAAACCCGAGAAATACTAACTGGGATCTATTCTCTTCGTTTCTGGAAAGTAATCTGGAGCATATTGTTATTAGGAACACACTGTAGAAGGCATAACAAGAGCCAGCACAGCTGTGTTTTAAACTACCTACCCAGTGAGCAGAAATGTAAGAGGGAGTAAGGTTCCATGGTGGAGCAACAATCTGTCAAGCTTCCGATTCAAAACCCTTAAACTGTTTAATGTAGTGAAGCTTACTGGAGACTGGTAGAGCTGCAGAATGGTGCTGACCTCCTTTAACAAGGAAATAAAGAAAGCTAAAGGAAGTTCTGTGAGGCAATTCTAAGTACTCCTTCTGCAGCCATATTACACAAGGAGCTAACAAAATACCAACGTCTCTAATAAAATCGGATGGCAGGTTCACCGAAAATAAGGAAGTCGTGCCCTCTTTCTATTCGAAACTCATTTTTCTGGCAATTTTCCGAGCACAGATAAAAGAACCCAGGACCAACATACAAAGACCTCGGATAGAAAACTGGAAAATAGAGACCGAAATTTTCTCCAGTGCTTAGAATGGGCAATTGGGTCCTTTCAGTCTTTCAAGTTACTAGGGTGAATGGAATTATAGAGTTGCGCCCACGTTCACCTCGAACTGTAGCGCCACTTAAGTATTACAAAAGGGCCAAGGTAAATTATTTCCACATCTGCCAAGGATATTAAAAAGCAGTCTGGCACTGCGCTATATACCGAACCAGTGGAGATAGACGCAGGTAGTGGTTATTTTAAAAATGGGAAAGAAGGACCAAAGTCTACCGATCAGACCGATCAGCCTAACATCGTTTCTTCTCAAAACGATGGAAAAGCTGTGGACAATTATTTAAGTGAGGATGTACTACGTATATCTCCTCTTCATGACCGTCAGTATGTCTACCACCACAGAGACTGCTCTGTACCAGCTGACTGAAACTATTCAAAGCGCCTTTGAAGGGAAAGAGATAGTACTGTGTACCTTCTTGGACATTGAAGGAGCATTCGATAACACATCGCATGAAGCAAATGTTTGACCTCTAGTTAGAACGCTATTGTGAGACCAATGATACCATATGGAGTAATTGCATGAGCAAAAAGACCAAATCTGGCCACCAAAAAGGAGACACTCAATAAAGGGCAAAGACTGCCATGCAGCTGTTTCCTGCCATGCCGCTAGTTTCCATGAGAACTTGCCCAACTGCAGCCATGGAGATACCACTTGAATTGACTCCTTTGCACCTTGTGGCTGATTAATGAGCAAGGAAATGGCCAAAGAAGGAATAGGCGAAGATAATGACATTACATGGAAGATATTCGATGCACTAATCAAAGAACTACCACTCCTGGCCTTTCCTAGAGACGATACTATTAAAAGGTTCAACTTTAAAAAAACTTTATTACCAAGCTTAGCAACTTAAAGTGTTGAGTCTACAGTCTACAAACTGAGCAATCACACAACAAAGTGGTACACAGTTGGGTCAAGAACTGATGAAAGAACTGGAACAGGAGTATTCAGGCCTAAAACGAAATACTCTGGTCAAAAGTACCAGCATCTTTCTGGCTGAAATCTATGCCATAGATAGATGTGTCCAAATCCATCTTGACAGAAACCACGCCAACTGGTATATAGCCATAATGACAGATAGCCAAGCTGCTATCATGGCACTTGATTCATATGTCATTAAGTCTAAACTTGTGTGGGAATGCCTGCAAAGCTTAATGAACTAGGGAAAAGAAACAAGGAGACCCTCTGTTAGATACCTGGACATGTGGGAACAGAGGGTAATGCAATGGCCGACTCCCTAGCAAGAAAGTGAGCATCAGAAACTTGAATAGGCGATCAGGGCATGAGCCAAGCCAAGGGGCTAGGGCTCTAGGGCTACATAACCGAAAAAGATTCGAACCATGCAACAGCATGAGCATGAATAACTTTCGTACCCTAATGGGGCATTCTAAACTCAAGCACCTAAGAAAAGTAGGTATATCTGAAGAAGGTCTCTGCAGATTCTGCAATGAGTCCAGTGAAATCCTAGAACATGTGCTGAGATCTTGTGGGGCACTAACCCACAAAAGACTGAAATACTTGGGCAAGTGCCAATTATCAGATGAAGAAATACCGTCACTAGATCCAGCTCTCATTCTTAGATTAAACGAAACTAGATTAGAGGGAGTACTGAAAGACAGATTTCTTCCGCCAAGGCGTAGTAAGATAACATGACCATCAAACTTGATTTCTAAAGGAATTTGAATGCGAACTCTAATCAGGAAACATACCCCTGCAAGGTGTTAGTAGTTGCATAATAGATTAAAAGGTCGCAATGCAATATACTCCTTCTTCAAATAATAATAATAATCTTGAAATGTATGCCCTCGAGTAGACACCCTTCACTTAAGCACGACTGACTCCGGTTTGGCATCAATACATCGTATTCACTTTAGGGCGATTCTGGAGATGCTTAAGAGCTGAAAAATCATGACTACTGCACCAAGACTATGCAAATTATCAGAGAGCATGCGTTCTACCACTTTCAAGTACCTATTGGTCAGTTCTTTAATGCAGAACGGTAGTAGGGAAGGAAGGATCCCATTGGGTATACCAAAGATGAACAGGTAGTAACAAGAAGTAGGAATCAATGTACCTGTTTTCTTTGGCACATAATTAGCCTTATTCAGTACAGTTAAGTACTGTGGGATTTGGTTAGATTTAAAAATATTCTTTTCTGAACATATAGTGGCAAGGACCTTTAAGGATATAAGCATCTTATTTAGGAATTCTGAACTAAGTCTCCGATTCGTTTACTGTATATACTTTGTTCTTTTGTCGTACGTCCACATCCATAAAAGTAAACTCTGCGTCAACAAATATATTCATAGATACCACGATTGTTGCCATGGAAGTATTTCAACTCATGACATGACTGAAATCTTTCATTTCACACTACATACCTTCCTAATAGACAGTCAAAAGTGTGCGGGACTAAGTATCAAGTCAGACTGATATTTAATTCTTCTTTTTGCGAAGTCTAGTGACAGTCTTATAGATCCCGGCCCATTTACAATCAGTGATAAACAGTGATTGATTGTCCATGCTGAAGTACTCGTACATCCATCAGGCCTTGCCTATCATCTTCAGTTGAGTTCCGGAGAAAATCAATACTTTACTACTATAGTGAACGAATAACATGCAGTGGAACGACTAAGGGAAGAGTGCTGGACAATTTATAAGCGGAAGAATTCACAAGCGCAGGACAACGAAACTTAGGACCATAGCAAGTAATTAATTTTAGAAGGTAAGTATCCTTATGACATTGGTGCAAATACCTAGTCTCTCTGGAGGTTGATATCAGGGGCATTGCACATCCAGTAAAACGTGCGTGGTTTAAAGACTTGATATTTGTCGACATTATAGATTTACACCATTTAAGGATCTAAATCCAATATAGCTTTATTGTGGGGCGCCTACCATTTCTAACTGTCGTAATTCCTCCAGATTTTTGCAGATCTCCTGACAAGTCTTTCTGATGCGAGCCACTTTTTTTCTTTTTTGCAGCGTTTGTCAATTTCATCTCAAATTCATCTTATAATAGCCCATGCATTTTCATGCAGCACTTGACATAGCTTGCGCCTTCATGACTTGCTTTGATTGTAGCTACCAAGTTGTCAGGTAGGTATACTTATGTATATTGTACAAGGTACACCATACATATTCGCTGTCGGTCAGTCGAAATGCAATTGAATACAATGCAAATAACATTTGAAATATCAAGGAATATGTTGTTGTCATGGTTCGTCCTTATCATGCTGAAGAGTACCAACTAGGGGTTGCTGATACTGCGAGGTCACCGAAATTAAATAATGGCTAATGAGACTACCTTTCACTACAAGTCACATGTCATGATCAATCTAACCCAAAAAACCACCGAACTTCTTTGAACCGTATGTCTTTTTCAAGTTCCTTATTATGACGAACCGCATATCCATAACATTGTGACATTTCATTGCGCGTTAATTAACCTAATTTGCTAAAAGGAACGTCAACATCAAAACGAAAAGGCAGCGTTCACATGAAAAGAAAACATAAACATAAATAGGAAAAAAAAAATACAAACAAACCAATGTAAACTATTTGCATAAACACAAAAAGGACATTTTCTATTAGCGTGGGCTAAAAACCGAACTCCAGGAATTCCCACAATTGGCCTCCACTTTCTGGGTCACCACTCAGTCACACTGAGTTGAACGGCATAAACTATCCTCGTTCCCACCCGGGAATGAGTTGAATTGTAATAAAAACGACGACGGGCGTACGCGTTTGCAAAACTTTTTAATGAACGCGCAGTCAAATAAGTGAAACACTTTATACACTTCAAACGGAAGTCGTCCGGAAGAATGAAAAATACCTGCAGTGAGTGAGTGTGGAAGTGAAAGCCCCGTCGTAGTCGTTGTCGTTGTCGCTTGCAGGATTAATGACAACCTTCCGTGGTGTGGGTAGTGTACAATTGTACAGCGAAGGACGGCTTGAAAATTACAAATCTTTCCATCGGATGTCCTTGTAGAGTTCATTGCTGCTTAAGAGCTCCACAACAACAATGCAAAAAAAAAAAAAAGAAATCAGGATAAGAACAAGTGAATAGCCATTTCTAATTGAACGGATGCAAGGAATCAACTTTTCGGTTTTCATTTTGAACGAAATTGATTTCTATTTCCCAGAAGGACTCGTCTATATACAATTTCTTTAAATGAAGTGGAGAAATCGTACGAATGCACAAAGAATAGAATGCAATTAAGTTAGGTGCTCACTTCTTTTCAAACGAAGAGAGAGAGAGGTAAATCAAAATAAAGAAAAATAATTGCAATTCAAGTGTTTGTAGCTAGGATGAAGCTGATGCAAGTGATCCTGAAGTAGTCTTCGTATCCTTGAATTCAAATTTAATTAAATGAAACATCAGACAGAGAGAGGGAGCTATTTGCTTACAAGTAACTAACATGCAGCTTTATCCATTCAGGGTTTTTGGTCAAATATTCATGCAGTCATCACCCAAAGGACTCTACGGAATTACTCTCCTAAATGGTTGTAAGGTGCTTGCTTGTTGCTACGTACGTCATGGATTGAATCATCAAATTGTAGATAGAAACATCAGCTGAGAGGTGTGCACCATTTGGGGGATTTCAAATGGTTACGCCTGCAGACATGGTGTGTTAACGTAATAGGCTATCCCACAGAGAGACAGATTTTCATACTGTTTGCTGTTCATTTTGGAAACTGAAAATGTTTGTGTAAATATTTGTGGAATGGTATTTACCACAAATATTTCCATTAAAGCAGCAATGGAGATAGCAAGAGGGCTGTGGAGAAAATAGGTCTGTTTCATCGCACTTGGGTTCAAATAGGAAAATTGCGATGCCAATAAATATTATTAAACAATTAATACATAAAGTTGTTTAATATATTGACTGATTAAATATTGAACAGCTTTTAGCTGAAGAACACTGGAAATAGGAATAACGACAATATAAAGGGTCATCCAACAAGAGGTGTCATTTTAAAGTTTCCGCCATTATTGAATTGTCAACAATCAATTATTGTTGTTATGACTTTTGATAAAGAAAAAACAAAAGGTTATTAAATATGGATTGATACGTACTCGCACGGCGTGGTAAAATAGTGAAAATTCACCAGAAAAACGGTGAAAATATCTCGGAAACGTTTCGTAAAGTTCATACTACTTTGGGTGTCTTCTTCCACAGGTACATTGAATTTAGTCGATAAATTTGAACCTCTTGGACAGGTTACTCATATGAAGACTCCAACTTATGTTTATCCGGCAAGGTCAGCCGAAAATATCACCGCCGTAGCTGATAGTGTGGCTGAAAACCCAGGTATGTCCATTTCAAGACTACCACAAGAATTAGGCCTATCCGCAACCACTTTGCACCGCATTTTGCATTTTTTTTTTCCTGAAATTGATGCTATGGAGGTGGACGATGTTTAATTTCAGCAAAGCAGCACCAAATGCCACATAGCTGGGGAAACAATGACTCTATTGCATGACAAATTTCCTGGATAAAGTCAACGCCAATGTTCCATCAAAGCAGAACGCTTTATTACAAGCAACCCGGTACTACGTTTCTGATCCAGCATAAGTCAGATCTATGTACATATGATACGTCGAGTGATTTTCCCATCTGAGGTTCATCTTACTGGAAGCGTTCAGATTCAGTAGATCTTTACAAGGAGGCATAGGGGCATACCTACGATATGCAATTTAGGCAGAATCCTCAGAGTTCTATCCTTTCCGTCTGGCTCGTCAGCCTTGCAGTTTCCCACAGATGTCATTATAGCCAGACAACCAGCAAATGCGAATGTTGAACCGAAATAGCAGTGTTAGGTCAGGTTAGGTACGTGGGTAGGCGAGTGAAAGGATCCTTAATGCCACGCTCAGGTTAACACAGGCCCATTATGATACCTATACTAGAGAGATACGGTTCCTATCAACTAGCAAACCATCCAATTGATTTGATGTAGTTCAAGATGTAATTGTCTGAGCTGCTAAGTAGATAATTCTTCTAGGTCATGGAAGAAGTGTCGCCCCTTGAAATTTAAATCTAAGACCTAGGCAGACACAGAGGAAATGCGTTGTATCCCCATTGACTTCCTCACTTTACTTAACGGGCTCCCGAACCGTGAAGAGTCTCTGCCTGAGACAAGGCAGCCTTCCACTCTATTCGATTCTGGGCACGCTGCTTCCAGTTGTCTAGACCAAGCGCTCTGACATCCGCGATTGCTTGATCCTTAAAACGGAGGTTCGGTCTTCCTTGCCGTCTCGAACCAGGGGACTGTGATTTGAAGATCCTCTTTGCTGAAGTATTGTTGCCCATTCGTTCGATGTGACGGAGTCAAAACCATCACCACATCATCGACATAAGTCTTCTTCCATTAGTCTTATTTTTTCATATGGTACCGCAGAGTGTTATGCCCCGTGATGATTTCTATCAGGGTAAAAAGGGATTTCCTATCCTTTTGCATAATTCTCTCGGTATTACTCTTATTGCAACAAGCCCATATACTTTTTGTGATGACACAAGTGTCTTAGGAGGACCATCTGACGTTAGCCTTCGTCCTTGCTTTGAGTTTCATTGTGCAAGGCGGGATAACCACCGAGGTGTCGACCTGTTCTGATGTACATTCTGAAACTCTTCTAGCCAATTCGTCAACCTTCTCATTACCTGGAATATTTTCATGTTCAGGGACCCAGCAGAGTGCAACCTTTTGCAGTCCTACGCCTACATCCATCTTTAATCCATCTGTGAAGACAGAGATGGTACGTGTTTTGGTAAGCTGACCGCTTTTCAAGTCTTCTAATCTCGGAAACGAGTTTTTGAAGAATTTCTTGAAATCTAGGTACGGAGTCAGGTAATCCTTGGTGGGAACATTTCTTAGATATTTATTCAGGACCATGGCATGAGCCATTGTATTTTGTCTCCAACTATTTGACTGGCTTATTCTTAGGGCGCTCATAGCTGCCGAGGATTAGTTTCGCAGATTCTATTATTCCCGTAATGCCCACGCAAAAGTGCTAAAATGAGCGGCGCTTAGCTCTTTGCGTCTCAGTTTTGAATTTCCTCCGACTGGCCTTATCCTGGTCTGATTTAGTCCTCTTGGCCACATTACGGAGGTTTCTGGTTACTCTCCTCCTAATGTCTGCCAGCTCTTTAGTCCACCATGGAGGTGATTTTTTGTTCTTCATTTTGAATGTCCTTCCGGACATGCTAGGTCGGAAACCTCTTTGAAGACAGTAGTGTTTTCCTCAGCCTTGCTGTCAATATTCGAGTGGCTTTGGAAGTCACATTCTTGATGGCGTCACCAACTCTTACTCTTTTTCTTACTGGAGACATCCCAATTATCCTTCCTGGGATTGCTATACGACTTAGAAGAGGTACTGCTTAAGAAAAATTCTATAATTGTATGATAGGAGTACGATTTGATCCCCAAAACTCTCCAAGTCTCTATATTAAGAGGAATAGAATTACTTGCTAACTATGAAAGTAGGTTCGCTACCCCTATTAGCTACATAAGGTTATTTTCGATGAATAGTCATTGTGTCCTAACCCCCTAATCTTGCCACGGGAAATACATGACTCTTGCACTAACGCAAGATTTATATAATTTGCGCCTAAGAGATATATAAGATTAGCGCTAACTGCACTGCTATGGTGAGAGTTAATTTGAATAATAGTCATCATTGTCTTACCTTAGCACCCGCATCCCTTTTCTGCCTCACTTGTCCGTCGAAGGAGAAACGGACTCTGAAGCAATGATCCCAGTGCGGATATGGATATTATACCTCCTGAGGAATCTCTCTTCCAAGTTCCGAATGCTGACCAATTTTTTCAACAACCTCTCAGTTGTCATTATAAAACTCAGGGTTGAGGCGACGAGGGTTCCTCGAGCAGGTCCTTTTTTTCGACTAGCCGAATGTTGACGTTTGCCCATGGAGTCTGGGTGTTAGTCACAAAGGAATGAAACCAGTTTAGAGTGAACTCGTTATCACAACAAAGAAGCTTAAGTCTCTTAAAGGTGGTGAGCTGCTCGAAGAAAAGGGATGCTCCCTGGTTACTGTCAATCGTATCATGCACTGCTTCAAGTATACGCAGCTCCATCAGTCTCTTCACTGGCCTTTGGTCAATCATTTATCTGTGTATCTGGATAATCGACGATCACCATCTAAAGGTCAGGAGTGTGGTTGACCGCCAACTTAGCATTCTTGCTAATCTTCCTAACCGGGGACAACGTCGAGTCTTTTGGAACGACCTTCAAATGGTACAGATGAGGTGATTGGCAGATGGCTTTCCATTTTCACCCCGAACATTCTTCTGGCCGTTCCCCTAGACTTTCCTACGCTGGTTTTTGGACCGTCCTCTACAGCCTCGGAACAGCGAGCAGTCTGACAGGGTACGTCCGTGGTTAAAGTAGACTCCAAATGGAATTCCTTCCATCACGGTCGAAACCTCGCTAGTTTCTCCAGCACTTCTATGTCATAGCTTATTCAAGGCCCTCTTGGAGAAGTAAGAAATCGGGTCGGGCGTAAGTGGGTATGAGTCGGTTGTTGCCGAGGTCTCACAGTGGTTGAATGGGGATCGAATGGCTTCCCGCCCTCCCCGCTGATAGTACTACTTCCTTTAGGCCTGCGTGTTAAACGAGCACGAATACAATGACATTTCAACCAGGACAAGACTTCCTTGATCGCCATGATTTCTGCCTGAAAAATACCACAATAATCTGGAAGGCGGATAGAGATGCTCAGATTGAGCTTTTTTAGTCTTGGAGTCGCCTGCGTACATGTAAACTGAACAATCATCCAAGGTGGCTCCATTCTCCCACCTACTCCAGGTAGGGATCCTCGCTCTGAAGTTACAACTAAATCTTAGTTTCTGCGAGTTGTAGTCAATGTATTTTTAAATTAAAGATCTGGAAAAGCTCCACTTTAAATCTCTGTAACAGCCGCTAAAAGCCGCTATTTTCAATCTTCCTTTCGAGGTCTCAAGGTTCAATTGCACCTGCTCCCTACCTACTGAGTACTTATGTACATTCCTCAGCGAAACTACCTTCTTTCGTCATCCCGAAGTAATTTTCCTAGCTTTTCTTAGTTTTTTGTTATTGTTTGTATCCTCTAGTTCTTAATTAAACTGCTTACTTGTTCCAACTACCTAACCCAAAATCTATGAAGAACTGACCACTAAGTTTGATGTCAGTATGTTCGAAAATGACGCTGTTGGCATTGGCAACATATCCTATTTGGAGCGGCATTTGAAACCTATAAGTGTTGCATCTCATTTGCATCATTTAACCACTTTATTCCACGCAGCTTGCTGGACTGTTTATCTTCCATGATGCAAACTAAACTATTATTGCAGTAATCGGCTTTCATTGATTCAGCCAATCATTTACCCACAGTAACGACTACACATCCCATATAGAGGTTTATTTTTTCCAGTCATTCCCCGAATGATTCTCATTCAAAGCGACTACAGATGGTGGCTTGCACAGCAAATAAAAGCAGCAATATGCACACATCAAGCCCCTATCGTAAATACCCTGCATTGTAAAATTTGATGGCTGCCAGATAAGCCTTCCATTGTGCATGAAGTGAGTGCTATCCGTATGTCATGTGTCATCCATTGAGGTGGATTGTCATAATTTTATGATACTGTCGAGGGTAGACAATGTCCTATGTACATAAAATCCTATTTCCACGAATTATCCAGTTCCTATGAAATTGTGAATTGTTCTGTACTCTTGTGTAAAAAAAAAAAAAAAAGAAACTTCCTCTCCCAGGATACATTTTGTTAAGTCCTTGAATCCGATGGACATCCATTGAAGATACATATGTACGTACCAAAGTAACTGCAACTTCATAAACAATTCAATAACAAGAAACAAGCTTTCGAACCCTTTTCCCAGGAAAGACTACACGCAGTACACCTCTTTCTCACACTAATGCCACTTTAGGCTAAAAATATTAAAGCCCAAAACAGAGACCAGATACAGACCTTCACTTAAATTTAATGCGATTCAAAAATTCGTGACAAAACGTAAGCCGATTTCCAGGGTCATTCGGCCCTATTCGGATTGTAAATTTATTCCATGCGCCGCCGGAATGTATCTATAGCTACATACTACATTCCAAGAGGACATCTAGGATTTCCTTGTAAAAAAAAATTTAAACAAAAAACTTAACTTTAATTTATGTGTCCTTACTAGGATAATTCATTCGCATTTACTTTGAATGTCGGATGAGGATTACACTAAATACTTTCAATCACAAGTGAGTATCCATGTCACACGAGCGGTACCTTAGAACGTAAAATCTCTCTGAATCTGTTCATGAGGCAAATAAATTCAAGTCATCCCATCATAGCTGGGACTGGAACAACACCAAACTGTAACATCAAAAAGTTGGACCATGTCAACAGTGTACACACACACCCCAGATGGAGGAAAGATGGAAGCATTCCAAATATTGGTACCATTACACAATTGAATGAGTTTTAAATTTAACATCCTGAAGGCAAATGTAATGCTGCAGCAACAGTCCTTGTCCATTCAAATAGCAAGCAGAGAGGAGGGGTATTTTTCAATTTTAAAATTCTACAAGTACTTGTACATGAAATGCAAATGAGATAAATATTCTCATCCAGAGCAAGGATGTGTGGTTGTTGGGTAAGGTTTCTTCTTTTGTTGTTGGCTAGGGGTTGTCCTCTGGGAAATACCAAAATTACGTTCGGTTGTAGAGATTTGAAGAGGTAGACGACATCAGTTGCACATTTCGGAACGAAATGCAATCACAGGGGTATAGTGATACGGGATCAGCAATGTACGGATTTGGTTAGGGTAGGGATGTGACATAGTTCTTGGAGGATTTTGAACTGAAATCGACAGGAGGAGGAGAATTTGTGTCTGCTTTGCAAGGCTTTGGATGAAATTGGGATCAAACAGTGGCTCATCGAGGATAAAGCAGTCTCTTATGGATTACTCGAGAATTTCTAATGTCACAAAACTGGAAATTTTGCTACGCTTAGTTATGATGGCAATCATCGTTCAATCAGAAAAAATTAACCAAACTTTGGGAATACTGTCCGTGGTGTAACAACAGTCAGGTACCTTATGCGTGATTCTAGATCTTGTGTCTCTGGATGTACAGATTAAATTTCAGGACTATTTTCAACTTTATTTTGACTGCAAAAGTGGAAGATGGAAAAGGTATGTTCTCTACATGGACTATGCCAGTGGTTCTGAATACGAACTCAGATTCGAAGATATATAAACGAGCAAAGAAATTAATTTCTTCGCGAGGGATCCTAAACGCTTTTTTTAGGCTAGACGCATACTGACATTTAGCGGATCTACCAAGGAACTGCTACAATGTAACCTACAGATTTATGCCATTATCACAAAAGCAAATATGTAGGCTCTTAGGTTTTTAGGTTGAATTTGGTTATGAGTTCAACATAAAGCACTTAGCACTATAGTGGGCCCATTGCGATCCGTAGGGAAGCTTCATGGTAAGATACCTAAACCAATTCGTCCATACACTTAATTTCCCTACAGGACCTGAATATGGCATTAATTGGCCAACCTCTTTAAATTACTAAAAAGGATCGTCCAAGGTACTTCAGTCTACTCAAAGAAAAGCCTTGACATTCTTAGAACAGATGAGTAATATCCTCTGCGACATGATGGTCATCACAATACCTGAAAGTATCCAAGTTCGATAATCCTATCTTCATAGTGTACTTCCTAGGAAGGCAATGATCAGAGAATCTCCCTGTCGGTATTCTTAACTATTATCTGCCAAGTTTTATTAATTCCCCAGGTTTTTCCGATCTTACCCCGGCCACGAGGCTTATAGAACCCTATGCCGTTCTAAGTTGGACCGTCATAGATCGACCATATTGATATTGAAATAATTCTCTTACCCATGCCAATTGGTGATTTCTTGCCTTCAATTGTGTTACTATGTAGAAGCTTTCTCATTTTTGGCCAGTATGCGTCGAAATTTCTTCTGCAGACTGTATAACGGCGACGAAGACCAACATCCCGTTGTCAGGTAGAATGAACCATTCAACATGGACGATGAAAGTCAAAAAGTCTCTCCACCTGATCAAAACGAAGATAGGGCAGCAATGTCCAACAAGGCTGCTGGACCTGAAGGTCTATAGGCCAAGCTGTTCAAAGCAGCTGGAAGTGACTTGATAGAGAGCATACACGAACTCATCTTGAAAATTTGGTTAGACGTACGCCTGATAAATGGAATCTCAGCAATCCAAGAAAATAGACTCCTCCAATTAAAGAGGTATTAGTCTCCTCAGCATCGTGTGAACGCCTGAAACCCTTTGTCGACACTGATCGGCCTCTAACAATGTGGATTTAGGCCAGGAAAGTCCACAGTCAAACAAATTTTCACACTTCAACAGATACTAGATAAAACCCAAGAAGTTTCGATTTAGACCCTCCATCTTGTCATCCATTTTAAGGCCATATATGACAGCATCTATAGAGATGAGCTAAGTATATAGATACATGCCTAGTTTTGGCATGCCTGCCAAACTTGTTCGCATGAGCAGAAAGACGATGGAGAACGCTTGCTGCTCCATCAAGGTCGGTAATGATCTAACCGAGACCTTTGATATCAAAGAATCATTTAGATAAGGTGACGCGCTGTCATGTAATTTTTTCAACATCATACTTGAAAGGATTGCGCAAAATTCACAAGCCAACACCGGAGGCACAATCTTTCAAAAGTCTGTGCAACTCCTAGTGTATGCTGACGATATTGACATTATTGACAGAACACAGCGGGCTGTCACTGGTACGTTTGGGCTGAGAAAGCATTTGAGTAGACGGGCACTATCCCGAAGGACGAAGGAGACTCTGTTTACGACCTTGATCATCTCAATCCTGCTTTATGGCACTGAAGAATGGACCCTATCTGAAGCGGATAAAGAAATCCTCAGTGGGACCTCAACCGACTTGGAGTGGGCAACTGAATTTCTTTTTTTTGTACGATTTTTCATCAAAAATTTGGTCGATGCCGGCATCGGGTGAATTTATTTTTTTTCACGATTTCTCATCAAAAATTTGATCGATGCCTGCATTGAGCGAATTTCATGTTTTTTACGATTTTTCATCAAAAATTTGGTCGATGCCCGCATCGCGAGAATTTAATTTTTTTTTTCATGATTTTTCATCAAAAATTTGGTCGATGCCGGGCATCGCGCGAATTTCATTTTTTTTCGATTTTTCATCAACAATTTGGTCGATGCCGGCATCGCGCGATTTTCATTTTTTTTTAGATTTTTCATCAGAAATTTGATCGAAGCCGGCATCAAGCAAATTTAATTTTTTTTATGATTTTTCATCAAAAATTGAGTCGATGCCGGCATCACGCAAATTTAATTTTTTTACGATTTTTCTGAGAAGTGGGCTAACTGGAGAGGGGTTTTGGTTGAGGCCCAGGTTCACCCCGAACTGTAGCGTCAGCTAAGTATGTCTTATGCCTGTTAAGTCAGACAACTAGTAAAGTTATCCACACGCTATCAAATCCTTTAGAGGATTACTGTTGGTCACCGTTTGTGTAGTCACCTAATGCTAAGTTACGCTTACCTGAAAACACATTTGAGTTTCTTGGGTTCGGCATTCAAACTACACTGGAATCTTTTACAAACTTTGTCACTCCAGATGAATATCGTAAAAGGACCCAATTGTTTCAAGTTTATTAAAACAGTAGATCTCACTTTAGTACTGTGACATTGATTTTCTCAAAACCCGGCATTATATAAGTTTTGAGACGTCGAAGCTGTAAGGAAAGAACGGCAACACTTATAATAACACTTGTTATTATAATAACATGCGATTAAAGAAACAATTCCATTTTAGCAGCCTTTAGTCGAAGTCGTCTCTAAAAAATAAAATGTTGAAAAGTTAGAATTGTGTTTTGTTCTTTTGTGTTTTGGCTGTCCTACAAAGCTAATATTGAATTTTAAGACCGTCATTGGTCGGGATCATAGCTTCCGTGTACAACACTATATCTTGGGGCCTAATAGTGTGTGGTGATGGCTTAAACTAATCACAGTGATGGCATTGATGCTAATCTTGACCGTCTTTATAAATTTCGGTACCTTTCTTGAGTGTGACCAGTGTGACCAGGCTCTGCAGAAATAAATATATCAAAAACTATATCTTCGCTCATTCCTGAACTAACAGTACAGATCTATATGTTGCAGGTATCTTCAAGGAAGTTTTCTTTGTAGAACGAAATCAGGGTATGGTGGTTAATTGGACACTTTTTTACAACTATTACTTACTACGTGAAATTCATACCTAGCTGGCCATCAAACCATGTTGACATATGTCATAATCGGCTCTACATCATTACTTTCGTTTATAGCAAGTGCAATATTGCAACAGATTGCAACTTAACTTGATAGAAGGTCCCTTCAGCCTGAAAACCTTCTAAATACAGTACTTTGTTTAAATTTTACGCTTACACGTCTAAAACAGTCGTTCACCTTTTTTTTTTTATTTCATTTTTATAAAAGTTCTGAATACATCATTTAAATACGTTACCTCTTTGTTCAACATTCTTTGATCATCCTTTCAGAAATGCCATTAAATTCGTTAAATTCTTCCTTCCACACGTATTAGCAGGGATTATAAGAATATCTATTGGTTAACATTCCCAGTCAAGGTATTTGTATTCAATAAAAAGAATATTCAACCTAAAGATCCAATAAAATGTTACCATTCTCTTACATGTCCTTATCCGTAGGCATTGTTCTGAACCAACAATTTAATTTATATATCACCTACCCCAAACAGTTGTTGGCATTTATAACATTGTTAAAAGTCCGTCATCCATGGCCATCATCGAATCATGTTTTTCATTTTATTGAATTCGCTTTTATTCTTTGTTGTCTGATATAAAATTTAATTATGACAAGGCTCAAAGCACCAGGTGATGTAACCTTCAAAATATGAAGCAAAAAAAAAAAATATTTGTTCACGTGTCTCATGCCGGCATCACCGTAGACTGCAAAATAAAACACGCTAATTAATTTTCTTTGATATTTTCAGTTTGTTTTTGTTTTTTTTTATTAAATAAATTTTCTTCTTTTCTTGTTAAGAAACAAACAAAAAAAAATATATAAATAATAGTAATTTGGAAAACATTACAAGTTCACTTTCTTAAATCAAAATACGCCATGCAATAGTTTATACATTTCTAGTAATTTTCCTTAAAATATAAAACTGTACATTAAAGTTTATCATTTTACTAATTTTTTTTTTAAATTTAATTCTAAAACTAGAAAACAAGTAAATAGAGTTGAATTTCTTATATGCATAGTTTTTACATTATTAACAGATAAATATTGGAAGGTACAAAACTAATTCAGGTATAGGCTTAGGAAGGATAGTCATGTAGTTTTTTTTTTGGTTTTGTTTTTTGTTTGGATTTTGAATAAAGTTAATAGAAAAAACAATAAAGAATGATTGTAAATAAGTTTTACTATGTCTTACTTATTGCTCATAGAACATTTATTATCTAGTGATAGGTACCATTTAATTAACGATATTTATTTTTTTTTTGTTTTGTTTAATTTTTCCTAAGTTTACTTTGCCAATATTTTTTTTTGGTTTTGTTTTTTTTTTTTCTTAATTGCTCACAGGATCATATACATATAATTATATATTTAGATTTTAACTCTTATTTACAATTTGGTAAGTAGTTTATAATTCTAGAAAATACTGTACATTGCACACTTACAAAAAATATTTTTTTTATTTTTTTTTTACTTTAAATATTTTAGTGAAGATTGTTAAATTTTATTTTGGAACCTAGTTGTTATTGCAAAATAAATTGCAGAGCGCATTTTATTTTATTAAAAGCTTCTCCGACATTGATTAGTTTTTGGGAATCATAAGAAAAGCGGTGAAGCAGATAATTACATTTGATAGTTATGCGATATGTTATTTTATTTTGTATCTATATACATTTTTTAGTATAGAGCTTAGAGTATACACTTGTTATTTTATATATATTCAATTAAAATTATGAACTAGACATATATATAAGATTCTATATTAATTATGATTTTTTTTTTTAATTTGACTATCTACAGTTGGATTATGTCAAAATGCAATTCAGTTTTTTGTTTTGTAGGGGAAAATATCTAAGTAACTGTGTTTAGTTTAAATTAATTTATCACGCTTAATTTTGTTTGTTATAGTAGAAGTAATTATTATAAATTTTGTCGATATGTTAATTCTATGTACTTAGATTGATGTGCAGCAAAGAGTATGGAATTGTGGTTAAAATTTCTTAAATATAGTCTAAGACAAGAGTATTCAACAGGTATTTTGACTGAGCCCTAGTCTACCCACATTTTTAGGGCATAAACAAAAATAATTTTCAAATTATTGAATTCTGTGGCCTTGCTTAAAATTGTTTGAAAAAAAATTGGGTACTCAGATTAGAATTTAGAAAAGATGGGAACAAATTCCCACAGTTCTGATAGATCAGGATATTTCGCAAGGCTCAGTGGATTATAAGACACATTGAACTTCTAAGTCTGCCAATCGATAATGAAGTCAACAAAATAAGCAATGCTGAGGAAACAGAGCAAATCTTCAATGATCTATACCTAGAGATAATCTGCAAAAACATGGGATTCCTTAGTATATTGTGTAGGTTAGGTTAGGTGGATGAATTCACAGCGCCACACTCAGATCAATACAGACCCATTGTGATAAGCTATTGTGTAGATTTGAACTTTGACGAAAAGAGAAATTAAGATTTGCCTTCATTCAGCAAATGCAATAAAAAGCAGTCTAACATCAAATAGATATTACAGACTATATGCCAAGACTGGGATTGGTTCATAAAACTTTAACTATGACATGACTTGGATTTTACGTCACTAGGCTACAATGGTTGGAGAGATGCTATAATTTGGCTTAGTCTACTTTTTTGTAGAAAAAAGTGAAGCAACTGTAGCAAGTGGTAATGTGGATCACAGGACTCTGAGAAACTGGGTCAAATTTACAAATACAACTGTTATGCTTGGTTATATGCTAATGATCATTCTGAAAGGGGAAACAAGAAACATCACCTCACCAAAAGCCTTTCGACCCATTTGCTTGAAAAATTTCGTATTGAAAACACTGAAGATTGTTGTGTCATGAACGTGCCTATTATACAGATAGATCCACAGAGACTGGGCTTTAGGAGTTAACAAGCCTGATTCATATTGCAGTTTGAAAGAAAGAACCATTAATATGCACATTACTCGACATCTGAGGAGCCTTCCTATGTATCTACGATGAAGCTATACCTAGGCTGAAGCTATTTGAAAACCGACTCTACTATATGCAGCCAATAATATGAAAAGGGACTAGAATCGACCCCCAACGTACTGACCCAGACTAACAGAAACTGCTTTTAGAAGTAAATGAAACTACTTAGGAACGACATATACATATAGCTTGGAACGTCTCAGAAACCATATTTTTGGGACTGGAACTTTTCTACAGGACATGACCGCCCAAAAAATAATAAATATGCTAAGCTTTGGATTATATTATGGCTGTATACGGCTACAGTAAGGCCTATTCTGACTTATGGCTGACTTGTATGGTGTCAGTCGGCCAGCAAGACCACCAACTTAGCGGCTCTCACGAGGATACAGAGATTGGCTTGTATTGGCACCACAAGCGCCATGAGAACCACACCTACTGCAGGACTGAAGGCTATCCTCAATCTACTTCTGCTGGATATCTTGGTTCAAGCCTCGGCAGCTATTAGCGCCCTAAGAATAAGTCAGTGAAACAGTTGGAGATAAAATACATTCCACGATCCTGAATAAATATCTAGGAAAAATCCCACCACGGATCACCTGACTCAGTACCTTAATTTCATGAGGCCCTTCACAAGCTCGTTGCCGAGCAGAGAAGAATGGAATGTGGTCACGTACCATCTCTTTCTTCAGAGATGTATGTGAGCGTAGGCTCAGCTATCTTTTCTGAACCAGTGGGTATATCCAAATCAATCCGCCTCCCGAACCACAGTAGTGTTTTCCAAGCGGAGGTCTTAGCAGGGATAATAGCCGCCCGTGAGACTGCGTTGAAGGCAAAAGTAAAGGAAGGTATCTTCTTTTTCATCGCCAGCCAGGGAGCAAGAAAAGCGAATTCAGCTATCGAAATAAAATCCAAGCTTTTGAAGTACTGTCGCGAAGAGCTTAAGGTTTTTGGAATACAGTACAAGGTTGCGCTCTGCTGGGTCCCTGGACATGAAAATATTCCAGGTAATGAGAAGGCCAACGAGTTGGCCAGAAGAGGTTCAGAGTCTATTTCAGAGCAGGTCGATACCGCGGAGCTTATCCCGGCTTGCCTTACCTTGCCTTGACATAGCTACCACCGACTTCGACAAGACCTTCGATTTATTTATTGCAAGTTTAAGACATAGAAACTCCCTCCTTTACCACATCCTTTTCTTAACCACATCTCTCGTGTAACAATTATTTAAGAAATTTGTTTTAAGTACCTTTATTCGGCCCAGCTTTTAAGCCAATAAAGAATCTGGAAGACTCCTAAATGGAGACATAATTAAACTTATTTTTGAATGAACTCGTGTGATGTGACTGTGCATACACTATACGCATTAACCATAGCGTTAAGAGAATGATGAAAGGGTAATACATTACTTGAACCTATATAGGGAAATAATTTATGCTTCCTTAGGCCACTAGAATATCTCTAAAATAAAAAGCTTGGGGTAAAATAGATATCCCCATAATATATTAAAGTACGGCAACCTTGACAGATCTATGTCCATATAAACCCATTAGCAGCAGATGTGCACCTTTTCTTAAAGGACACTACTTTACCTACCCAAGGGAGACTTAAAAAGCAATTTTCTTATTACAAAATGAAATATTTATGGAATACTCTCATTTGCACGTCATCGTCCGTCTCATTTCAATATCCTGGAGTATATTCATCATTTCATGATTGAATGCTTTTTACTCGAAACGTCTCTATGTAGCTAATGCATTTTATCTTCAGATATTATGTCACTTTTCTATTATTTATGTGCCAAGTAATTTTTTCTCATTTTTGTGAACTCGAAGGAAATAAATTTCCTTAGTTTGATGGATAAATCCCCTTCTATTGGAGCTCCAATATTTGCATAGAAGTGACATTCTTTACAGAAAGTAGACAATGCAAAATGAATGTGTGTTCATACGAGTACCTAGGACAGTTAGTAACAAATATGGAGAAAACAATGAATTCAAGTTTTCTTCAAGGACAATACCATGGGATGTGAAAGAGAATTCAATTGCTATATACCAATTTCTATGACACTTTTCATTTACCTACTTGAAGTTTATTCAAAACACAAAAAACAGAACTATTTTCAATCTGTCATCTTTTGTTTGAGCAGCATGTGCACATTCGAAACTCCTCTCCGAAATGTAAGAAAGAAACTCAATTTTCTGTTTTCAAAGTGTGCATTGTTAAAATCTTAATGAAAAATTGGAAATGAAAATTTGAGAGGAGATTTTATATTTTGAAATTTTGGTCCTTCGAGCGGGATATAAAATGTCAATGACAAATAAGATATGAGAAGGTAGTTCCTTGCTCACGTTCAAATGTGTGTATCTATACATAGGGAATAGGATGGCTTGATATAGATAGATGAGGTGGTAGATTGAGTATGGGTTTGGGAGGGCCAACACCTTATCACATCCGTCCTTGTTTATAGCCGACTCATCTTTTATTCTGTATTCGTGTGTGATGTTCATTCTGTAAGCGTACAGTTGAGTAGATCTATGGAGTTCTAAAATAAATTTGGTATGTCGATGTACATACATATATAAAATTAAAAATAATGGGTAGCAAATATACTTATGTACGTAGAATATTTTGTACTCTGGTAGATATACTGATATCTTCTCAAGAGTTTCTTCCTATAATAACGATTCTCGATTTCATAACATCTTGCATTTCTGACTTCAATGTGAACATGATTACTAGTTCAATCTGTATTCCGACACTAAAACTGGAAATGACTTTGATACCACAGCACGAAAATGAAACATGTTCACAAACAAGACTAGCCTACGAGCATTTTCCAGAACTAAAACTCCGAATGGTCTGGGAGTGTGTTTTCCTGAATTTCCATTAACTCCAGGTGCCTTGCACACCTGACTCTGCTTCTTGGAGATGTTTCGCAGGGTCTGTGGGATGGATGTGATTGACACAGAAGAATCCAGTACGGACATCTGCTAGGTCGGGATCGAGTGTATTTTAGAGATGTTAATTTACTAGCTTCAGGATTATTTAAGCTTCTTAGCACAGCAGACTTCTTCAGCTTTTGTACTTCTGACACAACTGTTTGCCCTTAATTTTTTCCACAGGAATCTAAAACCATAACACTCATCATATACTTATGTAAAACACTATACAATTATATATCAAATCGCTATCTTTATGCGATGTACTTCCTTTTTCCATAATGATTATAAAATTGTATGTGCCCATAAATATAGGTTCTTAGGTTATATATGGATATAAGTCATAAGTACTAGGCACCATGGTGGGCTCATCGCGAACTCTAGGGTACTTGCACGGTCTGTAACCTAAACCAATTCCCCCAAATATTCAATTTATCTACAGAACCTAAATATGTCCTTCAGTGAACCAACCACCTCTAAATAGTTGAAAAAGTATCTTTCGAGGTATTTTACTCTACTCTGAGAAATGGCTTGACATTCACAGAGTAGGTGAGTATACCTCACAATACCTGCATGTGTCCGTGTTCAGTGAACCTAATCTCATGTCGTGCATCCTCAGAAGGCAATGGCCAGAGAGTATCCCTTTCGCTATTTTTGATTTTGGTCTGCTGAGTTTTATTAATCCTTCAGATTTTGTCCTCCTTCTTAGGCAACAAGACGTTGGAAAACCTGTATCTTTCTTAGTTTGGCCATCTAAGGTCGACCAAATTTTTATCTCTTAACCACCGCCATTTATACATCCAGTGGTAAAACACTTATAAATGCCTTGAGTGCAGCCATGCAAATAGTGCGTAGAGCACCAGTGATGGCAATGCAGGCTGTTGTTTTTATAGTGGTCAACACATCCCTTGTAATCTTTTTAACTGTAGCCTTCCACCAAACAGGAGCCCGATATGTAAGAATGGGTCTGACTACCATAATCTATAGCCAAAGCACCATTGCCGGAACATTGTAAACCCTACAGACTATTTCCTGAACTAATTTTTCAGTTTAGCTTTCTATCTACCGTACCGTACCGATATCTTGCCCGATTCGAGAGGGAAAACTCCACTCCAACAAGCCTAGGCAATTTGAAGGGTATTTTGTACTTTCTGATAAAGAGTACTAGCTCTGTTTTTCCGGATTGACATGTAGTCCACACTTTTTAGCCCATTTTCCGAGTCTGTTAAGGGCTGATTCCATCATTTCGCTCAATGTATTTAAGAATTTTTCCCTGAACTAAAATCACCATGTCATAGATTCACCATGTTGGATAGATTCTTAAGTAAATCAAGACAGAAACCCAGAGAAGGAGAGAGTTAACCCTCCATGGGAAGAATTGATGATCTACCTCTTCCTCTATTGACAAGCTGATGTTATCAAAACGCATATTAGGTGTGCTAGCTCTTCGGAAATTTCTTTCACGGACCCACCTCTCGCGAGCGTCTGACAAACATCCGAGAGTAAAACTGTCATGAAAAAGCTTCTCAAAATTGACGTTCGGATCCGGCATTAAACAGTAGGCCCCTTCCATTCATGTGAAGAATATAACACGCACAACACAAATGGTTGTGAGAAGTTAGGCCCTGGGTCCCATGGACCTGTTGCGCCAAAAATTTGTATTTGTATTTGTAGCTCTTCGGAAATGAGCTTCGACTAATGTTTCTAAAACTCTCTCACTACTTTCTGCACAAGATCTGTCAGATTTTCTAATGAAGCTGGAATCGCCCGCGTCTTTTGACATCATTTTGCAGAGTCTAGAAGCTTCACTAGTATCTGTAATCGATTCACAGAATAGCTTCCAATATTTCTTGCACCCTTTATATTCCTCCCATATGATATCATCCCCTATCACTTTAGCCCTGTTATAAACATGTCTGACCTGATGTCCTTTGAAGTTTATCTCCTAGTTCCACCACGGAGGTTGAGCTCTCTTGGTCGTCTATTTTATTTTGCCTACATTATCAACTACCTTGTCTTTATCTGTGGGATCTGCAATGTGAAGTAGCCTATCCTTTAGATGTAGCCTAACTTTTAATTTAAGCCTACCCCAGTCCGCTCTCTTCGGGAAGGTGTTATTAGCCTTAGATTGGAAGCTTAATTGAAATGGAATCCACCTGTGATCCAATAGGGATGCCTCTTCTAGAACCCTCTATTTATCTGCTGTGAGTGAATCAGTAAATGAAACTACATAAAGTGATGTCTAATACTTCCTGGTTGAAGGCATATGACTTTGGCTTACCACTAGAAATACCATTGTCGGGCGGCTTCAAATACGAAAACAAGGCTAGTTGTCAAAGCCGGTGATTAAGATCCAAAGATGGCTTACAGGGTCTATCTAAAATAAAAGTTAGTTCTATGGTAAAAGTTTGAAAGACTTGCTTGGTCTCTGGCTTTGGAATTCTTAAAACTAACTTAACTTCAGACTAGGGTTCAAAAAACAGCTGGAAAAACACCATGAATCGTCACCTCTTATCGGCTGACAATGTGGCGACCTTAGAGGGCGAAGATCAATTACAGATTCCTTTGAATGACATACCATTATTGATGATGGACACAAAATAAAGAACGAGGTCAAGGTGGAAGGCAGGAAGGACTTTGTGCACTCTTCTTATAGCTGAAGCCTGTACTATAGAAATGTGTGGAAGTAATGGGAGAACCATTAGATAACCTCCAAGAAACCATCTTCAAAAAGTCACCCAGCGTTATCGACTTTGCTGCACAGTAAAACGTAACACTTCCCACATCTCTGACCCTACAAGTCAATGACAGAAAGTAGTCAGCTTAAAAAATTGATGACGTTGTGACCGACCGAAGACACTTCCTTAGTATATTGGATTTATGAGACGGAGTGATGTTGAAATAGCTACATACATCCAGGTGCCAAGCTATTCCAAGCCGCAGGAAGTAGAACATGCACTACTTCGTCTAAAAGATATGCCCACCAATTGGAACCTGGAAATCAGATGGATGGTCCATAAGCAAGGGGAAGACATTATCCTAGTCAATTGTAAAAGTAATGGTATATTCAAAATAGCCCTGTTTGGTGTCGGGCTAAAGTACTAAAAGTAGGATGACGAAGATGAAAGCCCCAGTACCGAAATCATTGATACCATCAGAGGTTTCGGAAAGGGCCGTCAATCTATTACATGAGACAATATTCCGAATTTCATATCACCAGGCACTGGTATCCACAAGTCAGTAAATTTTCCTGGCAATGCGCATAATATTGGCGTTATAATGATGTAAGTAGTCACTGGCGTCTTTGTAAATATCTAACTAGCCTATTTAGGAAAGAGGACATAACCAATTATTATCCTCGTATCTTTTGGTTAATGGTCCAAATCATGCATATCTCTACGTTCTGTGCTCTAAGTTCTGTGCTACAGGATCGAAAAAAAAAATTATATCAATGGGTACTTGGCTCTAAGCATATCGAAGAATCAGGAAATCTTTCTTTGTTCTTCATAAAAGAGAAAATGTTCAGAAATGTTCATCTATGTACATATACTTTCCACCTTTTTATGCTTTCTTCTCGATATTGTTGGTTGCATTACCTTGTACTTAAATTTTTAAGAACCGGATACTTCTTGGTTTGGTATGTGACCACAGCAATGGATAAAATTGTACCAAGGATGTCAAGAAATCACTCGGATTCTTCAGAAATTCCCACCATAAAAGTCCTTCCTTTGGAATAGATTCTTTCACAGTGCAGGAAGCCTTTGAGTTAAGAAAACCAGCCCACCACAGTGCTATAGTAGTTATTTGTGTAGAGGAAATAATTAATGATGCCTTGTAGGCATTTCAATTTTCTCGCCCAACTGAATTTAAAGAAAAACTTCCTGTACAAAGCCGAATTCGTTTCTTCCTCTAAAGAATTCCTACAAATCCGCTAAAAAGCAATTAAAATCCTTTTGCCCTGACCATTTCTTGATTAAACGTCCAGTGATTGCGCCCACCCCCTGCTGCTGGTCTAAAAGTAATTTTCATTAACCAAAAAAAAAAAAAGAAAGAAAAGTTCTCGCATTTCGAATAAATTAACAAAAAGAAGACTCCTGCTGTAGCCCTGGTAACTCTTTTAACCGAATCTAAGCGCCCGCAGCTCTCTTGACGGAGCTCATGAATTTCTTATTGCACCAAATGGCTTGGATCCTTGTTATTGTGGGCGGGCGTTGCTAATGGTTGAAACGAAGTGAACATTAGGTGTGTTATTTACCTTAAAAGGAGGGGCGGTTGTTTTTTTTATTTTCTCCGACCAGCGGAATGCCCCACATCCGAGTCCTTGTAAGACATTTCCATTCATTTCTCGGTTTAATTCCATAATTGTGTCAAACTGTGGAACCAGCCCACAGTATTTGACATAACGAAGCTAAGAGCAGGAAAAAAAAAATCCATAAATCCCTGCCTCAAAACACTTTAGAAACGCGTCGCTTCACAGATTTGCGGGCCATTAATTGACGTAAGACGTTAATTACTTCTAAACCCTGTCGCTCTCTGTTCTTGTGTTGTTTGGTTGTGCGTTAAGCAGGTGAAATCGCTTCAGCCAGGTATTTTAGTATTTCAGTATTTCAGGGTTACACCGATTAATTGGGTCAAAAAAAAAAAAAAAAAAAAGAACACAAAACTCTCCCTAATGGTAGTAGAGCGGCATTTCAAAATAACCAAATTTTCTGGATAAACAATTTTTGGGAAGGCATTAGAAAGGGGCTGGCACGGGGGCGCAACTCAATGATAATGAGTCGAATAGGCCCAGGGGTGGCACATGCAAATGAAAAGGAGTGGAAGTTGAATTGAGTCAATTGATGGGGTATTACGACGATAAAAATAGAAATCAGCCAGATGGTTAACAATTAGGAGTAAATTAAATGGAAGGGAGCGTTGTTGTGTGAAGGTACCCCCCCGTGCCGTTGCGTTGTGTTGTGAAGAGAAACCAGCCTCTTACTAATTAAAAGTGTTTATTGAAAGGAGATCCAATTATTCAAGGATTATTGCCAGCCAGCAGCAATTATTATTAAATTATCCCATGAAAATTTGGAAAACCTAATTCAATTAATTGTCAAAAATTATGTATTTTTATTGCCAATCAAATTGTACTTAATTTTATGAAATTGAAGTAAAGACGTATTTATGATTTTAAGTTTATTTTTAAGTGTAAAAGGTCTAAGATGTTGAGGGTATTGGCTTGGAAACGAGGAACAGCATACAATGTATTTTGCTGGTTGACGGGAAAGGACTACTACGCGCTGAGGTTATGTCAGTCATTGAGTAAACCTACTTGAAATTTTATAGATTCCTGATTTGAATTTTTTTTTTTAAATTTTCGCTACTCTACAACCACAGCCGTGTACTACATAAGGTCGACGAATGACTTGGGCTTACAAAAATAGTACAAGTTTGCCTTCATGCATATGTTTGTACTTCACAATGACCGACTATTGGTGATAAAATTCCAGAATAGACAGAAAACACAAACTCACACAATCAAGCATTGAGCATCGACAGAAACTCGGACGGACAGGATAACTTTAATAGCCTATTTGGTAGCTCACACAACTTGGGGTCTAATGGTGACAAAGTAGCAGTCATCTCGTCGATGTGGGATTTTAGGCCATAAAGGTGGAAATAAGATAGTAAATGGTTTGTGCAAAGTTGAAGACACAATATTTCAGCATAAGACCTTCCACGCCAGCATGGAGACCACATCGAAAGATACGCGGTTACTATCCTATATCATAGCTCCCACACTATGTGTTCATTCTACACTTACCCAAGTAGTCGAAACAATCAAACCAGTCGAATATGTATGATCATTAAAATGTTGTAAAAATGTACTTATTAGGAAACAGGTATATAGAGATACAATGATAAAATCCACATGTTCAATGCAATCGACGAGTAAATAATAGGAGGAGAGTCAGTACTAAGGGAACGCGAACTTTAAACTCAGTAAGTGTTATGAGTGATTAGACTAGACCACTTCTGATCGAGATCGACCTCATTAACACTTTGCAGATTCCTACTATTCAGTACTTTGAAATTTCAAATTGGAGTGCCTCAGGGTTATATACTTTCACCACTACTTTTGATTAATTGTAGTAACTGGCTTATAATGTGGCAATAATCAGTATGTACTTTCAAATGCACGAGGAAACCATCTCCTAGACTTTCTACTATAGTCTGACAATCTTTGTTAGGGCAAGAAGAAAGGAGGTGATTGACTTGACGTTATCTAACCAGTACTTCAAGTCGATTGCAAACTGGAGAGTTCTCATAAGTACATCGCCTTCCAAATCAAACGCGAAGCTATTACTTTTTAGGAGATGAGGAATCCGCGAAAAACTTACTGGATACGCTTTGGAGAAAAGCTAGACAAGTCTGTCAAAACTCCTCCTAAACTCAGAACAAGACGGAAGGTGGACGATGCTGTTCAAAACCTGACTAGTATTATCATCAGGTGTCCTGTAGATCGCCAATTCCTTGGTGGAATCCAGAACTGCAGAGACTAAGAAAGGAAGCCAGAAAATTTCTAAATCGCTCACATACGATCATTTTGGATTACTGGAACCTTCTCCGATCCAAACAAAAAGGTTGTAAGAAATTAATTCGCCTGTCGAAAACTGCTTCCAACAATGTTTTATTTGAAAAGATCGAGACTCTACTGGTTTCAAGTAGGTTGGTTAAAGTTCTCAAAAGAGTTAAACCAATCAAACCGGATTCGCTTATAATCCTGACGGTACCTACACTGCGATGAAAGCGGATAACCAGATGACGATTGGGTCACATTTTAGCCCGTCTGTCCAGGTTGAGCTTGAACTAAGTCGCAAAACTCGGCATACCTGGTATACTGCATCGGCGATGGCAACAGTTAAGGCTATCAAATATACTGTGCACCTTTTGATAGATTCAAATCACCAGGTACCGATGGAATGTACCCAGCCTTGTTGCATCAGGGTATAAACCAGTTGCTGCTAACTGTGAAGAGAACTTTCATTGCATGTCTGAAAATGATATATATTTGTATATTTTGGCGTACCCTCTATCTGAGATGCAACATGCATACCAGCGTGAAAAATCCTATGAGGCTGCTCTTCAAAAGCTAGAAAGAATACAGCATGAGCATTTTCATCGACATAGTGTGTGTCTTCACTGCTATGGCGCATGGTAGTTGACTCTCTGATGCATTCTCTCAATAGTTCAAACGTCTACGCTCAGGCATATGAAGATGATGTTGCTATGCTTTCTGTCGGGTCATGCCTGCAGACTGTCTGTGCTAATAACCTTAGATATGGTCGACTAGGAATAGACTAGGAATGGACTTTCGGTCAATCCTTTAAAAACTGAGGTTGATCTCTTGACGAGAAGGAGGATGACTCAACCAGTGCTAAAAGGCGTTACTATCCAGATCTCTGATGAAGCAAAATATCTGGGAGTGATCCTGGATAAGAAACTTCTTTGGGCATAGCATATCAAGTTGAAGACATCCAAGGAGCTCTCAGTTCTAAGGGTGCTTTTGGCAAGGCATGGGGCTTATCACCGGGTCCTCTAGTTCTACATGGCTATTATAAGACCCTTTCTAGAGTATGCGTCGGTTGTTTGCTGGAGGATGCTTTCCCGTAAGTATAAAACTGCACGGGAGCTTTTTCGAGTGCTCCTAACTCTGCCTTAGATGATCTGCTTGATTTACCTAAACTTGATACTTTCAGACCGATAACTCTAGGGTTCACTACTCGTTAGGCAAGCATGCCTCTGTTTTTCAAGCGGAGATCTATGCTATCTTAATGGCTGCCGACTATATTGTTAAGAATAGGTGGCAGGGTTGGAGTATCTGCATCTGTAGCGAGAATCAGGTTGCGTTTAAAGCCTTGCTTCACTCTGTAACCCATTCTAAAATTGTTCGAGAGTGCAAGAACTCTTCAAATTCGGTCGCAAGAGTCTTTGACTCTTGTCTGGGTCCCGATCATACTGGGATTGGGGGAAATGAGATCTCTGATCAGATTGCTAAGTAAAGCTCAAATGAGGATTTTTCAGGACCTGAACCTGCGTTTTATCTTCCCGCGTCCTCGGTCAGGACCTCCATTGACGATTGGGTTTCCTACGAACAAAATTGTGTACGGCTTTCCAGGGAGCAGGCAGACTAAACTTATGTTCCCGAACGTCTGTAAGGAAGAAGCGGCATTCTTGCTGCCTCTCAGCAGAAAAGACTGTAGACAACTTATTGGCGTTCTTACAGGACACTTTCCTTTTGCCAATCATTAGTATGCTGAGTTTAAGAGCCACCAATGTCTGTCTGTGGGGAGGGCGGCGTTACTTCGTATAATTTCTTTTGTTATTGTCCTGCTTTTGCTCGAATCAGGTGGCAGGTCTACGGTATTGATGTGGTAAGCTCCTGATATTGTAAGTCCCTCATCGCTGAAGTGCCTTCTCGGCTTTTTCTCAAAGTCGAAGAAATTCCACTAAAATGTGTAATACTGGTTTTTGCTTCCTGGTATTACAATGTACCAGTTGCGTCTGAGTACTCCAGAGTATTTCCGAACCCGACAATATTTGGTTTTGAATATTATTCACTTTCAGATATAGAAAGCATATTAAGGAGCTTCATGCTGCAGTGCAAAATTCGTGCAAAAACTATGAAACAATTCGTAGTTTAATCAAAATTAATTTATTTAATCAAAACGACGGTAGTATCTCAGACAACCTGCACTCAGCACATGTCTAACCTCGAACGTCCAAAATGATCTATTTATTTAATAGTGTGACTAACTGGCATTCTCTGAATTATGGGCATTTTATCATCCACTTAACTGCATTCATTTTGGCCAAATCGAACCTCATGAGCAAAGGATATCCAAGCAAACGCAACGCCACTAGAATGCTATCGACTTTAATGAGTTACACTCAGAAATGTATCTTCTTATATAAATGTATTTATGTCTGCCATTGTTGCGTTAAAGTAGGCGATTATCTTTCGTCCTTCAGCTCGCCTCGATTCCCACTCTGATGTCTGCATTGGTTTTAACTTACGGAGCACCATGATTTCGAGATTCCAATGATGCATAAAATTTAACGTTAAATTATCACTATAATGGGGACCTCATTACAATGACTGGCGACAGAAACGACCAAAGATTTGTGGATTTCTGCAACATCAATCAGCAGCCATTGCTGGTTTTCAGCAGATTGACGGAAATTGTGCGAAAGAATTTTATCCATCTGTCATTCAGTCGTCGATATAATGAAAGGATCCTCTTTGATGTCCAGCTATAGCTATGCATCGAAAAAAGGAAAAGGGATAATGAGTAATCCTGTATACTGTTGGTCAGTTAAATAAATTCGGCTTTTTCCGTGGCATTTCTTTCTCATAAATATTTTAATGTGTTTGCTTAAAAGCTTTAAGAATTAAAATAAAAATAAATATATCAATAAGATCTCAGCAATTTATGTAATAGCTAAATAAATATGTATGTACATGTATGTAATAATAGGCTCTTATGTAAAAGAAAAATGCACTTCCCTAATGTCACAGTTAGATTGATGCAGGAAGATTCCACACTCGTTTTACTTAACAATCTTTTCTATACACGAAAAATAATTTCGAAAGTCGGAAGCGTGTGTCATATTAAAAACTTGTATCCTTTTTGTCAACGAAAATATTCCATGTGTCCAACTAGAAATTTTATAATTGACCACCCACCACCATGCCTCCATCGCAATCAAGATGTGTTCATTACAAATGAATGTTGGAGTTGAATTGTTTACCCCGCAGGATACCTAATATGCTCTACACATCTATGTAGGTTCCGAACTAACGCCAACGTGTGTACATAAAAATATATCAGACACAGAGCAACGACAAGCCAATTTGATTTTGATGTACGGTCCTAGACATCGATTGTACTTAGAGTACAAATATGTTGCTATTGGACACGTTTACACTGGTTATTTGCTATTTCGGGATCAAATGTGTGTGTACTTGTTCCATCGCGGAGTATCACTGTACCAATTGATTTGGCAATGTTTTTGCCCTTCATGTTGTTCAATTTCAAATTTGTTTTGTTTTCATTAACATCGATGACGTATAATTAAGTTGTTGTTGGATCGACATGTAGCCAATAATTTTATTATAACGCCGAAGGTCATTCCAAATTGTTATTTCATGGCATCGCTGAACTTTACAACAAGTAATAGTTGTGGACTTGTAGCCCGCCGAAACAGGATGTTTTGTGGAAAGTATATATAGTTTCCAAACTACTGTACCACTTCGTTTCGCTGTCCTACTACTACACTACTTCAAAAGTCGTTTAAAATTAGGCAAACTCCTGGTGCTTCTTAAAAATAAAATAAATGAAATAGCGGAGAAAAGCGGGGCAGTAGTGTAAAATAATGGATTTCAGGTTATCGTATGTGCATATGCAAATTTGACCTTGACCAACCAACTGGTATCTGATTGATAGGTTGGTATCTGATACTAAACTGATACTTTCGACACGAGACCTAACATCTAATGACAATCTACATCAAGGATACGTTTGAGTTATATGCCCATATACTACAATAGAGGATAAGGTCAATGCCAAGATAGGAAAAGAGGAGATCTTAAGTAAGCCAGTTGACAAGTACGACACTACGTCTAATAATGGACGTAGGCTCAGAGATGGTTTCCTGATCATAAAACGATTAACCAAATTGATCATATTCCGATCGATGCCGTAGGAAATGCCTTCAGTATTCTAGATATCCGAACATTCCGAACAACCAACAACGACTCGCATTAGGACTCTGATGCAGCCAAGGTACGAATGCGGATATCCCAAGCACCACAACAAAGAATTACTGTGAAAAGATACATATAACGTCAAAAGCATGTAATTGGAATATATCGCCAGAATCTTCGCCGAACGCGTTTCCCGACATCTCTCTATGGCTCCTATGCTGCCAGGATTAAGTGCCATCATAAACGCCGCAACTGTTGATTTGGGTTTCATTCGACCGCTATCAGGAAATCCCTGGTTTGACGAAAAATGTCACTAAACTTCAAAGATGGACGAGGACTGCTCACGAGCTCTAAAACCAAAAGAGACCATCGGCTTCTCCAAAAGAAGAAAAAAGTAAAGTAGAGATTATACTCGAGGACCAGAAGTTTTACCTAAACATAAGAAGAACATGTGAAGACAACAAGACAGTCCTGAGAATATGGAAGATATTCCTCTGTAAACCGTATAACAAGGACAAAGACCAACATCCCGATGTAAGGCACAATAGTCCAACGATAGTCAAAACTTCCACCCACAAGACGAATCTTCAGCAATATCCAAGCTTATGTCCAACGAGGATACAGGAAATGATAGCTTATCAGTATTCACAGCACTTAGAAATGAATTAGTAGAGAGCATACACCCACTCATTTCTAGCATTTGGTTAGACTATTGTATGCCTGATGAAGGGAATCCTAGCATCGAGAGGTATCAGTCTCCTCAATAATGCATACAGGGTCTTCTCTGCAATATTGTGTGAATATCTCAAACCCTTCGTCAACAAACCTATTGGCCGCTATAAGTGTGGTCTTAGGTCAGAAATATCCACGATCGGTCAAATTTTTACATTTTGGCAGATCCTGGAAAAACCTCAAGAAGTCATCGATTTTAAGGCTCCATATGACAGTCATTATAGACATGAGCCATACAGAGACATGTCTAGTTTTGGCATCCCTCATCAACTCTGACAATGAGCTTGGTAGCCAATTGAGGTCGTATCCCGAATAACTAAGATGATTCTATACAAGACCATAATTAACGCAGTTCTACTTTGCGGCGCTGAAGCAAGGACTCTTTAGATATCCTCGGTCGTTTCGAGAGAAAAATTTTTCTTAGGATCTCCGATCCCGTTTGCGTTGATAGGTTTTGGAGGAGGAGAACTATAGGTATATGAAAAGTACATTGATGTCGAAAAAAATGCGCGCCGGTCGTTTGAGATGACTAGGACACGTTGGGCAAATGAACTCCAGTGCCGTGGCCAGCATCTTCTCAAAATAAAAATCGCCCTTTGGATGTATCCTTAAACAATAGGTCCCTTCCATTCGCGTAAAGAATATGGCACGCACAACATGAATTGTTGTGAGAAACTAGGCCTTGGGTCCCATGGACCTGCGGTGCCAAAAATTTGTATTTTATTTTTTTCCTAAAATTTGAATCCTGAAGACCTCTCACACTCAATCACGGCCGCCTGTGCGATTTTACTAAAGCTTCAACTGTATGAAAAACCTTTGCCTGTTAAATTGAATAGGTACCACTGAAAAGACCTGAAGAATAGGTGAGATATTAAAGGACCAAAGCACTCATCTACTTTTATTTACATCTTTATGTCATCACCTTATGGTATCCAGTACAATGGAGCATCATCTTCATTGCTTGGAGTCCTGTTTGATGGATCCACGCACTTCAATTATATCCCTCCACTCCATATACCATCCTTTAGGTTATTCCAAGTCTCCATTATCATCACCAAACCATGTTGATGAGAAACTGGCAATGGTGCACTAAGGTGTCAAGTCGCAAACATGTATTCGTTTGCCGAAATACCTGCCATACCAACACGCATGGTTTCACAGCTGGATCCTCACTTAATGAAGGTGTGCATTGATTGCAATGCCTCGAGCACGGAATTCTTCTGTATCGGATACTCGTTATCAATTCCTCTGAGGCCACCTATTGTCTATAGAATCGCGGAATAGAATGTCAGTGTTTTTGCAGGATTTCCTATCCTGCTGTGCTATCCAATTGCATACATTTTGTTTGCCTCCATCAACTTCATCGATATGACTGTTTAGAGTCGAGGGGCACACAAAATAAAATCGATGAACGAGGATGTCATCATTGAAATAGCTTCTTTACTTAATAGTTCTTAAACAAGCACTTTAATATGCTATGCGTGTATCGTGGGTTTCATTTTTTTCAATGCCATCATTCAGAAAGTCCTTTCAATCAACATATTCGTTTCGCCTTCCTTCAATGGAAATAAATTAAAAAAGTTCATTCCAAAGATTAATGACATTACAGGCTCATTCATTCGATTTTGCCACGCGTATAACTCACCGAGAAGTCAAATAAATCGTAATTCCCAAAATCAATTTCCCTTTTCAACACGAAGAAAGGAGACAACGCCCCCTCTTTCTTTTACTCCTCCTCGTCCTTGTCCTCGTCCACCACCACCACCTCAATGTCATCCGAAAAATATTCTGTTGATATTCTTCTTATCTCGGGTGTGAGGCTATCCTTGCATGATAACTGACAATTATAATCGCACTTTTCGCGACCCCCACTCCTCCTACCACAATACAAACAAACGACAAAAAGAATATCCTTCCAGGAGTTGTACACGAAACAAGCACGCTGGCTCACGACGAATTGTTTCCTCGTACAAAATCGTACAAAAAAAAAGTTAAATTGCTTTCGTAAAATATTTCATTCATCCCCAACCAAACACACAAAGGAAAAGGACGAATAAATATTTAAGAATTCTCTTGTACATTATCTCGAAGGAATATTCGGAATTTGCGTCAGCTTTGGAGTCTTTAGGTGACAGATTTCACCCCCCTGGTCTGGTCTTGTCGTTTTAGTTCATAGGATTTCGATTATACCGAGCGATGGAAATAATTATTAATGCAGGTCATAAAGTTATGGAGTCTTTCGCGCGCCCCCACAGTTAATTCCTTTTCATTTAACTTTTAACTTATTCACACAGTTGGATTTAATTTGAACCAATAAATTGTTTTTTCCTTTTTCTTTTGTGTGTGGGTGGGTGGGTGGCAGTCGGTGGCAGTCGACAATGCCTGGGGTAACTTGGTTCGGGGTTTAGAATTAGAATTAGAATGCTTTTCTTTTAGAGTATATCATCCTTTGATAGATGAGAACAGAGATGTGAAAAATATCTTTATTCACACCAACACATACATATGTATGTATGTCGTGTGAAGGTCTCGTCAAAAATATGTGATCCTTCGAAAAGAGAAGGAATAAGTTTCAACCGAGGACGCATTCAATTTAATTTTCGTCTCATTGATATGAGACATGCGAGAAATGCAAAAATTTAATTTTCGGTAGAGATGGTACCATATTTTGTCTCATCTGTTAGGATTAAGTACAGGGTGTCTACGAAGTTGGAAGGATTAAATGTGCAACATTTATCATCTTCTATGCCAAGACAATATTTATTCAAAAATAAATCTAGATGAGAAAGGATATAATTTGCATAAGCAACAGCTGCATTAAGGGCAAAGAATCCCACAACAAAAAAATTTGAAGAAGGGTACCTGTCATATCTATGTAAAATGTGAAGCCCACGATGGCTACTATCTTATAAACAGGACTCATGCAAGAGCTTCTAAAAGCGAGTTGAATCGTTGAATTGTATGTTAGCCCAATATTTTAAGAAAATAATATGTTTTTCAAAGAGTCCCGACATTGGTCGATTTACTAGATTGATAAAGTACCGAAGGTGTATCTAGATGTTCAGGTTTGTGCTATGTTAGTTATGGAAATGTTGCTCAAACGTTTTCCTTCTTTGCGAGTCGGGTGGCTATGAAGATGATTGGCATCCAGAAAGGCATCCCAGAAAATAACCCCCGCAGGGTGGTATTCTATATTCCCTGTTATGGTCCATCGTAGTAAACGAACTGCTAAATGCACTCAGAAATGACGGTTTCTATGTCCAAGATAACAATCTCGGAACTTCTCTTCTCAACATTGTTGCTGAATGCTGTAAAAAAGTTGGCCTAAACGTCAACCCCAAAAAGATCACCATAGTTGCTTTCACAAAAAGTGGAACTCAGAATAAACTACAAAAACCCACTCTGTTCGGTGACGTAATAGAGCTTTCAAAAGAAATCAAATGCCTAACTCTAGATAAAAAACTCACTTGGAAATCTAATCTCATGGAAACCATTGACAAAGCCAGGATCTCTTTATGAACCAGCTTAAGTCTAATTGGTAAGGGTTGGGGTATAAACTCCAAAACTATTGTCACATATGTAGCACCGGTATGGTGACAAAAAAAGAAGCATACAAAAGACAGGCTCAATAAACTTCCTGCACTACGGGAGCAATAAGAACAACTCCTACTGCAGAGATGGAACTTATCCTTAATCTACCCTTTACATCTTCAGGTACAGAAAGAAGCCATGATTTACGCCCTAATCTTTATACGTATCTGAAAATGACGACAAATCCTAGCTAGTCCATCCAGACATTCCCGTAGAATTAGACAAAGACGAACTTCTTGAAATATACTTAACGGATAATAGTTTACCAAAATGTAACTTCAGCCAAAACTTTAAGATTACATTCCCCAATGCCAATAACAGGGAACAGAACAAACCCACATTTGCTGGCGATTCGATTCTTCAACTACTCATGTCATTAGCCAGTACAAACAATGTTCACCTCATTTGGGTGCCAGGACGTATCAGACATATAGGTAATGAACTCGTATAATTACAGTATTCCTCACTGGATACTGTCAAGTCAAAAAACTCCTCATGACTATGGGAATAGCCCTACATAATACTTGCAGAATGTGCAACGAGAACGAAGAATCAGCAGAACACTTCTTGTGTCACTGTATCTGTTTAATCAGAATACGTCATCGTCAGTTATGTAAATTCTACCTTTTGGTAGAAGATATACATATCTGCTAGCTCACTTAAAGATCCACTTGGATTTATCACTAACTCGGGTATCATGAGCGAGCTCTAATTGGAGGTATTTACAATAGGCCCATCTGCGGCCTAAGTGATATAGGGACATGATCCTACCTCACACTTTTAATCTTAATCTTAATTTTAATTTTATTCGCAATCAACTCAACAATCCCAGAAGCGACACATGAAAGGTAATAGACGTCTCTCTACATCGAAATGAGAAATTTGTCACGATGAACTCCAAACACTCATTGCAAACCATAACGTCACACTCTGGTGGATTCCAGGACACGATGGTAACCAAAGGAATGAATTGGCAGATCAATTAGCAAGAAAGGCTTCTGAACAGTATCAAACAATGTAAACTTTGTTCTATGTGTCTTTAGAAAAATCTGGACAAAATAACTCGCATAGGACTCTTCATAGTGATCATTAAAGGCGACAACTCTCTGGCGGCCCACGATATTGAGACAAATTTCTGTCTACTGCCGACTTTCTACTCGATTCCCTTAGCCTATAAAGAACAAAAAAAAAAAAAGACCCTCAGGAAATATAATTTCAAAGACAAGGGCGATCTGTCAAAGACCCTAATAAATTTGTATTCTTATCCCATATAGGTTCCTCCACGACAGGGATACTCAATGGATCCATCGAGGATTCGAGAGTTAGCTGAATCACTGCAGTTGTAGGTACACCTCCTACCTAACCATACCCTAACCACTTCCAGTTGGAAACGATAGAAACGTTCAAAAGGAACGCACCAGGATTACATGTCATAAAACGGTGTTATTCGCCTACAAGTATTTTTACCCACGTCCTTGGTCATATGTACATAGGTGGTTCTGAGAGGTACCTTTAATGCATGCATTTACGTTAAGCATGGTTATGTAAAGCAAAATATGTCCACCTATATTTTTGGCACCCAACGTAGGCCTTGTATTCCATTGAAGTGGCACAGTATATAAGATCGAACTTTTGAGTCATCTGCTAGGATAAAAATCAGCTTGAGTTCTCCTTTAGCATTGGAATTACTTATGCTTTGTGTATATTTCTTGGTACATTCATTTGCGAAATTATGGCGGTTCAAAAGGACGCATTGATGCCTTCCATTTCCGGGAAACTAAAGTTTACTTACATATGAATCCAACGAAATTTTGTTTAAGCTTATAGTTGAGTCAAAAAGTCAGTTGTTCTCATAGTGAAATCAAAAGATAAATTTTCACAAACTGAAGTGTTCATAGAAGTACTGTTCACAGGCAGGGATGTAGACGAGATAGAGCGTAAAAATCCTGAATATATTAGGTCGCAAATATGGGGCTTCAGCAAGCTGAACAAAAAACTAAAGTGGCCTTCGTCAGCGGTAGAAGGACAGTACATTAACAATACTCTATGATTTCCAAATATGTGCAAAGGGCTATAAGAGAACCGTACAGAAGGAGACGGAGGCGGTGTTGTTGGTGTTGTACAACGCAGTGAGTGCAATCAGTCCTTTTCGAACAACATCGCAAAACGTGACTTGTGTTGTGGCTACCATCGTGGCAATTTTGCTAAAAAATATCTATGAGAAATATAAATTAATACAAGAGAATATAAGCAAGGACATTAAACAATATAGCGTCGAAATGAAGTGCGATTAGTCTAGTGAAATGGATACGAAAAAGGAGCTCTGTGAAAAGGCATAGTTACAAAATCATACCCAATATTGGTAACCGACAACATGCAGACCTCAATTTTTACAAAACCCAGATGTTAGTAGGACAAAGAAATACTTATTGGCAGTGCCACGAGGACTATAAATATCCCACACGACTATCATCTTCCAATCAGAAAAGAACTATAATGTTGCTTAAGTCTAGCAAACTAAGAGGAATCGAAGTAGCCTATTAGGACCCCAATTAATTGTTTTTACTCGTTTTTGCTGCACGTGCAGCGAATTTTTACATACGGTCGATATTATTCATTGTATTTACCTGCATTCTGGGGAGTCATATCACATACAAATATATTTGTAAGGGACAGAATCGTCATTTGAAGTCCTGACTGTAAACCTAGGAAGATTTAACGTAGGTTTAGATTCTGATCTATTTATTCTCAAAGCCCTATATGACAACCTCAGGCGATCTAAGAGATCTTTAAAATCTGCAAAGGAGATTTAATTTCCCGTAATCTCAGCGCCATCCTGGATCCATGCAGGAGTCAAAAAATTTAGCCTTGGCACCGTATTAAGTAAAAGTAAACTTAAGCGTAGCTACAACCATATCCCGGCCTTCCACCTTACAGCCTTGACTGCTTTTGGAATCAACCGTATAAATTCAACTACAATACAAGAATATACTAGGAAAATCGATATTAAATTTATGCAATGGCCGAAGTTTTGATGTCATTGCGCTAGATATTAGGCGTATTAATGAGGCCGGAGTCTTACGATAAAAATTGCCCACTGTCATGGAAACTCCCGTTCGGATAGTATCAGAAGCTATCTTGTCTTAGACGATAGATTGTCTTGATAGATACCACAAGTATGTACATCTAGCTCTCTATATATTCGGAAAGCTCTCGTATAGCCGACATAATTCGTTGCTTAATATTATACATATATGTATATGCATAGTCTAAGGTCTACTATATCATTTACGTATTTATGGATCCAAAAACATTTCTCGATGATACATAGGCTTTTGCAATAGCACCCTGATAGTACCAGAAAACTGAAAGTCCCTTGGATGTTTTGAAATTGACATTGATCATTTTATACTATTTGGTGTTGGATACCTGTACAGCCTTGGTTTTGAGTGGATTAACGCAAAAATCGGTTCTTAATGCCCGTTTCAAGAATACCATGATTAAAATGCATTTTCTGCAGTCTTGATGCGAGATGACCTAGCACGGCTGCGATCTAGTGCCGGTGGTGACGCTGACTGAGAAAGGTTACTTTGGACCATTAGATAACTCCTCTAATTGAGGAGCTTACTGAAAATTGTTTGTTTTCCTTATTAATCCATATTGCTGTCGTTTGAAGCATTGGTCTTCACAGTGGGGCAGCTCAAAAAATTTTCTCGGATATGGTATTGGAAAAGCGAAGCCACTCACGTGCAAAGTATTTTCTGTCATCATATGCCCCTGTGCGGCATAATCCCATCAGATAACTGGTACCCCTTTATATTAACGTGTTCTGAGAACCATTTAATAGAATCTAACAGCAATGTTCATCATTTAGGTCGATCGTTTTTAATCATACGTTAAGCTTCATGAAAGGCTTGAAGGACTTCTTACATGAAACGAGTAAAACAGTTAAGATAAATACCTTTGAAAAAGCCGTAGATCTCAACCTTCTAGGGCGCAATAAGAATCCTGCAGCATTGCAATAATTTAGCCGAACAGATTCTACTAAAAGGATTCACAGTCTAGCTAGAGAGTAACAGAGAGTACTACAGAGAGTGTGGCATGATTTTTTCGATCCATATACATATTTTCTACGGTTGGATGCATTCAGTAGAACTAATTACAAATGGGATACATTCGATGCCATATCTCTCAATAGTTCGAGCCTAAGTTAGCCTAGAAATGCAGTATTGGGCTAAGTGTTTGAAAAACTTTTTAAAATTCATTTTGCACGTGTCTTTAGATCAAAAGTGCTTCACCTCTTTCAAAACTCTGTATCAAATGTTTTACATGTATCACTCTAACACGGTCAGAAGTGCTAAGTTGGCTCTTTACAACGACTAACTTTGATTGTTGGCAAGGATTTATGAGAAAACTAGCAAAGTTCTCAACCTAAGTTTCACTATACGAGTAGCATCAAACTAAAGTCATATCATAGCCAATATTCATAGTAGAAACATTTCTACTTCACCCTGTATCCAAACAAAGAAAAAAAAAACTTATATTCGAATAATGAAATACTTTCTCTCTAGTTCATCAACCAACTTATCCAAGATTCACTGTAAAATAGACTGAATGCATATCAAAACTTGTGCAGATGAAGCAAGGATATTACGTGGTGTGTTCATGACACCCTAGAAAAAAAAAAAAAAAAAAAAACACTGAATAACTCAAGGAACAGACAACAGCGCAAGTTTGAGAAATTTCAAAGTTTTCACTTTGAAATTAAAACTCAATTTATCAATTAGATTCACTGC
Organism: Xylota sylvarum; assembly: GCA_905220385.1. Lineage (NCBI taxonomy): Eukaryota > Metazoa > Arthropoda > Insecta > Diptera > Syrphidae > Xylota > Xylota sylvarum. The sequence continues at coordinate 32,670,653 of LR999958.1, read as the reverse complement.
AATTGCATTAAAACCAAGACATACATACAGCGAGGCAACAAAGTAATGAATTAATTTCAGACTTTTCCCCATCATGAGAGGATACCCTAAAGTAAAATAACTGAAACGCGTAATTGGATAACTAATTGATAAAGTTATCTTCGTCCTGACTTGGTTCATACCCTCCGACTGTAACATAAATTTAAACCACAAAGCCACCATCTCACACCCACCCACCCACAGTGATGGGCAAGTCAACAGCTCCTCAAAGTAGGATAAAAGAAAATAAATAAACAATTGAAAAATACAAAATCCATTTAACAAAATAACAACAGACGAAAATACAGTGTCATCAATTTATCTTTAATTTTTTTCCCATTTGTCAGATGTTAAACCAAACGCGAACGACGACGACGCCCTTGATGACATACTATACATCTACTCGAAGTTAAGCTGTAAAGCTCCCTGGGGCGTTGTGTTTTTCTTCGATTTAAGACAAAAAAAAAAAATGTTTCTTCTGTTTTGAAAGGATCATCTGGTCGAGTTTTTCAATTGTTCAAATTTTGTTGATACATAATTTTTTTTTTTTTGTTCCTTTGTTTGTTTTGAAATTTGTAAACAACACAAGGAAATCGACTTGACTCGAGGTACCTATACATGGCTGTCATGTTGGGGGCTGTATGAACAAATCACATTTGGGATGACAGTGAACATTTGCTTCGAGAGAGTGTTTTTGTTTTTTGTCATGTTTCCTTATTTTATTTTATTTTTTAGATATAAAGAATATTTAAGTATGGAACTCAGCTAGATTAATGTTTACGTAGTACTTTTGAAAACAGCGGGATAGAATTGAATTAACTTTTGGCGAAAACTACATAAGTATTTGCTATCGAAATTCGTTTTACCTTCACATGTTATGTCCTTAATAGGATGTTGTGGGGAATGTTTGAGGACTTTAAGGCAAATATCAGGGTGGTGAGTGTGAAACTATGTTCTGTTTCGATTAGGTACTTCTTCAGAAGAGTAAATTGAATCTACGAATCCTTCAAAGATTTTTTTCCCCTTCGGTTCTTTCATTTAATAACCTTTCAAAAACACTTTTCCACTTCCTTAACAAATCACTTATTCATATTTTGAGCCACGCCGACTTTTAGTATATATACATAGATTTGGAAAACAATTCAAGGTTCTTACGATCCACTTCTTACGTTTTGGAATTGCTGGGTCTGTCTCTGAATGTATCTGTATTGAAAAAGGACAGGAAGTCCATGTTTTGTTCAAGGAGCTTATTTCGTGTGGATTATTTGCACTATAACATTACAGTATTGAAATTCCTTTTCATCTCCACATTTTGTGGGATAGTGTTTACAGACACCGCCGATTTTAAAATGTTTGGTATTGAAGCATTCATACATGTGCCTAAGCGAAAACGTAGGAAACTTGACAAGAAGATCGAATTTGGATACCTTCTTCCAGAAAAGTTGTAATATCCCAAGATGTCACTTTTAGGAAAATGGAGTTTCTTGACCAGCAAAATGCATTACAAGAAACTGATGTAACTTCACTGGAGAAACTTGACTCGCACTATGATTTGCATGATGATTTCCATGAATGCTTAGATGAGGAATTGCATGAGGGTGTGCATGAAGATATGCAAGAAGACTTGGATGAGGGCATGTATGAAGATTTGGTCCAAACTGGTTGAATTAGTTGAAGATAACTATTCTGTGAGACATGAAGTTTTTAAATCAGCCTACGAGGATGATGATGCCAATTATGGGACCAACAATCATCAAGGTGACGATAAGGTAAGGATTCTATGGAGAGATTGACTGCGAAGTGGAAGGAATATATGTCAGGTATGCTAAGCTTTGCAGAAAAATATGCTTATCTTATGCAAGGTGAACTAGGTATCTATGATGGAGTAGTTATTTGCGAGGATGTGCATCACTGGAAGGCAATGTCATATTAGATGATCAGTTTATATATGGAGTAGATTATATCGAGACAATCAGTCCTGTAGCAAAATTCAATTCCATACGTACTATACTTGCTATTGCAGCGGATGAGCGCTTATCGCTTACCTAATTTGAAGTAAGAACCTATCTATACCTATATATGCATCAACAGCAGGATTCGATGACAGATCTGGCAAAGTATGCAAGCTACTTAGAAGCCTATATGGCTTCAAATAAGCATCTAGTTGCTGGAACGAAAAGTTTGCATATGTCTCGAAGAAATCGAAGGGCGTGTGAAGCAGATCCCTACGTGTTCATTGGAAAGGATGTAGACATTCATCTCATACTCATAATCTACATTTATGATGGGCTTATTCTGGCAAAAAGAGGAGGATAGTGTGAAGCTGATCAAATTTTTTTTAAATAGAGCCAGATTGGTTTCTGGGCATGGAATCGACATTTTATGCAGAACGTGTTTTACGTGTTTTAAGGAGATTTAATATGAACTGTAGTAAGACAGTATGAACTCCAGCTAATAATTGTTTCCGTGTTGAAGTTTTATCCTCAAAAGATGACAAGTTTCTGTACAGATAAGCTGTAGGATGTCTTATGTACTTGGCAGTGGCCACTCGACCAGACACCGCTTTGCTGTAGGGGTTGTATCTCATTACTTAGATGCACCTCACCAGAATCACGTCTATGTAGTTAAGAGTAAAAGTAAAATTACATCCGCGGAACGAGAAAATTGGGTATTTTCTTAGTAAAACGTAAAGATGAAATCAGCTGTTAATAATCTCGAAAAATGTGTTAGGGATTGTGATCTTTACGTCAACTCTGTATTTTCGGATCGCTCAAGATATCTTGCTATTGTACTACACTAAAAGCCAAACTGGAAACTTAACGTACAGGAAAGAGCCTGTTTCTGTAACCACTAGACCTACAAATAAAATTATAAACACGTAATAGTCCGATTCGACTCACTAACATAGGGCTCTTCAAAACAAGCAATTTGGACTAGAGCACCGTTGTTAGCGAATCATTTCCGATATCCTTGACGAATCAAATGAAATCCTTAGTACCCTCGACTTCGAAACAAAAAAATAAAAATACAAATTTTTGGTGCGACAGGTCCATGCGATACAGCGCCTAGCTTCTCACAACCATTCGTGTTGTGCGTGTTATATTCTTCAAACGAATAGAAGGGGCCTACTGTTAAATGCTGTATCCGAAGGGCAATTTTTGTTTTTGAGAATCTTTTTCATGGCAATTTTACTATCTGATGTTTGGTAGGCACTTGCGAGAAGTGGAGCCGTGAAAAAATATTTAGGTGAACCTCGAACCACTTGAGCCACTACGTCCGACTTCGAAACACCATACGAAATAATGAACCTTGAAAGCGAGGAATAGGCAAATAGAGGTAGTTTCTCTACAAAATGAGATTCAAATATATACAGAGGATCCCCAACCAGTGAGGGGGGTCAGGTATATACTCCAGAGATGTAAACCTATAGGGCACTGGCAGTGTATTCCAAGTAGAGCTGTGTTCAATGCTGCGGAATTACTTGTACATTGAAAGTTAGGCTCCACTGAAAGCGCTAGAGTTCTACATCACAAAATCTTAACAAATCAAGAATTACCGCACAATGCTCCGGGTATTATGTGCAGACATCACATATCTACTCTGTGAATGCCAAGGCATAGCCTGGAGTAGACTGAAACGGCTTGGAAAACGGTTCTTTGATTTGAAGAAGAAAATATTTCTTTAAACCTAGGTTGGGTCTTCGAACCAAATCAGTAAGATAATAAAATTTTGTAGGGATCCCAAATGCATGGAAAAAATCGTTTAGGTGTGTCACCGTTAAGGTTCTCTAGGAATCGTGTCTTATGTCTCATAATCCTTCACTACCTAATCTAACCTAACCTAGTACTTTATGTCATTACATATGTATATCGTATATTTCACATGACACATGCCATTCCACAGGATTCGGATTGTCACTATTTTTGTAAAAATCTCTGATGTGTTTGTTTGGTGTTGACAGCACTGTTAGCTTCTTCAGGTCTCTTGATCCCATCCATTGAGACTCTTTCGATTTAATTTTTTTTGTATATCAAACACAAGCTGATTTGTTTTAAAAAAAAATGGGGCGCTCTTAATGACAAGCACTTTATATACACACGTCGAATGGGACTACATCTTTCTCTTAGCAGAGTCAGGATAGGATCGGAATTGCATTGTAGAAGAAAACTCTGAAGTGGCCTGTAAATGAGCTTGACCAATGGTTTGAAATACAATGGCAACAGTAGCTTATACTTCCTGCCATGTTCCTAAATGCTTACTTCAACCTGAAACAAACTAAAGAGATAAGGAAATGTCTTTATAGATCTCCCAGTCCAAGGGTAGACTAGTTGATTTGATTCTATTGATGTTAATCTACTTCTCCGTTTCTGCTTCAAGATTTAGTTCAAGATTTGATGAAAACTGAGTTAATGGCAGAGGTAGGTACAACTATATTCGAACTTGCCTAGTTCTTCTATTTGTCTATTTGTTCAATCTGAACTCCTAGGATCTCAAAAGCATTTATCTTTAAGGACTAAATTGATCCTAAAAAAAAATTTGTAAAAACTTACTGCAACAACAATATTTTTATCTATTAAAGCATATAATGAAAATTCATCGTATTTTTGTCATTTTTAATCAAAAAGGAAAGCTAATTTGGAAACGAAAAAATCAAAAATTAATTTATTCGGCAAATACCCACAGTGTGTTCCTATAACGTCCAGCATCACAGGAAAGGATTAACACTCAAGTTATTAAATCAATTTATGGATATTTATAGAAAAACTAATCGAGAATAAAAATTAATTAAACAATCAAAACTGACACCAATTATGAAATGTCAAAAGCATTACGCTTCCAATAACATAGCTTGTGTTCACCGCAATTTTTGATTATGGTGGAGAGTGGTAAACACATTGATATTCTTACTATCTGACAAAAGCCATAAACAACTTATTCAAATTCAAATTTAATTTCAAAGCACTGTATAATAATAATTTGAATGCCAGCCAAGCACGTACACGTGTTCCATGTCACTCACTGACCAGCAGTGTTTATTATAAATTAAAAATTAAATTTTTCTGACACATTTTATGATGATTGCGTCCAGCGCAACGCATACATACATGCCGCACATGAGAGTGGCTTCGGTAATTGGCCAGCGCAATAAATAAACTCACTTACCAGCTGTGTCCAGCACAGCTTATTCATATCGAATATCCTCATCACGCCCACTTAATGATATCAACAGAAAAAGGACACCAAACCAAGGCATATGTAGGTAGGTACATATAAACAATAGAGGGACAACAAGTAATCGTATTAGCAACAGCATGATTTATGAATCACATAAAAAAAAACCTAATGACCAATAAAATACCATTTCAGTTAATTAAAGGAAAATAGCCCTCAATAAAATTAACATAGAATAAGGACTTGTTTACTTGATTGTTTTATGCGCAAGGTGTCAGGCCTCCCAGTGATAAATATCTGAACTGAACCTTTCAAAGTCTCAAAGTGTTAAAGTTTTGCCATTTCTTCCAGAGAGATGGAAAAACCATTTTTTGTTTTTTTTTTTCTTTTCTTGACATTAAGTATCCGGGAGTGGATTTGGAAAGGAGGGAACAGCAGATTGATCCTACGCCTGATTTTATTATGCCCGGAGATGAAAACATTTCCGAAATTTTTTACGACAAAGGGTAGCAGCGCAATGGGGTTAAAGCACAGGCACACACACACACACAGGGGGAAAGTGCTGCTGAAGGATGCGGAAGTCTAAGGGATTGGGGCGACAGAGATATTTGATTATGGCAGAAATTACAGTGTATGTGGAGTAGGTGTTAACAATGTTTGACGTATCTCCTCTAATATTTATTCGTGAAAGATGCCGATATGAGTTTAAGAAAACGTCTCGTTAAAAACATGTCTGAAGTTGTTTTACGAGAGAGGTTTTGCAAAAGTATACATTTGAAAAGTTTCGAGTTTAGATAACGAATTTAGTAGGGTTGGGGTAAGATGATAAGTACGCAGACAGTCATTATATTAACTCAATTCGAAGTACTCAATCCAGAGGGAATCTCAATGCAACCTACTGGTTTTCCTCGAAAATCCAGAGCAAATATTGTTGGACGTCGGCAATGGAATGATTTCAGATCATGCTGAGTGGATTAATCAAATTATGATGCTGGACAGACTTAAGTGAGACCATGAGTAAGCTGAATTGATACAGCGTGATAGTCGTAAAAATAAGTGTTCATAGAAATATGACTTGAAAAACAAAAATAAGAACGCACAAGCGGCGAAGGAGATACGCATTCAACAAAGGTAGGTAGACTATATTGTTGGTGTTGACGTATGTATGGCGATAAGTGAACTTAGAGCTTCCCAATTTACTACAGTCGAAGACAGACAGCACATAATTAAATGTTATGAAAATGAAATGAAACATTGTGTTATTTCACCAAGCCTTCCAAAAAAATAATGGATTACTGTCACAGACCCACAAAACCATTCAAATTGTTCCACCAAAATCTAATACTAATAATTTGAAGCCTGAACTTGAACTCTCACAGGATATAGTAAGGGATCTGGATATTTTAGTAAGGCCTTGGAAAACTTAGCAGGTTATGGTCGTAGGCTACCAAATCCTATAAAATACTTACTTACTTACTTAGGTGGCGCTACATCCTATAAAATAGTGTAGATAAACATTGAGTGGTGTATTTAGGTATTTGGTGTGCCATGTGGTGAGGTATTTAGTATAAATGAAAAGGATTAGATCATCATTCTAACTATTCTTAGAGTAAATATCAAAAGCATATAGAAAATTTACATTCCATCTGAATGGGTTTCACTACATAATACGTAGGTGGATTATACAAATTTCATATTTTATTTAGGTACTCATATGTTTTGTCTTTGTGCTTCTTTCTTCGATTACTAGAACAAATAATACAAAATGTAGACGTTTTGAAAAGTAGGGATGGTATCCGCTGATAGAAATCTTTCGAAAAAAAATCTAAATAGCTAAAACTTAACCAACCCTGTGAATCGAGTTTTGTCCCTAGAACCGATTCTGCAAAAACATTTGTTTTTACTTTCAAATAAATTTAACTATAGCAGATCAATTGGATAAAACTAATGAAAAAAGGATATGTACTATGGGTGCTTCATAAAGGCATTCATGTGGTACTATCCACAGTTTTGAACTTTTGTACTTTTACTATTTGTTTGGACGATAGCGCTGAATACAGTTTTGGTATCATCGTAGTGCTTTCATTTAATCCTGCTCACAAGCACTTGAAAGTGGACAATCTCTAGGATATACATGAAAATAGTAAAAAAAAAGATTAGATAAGTCTCCTGCAGGAGTTTATCCAATTTAAATCAATATTTTCAATATACAGAAATACCATACACCTTTTTGGTAAGTAGGCAGAAAATAAGGACATATTTTCGAAAAACATGTCCAAATATGGCCCTAGGTATAGCTTCCTACTACGAATCGAGTAATTCGTATTCAATTTATTTAAATTTCATATCCGAAGGACTAGAAGTATTGTCATGGCAGGGATATTTGTCAGAATTTTTATATTTTCTGCGAAACGAACCTTGAGCACCACTGATTAATTTTGTGTTAAATAAATCATTTAATTGTATTGAGAATGGATTTCTTCTATATGGTAAATGGAGAAATATATTTGTTGATTGCCAGCAAAATATCATTTCGACCTTCAGCTGACATAGAAAACGTAGGTCAACCATCAACGGATTAGTACCTGAAATGCACGTATATTAAGCATACCAAGTGGACTATCCTATTTATTAGAGATCTTCGAATGTTATAAATACATACATTACCGACATGATGAGATGACTAGGCATATAGACAAGAAGAAACTGTGGAAGCTATCATGGAGATTGATACTACTTTCTCGGATGCAGGTTAGTATACTCGTCTAATCCCGTATAGATCGGCTAAGCTGTTCAGAACTATTCTGGTTAAAAGACTCATTCATTCGGTCTCTAATAAGATAATTCTTCGAGAATTTCAAGCGGGTTTCAGAAGGAAATGCTCAACCATAGATACATTTTTTTTACTTATTAACATCGCAGAAATTTACAAAAGTCAACACAAGAAGTTGTATGCCTTCTTTGCCGATTTCCGTGCAGCTTTTGGCTCAATACCACATGAGGCACTATTTTATAAACTCCACGTAATAGGGATGTCTAATAAAATCATCAAAATTTTAAGGGCAATGTATGACAACAATTTAGCATACGTCTGGGATGGCGAATTTATTTGTGATTGGGAACGTTTAACATCTGAATACGGCTTCAATTTTAGTTTAACAACGGCGGATCAGGCTATTGCCTTCAGATCTGAATTCAATGCGCTATTGTCATCAATAGGACGATATATGTATGTAGATACGAAATATACATAAAAGATGCTTGGAGTTTCCAACATAGAATATACTACTCACGACTGAGATATGACCTACAGGATGAAACATACTTTTTAAACAGCAACTCCACCGACAAAATAAGCATGCTATTGAAAGTAAGAGGGGAGCTGATCGGACACATTGTTTAGAGCTGACGATCGTTTGCGATCTGTGTAACAACAATACGAGGGACGACGTTTTCTACTTTTTACCTATAAGCCCTATCGTGAAAGAATACCGCCTGAGATACTTTGGTGCGACTGTGTTGGATGAGAAGAGAACGTTGAATATTCTAAATGGAAGCTATTGATGAAACATGTTGTATAATTACACTGTGAAGACGTTAACCTAAAGAAAATGTATCATGAAGGAAAGTTTTCAAAATAGAAATGTCAATATAGCTTGTCAAACAGAATCCCGAAAAACAAAATCTCAAAAATGAAAATTTTGGTATGTATGTATTTAAAGAAACTTTGCATATACCAAACCTCGCATCTACTCCAAATCCTACAGTGACTCCAAGTAGGGGGGTTGCTAGGCGCAGCATGCCCGCCCATACATATTCCACTGTTTATGCACAAATCGAATTGTGGACTTATGACCCTGCGCGGAAAAGGACTAGATACTTTGTTATATTGTTATATTTCGTACCCAACCCGATTTTTCAGTTTTTTTTCGGAACTCCTTATGCTAATATTTAAAGTTTAATGTACTATAAGTAAAGTGTACTGTAAGTAAACTCATATTTTATAAACGGAGCCTAAATGACCACACCTAAATAGACTTAAAAACTATGTACATATGTTAATGTATCAACCTACCTTTTTATGAAATAAAAGTCTTAACTTACTAACTAACTAACTACTCATTTGATCATGTTGTGATCGATAGTTTAGGATAGTTATGGTTATTTGTACGAAGATGAAAACATTCTTATGTGATAGAGTATACTATTAAATTGTTCTGGATACTACACTCAGAGGTCCTAACATAGGCCTGGGAAAAAATATGGATCAAAATTTCTACAAAGAAAACGGGAATACGAGGAATTTTAAGTTCAACTAAGTATCCCACGATATCTCGATAGCCTGCACGACATTTGAAATTTGATAGATATTGCTGATAAATAGTCAACAAGGCAACCCTGTACGGAAAGGACAACTCTATAAATAAAAAAATAAATAAAACTAAAAAGGAACAAAACTCATTAAACCGGAATCTCTACGTGGATAAGAAGTACAACCTGACGATTTGCTAACATCATCGGACCATCAAAAATAGATAGATTAGACGTAGATTAGATATAGATTAGATATACAATAAAATTTTAAAAGAACGTTTCTTCTGATTTCTAAATGATGTCAAAATAAGTAAGTAAGAACAGCTATGGTTTGAACTGAATCCAGATTGGAAGGGACAGATGTCTCAGTATCTATCTGCTTAGCTACAATTTTCTCGAGGATCTCTGATAAGCACTGTAAAATACGAGACCTAAAAGGCCTAAAGTCTTTAAAAGCAATTGCATTCGGTTTTTAGTAATGAAAAGAATTTTCCAGAACAGTGGAAGAGTTGAACTCATTATATAAAAATTTCTAATATGCGTTAAATGGCTGACGATTACAGGTTGTATTAACTTAACAAAGTGAATTGATACTCCCATCCTCCCCAGCGGAATTTCACTTATTTTTGCCAATAAGTCATATTTGGTTACCACTTCAGACAGTCTGGTTATAGATGGCTCAGGATGCAGCGAAATCAAAGCCATCAAGCCATCATCACCTGGAACGAAAAATGCCATGGATGACAGGTGGAGGATGAATAATGTATCAGAAAGGACAGGAAATACATGAGTACGTATTGTGAAGAAAATGCGAATTCAACAACCCGAGTAATTAGGTCATATAAAGCAGATGAAGCGGATGTCGTTTGAGATGGCTAGGACATGTAGAGCGAATGGACACCAGTGCTCCGGTCCGCAGAGTCTTCGAATCAAACCCGGAGGAACAACGCAGTAGAGGAAGACCTCGTCTTAGGTGGCGCACACAAGTTGAAGGGGACCTGAACAAGCTTGGAGTGCGCAACTGGAGGCAGTTAGCTAAGGACCGAGCTAACTTGAGAGGCTTATTACTTGAGGCCCAGGTTCACCCCGAACTGTAGCGCCACCTAATTAAGTAAGTAAGTAAGTAAAGCGGATGAATATCAGAACTTCAAGAACTTGATATAGAAGATTTTGTCCTAAAGTTTAAAGTTTAAATATTGTGATTGACTATTTTTTCACTGGAGTTTTTCGTCACATGAATTTAAAAAGATTTATGTCCTTACTATTAAAAATAAAAAAATAAAAAAATGTGCCTTTGCTATAAGAAAACTTAAGATCATATTACACAGGGTTAAGAGCACGGAACCGTTCTTTTCAGTTCACCTGCGACTATAATTTGGATGAGAATCATTCGAACCAGTTATTTATTTCGAGTATAAAGAAGATTTATATACATATATAATATAATCCAACTCTCGGGAATGACAAGAAAACACCTAATAAAAATATTTCAGGCTGTTTTCTAATAATAAATAAAATAATAGTTTTTTTTTAACTTGTTCATCTCTAGTTAGGTACTTTGTGAAATTATGTGGGAATTCAGGGTACTTACTTCTCTAGTTGTTCTGAAGGTACAAAGTTTCGAAATCGATGTTCTTTTAGAGAGTGTGTAAGCCGAAGCTTTCCAAATCATAGTGTCTGATGTGATAGTACCCCCTGGATCTCAGAAGATCTTGCATGTGGCCGTTGCATTATTGCTCATTTATTCTCAGCACATCAGCATTAAAAATTAACTACTAGGGTACAAGTACAATCCTGTCTAAATGTGCCTATCCTAAGGGTACCTGCCATATCTGTCACCTAATGTCATGCAAGATTTTATAAAGTACCAGCTCTTTTGCGCAGTTTTGACAGTGTACTGTCATATTGACACCACAATATGTTCTTGAGTTTCCACCTTTACGTATTTCTCACTTACTGTCAATACTCCTCGAGTGACATTTCGTTAGCAAGTGTCAATTTCATGTCAAAGTATTTATATACCATTTATTAAACAATACGAATATAACTAAATTTAAATTCTGGGTAATATTGTGTGAAAGTTAAGAATTTTTGACTCTGTTAATGATTTTTAAGTTAATTGAGGTTAAAGTTTGACAGAACTTCCGTGTTGCCAAATTAGGTAAGAATCACTTTACTGACTACATTTACATACTCTTTGCTACATTTTTACAAATACTTCAGTAGTAGATTATTCTATTTCAGCTAGTTATTGAAGTTTTTTTTTTTTTCATAGAAAAGAAAAAAATAAATAATTCTTAGATATTTTGAAACACTACTATAATAGCTTATAATTCAAAAATAAATAATCAGTCTTGATAATATCTTTACATATTCATTTGCTAAAGTTTTTTGTTTTTTGTTTTTTTTTTTTTCATTAAATTCATATGCTCTTAACTGGCTAGGGAACTATATATTTTCTCTTAGACTAAATTTAATACAATTTCATTGAAAGGGGGGGTTGGGTATTTATGTTGAGTTGTGTCTGTTTTGTACAAATGGTAAATTCATTTAGTTGTTCGTAGGTTCGCAATCTTACGCAAGCAGCGAGATGAAATATCTGATTGATGCTTCCTTGCCGGATGATGGTGTCTTAAAACTAAATTTTTGTTTTCCCTTAGTCATTTCTATTCAATTAAGCTCATTTACTCACTTTGCTTAGAAAAATATGATTCCTTTGTTGTCTAGTAGTTGTGATTTGTGTTCCGCGTGCTCATACCTGTGTGTCGTCGTTCTCCGTTTCAGCTTCGCCTCATTCCACATAGGACAACGACGACGAAGCCGATGCTGAGATACAACAGACCAGCGAGCGTTTTGGTCAAATTGCAGATACCTGCTCCAGTTCCGCAGATGATCGTCCTGAATTCATGCAAACATTTTTGGCAGCATAATCAGTCACAAAGCGGTCACTGTTCCTCGGATGGATATTGCCCGTTTCCTGGGTACAGCACCATGGATTTTTCGTGGTTAAAATTCGTTTAAATGCATCTCGGAACTCTTTGTTGAATATCGAGTAGATGATTGGATTGAAGGCTGAATTCGAGTAGCCCAGCCATGAGAGTATCTTAAAGGTTTGTCCGCCTATGCAGGTCTTGCAGAAGGCCGCCACAATATTCACACAAAAGAACGGCACCCAGCATATGAGGAATACGCCCATGATTACACCCACTGTAACGGCAGCCTTATGGTCGGACACATGGTATGGCGAAGAATGGTGCAGGTTACGAACTTTGAACTTCTTTTGGTTCTTCGGTCGTCGTATGCTCTTGTAGCGTTGCTTTTCGGCCACCTCACCTGGCCGAGTTACAGCCTTTATCGATTTTACATGCTTCTGTGCATAGCAGTAGAGTCTGAAATGAAAAGGAAAACATAAAACACACACACACACACAGAGGGGCTATGAAAAATGTTTATATGCAGGCATCCTTTCCAAATGAATCTGAATTATTTAGAAGATTAACAAGCGAATAAAATTCATTCCCAGTATCCGTGCATGAAGCAACTCCGCATACACATAGACGTTTCCGGTCAGGATATAGTACAGAAATTGGGAGGGTTTCGAGGGGAATATGTAAGTGAATAGTTGGGCTTGTTTGCCCATACTCAAGGCTTCTACTATGCTTTTCACTTTTAGTTCTCTGTTCGATGTTGTGAACGCTTGAGTTGGTTTAAATTGCTTTGGTAAAACGATGTGTACTTGCTCTTCTCATGTCGTCCTGGTTCTACTACAATCATCATTATACATGTATACCTACGTCGTGTACCTGTACATGTTTAGAGCAACACGGCATTGGAAGTTTATCAAATTGGATTCAGCAGGTAAGCCGACATAAAAAAACAAGCAGCATTTCGTGGCACACAGAGAGTGTATTTATAAAAAATGCATTCGATTAAATAACTCCTGTGGGATACAGGGCATACGGACCGGAAAATTTCTGATGACTTTACAAATTGGAAGTAGATTTTTTTTTTATCCCAAAGTCGGTTAAGAATTCCCCCTGGGGAATCGAAAATAGCCGGGTAATCCGAATGCATTTTTAAAAAGACACATACTTGGAAATATACTATACAGGGATAATCCGAGCATCAAGGGGTTATGGTGTATTTAAGGTGAGATAGTACTGCTTTTAATCTTTAAAGGCAAAAAGGTCATATTATTGAAATTCCATATGGGAGGATGGTTAAACGGTTTGCATACTTATTTTATGCGTTGGAAGAGTTTACAGATCATTAATATTTATCTTTCGAAATGCAACTGTCATAAAGGTGCGGTTAATTGCGGTGGTGACTTAAGATGATTGTAGACTTTACTCTCCTCCCATTAAAGAGGACCATAGTGGTTCCATTTTTACTACAGAGGATGTAAACGAAAGTTGTTTCCAATAAGGTACAGTAAAGGAGTTACACATTATCTTCTCACTATTAGTACCAATGGCAAGGCTGCCAACATTCCATCAGAAGTGACGCAAATGATGTGCTAGGTTTGGCCCGTCCACCACAAAGAAACCCATGCTTTGACAAAGAATGCCGGCAAGCACATGCATCTAAACAAGCGGCATACAAAGCGATGCTGCAGATAGGACAAGGGCTCCTCATGAGCTCTACCAGCAGAAGAGACAGGAAGAACAACGGCCAGAACGTCCATCCACCTGCTCAAAACGAAGTGAGTTGTAAATCCAACAAGGCTGGTAGACCTGATAGCCTACTAGCACTAGTCAGATGAGTGCATGCTTGATGATTAAAATCTCAGCACCCTTTGCCCGATCCACAAAAAAGGAGACCCCCTCAATTGCGCCAATTACAGAGTTATCTCCTCAATATCGCGTACAAGACCTTATCTACCATCCTGTGAATGTCTGAAACCCTTTGTCAGCAACCTGACTGGTCTCTATTAGTGTGATTTCAGACCAGGAAATTCCACAATCGATCAAATTGTCATACTTCTATAGATCCTGGATAAAACCCAAGAAATCCAAATCGATACCCACCATCTTTTCATCGATTTTAAAGTTGCATATGACAGCATTTATAGAGATGACCTAAACTGGTTCGCTGGTACAGGATGTGGATGGAACATGGTCCCAGCTCCTTCAGTATCGGTACCGACTTCACCGAGACCTTTGATGTCAAAAAGGATTTATACAAGGTGACGAGCTGGCTTCTAACTTCTTTAGCATCATACTTGAAAGAATTATGCGAAACTCACAGTCAATACCGGCGGCACAATCTTCCAATAGTCTGTGCAACTACCAACGTACGCCAACGATATTGACATAATTGTCCTCAGCGGGTAGTCACCATTCGCTAGTTTTGAAATGGAAGCTGCCAAAATGGATTTAGTGATAAATGAGGGCAACACCAAGTATATGCTGTCAACGAGAAGGGACACACAACATCGACGAATTGGACAGAACGTTATAATCGACAGCTATAACTTTGACGTAGTAAGCGACTTTGTCTACATCAACTGGGCTATACAGCCTGATAACAACATCTCAGTCAGAAATTAACAAAGAATAACTCTTGCCAATCGCTGTTTCTTTGCGGTGAGAAGGCATTTGAGTAGTAGAGCTCCATCCCGAAGAAATAAGGAGATTCTCTATAAGACCTTGATCATCTCAGACCTTCGAGAGAAAAATTCTTCGCATAATGGGGCATGGCGGGCTTTGGAGAAGGAGATTCAACGACGAGCTATACGAGGTCTACACCTACATCAAACTAGTTAAAAAACTGCGCATTAGTCATTTGAGGTAGGTAGAACATGTAGCGCGGATGGACACAAATTCTCCGGCTTACAGAGTCTTTGTGTCTAGCCCGGAGGGACAATGCAGTAGAGGAAGTCCTCGCCTAATGTGGCACACGCAAGTAGAAGGGGACCTTAATCGACTTGGAATGTGTAGCTGGAGGCAGTTTGTTAAGGACCAGGCTAATTGCAGACGCTTATATATATAGAAATATAGCGCCACTTAAGTAAAAAGTAAGTAAGTGCCTGGTCCGCCCATCTATGCTCCTTAGACTAGACTATGATGGAAATCTAATCTCAGGCAAGAATCCCTCTGCTCTATAAGAATGACCCTTATAGCCATGGTAGGATGAATAGGATATCCTTACATTTACAAACTCAACGTTGACAGTATGTGGGTACCGGGGTGCATGAAAATTTCAGAAATTATCAAGCACGTCACAATTTGATCGATTTTTCTAAAAGACGAGTATCTTGACGGGCGCAGATGGGCATAAAGTGTCGCAGATGGGCAGTGGTTTAATATGATCGTGAAAAAGTTTGCATACTAACTCAACTAGACACAGTTTCACTAGGACCTGCATCAATTTTTTTTAGTTTTAGTTGCGCTCTCCACCAACAACCGAATGGTTATTAGGAACCCTGAGGCCAGAAATCAGAGGCGGTGTTCTTCCTAACGTACTCAGAGTCATATGGCTTATCATCTGCGGTCGCTTAAACCAGTTTTTCCAATAGTGGAAGCTAATCACCTACAAACACTAACACCAAAACGGAGAAACTTTCAAATCTGCCCTGTCATTGTTCATCCTAAAGCCTTTATACTTTCAGTACCAAATCTTTTTCAACACATTTTCTGATCCGAAGCTAAGGCATCCGTCACTTGATGAAATTGTTTTCACCTCCAAAGCATTATTGAAAAATTAACACGTAATTTGCATTACAATTCGGTTGAAAGATACTTAATGTACCGTGCAGTGTTTTCAAGATTCTTATTGGGTCCTACTCTACCTTAAATTAAATAATTTATTATCCAGAAAAAAACCAAAATTAAATATCCGTCTGCACGTGCGATGAGAACAACTAACCTTCATTAAATTAATTTTCACTTTCATCCCTAAAATAGCAACAAATTAACAATTCTCCTCTCTGAAATCCGAACAAAAAGATATAAGCAGAACGAGGAGAACAAAAAAAAAATCATCCTTTATCCATTCGCAATTAACGCTTAATGTTGTAGCACGGACCGCCATTAAACGGCCATCGTTTACGATTCCCAAAAGGAATGCGTGTCCTACCTTTTCGGGCAGCATTTTATGCGGGGCCCTTTAATTGCCACTCATTAAATTAGAATTCATCTCCATGGCCGGAGCAACCAATCGTGGCGGGATGATAACGTAATAATTAATTTTCTCACCCATCTGTTTGAAGTGGGTGGCGAATAAATATGTATACAAGAGGCCACCGCAACAATTGAGTGCCACCATAAGTGATACTAAGTGGTTCTGGTAGTGGCATAAACTATTAAGTTCATTACGCTTTGTGTTGGTTTAATCTCATTACGAGCCCATCAGTAGTGACGATTCAAAACAGGATACCAATGTGAGATGAATTTATTTGCTAAAGAAACGCGAACCACTTCGCATTTCGATTACTCACCTGCAATAGATTCCAATCATCACCACACACGGAAAGTAGAAACTAATACAACTGGATACGACGGCGTAGGTTGGCGTCAAATCCAGAGCACATGTTGGATACTTTTTGCCATTGTCCTCCACTATCAGCGGCTGTTCGGGTCGATGGAGTCCCAACGAAATTGGTACAAATGAAACAAAGGCTGCTAACAACCAGATGGCTGCTATCGTTCCAACAGCAACGCGTCTTGTCACCCACCGGCCATATCTGTGAAAAAAGATAAAACAAACGAGACTGATGGTACAGTTTGTGTTACAATAAAGGGGTATGGGATGCGAAATGATTTCTGCTTTAGATACAAAATAGATGAAAGAAAGATGTTAAAACCTTTTGTTTTTCAAACAACACAATGACTGTTGACCACAAAGTGGAACTCAAAAAGTCACAACCATATGTAGACTTTTTAAGCGTTAGTCTGGAGTTAGGTAGTAATGTGAATATTAATCCAAATTAAAGTAGTTGAGAGGAAGTAGAAGGAAAGGCAATAAGTCAAACAGTGCGGATTTAAAAGGATAACAAATAAAGAAGTCATTTTAATGCGCTTCCTCCACAAAAAAAAATAAACTACAAGGTTCTCCATAGAGCCTCAAGTCAAGTACTTATATGCCTTATCCACCAGACTATAGAAGTGCAAGATCATTTTACAACGATAATAGTAAGCTGGGCCCAGTATACCAATCTTGGCCTAGGAGTAAATTTTTGTCAAAGAAGCTAAAGCGAGTTCTAGGAACTAACTTGGGTTTGCTGAATATTTTATTTAGTCTAAGTTCGGCTAAGTTTGTTCCAATTATATATTTTCGGAAATCAGTGACAGAAATGAAGAGTTGGAGTGAATTGTATGAATAATAGTTTTGCCTTTTGGGTTGACGATTAGCTCTTCCAGTTACCTGCCAACACTGACCGTAACACATCAACTGCACAAATAACCAACTCCTCTATGTAGTCTGATTACGTAGGATACACGTCTCTGGGCGCTGCATATCTTCAAACCATATAAATTTACAGGACCGGACGGCATAATACCTGCCGAAGTTCATCGGATAATATCTCTCATATGGTGGTAAACATCTTAAAGAGCTGTTTAGATCTAATCAACATTCCAAAAGTATGGAGAAAAGTCAAGGAGATTTTCATACCCAAAGCCAAGTAAATCTTATTTGGGTGCCAAGGGTGCCTTTAACAATACTAAAACATCGGCGATCACAGATGCACTGTCAGGTCTGAAGGTAGAAGTCCAGTAAAGAATTTGGCCACACTTCCATTCTGAATCGTTTCGGAAAACATAGACTATACTATTCTCAAATTAAGTTTTGACAAAAAATTTGGGGTAACCATTCCTTGTAGGATATCCTGGGAGGAAGATGTGTATCTGGAATACAAGTCGATTCATTTTTATACTAACGAATCAAAATCTAACGACGGGGTAGGTGTAGGTATTTTTTCCACTAGACTTAATCTTAGTCTCTCCTTCCATCGTGATATCCACTACAGATATCCGAACTCGCTAGACGTGCAACTATTGTACCTATTTTACCAGGTAATGCTACCTCAGGTATTCCAATAGGTACATGCAAATTTTAATTAAACCTGGATGCTCTCGAGGGATTAGATCTCAGGTGGGTAAGTGGTATAGTGTATCTAGCGACAAACAGATTTGGCTTAACCTGAATTTAAAATGCTCTAAGATTTTGATCTCTCTTAGCAGACTGTACATCAGCACTATATTAGGTGTCATCGCTGGACATTGTCTAATAGGAAAACACGCAACTAGTCTTGGTGTGCATTCATACAATTTTTTGCAAAAGCTGCATAGAGGAAGAGGAACAGGAATCTATTCTCCACCTTCTCTGTACCTGCCATGCTCTCTATCACAAAAGAAAACTTCACTTGGGAGCTCTATTCTTCAATGATCTTGGTCATCATACATTACACATAACAGTGATCTAGCAGGCGCAAGAAATGGTTGGAATGAACTTTTTAGAGAAAACAACGCCAACCACCCCATTTTTGATCTAAAGGCTCTGTGTAGAGATGAGCCGAACTACCATCCAAGGCGGCATCATTGTCGCATTTATTGGGGGAAGGGGTACTCACTCAGAAGTTGTAGTAAAATCTCATTTCCTTCGGGATGTAGTCCATGTTTTCATGGGTAAAGTTTCATAGATCGAAGATCGAGGAATGGACAGCGTGAATACTAAATCGCACTAACAGCCATCTGTTTTGCTGGATATAAAGACGGCTCTATGAGACCCTTAAATATCTCAGTATTAGTTTGCAGCGATTAATCTTAGACATGTCGAAGGTAGATGAGGATATCCGTGGACTTTTGGAGAGAAAAAATGTTTGTAACATTTTGGTTTGCACGTTCAAATTCAGAGACATAGATCTAGTCAATAAAACCTAGCATTGGTCGTTTGAGATGCGTAGTACATGTAGAGCGTATTGACTCTAACCAGCAGAACCTTCAAAGCTAACCCGGAATAGCAACGTACTAGAGGAAAATGTTGCCATGGTTGGTCCCCATAAGGTAGTAAGGGAGCTTAACTTACTTGTTCTTTGCAACGAGACTGGCAATATACTGCATATTAAGTGCCGGGATACCTGGAGAAGCTTGTTGTTTAAGACTCAGGTTCAGATTACTTGAAAGGTGTTCCGATTCATTTGTCGGCGAGAAAAAAAGGACCTCGATGGATACTAATATACCTAACCATGTGCTTTATCTCCTATAAAGAGATACTTTATCTGCGTCATACGTCGAGAGATGGAGGGAAACAGTCTGTTACTAAAAAATACTTTACTGGACAAAACGGCTGAGAAAATAGAAATATGTCCGTTGAAAGCGGACGTGATAATGGGAAGTGATGCAAATAGTCTGTTGGTGTCAGTGTCTGGTCCAATTGTAGTTCATAAGGATATAAGCCCCATGATCAGCCGTGATGACGACACTTTGGCGATGAATAATGGAGCTTTTCATTTCGTGCTGCCCGACTTACTATTTGGCTAGGATCTCAGCTTTAAATAGACTAATATATGTAGATTAGAATACTTATTAACTGATTATCGACGGGCACTTTCGAATAGAACCTGAAACCCGTAATCGGTTTTATATATGAACCAACAGCTAATTCCGATTTGTTGTGCAAATTCATTACTCTACTTGTCACCCATCTGTAAAGGGTATTGGTAGGAAGATCTTTATTTCAAAGTTGTTTCTATAAGTATTTTTTTTTAACTCTATCTTCATTATTTTGGCTATAGTGCCGGCTTATGTCTAAAGCATAAACTAGTAGAAGAAGACAAAATTATCCAGATATCACTGGTTTCAAAGCCGGAGAGTTAGAAAGTGCTAAAAGAGGCATCAAGGACAGTGAAAAACTTTGGAGCAAAGTATAGTCTCCCTACACTGAGATGAAAAATACCTATTCCTACGAAAAATATTTCTCATACTATACACTCTTTGCAGAACATACTGTAACCTATAATAAAAATAGATTCGAATGAACATTCACAATTATAAGACAAAGCAAAAGAAATTAATTATGAAAATGGAAAATTGTAATTTCTTCTGTTTGGCTAAGTACAGAAATCTATAGTTATTACTCAAACAACTCGACTTGTGTGTCCTTAAGCGTATTCTGCCTTGAACCACAACGAATAGAGTAGAATACAAATTGACTAATTACCAAAAGAGCAGTCAAGTGCAGGTCTTTGCAACTAACTACGTCTACTACATCGGTAGTAGTAAACTCAAATCGCTTGGAAAAGATCAACGCCACAGAGGAATTCGTTTCGTTATCATCTCACGTCGTTTTTCGATACCCACTTCTGTTCTGTAGATTGTGGATGCTGTATCTCATTCCACACAGATAAAAGGTTTCTATTTCATGCGACAGATACCAACACATTTCAGTAGACCAGGACCGTCGGTCGCCCATTCCACTGATGATGAATAAATCAATTTTTGCACCTACCTACTTCAAATGATAGCTGCCGGGGTATCGTTTTCGACATCTCTGTACCTGTGTACGAGTACTCACAGATGAACGTTACGTGTCATTACAACAACATCACCCGGAGGTGAATTGTGATGGAAATTGCTGTCGCGTTGACAGAGAAAAAAAAAAAAAAGAACCGAGATCCGTACTTTCAAATCTCATCCTGCGGGCGACGATGAGTTGGGGTCTACTGTAAATGGTGAATGGAATTGAATTATCCTTTCTGCAATTTTTTTTTTTTTTTGTGTGCATACAGATCTAAAATTCATCCTCCCGAAGGAGGTACGCGGCGTACTTTTTTTTTGCATATATGATTGGGACTTGGATTACATCGAAGCGGGTATCACGGGAGTGAATGTATGAAAAATTCAAAATCAATCAAAGTAACTCCCATTGGATTTGGTTATTCCCTGAATCAGCTTTTTATTTCTTGTGCTCTCCTTTCTCCTTGTCGACTGATTCGATTTTCAGTTAAATGCTGATCACAATATTTACAAAAGGACGCGATGATTGTATTGTAAATGGCACATTGTGTGTGTATTAATGGGAAATTTTTTGAAGAAATTTAGACGATAATATGGTTCTCGATTGTATGAAAGGATGAACAAGGATGGGATATTTTGTTGAATCGACAAAGATGCACGCACAAATTTAGCTTTAAAGTTGAATTCAAATTTGTATGTTCTACTAATATGTGAGGAATTGAAGACTTAAAGCTTACTAAAGTAATCGATATGGATAATATGAGTAGCTCCAGTGTATGGATAGCATATCTTCGCTTCGCTTCAATGACAAAGAAAAGTTCTAGAGTGTAAAATTGAACAATATTATATTTAATACAACTAGAAAAAATAAGAACCACCCTGACAGTTAAATTTAGGACCATTCTCAATAGGATACCTCTGGACCTGTTCACGATATACATACCTTCCGAGTGAATTGAAGATGTACCTCTGGTCGATATTAAGATCCCCATAGTTAGAAACGCTTCTTGAGATGGAATTTTAGTAAATAAATCCAAAGCCAGTAAAAGTAATTGAAAATGGGAAAACCTTTGGGCGTAAATAAAAGTACCCCAGGGTTCCAACAGAACTACAGATTCAATGCAAAATGCTGGTTTGATTAACTTCAGGCTAAAAATATCCCAGCGTTGCTTAAACTTAGAGAACCTTAACTTCGAGCTGAAAGCTACTAGGAAGAATGAACTGCAAGTTGCTACAAAATGAATTGTACAACCGTTTTTGTACAGTGTCCAAATTTGGGGTCAACTTTTCTCGCACAATCGTACATATATAAATAGATATATCCACAGCGGTATGAAGTAGGTCGTATTTTTAAATACCAGAACATTACACCCACAACCCAGAGAGGAATGGGCATGCTAAATGCTTAAAATGTTTTTTAAGTAATGCAACAGGACTCTGTACAAATCCGTTATTATACATATATGTATATTCTGAACACATCTGATATTATGTCTGGTTATTGAGTTGCTCAGGATTTAAGAATCTCTTCCGAGGAGCTGCATAACGCTTTGGGGTAACAAGGGACTTTGTCTACCTTGGCTCTGCTATCAATTCTAAAAACAAACTTTAGCAGAAATAAAACGAAGAACAACTCTCTTCTTTTGACCGAAAAGGCAATTAATTATTAAGGCGGGAAGTGATTGCGTTTTTAAGGTATTTCCCTGGCCAATATTCACATAATGTAGAAATCCTTATTCGTTTCAGATACCTTATTTCAATTTGGAACCTGGAAACTTTCGATATATTTTGGACATATTGAGAGCCGGTAAGTGTAGATCAATAGCAATTGTTGTGTATTCGGATTCACATCGTTATATGATCTTATCAGACAGATTCCGTACTGAAACAAGACGCGTCAGAATAATACAATATTTTACTACAATGGACTTAAGACGAAAAGACGACCTCAATGACTAACAGAGATACAGCCATTGTAATGTCAGACTTAAATGCGAAAGTAAAATATGACAGCGAAGACCTCAGTCTGGACGATTTGTACATTTTTCACAATGCCAATTGTTTTGTCATAGAATGCACTACATTTTAGACCAAGGTTTGCCAAAAAGGCAGCTGGTTGTTAAATTTAGGTTTGCACCATTTGGATACTCGGGACTAACTACAACCAACCCGAGCTTTTGATAAAGCGAAGGAGGATCGTGACACCCACTGATGACAGTTCGCCTATGTTGTCTAAAAAGTGAGCTCTTAGATGGAGTAGTCTTTTGTGACAGATTTGGGTATGTACATAGGACGTGGAGAATGATTTCGTCCTCCTACCCATTCCTATAGCTTCTGCAGAAGTCCTGTGTAAAGAGGGCTTTTGGGATGTTGACTTATCAGACAGTATCCAGTAAGAACACCGATAACGTGGCTGATCTGTGATCGCTTCAACAGGACCAACCCAATACTACATTTCAGATCGAGCCTGTGCCAGATCTGTTTCGAAATATTCCAATTAGAGTGATTTTCCTATCTAAAAGTGTCCAGCTTTAGTAAGAGTTTACAAGAAGCGAGGAGTTCCTATTGGTCGTAACCTATCTGGCGAGCTCGTCAGCTTTGCAAATTCCCTGCAATGTGTCTGTGGCCCTGGCACTTAGCACAGGTGAATGTTAAACTGTTCAGTTCAATAACAGAAGATAAAAACAGCAGCTTTTGAAGTGAAACTTTTGGAATCGTGCTTCCAGGAATTGCCGCGGGAATTGTTCAAAGAATCACCAACGAGTGTTGACGACATATCAGAGTCATCATTCTAGCCATCAACCGGTGCTTATTTTAGATAAGGAAAGGAATCATGATGAAAGGATTCATGTATTCACCAAGTCTGGTTCCGTTTGAGTAGACAACGTAAATACCCTACAGATGATCAATAAGCAATGCATTGAATATTGATAGCCACTACACCTGATTTTACATCGATTTTGAAGAAGATTCAACAGTGAGATTATCTGTCTTGTCTTGTAAAGGAAAGCAATCTATAACGGCTAAAAACGTTATGTCAGAAAAGCTATCAGAAGAACTCTATATCTTCAATGGGAGTAAGGCATAGCTGTATTCTTTCAACAATATTATTTTTATTGCTAAATGGCGATGTATTCGTACTGCACCTACCATATTTAACCCGAATCAGCTCAGAATGCATTTTTTTTTCCGGAAACCGTATCCGTTGATGAACCGCTGACAGAAGACTATAGTTAAATGACGATTGGGAGTGTGATCATATGGGCACACTGGGCTGATTCGGATTAAATTGATAACTTCGATTAGAAGATTATGGGCAGTGAGCATAACTACCAACATTAATAGCGATTTTCTGACATTTTGTCGCATCTGCCAAAGCTTCCTTGATAAAACATATGTGGTAAACAAGTCTTATTTTCTCATCTCATTTTCGATTGTATTCTTGTGGCCAGGGACCCAGTAGAGAGTAATCTTGTGCGGCAAGCCAAGAACCTTAAATTCTTTACAACAACATCGAACTAGCTTGGACTTGAATTGCTTTACTGGGTCCCTGACCATCAATATAGAATTATCTTGTTCTCAAAGTTGCCGCATACATCCACAGAATTGCCAAAGGGTTTAGTCCGTACCTTCTGAAAAAAACGAACGCTTCCTTTATTATGCCTCAATGTTTGATTTAGCCACATCCAATAAAAGCTCACATATGAAAGATATCTCGAAAGAATAGGCTCCAAGCAGAACTATCCCTATAAGGGTTATCTGTCAAAGAACAGAGCTGAGATAATTTCATAAAGTACTTTCGAGTTACTGGTGAAACTAAATCGAAATCACCTTATCTTCTGATTGTACCTCCAGACTACTTAGACTGGAACGAGGATCAATGAGTGAACCTTAACCAAAAATCGACGGGAGATTCTAGCAGACATGTTAACGTACTACTGTAGGCTTAAAAACTTAGCACAGGTGAATGTTAAACTGTTCAGTTCAATAACAGAAGATAAAAACAGCAGCTTTTGAAGTGAAACTTAAAGGTTAGGTTAGATTAAGTTGAGTAGGGATATGAGGTTACTATACCTAACCATAGTGGGCCCATTAATAAACCAGTTCGCCCATGGCGAATCACTCCCCATGATTTTCCTACAGAATTTAAATAGATATGTTTTTAGTCCGGGCAATCTCGTGGCATTCACAGAGTAGATGTGTAATACACTCAAAGATGTGTAGGTTATTGCAGTACCTGCATAGATTCGTATTCGATAATCCAAGTCACATAGCGCATTTCCTCAGAAGGCAATGATGAAATAGTATCCCTATCGCTTTTATTATCCATGATGTGCTTAGTTTAAAAATTTTCCCAGATTTTTTCCAATCAAACGCTAGTAACTGAGTCTTAGAAACCATAATATCCTCTAAGTTGAACCATCTTAGTGTAACCACGCTCATTGGTGGTTTTATGCCCCAGTTTGTTGGAACTCTACTCCCTTTTTAGCTAGTACGTCGGGACTTTCGTTGCCCTCTATATCGCAGTATCTAGTTACGCAAAATAATATGACACGGTTCTGAGTACATAATGTTCTTAACATTGTGCGGCAATTTCTGATTATTTCAGACTTTGTGGCGTAAGACTCTACCACCTTTAGCACCGCCTGACTGTCAATGTATATGGTGATACTCTAGTCGGACATTGATCCAATCTCAAGTAACTCCGTTTCTTTGAGTATAGCTTGAATCCTACTTGGAATGCACTGCATTTGTCTGGAAGTGTCAAAGCTACTTGAAAACTTATATTCTTTGAGTATATACCTGACCCCATATGGTCACTGGTTTTGGAAACATCTGGGAGCATCTCAGGAAACTGAGTATAACAAACGATGAATGATGCAGATTCTACATAAGCCACGAAGAAATACCAGTACACCTTCTTATGAAATGAAAGAAGTTCCAAAAAAAAAAAAAAATTACCGGGTATCCTATTTTATTTCTTTCTTTCTTTATTGGATGCACTTTAGATACTCCGGTTCATCAAAGTTTTTCGACTAGAGGAGGTGCTTTAACGCGAGTACTCTATTGATTAGAACCAAAATTCAGGGGATAAATGGCTCTATAAAGGTCGCATATGCATATACACATATATACTTAAGGAATGATGGAGCCTCTCTTTATATTTTCATAGAAACTCCAACCTTCTACATATTTATAGAAAACAGTATCTATGTGGCTACTTTATGTTTTAAAAAGGTTATTATCTAATTTGATCACGGATCTTATATTTTTTTACCTCAGTTCAGTGTGTCCAAGTCTCAACATATTGATTTTGGGTTGCTTATCTTAACTGCAGAATGTTTTATATGTTCAAAGAAAAACAACAGCCCTGCATAGATAGGGACTTAAATCAGGAGATGCTTAGGTATGCGATTGTCGTCTATTCCGCCCTGACAGTTCATAATATAAAAACTTAAGTACCTAGTAAAATTTCGCACCAATTACTTTTTTTTTTTCTTTTTGTTGTGTTTGCTGTTGATTTACGAAGGCATTTTATGTGCCTTATTTTATGAAGCGTTTATTTTTGCTTTTCTTTCAGGTCCTTTCAGTTTTAGATTATGTTCTTGTTTACTACCACAAATCACTCAGTTTTTACCATCGTGATGTGCACGCCTTTCTATTTATATACTTAGTCCTTACGTTTAAGTATTTTTTTTTGTTTTATTGCAGAGAAGCTTTCGTTGTTTGTATATGGGGTATAATCGTTTAAATGTTGTTAAACAGCCACTTAGTAGTCTTAGTTGGTATTTTAACTGCATCCTGTTAAATCCTACTGATTGTTGTCTGGCTTTTAAGAGATATACTACTCAGTCATTGTTGATCTAAAAATCCATTAGATCCAGCACGTTCCTGAAATAAATTTTGTATTTTAATGCCTAACCTGTTGGCATCCCAATCACATCGTAGTACATCCATTAGCAGTTGTATGTATAGGTATATCGCTGGGACTAGTGATTTTATTGTATCTGCCTTGCATTTGTGTACACTAAGTAATGGTTTTGAAATTTGTGATATGCTTGCAAAATGCAAAATGCAACATAAGTCTGCTATTAGCGAACACAATAAGAATAAAGAACGCTGGGATTGTGATACCACTTACAGTAAAAAAAATGCAAAATGAGTTTCATGGAGAATGGGTATAGTGAAAAAAAAACACCAACCAGTTCTATAGTTTTGCAAAGTATGAAAGTAATACAATCCTGGATAAAGTAGAAGTTGCTTCAAAGAATGGAAGTCCATAAAAAATATTTCGATTGCCCTCTTTTCATGTAGGAAGGCCTTAAGGTCAAACTGGGGTCTCCAGCCCCGAATTGTTTATTGGATATACACGATAGTTGTTAAACCCATCCTTATGTACGAAGTACTAGTCTGGTAGACACACTTGACAAGAAAAGCAACATTGAAATACTTGAGAAGATTCAAAGGCTATTCTGCGTCTATATAATGCGGTGGCATACCACCATCATGAACCACTTTTAGAGCTGTAGCAGAAATGCTTGGGAATAGGGAAACATTTTAAATAAATCTGCGTCAGAGAGATCCAAGACAGCATCTGGAACAGGTGTGGGAGTTTCCTCCAGTACACTGGATATTTTTATCACCACTTGACTGCCAGACCACTGAGTGTATGTCAAGTAAAAGTCACAGCAGTCCATGAAGCTGCGAACTGGCTTTCGATTAACTCGATAGAGTGCAGCGCTATTGTTTCTACATAGTAGATAGTCAAGCTGTGATAAAACCCTTGGAATCGCCAATAATTCGGTCCAAGTTGGTAAAGCAATGCCGCATGCGACACATCTCTGTGTTGGATTCCAAGCCACAGGGATATTGCAAGCAATTGCAAGGCGGACGAGCTAGCTAAGAAGGGGGGAGACTGAAACCTCCCTGACAATAGGGGGGAAACGTCAATACCTATTAAATCGATAAAATTCCAATTAGATACAGCAGCCAAAAGAATGACAAACAGTAGGTGAAACAATATCAGTACATGTCTCTCTTCTACACAAATCTGGCTAGAACTCGATTTTAGGAAAACCAGTAGACTTATTTCCGTCAATAGGATAGATCTGAGAAAGATAGTTGGCGCCCACACATAGCACTGTCTGGTAGACAGACGCCTTGCTACTGCCTTCAACGATTACTGTAGAAGCTGTAAAGGCAAAAAAGATGAGGAAACCATGATACATCTTCTGTATACCTGTCCAGCTTTATCCCTCTTGAAAAGGAAAATTCTAGCCAAGTAATCCTTCGACGATCTTAACGACCCAGACTAGACCTAGACTAGACCTGAGCTAAATAAAAAGCTTTGTTACTGGGTCAAACTGATTTAATGTCTAAACGGCGAACCATACTTCTTCGGCATGGGTTTACACCGAAACTAATTGCACTACCTTCTGTCCCATTTGTGAAGACTCCAGTATGTCTCCAGTGGTGG
Organism: Xylota sylvarum; assembly: GCA_905220385.1. Classification (NCBI taxonomy): domain Eukaryota; kingdom Metazoa; phylum Arthropoda; class Insecta; order Diptera; family Syrphidae; genus Xylota; species Xylota sylvarum. Next base: position 32,642,216 of record LR999958.1, on the reverse strand, counting down.
TAATCCGGTTTTTCATAGTGGTATCACTATGCCGGTGACAATCACCCAACTCAACCCAACCCTAATCTAAAGCGGGTTACAATCGAAGATCCCGATCACCTGGAGTCAGATAAATATGATTCTTATCCTCAACTGAAGCAAAAGGTTGCTCCCAATCCAATCCAATCATTTGAACTCAAAACCATGGAATTGACATTCATGGCAGAGGTTGGTTGGTCTACTCGAGTTAGGTTAGTGTACAAGAAACGCTGGTCACCGGACGGTGCTTTCCTTCATCTCGTGAAAAATATAGAAGAGGCACTCTGGTCCAAAAAAATAGCTCCATGTGCCTTCTTAGATAGGATAGCCCACTGGTAAATGCCTTGGGGTTAGATTTATCTATCCCCCTATACTCAACTCAGTTTGCATATAGGAAAGGTAAATTCACAGACGGTGTTCTTCACTATCTTGTGAAGAACATAGAAGAATTTTTTCGTTGCAAGGAAAAGCTTTCTATTACTTCTTCCTCTAGAGGAGTGTCAGTGTCTGTGACCGCAGTTAAGTTCTGTTCCCATTTAAGAGTCCTTTCTTCCCTTCTGTGGTCACTAGTCATCGACAATCTTCTTCGTGTTCCGGCACTATATCCCAGAGGTGTAGTCTGGTTCACAGATAAATCGAAGTTGAAAACTAGAGCTGAAACTAGCACCTTTGAACACAACACCGAAGTCTTGATAGCTATGGGAATGTGTTCGACGGTTTTCCAGGCTGAACTTCATGCCATTGATATCTGAGCTAGTATAAATCTTAGTGAAAGTATTAAGAGCGCTAGGATATATATGTATCTTTTCAGATAGCCAGGCAGCATTTAAAGCGCTGTCGTCTAATTTAATGAACTCTATATCAGTTAAACGCTGCTAAGGGTTGGCTCAGAATCTGCGTTCATAAGACCTGAACCCTACTGTAGTGTCAACTGGGCTGCCGCTATATATTGGATAAACAAACTAATCAAGTTCTTTCCTTTAAGTGAATCTGGTAAGTTCAATGTCACTTTCATCATATCAAGGCCATAAGTAACCCGCTACCCCTTTATAAAAACAAGAGTTCTTCACTCTATTGTAAGATATAAAAGGAAAACGAACAGTCCCAGCAGACTTCTCACCTTCAACCCTCCGCTGTATATAAATTAATGAGCTTGTTCTCAAAATGAGTACGTCTTTATTAAACAGTTTGAACACATTAACCTGCAGCAGTATTTGCTAACGATAGCAATTTATTTTGCCACCTCTCCCCCTTTTCATACATACATATATAAACTCAGCTGATTAGGGAATAAATTTGTTTGGCAAATAGGTTAACCCACCACCGGCTCAATCAGCATTCTCCCTTCACCACCACAGACAAAGAAAAAAAAATCCCAACATCATATACACATAAGCGAAATACAAGTTGATTACATCCTCCCTTGGGTACGTTGGTCGTTTTTCCGCCAGAGCAGAAGGTAAATTTAGCATCTGCCTTTAAATACTACCCCACCCCATTCAGTAACAACCACGAACCGTCTCAGTATGGAGAGGCAAATACCTTCACACACACACATACACCACCACCATCACCATCTCCCTCACCTAATCATATCGAATAATAATATCCTTTGAAGCTATTTTCGCAAATATTGACATTGAGGACACCCTCAAGGTGGTGGCAGGTTTGGAACGTATTCCAAGTAAAGCCAGGACTTAAAATTTCGTTAAAAGTCCCTTTTCCACAAAAAAAAGGAAGAAAGGAGAAAAAAAAGATGAAATAACACCAAAATCAAAAATACCAACCACATCATCCTGATTGAATAGAAACTTTAAAGACCTCCCGGTGCCGTTGTTATGCCTCCAGAGGCAGTTTGATGTTATTCCGAGGGTCTAAGCCGCTTTAAGTACCACGCCACGGAACTGAACAATCATTTCTACTGATAGTTGAAAGTTAAGTTAGAGAAGGGTTTCCCCAGAAATGGGGAATTGGTTTCATTAACAAAACCCAGCGGAGCTGAACCCAACTTAACACCGGCACTCTATACAAACTGCGGTTCAAAGGACTCAGGAAAGTGGCGCGCGGTTTGAGGTGGTACGCAGTGCAGTCGTGTGGTTTGGGGAAAATAAACTTTGGTGGTAAATTTCAATTTCTCCGACGCCATTTCCTGCCGGCAAATGAAAGTTGTTACTCAGCATTGATTTGATGTATTACACACGCACACACGTTGCACATGCAGGATCTCTGGCCTCTTTTTGTGATGTGTTGAGACGGGTAATAGAATTAAAAGTTTCGCATGATTGATAACAGAACACACGGGGTTTGGAGAGGAGAGCTCCGTTGAAGTAGCTGCTGCTACTTTTATTTATTGTGATTTATGATGACAGCAAACGTAGACAGATTAGACATGCCAATCATTTTTCCAAGGACGAAGGACGGGTGGGAGGGTTTTGCATGTGATGTAAAAGTAAGTATTCATTCTGGTGTTTTATTAGAGATATATGTATCTACATAACATAGAGGGTATGATGTGGGTTCAGGTCATCAATAATGTGAGTTGAAATATTACCATTTAACATAGTCACTTGAATATATCCAATAAGGAGGGGAATTTTGTAGCCTTTACCGAACAAGAATAAAGAACTGTTTGAACTATTCAAGCCTTTTGGATACATTTTGGAATACGTTTATATATTATTCTCTATCAAATTTAAAAATTTACTAACATATCGGTAAGGACACCAGCGCAGAGTTCAAACGAATAATAATTTTTGACAATTATTGTTTCTTTGGGGAGAAGAGGCATTTGAGTTTGAAAAGCCTTCTCTCTAAATGCATTGAGTCTATACAACATCCTGATTAGGCCACTGGTAGTACCGTGACTCAGTGTTTACTATGAGAGACCAGTAGGTAGAAGTTCAAGGTTGAATTCCCAGACAACACCAATGATTTGTTATTCATTTTTCACGGTCCCACCCTTCACGAGCCTCCGACAAGCATCCAAGAGTACAATTGTCATGAAAAGATTCTCAAAACAAAAAGTTGCTATTCAGACATGGCACATAACAGCAGGTCTCTTCTATTCGGTGTGAAGAGCGTAAGACGAACAACACGATTGATTGTGAGGAACTAGGCCCTAGGTGACGTATGAACCAGTAGTCCAAATATCTATCAGGCCAAACATATATGCTATAAATGCTATCAAACAGGTTTGGGGATGACGACAATCCCTATTGCCTAACATGTCAAGATACATGTTTGGTATCTTAGAGATTGACATCTCTTGGTGGAGAACCTGGATATGGATGAAGACCTAGCCCCGGACAGTGCTACAAAAGTAGCTAGGAAGGAGAAAGCAATATTGTGCCGCCGTAACATTCGACGTCAAAAACTTATTCAACTCAGCCAACTGAAGATGTATAGTAAGATCATGAATCAGAGTGCATATACACACTTAACTGCCTGATGAGAATAATAGGCGGCAAGTTTAGTAGGGTTTTCACTATGACATGGAAGAGAGGCCTAAGACACAATGATGGGAGGTGTTCCTTGTGGGTCAGTGCTAAGCTCAGTCTTGTTTTTTTTTTTTTTTGATGGATTGGTGGGGTGAAATCTTTTATGGATACTTGGGGAGCCCATGCTAAGAGTTATGCCAGACTCTATACTCCTTCATGTTTACTTGACGAAAACACATCCCACTAACCTTGTCCTGATTCAAGGCATTCCTTCGTAGGGGCAGTTTTTGACATCATGTCTTCTCCTTCTTATGATCCAATTTTCTTTCTCTTGGGTCCTCGATGCTTGATTTTCCCGCCGTAGTTGTTGCATTCTTGGGATTATTTCGCTGCCTATTTCTTGTTCAAGAGCATTTTTGGCGGCTTCGCATTGTTTGCACTCCAGTAGGACGTGCTCGGCTTTTTGGACTATGTCTTTACAGTGACTATAGAATGGGTCATCTGCGATGTCATTCTTGTAAAGGAATTTCCTGAAGCTTCCATGTCAAGTTAGGGACTGGGTAAGGTAGAAGTTTGCTTCACCGTGTTTTCTTTTTACTCACTCTTATATGTGCGACCGCAGTTTGTATGTCCACCTGCCGTTTTCTGACGTGTTCTATTATGCAGCTGCTCTGATGGCTTTTTTTATCCACGTTTTCATCATTGTATGATGATGCTGCTACTTTGCTTTGAGCTTCAGCTCGGTAGGCATTTCGCACTTATTACATCCCGCGATACCATTCTATATGTGCAGCATACTCTGAGCGAGGCTCTTCTATGTACAGAGTTTATACTTCTCATGTACGAACTCGTCGCTGTTGCCGGTGCCCATATAGGGGCTGCATGGGGATTGACTTGCTCACTATCGCAAGCAGATTCCTTATTGGCTACCTCGGTTCTCTAATATTTGGCATTAGCCTGGATATTGCGGCAATATCTCGTTCAGCTTTCACGCTTGTGTATGTAGTGTGCTCTTTGAAGTTGAGCCCATGGTCTAGCAGTACCCCTAGGTACTTTATGTAGGACTTTGACTCGACAGGGTCTACTACTACTACCAGGCGCTCAACTTTCATGCGCCTACTTAGGAAGGAGGCTTCAGTTTTGTGGTCCGCTAATTACAGGCCCTGTGAGCGAAGCCATATCTTCACATCTTGGATGGTGTTGTTGCAGTTTTGCGTCACCTCTTCTAGAGTTTTAGCTACTACCACCACCGTGATATCATCGGCGTATTCGATTATGTCCACTCCTCTTAGTCTCCGCATACGTAGTAATCCTTCATACAAAATGTTCTACAGGGCAAGGCCTAGTACTGATCCCTGTGGAACCCCTCCTGTAACTTTACATTTTTTCGGCTCTTCGTCCATATCATAGAAGAGGGTTCTGTCTACAAAATAATTTGCGATTATTCGCAGCAGATAGTTTGGCACTCGAATATTCCTTAGCACTCTCATAATGAAGTTGGCCGAGTTGACCGCATTTTTTTTTACGTCGAGCGTATCTACAGCCTTCTTTCCATCTGATCCCAGATATGGCTTCACGTGCAATTTTACAGACTGCTTGTATCACATGGATGGTGCTCCGTTTCTTCCTGAACCCGTATTGTTGGTTGTATACTGATGAAGTCTTACGTGGATAACTATTTCGTTTCCAGCACTTTCCCTACCGTGTCTAGCATGTACAATGGTCTGTACGACCACGGTTGCTCTGGGGGCTTGTCGCATTTCGGGACTAAGGAAGGGCCCTCAGTCCTGTGGAATTTAATGTATGATAACATACTGATAACACCAAGAGGTCTCATAATGTAGTCTATTCATGTAGCACATCCAATACCGGGGAATGCTGTTGGACCACAGACATAACTTCAAAGCGCATCTGATGTACACAGGCGAGAAAACCTCCCGAGCAGTAACCAAATGTTCAACGTTGAAGGACTCACGCAGAGATTACATAGACTCCTAGCAATGTTGAGCAAGTCAATTCTTATGTACACATCCCACATCCAAAACGTGCATGAGATGAATAAGATCGTTGCATAGAATCACATCGTTAGTAGTGTGCTGTGCTCATAGAACGCCCATAGAAATACAAGTACGCGGCACTAAGTGAAAACGAGCTGAAAGAGCTATGTACCAGAGAGGTTGTATAAGGAGAATTGCACCACAATGGAACACTACACCCACAGTAATATGGGCCCATACAACAATCCTCAAAGTAAAGGAATGGATCAGAGTAAACCCGAAAAAGTAGATTTCTATCTGTCACAGTGTCTATCAAGACTAAGATTCTTCGAAGAGAGGTACCTAGTACAAATATAATATGTAAATGATTCATACTGCCTTCACGGTCAAGGCTAAGTCCAGAACTGGGAATATATTTTATTTGAATCCTGAAAGTATACGAAGGGCAGAAACATGCAAGAAATAGAAATTGGAGACCAATTGATACCGAAAGGACTTATAGGATTCATGTTGACGACGACCGAAGTCTGGAATACAGCAGAAGACGTCATGACAAGCATGATACAGTAACCGCGTCTGGAAGGACGGGTAGCAAGTAATAGGGAGCCAATAAACTCTTGCCGTTGAAAAAACGAAGGGTTGGACCATAAGACAAGAAACAAATACCGACAACGAAACACAGTGTAGGACGTCCCTTTCATTCCGCCATTACAAACTATAACAGGTATTTATGAATGTACTTTGAAGTGGTAACATTGCGACATGACTCCTTGGATCGATTTTTCGAAATCTTTTGGAAATTTTACACCACCCAACGAAGCAAAAAAAACCCAATTAGACATCTCTCTACAATACTACAGACCAATATCACAGTCAACTTTGGCATATTATAAGATGCTCACATCTCAAAATCAGTGTTCATAAGGATATTTGATATGTTTTTAGAAACCCCGTCAAAACGATATCTATAAGGACTGCTGGCAAACCTAAATCTGACCTTGTCATCTCGCACCATGTATCTTCAACTGCTACTTTCAGTTTTCAACATATGTACACAGGTATCAACGTTCAGGACTACCATAACTATAATAAATATAATCAAATCAAAGAAAATCTTTCCGTTCCATAAATAATACAGCAAAATGAATCTTTTCCTTTCACAAATATCAATCTATGTATGTATCTACGTCATAGAAAATTTATAGAAAACAAAAAACACTACCACCTGTATCTGAAGCTAAATAAAATTGTCTCTTTCATTTAACTCACCTTAGTGGATCCTTTATGTGTATATACCGGTCCATTGAGATGGCACATAAATTTAAAATAGACGCCGTAGAGCACATCACATCGAAGGCTACCCATGTATCACAAAACTGGGCCCCGAATATCCAGTAACCTAGAAGACAGAGAAATCGCAAAAACCTGATTTTCATGTTAACTAAATGTTGACTAAAATACACATACACACACACATACAAACACACACACTAATATGCACACAAGCACTTTTACATTATGTCGTCATATTTCTGACAAAATATGTCCCAACAGGACTCTGACAGGCGGCGGCGGCGGCGGCAGCGGTTAGATGGAGGTTTGCCGCCACCAACAACGACTAAAAATTTTCTAAAAATATGTTTTATTCTCCCTCTCGGCAAGTCTTCGTCGCTACGAACATCACTAGGAGCACAACCATCGTCGTGACATGATTTAATTGAACGACATAAAAAGGATGTAAAAATAGAGTCCTTCATCGTCCGCCCGTCATTCATTATGCTACCATTCCCATTCCCCTCGTCCTAGGTGATAGGCAAATGGATTCCCATTTTACAGTGTCTATGTGAAGAGTACATACGTATGTATATATATTTGTGTTGTTATAGTTCGAGTCCTTCGAACTTAGACTTCTCTCTATTCTACAGAAGATATCCGCTAAAAGGATTAAAGAGGAATTTACCATCTGGTCTGTGCGCAAACTAAAAACAAAAACACAGAGAATCTGTTTTGGATTCATAAAATCCCTGCGATACAGGGATAACGCAAAAGTCCTCTCTCACAATGTAATTCAAATGAAGATAAAAACATGTATAAGTGTTTGCGTCCTTTGTGTACTTGCTTGTGCCGGGCTCTTCCAAGCGGAACAGTTATACCAACCTGGAGTGTTCTCTGTTTCTGTGGCTCTGTGCATTCGAAAAGGATTTCCAACAAATTTATTCCGGATGATTGAAGGCAGTGAAATCAAATAATGTCGCTCGGCGCACTATAGACAGTGGATACACCACGAATAGTACAGAAATAAAGCCCTCTTATAACCATGTTTGTGAACACACCGACAGTTGACAGAATTTAATCTGCAGGACAGATGCAGAGAATAGAGACCAGTAAAAAACTTGTCGAATCCATGTACATACACATTTTTGTATACGTATTGCCGGAGGCAATTTCAATTGTGAAAGGAATGTCATCTTTGAAAAAATAAAAATCGATGTTTCGAAAACAATACGAGCACCACATCCTTCGGGAGGTGTGAGAGACCAGGAGGCTCAGAGCTGTGTCAAGTGAAAAATTTTTATGTGAACCACAAATTGGTAAATATTTGCACACATCTGCTGTCTGTAGACTAACAAATCAAAAGGAGTAAGCGATACAATAGCTGCTTTCCCCAGTGAAGTAGGATATTCAAATGTGTTTCCCCAAAAAAAAAATCGGATTCCATATTCTACATCTGTGGACGCGGCTTGTTGAGTCGCTCATAAAAAAAAATATCGAAGCGATTGTAGGAAAAACAATTTTCCGTAGTGCTCATATTTTATTCATATATCTGCGAATATTCAGCTCGAAAACATATGCAGCGAAGCGAATCACTTAGGATATGTGATACTTGAGATAGCGTCTCTAAGTCTCTAATTATTTGGTATATCACATTTCACTCAAAAGATTATTTTTGAAAATTAACGTAAATAGTACAATGCGAAGCTTATAGGTTTTGATTCATAAATATCTAGTATAAATGGTTTTGGTCAGTAAATTATGGTCATGCTCTTGTCTTACAACAGAATGAGTATATTAAATGAAATGTATGGGGAAAAAAAATCCTAAGGATTGAAGCCGACATTCTGGAAGTGAATCATTGTACCTGTGATGGATCGATGGATTAACGTCAAATGTGTAATTTAGTGGACAATTCGGTGCCAAAAAGGTAATCGAACTAAGGATTCCATCATCAGGAACTCCATGATTACGCAGAAGAAACTCCAGAGGGCATTTCACAACTTTAAACCATAACAACAGACGGCATAATACCTACCAAGTTACAGAAGTCATCGGACATAATCTTAAGACAATTTTACGAAGTCGCTTGGAACTAGTTTAAATCTCAAAGATATGGAGATAAGTTTAAGTTGTCTTCATACCCAAAGCGGGCTAATGTCCTCAGACAAATCCAAAAGATTTCAGACCAATTAGTCCATCATCATTCCTTTTAAAAACAATAGAACGGCTGATTGCTGTCCCCTTAAGCAACAGAATTGATAAGAAACTACTGAAATACGGAAAGATAAATCAGTGGAGACACTCGAATATTTCCTGCTTCATAAGGGGTGCACAATGGTATAGAAGGCGCTTTCAACAATATCAATACATCAGCGAAAGCAGATGCACTTTCAGACCTGAAGGTCGACAGTTCACTTTGCAAATTGCTAAATCTACTGCTTAATGGTGGGTTTATCAATTCCAAGCTGAGTGGGATGTCTACTAGAAAATCTGTTAGTAGATGCACTCCACAAGAGCTGTTCTATACCCTCATCTTTGGAATTTGGTGGTCAATGAATTATTGATAATCCTAGAAGGCGAGGGATGTACGTTTCTCCAACTATCTCAGGAAAGCACCTAAATACTCTAAAAGAACTATTATGAAACGCTTTAAACAAGCTAGCTAACTGGGCGGTTCTGTATGGCTTAGGGGATAACCCCCACAAATCTGAACTAGTACTCTTCTTAAGAAAACTCTTAGTGGTATCAGCTTAAATTTCTCTGACAAAGCAAAATGCTTGGGTCTCATCCTGAATAGGAAACTAAACTGGAAACCTAACATTCAAGAGAGAGTCAAGAAAGCTACAATAGCACCTTTCTTTGCGAAAAATCTTTTGAAAATAGGTGGGCTCTAGGATCCAAACTACTTTACTGCCTCTACATCTCATCAGTAGACCGATACTCACATATGTGAAGATCGTCTGGTGGCCAGTCCCAGATAAAGTTATAAATCACTATTATCTATAAAGGTCTAGCATACAGCTTATCTGTGCATAAGCGGACCACTGCGTAGAACTACCTCTGCGACACTGGACATCATATTTCATCTGATATCTCTGGATATATTTAGCAACCTAATGGCAGCAAGTGCGAAGACGAATGGCTATCTTGCAGTTACCTTAGACTGGTCAAGAAAAGAATTTGGCTTTGCCTCCATTCTAAATAATTTCCAAATATCCCCCTATGATGTACTCCATCATCCCACGTCTAAATTTTGACAAAAACTTCCTCGTCACAGTTCCTTCTAGATTACTCTGGAATGAGGACCCATTTTTAGAAGATGAGTCGATTCACTTCTACACTGACGGCTCAAAAGTTAAAAACTGAAAACGTGACATCTGATAGGGATATCCACATCTTTTCGGACAGCCAAACAGCAATCAAGTCCTTCGAATCGACTTCTATAAACTCTTTATTAGCTCTAGACTGCCGATCGTCTCTCATGAAGATGGCTGAGCAGTTCAATATTCATCTTTGTTGGGTGCCGGGGCATAGTGATATTCCAGGACTGTAAAGCCGATGAACTCACCAGAATAGGAACAAATATACCCATCCTGCCAGACAATCGCTACTTGCAGGCTAAAATTCAATCTGGATGCTATCGATAGTTAAAATCCTGCCCAGCTCTCTCCCGTAAAAGGAGGCTTCATTTTGAAGCTTCATACGAGTTAGCAAAACTATAACCGCAGATACATATAAAAAAAAACTGCGACCCTTCCACCTATTCCATACCATTACAATAGAATAACTTTTTTCTCGTTTAGATAGGTTAGATACATACATAGGTTGTCGTGCAAGACCGCATGAGCAGCCACACTTAAACCAGTAATGGTTCATTGTGGTACCACATAGATCTGAAATCCTTATAAGACAACTCTTCGAACTAGCAGAAGCTGAATATAAATCGTTGAAGGCTACTGATTTTGGCGTTAGCCAGTTCAATCTTCTGCGAGCTGAAAGCTTGGGACGTACAAAGGAGGTGAAGTACAGTTTCCTCCTCTTCTTCGTCCATCCAGCTTCTACAGAAGTCATTAGCGAGGAGGCCCAACCTACCGTAGTTGCTATGAGCAATCTTTTCTGTCCAATCAGACAGTTGGAGCGTTTCTGATCCAGCTTGAACCAGATCTGTCTAGTAATGAGGTACGTAGTACCATCTGTCCATCTTCGATTGGTTATATTGCGTTAAAATAATGAAGCATTGAGCTGTAGCGAGAGGCACCGGATAAAATCGATGAGGTTGTACTCTTCCTTGCGAGTTCGTCGGGCATACAATATCTGGAATATCACTGTGTTCCGGCACTCAAATGAGGTGTATGCTGTATAGTTCAGTCATCTCCTTAAGAGACAGGCCACAATTTAGGGCTGATTTTGAATTGAACGTGAAAGCTTCCTCAGATTTGATCGCGGCTTGACTATTCGTAAAACTCGTGATATCGCGATTAGATATCACATTGTACTTGAACCACGACAAGGCTTCTTCGATCGCCATAATCATATTTGTATTTCTGTAGATCGTTGAAGAGGACACCTTTTCCTTACATGATTCTGCTTTTGATCCTTCCGCATAGAAACATATGGATCCCGTGTTTTGCAGCCACAGATTCTCCTCTCCATCAACTCGTGAGAGGATACGTGTATCAAAGTTCATATCGAACAGAAGTTGTGGAAGTACCTAGTCGGTGTCCTGTGGAAGGTATTCAAGATTGTTAAGAATATAAGAATGTCCTGTACTTAGACTAACCAATGATGAGCACCAGCACAGACAGGGCCGTTTCTATTTATTTCTTTTTGCTATACGGATACTGGGAGGCTGACTGTTGGTTTGGTTGATTACTGTAGTTAATATGGACGCCTATCAGTTTCTCCAGAGTTTTTAGAAAAAGGATAATAAAATAGGTTGACCTCCTTGGCTAACGAGTATAGAATCTTTAAGTTGTTGTCTTCACGAACACATCAGCACCAGACTTGAAAATTTATTAACAATAATCGCAGACGCAAGGAAATAAGTCTTTGAAGTTATTCAACGATGGACGAAGTTTTAATATGATTCCATTTAACATAAGGCTCGCGAAAGGTTACCGAAACCCCCATAAAAACTACCTTGAAGAAGATACATATATCTAGAGCAGACCTAAGCTTAGTCGAAATGCAAGTTTTGTAGTTTGACTCATCAGAAGAAATTTGAACTCGACTGTCGGATGTAGTTCAAAACAAAAATCTGCAAATAGTCCCCTATTGCCATTCACCAGCACGCTTTAGTCAACTAACAAATGTTTGTCAGGTCATTCCATGTTTTTTTTATTATCTTGGAGTGTGTGTCTATCAAGATCTCCATGAACTCTGAATCCATACACCTCTGAATTTCAGGAAGTGCAGCAAGTTGTTGATTTGATTTCTTTTTGTCGAAAATTTCATTTTGGTTGATACTTCTAGGATACCCATCTAGATAGCACTTACAAGGATCCGATATCCCTTTCTCTTCAACCTGTAGACTAAGTTTAATCATTCAATTAAATCACTTCGCCTAGCACCTTGAAACTATTTCAGTACCTCTAGCTCGTTGCAAGTGGTAATCACCAAATTTTCTCTTCACACTCGTCTATTAATCCGATTTGAAACATAAATGAAGCGCTAACTTACTGTGAATATTCTTTATCCATGCTATTAACCAAATGAACCATAACCGAAAATCCCCTTCCTTAATGAACCATCATAGATACTCTACATCTAGAAGCATCTTCCGGTAGCCACCACCACCACCGCTGGCGGCAAATGATAAATCATAAATAATCCCATTACCCCACGTTCGCTGTCAGAATTTGCATAGCATCTTCACACCGGAACACAAGGAACCTTACGCATATTTGATGAGCACAAAAAAAACCACCTCCTCTGCCCTAGGCGGCTGCCATCACATCCCCCCCTCATTACACACCGCACTTTCATCAGACCAGACTTAAATCAAACTTAACGAGAAATGCCAAACTTTTTACTTACCCAGTAAATCATTGACGCCAGCAAATGTCATAACTAATGAGGCAACAAATAAATCAGCGATGGCTAATGAGGCCAGAAACAGGTTTCCGATCCTTCGCAGGCTTCTTTCCGTATAAATGGCGAGGCAGACAAGGATATTCCCCGCTACCGACAGGAATATGAGTAATGATAGAAAAACACCTGCAAATATTGCGGTTTCGCATTAAATTTTCACCTTCACCATTAAAAAAAAAAAAAATTCAAAAACAAAAAAAATTAAAAAAATTTATCATTCAACATCATGCCATGCAAAGAGTAGTGACATGCTATCCTTAGGAGCGGACCGAATACCGACATACTCTAGCAATAAACATGCATACATACAAGCAACAAACAATAGAAAGCTACATTAACTAGCTGAAAACTGTTGATAGACATTCAACGACATTTACTTTACCAACAACTAAAATCGTTACAAGTGACACTGTATCCGGATCCTCACCCACAACTGTGTCTCCTTCTGTTGGACTCCTCCACGTTGTCTCATTGTAGTATGAAGTCACCTGGAATTGAGAAACCAAAAAAAAAAAAAAAATGTGGGCGTGTGTTAATGTTTGCAATGTTATTATTTTTCAATTTTAAATTCAAAGAGCTCCGCAATTCTAGGGTACGATGGTGTGGTGAAAGATTCGAAAAAAAGATTTCTAGATAAACCTGTGAAAGTGCGACGCGGCAGGATAAGACGAGGCCATAGGAAGTTTATCACTTGCGCGAGAGTAGGTATTTCCTTCACATTTGCTTGGTATTAGGAAAGATTTTCGGTTATAATGGAGAGATTCGAGGAAATTCCTTCGAAAATTTAGGGGAGGAATTTGACGAATTTCAATGTATTCAGTTGCCCTCGGTAATCCGATTCAAATAGAGTCTTAGTTGGGATCTATGGGATGGCTGGGATTTACATGTATTTCCAAAAATATAGTCAAAACTGTTTGGTATACAAATCGGACACGTGCCGTAGCTAAAGCATCTTTGATATTCACTGGAATTTTTTTATTCTGAAAACAACTGGCTGGCAATGAATGGAATTTGAATTATAAAGCAACAATGTTGAGTGGTACATATGTTTTGAAGGAGTATCGCACTTTAAGGAATTAAATTTTGAGAAAAGGTGTTTCTCTATTTAGTCACTGTGTCCTATCAGACTATTCATAGAAGCTACGAAACTACACAAAAAATTTCTATGAACCACGTAAACCTGACATTTTAATAGATATTAGAAGAATAAATCCCATTGTTTCAATAAGCAATACCTTGCCTGTCTACGTGAAGTCGGCTATTGAAATCTATTACAAGTCAAATGATTCTTACAAATGGGAGACAGTTCATGTCATCCTGTTGAGGTCACATGAAATCCTTCTAAATAAAATTAATTTTTGTCGTTAAAAGTTGTACAGAATTTTAAAGTTCCCTGAGGAGGTGCCTCAGATATTGCAATCCTGAATATATAATAGACAATGACATCCATGTGACTAGTAAGAATATCAGATTTAGAAAGAACGCTAGATTGGACAAAAGCTATAGCCCTGTGGTACTTTTGTATCGGAATACTTGTAGACAGCCTTAGCAAAAAGATGATAAGCTTTTCACTGCTTAGACTAAAGTATCTATTTTTACCTTCTTAAACGGTGAACGACAATGGTACAATTTTTGATCCATAACTGAACTTTTAGTCCTCCATACCTATAATACAACCAAGCAACGATCAGAATACGGCTTTAAAAAAATTTATTAAATAGGTATCTCCTCGAAAACATTGAAGATTTTGAAGAACAATCATCATCAATCAGCCATCTGTGTCCCCTGGCGGACATAGACTTTATGTGACTTGGATTCTGAGCTTCTCCTGAAGTCATCAATCCATCGAATGGGTGGTCTTCCTCTTTTTTTCTGTCTTCTCTTAGTCTCCATTCTAATATACGTTTAGTTCACCTATTCACCCACATCATGGAAACCGTGGGAATGATGCACTAAAAATAAAAAATTGGCATTGTGCAATCCGCTGAAGTCAACCATTCACATGTAAGCAATGTGAACAAGATTCACTGTATCATGGAAAACACACGGATCGAATCTTCCCATACGAGTAGATACATATGTCATCTACAGCTATTTCATAGCGGATTTAGTTGTTATGTTGTAGTTTTATGGCGAACTACCTCAAAAAAAATCCTTCGCGGAGTAAAGTCGAGAATATACCTTACATATGTATAAGTCTATACTTGTAAAAAATCGTTTTTTCCACTACACACTAGAACTATGATCTTGACTAGCTCACAGGGGCTTTTAAAAAACTATAGGGACCTTACATTTTGTAACCAGGATCAGAGGTAAATAGCAACCAATTTGATTGTGCACGTAAATGAAGGTTATTCGTTTGCATTTCAGAAACGAAAATCCTTTGGTAGTAGATTTAAACTGTATGGTGGGAATATTCCTGCAGAAATTCAAAAGTCCTCAGACATTATTTTTCGCTGGCCAGCAGCTATCTACAAGGGAAGTGTCGATTTAGTCCACATATAGATGTATAGGTGTCTTCCTTTTTATTTCAGGAAGGTAGTATTTTTATTCTATCCATTTGCTTAGTAATATTTATTTATTTTTCCTTGCTCCCATCGCCAAAAATAGAGTTCATAAATTTTGACAAATCACAAATAAGCCTTTCAGACAAGCTGTCAAAAGAGCACTACCTTATCAATAATACTCATCTGTAAGAAAGCTTATCTGACGAGATTTACGAATGGGTGAATTGAATGTCACATCCGCCGGATTCCAGGATAGGGATGAATGTGTATGATTCGGGCATCGTGTCCAGCCCATCTCCATTTGGCTATTGTTATATATTTTGTTATGTTAGGTATTCAGAAGGATATGTTATCCCAATTTAAAATATGTTGAAAGTAAATTACAACTGAAAACAGATACATTGCAAGCCATAACCAAATAGAAAAAAATCACCTGTACTGATAAATTTTTGGATTTACTTGTACCCATTTCTATATCCTAAAACTGAGAACTAACCATAATTCCGATTACTCAGCGATGACTCAAGATAGAGATGTTCTGAGAATTTTTTTATCCGAATAACTCCCTAGTCTCAAGGAAGAATGGTTTGCGACTTATAACAACAGAGTTCGTTTTCTCATTATAATTGTACTCCTGGGTGTTTATCTGATATTCGCGAGAGATACCAAAAATAGTAATTGACAGGACTGAACTGATGTCAGTGCTAAAGTCCACCATAGAGTCGAAAAGAAACAAGGTCAACTTACAATTAAGTAATGATGTTAAACGCCCTCTATGATCAGGCTTCTAAAAGTCACTGGGCCGCCAATTTCTCTTTCCAATGTGTAACTTTGGCATTCCATCAGCAAATGCTATCCATTCTCCATCTGCGGGTCATCCGCATACCTGTACTTGTGAAGATACTCCCGGAAACAACCATGCCCCAATAGAAATTGCGTTACGTAATACAAGGTGACCAGATAAGAACGATAGGAAAAAAATTTAAATAAAACAACAACGGTGTGAGATATAAAATTAATCCTTTATTTTGAAGCTACATTCATGCCATTATGTGTGGAATAGCATATCATTCAAACGGCCACTCCGGCTTTGCTGGCAGTGCTTCAAGCGGTTGATCCAATTTTTGATGACTCATTTTTTGACTATACCATTGACAGAAACAGTGTCTCTTTCATTTCGAAAGAAACAAGGTCCGATGATGACGCTGTACCATAAACACGGCATTGTCTATGGTCGTCCAGCTTCACTTCTTGCTTCAGCACAATTTTATACGGATGTAGGCCCAAATCCAACTGCAAAATAAGCCGGGTTGACTCTCTGCCGATGCCCAATTCGGCTGATCGGCTCCAAATCGAATTACTGCTTCCATGGTTGTTCTTCTGTCCTCGTGCACGTTTCTACTTGGTACCACAGACTTTTTTGCTTCTAGATCGATAGGCATAAACCCGAGATAACACTTATCGCATCCGCTAATACAGTTCTAAAGGAACATACCCTTAAAGATGCAGTTTTGTGCACTGAGTTCATCCTTCTAATGTTCCATTCACGGTATGTCGATGATGGCCATATTGGGACCGTGTACAAGAGAATTGACATACTCATAGTTGTCAGAAGGTTTCTTATCGGCAGCCTCGGTCCTCCTATATTTAGCATTAATTTTCATAATGCCGCTACTGCTTTCTCGCCTGCGTACGTAAGGTGGTCTCTGAATCTGAGCTTATTGTCCATCAGTACTCTCAGATACTTAATGTACAGCTTCGATTCAATGATGCGCTCATCGACCTGTATGGGTATGCTTTCCATTTTTTTTACCGCGTGACCTCTGTAATGTGATTAAGCTAGTTTTACGTATTCTAATTTACGCAATGTCCCATGAACATTTATGACGATGATTCGCCCTAACGCGATATCAATTATTCCATATTCACAACGACACATGCCCCAAAAAATCCTAAATTAAGGTCTCATACATAGAACATAATATTTTATCTCAATAAAATAGTCGTCATTCTAAAAAGGAGAATACCTTGATGTGGACTTCTAGCCTAAGTTTACGGTCAATTTGATTGTCTTAACGGTTTTAGTTAAGTCCCTAGCCTTGTCCACCGATATAGCTTCCCTACCCTACTGTTCACGATTCTATTGAACTAAATAAGGACAACAATCTTTGACCAGTGAGGAATGCCAAGATCATTAACAGACCGCATGAAAGTAAAGAATTAGCAGAGACTACTTTCCAACTATGTACATGTGCAGATATTATCGTCATCCAGGACGCCAGGCAAAAAAGGATGAAAAAGTATGACATCTACTGTGGTGATTGATACAGAGAGCGTTTACTTAAATGTAAATTCATCACATACACACACATGTATATGCTTTCGACACGCGAGTGAGCATTAAGGCTTAATTCAACAGCATTAGCCATTAGAGAACTTCGTGTATAGAGGGTGGGCCAAATACAAGTTTCTTTTTAAAAATGCAATAAAATAAACAAAATTAAATTTGTTCCATTTATTATGGCTTTATTAGTAAGAGCAAACATTCCCATTAATTATGGAATACAACGTCCTTCAAGTAGCTGTCTCGGCTGGCTTCGCAGTAGCGCATTGTGCAACTCCAATTTTCCAAGACTTTGTTGATGGTTTCGGGCTGTAGCTCACGGATTGCTTGGATGATATTGGCCGTAAGTGCTTGAATCGTTTTCGGATTGTTGGCTTAACATCGGTCCTTCACGGTTCCCCACAAAAAAAAGTCCAAAGGGGTCAAATCGCAGCTCCGAGGTGGCCAATTGACATCGCCAAGACGGCTGATAATACGATTTGGGAATTTGGTGCACAAAAGATCGATTGTGGCATGGCGCGCCATCCTGCATGAACCAGAGGTCATCCAAATTCATGTCTTCAATTTCAGTAAAAAAAAAAGTCGGTTAACATGGCTCTGTAAAACAAAACATGGCACTGTCTTGCACAAAATTGCGTACAGCAGGCGCAGTGGGTGCTTCATTTTGCCCAAAACTTCTTTTCAAATAACGCACTGTTTGGGCTACACAGCACTCACTTTGAAAAAAGTTTTCAATATTTCCCAACGTTGTTCAAGCGTAAAGCGACTCATTTCGTTCCGCGGAGGTATGATATTGACTTTCTGTCAAGATTTCGAGCGGGAAACAAATTTTGTCCGTGTCAAAATAATCTATGATTTAAAAAGAAACCACTAGATTGCCCACCCTGTATAATCTCCCCAATAAAAAAGGAGTCAACCAAAAAGTGCAACCACCACCTTCACTGTATTAGAGTTGATACAAAAGAAAAAGAATAGTTTATGACATGGTCCTCTTAGACAGATTACCATCATTCTGTTTGTTTCAATATGTATGACATGTGGGGGTAATATGTTGAGATTTTCTTAAAATTTCACTCAATATTTGGCTCATTACACCACTCAATGTTATTTGATTTTCAAGTAATGTATATATAACTAATAATAATTTTAACTTACAAGGAAATTCTTAGTAAAAATTGTTTCGACATTAAGATTTAAGGATTGTTAGAACTACGCTCTGTACACATTACAGAGATTTAAGGATTGTTAGAACTACGCTCTGTAACATTTATTTTATTAAATTTCAAACGAACTACCTACACATCAGATGAAAAATAGAATTAAATTTTCGTACAAATTTTTTCAATGATTCTTGATTTAGATTTTATATTTAATATAACAACTTCGAGACAGTTCCAAAATTCACTGATGTACTCTAAGACACCCACTGCATTTTATTTTCTTGTGAAACAACAAAACTGCTTACCAGCGAAATTTTCTATTAAAATAGCCAAATAGATGGACAGGAAAATAACAGCGGTCCCTTCGGTCGTAAATGGAAAGGTTAAGTGAAAATGTTTTATATAGCTCAAGGGGTTTTTATTTCAATTAAGTGCTACTACATAGTTACAAATGATTCTACGTGCGTGTCATTCGCTCTATGCTCACATCAAGGACTAAGCATTGGTAAACTGCGTAGAATACTACAATGCAGGAATCGAAAAAAAAAAGAAATGCCGACTGTATTCCGACATCATGCCTGGAATGCATTTTCGATAGTTGCTTTCGTTTGAATCATTCCCCTGTCTTAAGCAAACAAAGGACTGTATTTACCTTTAAGCAATTAGAAAACTCTAATGCCATATCATAGATCTCGCAGTTGGCCAATACTCTTGTCGTTGACAATACTGAAATTGATAGACTGTGCTTAGAGCAACATTGCTATTTGAGATATAAGCAACTAAATTGGTATCAGAAAGGACATTGATATCAGAAATGTATAGCCTGCAGTTGGAGAATGGAGTTAATCGAAAGGTTCCTAGACATGACCATATGTGATCAAAATTTGAAGGACTTGACGTTGATAGTCAACTTTCTAATAAGACTATGAGTTCGATACAGAAGAGAATGGCAAAATTATGATGAGAGAATATTTTCAGGTAATACCTCTTGCAAGGTTTTGAAAAATCTCAGATATACTTATGTCCGTAACCACAAACAATTCACTATCCAATTCATGATTGATATGGTTATACTGCATTGTTTCTTAATAGCACTGCATTGCAAAAATACTGTAAATTATCTGCAACTTCTTTACTTGGAAAATTTATAAATCTGAGTCACTCCTTTGTCTTCTATAAGAACAAGGATGTGAAAAACAATTTTCCGGAATGGTCATGCATTCTTAATACAACTGCAATAATCCCCAACTCAATTATTTTATAATTTCACTCCATACCCCCGTAGCAGTCATTATTTAGCTGCACACTCATTTGATTTGTATAAATGAGCTGAGACTGCATAATTACTGTGTACAAATTCTACTGAAATTATATCCTGCAGTCATAACATTGCATGTTAAACTCATTTCTGCTTACAATGTTCTAATTGCATATTGGTATTACAGCACCCCACTTGAAATCCCTGCAAGGGAATTCACAGATGCTTCCAGCAACCACTTACACACTGCCATGCAGGACAAATGCAATTGCAAGGACCCGCATCCTTTGTGTAATTACGACGAAATTACATTCGGGGTTTTGGAATTTGACGATAAAGTCCCAAATTGTGCGACTTATGAAGGCAATCTTTGGAAATCCTTTTGATATTTTAATTAGTCAAACCCGATTGTGCATAGTTGTCAGAGTGGAGGATACTCGAATGAGGAGCCCAAGTAAGCGGCCATTACAATTAGGACATTCACATTAGTGGGCACAAAAGTGGTTTGATGCATTCATTCACTCATTCAATTTAATTTTATTTTTTTTTTTTTGTATTTTTAATCCCGATTCAGCAATTGCTACTGTCACCAACACAATTGTGTCCTTTCTGGTTTAATTAAAATTTGAAACCGGATTAGTGGTTAAATTGGGTTCGCTGAGGGTGACTGGGCTTAACGATGTTTGTGGATGGTGGAAACAAATTGAACTTATTTAGATTGCTATTGTGGCTGCACAGGTTGGTTTCGAAAAGTGAATTATTTTAATTCGGATATTTGTTGTTAACTACACAAAGGTTACACTGATTGTTGGGTAACCAGGTCGTATACGTAACATTTATTTGTATTTATTTGCGGCAAATAGCTGAACAAAAAATTCTGGTTTAACTAGTTGCTATTTATTTTTAAGGTTAGATTTTGTAGGTGGAAACACATGGTCATGTCCTTTCTAAATCTATGTTGGAAGGACATAAAAAGGTAAATTTTTTGTACATCAACTTCTTCTTAGTTTGTGATACTAAATACATTGAATGAGAATCAGCATTGAATCTGTGTGCTCTTGTGGAGGTCGACCCCGACTAAAAAAAAGGATATTCTGACTGAATGGCTGAATTTAAACCATTTCCATTCATTAATTCATATACACAGTCGCCATCATTGATATTCAGTTTCATCAAGGTGACTTAAGAAATGATTTCATCCATTGCAAGGAGATCTCTCCTATACAGGGTAAGGTATTGATGCTGTTGAAATATGTTTCGAAATCGATGGAAACTAATCGGACTCGATTAATATTGAAGGCACTAATTGATTATCATATGCAAAGCTGTCATGATATGGTAGACAGGAAAAGGATAATTTGCAAACTTGATTGACTACACAGATATCGAAGAAATCGGCTAAAAATGGAGCGATACTTTGAGAGAACCATTATCCCAGTCGATGTCGATGTTGATGACGTTTGCAGCTGGACAGATGTGTTAGATGTGGACAGATGTGTCGTCCCAGCAGCTGGACAGATGTGTTAAAGATAGTGCCTTCCATGTTTCCAATTGCCATGCGCACTATCTGTTCCAACACAAGATTGAAGAAGTCACATGATAGCGCATATCCTTACCGAAGTCCGGTACATGTTTGGAATAGTTCGGTGGAATTATTTCTGAATTGCACGTTGTATCGCGTGTTTTCCAGAGTCACACGGAACAGCTTGATCAGCTTATCCGGGATCATCGGATAGTAGACCTCAAGACGATGAATGCTATGCGGCTTTGAAAACAATGAAGAGATGGAGAGTCTCGACTGAAATTTGTTGGTCTTTTCTAGCATTTGTCTTAGTGTAAAAATTTGGTCAATCAACCATCTGTCGGGCTAGAAGCCACACTGGTACGTACCGATTATTGTGTTGCAGAAAGGCTTCAGATGTTCACACAGTACTTTGGATAAGATCTTATATGCGACATTAAGCAGGGACATGCCTCGATAGTTCTTACAAGACACAAGACGGCCTGTTTTGAAGATAGGGCATACAGAGCTGAGTCCAGTCCAGTCATTGATGATAGATTCACCCACCCATACTTGGTTGATGATTTGGTGCATGCACCCTACCAAAGCATCACCACCACGTTTATAAAGCTCCGCGGGTAGATCATTAGAGCCGTAGGCCTTGTTGTTCTTCGGCTTTTTAATAGCTGATCCAACCTCTTCAAAACTGGGAATGGGGATGGATTCTTCATTGACTGGATGCAGGTTCTCTTCTTGCCCTATCACTCTCTCTACCTGATGCGCATTAGAAATGCTGCCTCTTCTCTCGCTGCCCTTGTGCATTTTCTGTCACCTTTACGACGTACGCATTCATTATCATAATAAGTGCTCTTTTTGGTTGGTTGCTGGTAGCCTGTGGTGGACTTAGTTACTATCTTATTGATGTCGCGACACTGGTTCTACAAATTGTTGGCGTTTGTGGATGGTGAAAGGCTCTGTAGGCTCTGGCTACTCCTGTTGTGCTAAGGCTTCCAATGTTGAACATTTATGTATTTCTGGGCGGTTTTTACCTTCTTCTCTTTGGATAGTCGAATTCTATATTTGGATGCAACAAGAAAATAATCAGAGTCGATGTCCACCCCTCTGATAGTTTGAACATTCAGAATATTGGATGCGTGCCCCGCATCTATTACCATGATTTGGTTGGCGGTTCGACCATCTGGGGAGCACCAGTTTGCTGTGTGGATTCGTAGTCTTAGAAACCTAGTGTTACTTATCTCGGTATTACGAGCTGCTACAACATTGATTAGCCGGAAGCCCTTGTCTGTTGTCTTGTCGTGGAGATACTGATTTCCGACTAATCCGCCGACGATCTTTCGTTACCGATTTGGGCATTGAAATTTCCGAGTACGGTTTTGACATAATACTCCGGATAGGCTCCGTAGACTGCTTGATGCCCTATGCTGATGTTTTGGAATGCATTGGTGTGGATCACAGCCAGGCGATCTCTGATAGGCTTAAACTCATTTATTATCATTGAGCGGAGCCGATGAATCCGCATTCTAACATGTGCAGTCTTTTGTGACATCTGTAATAGATGTCCCAATTTTTCCGTTTCGTATCTCCTGGATAGCAGTAATATCTGCCTTGTACCGCGTGACGACAAATTCAAGTTTTTGAGTAGCACCAGTCTACGTATGTATGTATATTCTAGGTGCATACTCTCAATTCATAGTTCGTGAACGTTCCGGGACGTGATATGAAATAAGGGGGTCCATTGTTATCCGAGGCTGGTGTCTCTCTCATAACTAACTTATTTTTACGTGGTAAAGAAGTTACCCCAACGGCACAACCCCCAACCTGGAGGGCCAGTTTCATTTTTTGAAACCCCTAGTATGAGATGATGTTTTTAAACCATCATTTTAGTCCAATAAGTACTCATCCATGGCGGATGAGTCTTTCCAAAAACCTGACTTATTATTCTTGGAAATCTTTATCGGCCTGGGCTCAGACCGGTGTAATCTCTAAGTAGACATCACTTTCATGACTAATTCCTTAGCGAGAAACACCATATGGAGAGTTAATAACCACTTTATCAGCAACAACCATCTGATACACCGAGAAGAGCAACATAAGAACACTCTTCAAGAAAGGCATAACAAATGGGATACAGTAGAGTCATAGAACAAGAACATTGTTTCAGGGATTCAGAAGTTTGTTCTTTGCGTAAATCCTTAAGATTGCGCAAAGGCAAAATTGGAAAGGTTCAGAGCCCACTCATTTGAGCAGGAGTGAGTTATACCAAAGCGGCATCACTCTCAACCTGAACCATTAGATTGATCCCAAGGATGAGGAAAGGAATTTTTCATTGTCAGTAATCCACTTAGAGTTTCATTGATCGGCTACCGTCTCTTTTTCTAAGATCCTGACTCAGCCCTAAAACGCTTGATATCCGAAAATCTATTGGTTGATGCCATCATGGCCTCCATTGGGAGTTTTTTGCTCGAACATCATTGTAACCAATCAAGACAGTAAGAGAACCTTTATCGTGTTTGGCACATACATGGTAAAGTTTACCTGTCCGAGTATTTTCCACTTAAGTACTTATGTTATGAAGAATTTATTTCAAAACCCTACAAATGAGAACTTCAAGGGTCATTAATATGAAATAGAACGTATGCCGTTTATTTGAAAACTTTTACTTGTAATCCTATTAAATAGTCCAGCATTGTGGACTGCCAGAACTGTACAAACAGATCCAAAATCATTTAAAAATCTTCTTCAAATATAAGCTTAGTAGTTCATTAGTGAAGTTTAAGTGCTCACAAGTTCTGAAATATAATATAAATGTGTATGAACTCTTATATACATAAATACAACGAAATAAAAGTTCAAAAAATCATTCCTTAACAAAAACTATTTTATAACTTCCAGAATTCTGAAATACCATAACCATAATCCTCAGCTCGAGTACCTTTTAAGAGTTGAAAACAAATTTTGAAAAACTCTGAAACTAAATTCAATTTATCACATCCTTCGTCATGGACATAGTTCATGGATCAGAACCTAAATGAATCCTCTATCCAACTCAAATATCAGGCACATGCGGACAGTCCTGCGAAAACGGATATGGTGTCAGTTGGAATTTAATTGAAAAAATAAAACTTTTTTAATAAATTAGTTGAAAACGAAAATAAAAAAACAAAAAAATTTCAAATTAAGTTCTTCAGTGACATACTCAACTCTGACTGTAACATATTTCAACCAAACTCCTAATTTTTATTGCAACTGTTCAAGGTCAGAACTGGCGATACTCCAAAGTAAAGCAAACATTTTAATTCACACCCAGAATTTCCCTCGAGACTCAAGAGGCCAGAGAGTGACTGGAGAGTACGTTTTTTTTCCGCATATTTTTTCTAACTCCTCTGCCTCTAACTACGAAAGCCAAAACGCAATGTAAACACTTCACTTGATGGTTTTCCTGGAATGAGTAGTATGGGCAAAAAAAATATTACATTTTCCCAATAAGGGAAAAAATGTCGCAGTACTTTAGTAGGACAAGGACTCTGATAACATGAAAAAAAAAAAAAAATAACACTAGGAAGGATGAGTTTGTCCCTCCGGCATTCTGTCAATACCCGGCATGTATGGAACTTACATGACAGCGATGAGCGCTATTCGATTTTGTTTTGTCCTGGAATTTCGAAGGGTAGTACAGAGTACCTCGGGCTGTAGTTTGAAACTGTAGTTAGAACAGCGAGGAATTTAATATTAAACTTAAATATGTGTAATATTTGTACATTCTTGTATTTATTAAATGGTACATCATAAACAAAGGAAATGTGTGCGATATATGTCAGCTCTTTGACACCTCTACCGTTCTAACTATTCAAGTGGGAAATCAGGTCAAACTGTTCTTAGATTTCAATTTCTTTAAATAATTATACTGCTCTTTCTAAGAACATTGGTAGAAACTAACGAGAGGAAAGAAAGAGGCGTTTGATTGGTTTTCTAAAAAGAAGAACCGAGAACCACTGAGCCATGGAAGTTACTTTTGTCTGTACTATAAGTACTAAATGAAATATACATACGTTCTAGTATGCATGTATTACACTACAAACAGATGACCAGACGAAACCCTTACACACACACATAACGAACGAACCGATTAGCGGACGTACTGACAGCCAAACCGCATTCTCGCTATTCCCTTTTCCTTGTTTTGCATTGTTTAAGTTAGTCGATTGAGAACATTCGAACCAATAAGTCGTTTGCGTACTATTAGGCCGGCAACCCAGTTAATATTTATATTGAATAAGTGAAAAAAGTAAATACAAAAAGATTTGTCTTTAATTAATAAATGAGTAATCCTGACTTATGACCGTAGTAAGGTTGCAATTTTCTTAAAATGTCTAGACTATAATTGTTCACTTAAATGTCCATTATCATTCAAAATTTAATAATAAAAGTTTTATCCACAAGCAACCTTGACTTTTAATTTACGTAAACGAGGTCCTAACAAATTCAATGAAAACAAAAACATGATCTTTCTTTAGGAGACATTCTCATACCTACTGAGTCTGACAAAAAAAACAAGGATCAACAACAGAAACAGAAACAGAAACAAACTAATTGAATTATGTCAAACATTTCAACTTGTCATTTGCAGAGACACCGTCTGTCTACCACAAAGTGATATACGTACATCACCAAAGGGAATGCATGAACATATAAATATTTAATGAGCGAAAATAGAAATAAAAATAACATAAACAGAAGAGGATATGACACTGACAGCAAGTATGATTTCATTATTCAAGGTTTCAACAACAAGCACCCTGATAGAAAGTATACGATACGAAAAAGGACAAGAGTGACCTCTATGAACTCAATAGAATTCTGGTGGTAGTATCTTTCAACATGACTAACTTTGTTGTATGTCGGAATCATTGAAAATGGGGTTCAATGAGATTTTACTCGCATTGTATGCATTTGAGATACATTGTTCTGTTACTGTTTGAAAATACTTCTATGTATGCATTGAATTCGAAAAATAAATTTTACTTGAATGCATTTGGTGTCCAAGTGTCCACCACATCCGTGACAATGACATCTGGGTTTACCAGCTATTTGCAGATACTATTTTGGACAGAATTAAATGAAATATATTTCAATTCGTATTTTCTGTAGTTTGAAGTTAAACATGCGTAAAAAGATATTCAGTGAACAGTTGATGGAAAAATTTTCTGTCTCCGAATTGGAATAAACATCTGTGCTTGAATTGCCAGAACATAAGGAATCTTATTCGAACCTGTCCAGTCGATTATTGTCACGTTATGATGAATTATATTTTTGGTTCACACTCGAGAAGATTTAGGATCGAAATAGCATTTCGAACCTTAGTAACCAGTTTATCCCAGAAATAATATGCCTCATTTAGTCAACTGAGAGTTCAGGATGATTTCCTGTTGGTACTGTATGACAAGGCTCCAAGAAGATACTATTCATCTCTTCCGTAAGCAGAACTGCCATGCCTATGTACTTTTACATAGCGCTATTATTTTAAAATTTATCTTACTTTTTTCTTGCTAGAATTGAACTGTTCCGTTTGAGATAGAGATGTCAGCCCATAGAGAGAGGTAAGGCGGGTTACGTAGCTTAGAACAGCTAAGTATTTTCTATAGGTGTAATGCAGTACAGTGTTTAGGAAATCTTAGAAAGGTTCTTGCTAAGGAACCAATCGCCTTGTCCTCTCTTAAAGACGGGCTGTACCTCCATAGGGAATAACGATCGTATCAAGGCCAAATTCCATCATTTTAACCTTATTAGCTCACATGAAGAGAGAAGAAAGGCGACGCTACCAAGGAAGGGTTCTACGAGTTTCTTGAAAAATAAAACTTGGTAAGCAGCACGATATTCCCTCGTCTCGATGTCCCTACAAAGGCACGTGGTGGTCACCAGACGGTCGAACATGCAACCAAATAGGTGATGTAGTCATTGCAACCCTCTGACATGCTAGATGACTGTACTATCCGAGCAGCTAATATACATTCGGAACACTACCTGGTTGGTGCCAAACTCAGTTTACAAATATTTATCGAAGCTCTTAGGCGAACAACAACTACGCCAAAGAAATTGAACAATCCGGTAGAAGTGGCAACGATGTCAATAACCCATAAACGCTGGGTCAAAAGTGATAAGCTACTTACAACCTCCGAGAACTCCCGAATGCACTTTATTTTGACCGAGATTTTGAGATCACCAATAGCATGAAGTCGAGGAGATGCAGAGATGCTTCACCAGAAAAGAGGTGTGAAACTTCTATAGTTGAGTGAAACGAGTTACATCAGGACTCACTAGCCCTCCTGGTGCCTACAAGAATAGTGATGGGAACACCGCAGTGGACACGCAATCGATGCTTCAGATCTTGAGAGACCGGCAATGAACAATTGGTGCCAGTCAATTTGGATGACAACTAAGAGTTTCATCCCCCCAACCGCCCGGTTTTATGTGAACATCTCAAGCCGTTTGCTCATGATCTAATCGGTCCTTACCAATGCGACTTCAGACCTGGAAAGTCTACTACCGACCAAATTTTTATACTGATCTTAGAGAAGACCCGTGAATTCAATATCGATACCCACCACCTGTTCATCGATTTCAAAGCTGCTTCGTCAAAATTAGACAGGATTCCACTGAAACCTTCGACACCATCATAGGGTTAATACAAGATGACGCACTGTTATGCAGGTGTTTCAATACTGGGCCAGAAAAGGCAGTACGCAATGACCAAATTAGTATATTAGGTAATATCTTTCAAAAATCTACCCAATATCTTGGGTTTTCTGACGACATCGACGGATGTCAAGAACGCCTTTAACACCGTAAACTGTAGAAACATCGTCCGAGGACTTACCGCCTGATAAAGGTAGGTGAACGCAGACATTAATACCCAATATCAGTAGTAAGCATGAAGAGCTAATTTTTACTTGACCCAGATGCTTACTGGACATGGATGCTTCAGAACCTATCTTGGACACGACGACAATCCCTATTGAACAACATGCACGGATGCAGTGTATGCCCACGATATTACTTAGAACGGCACCTGCTGGTAAACCAACTGGGAGAGAACTTAACCTCAGACAACTTCACCAGACAGATGATGACCAGCGAAGAGGTGACAAACAGTGACAAACATTATAAAAGAGCAACGGCAACGAAACGCATCACAGCAGGCTACCAACATGAATGAGCCGAGTATCTACTGTTGAACCCCATTCGCAAGGAAATGCTTGATGACAGTGGCGTGAGGACTAGGGGTTGAATTTCACAATAAAAGAAAAAAAATGTGATGACGAAGATGTGTATGAGGATACTCCAGACTTTCTTTGTTACTGGTGTACACATCTGCCTCCTATTTGTACACTCCCCGTCGATGGAGGATGCAGTCAAAAAAAAGTTAAAACTAAGTCTCTCATAAGAATCTCTTGATTGTTGCTTTATTTGTATCTTTCTGCTCCTCGAATCTATTTAACTTTGCGACCGTCACATCCACTAATTCTTTCTATGTCAACTTCATTTACATTCTCTTAAAACTTTCTAAAATAAATGAATTTCCAAAAGGTTTAACTACTTGCCAGTGATTAATTTGAAAAGATTGTGCTTTTAGTACTAAAATCGGTTTTAAAAGACTTCCATCAGAATCCTTTTACGATACTTCCATGCTGGCAAAAGCTTGGCAGTAAAAGTAATGACTTTATGTGCCAAAATGTGTTTCTCTCAGTGAGTTGGTTGAATCGCACTAAGTACTAAACCAATTCCTACGAACTACTGCAAGTCCTTTACCTCAAGTTGATTCTACAGAATATAGTCTCCATTCAGTTCCATTCTATGTAGCATGCAGTTAAGCTTAAGTGGCTCACCATTGGATACACATACATAGTATCTGCACCACAGTGATAGTGGTTTATATCTCCGAGTTATGTCGAAGGATCCAATGAGTACTTTTGGATGCACTTCGTTATGATTTTTCAACTCCTGCATGTACTTTGACCAACAACCGTGGAGTACCTTGCCAGTAACATGACTTTGTGTATGTTGCCTAATCTCATTCACTTACTCGAGATCTGCATTTTCGGTACGTACCTAGTAGGGTGTTGGAAAGTCGGTGACTTTGTAGTACCATCACTATCCTTATGCAAGGAAAGTACAGTCTGAGTGTGAATATCTTTACATATATGGGAGTGGTACATAGTTCACAATCCAGATGAATCGTGCACGTGAATCAGCGTACTTTCAACACTTACTACTTTTTTTCTAAAAGTACGTACTTCAGTGTTTCCTTCATTCCTTAATGGCGGCGAAGTTTTAATACCAACATACTATATGGCAAACAACAGTATGGGTCCCTTACTTACGTACATACTTATGCAATAAGTGAATCTCGTTTGCACCTACCCCTTACTCAAAAACCCTCTGATATAGCTACTTTTACAATTTTGTACTTTCGAATTATTATACCCTATCCTAAGGGTATATTAAGTTTGACACATAGTTTGTAACATAGAGAAATAATCGAGATAGACCATATAAAGTATATATATTCGTGATCAGCATCAATAGCGAAATCGATTGAGCGATGACCGTCCGTCCGTCCGTCCGTCCGTCCGTCCGTCCGTATGTCACCGCTTTTTGGGCCTTAAATTTTGAGCTAGGACGATGAAATTTCATATCTGGGCTTCTGAGAAAAAGATACAGTACAAGTGTAAAAATTTTTTAAATCCGCCCACTGCCACGCCCACTTTTTCATAACTTCACTAAATTATATGAAACCGAAAAATTTTGTTAAGACCAAATATTTAGGCATTCAGATTCCCTACAATCCACCCATACAAAAGTTTTGGCCACGCCCACTTTTTGGGGGCGTTTTCATCACAAAACCGATTTTTGGGCCTTAAATTTTTAACTAGGACGCTGAAATTTCATATCTGGGCTTCCGAGAAAAAGATACAATACTAGTGTAAAATTTTTTTACATCCGCCCACTGCCACGCCTACTTTTTTATAACTTCACTAAATTATATGAAACCGAAAAATTTTGTTAAGACCAAATATTTGGGTATTTAGATTCCCTACAATTCACCCATAGAATAGTTTTGGCCACGTCCACTTTTTGGGGCGTTATCATCAAAAAACCTATTTCGATAAAATTTTACATGTAACATCCTCAAACGTTCGACATTATAGCTATATTTCAGTACAAAATGCAATTTGGCCAAGCCCATTTTATAGAGAGGAGGATAGGGTATCATACGATCCGTTCCAGACGGATTGTAGCTTTTCTGTATGTTTATGACTGTTTTCGACTCCTGAAGATTGTTTTTAAAAAAGAGACACTTGTATTTCGAGGTAGGCACTTTCTTAAGCCAATTGTTTTCTCACGCCTAAATATCCTTTCTCGAGTACTTAACGTACATTCTAAGTTTAAAACAATAGCTTTCAAAACCTGATTAAAGGCAATTTAAATAAATTACTCATTCAGATCAACTACCACTGGCATTTGATTCAATTTGAATGCATCTAACTTTCTTATCGCCACAAACACAACGATACACATCCTTTCAAAAGCAAAGTCCCAAAGTCCCAAAAGAAAAATATAAATGTGAATATTATCATTTCGAGTCCAAATCGCGGTTATTAAATTTCTGCTCGAAAACCTTTTCTGAATCGCGAAATAGGCCATTCAAAACGATAAAAACTGTTTATTTTAATGAGCATTCGAAGAAAGCAATTTGAATTAAATAAACCATGTGGAATAAGAGTGTTTTATAAAAACGCTCTGGCAAAAGAGTTGAAAACACCTTTTTGCCTTATGTTCAGTGCCTTTGAAAAGAGGGTTTACTTTCTTAGTTTTTCATGCTTGCTTTGTAGTCATTCAACCGTTTTCAAATTTATCGTTTCTAAGTGAAGTGTGTTGAGCTTGTTTATGGCAACGTTTGGCACAAAAGTTTGTAGTCTTTATAATAAATAGGATGTAGTTTTCTCTTATTTCTAAGAAATAGTCAAAGAAGTCACTTTGATTTCAAAGGTATTTGATGGCATCTTTGTACGTTGCTCCTGTGCTCTCATTCAAATCTCAAAGGCGATAAGTAGATACGCATTCAATCGTGAGATTCCTTGATTTTATAAACAGATACTTTAACTTGTTTATTGCAATGTACGAATGGGATTAAAAAGACATCAAATTAGGCTATTACTGCCGTTTACAATTCCCACGACCGAGCTTTAAAAAACTCCACTTTCCACTTTCATTTCCACCTATTCAAATTCACGAGAGAATTACATGATAATGTACTTAAAAGATAGTAAAACTTTGGCCTACCATAGTCGTTAAATTTACGGAGATATTATTTGTAGGTTAAAAAGGTGCACATAATAATGAGGTGTATGAATTATGTACAGGAAGTTATTTTATGTTTTTAATGTAGAACACAGGATACAGATGTTAGCTGATTTTAAATGTTATAGTGATTAAATTTATTAAGCAAACATGGGTACAATTATGACCTGGGCATACACTACTTCGCGTCAAAACCAGTCTTTGGCTGTTGCTGTGTCCGATGTAGGTGAACACTTGCATTTTCGTTTCCATAAGCCAGATACTTTTTAAAGGAGAGTTTTATGTTCTCCGATACAACGATCAGTCCTGTCGTTTTTTAAAACAAAAAAGTTGTAAAAAGGCTATCTAGTACCTATATAAATTCAAAAAACTACTAGATTCTCCAACCTATGACTCGATACAGTGAGTTGAAAAAAAGTTCACATTTATACCGACATTTCGAAGATGGATTTGAGGATTGTTAATAGAATTAATCGTAAATCACAAGGCTTGACACAATTCTACACTCCTTCGAAATACCATCTTTTGTTTTTGTAAGCTGATGGAACTACCGAGACTGGTAATAGCCCTTCAGAGATAGTCTCTATTCCATTGGACACAGCTTCTTGAAAAAAATACAAATATTTGGCGCAACAGATCCGTATGGGTCCCAGTAAGCTAGATGCTTTTAAGTAAGGAGCATGAACAGATGTACATACGCCTCATATTAGAGCGGGTAAAATATTTCTTGAATCGTTTAAGGTGACATTCTTGACTTCTTGCATCGTTTAAGATGAAATTTCACAGCATTCTTGGCGACCTCGAAGATCAGAATTTAATGTGTTCAATGTAGCTCCAGTTCTATAACCGTAGAGTCTGGGAACGAATATGAGAAGATGAGGGTACTGTCGTCAGCGAAGGAATGTGTTGGATTAGAAGTAGCACACAAGAGATCATTTACAAAGATAAGAAATAGAGTCGGAGACAAAATGAAGCCTTGGGGAACACCAGTATTTATATGGTCGATATCAGACTTGAAACCGCCCAAAACAGCTTGAATTGAACGTTCCGAAAGGTAGTTTCTAATCCATTGAAGAAGAGATTCATCGATGCCAAATGCAGGCATTTTCGACAAAAGAACTTGATGCCAAACTCTGTCAAATGCCTTTGAAATATCAAGCGCAACACTCTTACATTCACCATAATGAAGCAGAGAGTGATTCCACTTTTTGGTGAGATATACCATCAAATCACCAGTGAACCTTTTGCTACGAAAACCATACTGTCGATCATTGAGAAGTTTTCGTAGTTCAAGATCAGAGTTTGAGATGACATGAGATTTGGAGTTTCAGTTCATGGCTTTTTCGGATCGGAGCTACAGGTGATCAGGAAGGTTAAGTACCTAGATGCTGGACTAACTTAGAATTTTCAAGTGGAAGAAAAGATTAAAAAAGCGAAAAGGGTGTTTCATCAGTGCAAACGGGTATGTAGACTAAGGTGTGGAATCTCGCCGAGGTTAGCATACTGGATGTACACGATGATAGTTATACCAATAATCACATGTGCGCCAGTTGTATGGTGCCAAAAAGCCGCCCAGAAAACTGTAAAGAAGCAGTTAGATAGAGTCTAACGTCTGGCATATTTAAGGATCGCGGGTGCAATACGGACGACACTAACATGCACAATGGAAGTCATCCTAAGTATCCTGCCGCTGGACTTATTTAATAAGAAAGCGACGGATTCGATGGCACTTTGTCTGCCCCGGGATGCTAACTGGCACAGGCGCGGTACTATCTATGGTCATAGGAAAATCCTGGATCTTGTAAAAAACGAGATTAGGGAATTGAATATGCCCATGGATGGAATATACTAACAAAACTCTTATTGAGGATGGAACACTTCCAGAAAAGAAGATTGGTTATATAATCATCCCTACGAATGGGTCCATGATGGATGGCAGAGCTGGGGCTGGTATCTTCTCAAAAGAACTGGAACTAGCCTGTCACATCAGCCTGGGGAAGTATACCTCAGTCTGTCAAGCAGAGATGATTGCTCTGGTGCATGCGTGGGATCACCTGAAGAGGGTCAGGTTGAGGGTAGGAACGTTACCATAGAACTGGACATTCAATCAGTGATTAGACGCATGGAGCAAACAGATATCAATACATCACTAGCATTGGAATGTGCTCATAAGCCCAATGAGTGCTCATCTCGAAATGAGATGACGCTGCTCTGGGTGAGAGGGCACATAGGGACTGAGAGGTCTCTGGTCCAGAACCATTCACTGCAATTGGCAGAGGGATGGTAGAACACCTGATTAGCAACTGGGCCGCGGTGAAACACCAGAGAAGGTGTTCAACTGTGGAAGGTTGCATGCAGGCGAGAATGACTATTGAAATGCCGATTGGCACCACTGACAAAGAAGTTGTAAGCTACAAACAGGGGAGAAATAACTTTTTGTTGTTGTCTGGGGATAGAACCTCGAACCCCTCGCTCCGAAGTCCAACACACCACCACTAAGATCCAATGACTAGTGCAAGAGGCTTCAAAATAATGTCACATTCGACAAGTAGCAACACTACTATCAGAGTAAGTCTACAAAACATTACAAGAATGGTAGATACATTCGTCTAGACATAAAATGAAGGAAACACTAATTAAGGCCAATTTCTTTAATTAAAATTAAAATGTATGCATGTAGCTTTCTTCACCTTATATTATTTGAGGATTGTGGCTGTCATAGTCGTTTTTGAATGATTCATTATGCCTAACTACGGAATGCAAGTTGTCACCACCGTCTGCAGAAGATTTGCTTTAAACCTTCCAGCAGCTACCGTATTTCCAGTATAAAGTTTCGATCCCAGTTTTTGCAGATTTACGTTCGAACTACATATATAGCTTTATGTTTCTACTACTCTTCTACTTGTATGTATCGAAAAGTATTTACATCCCTGCCAAATATCCTACGGACAGGTGACGCTTGTTGGTGCCTCTGTATTACTTTGATCTAAAGTAAGATATCCGCCGTATTCCAGATGAATAAAACAGTACTATGCCAAAGTCCTTTGATTGCCAAATAATGCTTCCTGGGCTGTTTGTCATTTTTTAGTAATTTTCAGAATTTGAACTTGGTCATCCTTCGCATGGATTAAACCTACGTCAGCTGATGCCAAGACGCATTAGCACCTTTTCTAAACTTTCAATGCGAGATCCACTCAAAAGAAAAATGCTCTTTCCTTCAAAGTATACCTATACCTACACAATAATCTTCTTTTCATTACCCGCGCACACTTCTGAAGTTTACATTTCGCTCAATTACCAGATGTGCCAAACACTTCACGCACAATCACTTGAAAATTCAGCGTTAGTCCCATTTCAAATACAGCTAAGGAAATATTTTATTATCCTTTCACTTTTGACACATGTTTTTGCGCGTTTTCCTTTATTTACCTTTTCCAAGTCAACAGCTCCAAGTGATGTCGGGAAAGTAAATGAAAACCTCCGTCAATATTGATTCGCAACATTTCTATTTTACTCCATCCTCGTCCTGTCACTCTTGTGGGAGAAGCATGCGAAAAATTGCGCCTCCCACCCAACAAGTAATGTTTCATTAGCATTGGATCACGTCCTGACTTTGATTTCTTTTTCACTAAAGAAAACTCGTAAAAGTAAATAGCCCGTCGTCGTCTTCGTCCTGTTTCCCTAAGCTACTCCAAAAAGGTGTTTACAATGTACCGCTCTGGAATTTAAGTTAAAGCTTACGCATGATTTCGCATTGAAACGTTTCTCTTCACCAATTTGACGGTATTTCAGTTTTGAATTTGAATAACGCTTTTGAAATTCCAAAGGAGAAAGCCGCCTGTGAATTTATGATCCTTGGGGAACATCAAACACGTTTCCTTGTACTGCTAACCTTCAATTACTTGTGTTCAATTCAAAAAGTGCAGAAAAATAAGGTAAATAAGTATTTGAAACCACAAAGTATCCGGAACGGAGATACATATTAAACTGTAGTCGTTGTAGCATGAAAACCGAAAAGGGAAGTCATCCAGGAAGTACCTACAGTTTCTCTACGTGCACAACGGAATTCCTGAATCGTTCGATTGGCGTACATAACATATTAAGGGTAAGTCATTGGCAAATCAATGGAACTTTCAAAAATGCCATTACTCATGCAAGGACGAAGCTGATTGAATGGAAGGAACTCTATATATGTATGTTATATGTGTACGTATGTGAGATGACCTTAGTGCCCTAGGTCTGTCGTAAGTTGAATACTAAAATGATAAAATGTAATTGAATCTACTTGAAGGTTCATTGGGTTCGTCTTACCCCTATTTGCTTGTGATTTTAAGGAGGTCAATTGGATGGACATTTGGGGTTGTCTTCAAATTGAATTTTCCTTGCCAATAAGTAAGCAAGAGTATCCTCAAGGAGTAAATGCAATTAACGGTTGGAAGTGTGAAATGCGATATAGATATAAGTACATAGATGATGTAGAGCATTTCAGGAATACAGATACTGATTAAGGTCATGGAGGTTTGAGGTCGTATGTCTGATGTATCTCAGCTAATATTTTACTAACCATGTGTCTGGATATTGTCAACTGAGAAATGTTCACAATGGGATTTATGCTTGAATCCTGTTGGTTTGTGTTTCAATTTCGATAAAGGCGTGGACCTACTGAAAGCAAATAGACACATGTTCTACGAAGACCTGGGAACTTTCTTTGAATAAAGGCGTCTTTTGTAGAAAATAGGATTTGACCATGGACACTAAGGAATGTGATTGAAGGATAGATTTCTGCCTTATTGTTGGTCTTTCCAAATTTCAATATGTCATCTACTTTAAATATTTGGAAGTGTCCCTGTTGTGTAATCGGTAATAGACACGTGTAAGCTATTGCTTAAAGCAGCAGTTATGCAAACGAATCTCTGGAAATATACCATCTGGTTTGACGAACCTAAATTCCTTTACGTTGAAAAGTACGGTTCTAACATCCGCGAGGTGCTCGAAAATTGCACTAGATTTAGTTAGGAAGGTAGACAGGGTAACTGCATATGCAGCTAGCACTAGAATGACCAGTGGATACATTGGGTATCCCTATTGTGGAGAAACCTAAAAAGAAGTCAAAGTTTGTTTGTTACCTCCCTAAACCAATGCGAGATTGTTATAAATTTTAGGATGGTTATTGGTGGCTGTCAGGAACAGGAGTCTCCGATGCGTTTTAGCCAAGAGCTCCTTACTTAATGTCCTACATAGGCTAGGGTATTCGCATAGGAGGTAATAATTTGTTGCCACACTCTCCACAGAAGTCATCAGTATTTAGTCGTATTCTTCTACGGTGGACCGCCAAGCGGTTGTGGATGGTAATAATCACCATGAAGAACGTTAAATTCGGCCTATTATGCCCTAGGACTTTCCTGGTTTTAGTATTGTCATGTTTTGTTCAGAGTTTCCTATAGACACGATAAGACGAGAATGCGCTCCATCTCTCATTTGCTATTTTCAGGAATGCATGTTCTATCTTAGGTAGGTAGGGTGGGGGGTTACTTTAATGAAGGTGCAGCCTCATTTGGATCACAGATGATCTATTCTGTTCCCCGGTATGGGATACCTGAAAATAGTGAAATAGTTTTCACAACGAATGAGGTCGTTGAAAGATACTTTTCCTAGGGTTGAGTATCTGGTTCTGTTAAGTCTTGGAACTTTGCAGGGGAAATGTGTTGTGTCTTCCTCTACCTCTGTATCGCCACAGCCTTTGCATACATAGGTCCGTGCTGCTGATTTTCATTCTTCTAAGATGGGCCGCCATTGAGTTGTGGCGTGTGAGACTACCTACATATGATGGGAGTCACATATGGTCTCTTTAGTGATAGAAGTTCTCTAGTCCTTTTTTTGTCGTATTGTGCCTAAAGTTTTCTAGAGACGCAGCAGGATTAGAGTATACTCCACCTTACGTTGACCATGTTGTGAAAGTTCGAGGGGATTTTCGACATGAGAAGACGGATGGGCGGTAGGACCGAATGATCTGATTCTGATCCTTTTCTCGCTAGCTCATCGGCCATTTCATTCCTGTGGAAGCCCATATGTCTCGAAATCCAGCAGAGCGTGATGCTGTGCCTCGAACTAAGGGATTTGAGTTCCTCTTTGCATCACTTGATCAACTTTGAATTGGTTGTGATGGAAGTGATGGCTTTGACGATTGCTTGGCTGTCTATATAGACGTCTATATTATTGTTGCTGATCAAAGTGGATCGATCACGGCAGACCTCGGTTATTCTATACATTTCTGCTTGGAACGCACTTGCGTTGTTGGGAAGTTGTTCTATGTTATATTTAACAAGTGCTAGGGGTGGAATAATAGTGATAACGACCAGAGACTGTCTTTGAATATCGGTGTATCCTCGAACCCACAAGAGCTTAATGTCGTGATTTGCTGAGAGTGTTATGAGAGCTCTTTAGAGTATTGTTTCACAAGTTTGTATTTAACAACTGTGAATGAGATGGCCTTTATAGAGGCTTGACTATCGATGTAGATGTTGATCACCTTGCTGGACTGTAGTTTCAAGGGCAGTTCTTGTGCCGCTTGTGCAATTACTAATACTTTCGCTTGCAACACACTATCGTAGTTTAGAAGTCCACTGCTTCATCGGTATTTCACCCCAAAATTCTAGTCGGGGGGATGGCCCTGCCGTTCACCCAATCCTCTCTTGATGTGAAAATTTTGTACTGTGACTGAAAACAAGAGATAGTGATATTTAGTCTGTCCATGTATCCCATTGTGCCCAGCTCAAAATAGTGCGGTAGCATATTTCGCCCTCTTTCCAACTGCTGGATTATTTTAAACTGGGGGTACTCTGTGCGGCTATTTCCTTTAAGTGGAAGTCTAATGGAATCAGTGGCAGTATACTTTGAAGTGTTGCAGATAACGTGGTTCTAATAGCACTAGCAACTCCTGAGTATGCTAATCTTTCAGCCTTAATCAATTTCCTGAAATACGTATGAGGTCTAGTTAGTTTCTGATAATTATTTGAGCCATAATCACAGCAAATATAATACTAATTAAAATTATCGTTACTCTGAATGATGTTTTCCTGGTTACCAATTTCTGTAACCTTAAGCACTTGGCAATAACCTAGTGCATTGTAAGTAATATTGCATTAATTTGGCTGGATTATCTGAGTTCATGCAAGCCCAAATACTTATCTAATATCTGTATCTATGACCACAACACACCATAAATCCCAAATCAGCTTCCTGATATCCTCAAATTCCTATAGATATCAATATTTGGTTAATTATTTTCAAGTACAACCCAAAGATACTCGTATTGGCCCTAATTAGGCAGCACTGCCAGTACTTTACCATGCCAACGGGTGTTATTTGTATTTCACATTCTCTATTATTTATCAACTCTAATTAAATCCAAATAATCCTTTCAGAAGAATATTTCATTAGGTGTGTAGGCAAATAGCTGCAAAACCATATCACCCGGCACAATAATTTGAATTATTAAGAGCATCAAAATGCTCCGCCACAGATTACAACACATCCAACATAAACTGAGAAACAGTTTAGTGCTCCAGGGGCTTCGTATTGTATTACGTACATACGTTACATACACGATAAAATATTTAAGGACTATTAAACCGCAAGCGTAATGTGTAGTAATCTTTCTCCATCCGCGTATTGTGTACTGCCGAAAGGATAACGCGTTGATAGAGCGGGCTTACACAAGTTTTGTATATCCATTATCCGTAATAATGGCTAATAGGCGTAGACATAATGGTTGCCATACGTTTTCAGTTTACAAAAGTTTCTAAGTGTAATTTTTATTTCAGGATTTGCTTTGACTGTTTTACTGGAAGACAATTATGCGAGCTAATTATTATTACAATTGACTGCCGCGCAAGATTCCAGAATACTTCCTTTCTTCGATTTGATTGTGTGTATCTACCCGTATTCGGGTGTCTTGCCGGCTAAGAAAGGGTACAACAATGAAACCCTTATCCACAAGACAATCGCAGTGCCAGATATAATTAACCCATTGAATGACTACGATTTCATTAAACCCTTGTGTACAATTAACTCAAAGCGTATTGTTCCTGTTTACCCGCACAACGAACATACGGTTACGCAGTTAAGCCTTGCAAGGATAAGCGGGCTGTAAGAATGAAAACTTTAACAGCAGCCGAAACATTTCATTGCTGTCAAGATGTCAGTTGTAAGGCAAAACAGTTATAAATATTATGTGCAAGGGGCCTTATCCGGTGAACTTAAGTGGTAATTGAAATAATATTGGCCAATTACTTTGGAATTGACCAAGGCCAACATGAACGAATGGTCGTAACGCACACACTTGTGTGGAAGGTAAAATATTTATAGCACTCAAAAGACACACAGCTTGTGTACTTGATTATGAATTCGAATAAACGAGAGTGTGTACCTGTGTGCGGTTAAAAGATAGAACAGTGGTGTCGATTCGGGTATTTTCGAAAATCAGTGAAGCACTTGAAAAAACATTAATTTTTAGTGAAAAATATACGAAAAATGGCATCCTTAGAGAAATAATGACGGAAGTTGTGGTTACAATCATTTATATGACATGTAAGTACTGCTTAAGCTAGTATATATATGTAGATATATCCTTAAACAGCTTTAGATACCGAACAACACTTAAGCGGGCTTCTTCTCATTTACTTAACGAACGAAAGGAAGGAAGGAAACTACCAGACAAGCACTCTTCGTATCGCCCACTGTAAATGTTGAATGTGGCTGGTGGATAATTTGCTGCCAATTTGAAAAGAGGACACTCGAGAACTGTCGAAAAATATGAAGTACGAAATAAATATTCAGCAACATTGTAGATCCAAAACAAGGAAGTCGAACGAATGCAGAAAAATTTCCCGGAAAAAGACGCACAGATGAACTTTCAACAAATACAGCTCGATAGCCCTGGATATTAAGAACGGTTGTAACTCTGCAAACTGGAGACACATACTGTAACCAATTATCAATATGTGAATACCAACAAACCTCATCACGATTTTTAGGAGAAGAATCCTATATTATAGGGAATACTTATAATGTCACCGATGGCATCCCTCAGGGTTCTGTGCAAGCCTCCTTGCAGTGGAAGGTTATGAACAATAGCATCTTAGAACTTCGAATAACTGAGGAGTTAAAATGTAGGATGCATTACTCATAACATTAGACTTATTCAGATCTTATAAACAGGAGAAAAGAAAATAGAAACAGTGAGTCATACTTTCTAATGGACGATTTGCAATCCCAAACTAAAGCAACAAGAGATGTGTTGGCTTGAGTCCAAAACTTCGTAAGTACAAACATGAACCACTGTTACCTACGATACTTCGATGACATAGAAATTAATCAACTGACAACATAGTATTGAAGTACCTTGAACCGTACATAAAGAGTAAACTCACGCAGAACGATCAATGCTGAAGTCATAAGGTTACTCTCACTCTGATGCCCTTACTCTTCTTACGCCAAAAAAAAACTTACAGAAAAGTTCGAATCTATCTGGAATGGATAATATAATATCCCATCCTCCTTCCTATGCAGCCCTTATAAAGCGGGCGTGGCCGTATTGAATTTTTTTTCATTGAACTACGACGATAACCTGGAACGTTTGAAGATGTTACACGTAAAATTTTATCGAAATCGGTTTATTGATGAAAACGCCCCCAAAATGTAGGCGTGGCCAAAACTAATGTATTGGTGAATTGTAGAAAAGCTGAATATCTAAATATTTGGTCTTAACAAAATTTTTCGATTTCATATAAAATAGTAAAGTTATGCAAAAATGAGCCTGGTAATGGGCGGATTTCAAAATTCATTTGTACTGCTTTGTACATTTGTAAGCCTAAATAAGAAATTTTATCCACCTAGCTCAAAATGTAAGGCCTAAGAACTGGTTACAGAAGGACAGACAGACGGATATATACTGATACACATATAACATTATAGGGTCTATCTCGATTATTTCTTTACTTACAAACGTATAATGAGACTTCTGGCTGTGTGCA
Source organism: Xylota sylvarum (assembly GCA_905220385.1). Taxonomy (NCBI): domain Eukaryota; kingdom Metazoa; phylum Arthropoda; class Insecta; order Diptera; family Syrphidae; genus Xylota; species Xylota sylvarum. The sequence continues at coordinate 32,600,215 of LR999958.1, read as the reverse complement.
GACGATTTGGGATTTGCCATAGTAAGGCAACTGTATTCATTGGGCTTCCAAAAAAGGTCATTAAACAAACAGCTTCCTTTTTAAAACTGCATAACCAAGATACTTGTTAGATGGATGACGACTGACTGGAGATGGCATTGATGTAGCCGGTGTACTAAACTGACAATATTGGTGCAAAGATATATGTTCAGTTTAGTTAACACTTGAAAGTAGAAGATGATGGAAACTCAGAAACCTGGGTCTCAACCACCAGTCCTCGGTCCTCCTCATCTAACATCATCAGTTATACACTGGAGACACAATCGCATCATTACCATCACCTCCTTGCGGTACGATGAGCGTATACTAAGTGTGATTACCCACGTGGATCTGAATACTCGGACCTTGGCAAGTATAGCCTCAGCACACATGTGCCAGGCGAGGGATCTTTTATTGACCTTATTATCAGTAACGCATAATTAGCGTCTCAGATGTCTACCAAGAACCAGCGAAGGAGTTGCTTCGATGGAATCAACGGTGACGTTCACAGTCAAACTAGAAAAAGAGGTGACAGCGGAGGATCCAGCTTCAGCTAAATGTAAGTCCATCAGTGATGGGAGCTTGCAAGTGAAGTGGTCTATGAGGAAACCCGTCAAAACACTATTTTGGTATTTCTAAATATAAATTTGTTGTGCTATCGATCAAAGAAACTTGACTAACATTACTGAACGATTTTTCCAGTAGTGCGTATCTTGGGCGAAACTGAAGGCTCGAGGAAATGGAGCTACCATCAGCAAATTTTGGTGTCGGTTCGTATGTGCATAACTCGGCTGAACATCATCCGATTTTTTTTGGATTCGTATTGAACCAGGTAAACACACTATGGAGCCGGAAATTGGAAATTTCGACAGGAAAAGTCGGAAAATCGTAAAAAACCCAAAACCCGGTCGGACGGCTTAGTCAGCGTTAAAATTGCCATTGAATCTTCAGATGAATGACGAACCGACATGCGACATTTCCTGTTCAGTTTCATTCTTTCTATACAGAGGGTCGACTTTCGAAAGAGACATTAATAATTTAATCAATATTAGGCGGAACGAAGCCCGCCGAGTCAGCTAGTATCTATGTATATATCTTTACATAAATTTATAAATAATAAAATTTATTTAAAATATGAGTTTATGAATTGCTTCATATGGTATTTTAATCATGACATGCAATACATAATTTAGTTTATTCTGAACAATGACTTAAATGAATGCATAAATTCATGATGCAATGTAAATGTAATTATATTGTAAAGCCGAATTATTGATTTTCTGATTTTTGTTTTACCGCATGGTAACATACTAAAACTACAAAACTACACTTTAAAAATAGTTTTTTTTTAAATTGAAGATGTATTTTGTTTATTGGACCTTAAATGAACCTGTGTAAAAGAATTAAACATTTTTCAACTTCAATTTGTACTAAAAGGGGTTAAGGAACTATAGAGGCGATATTCATGTACGGTGAGCTTCAGAAAAAGATTTTTTTTTTGAAAAAGATAGCTAAGCATGGTGGAAGAGATCGAAAGCCTATCATCACTCTCATGATATATGTATAAGCAGCTAATGGATAAATCTAAGCAATACAGTCTTAGTACCATACCGCAGAAAAAAAATTTATAAATCTATGTATGATAAGTGATACAACGAACAGATTAGAATGATTGATTGATTAGTCCCTATACATATTACTAGGACCAAGAAAGCGTATTCAATCCCTGACATGAACCTTATTCTGAAACTGCCATCATTACACCTCGCGCTTTAAGAAAATATAACGGAAATAATTCCAGGAATAGTAAACATTAGGAACATTCCCCTTTGGCAGTTCTTAGGACTATGACTGTCAGAAAATTTAACTTAGGAATTGTCATTTGAAAGTTAGGAAATACAACAAACTGAAATAATGATTTGACAGAATATAATAAAATGCGAGATAATATAGTACACAGACTGGTCAAAAATTGAAAAGAAAATTACTGCAGAACCATTCAAGACATGAATAAAATAAAAGGTTTTTCAATAAGGACATAACAATTTGGTATTTAAATAAAACACAGAATAATTGAGAAATAGGGCTAAAATTTATTCCAGGTATAATACACATGTTAAATTTAAGTATGAAATTCGATCTCGTTCATATGAACACCGCGGGCACGTTTGCAGCGATTGAATCTTTGGAGCCAATTTTCCACCATTCTTCCACACATATCGACCGGAACGTTCGATATTGTTCCTGAGCTCCCCTAACATTATTGCCTTGTTGGCATAAACCAACAACTTAACGTTGCCCCATAAAAAGAAATCCAACTGCGTTAAATCACATGAGCAAGGTGGCCATCTTGTTGGAACCACATATCACTGATGTCAAGTGCATAAAATTTACGCCAAAAATATTCTTCCAATATGCAAACTCCATTGACCGTAACATGGCGATGATTTTCATCGACCACACGGTCACTTTTTGAGGATACAATGAAGTCTCTTGAAGCACATGTGGGTTTGTTGCTGCCCAATAATGCATATTTTATTTATTGATAAAGGCATTACGCCAAAAATTTACCTTCATCGCTGAAGATGATTTTTCGATGAAATTCAGGATTTTTTTCAAACTTTTGCAGAGCCCAATCAAAGAAGTTTTGGGGATTCAAATGATCAAAAAGCTTTAGTTCTTCGGTGAATTTGATCTTGAAAGGGTGGAGGCCAAGATTTTTACGCGAAATTCGCCACAATTTGGACTGAGAGATTCCCAGTTCCTGTAAACAGCGTGGAATTGACTAATTTGGTTCATTTTGAACTGAAGCACTTACGGCTGCAATATTTTCGGGTATAGGGGTTCAATAGTGAATATGTTGACCCGAATTTATCCACTATGCTATAGTACGCACAGCCTGTGGAGTAGGACGATTATTACGACCGAAAATTGGAATAAGCGCTCTCATAGTTGCTACTGCTCAGACTCAGAATTTCGGTAGTAATTTTAAATAATTTCAAAACGTTGCTCATTTGTGAACTCCACCGTGATAAAAATATAAACCTAACGAAAAAGGTGTAATTACAAAATTGTTATGTCGCTATTGAAAACCCCTTTATCTTATTTACTACCAGGAGCCACAGTTGTGGTTCTAAACTGTACTCTGGAATGTTTCTGACCTACATGCGCGACATACAAATAAGCCTGTTTGATTCAAAAGCAAAATCAGATATCAACCTTTAGGATAAAGAGTCCAGCAGATATAATTTTTTTTTGTTTTTTTTTTTTTTGCATTGTTGGAGGCTCCCTCGTTGTCAAGTAAAATCGTTGTTCTCAAAAGATGATCTAATGACTTTTACAACATAGTTTCTCTTGCAATATGCATGTTAAACTGGCCATCCCACAGAATCCATTATAGGTGTGTCCATTCAATCCAGCTGTTAGTTGAATAAGTCGGCACAACGGAATCTATGTGAGAGCCCTTTAAGTTTTTCGGGATTTTAGGGTTAGAAAATTTTTTTTTTTGCAGTTTTCTAATAACTCTACTAATCTCTTTTGTTACTCGATCTATCTTGACAGCTTCTAAGCTAACCATTGTCGTTCCCTTCGGCGCAAATGCTTTTGAACTAAACAACGAAACTAATCACACATAGCACTCAAAATTAAAGTTTGATATTGAGATCACGGTTGCATAGTACCTTTTGAACCTGCAGAACGACCTTCTTGCCATCTGAATTTGACACTTGATTTCCATACCGGAGAAGCAGTTCTCATGAAGTATTGTCATTAACAGAAAGAAGAAAATGGTGATTGGCCGAGCATGTATGAAATTACCAGCTTTCGGTACAATGAATACTTTGATTACCTACTCCAGAAACTAGGGGTATAGTCAAAGATTTAGTACCTCATTGGATGATGCCATCGGAACCTAGTGATTTATGTGGAAAGAAACTATGGATTCTCGTCTGTAGTCTTACTATGGTGACCGTGAAATGTTTTAGATTTCAACTAGTTTTTATATAACGAAAGGTTTTCCTTATTCAAAAGGAGTCACTAAATTTTTATTTATAGAACAGCCGCCACGCATCTCTTTTCGATTTCATCATCTCTAAGTTGTGGTTCCTAAGATGGGTCTTTGGTTCTGTAGTAAGTCTCCTGCCTTTATAGTACATTTACATGGAAGACTGTGACAAGAAGGAGATACTGACTTTTGTGAACCTAACCTCTGCATGGAAGAGGAAGTAGTTTTTACTTGAAGTATACTGTAATAAGCAGCACAATGGACCTCCTCTGGTCTAAGTGCATTTTCCCATCGAGGGCCGATCTTATGCATCAATAATGTGGTAGTCATCAATTTTGTAAAAAGAAGAACCTATTCCCCAAAGCAAGTTTTTCAAAATTATAAATTCAAGGACTTATTTAGGAACACACCTATAACACCTATGTATCTATCAAATATTTTTCCAGAATCCCTGATCGACCTCACAGTTCATAATTGTTACACTTTTAGTATTCAAAAACGACATACACAGGTACTCGTACCTACTGAATGAATTGTGTTTAATGAGCCAAAGTGAGCAATTCCGTACCAGCCATCAGTTGGGTATGCCGACAGCTGGAAAAAAAGGGAGGACTACATCATGCTCCCCCAAACAGCAGCGCCTCGTGTTCTCACCCATAAAAAGGGTCTCACATATTTCCGGCATGATGAGCATAAAATATTTGTATTTGACATACGTATTTGTACTCCATACCTGTGGATTAGGGCAAACGGGTACCTTGTTTATAATGCTTAAATGAAGATGTGGTCAGCACACATACGACGGGGGTTGAGTGGATATTTCACACTTGGTGCGTGTGAAATTGACTTTGTAAACTCTGAGAACGGTAGACCCCTCTGCTGTTAGTTGCTTTTAATTAAAATTTTAGATTTTATGGTCAACATTTCAGGACGAGTTGTTTGCTCCGAAATAAATTCGGTTGGCACGTTAACATGTGGTTGTCTCAAATATGCATAATTTAGGGTAACACACATATTTTCGAAAAGTGTTGATTTTGAGCGAGTTTTCAAAAATGTATATTCCAATTTATATGCGGGGTTACTTTGATAAACAATAGACGGTAGCAATTTATGAGGGTACAAAGGATAAACATTAATAAAGATGAATTCATAAATGGTATGCCAGATGCTAAGCCATGAGTTGAGAGTTTAAAGTAATGGAGGAGGAAATTAATAAATTTTAAGTGTCGGAACATTTTGTTCGAAGAGTGTGTGGTTTGTTTGCAGACTGTTGCAATATTTTTGGTTCTTTGGGTGAACGAGAATATCAGGAGATGTTAAGGAGATTCAATTACACTTGTGGAGATATAAATATAAGTCAATTGAATAATTTGATTTGTATTTAAATGGCTTAAAGGAAAACGATTGATTTGTGAGACTTGAAGGGTATCACTGGGAATCACTTGGAAATTATACAGTAACAGCTGTGAGGTGTTTCCGAATACATCTTATAGACGATTCACATTCATTCAGACGGATAGATTTATATACATAGGTAGTGTGAATAGGTTTGACTCCTTAAAAAGGACTCTGTAAAGTTTATCATGAAAAAAAAAATTCTATGAAATCTGGGAAATTCAGGATGGATAGCAAATATACATAACTGGTTGCCTAGGATTACTAAACACTTCCCCATTTTTCATTTTGTTCTTTATGGAGGGATCAACATAAGTTACCTGCAGTTGTGGCTGTACTATTCATTCGATCTCAGAAAGCTGATAAAAAATTCGTTTCTTCCACAAATCATATAATTTTTTTGTGATCTTAAAAGAGAGAAGAGTGTTTTTAGAAAACCAAATGAACTGTATTGTCGAAATAGTTGAAGGATTCAAAGAAGATACCAACTTTCAGCCAACAAAGATAGATTGATCACGGATTTTGGACCAAATCGAGTACAAAATCTCCCTCGATGTGCCTAAGTTTCCATCTAAAGAAGAATCCTCTGCAATCCCATCGAAAATGCAGCTATATGCAGATTTCTTTCATCTCCGGTTGCGACTATTTCTGAACCCAAAAGTTTGTTTTGCAGCTTCTTGAGGATGGAGGTCTATCCGCGAATCTGATCTAGTTCAAGTTAATTCTTTAACTCCGCATAGACGGTATCAACAGTGACCTGCGGGAGCATCCTGCGTTATCATCGTCAACTTTGGGTCACTTAGTCCTTCATACAGGTCAGCCTAACATCATTTCTGTTGAAAACAATGGAAAAAATTGTGGTGGACCATATGGAGGGCAAGGCACTGAAAGCGTGTCCTTTGAGTAGTAGACAACATGCATACAGAGGTGGCAGGCAAACAGTTATCAATACACCACTGGCATTGGAATGTGTTAATAAACGCAATGAGTGCTCATCTCGAAATAAGATGACGCTGCTCTAGGTGAGAGGGCACGTAGGGAGTAAGGGCAATGAAAAGGCGGAATCTCAAGGGCCAACCTTAGAGTCCTCTGGTCCGGAACCATTCGCTACAATTGGCAGAGGGATGGTAGAGCCCCTTATTAGCACCTGGGTCGCGGTGGAACACCAGAGAAGTTGGTCTACCATGGAAGGTTGCATGCAGGCGAAAATGGCTATTAAAATGCCGATTGGCACCACTCATAGAGAAGTTCTAAGCTTGGGACGAAGAACCCTGAAATGGGTGGTAGCGTTATCTACAGGTCATGCAAATTTCGGGTATAACCTAAAGAAGAGGATGACACCTGTGAACTATGCCTGGAGGAAGTCAGGACGGCAGCGCATATATTGTGTCAAGGTCCGGCGCTAGCTAGTGGAAGAAGGGAGGTCCTGGGGAGCCACTGGGTAGATACCCAGAGGTTGACCCAGATTTCTGTTAAACAGATGCTAGCGTTGACACGAGGAATCAAAGCCAGAGAGGAACTATGGAAAAATCCTGAGAGACTCTCGGGCTAAGATGGATCGTGAAAGAGAGACGAAAAGGGCCGAACACTGCGGTCTGATTCGAAATTTTTCTAAAATACATATGTACATATGTGCATACATATATACATATGGAGGTTCTTAATAGAGGTTGGTTGGATCAGTCTATCCATCTGCAGTAGTACGCATACAAAAAAATAATTAGACCATGGAATTTTCTCTCCACCATCTCGTCAAAAACATAGAAAGGGCACTCCAAGGAAAATGTGTGTTCTAAGACATCAAGACCGCTGTCGATAATACTAGATACAACTCGATAGCTAGAGGAAGAGTAGTAAAGGTTTCGAAGATGCGGCCGCCCTATGTATTATGGTCATGTTGGGAAGTCGAATAACTACTTTCATGTCAGTGCCTTTATCTGTCCTAATGAGTAGTCTTCTTTCTCCAAAATGTTACACAATGCAATAAAGCTGCAACAAGCTTTTGCAAAAAAAAACTCTGCTACTAAGGACATACTAGCCTTCATAGGAGAGGTGGTACGTCTAATAAAATAATTGTTGGGAGTTTTATATTCTCCTTACAAAGTAGGAGTTTGTGAAAAGACTCTTGGTGGACACATAGCAAATCTTGTTAAGTAAGGACATTTTCTTTGAGTCCACCAATTCCACCAAGGATCGAAATTAGACTGGATACGTGTATTCATTCATTCAACATATCGTGTCCCAAAACACGTAATCTCGTTCTTTCAAAAGAAAGAGAAAGTTTTTCACCGAATCCTGATTTTCTAGATAAAATTTGTCCATATCTGATGTCCAATGATTACATGACAAGTACGCAGTCCTTCCTACTCAGAGTAGGGAAAAATAATCTAAGATCGTTTAACAAAACACTTGGGACACCATAACCGAGTTGATACAGTGCAAGATTCAATTCGAACAACTTGATTTTTATTTGATTGATAAAGGACGTCCAGCTCGGTGGCCCACAAACAAACCGAATCTGGCTAACAGAGGCACAAGATACTTATATTCGTTCCTTCTCTTCATTTTGAAGGCTGCCATCCATCGGCTGTTGAGTCATTTGTATGCCATTTGGCATCCAATCCAATTGCTTCGGTATTTTTTTTTCTACAAAATCTCTGAAGATTCGTTCATATCCCTCTGTGTATGCAGTAGCTGCAGTTGTACCACATCAATCACCTTTTTCCTTTGAGTGTTTGGTTTCAGTAGTCACCATTCGTTGTGTGTTTTTTTTTATGGTTCACTTGGTAGGATGTAGTCTCTTAGGCTTGTAATTAATGGTGTGATACTGAAAGCATTAGTTCTATCCGATGATATCCGAATACGCACGTGCTAGCTTCTTTCCTTTGGGGATGAGTAGGTGTTAATTCAAATTTTCAACAGAATCACGAAGTCTCATTTCGAATTCTCCTCCACATTCCTGTATCATTTTTCCTGTTCTCTTTAAATTGATTCGCAATAAATAATAAATTCGAACTTTTCTCCACTTAACACTGGAACCAGCGTGTGCCATATAATTTAATGAAACAGCTCCGGACAACAAATCAATGACCGGAAAGCATAAAAATAAATTAAATTTCCAAAAAATATAAATCGTCCTGAAGGAAAAAAAAATAATATTTTCCTGCTTGAAAATATTAAATAAAATATACCCCTCCACACAAGGAGAGGAGCATTTTCCAATATCTACCCCTCAGTAGAAATAATACCTGAGTTATCCTCAAAAGTCCTTTTTTTTGATTTATTCGAATGCTCTCGGGGGATTTAAGGCACCTCCAGGATGAAAAAAGGCATTCTCAGGGATTGTAATTAAGTAGAGGCTTTTTTATTTTGTTTTTCCTTCACCGAGAATCCGACCTCTGGACGCAATCCCACGACACGAAGGGAACCCCAAAAAGGATATTCGACTTCATTTGTCATTTCTTATCTCAGTCGATTTTCTTTAGCAAAGGATCACCGAAAAAGGTAAAACAAAACACGAAAGTGAGAGTTAAATCGCGTCTTCCAGCTTTTAACCCTGGGAATGGTATAACGATAACAACACGTAGCTACAAATCTCACAAGTAATCCAATCCTTTGCAGAGTGAACTGTGTCAGGATATATGTATGTATGTGAACAAACAAGGATAAAGGTAACTTTTTTTCTGATACTCAGGACGACAACGCCTGCAACCAACTACTTCATACACCGAAGGCCAATTGAATGAATAGAGGCAATTGAAAGGAACTGGAATAGCCCACTTGAACGGGCGATGGCAATCAGGACTTTGGCCATTTAGCAGGGTCAAAATGGGAATCTAGAATCGCATAAGGTAAACTTATTGCTTATACTAGTTTGGTCTGGTATTGTTTTTGGTCCTCAATGCCAAGGACAAGTTACAACTGTGATCTCATTCGTTTGGCCATGAATTTTAATCCTGTGGAGAGACGAAATTCACCAGCACAACAAATTGATATATCTCAATCATTTATTTATGCATGGGCGTAAGTTAGGTCCCCAGAGAGAGAGAGAAAGAAATTCCATTCAATTGTGTAGGGTGGTGTGCAATTTCTTCCTCACTCACTGCTGTTGTATGCAATCAAATTTACATAAAGTGTATCCTTGCGGTACGTAACAGGATGTTGATGTGTGTCGTTTAGTATGTAAATTTTTAAGATAATGTTTCACCAATGAAAATTTGTAAATTTCATGACTGAAGGAGAAGGAAATTTCCATTTGTGAAGTATGCCCGTTTAAAGAGGGACTAAAACATGTACGGATATGTACATAAGCGTTGTATTTTTATGGCTTTAAATCGGTTTATGTGGATAGTAAATTCGGATAAAAAGGGAGAAAATGCCGTCAGAGTGTTTCTGTTTTATGTCCGCAATTCGATGATGAGATACGAAGCAATTTGTTTGTTTATTTTTTTTATTTTTTTTTTAACTGAAGTTTATAGATGAGAGACGATTAAATAAATTCCCTTTATTTGTGAGTACGTTTTGGAGTACATACAAAGCTGTATTCTGATCCGACAAGCAATTATAAATTTGAATTTAGTTTTTGTGAATGTGACTGGAATTTAAAACAAACGGTCGTAAGCTGCTTAAAATGCATGTGCTTCGCTTTCCATAACGCACAAACAAAAAAAAATTGTAATAGGTCTATCGATTGTATGCAGAACAAGGATAATTGCATAGAAACATGGTAAAGCCGTCAATACAATAAGAACGATTTGGTATAGTTCGTTATGATATTCTTGGCGGTTTTCCGAAAACCCCGATAGATAGACAGAAAGATATTTGATAACAATACTGGAAATATGTAATGTCGTTGATTCGGAAGAAGCACAGAGTGCCAGATCCCTTGAACTCCAGCAAGTATTCAGCGAAATAAGGCAGTTGGAGGCGAACGAGTATCAGCACTAAATGCGTAATTCTGTCTAATTTTCTAGAAGTGATTGGATATCGATGGCAAGATTCTGGACTGGAGTATGACGACCCCAGCGAATGACTAGTCTCAAAACGTTGCAAATAACAACAACCGGATGCATTGTCATAGTGATGGGAGACTACAATGCCAAGAAAGGGAATGTCAACGAAGGACTTAGGCATGTCCTTGAGAAACACGAAAAATGCAACGGAAATGATTAGCGGATAGTATCACCTTACCTACGAACTGATGGAGTTCGAAGATCGCGCTAGAGCATAAATGTGGTGATGCTCCATTTTTGACCTGTGATCTACATAAAGGAGTTTCCTTCCCTCTTAGACTACCCACCTACCTAGACTTAAAATTTCTCAAGCAAAGTGTAGAAAGAATCAGCAGATCAATGGCCACCAATATTCAAGCTTGATCCTTAACACGGAGGTTCTGTCTTCCTTGTCGTCTCGAACCTGGGGGCTGTGATTCTAAGATCTTCCATGTTGGAGCATTATTGAACATTCTCCTGATGTGGCCGTAGTCAACGTGTTTTAGTTATCTGGATTACATGCACATCTTGGTACAACTCATAGAGTTCTTGGTTGCATCTTCTTCTCCATTCACCTTCCTCGCATACAGGACTGTATCGACGAAGAATTTTTCTCTCGAAAGTGTTCAATATCTGCTCTGCTTTCCTGCTTATCATCCTGCAATTGACTCCTTATAGCAGAACTGACAGAATCAATGCTTTCAGAGCATGTGAGCATGTTTTTAGAGCAAGACGAAATTTCCGTGATAGAAGTTTTGAACCCATTTGCTTCGGCAAACCGAAGCGGTTACCAAGGTAGGTAAACCCCTTAACCACTTCGAAGTTCCAACAGTGACGTTTTATTCTATGCGGTGGACAGATGCTTCTTTGTTCATTGACAACATGTACTTGGTTTTGACCTCATTCACTTCAAAGCCAACTCGTTTTGCCTGTTCTTCAATTGTTGTAAAAGCTTCTACGACGGCGCGCTGATAGCGACAGATGATTTCGATGTCATCTGCGTACCCCAGCAGCTGGACAGATTTGTTAAAGATAGTACCTTCCGTGTTCATACCTGCCCTGCGCACTATCTGTTCCAGTTCGAGATTGAAAAAGTCACATGATAGCGCATCTCCTTGCCGAAGGCCGGTGTATGTTTGGAATAGTTTGAAGGAACTGTTTTCGAACGCGTGTTTTCCAAAGACACGCAGCACAGCTGGATCAAGTTAGCCGGGATACCGAATTCGGCCATCGCCTTGTATGCTATTCATTGCCGATGAATGCTATCATATGTAGCTTTGAAGTCAACGAAGAGATGGTGAGTCTCGACTTGAAACTCGTTTGTGTTTTCCAGGATCTGCCTTAAAGCTCCTCTGGTAGATAATCAGAGCCGGTGGCTTGCTGTTCTTCAACTTTTTGGTAGTTAAGCTAACTTCTTCAATACTGGGAGAGGGGATGGCTTCTTCATTGACCGGATCCGGGTTTTTTTCTTGCCCTATTACTCTCTCTACCTGATACCTATTAAGTAGCTGCTAGAAATGCTGCTTAAACACATCTACTTTTCCCTCAACTTCGGTGGCTTGGTTTCCTTCACTGTTTCGAAAAGCCTGCTTTCTGGGTTTGAAGCCAGCTACCAGTTGCTTGGCTTTCCTAAAAAACATCCGGATGTTGTTCCTATCGCGAGACTCTTCGATATCCTTGGGCTTGATACTCTTCCCTCGCTTCACTTATTTGGATGAAGACCAGCTGAGGGATAGAAGGATCATCTATCGTGCATTTAAATCAGACTTAGGTGGGTGAAGAAAGAAACACCCGAACACGCATACAACCCCCAATAAGTATAAGTTCCCTTACCAACCAAAGCACTGAATGACAACAAGGCGATAGGACTTGACAGTATACCCGCGGAGCTCTTACGAACAGCTCTTATAAATAGGTCTACCAATCTCGGTTGACCTACTGCCAGTATTTATAGAGGAAGCTTGTGATAGTGAGATCTTCCTGACGATTGAAAGAAGGGAGTGACTGTAAAGTTCCTTCAAAAAGGTAATTTAATTCAGTTCACATATGGCAGAGGTATCTGCGTGCTGCCCATCGTAAATAAGGGAGTTATTCCTGCTCTGGATTCTCCTGTATCGATCACTTCGAACAGTTCTTTGAATACCGATCGCAAATTTCCCTGTTGTTCATCAAGTTTGAGAAGGCGCTCGATACTGTCAAAAGGTTGGTTAGTTGGCTTGCCAGGTGGGATAACAAAAGGCTATTTTCTTTCACCAATGTTGCTCCTACTGCTACTGTTGCTACTTTGTCAACGGAATTCATCAGCACTGTATGTATTCCTTGATAATCGGTGGACAAAGTGGGGATTTCGAATGTCTTGGGAGTATTGTGTCGGCCAATAGTAGAACCGAATTGGATACAGCCAGACGAATCCGCAGACCATAGTCTGAGTTCGCAATGTTGTCAAAAATTGCCAATTAGCTTAAGCACCATAACCATAGCACCAGCGTTGAGTCCTTGCTTTTATATGGATGCAGCACATGTAGAGTGACCTCTAAAATCACGCGAAACCTCCAAGAGTTCGATAACAGGTGCCTATGCAATATCTTAAGCAAGGAACTTTGAGGTGTTTCAAAATCCCGACGGAAACTGGACAGGTAAGTAGGCACTATCTGAGACGTATCACACAATGAAAGTAATTGAAGAATAGGGGATTGAGTGGGCCATCAAATCATTCTCGGACCTACTCTGATCAATGCCCTAAGTGTCTGTTATCTGCAGATTATACAGACTTATTACCGGATTGCGTCAGTTCCACTGATAATTGTTCATAAATTTCTCATGAAAAACGTCTAGTATCCTTCTGTTTGCAAAACGATACTCTCTCACTGCTTGAATAATTTAAATTTCAAATCTTAAAGTCTCACCAAGTACACTCCAACAGTAAGTTTATCTAGGTACCCTTCAACACCACTAACAAGAAAACACTTCGTCGAACTCTATTTAAAATAGATTTCTCCGAAACGGCTTTAGAATACCATTCCGTCTATAGATAGTGCACACTTCACTGCAAGTATCTCATCATCGACCATTATTGTGTATCTTGAACTTGTTTTTCTTTACATCTCCTCTTTCATAAACAAGAATTTCTTCTGGTTACTGAAGGATACCCTGATGCATCTCAACAATACAATTTCCTTGTAAAAATATTTATTTATTCTACAAGTTTTATTTTCAGTAAAATTTTATTTTTATACTTCCTTATTGTTAACATTAAGGTTAGTCCTGCCAGTTATGGTAACTTTGTTTTTTTTTTTTACTCGAATGTGGTTCAATAAATGTTCAACGGGTTGTTACTAACGTAACGTTCATCAATAATCCACATCAATAGAGCGTAACAACGAACGATGAATTGTTCCTATTTATGTAGAAATCGTTGTTGTCCTTTACCTTAACTGGGGCTATAACAAACAAAAATCGATTTCGAAACGATAGGAACACAAGAATGGACCGTAATTTGGATGGAAGTTGAGGAAAAAAAAAAAAAAAAAAGGTGAAAGTCTGTGTAATCAGTCGGTGATCTATAAAATTGGAATAGTTTGCACAGGATTAATGGGTCCGTTCTAAACGAAAGGGTTGTGCATATCAATAATCGTCCATTAGGCTTGTTATACTCAGTTGGATCTTGATTAATCAAAACAGATTGGGTTACCTATGTAGTTGCCTAAGGAATGACATGCTATTGATTGAGTCTGTTTGAATGTACATATTTATTTAATTACTGGAAATGCCAAACCAAACTATTATGCCTACCGCTGAGCTGGAATCCAGGTATGAGGCTTTATAAATTTCTTTTTTTGGAAATATATTGTTAAACTGAGCCAGACATCGTCATCTATTACAAATATTTACTATCAAAAAACTTTAAATGGACGTAAGGACATTTCAAAAGAAAAACAACCGTAGATACACAAATCCTGCAGAAACGATTGGTAGTAGAAAAAATAAACATAATTCCACTTTCTCTGCTGGATATACCAATAGTTCGTTACAAGCTATCTGCAGGACTGAGAAAGATACATTACGTCATGATGAAACGAAAAAGTAGTTCAAGGACTCTTCATTAACTTCGCTCTCAGCGACAATTTCAAAACAAAAAGTTGCAGATTTCGTTCATTCATTCTGGCTTTAAATGACATTTACTGATTTTTTTTTCTGTAAAGTTGAATCAGTTTACTATATGTTTACCTAAATACTTTCAAGGACACTAGATACGGAATCAAATTGTAACTTTACAAAGTAAGTCCTCATAAATGAAACAAAGTTCTATTTAAAAGGACTTGCAATCCTAAAATATGCAAGAAAAGTATTTTTTTTACCTCACCCAATGTATGTTTAATAATATGTGATCAAGATCTCCTCATTCGATGGAATTGGCTGCACTGGCGCTCGATTTAAATCTGCGAATGTCTTTTGCAAATTGCATGGTATTGACAAGATTAAATTAAATTAGTTTCTTTATAAAGTTTCCTATGGTCAGACGCCTTTTCAGTTTAGAAATATCGATGCATTTGAGTCAAGTTGATTTCAGATGATTCCTTAAAGAGTTCGATTCGAAGTTGTCTTTAAGAAACCAGATCTGATCTATCTGCTCCGAATTTAAATTGCGAAAGCATGTCATTTCTGTATAACAGTCGAAACCTTTTCTATTCTGAAATCGTGTGACTTTCGACAGGCATGCGAATTTTGTTGAGTATTTGAACTTTGATAAAGCGACATTAGGCCAATTTGGCTTTATGTCACTTATATCCATAAACAGTGGATTATATGCATATGGGGGGCATGCTGCCCGACTGTAACCCCCTTGTTTGGGATCACTGTTAGATTTGGTGTAGGTGCGAGGTTGGGTGTATGCAAGTTTCTTTAAATTTTTAGATTTGGCCTTATGTGACTGGAAATTATATCACGGCACCACATGGACTCTGTGGATTTGGGGATTAGGGAATTTGGGGATTCCACATGACCGAACGCTGATACAATTTACTCGTAAGCAAGAATTTCCGTAAACGTTTTGAAAACTATGTACTCTTCATTCAAGCAATACCAATATTCAAAGCTAGTGATGCTCACAACTGTGAACTCATCTGATCTTCGAAATTCATGGTTATCGTTCATGATGTTTAGTACATAATTTTTACACAACATTGAAATCATTACCTTCACATACGCTTTTACTTAAGGTCTTAAGGAATCTGTGGCATCTAAGGCCCAGATGGGTTCTGTGTTCTTGACGAATTGAGCTCAACTCGGCAATAGATGAATTTGAATGTGTCAATATCGGAGTTGAGCTCTGTAAACATGAACTGTTGTATTACGTATCCAGCACTTGGAATCCTTGCCTTGGAACCGTTAAAGTGTAAGCCAAGTTAAGGATACAGTTGTCCTCGAAGGAATGGTTTAAATTCCGAGTGAGAAGATTTGATGAATTAAAAATAGGGTGACGTATTTAGGTGACGAGTTAACGAAAAAGGATTCCGTACTCCGTACATTCTGCAACCTCAAAGAATTAGCGAAATATCCCACCTGCATAATATCCCGAATACTTGTACCAAAATACAATAAAAGCTGAACGTCTCTGTACTTACTGATTATAATCTACTATGAAGTCAAACATTGGAACTAAAACTAAATGACAACGACTTGTACAGAGGGTGCAGCAACAAAAAAGCCCGCGAGGATAGTCCCCACTTTTTTTTTCCACAGCCCAAGCCTCTGTCATCTTAGAGATAAGCGAGAATAAAACAGTTTTCGTTAAGCCAATATTCGACCGCCATTTTAAGAGTCAAAAAATTATCCACAATTGAATAACATTGATTACTACGGCTTACTACTGATTATCTCTACAAAGAAGTGTCCACCAGGAGGTATTTCAGTTAATGCCAATTTGTTTCATGACCAATCTAAAGCCTCATTCCATTTACATCCTCAAACATAAGACCTGCAACTGTGTGAACATTGGTTCACTTACTTCTCCGCTTATACAAATGGGACAAAAAAGCGATGATCCTTCTTATACAACTACGGATTCATTGTTTCGGAACTCACTCTTTCTAGGACAATTCTACTGGATTAAAATGTGCACTTTACTGAAGCCAGTTATCCTAGCAATTTTAATAACCAGACTATTTTCAAAGGAGGATAGAAGAGTTAGTACAAACTTTTCTAATTTCTGAAACGTGGAGATGTGTACTCAGAGACTTAAATAAAAAGATGGCTTCCAAAAAAAAAGAGCCTGGAAGCAATGCTGACCAAAGCAAAAATAACCCAAAAGCAACATTTCCTTCTTCTTCAAAAAAAAAAAAAACGGTCTTTTAAAAAACGGAATGAAAATCATTCTGCATGCATGAATCTGCTGAGATATCTAAAGTTGTTTTTTTTTTTGTTTTGTTAAATCCTTAAAGGACACCGCAAGGCAAGCAAAAAAATGCATTGCATCTCCTGCCATTATAAAAAAATTTCATTATGTCAAGCAAACCTCAACTTTTTAGAGTTCACCATGATAATTAAAAAAGTTTTTATTTTTTATATTTTCATTGTCAAAGGATTAGAAACCACTACCTACACAGAAAGTACACTTTATTGTCGTTTATTCAGATGTCACAGGAAAAATTAGTTTCACTTTGGGAGAGAAAATAATAAAAGGATGCCAATTGCTTGCCACGAGCTATTTCATCAAACCAGGAATCCTTGCCAGGATATCCAATTAAATTGAATAAATGTATCGATTCATTATGCATAAACTAGAGACACACTCTTGATAAATGAAGCAAGGATATTACGAAAATACTAATCACTGTCAATGAGAAATACCATTTCAAAGCGTGTGTGGCAGATGAAACGTCACATGCTCTCTATTGTTTTGTAATTAATTAAGTGTCAGTATAAATAATTGTGGTTAGGTTGGCTTTGATTAATTGCGATGCCTAGATTTATTTTAATTTTTTTTCTTATCATAAAATTTACATACCTACTAAAGACATTATTTAATGCCCAAAGGAGGCTAATTAATCATTTAAATAAAATTCAATTAGAAGCCATCACAAACTTGAAGGGAATTTTGGGTACACAGCAAAGGATAGGCATTCTGGCTTTATCTATCTAACACTGCGTCGGGATTTAATTAAACGGAAGTGAAAAGAAAGGATAAACAACATAGATACGAAGATTCCATTTCAAAAGTACATTTTTGTAAAATGATACCTTCTGTTGAGCGGAAGTCATTTTAATTAGGATCCTTAAAGGTTACTCATCATTTTTGTTTAATTTTTTTCGTTCTTGCAGAGTGGATAATATTAAATATCCTCTGAGTAAAATGGAAGGGCTATTTTAAGCCATTCACTTAGAGTTGGAATGAAGTTTATAAGACCGTAATTGAAATGTATGATGAGGAACAAACATGAAGTAGAAGACTACATTGAACAAACTTGTTGCTACATATAACTTTGTACTGTATCTATGTGTATTAAGATACGAGCAATATTCTCTCATCTTACACAAAAATGATGTACATAGTTGTATTTTGAAGAGGACTTGACTTAAGGGGCTATTGTGGTGAAGTGACTACTCAATTAGATTTAGTTAAATCTGACGATAGTATATGTACACACATTATGTATGTAGCTTCTATTCAAGACTTTTAATCAAATTTTCAGTACAGTATGTTGTATTTTTGCAGAAATATTTTAACGCAAGTGGGGAAAATATAGTCGATACATATTTCTGCAGATAATATGTTGCAGGTATGTAGGCTTTGTTATCTACAAAGCGTATTATTCGATCAACATAACTCTAACGGAATAAAAACTCTTAGCCTGTGACTCTGGTGACTGTCATTCTATTAAGATTTTGTCATACCTGAGACACATATGTGAAAAACATTTCTAGACTTTAAATTAACCTAACACGAAAAGTCTTCTATCCAAATACCAGTCAGGGTCAATACCAGGTTTAGAGTAAGTCAAAGATACTCTACCAACCTGATATAAATATTTACATACGTTTATAAATAATTAATAAAATTTATCCCGAATTTAATAATGATTGGTTATTGGCGCTTTCTTGAATTTACAAAGAGCCATCAAGAGCGTCCACTTTATTTTTTATTTATTGCCGAATGAATGCTCGAAAACTATATTTTTTAAATGGAAAGCTCACAAAAGAGAAGAGGTTCCACAAAGTTCCATATTAAGCTCGATATTCTTTTGCATATATGTACAGAGTGAGCCATTTAAATTTTCAGCATCTGACAACCCTTTGACGTCAGTTTTGAGATGAGCTTATGACAGCGCATGTTCGAAGTATCAGTCCAATTGATACCATGGATCACTACATGTGTAGTTTGAAGAATTTTTTTAGGGTATTTGCAGTCGGACAGACGTAGAGGACTAACTAAGAATCCAGTTTTTGAGTTTATACGTTTATAAATTTTTGTGTTTTTAAGACGTGTATAAATACGAGAACTGAAATAGATATAATTCGACAGTTTCAAGCTTAATGTAGGTCCTTTAATTTAAAATAAAATATTGCGACGCAATTCTATCTGTCATAAAGTACAATACATTTGAATTTGTTAACTTAAACCAGTGGTTATGTTAATATGTTTTGGTAGCTAAACATATGCAAATTTATGATAGAATTTCAAAGATAATCATAACTTCATTTCACATGTTGTAAAATTTTCGTGCAGAACTAATCATATATGAGTCTATCATTTTCCACGACTGAAAGATTTTGAACTGTTTTACACCAGTTTTTAGGACGCACTAAATTGTAACATAATGTACCTTATATAGGTAATCGTATACTGTACAGAATATCTCCCTTAACTGGCGTCGATTTCCTTCCTTTTAGTCGTATTAAAATGCCAAACGAAAAATAGGTTTTCAGGTTTCTATATCATGGTAATAAAAACATATTGTCCAACGATTAGGAGAAAATATGAACATGCATTTTGAAATTTGCTTCATCGTTTATTCGGCTATAGAAATTTAGTGAGATTGTAATTTCTGAGTTTATGGTTATTGGTGATCATAAAATGATATAGAAAAGAGCTTTTTTAAGTATTCAAATCTAAATGACATGGGTTGGATTGGGTGGTTGTTGGTGCTTTGTAAGGACACATTTAAACGTAAAGAAAATTCATTGTGATAAGGACATACAAAATGAAATAATTTCTTTGTGAAAAGAAGAAAAGAAGTATAACAAATTCATTGGTACAATACCAAGTTTATCTGTCTTTCTGTTGAAGTGGCTTAACCAAATATAGATTCAAAGTCAAACAAACTACTGTTAAATTTATACCGAAAGACTCTATTGAAAAAATCAAGTGTTTCAACTAAAAAATCCTATTGGTACATATACATATGCTGCTGAAAATTTCACAACTGAAATACTGATCCAAAATAGTTATCGCTGCCACTTAAAGGAACATTATATGTACATATGTTCATATGTCCATGTACTTGCTGACAATATTCAAAAAATTTCATATCCTGTCTAAGTTACTATCATATGAATGCCACAAAGACGATTACAATAGTCAACTACCGAAGAGCCTAGATAATGCTAAATTTTTCTAAAACCCAGATACGTCAAAGTATGAAGTAATCAAGGATCCTGACTTGACTACCGAGTTATTGATTCATGAACTAGTAGTAGAAGAACGTTGTTTTGTTATCTTATCACACTTAGTTTTGACATTCATAATAAAAGTAGTTATTACAGACAGGGTGACGATGGAATGCGTTCGTTGTTCCTTAGGACTCAGTCAAGTTGTACGATTCTTTAATATATTTCTTTAAAAGAAAGCGCCGCTTGTTCACTGAAAATATTTACTTTTTGGGACCCAGGGACTAGCTTTTCAGGGGCCTACTGTTTAATGTCGTATCCAAAGGTCAATTTTTGTTTTTGAGAAGTTTTTCATGCCATTTTTACTTTCAGATGTTTGTCAGATGTTCGCGAAAGGTGGGGCCGTAAAAGAAATTTTGTATGGGAATTAAACCTTTAACCCCTCGCTCCGTATTCCAAATTTTTGAAAAAAATTATTAGGGCACAATTTATAGGCAATACAATTCCCTTTAATTCACCTATACATAATATAGAGCCCCTCCCACTTTTTGAAGAAGTTTTTTGAAAAAACAAAATATTTTTTTAATAAAATTTCGCCAATAATATCCGTTAAAAGTTATCATGGTAGTACTCTCAAGACTATAGAAGGGCACACCCACTTTATTAGGCCTCATATGTAATAAGAACAAGCCTTGAATTTCAAAAAATTTACAGAAACTCAGTTTTATATTTTTGCGGTACGAAATGGATCGATTCAAGCTTGAACAAATAAAATGGGAAATGTTGCAAAATTACTTTCAAAGTGACTGTGTTGCTGAAACAGTGCAAAAAAAAGAAATTTCAGTCGAAATAGTGCACCTACCATGTTCGTCCTGTGCGCTCAACATTGCAGCTGTCGTGGTGATTTTTTGGAGTGGTGGCATTACTGGCCCATTTTTCTTCCAAGACGACAATCGAAGAAACCCTTCAGTCAATGAAGAGCGCTACCGAGGCATGTTAACCGATTTGTATGGCCAGAAATTGAGGATGTGAACTTAAGCGAGCTAATATTTTTTTTTTTTTGTGAGGTGACATTTAAGATGAAAGATACTATGCGAATAATCCAGAGAAGATTCAGACACTAAAGAACAATATTGGTCAAGTTATTCGTGAAATAAGGGCCGAAACCATTGAAAATTGTATTGAACAATTGGGTAGACATGATGAAATATTTCATAATTAATCGGAAGGCTTACTCTTTTCAATAAAGTAACAATCGTTGAAATATATTGAACAGTGTTTTTGTTTATAGCCATTTAAAAAAAAATAACAGATTGCCCACCGTTTACTATCGCACACAGACGATATTGACATAAATGGCAGAACTCAGCTCGCTGTCACCATTGTGTTCGCTAATATCGAAAAATGCACGGTAGCCATTTGAGATGGCTATGACATGTAGAGCGGATGCACACAAGCGCTCCAGTCCACAGACTGGAAAGAACAATACAGTATAGGAACACCTCGCCTTAAGTGGCACGAACTAGCAGAAGGTGACTTCAACGAACTTGGAGTGCGCAACTGGAAGCAATTACCTAATACCTGGGCTCAACCGGAGAAGTTTGTTGGGTGAGGTCCAGATTCATTTCGAACTTTAGCACCGCACAACCTTAGTAAGTAAGTAAGGTTGGAGTAGATATTTATAATTTATTCATTCATGTCACAAGCAAATGCACTATTTATTTCAACATTGCCACCCTTATTTAGTACTACTAGTTTATGTAGATATTACTTTTGTCTTTTCGCAAAGAGTATATAAAATAGTTTTTAGGATCCTTAATAGAAATTGGAAGCCGTGGTTAGTTCGTCAAACTACTGAGTAAGAGGTTCGAGATTCCCAAACAACAATAAACTTTTTTTTGCGGAGCGAACGTGTGCCAAACATCCGGCATTAAATGGAAGACCCTTTCCCAAAGAAGACTGCTCTATCTAGGAGTAGGAATATTTATCTTTTCTTGTTATTCTCTAAAGTTATATTGTCATTTTTTGTACAGAAATATTAATAAGAATTTTTTTCAAAAAAAAGTATCATATTTGGGTACAGAAATAAGGCTGATTTTAAAAAAAAAATCCAACATACATAGTGTTGTATGTATGTATTATAATTTATAACACATGAAATTAGGAAAACAAAAAATTGTGTGTACAGTCACAGTTTAGTAAATTATTTCAAAACTATCTGTAAATCGTTTTAAACCTATAATTTGTCAAATGTCATATCGCCCATTTGCACATTTTTAGACGATTTAACACTATGACAGATCGACCAAAAAATAAAAATGTCACCCAAAGCAGATATAGGCGTTTAGTCGCAATCCGAAAATACCAACAATCATACAAATTTATTAAAAAAATTAAAAGTGACACATTTTTGTCTTTATGAAATTTGCCCTCCAAAAATAAGGCCACAAAAATGGGATAACTTTTGATACTAAAATAAGGCCTCATTTTAAATGTAGAAATAATGCCCCAACGAAATGAAAAAATACCCCATAAGTTAGTTTGTTCCTTTTAGTATACTAGGAAGTAAAAACTGTGGCACAGGAATAGATTACGGACCTGTTCAGTAAGATTTCAGTCCAGAAATAAAAGTGGGTGGCCTTGTATCCAACCTAACCTATGTACCTACTTTCTTAAGACGAATGGTGATCGTTAAGGAGCGAGCGGTGATGTAAAATTGGATGAACATATAGACCTTTTTTTACCTTCCTTTACAAGTGTAATTATGTCCAAAATGAGAAAACATTAAAAATTACTTCACCACTCACTTCGCTTCACTGTTCTTTAACGATCATCGTACATATAATGAAGAACCAACAGTCTGCTGTGGCAGTTAATGTAATTGTTACAGTTCATTTTGAATAGACTTTTAAGTCCCAATTCAACGAAAATGACAAATCGAACAAAATCAGTTATATTTTTTGAGCAATTTAATATTATGCTAAGGAGCCCAAAAATTAAAAACGTCATTTTGGGCGATTTGTCATTTTTTCGTATTTTTTTTTCGGATACAGAGCTGTTAATGAATTCTAACAAAACCTCATATTTTCTGGGCGTTTTGACATTTTTTAATTATTGCGCGATCTGTGATGATGTCAAATCGCCCAAGATTTTTAGGTCATTTGACATAGTGCCTTTAAAAAATATTAATTTCGACTTTGTCTATATTTCTAACTGTTGGCAAGCTACAACGACTCAATTTATTTTCACTTCGCCACTCGCATCAGTCATCATTAGTCAGTCCGTAGAACTGTTGGTAAAGGGTATAATCGAGTATACACAGAGTCAAAAATATATCATGTTGCAGTAAACAGATGCACCTGCAGTACCTTTCTTTTCATACAAATTTTGACAGTCAAAAATCAAGAGCACAAGTGAATCTCAAATGAAAACAGCATATTTTTAGTTCAATACCTAGTAACCCTAGTTCAATACCTAGTAAATTGCTACTTAATAGTAAAGTGCTCCAGAGTCAATTATTTAAATAATTTATTATTATTTTTTGCTTACTGAATTTTGCATATTTTTCGCAAAAAAAATGTAATATAGGTGTCGCTTTTATTCTTTGGCAGGCGCAGTTTGAATCAACACCGTGAACTTCTTAATACGACATAGACGTCATCCTTTTAAACTGCATCTACTAGTTCGTAGTAGGCAATAGTGAGTAGAAGCTATGTATGTATATTCTAACTTCTCACAATAATTCGTGTGAAATGAAAGGCACCTTTAGTTTATTACCATATCTGAAGGATAGTTTTTTTTTTAAAGATTTTCAATGACAGTTATTTTTTTTATAATTTCCTTACGCTCCAGGTGTTATGATTAAACTTCAAGTGTTAAGACACACCGCGAATGAAAGTTATTGACTAACGCCTAGCATTAAGCATAGGATGGATCGGAAATGAATAGTGGAATAGGACAAATTTTTGTTGTGTAGTGGTTTTAGAAACTCAGGCAATGTTAGTTTTCAGTATTTGCTCCATGAGTGGTGTCCGCACTTAGCGGGCAATCGTTGCGAATTTTTACCTTCATCATAATTCACTTTAAGGGCGTTACATTCAATGTTAATACTACAAATATTGAACAAATATTGGACTAGTACGCACAACCTTCCATTCAATAGACCGATACAGTACCACTACACTTTGGTCACAAACACTTATACCTTCTGATGTTTGCCAAACGTTCGCAAGGTGTTCTGTCGTGCAAACAACATTTTCAATAGATGTGGGATTGAAACTATAAATTCTTCGGTTCAGAGAAGAAGCAGAAAAGGACCAAACAACATTTCTTCCACATACCAAAAACTGACAATAATTTTACTGGGACTTGCTTCAGCCTTACACTCGTTTTAAGTTTTTTTATCGTATTAGTAAAACCGAGTCTCTACATATTTTACAATGTAGTGAATTATTCGAAACATTCGCTCCTGATTTCGAACATCAAAGACCTGAACATTCAGGTTATAATGGTGTAAAGCACAGATTGTTTGCTTATGACCTGAATTATATAGTTTCAAGTATTTCTGATGAATAGTATTCAGCAGACATCCTTCCTTACTAAAAATACATATATTCGTGTTTCATTAGAACGAGGTTCTGCTTGGTGATAAGTGAAATATAGGTTTGAGTGTAACGTGTTTTTAAGTTTTAAACTGAAAAAGTTCTACATCTGCATTCTTTAAGGATCATCATCCAATGCTGCTATTCCAAACTTTTAGTACCTTGAAGAAATTTGTACTTAAGAATAAGGACATTTCCTTTCTGGTTGACGGTTATCCCTCTGATCGCTTATTTCATAAACAACCTTCGATAATTCGAAATTTGTTATTTGCTAATATATGTTTATTTCACCTAAAAGATCTCCACATATGAATAGCATAATTACTTGTCATATACTACATTTGCAAACTGCTTAGCTCAATGACCATATAAACCAAAGCTATCGGCCTTAATTTTTAGGAATTCGAGATTTCGATATTTACTATCTGTAAAATTTGACCAAGTACCTTGATGACCCAGATTTTGTATAAATTTTTTTTTTTTGAGCTAAAGAGAGATTGTTGCTAACTAAAATCCACAAACTGAGCTCAACACCTATCAGTAGTTTCTTAAAATTCATTTGAGTTAATGAAAATATGTTTGCACAACTTGGATACTTATGTATGTATATAGAACTAAACCAGGCTTTAATGTAGTGTCAACAATTATCATGTAATCATTTGAGTATTTAAAAAAAATCGATAGCATTCTCCTGAATCTAAATTCATCCATCCTCAGCCTTGTAATGAGATATGGAAATGACAGTAATCCGAATATCTATGCATTAATTCGAAGAAACTGGTATACAAGCTCATTTCAAAACATCAGAACGTGAGCTGTTTTTGTGTATAATGTAAATGCATACATAACACCAAATGAAATAAACCATTTTCATGTCCGTATTATTGTTTATTTTCTTATATAAAAAATTATTTTTATTATAACTTATTTATATTTTAATTTAAGTTTATTTGAAAGTATTTGTACCAAAACAATTAAAACCCCATCTGGACCTCAAAAAAAAAAAAAATAACAAAAATCAATTTCAAGAACAATAGCCGGTCCTAGATACACTCAACCATGATATGTGTGCAACAAAAAAAATTTCAACTACCATATAAAATTCATAAGCTCCCATAGCATTAATTAAATAATAACAATGTAAATATGATGGTTTTCCAGTGTTTTTATCAAAAGAACCCTTTTTTGTTTCCCAAAAATATTTATCCAAAAATTTCGACCAAAATATCCCAACGAGAGAACAATCAACTGACTGCCCAAAGCCAATTTGTGGTGGTACGCAAAATTAGTCCAACCCGACGACGAAACAATACGTAGCCATTAAATACGAGTATGTATTCATATTTGTAACATAAAGACCAACATTTTTTTTTGTCTTCTATAGACACCGGACGTCCCTATTGTTTTCAGGGATTTTACAGAATTAAATACAGATCCACTTACCGTGCTGTCCTCATATCCTGTCGTTAAAAGCTGTATATCAATTTCAATATCCACATCCATGTCCGTCGTTTGTCCTATGGCAGCAGACATTTTGTGATCCAGTGAAATGTTTTGTATCCTTTTTTATGAATTTATGTTTAAAAAAAATATATACATATATAACTTATATCACACAACACAAGGCTTAGGGACAACTAAAAACAAAAAAAAACTAATGAAAAACAACAAATACAACTTTTTTTATATGATCACAACACACAGGTGTATCCTTTCTATCTATTTTTTAATCTCTCTTCCTAGTCAGCATTTTTTTTTTATTCTATACATATACACAGAATTTATTACTTTTATTACATGGGGGAGAACTAAAGGACTTTCAATAAGAGCACACGGTCTCTACATTTTTTCTGTAGTGTTGGTAGGTAATATTTATGTATGTATGTATATTTTTTTAATTTAAATTTAAAAGGATGTTTGGTTTTGTTTTTATTTTAACAATTAAACCCGTTCGAATGTACTGTCCTATGGCTCATTTTTCTTTGTAATTACTATCACGCACACTAGTCCCTTAGAGGACATTTATTAAAACCCGTAAATCAAACGAGAAGGCGTCCCGCAAAACGACGACGACGACGAATAAGGGGGATAAAAGAGATTTCCAAGATAATGCTGTTTACGTTAACACGACCACTCTCTCTGAAGTTGGATCCTCTTAAGGAAATCCAAGACATAAATTCGCGTGGTAGGTATTAGGAGAACACACTATTATCATTATTATTTCTGGAAGCCCTCGAGCGAGACAAAGCAAAACACCGAGAACCGAGAACAAAGCCAGATGACAGAAAACGCACACACGGCGATAAATTTTCCAAACACTCTGCTGTATATCTCTTATTTAGGAGGACACTGTGTGTGCATCCTTTTTGTGCGCGAACACTTAACAAAACACAGAAAAAAAAAATAAGCACCCGCAGAGCTATATGCGATGATCTATGGCTATGACATGAAGTAGTGGAAAGGACGAGTACCGCATTTTTGAGCGTCCGCACTTTTTGCCAATTTAAACCGAATCAGATGAAAGCTTAACGTTAACTGAATGATTCTGTTAACTTTATCATAGGATCCCTATGTGTGTTTACAGGATTTCGTTACATGGTGTAAGGACACACATTGGTGATGTTCAACAGGATGGCACAACAGGCTAGCTCTCTCCGAGCTGAATATCGACGCTGGCGCAGGAAGCTTTCACCTGTTGTGCGTGTTTCCTTTTCACCCGCCGCCGCACAGACTGTTCTGTTCGGGTGAAAGCTACTTCGTTTGGGGATAAGAATGATTTGGTTGCCAGATTAGACTGCGATTTTCATTCCGTTGTAAGACACTTGAATCGACCTCTTTTGCTGTCTCTCCCTCACGGTGTAGCTATAAAAGTCACCCGCAACTGGTGTTGGCAATTTAGAGCATTTCTATTCTTACCCGATCCAATGGAGACGACGACGACGATGACGATGATGACGACCCTCTCAAGATTCGCTTCGTACATTTTTTTTTATCGCATCTCCTATTGTTGTTTGGCCGCTCTCCAAGGAGGAGAGTGGGTGGGCGGTGGGATAGGCGCGAAAATCTTCCATAGTCTTGTCATGGAACATCATATCATGGTCCCGTGAATTTATTTCTATGATACCAGGGGCAACACAAAGAATTTATGACCGCCACAAAAGGGGTGTTTTGTTGGCATTGGTGGTCGTTTATTCCTCGGATTGCTGCTAGGGTGGGTTGGATTCATGTGTGCACTTGGGGTGATTACATTCATTGGCCGTGTGGATGGACTTTTATTGTTTGCTGTGATTGACATTCAAGTGTCAGTTTGAGTGGCATAAATAAAACGCTTAAATTTTTGATTGTTTGTTGTTTTTTCCCTTTCTTATCTGCGCATAGCATAGTAATGGAGGGTTAAGTAGTCTGGAAGAGTGTTACTTCTGAGGATGAGTTGTTATGCTGTAGGTGCTCGGATTTTAACGAGAAATTGTTGCAACTTTTTTTTCTGATTTAATTGGATGTGACTCTGTGTGATCATGTAAAAAAAAAAGCGGCATATTAACTGCGCATCCATGAGGTTAAATAAATTTTATGAAGTCGAGCCCGCGTCGTTATGGATGTTTTTATGTTCTCGTTTAATTGGACGGAATAAAATATGAAATAAATGAACCGTGCTGTTTACGGATTTATTTACATAATTATATTTATTTACGAAAAAAAATTCAAGGCATTGGATGTGTCTATTACGTTTTGGCAAATTATTTTCTGACAATGGCATTTCATTATAAATAAAAGTTTCTATTACTGCTTGCGCCAACATAGAATTACAGTCCGATATGCCATTTTTTTAACGTGTAGATACATGATTATGATCATCAGATACATTCAATATTCATCAGTTCTCTATTATTTCCATCATTTGCATAAAATATTGTTCGATATGCTGTGATTTGAAATGAAATAAAACACGATTCATGCAAACGTAGTTGCTGTTTACTATTCTAAACTCATACTCATAGTATTTTACACAAAATAGGTTAGAATCAGTGTGCCTATAGTACTGGTGTAATGGAATTGCTTTTTTCGACAGAAGTCAATATGACTACAAAACAACATTGTGTTCAGTTATACATATTAAGGACACCCAAAAAACATTCCCCTGCAGGATTACTATTATATTTGGATCCTCTTCCTTCGGGATCTTACACTAATTCCATAGAGCGATCCATTCTTTTATAAAAGTTTGCCTTGTACAAAAAATTTTTGGAATCATGTTAGAGAGTCTTGTACATTAATTTAGACTTGGGCCACAATAATTGCAGTGGAACTAAAAGACGACAAAAGCTAATGTCTTATATTTCATAGAACTTTAGCATAAATGTGAAGTAGCCTTTACAAAGAGAAGGAGTCTATCAAGGTTGAAATCAATCACCTCAACCTTTTAAAGAAAGGTAGGACTCCTAAGGTAGCTATCCGAATTTACATAGCTAAAAGCTGAATATTCTTTAAAAAAAGGATGTTCAAGACAGCATCTATATTTGCTTTCGCTTCTTATGAAAGTGATTTTAAGATATCCATTTACGGGACTGAAACCAGTACCAAAAGTGACAAATGATCCGATGTCACTTTTGTCTATTCAGTTTGATGAGACACTTAGTCCTGAGCTTAACGATAGTCTATTTACAGCAGAATAGACTTTGTTAGCTGCTTGAGGATCCTGTATGGAACGATCCAAGTGATCTGCAATAAAACCTGGAAAATATTTTCTGGACACAGTGTCAAGTGATCCATTCTGGTTTTTTGCTATTAGACCACCTTCTACCTCTGTATATTTGTAGGTTCAGTAAAGATAAATTTTGGGTCCAAAATGATACCCAAATACCAAAATACTAATTAGCTGCCAAAGAAATAGTGAACAGCTTATTTGCAGTCTGTTTAACTAGAAAAACCACCGACTATGTTAAGTACAGAACCTATTAGTCCAAACAGAGATGGTATGTTACGTCGACTGACAATGATAGTCTCATCACCGATGTTGCAGAGTATTCTTCCCTATTAAAGTTTTGCAGCAAAAAATCAGCTGATAAATTCTAGAAAATGACAGAAAGCATTTAACAGTATTGTCATAGCTTCCATTATTTCACTGCTTTTATGTGAATTATGGAAAAGATATGGCTATCAAATGCTTCCACAATGTTCTCGAAATCGACGAGAGGATAGATTTTATCTTAAACTGCACTGAGATCACCGGCCATAGATTCCAATAATGCTTACTCCATAGATTTGCCTCTTTGATAGGGTGGGTCCAACTGTCTGTGTTATTCACTTCAGTTTCCCAATGCCCTTCAGCAGAAAGGTGGATAAGTTCATAGTCCTAAAGCTGCCTACAACTTAAGGCATTTTTCCCTGGTTTATGGATAGAAATCGCCTTAGCTCTCCTCCTTGCAAGAGAAAAGCCCATAGCATATATAAGTGAAGAATGGCAGAAGGATGGCTTTCATGTCTCGTAGATAACTATTTCCAGATTTCTTTTGATAGTGGCGAACATTTTCCAGATGCTGCACCCATGTAACAGCACGGATTAAACATTGGTGTGTTATCTAATAGATGGACACCATATTGCAGATTTTGATTGTTTATTCCATTGCCAATATCCTGCTTAAATTTTCCGTCAATTGTAACAATACTTCCAAGGTATTGGAAATACCTCCCCAACAGTGGTCTTGCAGTGATAACTTCTAAGAATGAGTTAGTTCGAAGGCTGAAGATTTGATCGTGTTAATCCTCTTTCACTCGACGTTTGCTTTCCTCTCCATATTCGCTGCCATTTGATGGCGGTCCATGCTAATAAGTAAACGTCGTCAGTGTAGTCTAAATGTTTTAGCTTATATGTTAGACTTTACTAATTCCATCGATTACAATCGATAGAGCAGCGTGGAGCACATCAATTATCGCCAATTAGAGTAATATCGGTGAAAGGATATCTACATCCTTGTTGTGCAGAAGTTTATATTTCTAGTTCCTCTGACACCTAATTGTTTGTCTGGTATGTCAATGCAGCACAAGATAAGCCAAATAAACTCACCCGTCATGATCGTACGCTTTTTCGAAATTGACGAACAGCGGATGAATCGGTGATCGATATTCGATGCACTGCTCAATGATGATCCGCAGGGAATTGATATGGTCAATATAGCCGGATCTAGAGCGGGAACCTGCTTCCTCGGCGAATGTTGAACCGCTCAGTCATCTTTAGAAATTACAAACAGTAGTTTAAGGCGGCCTTTGAAGTAAAGGAGCACGATTCCATGGATTTGGAAATGCTAATATCCCTGTCAGATATTGCATTATATTTCAGCCAGGACAAGACTCCCTTGATCGCCAAAATTTAGGCCTGAAAAAGGCTACAATGATCTGGGAGGCGGAAAGATATGCTGAAATTAATTTTGACGGAGAAGACACTACAGCCCACCCACTCTTCAGTCTTGGAGCCATCCTTGCAAAGGTGACCTGAACTGTTCTCAGGTCGAGGAGCAGTGACCCATACACTACGATCAAAAAACAGGACTGATGGAGTGTAGTCGGTGTCTTCTAAGGTTAAATTGAGGAGATGAATAATCAAGGAGTGGCTCTCATGATAGCTAGACCACTTTGAAAAGGCTTTGAGTCAGATAGCCGCATTATCAGCTAAGTGCTTGCCAAGAATATTTAAGGCAAGAAGGTGGACGTTGGAGATTAACGCCACTGGGAGAAGTACTCAATATACCACTGATGCACATACATACATGCAGTTCTTTCCACTTTAGATAAGAGATTGAGGTGAATAGCCCTATAAAGCGCCGGCCACCAGACGCCATACAGTGGTACATTCCTGATAACGAATACGTACGTCAGCGTATGATATAAGGTTGCAAACACCAGCTCCTACCTATGGCCTTCTTACAGGAGTATAGAGCCATAGTTGCTTTGTTTACGCGTTCAAGTATATTGGCTTTCCGGTTTTGTTCCCTGTCTAAAATGAGATGCAAGTATCTTTAAAGGAGAGACTGGCCTCATTACTTGGGCAACTTGGGCAACTTTATATTTCCTCGTAAAGAGGACAAGTTCTATTTTGAGGGTGTTAGAACCTAGTCCGACTTTTGAGGTCAATGTAGTAGGAGGATTTGCTTCAGAGTATCAGGCTGTTTTTCATTGGCGGCATAATCAATGTCATCTGCATAGGCATCCACTCTGCAACCAGTATTTTATTTGTCCATTAGAAGCCCGTTGACCACTTTATTCTAAAGAAAAGACGCCACCCTGAGGTGTGCCGCAACTAACAAATCTTCTAGCCGATGCACCGCTCACCTGCGAACTGATAATCCTTTTTTTTTTTGTTGCGCTGGAAGGGTGAAACCATTCATGGATACTCCTTAGCCTGTGCTACGAGTTAATGTCAGACTCCATGCTCATACAAATTTACGTGACTACAACACCCCCCTAACCATGTCCTGGCTCCCCCTACGGAACCGTCGGTCAAGGCATTCCTTCATAGTAGTGAGCAATTGATTGATGAATACTTAAAGCGAAGAATCGGCTTTCAGGCTTGCAAGTGCATCCATTGCCACAGGTTTGATATTGTTAAAGGTTCCCTTAATATTCCCTTAACCCAACCATCGTACATTTCTAAATAGTCAGTGAATTTTCAATGATGTCTGCTGCCGAGTGCAAAGCTCTTTCGATTGATTTGCCTTTATAATACGCATTTTGCGACGCAGAAAGCATATACATATGCACTAGTTCTCTGGTGTAAGTGGATATCAACCAGTCGCTCTAGTGTTTTCAATAGAATGGATGATAGGCTGATAGGTGGGACATCCTTTGGTTCTACGTGCGAGCGTTTACCTGCTTTGGGTATGAAAACAACTTTGATCTCGGTCCACATTTTGGGAACTCAGACAACCAGACATGATGGCTTTAAGCCAAGGGAACACGTGGTCTTCTGATTGCCGAAGCTTAGTAATGGTACTATCCGAGCCTGGGGATTTGTATGGTTTGAAACTGCGCTTGGTCCAAACGATCTTTTCAGTAGTAACTATTTTCGTGGAGTTGCTGCACGGTGGAGAGAAAGTGATTTCGAATAGATGTACAGCAACTGAGGAACCAAGAGAATGCGTGTCTAATAGAATTTTTTTTTTGGGTTAATTTGATTTACAATATCTTAATTTAGATTAACTGAAGGTCGATGGAGGTTGTCCGGTGACCATATGGATGCATCAGGTGGCTGGGTATAAAGTGCTTTTCGGTTTTGAAGGACTCTTCTATGCTTTCGCAGAAAGGTCTCCAAAAACTTCGTTTCTCCTTCCTCCTAAGTAACGTTTTATACATATATCCAAGAAGATAGCTTGTAGGTACCCCAATCAACTGTCTCAAGAGAGCTTTTATCTATGTTAAATAAGAGCCTACTTTCCTTTCTAATAACACAGAAATTGGCATTCCACCAAGGTGGTTTCTTCTTGCCTCGAGGTTAGCGAAGAGGACAAGAGTAGATAATGATAAAAATTGAAATCAGACACATATTTATTCGTGTATACATCCAGCAAATGCTGAATAATTTTTATTTTTTACTTTTTTGTTAAAATAACTATTTGCACTTTTGCATTATTCTCACAGATTGCACTCAATTCACAGCCAGCGTCTAGACTGTTGAAAACATGTGTTCAACTTCACAGACAACTAAGAAAAATCTTCATAAATTCTACTCCCACGGGGATCAAATCAAATTACATTCTGATTTCATCCCATGACACATCTAAGCTCATCGAATATTCATGGTCTTAAATTAAATTGATTCGGGTCACGACATCCACGTCTATATGTACGGCTTTTCACACTGTGTGTGATTCTCTTAATGTAAGGGACATGTATGTAAATAATTAAAAAGGTAATTGTTTGGTGTCTGTTTGCGAAATAATAAAAATCCTTAATAAGCTTATGATAAGAACATAAAGCTGATTTTCAATATCGACACAAAGTTGTCGTCTCGGTTCAATGACACCACCCCCAGCAGCGGTTAAATGTTAATAACATGCAACTTGTTGCCTGCGACACACTTTGAAAGATCAACTTATTAAGTCAATGTGTGATGTTCTTTTAACCACCACCTAGGTTCATTGTTGTTAAATGAAAAAATTTTAATTACTGTAATTAGCACAGTTGCAACCCGAGTACGTAGCACGGTAGGCGTGCAGAATGTTCCAAATGTATGCAAAATACTTTCCTCCCTAACATGATAAATGTGAACACTCGGTATATGTACCTACGGATACTTTATCCGCACTTCATTCATCACGCGAACGTTTCTGCGATTTTCCAAAGAACCCCCGGTCGTTGGGCTGGTATACACCAGCCATCCCCCCAGGCCACGATTGTGGGTGTATGTGTTAATTAAGTTCCATAATTCCGTGTAGGGTTAACGGACGAAAGGAGCCAGTTCATGGTGGTTTTTTTTTTTTTGCTGCCTTTTCCATAGAATTATGACTGAACGCGAGAAAAGAAGTTATTGAAGTGGAAGAAAATATTTTCAAGAGTATAATGTTCTGGCTCTGGTCGTGTTGGGGTTTTTCGAGGAAATCGACTCACTGACCCATATTTTGTGGGGTTGCGGGGTACATTTTTCTTTCGCTGCCATAACTCACTGGCAAATGAAAATGATAGAGAGTGTACTGTAAGCCCATCTCCATTTGGATTGTTCTCACGAAGCATAATTTTAATTATATTTCATCCTTAACATCCTTGTGAGGCAAAACCCTTTTTCTTGTTTTCAGTTGTATTCTCCCATGGGAAGAATTTCAATTTCTCACCCGGACTAGGGAGTGATGGTGGAACTTGGATACGACCGAGATTCGAGTAAATGCTCGAATGCTTGAATGCTTGAATGCAACGGGTGTGCTTTGATTTTAATATCATTAAGTATTCTATTCTTCTCTGGGAATTTCCATCTTTGTCGCTATGTGGGAGAAGTCATTCCTTTTTATTGAAACAAATGAAATTTTGCTTAGCAAGTTCATAAAGAAATATAAATGTGCTGTAATCTAGTAAATGGAATTTTTGTTTTGTAGAATAAACGGCAGAACTTTTGCTGTTGGGATAATTGTCGGATTTGAACATATGGGTGGCAAACAATTGAAGTCTCAGAAAATTGGATTTCTTTGAGGTTGTGAATATCATCCTATCTTATGACAAAATGCGACGTACAAACAGTTTTTGAAAATAAGTGGGGTCTTTTTCCTACATTTAGCGGGTAAATCTTCGCATATGAGGGCCAAAGACTTAAGGCTGATAAGTCTCACCTCGTTCTTCGCTCAAAACGTTGGAAATGCTAATAGATTTGCACATTTAATCCAAATTAAGTATACTTAAGTCTGGCCTGTTGAATGGGTGCCAACAGCCTTCCATAAAGTGGTAGCAACAAACGAAAGATGACTATATCACAAAGAATTTACGCTACCAACCTCTCTGGACAAAGAAGCAGCTTTCAATAATGTAAAATTGTTCAACCATAAAACTTGCATTGAACAGACTGGGTTGAAGAAGACTGACGTGATGAAGATTAGACACATGAACTCAGAACTAGGAGACAGCCAAATCATGCATTGGTCTCTATACCCCTTAGTGGACCAGACACCGACAAGGCTTATGAGCTCAGAAGAGCTGTGATGCATCCATGCAACAGAAAACAGCAAACATGCAACGAGGAATATGCAATGAGGAACTCTACGAGAGATTCACGATCGCCATGCTTCATCTAACTATGCAACGAAGCCCACCAAAATCCTTGGGGGAAAGCCTATCAAGTGATGATGATGAAATGACATGATGGCAGTACTCTTCCCACAGCAACAATAAATAGAGAAGCAAAAGGAGAGGGTAAATTTGATGGTGCATAACCAATACCCCTCGTCACTGCAGAAGATGTGCTGCAAGTCTGCGGAAAAATCAAGGACCTAAAGGCGACATTACCACATCAAGCCAAACATCTTCGCAGATATATACAACACTTCCTTCAAAAATTGAGTATTGCCCGACCAGTGGAAGAAACAAAGACTGGTCCTCCTATCAAAAGGTATCTAATGGGATGCTACAAAACCTACGTTCATAGGTTTGGATACGACAACAATCCGTATTGTAAAAACGAGCACAGAAGCAGTCGAGGCAGCGGAACACATCATGTTCCACTGCCCAGGATATTACGCAGAATGGCACCTGCTGGTAAACCAACTGGGAAAGGATTTAACCCTAGACAACTTCAACAGACAAATGATGAGCAGTGAAGAAGGAAACAGTTAGCGACATTGTGACAATCGTTATGAAAGAGCAACGAAGACAGGAGCCACAACGAAACGCAGCACAGTAGGGTGCCAACACGAATTAGCCGAATCTACTAGAATCACGCCAACCGGAGACTTCGAAGCTATACTTACAACTATACTCGCACTTAAAGGTAACAGCTGTGAAATTCACCCTTAGTTTGAGCCATGCCATTTTTTGAAAAGAGGACGAAATGAGCCACAGCACTATTGTGAGATGGGTAAACCTGGGTAGCTACACAGAGCCCAAATACAATCTCCATCTTCACGGGTGGGACAAAAACCGATGTAGGAGTGGGTTCTGGCATCTACTCGTCTGAGTCCGAAATTGGACGCTCATTAAGTGGAAGTTGCTCATTTGCAGAAGCGCCACGAGAATTATCCATGAAAGTACACTCTGGAAAGGTGCTCGATATCTACATCGACAGCCAAGTCGCTATAAAAGCATCTTCTCCACTGTTGTTAAATCTATACTTGTAAAAAGATGCCGCCTAAGCTCAAAATACTCATAGCAAATCAAGACGTCATACTCTAATAGGGTACAGTACACATCGGTATTTAAGATGACGAACTGACGAACGAATTAGTAAGAAAGAAATCTCAACAGGACATGACAATGGTAGTCAACTTTGTTTTACCTCCTCGAGCACTTTTAAAATTCAGCACAATAGATAGATAGGGTAGATCCTTGGGCTTTAAAGAACGCATTTAATATTTTTCACGGAGATTATGACCCGTCAAAATCTCTTGGCGGCTCACCTAACAAAAATGCGAGTCTGCGAAAGATTATCTCGGTAGAGCCAGTAGCGAATATCCTAGCCTATGCAGAACCAGGAAAGCGGCCTTTGGCGAATATCATTTAGAAGACCTGGGCAATCTGTGAAGAAACTATCCTACTAATTATCCTATAATGTATGTATATCAATCTCGGTATGTTTCAGGGGTACTACTACTACTGTCTACTTTATCAAATTTAGGTTTCTTCATGACAGGGATACACAGTGGATGCCAGCATCTGAGTCGTTGTACCCTTCTGCATACTTATACAAAGGTAATATATATGTAGCTCGTATAGCGCATGCATAAATAGTTGTCGATGTTTCATCTAAGCAATCAACAGCGACTTCATCTCATTATGTAGCAGAACTACTCTAGAACGAACAGGGGGCTTGTATAATTATTTACATTTTTATCAGAGCCGGCTTTGCTATAAAGTAATGAAATAATTATAAGTGTATTTTACTATTTCAGGACGACATCAGCTCTAGACGTTTCATGGAATTTAAAGTCATGTAACAATCTAGCTAATCATCTCTTCTCAGTATCAGTCCTTCTAAATTCTTCTCCAAAGAACCCGATAAATCAAAGATTTATACAAAAAAAAAAAAAAAAACCAATAAAGATGGCATCCAAACTTTGAACAAAGATTTCAAATACCACTCAGACCAATTTTTAACTTAAATACTGCAGTGGGAGACTAGAAAATAACTACCACGATAAGTCATTGATGTAATGAAAACCCATAATTTATTCCATTTGCATCACCGTTATACTCAAGCAATAAAATCAACCCCAAAGGGGGTGGTCTCTTTCAACATCTTAAAATTTATTTCACCCTTTCCAGAGTGATTCTCGTCCAACAAATATCACAAGAAGCAATAAAATCAACGATTGTATTATTCTCTTTCTCTTCTTCGTATCCTTTGTGAACTGAATTTGTATCTAAAATTGGATTTTGATTTGTGCTCTTCACGAGCAGCAGCTTTTCCTTAGTATGTACATACCCACCAATGATTTATGCATGCACATAAATTCATAAGGGAGAACAAAAAGAAAAGAAAAAAGATACAAACTTAATTTGACACTTGTTTTATTGTAGCATCAGTAAAGTCGTATATAAATCACATCCCGCAGGATGTGCTCCTCGAAGATATCTTATATAATTTTCTATTGATTGATGCAACACATGTGCAGCAAACTAATAAGGAGACAAAAAAATATTCGCAATGTTTATTGATATTGACGATAAAAGGTCATTTTAAGAAGGCATAACATTAAGTATGTTTGTCCTTAGAGTTTTCTTTTGAGAAGTCGAAGAAGGGTTTTTAAGGAATCGAACATGGTTCCTTTTTATCATACCATAGGTACGGATATTTAAATGAAATTTTTTGCCGAATGAGTTACGGAGTTGCATGTTCCGTATTCCAGCCTTTAATAACTGGATACAGTCTAATGTATTCAATGAACTAATTGGAGTGTAGATACTATTTGCATGGCCATAGTTTTTTGAGAATATATACACCGATTATGTCGACCTAGATAACATTTCTTTCCATGCAAGGGTTTTCCAATCGATAATGTTCTATAATTAACCATTCAATGAACCCGAAAAGGAAAAGGAATCTCTGGACTATTAAGGGTTTAGCAGAGTGGATAATTATAGCGAAGTCCATAGATGAACACTCACTAATGCACACGCCTTAAGACCGAAGAAATAAGGATACTAAGAACTCAAATAATGACATATGACTTAACAAGTGAATATTCAAATGTTCAATATTTTTACGGACTTCAAAGGTGCACTTTTCCTTATACTGAACATAGGAGTAAATGTATTTCCATTACAGGAGAGGATGTCGTAAAGGGAAAAAACGATTTTAATCCCGACATTTTACAAGGTCATATGGCGGTTTGCAGATACAAATTTGAAAAACAGATAAATCACACTATAATTGGGTGAAGGTACAACATACATATGCACATTCAGTATTTTGAGTAATATGAAAGTACCAACTTGCATCAGGACAACCTTGAAAACTATTTCCGGCAAAGAGTGTTTCGCTATGAAACAGATGATGGTGTTAAGAAATACGCAATCACTGAAGGAGTCCATCTCAATTGGTTTCGACGATGGCTAGAATTAGTCGACCTCACGCTAGCTGTACATAAAACAGGAGCGGTCCTAATTACCAGTAGAAAGCAATGAGAAAGCATCGCGCTCACAGTAGGTGAGCATGAGATAGTATCCAAACTAGCTATTAAATACCTTGGTGTTATGATTGACTCTAGGTTTAAATTCAAAGACTATCGGGAGTAGGTAAGCAAGAAATCCTCTCGTGTGGGTGCGAATTGAGCGAATTATGCCGAATATAGGACGGCCAAGATACTCTTAGCTAAAGTAGTTACATACATCACCAGTTTGGGCCGCAGATATAAAAGTGACTTCATACAAAAACAGAACAACAGCAGTAAATAGACTATGTGCACCACTAAGAGTGAGTAGCGCTTTCAACATAACCTCGGACCATGTAGCCTGCGTCATCGCAGGAATGTTACCCATAGATGTACTGGCGGAAGAACTGCAGAAAAAAAAGCCTGGGTTCCTAATTCTTACGATTTTCTTTAAGGAGCAACCAACTTAAAGCTAGTTTACCACTCTTAATTTTTGTTATTTATCTTGCAGACTTATATATGGTGATTTTCTTTTTGAATCATATGCTATTTTGACACCGACAGCTCTTATGCGGTCAAAAAATTGACAGAAACTCAATATCATATTTTCGCGGTATGACACGGATCGATTGACGCTTGAAAAACGTTGGCAAATATTGCAAAGTTACATACTTCTAAAGTGGATTCTGTGTTGCCGAAATAGTGCGATTTTTGAAAAGAATTTTTGTTCGAAATAATGCACCAACTGCAGCTGGTGTACGCAAATTTGTGATGAAAGTTCATGAGACTGGTTTGCTGATTGATAACCGAACATATGTCCGTGTTCGTCCTGTGTAACTTCTTTGTAACTTCTCAATGGAGAATATGGCAGCTTTTTGCAGGTTTTTTTGGCCCACTTTTCTTCAAAGACGACAGTGGAAGAAACAAAAGCGCTACCGAGGCATGGTAACTATTTTTTTTTTTTTGGACTTGGGCAAACTAGTAAGATGGGGCTACGTGCCACATAAGCCGTCCAACAATCGATTTATTGCACACTAAGGTCAATAATCGTGTAATCAGACATTTTTGTGATTTGCTTGGCCGGCACGGAGCTGCAATTTGACGCCGCTAGACTTTTTTGTGGGATGCACTTAAGAACAATATTGGACAAGCTATTGGTGAAATAGGGGCCGAAACCATCAAAAATGTTTTGAAAAATTGGGTTGAAACAATGGCCTACTGCCAAGCCAGCCGAAGCGATCCATTCTTTGGAACCTATTTTCAACCACTATTTCACACATATCCCCCGGAACGTTGACAATTTAGCGTTCGATTTTGTTCCTTAGCTCCCCTAACATTGTTGGCTTGATGGCATAAACCAGAAACGCATGAGCGAGCTGGCCATTCGATCGGACCATTTCCCGAGATTACACGATTACCGAACTTCCCCCTTCAATATATAAATTGAAAATCTGTGGCATGTGGCACCATCTTGTTGAAACCACATATCACTGATGTCAAGTCCATCCAATTCTGGCTAAAATTAGCCTTCCAACATGGCACGATAGCGAACTACATTGACCGTAACGTGACAATTATTTTCATAGACGAAAAAATGCGGTCCAATCATACCTCCGACATGGAATCCACACCACACGGTCACATTTTGAGGATGCCATGAGGTATCTTGTGGCACATGTGGGTTTGTTGCTGTCCAAAGGCATTATATCAAAAATAAGCTTCATCGCTAAAGATGATTTTTTGATGAAATTCAGGATTTTCTTCAAACTTTTGCAGAGGCCAATCGAAAAAGTTTTGGGACTTCAAATGATCAAGAGGCTTCAGTTCTTGAGTTAACTTGATCTCGTAACGGTGTAGGCCAAGATCTTGCGCAAAATCCGCCACAATGTGGACTAAAAGCTTCCGAATTCCTGTGAAGGGTGTGGAATCGACTTCACATGACAGAAGTCGCACGACAGCTTGTCCAAATCCTTTTTCTCCTTGGTGCGGTCATTACCGACCTTGATGGAGCAGCGAGCGTTCTCAATCATCATTCTACACAAACGGACGAGTTTGGCAGGAATGTCAAAACTAGACAGGGCTATAGTTAGTGTCCTATGCGGCCTTAAAATCGATGAAAAGGTGGTGGGTATCGATTTGGGTTTCTTGAGTTTTCTTCATCCATCTACCGACATGTCAAGATTTGATGGATTGTGGACTTTCCTGGTCTGAAACCACACTGATAGGGGCCAATCAGGTTGTTGACGAACGGTTTCAGACGTTCACACAATATGACAGATAACATCTTGTGCGTGATGTTGAGGAGACTGATATCTCAGTAATTGGCAGTTAGTACCGCTGAAACTACAAATCAGCCTGAAGGCCATCAGTTCCAACAGCTTTGTTGGATTTAAGCTTGGATATTGGTATCCTTACTTGCTTTTGATGAGGTGGAGAGAAAATTCGGCTACTATCGTCTATCTTGAGTGGTTCATTCTGCCTGATAGCGCGATGAATTATTTTACCATCTTTCTTATAAGTAATAGCCTACAAGGTTCCATTGGTATTGCAGGAGAGCCTTTGTATTACTAGTATTGTTGCAGGTCGATCTTTCTGAAGTGGTTTGATATTTTAGGCCCAGATTCACCTTAAATTCTAAATAATAAACAAGT
Source organism: Xylota sylvarum (assembly GCA_905220385.1). Classification (NCBI taxonomy): domain Eukaryota; kingdom Metazoa; phylum Arthropoda; class Insecta; order Diptera; family Syrphidae; genus Xylota; species Xylota sylvarum. The sequence goes on along the minus strand of LR999958.1, from coordinate 32,558,671 downwards.
GATCACTCGCCTAATAAGCTTACGATGTTACAGATCTACTGTCGCCTTTTTCTGCACCGTATGCTAGTATATAAAGCTTCCTGGTCTGTTCTCGTATGAAAGGTGCAAAATACAATAGAGCCAAGAATCGTCAGTATGATAAAAAATATGGTACACCCACATCCTATTCCAAAAAGATACTTTCTAGATAAACAGTTTTTTTTTCTAAATTCTCGATTATCTCCCATCCAGCAATGTTCTAATCCAGCGTTAGAGTTCATCCGCAACCCTACTCTATACTCCACATTCTGAGTGACAGATACCATCTATTGTACATACGTAGTTTAAAAGTTCTAAATAAAGGCTTTCATTTACCACCGCTACTTGGATAATATTACGCAAAAAAGCATAGATGACAGTATGCAACCCTGTTGTACTTCACCTTAAATTTCAATATATCATAACTCATATGTAGACTTATAATTAAATTTTCCTTAAAAGACTCTCGCAAGGCCAACCAAACTGCTGTCAACAATTTTCTCGAAATCCATTAAAAGCAAATGTAGCGCGCCTGTAACAATTTTAGTAAAATACGTACTAAACATTATTCATTATGAAAACACTTACAGCATAACGTGTAGACCAGTTTTTTTTTACTTGTCTACGAAAGTTCTTTTAAAAATTAGCCTCATAAAACATTTCTTTCCACACAATGGGTGTTCAACCTAAAAACTACTTATTACCCTAAACTACCCTCTTTGTCGGCTAACACAAGTGAAGAAAGGAAAATAATAATAAAGTCGAAAGACTTTATTGATTTCCTGTCGTAATCGTAAAGTTTTTCTTACAAAATTTTTTATTACCTGCCTTGTCATAAATCTACTTTACACGTGAGTTTATTTAAAAACATTTACTCTGCTGGCTGGTCCCCTCTATTAAGTATCGACTTCGACTGTGTTTTGCTAGGAAAAGGTTAAACTCCGGTGCCAAATATATTTTAGATCTACACTTTCATTCACCTTTATAGGTCTCTCTGAAATACGTCATACGACAATGGCTTATAAAAGGAACTCTCCTTTGAAGCTATTTTCAGTCAACAGAACAGAAAACAAACAAAAAAAACACACACACACACACCGAATCGAACTGAGTTCATCTGTGGAAAATTTAAAATCCATAAATTTCATGTTCATTTCAGAGGACAGTAGCACTTTCCAATAACTCCTTCGTCGGCTGAACGCGTGTGTGAGTGTTTCTGTTTCTGTGTGCCAGAGTGGATTTTCTTTATCGCCTATAAAAGCAAATGATGGATATGCAAGGATGGGGTGGCTTTTTCTTCCAAAAATAACCCTTTATCGATATTGAAAGCGAGCACACACAGATTGCGATACAGAGAGGATAGATCCAAGTATTATGGAACGCAAATAAAAAAAAAAAAAAAGAACAGAAGAGAGACTCACGGTTAACCGTCAAAAGGTTTTTGATTGTTATGTCTTGACATGGATTGCCGTCGATTGGTTCGACATTGACGGATATAGCCTTCGATGGATTAAGATGTGAATATCCTTTTAGTGTTACCTTATGTTTGAATCAATTGGATCGTATTGTGAGTTAACTCAAACGTCAAAACGAGAATATCCTTAAGGATTTGGAAGATGAAATTCATTACTTTTACTCAAAATTATTACTGAATACCTTTCTAGTATTCCTGAAAAATTTAGTATCGATTCAATCCTGAAGAAGGACTATTAACTTTTTAAGAATTTATTACTACCACGCACACTTAAATGACAGACAGAGTTCCTCCATGTAGAAGAACTTGCTCCGGGGATGACACCTCAAGGATATCAGGAAAAAAAAATCATTCACTTCTTAAAGGTAAAGTCCATCTCTGTCAATTTGTAAAAAATATTTCCTTTAGACGTGATACAATTCTATCTTCTGAACCTGAAAGATATTCTACTTTGTCAATGAGATGAATTTTTTTTGTTTTGTTTTTTTTTCGTCTTTTGGCAGAATTTTCACGGCCGTCGACACGTGTGACACTGATTGACAGGAAAATAGCTTCATGGACCAGGAGCGATTACCACACGTAAATGGTTCAGCCAAAATGTCCAAAAATATCCTGTCACCTATTTGATTGATTGATAAGATAATTCAAACAGCTGGCATCTATAGTTCAGTCACTGTGTTGTGTTGTGAGAATCGAATCGGGTGTATCGAGGGGTGGGAATGCAAAAATAACACCCTTACTTGCCGTTTAAAGTTTCAGAATGTGTAATCAGTCTTTAGAATGTGTTTCAGTTTTCCACTCAATAAATTGGGGCTATAGGCCAATAAGTAAATTGATGGAAATAAATTACTGCGTTTCCATTATGGTCATTTGAAATTTTCCTTCGTGTCCTTTGAAGAAAGTTTTTTTTTCTTTTCATGGTTTTCCGCACCATTAAATGGCGAGGGGTAGAAATAATTAAAGAATATTTGTTTGGGGAAGAAATAAATCAGGTTCTAGCTAAATTATAATTTAAAGAATGAACTGTAAATATTCAAAATATCAAAATATTTACTCAAGTCAATAAATTAGGATCTCTATTGATTGAACTAGGAAGCTTCAAAGAAATTACTTGTCAAAACCTACTCACGTTAAAAATTTCATAGTATTCGTTTTTAGGACTTGAATTCACGACATTTATGAATTATTTAATATTGTTCTGTCTCTTAAAGGCGGTGTAGAAAAGGCAACTGGCAATGGTGTAATGAAATAGGGAAGATAGCCAGTTAGTACCGCTGAAACACAAGATGCTCGAAAGGATTTGTCAGGCTAATCCTACTGGAGAGAGTAAAAATAATTCCCTAAACTGATCGGGATTGATCGCAGAAAAATTAGCAGAATTGACTTAGGGGTAGTTGGAGTAACAAAGATATTACATTAAAAGGGAATAGATACTATCGTGAATTTGTTAGCACTACAGTCTCAGGTTGGTCTAGACTTCAACATACACGCCTTTGTAGCTCATAACATTCAATGCCATGTTTATACCGATATCTGCTGCTCAAATAAAATTGAAACTTGGAACACAGCATAAGGTAAGACTCTGCTGGATCCCTGATAATGAAAGTATACAGAGAACGAAAGGGCTGATGAACTGGCTAGGAGAGGTACGGCACTTGACCTGAAGCAATCCGATATACCGCCTTCCAGATGTAGGCACGAAACATGGAATGAAGCTCTTATGAAAGTAAATACGAATCTGGCCTTTTTTTCAATAAAATAAGAACCGATAGAACTGATACAAAAAGAAAGGAAATTCATATCTACCCTCATGGGACTGATCACGGGGCACAACACTCTGCGGTACCACATGAGGAAACTACGATTTACCAATGAAGATCTTTGTAGAGGATGCGGTGGTGAAGAAGTCCACGAAGATACTACTACTACTCACTTCTTGTGCAATTGCCCAAGCCTCTGCGACCTAAGAAACAAATTCCTGGACGGACACCTCTTCCAGAGCATCGAAGAGCTGTCCGATAAACCGGTAAACAACATCTGCAGTTATATTAAATCGACAGGATGGTTTGTGGACCAGAGGCAATAAGTAGCACAGTCAATCTTAGGGTCTATTGCTTAGGTAATGTTCCACGAGTTAAGGGATACCCTTTTTCCCTCTATAACCGTCACAGTGGGTTTATACTGATCTGAGTATAGCAAAGAGGGGTTCTCTCCATAGCGCTTAAGCAAGGACTTCAACGAAAACAGAAGATAATCATCACCATCTCGAGAGATAAATTGTACGAAAAGTAGTCAGTATCGTTTGTGTTAATGAACTTTACGATCGACATCGTCTTACTGGTCATCTGAGACGCCTAGGACATGTAGAGTACCAATGCTTCGGAGAAGAAGAACGTTAGGTGACCTCAGAGCACTGATCAGGATACAAAGATTAGCATGTATAGGGACTACCAGCGCCACAAGAACCACGCCGACTGCAGCCCTTGGGACCATACTAGAATTCATCCCATTAGACCTATACCTAAAGGAAACAGTTGTAAAGAATGTCTTTCTCTTGAAGCAATCCAACCTTTGGAAAGAAGGCGACATGGGCCCCCGCACTAATGCGAGATGGGCAAACTTGGGTACCGAGACAGATTAAATATCACCATCCTAAGACTTCAGTCTAACCGTCAAAATAATCTTCCCCTCAAGAGAGGAATATATTAATAGTAGGGTCATCATTTCGAATAATAACTCGATTTTCACTGACAACGGAGTAGGCACTGGCATCTACTCATCTGAGACTTCCAAACCTCTCTGAGTCCTTCAAACTACGGCCGTGTATTCCAAGCGGAAGTGCTAGCAATCGCAGAAGCGGCACGAGAACTTTCCACGAAACTGCACTCAAGAAAGAGCATTGACATATACATCAGCAGTCAAACCGCTAATTCACAGTCGTCAAATCCAAACTTATGAAACGATGTCGTGAAGAACTCACAGCACTAACAGCAAACCACGAAGGTACAGTCTTTTGGATACCAGGACACAGCGGCTTTCAGGGAAATGGACGAGACTACAATTTTGCAAGAAATGGGTCCGGATAGGACCTGACAATGGTCGTTACTTCTGTTAAACTGCCCCTAACTCTTGTTTAATCCAATATAGAGCAAGCTTTCGCGAGACTAGCTAATGGAAGATGGAGCGCACTCTAATCTGTTCGTGTCTTCAGAAGACTCCGGACAAAATATAACAATGCCAAGACCAAGTAAATTTTAGGCCTTAACAGATTCAACATAGCGCTCTTCATGCGGATAATTACCGGTCACAGCTTCCACCAAAGAAGAATGCGACTAGACACTCATGACCTCTGTCGAGGTTGTGGCGATATAGACGCAGAAGAGAACATATGTCACTTTCTATGTGAATGCCCAAGCCTGTGCACAACTAAAGAAACGGCCCTCAGTGAATACTACTTCTGAATACTACGACCTGTCATGAAAGCCACCATTAACCGTGCTGAAATTTATAACAATATCGGGTTGGTTCAGGTAGGTCGCCTAACTATCCCAAAGCTACAGACCAATTTTTGTCTTCGTTTTTCGATTTTCTACGACAAGGGTTCATAATGGATCCATTGGTGATCCGTGTGCAACCTACCTATCTACCTACGTAGGTGACGCTTAGGGATAGAATCGACGCACAACCAACTTGATCTGTGCAACTCGATGAAGTTAGTTAATAACCGATTTGTTGGTTGGGACACTGGTATGAGCCAGGACAGGCCACGCAGACAACCTATGTGCAGAGTAAGATGATCGTGGGATGCTCGTGCTTGAGCGGCTAAACTCGTCGAACAGAAGTTGCCTCCATGGCATCAATTTCTCCAAATTCACACACTAGTACACATGGATATGTACATTCTTAATGCAAAATCAGCCATTTCCAACAATCTGTGCAATGGAACAGTTCCTAAAACCTGTTTCTCTGATGGAGTACTGTATGGTAGTGTGGGAGAAGACTGACTTTACCTCGTGCTCTCTGCTGTAGTTAATTCAGCTGCCAGAAAAAGGGATTCACAAGCAGGACGCTGACAGCTTCCTCTCTTACGGTTTCAAGTCATTCAGTATTCACTTACATATATATGTAACTCTGTTTGTTTGCTCCTTTTAAGGGCTACATTAAAGTCCGCTTTCTCTATGTCCACCAGGACTAACTATAAAAAAAAACTTTCCAGATTACTTGTGCAGTAATTACTCGCGCCACAAGAGAGTAGGACCTTCTCAACATTAATCCAAACGAGCTGCTATGAGTTGTCTATAGGATAATTGAACCGATATTTGATCTGCGTTAATGTGGCATTAGTTTCAAAACAAAAGTTCTTATAAAGACTTTCCGTTCATTTGATCCTTGAGTTAAAATCCACATAACTTACTTCATTGCAGATGAGTTGCGATCCATTTTTAGACAAAATGTTATCCGTCTAGTTTAGACTGTTATACATAATTTATTTCGCCAAGATTTTGCGACATAATTCGGATTGGATATGTAGTGTATTGGATGTATTGTAAAAACAAATCAATTGTTTCCAATTGGAACCACACTGGTTATCATGTCGCGGTAACTAAGACTACTTACAAAAATAATAATTTTGGCACATTGCAAAATGCAATCTACAAAGGATGAATGGATTGAAACTCTATACATACCAAATGACACTTTAGACAGTATTACAACTTAAATTATTATACTTCTTTAGTGCACTCTAACCTTCGTAGCCCACACAGCAATACTTTTTAACAATATTATGTAGGTATGTACTCATGTCCTTGTAAAAACTTTCCCTAGACAATAAATGCCAACGCACTCTGTAAATATAATTATTATCGATACCAATGTGCGACAGTAAATATTTATAAGGCTCAAAGCACAAAAGTGACAAAAAAAAAAACAGAAAAAATAACCCAGGCGCGCTAAAAGTGTGTACGCCTTATGTATATTCCCTCAAGGATTCAGTCTTGACATTCACCTAATTGAGAAAACATTTCTTATCCACCATGGTGATGACGGATACAACAACACACCGACACCACTCTGAGAATTTCGAAATTGAAAGGAAAACAATATGTATTCTTATTTTTAGACTGTTTTTGCGAACAAGAAATACTTACACAAAATATTCCCCCTTCTCCGTAATAAAATCTGTAAAGGATTTCATTTTCCTCAAGCAAATCCTTAACCAACGCCAACAAGCACTTTCAAAATGGCAGGCCATTACAATAACTTCTATACACTTCTATAGGTACAGGGTAGGCGGCAGGATTTTATGTCTGACTTACCTACACATATTTTAATAATTTCGATAATAACACTATAGACGGCAAATTTATTTTATTTTGTTCAGAGTTTCAAGAGGAAAGTTGAACAATGTTAAGTAGAAAGCCAAAAAGTTTGCCAAAAGTTTACCAGTAAATACATATATACTCGTACATACCTATCTACCTAATCTGTTCTAGCTACTTGTCGTTGAAAGTTGAAATATGTCAGGCTAATCAGTCGATGGACAGAAAAGTTTGGGTTGGGTATTAAAGTAATGAATGCCATCTATGGGCATATAACTAAGCGTGAAATGAATAAACTGTGAGTGTATAAATAAATAAAATTACGAAGGATAATTCCATGAACGTGCCTCTCTTGGAATACAGTGTTTTCGGCTTGGGAATTGCTTAGTCGTATTGTGCAGTAACTTCGTTTCGTTCCGGTTGTTAAATATGTTGATTGGGGTTAGTTTGGCTTACTTATGTCTTGTTCGTCCAAGGAGTGACAACACAACTAATGTAATAGATTAAACCTATCACGCTGACTTTAAAATGCCAATACCGTCCTCTAAGAACGACTATAAGTTAATTCGTTGCAAGCAGGGAAAGAGGTCAATTTAATGTAGCGGAGTTATATTTATTAAGTAATGGAGTTAAGGCTTCTAAGACATTGTTGCTAAAGTCAAGCATTCGTGCGCAATGCATCAGTTTCTGGAACCACAGAAAGGTTATAGGTTATATATGAACTTTGTTAGTGATCCCCTTGTAGTCAATTCATTGCATTGAAAAATGATTTTATTATATGTAGATGGACAGCCATTATGATAGCCCTTGATCACAGTTGCTTAAATGGTGCTTGACTATCAGAGAAATATGAAAGGATACAACCCTTATATGTAGATCCAAGTTGCGTCGTCCGAGATTTACGAGTAAAGCGACTCAGGCAAAATTCCGAGACTAACCAGAGCATTTCTTCTACGGAAAGTTCTTCATACTTTCCTTCTAAAAAAAAGCGATATGCCTCACTTGTGTCATAGTTTCTATGTATCAATGTTTATGCCTATGTAACACTGGAAGAAAGCTTGCTTCAGCCAAGAGTTGGCCAAAGGGTAGTGATGCGAATATATGAGAGTACCTTAATGGGCCAACGGCAGTGCTCATATCCCGAAGGAAGTTAATGGCTCCGCAAAATCCGGCCCTCCATGTTGGGGGTTATCCATAGGGGTAACTTCCCGACAACGAAAAAAAAATAAGCAAATTCGAAAACCACTAAAGCCTCGGATAACGATAAATTCACTGTTGACGACCAATGCAATGAAAATCCGGACAACGACCTTCGGATCTGCACGTTAAATGTTCGAACCCTTAATAATAGACCGCTTACAGGCGAAGAATAAGCAGAGGCCCTAGACTGCTATAAAGCAGATATCAAGGCCATCCAGGAAAAGCGATGGGATGTACTGAGTAAAAAGAAGATGAAAAACTGTGACGTATACTATGTTGATTGGTAGAGAAGCAGCACTTAATTGGATGTGGATTCGTCATATGCAGCAGACTTAGGCAAGAAGTCTTGACCAAGCATTTTATGACAATCCGCATCAAGGCTAAACTTGCGAAAATAAGCCTAATATGCGCCCAAGCCCCGGCAGAGGACAAGGATGACGCCTGCAAAGAATGTTTCTACGACCTCCTCGACAAAACATATGAGCAATGTCCTAAGCATGTTGTTAAAATCGTGCTATGTGATTTTAACGCCAAGAAGGAAACGAGAACAGGAAAGGAAACGAATAATAATTAAAAAAAAAACAGTGTATATGACACCACGTGTGGCACCCCACTTAGACTTATTAAATTTGCGGTGGGCCGAAACATCACTATAGAAAGAAGACAGTTTCCTCATCTCAGTATCCACAAGGGGACATGGCGGTTTCCTGATAATGAAACGGTGAACATTGCAATCGACGTAAGGCATGCCTCCAGTATTCTGAATATCCGAGCATCTAACATCGACTCGGATCACTACCTTGTTGCAGCCAAGGTACGAATGCGGATATGCCAAACGTCACAACAACGAAGAACTACTGTGAGAAGATATTCAAAGCAGCTGGAGGTGACCTAGTAGAGAGCATACATCAACTCATTTCTAAGATTTTGTCAGACGGGTGTATGCCTGATGAATAGAATCTCAGCATCGTGAATCCTGAATTGCGTCATATATAGAGGTATCAGTCTCCTCAACATTGCGTACAAAATCCTATTTGTCATATTGTGTGAACGTCTGAAACGTTTTGGCAACAACCTGATTGATTCCTACCAGCGCGGTTTGAGACCAGGAAAGTCCACAGGCGATCAAATCATCACAATTCGGCAGATCCTGGAAAAAATCTAAGAAGTCGATTTGGACTTCTATACCCGCCGTCTCTATATCGATTCCAATGCCGCATATGACAGCATCTATAGAGACCAGCTATACAGATCCATGTCTAGTTTGGCATGCCTGCCAAACTCGTTCACCTATGCAAAATGTCGATGGAAAACGATCGCTGCCAATAGGTATTTCTTTGAGTTGAGGAGGACATTGAGTAATAGAGCCCTATCCCGAACAACTATGGAGATTCTGTATAAGACCTTGATCATCCAAGTTCTGCTTTATGGCGCTGGACTCTATCTAAAGTTGATGAGGAAATCCTCGGTTCAAGAGAAAGATTCTTCGTAAAATGTTTGGGGACCTGGGTTAACTGGAGACACTTGTTAGTGGAGCCCCAGGTGCATCCCGAACCATAGCGTCACCTAAGTAAGTAAGTACTCCAAGCAAGAGAGATTATTGGTGAAACTACGGCCCCTTTCTATATATAGGGCGTCGATATATAGCTCGCTTAGCCTATCATTAAGGGATCTCCTCATCTACTCATCATTCCAACTTATTGGAATGATTAAGTGGCTAGCAAGAGATATTTTTAATTTGATATTTACATTAGAACTCATAGCAGAGTCAATCTATGTAGGCAAAAATCTTATCTACTTCGATGTTAACCTCGATTTGCATCGCAGCAATAGCATATGATTTACATCTAGAGAAACCACTTCTTATTACAAACACGTTTCCAGCCTCCTCAAAGGACCAGCAATAGTTATTCCAACATTCAGTTGATTCTTCAATTGCTATCTTAAGATTGCCTTTGTTGTTGCCATGATTATTGTTGATGATCCCATACGTACTACAAATCGTATATGGCCGCGTTTGTCCTATCCCCCTTCTAAGTCTGTTACGTATTCCTCCAAAAAAAATAGAGAATGGAACGTTCCTTATCTTCTTGCTGGTCACCGAACATGAAGATTAGCTTAGAAACTCCAAAGTTCAATTAAGACTTAGCTTTGATAGAAATTCACTTCCCTGCTATCTGTAAATATCAATACAATTCTTATGAATCGTTTAGTCTATCGTCCTCTTCTTGAATGGTTCCGCCTATGCAAGAAAATAAAATCCAAATGTTTAACCAGAAAGGTCCATTGGATCCAAGGCCTATCTTCTCACAACCATTCGCATTGTGCGTGTTATATTCTTCACATGAATGGAAAGGACCTTCTGTTTAATGCCGTATCCGAAGAGCATTTTTGAGAAGCTTTTTCATGACAGTGTTACGATGTTTGTCAGACCCTCCCGAGAGATAGGGCCATGAAAAACTTTTTGGTATTGTCTGGGATTCCAATTTCGAACCTCCATTTCAGTAGTCCGACGCACTAACCACTGTGCCATGGTGGACACGGTCCACATGTGTACCAGATGCAGATGTTCCTTATAAATCACCCTCGCATCGATCATCATCGGGGAAAAATCGTAAACGACCTTCGAGCTGATTCACCATAGGGTGGAGTCAAATTATCAAACAACCGAGCACATTCTGCCTGGCTACCTTAATTTTGTTTGTCGCAACCCAATACATCGTCTACTCAGCCATCAACAAAATGGACTGCTTTTGCCAAACTACACGCGCCACTCGCCTATACGACTGCAATATCCCTTGGGAATGAAAATAAATTCCCGACCCGTACAAAAGAATTCCTACGTATTGTACTGCCTACATTCGTAATTTTCTTTCTCTCTGTCTGAAATATTGTTCACTAAAATCCTGAAAAGAATTTCATTTCATATCCTTTCCAGGAAAAGAATTTTATGCATTTTTTTTTCGAGACTATTTTCTTAGGATTTGTTTTTAAATACTTCCAATTTGGTGCAAGGATTATGGGTTGCCTTCTGTTGCTGTATAGTGAAAGACGGTAGCACCATCTATCTATCGTAAGGACTTAACAATGATGAAGTGGAAGAACTGGGGGAGTCGACTTGAAATCAGAAATACCTACATACATGCTATCTGAAGGAGGAAGAAATAACACTAAATTGCCCAAGATGACTCCCTTCCTTGAAATCAATGCTGATTCCGCATTGATGATTCCGAACTATATCTCTATGGCGACTTGGTAAGGAAACAGGTGCTAGCGTCTTTTGATGAAATCAGTGATTTGAAGTCTATTTCGTTGAGGCACTTAAGAGGTGTTCATTACTGCCCCTAAGAAACCTTTGTTGATGAACGATAAGAAGGAATGAGAAGTCATTTCAGGATTTTTTGCTCCTTTATGTGATAAGTCCCACACAACAAGACATATCACTTTCATTCCACTCACTTGAGTTCAATGTACTTGTACCGACGACAAGGGTGAAAGGTCGCCATTAGAGACTATGTACGCCTTCGAAATCCCGATTAGTCATGTACGAATGCGGCTCATGGAAGAAAGTCAATTTGCATTAGTACAAGTAGATAGATAAATGAAAATAAATTCAACCGCGACCGCAATGAATCTCATTGTGTTTTCTATTCCATCTCCTTGGCCCACTGCCACTACAGCAAGACAAGAAAGAATTTCAATTTAAGGTCATGGTCAGTAAACAATTCGATTAAAGTATTCAGCATCCTTCAGACGTTTCATTCACTTTGGCCTCTTGTGGTTCTGGTTACAGATTGAAAGTATTTCAACAATAAGTTTGTTATCGCAAGCAAAGTAATTTATTCATTGACGTACTCACACCAACAAAAACATGCTGACTGACTACAATTTGTAAAGAGATACGTAGAATCCCATATTTAGATATATTGTGAGTAGATACCATATTCCTGGGATAAGGCAATTCGAAATTAAGTTTAACTGACAAACGTAGAACAATAAATGAAAGTACCAAACCATAGGTTGAAACTAATTTATTAGTTGTCATGTCATGTAAATGGTATCCGTGTACAATCTTACTTGTGTACAGAAAGGACTTTCACATTAATTAAAACACAAAGTTGTTATGAATGTTTGTTAGCAGAGCAGATACGTTAAACACCTACACAATGTCCTTCCTTTTGTTTTGTACTAGACAGTGATTTACTTGCTGACAAATGTGCCATGATGAGTGAGCCCTTTTATCACAAGTTATGTAAAATTCATTCATATCCTTGGGAGCGTATGACAAGGTTAAGATTTCAAGGTTAGAAATGCTTTTCTTGGAAATAAATTTAACCTCAGGGACGACATCTCGTTAGGTGTCAGACTAAAGTTTTTTTTTTTGTAAAGTGTACTCTAAGTACACTCCCAGGAGAGATGGTTTCAGAAACTTTCTTTCAGTAAGTTTTCAAAAGTGAGATCAACAACCATTTGAAAGTATATATCTTCAAGCGATGTCTAAGGGTTACAAGTCTACCACCTTTGTGATTAATCTCATTTTAGGGCGACACTTCTTCCGAACTCAGTTTGGTTTCATTGGGAACAACATCCATGTGTATGTCCTTACATAAAGTGTAGGATATTAAGATGACGCAGTACCAAAAAGCCACACTTGTGTTGGTCCATCCTGTTCAAGTAAGTAGTTAGGTCTTACTTCTCAGGCTTGACACCAAAACAAATGATTGTCGATTATTATACATATTTTGCAGTAGTGGTCCTAGAGCAGAACCTACCGGAACTCTATTAAGACCAGACGGAAGGGAGATTTATTGTTGTTTGGTTACATATCTTGGCTTTAGAAGAAGGGATGACTTCAATGGCTCTTAATTTTGGCTCAGTGACCGAGTGGTAGTGGGCTTTTAGCTTATTTTAGTCGGTTTCCACTTTTTTTTTCTTTTTTTTTATTGAGTTGAGAATAAAATTGTGGCAGCTACCCCATTTGTCGTTTCTGAAATGCGTCAGTGTATCAGCTAGAGTGTGATTCCAATAAAAGAGATTCGGGATCGCAATTTTGATGGAGCAATTGGGACTAACTTTTTTCGGCATTAATCCTGAAAAAACTAAATCCTCTCCATGATTCCTTATTTCAGACCTATAAGTCCGTCTTCTTGCTTAGAGAAACTAGTTGAGTTTGCACTAAGGATGCGCCCTCTATCTGAGATACAACATGCATATCAGCGTGGAAATCCCGTGAGATTGTGCTTCAAAGTTTAATTGCTGGATAGGAAAGAATGCTTCATGGGCATTTTCACCGACTTACGAGTAGAGGGCGCTTTCAACAATGTGATTTCTGATTGCACTTGTGACTCCGCTGGACAAGACGGGGTAGATGACACTTTGATATTGCAGATCCAGGCAATGCTAATGAATAGAACTTTGGTTGCAGATGCAGACTGTGGCCGCCATGTAATGGCAGATGCTGATAGAGGCTGCCCGCAAGGTGGCGTTCTATCTCCACTTCTATAGTGCATGATAGTCGACTCTCTGTTGCATACTCTCAATAGTTCGTCTACACTACGCGAATGATGTTGCCATACTTTCTGTCGGGTCATGCCTACAAAATGCCTATGCTAATACGCAGATAACCCTAAACATAGTCGATGAACTGTGCACTAGGAATGGGCTTTCGCGCAATCCTTTGGAAACTGAGGTTCTTCTCTTTAAGAAAAGGAGGATTGTGACCGGTCTGACTTAGTCAGTCCTAAAAGGCGTTACTATCCAGATCTCCAATGAAACGAAATATCTGGGAGTGATCCTGGATAAGAAACTTCTTTCCGCAAAGCATGTCAAATCGAAGGTGCTCTCAGTTTTCTGGCAGTATAAGGGTGCCTTTGGAAAGACATGCGGCTTAACCGGAACTTTGGCTGCTGTGAAAATTTATAGTCCACTTTCCTTGCATTCAGGACTGAGCTTAGCCATAGTATGAGCCTGGACTGGACTGTAGTCGAATCTTCACGGATGGCTGCACAACTAGTCAAGGGTCCGGTGCTGGTGTCTTCATTGAGACCGACAAAACTAGAATTCACTTCTTGTTGTTACTTTTTTTACGTAGGAAGGTGGGAATCTTTTAAAGACGCAACTAAGCCCATACTCAGTAACAGTGTAAACCCACCTCCCATTGTACCCCTAATCCTAATGGCTCTGCGGTCAAGCATTTCATCGCGAGGGGGGATTTCAGCCTTACGTACTCCGCTTCTTCAAATTGGCAGCCTGCTGCGCTGAGTTTCGTTGCTGCTCCTGTCTTCGCTGCTCTTTCATAATTGTAGTCCAGTGTCGCTAACTACGACCCTCTTCCCTGCTCATCATCTGTCTGATGAAGTTGCCTGTGGTTAAATCCTCGCCCAATAGGTTTACCAGCAGGTGCCGTTCTACGTAATATCTTGGGCAGTGGAACATGATGTGTTCCGCATTCTCCACTGCTTCCGTGCACGTTGGACAAAATCGTTTGTCGTCGTGTCCAAACATGTGGGGGTAGGCTCTGAAGCATCCATGGCCAGTAAGCATCTGGGTGAGGTAGAAATTCAGCTCCCCATGCTTCCTATTAATCCAGTCGTATACTCGTATATTGGGTATCAATCTCTGAGTTTACCTACTTTTGTCAGAGTGACACCATCTTTCCTGCCATTCTTCCAGACTTGTCCTTGGTCGTACTTCAGTATTACTTCGAATCGTTGCTGTTGCCGTTGAACTGCTGGCACGGAATTTTTGTTGTGCTTCTTTAGCAAGAGGGTCTATTGGTACCATGCCAGCCACTACACATGCTGCTTCGTAGGAAGTTGTTCGGAAGGCGCTGCATACTCTCAACGCGTTAGTTCTGCAGGCTGCCTCAGTCTTTTTTCTGTATGATTTTGTCTTCATGGCATTAGCCCATATTTGGGAACCGTGGAGCATTATTGATGCGGAAACTCTCGCTAAGAGTAATCTGTTCTTATGTTTCGTTCCCCCGATATTCGACATTATGCTTGATAGGGCAGCCGTTGCCTTTGCTGCCTTTTCAGCTGCATATTGCTGGTGCTGCTCGTAAGTTAGACTTCCATCTAAGGTAATGCCAAGGTACTTCAGCTCTAGTTTGGAAGCTACGACGTCTATGGTTACTCTTATAGTCTTCATGACTCGCCTGCTGCTGATGAGCACTACTTCAGCCTTTTCTTCTGCAAGTTGTAGGCCCATGCGTACTAGCCAGTCCTGGACCATCCCGATGGCTTCATTGCAGTCATGCTCCAACTCCTCAAGATGTTTGTTCAATACAACAATTGCTATTTACAATTACTTTCGAAGACCTCGGGGTTCCAAGTCTGAGGACGTCATCATACATTAAGTTCTACAGTAGCGGACCTAATGCGGAGTCTTGACGTTATACTGCTCGCCGCCTGTGACGTTATACTGCTCGGTGTCGTAAAGCAGTATTCTATTTCTAAAATAGTCCGTCATTATGTTCTGCAGGTATTTTGGTAATCTCTTGGCGGTAAATACTCACAAGATGTGTCTGCGTGATGATTGGCTGGGGACTATATTGTTAAGAATAGGTGGCAGTGTTGGAGTATCTGCGTCTGTACCGACAGTCAGGTTGCGCTTTAAGTATAGCTCAAACCTGTAACCCGTTCCAAAATAGTTCGAGAATGCAAGAACTCTTTGAATTCGGTCGCAAGGCTGAACTCTTTGACTCTTGTCTGGATTTCAAGTCACACTGGGATTGCAAGAAATGAGATCTACGATCAAACTCATAAGCAAGGCTCAGATTTCTCAGGACCTGAATCTGGTTGGGTCTGGAACCCTCAGTCAGTGGCTCCATTAACGATTGGATTTTCTACGAACACAATGGTGTGTAGCATGCCTCTCCAGCATGCAGACGGACTCAAAGTGTGCTCCTGAACATCTGTAAAAAATCAGCGGCATTCTTACTGTCTCTCAGCAAGACATATTCCTTAATTGTTGACCCATTTTAGAAAGTCTCGATACATGGCAGATATTACTTGAATTCTTCTAATTTTAATGATCATTTGTGTGCTCTCTTCATGGACTGACATTGAAAAGAAAACGTCCTTGTTTGCCGCACAAAACATGACCACAAATTCCTACTTCAACTAACAATAAAATTCTTTTCCATTGTAATTGATTTTTTTTTTCTACAAATTCCAACACCATGAGATATACACCAAGAAAAGGAATTTCATTTCAATTCATGTCCAGGTATGAATGCACACGGAATGCATTTTAAACTTCTTTAGAACTAGTAGCATGGCATCTTGTACATTCATACTCCAGTGATGTTTTGACACAATATTGCTTTTGAAAACGCATTACACAGGATTTGTGAGGCGATTTCCACCATCTTAAGCAGATACAGTCACAAAGAAAATCCCAGATTTCAAGTCCTTTCAATGTGGCTACAATTACACCGAGTCATCGTTATTATTTTCAACATTTTCATTTTCAAAAAAGGTTCAAAAATATATTCATAGAACTGTTTACAAAGACCAAATGACCTTTTGCTGGTTTTGCTTTCATGTTTGAGAATATCCACTAGGAATCAAAGTCCAACACCTAAGGAAATACCACCCCCGTAGGCAATATCCTTTTCTAAGAAAACCACTTTCTTTGTTGAGATCTTAATCTTTTGATCTACCCGGTAAGGGTGTGAAAAGTTGAATAGCATGTGATAAAAAGACTCATTTGTCCTGACATATTTGTCAAGTCGAGGCAAACCATAGTGTGTTGTAACACAAAGGAATTCCTTACATTTTGTGATTTTAAATTCGAAACACCTGGGTTAGTGCGTATCCTATGGATGTGGGTTGAAGAAACTTGAGCATGGCCATCTGAGAACAAGTCCTTTTGTTTCAGTGTATGTCTATCGGAACCATATACAAACAATAAATTTGTTTTGTAACTTGGTATAACGAAATTTCAATTTATTATCCTTCTAAATGTTAAGGCTAGTTATCTTCACTATTTAGGACGAAAGTCCTTAATTTTGAATTGCCTTTCTTGTAGATTGTATAAGTTTGTAGTAATCTTATGAAAATGTAAACATTCTTATAAATGAGGATTGGGATCCTTGTTATTCCTCTTCTAATTAATGTCAGGATATTTTGCTTTGAGTGATATTTCAAGTATCTTTAAATTAATTACTTTGGTTGCAATGGAAACATTGTTGTTGAGCATCCTTGTCTGACCATACCTATACAGAGCTGGGACGAGTGATTGAAGTGCAGAAACGCATTGAAATGAAGTAGATGTATACATATGGAAAATGGATATGTTTTGGATGGTAAATGATTGACAGAAGACTTGATAAATATTGATTCAATAAATAACAAGAGAAGCCGGGTTAGTCCATCACCTTGTGGTTTTAGTTAGTTTGTTATTAAGACCAACTTCAAGCAGAGGATAAATGGCAAACTAATAGGATCAGGTTCGGTTGGATCTTAGGTCAATATTAAAGGTTTTATTGGATGTATGTGTTAGTGAGTCAGAATACTGAGTGACTGTTCGAGGTTCAATGCAAGCAACACCAATTTTTTCATGGTCCCACTTATTGGAAGCGTCTGAGAGTATAAGAGTTATAAAAAAACAAGAAATTAAATAGTAGGTTCCTCTCTTTCGTGTGCAGAATATAACAGAATATAACACACAACATGCATGGCAGTGAGAAGCTAGGACTTGAGTCTGTATAGCATGTTCATTTGACATGCTCATTTTACTTAGCGCGGTCTGAAAGATGCTGGTCTATTTGTCCATGGATTTTAAGGCCCAAATACTCTGGCTGCAGTTTCTTCATCAGTTCTTAACCCATCTGTGTACCACTTTATTTTGTGGCTGCGCAGTCTAAAGATTGTGGATTCAACGGATTATTTGTATCATTTTTGATGAATCGTCTTGGTTGCACATTCCTCGACCAAATAAAAACAATTTACTCCAGCTGGGCAAGTTCTCATGAAGCATACTAGTTTCTGCACTTTATTGAGTGTCTTCCTGGCCGTGACTACTTTACTCACTTAAATCACGCTACAGTCCGGGGTGAACCTGGGCCTTAACCAGATTTTCGCCAGTTGTTCAAGAGAGGGCTTTGCTACACAATTGCCTTCTTAGTCCTAAGAAGGAGGGTTTGGTAAGAGTTCATTTAAACCCAGCGCTGGTATCATTCCCTAAATTTAAAGCGGAGCCTAGCCAAACAAATTCCTTAACTACCTTAAAGTTATATCTGTCGAGGGTGACGTTCTGTACGAGACGTCGCGTCGGTCAGTGTTGTATGTCCTTTTTTGTTGACAGCATATACTTTGTTAAACCCATCTTAGCGGCTTCCGTCCCAACGCTTACAAAAGCACTACTGACATCACGCTTTGTTCTTCCGATTATGTCAATATTATCGCCATATGCGAGCAGTTGCACGGACTTTTGAAGGATTGTGTCTCTAATGTTGGCGTGCGAGTTCTGCACAATTCTTTCAAGAACTATGTTGAAGAAATTGCATGATAGCGCGTCGCTACGTTGAGGATATTATGTATTCCTCTATAGTTGTCGCAGTTTAGAGGATCTCCTTTCTTGAGGATTGGGCAAACAATCCTAAGGTTCCATTTTTCGAGCATACTTTCGTCTAACCATATTTTGCTAATAAGTGCATGGTCCTTACCAATTCATCCCTCGCTGCTTTGAATAGCTCGGCAATCAAGCTATCAGCTCAGCTTAGATATCGCTCTCTTTATCTTGGTCGAGTGGATGGAAATGTTGGTTATCATCGTCCAGATTGAATGGTTCATTTTGCCTAACAGCGGAATTTTACTCATCGTGGCCGTTATATAGTCTGCAGAAGTGATCTTCTACTACTATGTTTTTTTTTTCGTCAGTGCAGGCTTCAATTATGGCTTTGTAGCCTTGACATGTTCGTTTTACATTCTGGTAAAACTTCCGAACCTCATTCCTGCAGAAAAATTTTTCTATTTCCTTATTCGCTCTTCTCATGTTTCTTCTTTTTCCTTCCGAGAAACCTGTGTTCATCCCTTTTCTTCTGCTCGTACAACTCACGAGCAGCTCTCGTTCGGGATAGGACCCCTTAAGAGATGAAGAGACACTCGATCAGAAAAGGGTCTGGCAATCTCTTGTGTTTTTTTTTTTCGACGTCAAAATTCCTCACAGTACTTCTTTGTCTTCGCGATCTTCTGGATATCCGCATCCGTAACTTGGCAACGTGGTAGTCTGAGTCGATGTTCGCTTCTCGGAACGTTGGGACCATACTGGATAAGTGTCTTGCGTCTATTGCAATATGATGAATCTGATTGACGGTTGACTGATCCGGAGATTTTCTTGATCCTTTGTGAATATTGAAATGTAGGAATCGCGTACTAGCTACGACAAGATTTTGCCCCATTGTAATGAAAATTAGCCTAAATCCGATATCGGACGTGGTTTCGTGCAACCTATGCTTTCCAAGAATACTACCAAAGATGCTCTCCCTTTCTAGCTTTTCGTTAAAATAGCCCAGGACGTCATACGTCTTATCTAAGAGCTCGTAGAATATGTCTTTGGTATCGTCATCTTTCTCCTCTGTGGGGGCATGAGCGCATATCAGTCTAATGTTTGCAAATTTAGCTTTGATGCGAATTGTTACGAGATGCTCGTTTATATGCCCGAAACTCAAGACTTCTAAGTCTGATCAAACCCGCATCCAAATAGGCGCTGTTTCTGTTGTCGGTAGCAATTGCCGTAGTATATATATTTAGCAAGACCAGGTTTTCCGGAATCTATAACCCGCTAGGGGATATGAGCGCCGAATCAACTCTTTTCCAACAACTTGACTCAGTATTAGAGATCCATATAGACCTGGGATTCAAATATGTCGAAGCAGCTCATATAGGGATAGCAATAATAGTTCGGCCTAACTGAAACTGGTAGACGCCGCTATTGATTCCATCTAGGGAATTCGTCCGCTGACGCTTGGAACAAGAGGATGTACCTTAGTGAAACATCACTCATCACCTCTCCCTCGTCTGCTTCCAACAACGACCTTCTAATGGGATTGGTTAGCCAATGTCCAGTCGAGGTACTAGACACCCAGCAGACACCATCGTGGAAGAGTTGATAGTGGGAGAACAATTGTACTCTCATATATTCACATCACTACCCTCTGGCCACACACTCTTCTCTTATTGGGTATTCATTTGTAAACCACACTTTATAATGCTCCTTTGGTTTTTTGTGGAGGTTGTTTCAGTTTATACTTATGTTATAACAAGATCTCTGACCCTTCGGATGGACATGTAACTAACCTGATGATAACCATAATGTCTAAAACTCCCACTCTTGCTGTAATAACAAATTTAGGTATGCCTCAATATTATAGTAATGTAAATTAGTTTCAGCATTTTATTCGCAAAAAAAAAAATCTTTTTAACGATTCCAAAGACCGATAAGTATCTATGTAGGTATCTTACATATTTTTACATCTAAACCCCTTTGGGTATTGTCTAATCGTTTCTGCTGGTTCACAACCATTTACATTATAAATTCTCTTATCAGTCACTCTTAATGCAATGCGTATCTTTTGATATTAAAATGTTTTCCATAGACATGATCCCATTGAATTCGTACATCGAAATATAAAAGCATTTATTTTTTATTTAAATTTAGACTCGCTACACTATAAAAATTATACTAACTCGTTTCAATTGCCATCCTTAGCCTTTTTTCCATATGGATCCGCCTTTACTTAATATAAACTGTTTTTATCGTTACATTTAATTTTACATTCCATATCAAGGCCAGTACCAATTGCATTCAAAGTACCTTTCCTTAAGTATAAACATACCTGCCTACAGACAAATTAAAAATAAAAAGTTAAATAAAAAAGAAAAGAACTAAACGCAAAATGATGATAAAAAAAAAAGAAAGAAAGTAATCTCATTTCGGAAGATCCTTTTTTTTTTGTGCTTTCCCCTGGGACACAGCTGCCTATCCTAAGACTATGTGTCTGTCCCACAAAAAATAAAAAAAAAAGGTAGGTACGCCCAGGTGGTAGATGTAAATATTACACACGCAACCCCGCATGTATATCCTCCAGGAAAAAAGTATTTAAATTTCATTCTTTAATGGTTGAGAGTGAACAGCGGGTATACCATACTGAAGCTGGAGCTAAGCTTATTTTACCAAAAACAAAAAAAAAAAAAAGAAAGAAGAAAATAAATAAATTTAAATTTGCATGAATAAAAAACACTTCCGCTCGACCGTGCCAGAAGTATTTGCCGACAGTAAAATGGCCATTTAATTTGGTAAATTACCCCGTAACGTAGGCGGAATGAAATTAAAGCTGGGAATTTCAATTGATGAAAGGCAAAATAAAATAAAAAATAAAAAAATTAAAATACCATACCAACTGTTTGCCAAATGGAATTTAATAGCCCGGACACTGGTACATGGGAATGACGGCATTGCATTGGCGGTTGAGATTTTTGTTGACTTTATTTCTGAAATATGTTGTGGTTTGTTCTTTAAATTGCTGAAAGGTTTACTTGAATTTTTTTTTTGAAGTAGAACATATGTTACTAGGCTTACATGAATCTTTCAAAATTTATGTTAGTCTGATTAATGGTAGTCACATAGTAGCTACACAATATCTAAAAGTCATTAGCTACATAAACACTCATTTCCATAATCATAATATCCGACTACTGGCTAGATTCAGAACCGCAACATTCTACAGGAGAATACCATTCTTCCACTCTGTCTCTGTCATTGTGTTCTATTATGATGACGTGTTACTGCAGGAAGCTTTTGCCTTTCCGATATATTATCCAACCGAGTACATTATAAATGCATTACCCAGCTGTCAGTATCGATCTTTTTATGTAGAAGGGAAAGGACATATATTTACGTTTGCGTCCTTACACGAAGCCGTACTCTTTTTCCTTTTTTTTTTGCCTAAGTGCACATCTGTAACACCTCTATAAGGGCACGTCTTCAACGCTACGCTTTCATTGCATTAACGTCAAATCGATGAAAGGAAGGGGGACTCAATTGCATATTGACTCTTGTGACGTAAATGTTGTTCTTTTTTTAGAAAGGTGAACATGCCCAACCGATAGTGGGAAAGGCTTTATTCAATGTGGAAAAAAATCCTTTTTGTGTGGTATCGAAGGTTGAAGTACATTATTGACTTATAGTGCCACTTAAAGTAGCAAGTCTACCATTAACACTCTATCGAACTAAAAGGTATTAAATTAGAGTTTCGAATAATTACTGATTATGGATATCTTAAGATTAGCTACACATAACCAAGGCAAGGTAGAAATTTGAACGTCAAGCAGAAGTGACCCTCTTCGGAACTCAATCAGTAGCGCGCGCCATAGCCATAAGTAACAAATCCTCAGACCTTCCGGACCGTGACACGTTTAACCAGTCCAAATGGTTACAAATAACAGCATTCCATAGAGTTATACCATAACCCTCTTCTCAACTAATGCAGGGGTACCACTGGGCTCTATTCGCGCACCGCCATTGTTTGTCACACACTCGTGAGAGGTGGGACAGTTGGTGTTGTCTGCGAATCGAGTCTCAAGCCACACCTTCAGTAGTTCAATGCACCACTGACTCACAGCGCCTATTCTTGTTATCAGAATCGTATAGAAAGTATAGAAGTGTGGCCATGAGGGTTCGATGACCATGATCGTACTACCCTCAGTATTACAGCAGTTTTAGTCGCCAAAAGGCTGCAGGACAAATGCAGCGAAATGAGACTAAACATGGTCTCCATTGCCGCTGTCGGTGTTGTTTGTTGTGATCCCATGGTACCGATGCAAATTGCTCTCTATATTTTTGTAAGATTATAAAGCTGATATTGCTTCTTAAGCGTCTTCCACTATACTAATGAATCATAAGTAAGAATGCAGCCAATATACCACAGCTGGTTTGAAGTCTTACGAATTGCTGAACGCCTTTTTACAAGATTGAAAAGCTACTCTTGCTTTCCTGATCCGTTCATCGATGTTGTCCTTCTAGTTTAATTTGGAATCCAGAATTATGCTTAGATATCGCGCAGACCTCGAGAGTCTAAGAGTAGAGATCCTTCCTAGTGAAGACCAGTACTTACATTTTCGATGGGTTGACTCCCAGTCCTTTGCTTCAAGGCCAATCGTCTACTAGTTGTAATGTGAGATTGAGCCTTTCACCTAGGACAGGAAGGAACTTCTCTGCGGCCACGATGACCACATCATCAGCATAGGCCGACAGGATAAAGCCATTTTTTCTCAATCTTATCAAAATCTCATCCACCACGAGAAGCCATAGTAGGGGAGTGACGACCCCGCTTTGGGGCGGGCATACCATCTTCCTGATAGTTGTATCTCCCAGTGTTGTGTGTATGATCCTCAATCTGATTATCAGTGAAATCCAGTTGCAGAGTCCGATGTTTAGTTTTATCCTGCGTAAGTTGTCCAGGAACGCATCGGCGCTCACATTGTTGAACGCTCCTTCAATATCTAGTAATGTTCCCAGAGTAAATTCCTTGAAGTGG
Organism: Xylota sylvarum; assembly: GCA_905220385.1. NCBI lineage: Eukaryota > Metazoa > Arthropoda > Insecta > Diptera > Syrphidae > Xylota > Xylota sylvarum. The sequence goes on along the minus strand of LR999958.1, from coordinate 32,535,114 downwards.
AGGGATTTTTCTATGGTTGACACAACCCTGTGGAAAGCTGTGTCTACCTATCTGCCATCGATGTATGCATGTTGTGATTTGGATAGGTAGTTATTGCCAATCACACTTCATATGTATTAGACATTCCAATGTAGGACTGATTGGTCTCCTGGAGCCTTGTACCGGATAAATGATTTGATTATCCAAGCTATCTTCTCTTTATCTATTATGCTCACTACTTCATCTTCGTTCAATCCCAACAACGTTCCGAACGTTCGATGGGTATATCATCTCCGGGGACCAGCAAGCAACTGGCAAAATTAATATTCAGTAGTATGTCCAGCATTCCACCTACGACTGATATTAGAGTCCGGTTTTGGTGTGATATTAGAATCTTACTGAGGCGCGATGCTGTGTTGGTTTATTCCATAAATCCACAGAAAAGCCTCCAAGAGTTTCTTTTCGCATATCTATATTCTTTCTTGATGAGTTTAATGCTCTCTTTGTAGGTGGGCCATTCGATAACCCCATCTTTGGCGAGGTTATAGCTCTTTTCAGATATCACTCCACTATGGTGGACGTTTTTGCCTGCTGGGTCTACAAGTCGAACACGAATCGTTGGTGGACCCTTGGCGTAGACTTTATCTTTAACAACAAATCTTTAGCTACAAAGAAAAAAGTCTAATGATGTTAAATCGCATGATCTCGGCGGCCAATTAAAGTCTCCATTTCGGAAAGTTATAACGCAATAGGGCCATTGTTTCATCAACAGTATGGCATGTGGCGTCGCAGTTCTGCTGACGTTTTTGTAGATAATTTTCGCACGTTTTTGTACATAATTTCAACACATGTATCGATTCATATTTAATATCATCCTAGTTTTACTTAACAAAAGTCATTGTAATGATATTTGAATTTTGGCAGTTAAACTATGGTGTGAAATTGAAAATGACAGCTCTTGTTGGATGACCGAGATGCTACCCGTCAATGAACGCAAAACTATTTTTCCATTCCACAAGTACTAAAAAATTGAATAAGAAGAAATGAATCTTAGATAGTCCATATCAAGGACCTTTCGAAATCATCTCCAGATCTGATAAACATTTTGTTGGAAACAAATGCGAAGACTGTCATTAATAAGGACCAAATTATGACACGATATAAGGTTGGAGCAAAAGTATCTTTTGGTACCTAAAATTCACATATTAAATTTTAACATGTTTTTCTGGAAATGATAGTGATGTGGAGATCGAAGGACTTTTATTAAAATGCTTTCAAAGTATAGATACACATACATACCCATATTCATAAGACCAACTTAATAGTTGTTAATGAGTGAGGGAGCTTAAATAGCTACCACCATCGCTACCACCATTACATTCAATTAGTTTTAATCCAATTACATACTTACGACTGGAATAAACTATTTTATTTCAGAGCATATAAGTCCTTTACGTTCCAGCTAGGATAATAGTAGAATCCACAATAAAGTAGAACCCTACAACAAGGACATGTTGTCATTTTAGCTTCTAACATAAAACACAAATAAAAATCCAAGTGTTTTTTTAATAGTATCCTAGTATCCTTGTTAAATTGAAATTAAGTTCTTTTAGAATGCTTGTTTTTCAAATTGATGGTTATTTTAACACAGTCTCGTTACCATCAGTTTATTTTTATTTATTTTTCAAACAGGACATGGGAAGGTACTAGATAGTAGAGTATTCGATAAAAACGGGTGCATACACCAAAATAGTATCAGTAATCTAATCATGCCATCAACATTGCCTCTTAACTTCAAAGTTAACCATGAAAGGAGTCTGTGTGTATGTAACAGCAACACCACCTAAACGACTTATAAGAACTTCTCCAAATGAAAAGTTTTTTCCCACCTTGAACTCGGTCGTTTTAATATTCTTACATACCTTGCAGATATATGATTAAATCAAGACCTATACCTTAAAGTTTCTACGCACTATGAACATTTCTTGTTTAACTTTTGAAATTGCGTTACTATTGTTGCAATTATGATGATAGCATATTTTCTGAAATTAACACAAAAACTTTCGAGAAGGTGAATTTCTAATAAACTTTTATTTAATCTTTTTTCAAGAAAACTCGTTAAAAGTTGTAAACTGAAGCAAGCGATACATGTACTCGTACGAAATGGGTTTCGAGTACTGGAAATTGGATTAACAGAGTTAGAAAGTATTTAACCTACATAGTTCCTTGTGGTGATCACATGAATGTCCTTGACTATCAATATACAACTTACTGCAATTTTGAGGGTGAAACTTGGCCTTAACCAACAAGCCTATCCAACCCTGGACTAAACGCATTCTGTAGAACTTTGATGTTGAAAGGAACATCTGTATCAATGTGAATATACAGCCTTAGTATCTGACAGGAGACGGCATACAGATACATTGTATATTTTTATGGTGAAACCCTTATTAACCCTAATTCTCTTTTAATTCGATTCATTGGTTTTCCATGAATCACTAATTAAAACAGCTTTTCTCCATAGAGAATGAATTACTCCTCATTTTATACGAATAAAATGCAAGCATATGCTTTATCATTCCCATAGATACTCATCAACTTCTCCATTGAAATACAGTCGTCTTAAACTTATATATATATGTATATAGCATCTCCAAGCAACGCCCTTGACATCCTGAGTCAAATCAGATGGTGAAATATTCCCAATAATTCAATTGTCCCACATTATTATTGTGAACTGTCTAACAAGTCCTAATGACAAGTCATTACCAACTAATTAGAGACAAAATGGTAATTGTCCTAGTATTCCCCAACACTGTTACCTTTGCTTCACGAAGCCACTTACCACCCGCAGATATGTAGATTTTCAAGTCCCAGAGGCTTAGTAATTACTTTCGTTAATATCAGTTACCCTCTACACAAAGCAGCACAAAACTCAACCTTGTCCTTGTGAGTAAACCCAGGCATGAGAAAATGACAACACACACACAAATAAAAATAAAAAAAAAGGACTCACTTAACGAGTCTGGATAAATTGAGACATAAACATGACTGATGAGTGGCATCTGCCGAACGGAACCTAATTACCGCCGACGATGCGATGATGAGAACTTCACCATGACGGTCTTAGTCACCGTGTGCCAGAGTTGAATCATTTCTCTGGAAGTTAGCGGGGTCGATGGTTTGTTATCCTTGAAAAGGTATCAAGTTTAGCGGGGTAATTCATCAAAGTTTCACACAGGCCTTTCAGTTACTAAGGGGTGGAGGTGTACATATGTATATTCGACTAACAATACATATGCATATGAGGGGACTAAGTCGATTCGATTTATTTATCTTTGTGCGCTGAGATAGCATTTCAAATGAACGCTAGGAATCATTAGGGAATGTGATTTGGAAAAAGGTCTGGAAATGAGATTCGAAAGAGGAAACTCTGTAAAAGTTGAGGCAGGCAGGGATGTTTGTTGATTTGCTATGTGTGTATCACATTACAAATGTCATGAACTTTGTCGTAATTTAAAAAAAACAAAGTATAAGGAGACACTTAACATCACTTGGGAGTTTTAAAAATGTTTTTAGCTTTTTGAAACTGAATGGTTAATAGAACTAAGAAGAATATGTCTAATTCGTTGGCGTATACGCAACTTAATTTTTTCAGCAATTTTTTTTTTAAATAGGTATCTGCTTTTCGTAGCAGTATCTATGCAAATTTGTATATAGGATTCAAAACGTCCGTTCAAACACATCTGGGGCCTATTTCATAAAACTACAACACTAATAATTATTTGTGAATTCACTTCTAACTTGAAAATTATCTGCAAATTTTTGTTTCATAAAGAAAGCCAATTCACTAATAACTACAAGTATGCCAGGCCTGTAACTAGAAGCGAGTTACAGCGAGCTTTTCTTTTTCATAAAAGTATTTGCTCTAAAAATTATAAGCGACCGACAAGTGAATTTCTTACAAGAGTAGAGAGACTAATAAAATTACGTACTGGAAAAGTTGGGCTTATTCGCAGTTAGAATTTAGTGCTTAGACAACATGTGGTTAAGTGATGATAGTGACCACGAATTTTTAAAGAGCATATCAATTTTGATATCATAAATTTAATGAAAAATTTAAAACTAACTTTTCTGCTTTCAATGTCACAAAGAAAGAAAGAAAGAACGGGAAATGCTTAGATCGCTTAACTGCGAAGTATAGCCGCAGACTCGTAGTTCTTCGTAAATAATTTTTAACTTGTAGTTACAGACTTGTAGCCTTGTAGCATTTTGATCGCCACACTTATAATTTGAATTTGCCGCGCTACAAGTGCTGAAAAATGTTTATGGAACACAAAATTACAAATCCATACTTTATTTGTGCTTGTAGTTACAAGTTTACAAGTACAACACTTGCAGTTTTATGAAATAGGCCCCTGGTTCTAATGTGCTAAGGTGTTAGCTACTACAGGCTACGTCTTCTTTTACCTCTGAGCACATGTTACATAAAAACGCTCCCACTACCACTAAAGTTGGGTAGACTTCTCTTTAATTTCTGACTATCTCCCAAAAATCTTACAACTTAGATGACTTTGCAATCTCTGTGATCATCATGAACCATGAATATCACAAAACGCCTTCCCTGAGCTGCATAACAATAGGAGGTCCCAAAATATTCTTATAAAAAGGCTATACTGTCCCTTTATTTGAAATGGGTTTCCTTTGATACGCGTTGTGACTTTTAAGGAAAAGACACCAGCTCTGCATAATAGTAAATCCTCTCTTAGAGCAACATTAGCTAACATCAGATAACATCAGTCGACTATGATCATTGAGTACTCATTAGAACACTTTACCCGATGTGCTTCTAAAAACTTGTATCTAACCTATTGCAGTCGAACAATAATTCGAAAAAGTTCGAACTGTTATATTTATTACAAGTCCTACAAAAGACTGGACATATTAAGATACAAATTTATCATATGAAATCGGCTACGATTAAGTTTCGTAACTGGGTCTGTAGCTGCAATAAGTATTTGGCATGTAGAAGACGATCCCACTATAAGCCCAGGAACAAACAACAAAGTATGTAGTGCCAGAAACCATACACTACCATGTCCAAGACTCAACCCAGTATCGGCAAGGAAGGTAATGATATTAATGTTCTAGTATGTGGAAGACATATTTGAAATTTATTATGTACTTTCCGAATAAAACAATGATGCCAACTTATTGGAAGTATTACGTGACACCATGTTTAAGGAAAGACCTTGAATCATTCAGTGTTGTATCTTCTTCGTCCAGCCTTCTGATCTGGAAATTATGATCTAGCCGTCATCTTACCATTGCTAATCACTGTCAAAGAAAAGTGTCAAACAGGCTTGTTCAGGCTATCTAGCACCTAATCTGCCCTATCCTCTATCTACATCCATGTACCTACTCCACATAAAGTACGTACATGCATTACCCTTAAGTATGTTCGTATTATTTAATAAAGTAGACACAACTCATAACAAATACTTACACTTCAGCTGTCAACTAACTTCAGACACACATTACCACGTGCGGCTCATCTAAAATTAAACACCAGGAATTATTTACTGTCACGATTACTATGAAGGTCTGGTAATCCACTTATGTAAGTGCTTATACACAACACCGACACACTTCATTACTGTGAAATGGAATTAAACTTTATACACCTCGGCCAGTGGACGTGACATTTGATGTCATAATTCAAGGGAATCTTACAACTTGTTCAAATTGTTATGTGAACCCACCTTCAAAACCCCCCTGTCAAGGTTACTCACATTCTGGGGCTCATATTAATTTCTAGACGAGTAAGCAAAGTTTTGCCTCAAAAAAAAAATAAATTATAAAACTTTTATTGTATAAAATGTTTAATCCTGACATCCTAGTATGCAACTTGTTGCTCCTGTCACGTCCTATATTACCTTTTTACAATAAAAATTTCCAACAAAGTTCGCACATAACACTGAGATCTACATTCATTACTGTTGGAGGACTTGAGACATAGAAAAATACAAATACAAAGTTTGCATGCAATATACATATATGTATGTACTTAGCGGTTAGTCTGAGATTTATTAAAAAAGTCACAACACTTCGTTATAAAACTTATGCATATGCAGTCGAGTGCAATTAGCTGAAATCATCTTTATCCCGACTTCATCAATCCAATTTGAATGAAGGGAAAGTTAAATAAAGTTTTCGTAAATCCTGTCTGACATCCTTGTGTAGATGCAAGCATACGTGGAGAGTGCAATGTAAAACTTTAAATTGCTCACATTCACCGAAATGAAACCAATTGACTTTGGCAGTAATGAATGGTTGAGACAGACAGGATTTATGGTCCTGTCATCGTTGAAGATTAATGATTTTGATGCACACATGCCGAGCTTGTATTACGTTAAAATGTTTACTGCTAAGAATAGCCTTTTCTGTGGCAAGGATGGTGTCATATGCATATTTGATAAATATTAGGTTGACATCGTTGACGATGTCACTGGAGTTTGTTTACGAAAACCTTTTCAGTAGAGTTCTATTATTATTTTTTTTGTATATGATCAGTGTGTCATGGGTTTATTTGAAACCACAACTCTTACGATGTCTTTGTGACCTTATTTGAAAGGAGGCATACGAGGGTACCTGAGGAAGAATAGGCATTTTGCATTTTTATCCTTTTATCGATGTCGCTGGAAGTCAGAACAACCACATCCCATAGGCTATGGTTAAGGCTTGTTTGAGATGCATCTAGTATTAAGGTCACCTTAGCCTAGATGCGAATATTTCGAGGTCAACGAACGAACCGAATATCTTTTAAGAATAGGTGCCAATAGTCGACTCAGAGCCCTACACCATACTTCATTATTCTACCAAGCAATGCTTATTCTAAGCTACTAGGTCTTGACAAGTATAAAATAGAATTTGTTAGAATATCATCTGAACAAATATACTAAATATTCTTTCGATATCATGGCTCACTACCAAGCCTCGTTTACTAAAAATTAATTAGATACCAATTTTGGCGTTGATAATGAAGAAATTTGTGGGCAGAACCTTGGTTCACTGGTCTATAAGTTTCTAGTTTTTGAATTTAATATATCAGCGCCGAAAATCTGTCATATGATACAAGAATAAGCTGGACAATCACAAGGGACATAGTGAAAAAAAAAAAAAAACATACAGAAAAGCTACAATCCGAATGGAACGGATCGTATGATACCCTATCCTCCTCTCTATAAAGTGGGCGTGGCCAAATTGCATTTTGTACTCAAATATAGCTATAATGTCGAACGTTTGAGGATGTTACATGTAAAATTTTATCAAAATCGGTTTTTTGATGAAAACGCCCCCAAAAAGTGGGCGTGACCAAAACTGTTCTATGGGTGAATTGTAGGGAATCTAAATACCCATATATTTGGTCTTAACAAAAATTTTCGGTTTCATATAATTTAGTGAAATTATAAAAAAGTAGGCGTGGCAGTGGGCGGATTTAAAAAACTTTTACACTTGTACTGTATCTCTTTCCTGGAAGCCCAGATTTGAAATTTCAGCGTCCTAGTTAAAAATGTAGGGCCCAAAAATCGGTTTTGTGATTAAAACGCCCCCAAAAAGTGGGCGTGGCCAAAACTTTTGTATGGGTGGATTGTAGGGAATCTGAATGCCTAAATATTTGGTCTTAACAAAATTTTTCGGTTTCATATAATTTAGTGAAGTTATGAAAAAGTGGGCGTGGCAGTGGGCGTGGCAGTGGGCGGATTTAAAAAATTTTTACACTTGTGCTGTATCTTTTTCTCAGAAGCCCAGATATGAAATTTCATCGTCCTAGCTCAAAATTTAAGGCCCAAAAAGCGGTGACATACGGACGGACGGACGGACGGACGGACGGTCATCGCTCAATCGATTTCGCTATTGATGCTGATCACGAATATATATACTTTATAGGGTCTATCTCGATTATTTCTCTATGTTACAAACTATGTGTCAAACTTAATATACCCTTAGGATAGGGTATAAAAATGGAAAAAATGTTACGTATACGCCACCGCACTAGGTATGTACTTTCTTCTACGAACTACCCTCTTCTGGGGCATTCAATCCTATTGCCAAGTCTAGACAATCACTCAGTTTCTCAGCATCCTATGTACGAATTTGGTTAGATACTGCCTAGTTAGAACAGGAAATAGAGCCAAAAACATAAATTGAAAAAATGTTACGTATACGCCACCGCACTAGGTATATACATTCTTACTACGATCCTATTCTAGCGAGTTTAACGGCCTTACAGAGTCCTGGAGTACCACCATGCCTCGGCATCCAACAATGGTAATTATTGAACTGCTCAGCCATCTCCATGGGCAGTCTAGAGACCGATTCCAAGGATTTGATAGCTGTTTGGCTGTCTGAAAAGATGCAGATATCACTAGCAAATATCATGTTTTCCGTAAACCAAGAAAAGACTTCTTTGATAGCCATAATTTTCATCTGGAACAATCTACAATGATTTGGAAGACGCAAGAAGAGCTTAATTTTAAAACTGTCGGAGAAAACACCTCCACCGATTCCGTCTTTGGTTTTTGAGCCGTCAGTGTAGAAGTGAATCGATTCGTCTTCTAATACGTTCTTCTTATTTCATGTATTTCTATTTTTAGAGTTTTGAATCGACATACTATATACTCATATGGACTTATTTATTAATTCTGTACGTCGGTGTTTCATTTCCGTATCTTCAAGGCTTGCCCAGAGCTGGGAAATTGCTGAATCCAGAGGCTCTTCCACAGCGGATTACGTTTACGTAGTAGTACGTTTCCACTGAAAGTTGTTAGCTTGCTTTTCTATTGGCGGATGGTTTCAACAATTTCGTTGTTAGAAGGTCGAAATTCGCTACGGATGTTAGTTCCACAAATGTTAACCTATAGGTAGACGTAAGGACTGGGCTAACTGGAGAGGCTTGTTCATCAGGTTCATCCGAAATGTAGCACTATGACGGAAGCTAAAGTCAAAACGATCTTTTATCTCTTCTTCTAAAAATTTTGACGTAGCTGTAATGGAATGATTTTTAATGGCTCGAGTGTTGAGAGTCATACCAGTGGTACTAGGACAAATGCCTATGGTAAGCCAATTTTTTCTCATTTCATCGTCGGTGTTGTGCAATATATTTTTAACTGGCTGTGGAACTAGATTCTACTCCCCACTATTGAACGAACATCGAAGATGATTAATACACAATAATTTGTGGAATCTCCTTTCCAGCTCCTTTCCACTTCTTGTTATGGTGAATCGAGACTACTTTAATTGCAGTTGATGACATCTACGTTCGTGCAGCTTTACCATCTAGCAAACTTGCGATTCCATTTAACTGATCATCATTTTCAATATCCTTTCTCCACCAATAGTACATAAAAGTAATTATACCTCCTCATTTCCAGATAATTCTAGACTTTAATTTCAATTAATGTCTTGAATTAATTGTCCTCGCCATACCACCCTATACGAGTAATTACAGATTCTATCATCGGTTAATGAGGAAAAAACAAAATGGTATCCACCTTAATTTCCACAATACCACATCTCGATAAACTTCCTCTAAAGCTTCTACACACAATGTGTGTTCACCACATCCGGTAATTCAACTATGTGGAATGCAATTTTAAGCACACTACGGCCATCATAACCAACACAGTTCTCCTACCCAACCTGACCATCTCCAAGATACCCCAGTGCCATGCTGGTGTTGTCTACATTTTTCCGTGTGAGATTACATCCTCTGTGCATGCACTGTGCATGACTTTGTGTCATGAATTGTGATATGGATCCCTAGGAATTCCACACCACAACCCGTCTGTTCTGTGAGACCATGTAGTCGGTGGAATGCTAAGCTTGCCGCACAGTCGTAACACAATTGTAGACTTCTGTGGCATACCCCAGCAAGTTCAGAGTCAGAATGCACTATGCGTTATCTCAATCATTATCCAACCTAATGTGTCTTGTGATGTGTATTAACATAAAACCTCCAACATTAGGTTTCCAAATTAGTGTCCTTGCGGTGACACCATCAAATTCTCTATGCTCCAATGAACCAATAGGTTACTTAGAAACGGTCGCAACTTAATTAGGCCAACCTCAGCAAAACGTCCTCAGCATCGTGATTGCCTTCGGAAATTAATTAATTGTCTGGAAAAAACAACAACCCTGCTCGATGGTGTATAAAATATATGTATGTATATACACTCCCCCCACCTCGGTTGTTGGATGTCAACTAATAACGAGTAATTACTTAAGCCCAGGTAATTGAACCAAGTGTTAATAGTCATTAAATGCAGGCCAAATATAAATTTTAACGCCATTGCATATTGGATTAAATTAATTCTACCGGGTGGTACTTTGATTTTGGTTATTTTTGTGTCATGCATAAAGTTTGGTTCATTAATGCGTGACTAAATAAAAAATTAATGCATGTGAGCTTGAAGGGAATTAGACTGTTTTAGTGGTACTCGTATAGTTATGGTAATGCGTGATTTACCTAAATAATTTGATTAGGGATTTCGGATTAAATATTCATAAACATATGACAACATTCGGATTTTCAGTTAAAACCACAACATGTATCTATTGATATAATTTAAGTTGGTATATTCTTCGATGATGGGGGTAAATAGGTGCCATAAATACCAAGCAACCCTTATATGATGTACAAATCGAAGGAAGGGAATTTTCATCAGTTTGATGAAGTTCCAATCCTTCCTGTGCCAGTATGTATATACGTCGAAAGATGGACAGAATACTATGTCAACAAGAAGGTGGTCTGTCCAACACATCTTGTGAATTATTGGACCGATTTCGGTGAAAACTTTCTGTTGGTTAATGGATTTTCGGAGTAGTCTTGTGTAGCTTGGTCAGTGCACATAAGCGAAATTTAAAAGTTAACGAATATGAGACAAAGGTGGATAAGAATTCGCGCATCAGGCTCTCACTATCATCTCCTACTCTACACCTGAACGTTGGTGGCTGCTGGGTTCCTCGACTGGAGATTGGATAATCAAACTCTTTGGAAAGTCGTTGATGACAACGGATGAGAGCAGGACTATTTGTGTTATCTCTATCTGCTTCGACTTACACATTTGAGTCTATACCAGGTCTATAGGGATCTCCACTGCATTATTGAAAAAGTGCGTTGGAAAAGAGTTGGTGGAGCGGATTAACCCTTAGTAGGCTAATGGCAGCACTCATATCCCCGAAGCGGGTTACTAACTTTGGAAAATCAGGCCCGTCTTCCAAGTGTTATTAAAGGGATCTAGTCCGCCAGGTTAGAGGTTGTGCGTCAAAGTAACTTCCCTGTCACGGAAAAAAAATTTGTTCCGAAAAAAAAACATGTTTTGACCTATGGCAAGACCAGATATACCAAGGATATTCCTAGTCAAATCGTCAAAGTCTCATCTGAGTACATTGCGAAGTTATTATTTCAATCAATAAGTTATGCTTTTGACTGTGAAGCACTTAAAAAGTGATTATTCCTATCAACTTATCGACGAAAGTGGCAATGGATTGATCATTCATTTCGAAAAGATTTACTAGCTAACTACAATGACGAAATACTTTCAATCGGGTTAGCCATAGAGCAGTTAAATCGAGAAATAAATGTTTTAGACCAATTAGGAAGGATATACGTCAATTGGAGATAGCTGGGTTATAGTATATAATTTTTTAAAACTTATGGTGATTCAATTGCACCTTCACCACAGCAAAGCTGCATCAGCAAAGTTGTTGTTTTGTGGAGGAGTCGATTGATATTGCCTTGCTGCAGGAGCCTTAAATCCACAAAGGAAGTATTAGATATTTACCTGAAAGTATTGCCACTTTACACTATGTGCGATCTGGCGAAAGAGTTAGATCTCGTGTACTGGTGAGGCACTGAGTTAAAATGGATGTGCCCCTGACCTTATCGCTGTGCGAGTAGGAGCAGTTGCGGGCAGTTTTGTCATGCCATCTGCTTACCTGCCGTATGACTTCCCGATAAAATAGGTAGAGTCTCAGGTGAATGTTTGCAGGGATAGGACCGAAAATTTAACGATTGGTTACGATGCTAATGCCTACAATACAATGTGGGGAAACACCAACGAAAACTACAGAGGAGATGCTTTATTCGACATCGTAGTGTGCAAAGGGCTAACTATTCTCAACATAGGAACAGAACCGACCTCTGTGGATGCAAGACGAAGGGAAGTTTTTGACGTGACTCTGTGTAGTAATAGAATGCTTGATAGAATATCAAATTAGAAGGTAATGGATCAGGGAATGATGTCGGACCAAAGAACCATCTCATTTGATCTCGGATATGGAGATCTCATTTGATCTTGTTCCCAGGAACACGGACAAAGTTAAATACCAGGAAGTGTTACAAGATAAACTGAATATATCGAAATATCGGAAACTACTCGGGATGTAGAGTCGGAGCTGAAGTAAATGCTTCAGCTGTTGAGAATGCATACCAAGAGGCGTGTTGGTGGTGTAGCGAACTTGAAAATCTAAGGAATCGTGCCCTGAGAAGAGATGATCCTGAATCATGGGATGTGTATAAGATAAAGAAGAAAGAGCTAAAAGCAACTCTACGACGACATAAAAGGCAGTTGTGGTGGGAATTTTGCTCGAATATGAGAAACACATCTGAGGTCAATAGACTTCAGAATTTTTCTCGAGAGATCCAGTTTCCAAAGTCGGACTCATTCGTGATAGAAGGGAGGAGATTCTTGAGACACTTGATCATACAAATGAGGTCCTCATGGAAATACACTTTCCGGAAAGCCTTAAGTCAGATCACTCCTTGGCTCTGAGGAAAGCATAATGGATAGTAGCGCTAGAAGCGGTCACTGAGGGCATAGAAACGTTTTCACCATACAAGACCGCAGGACCGGATGGTATTTTTCCAGCTTTAATGCAATGGAGTGCAGATCTCATTGCACCAAGGCTTAGGGCTATATACATACGTTACATGTCTAGCAATAGGCTACATACCAGCAGCATAGAGAGAAAAAAATGTGGTGTTTCTTCCAAAACGTGTTAAAGAGGACTACACCGAAGCAAAGTCCTTCAGACCGGTCAGTCTAACATCATTTCTGTTAAAAACAATGGAAAGAATTTAGGTGGACCATAGGGAGAGCACGGCGCTGAAAGCGTGTCCTTTGAGTAGTAGACAACATGCATACAGAGCTGGCAGGTCTAGAGAAACAGCGCTACATCAGGTGGTACCCATTGCGGAAGAGGAGATACATACTGGAGGCATCGCAATGAGCATTATAATGGACATTAAAGGTGCCTTTCATAAAATATATGTACTTCAAAAGTCTGAGAGTAGCCTTAGAAGAACGCAGGGTTAACCCATTAGTGGGGAGTTAGGTGGACAATATGCTGGAAAATAGGGCGATCAATATTCAGACGGGAACTTCAAAACTTAGAGGAAGGGTTAGCAGAGGTTGCTCGCAGGGAGGAGTGTTATCACCTACTCTTTGGACTCTAACTGTGGACTCTCTCCTGAGAAGATTTGAAGAGACTGGCATCCACGCTGTGGGAGATGCCAATAACATAGCAATAATGTGAAAGAGGTAAGTAAATTCATGAACATCACAGCAGATACCATGAGAAATACTGTGGTGTCAGGAACAAGGGCTCTCCATTTTTGCAGAAAAGACAGATCTAATCATCTTCACAAGGAAGAGGAGAGATGTGGAATTTCAGCCCTTGACACTTTTCGAAAAAGTACAGGTGAACTGGAAGGTTAAGTATCTGTATGTATACCTATAGATGCTGGACTAACTTCGAACTTCCATGTGAAAAAGAAGATCAGAAAGGTAAAAAGGATGCTTCATCAGTGCAAACGAGTATGTGGACTAAGGTGGAGAATCCCGCCGAGGTCAGCATACATGATGTAAACGATGATAGTTACCGAAAGTTAACCTTATCTAGGATGGAACACTTCCTGGAAAGAAAATTGGTGATATAATCATCCCTACGGATGGGGGGCTAGGTATCTTTTTAGAAGAACTGGAACTGGAACTCTGTTGCATGCATTGGATCACCTGAAAGAGGTTCAGGTTGAGGGTAGAAAGGTTACAATAGTACTGGAATAAGTCAGTGATTAGACTCATGGAGCAAACAGATATCAATACATCGCTGGCATTGGAATGTGCTCATAAGCACAATGAGTGCTCATCTCGAAATGATATGACGCTGCTCTGGGTGAGAGGGCACGTAGGGACTGAGGGCTAGGAAAAGGCAGACTCTCTAGAAAAGACAGGGTCAACCTCGGAGTTCTCTGGTCTGGAACCATTTTCTGCAATTGGCAGAAGAATGGCAGAGCAGCTAATGGGGCCACGGCGGTACACCAGAGAAGGTAGTCAATCGTGCAAGGCTGCAAGCACTCGAAAATGGCTCTTAAAATGCCGATTGGCACCGTTCATAGAGAAGTTCTAAACTTAGGGAGAAAAACACTGAAATAGGTGCTATCGTTATCTACAGTTCATGAATATTTCGGGTATCTAAAGAAGATGGGTCTTCTTGAGGATGCCCTCCAGTCATTATGTACATTAAACGAGTAGGTCCCCATTTCGCATGGCGGTCCAAACCTACAAAGTAATAATCAAAATCGAGCGTCAGAGTAAATGTCAGCACTTCGGTTTTTAGTATATACCCTCAATAAACTTCTGTAAATGCTCTTCTGACGATGGAAACCATATTTTTATCCGCCTAATAGCTTCCAAGCTTCTATTCAACCCTAAGGCATTCAAAACCTCATAGTATTTTAAATCTTTCGCCTTGACGCACTTATTACACTCTGGAAAAAATTTCCATCTTCAAGGACTTTAGTATAACAAAACCCAGTTCGCAGTTTCAAACATACCATAGCACGTTCCCTCTCTCAACATTCCATACAACAATTTATTACTTTATTGGAGTTAACTGAACTTTTTTTTTTATTTCTGTAAATACTTTGCCTTCCCTTCAAATCTTGTTTTTATTAAATTAAATAAGTTTTCATATATTTTTCATGAAAAAATATCCTGACACAACTTGTTTGACGACAAAGTTAGAAATCCGTTTCATCCGTCCTCTAACCAAGCTTCCCTTTGTATTGGAATTCTCTTCTTTTTTTTTCTGTAATAATCCGAAGGATATTCCATTCTAAGCAAAACTTTCTTCCTTCTGTGATGACATTACAGCCAGGACCATTCTCAACCACAATGCTAAAGTGTCTAAGTAACTTATCACAATTTTGATTATTACTTTGGTAATAGAATTTAGCGCGAAGGAGCAATGAAAATTTACATAGTTTTGTCAGGTTGGGTAAGAAGGACTAATCAGGATGCACAACAAAACAACGAACAATAAACTATCTATTGTGTTCGCGGTTTTAAATTTAAGTTCATGGGAACTATTTAATGTTGTCTAATATGAATCCTGCAGGAGAAATTTTGGGTTAGGGAAGATTAAATGTACACGGAAGTTGCAGTTCCTGAAGGGATGTATGTAGGTAGGACGGATGAGTGAAGGTTACTTTATGACTATAATCCCTTGTTGTCAGTTGATATTGTAGCGCATTAACACATAAAGGTGTTGAAAAAATGATGTGTTACTTGTTTTGCTGGTTATGTTATTCTAAACACCAGTGGGGAGGGTAATTATATTCTCCAGGTGGAGTAGCTACTTAAAGTGGAACGTAAAGGAGTTCTTCATTAATCTAAAGCTTGACAGTTGTAATGCGATTGAAAACTGTTGATAGGTACATCACCCGTGTTACGACTGGTAGTTAAGTTGTCATTTTTTGAGTCGTCAAGTGATTTCAAATCAAATCTATTGATTTACATTTATAATGTATGCGCATGAACTCCATTAATTTGACATCAAAATTAAAGTCCTAATATGTATATCCCACAGCAACATGAGAAGGACACTTGGATGTTACAATGACCTGTAACCTTCAGCCTTGAGTAATATGAACAACATTTTATTAGGTCTATAATTCTAGCCTCACCATCTTATCATTAAATTCAGCTCAGACCAGTCCTTAATTATTGGGACAGGCCTCTTAGGACACTCAAGAATTATAGTACCAATCAATTTGTAAAATGACATTTAGCATAACAATTTGAATGTAACCTTTTCTAAAGTGTGCTGCAATAAATTGTATCTACAATTTATGTGAACTTGAAACCGTACAATTTATGAGGGTTGAATGTGTTTTTTTTTTTTTTTTAAATAATCACTCATTTCGAAACCGACTCGGATACCAACCATTATGAGTAATGAAAGTGAAATAATAAATTTGACTGTCAGGTCGTCTAGACAGTTGTGCATAAATTATTTCCGGTAAAACGCTCTTTTGTAATCACTGGTACCCTATTCGAATCCCGACAGCATATTATATGCCATTACTGAAATTTACATTGGTTTCCCTTGGAAGGGTAATTTCCACCCCCCCCGGGGATTTGATATTTTCAAGTGAACTGTCCATGTTCTAGAAAAGGTGAATTACTTATCCAACCGCACCCCATCTTTAGTCAGATTTCAAGTACAAATTTGAGTGTAGGGATGGTGTATCTAAAATGGAAAGAACAAGTTTTACAAATTAGATACCATTCCAAGTGCACTCTTGAAGTCATGAATCACTTCCTTTCACGTTCGTTGATGGGATATTCCAACCGTAAGGTGAGAAAAAGAATCCAGTTGAAATAAGAAAGCGATGTTCTGCACGTGCGATTTTTCCAATTGAATCCATATTCTCGGTTTTTTTTTTCTCAAGAATGTGGATTTATTTGAAGTTATTGTCACAGGACGACACACATTCTTTGTACTGATTGGTACAATAAACTTACGTTCCATTTATTTTTAAATTTAGTCCCAAGGATAATCTTTAACATACTCGTGTCTATATATACACATGTACGGATAAGAAGAGATGCGAACACTTTCATCCGCCTTCAAGGATATAAGACGAAAACAAAAATGTAATTAATGGAAACCACCATCACACAAGAGAAATTTTCCCTCATAAGATTATCCTTCGAGCATGCGAGTACATACTACACTGTATACGTTGTCTTCACTGCAATTATAAAAGAGCCCACTTAAAGGACTTTAAATGTTAAAAAGAAAATTAATTTCACAACAAAGTACAGCTCGAAGGTAATAGCTTATGACACTTTTTAAATAATAAAGGAGACCATAATATATTTTTTTTTACCTCCAAAGAGGATGATGATGATGTGTAGTTACATAATCTAAAACAGTGTTTACCACTTAAGGATATGTTTATGTGAACATAGCTTTTCAGAGTTGCCTGAACATTTTTCATATATGAAGACCTCATTAGGAGAGGGTTATTCGTTAGGGAAGAATAACATTCTTTTGTGGGTATTATCCACCACATGGAAAATCGACTGATTTAAGTAAGTAAGGAAGTCTAATACGTTTCTTAATACACATAATCCTTACGTCAAAGGATACAGGCCACAAACGAAAAGCCATTAGGGTTAATAAACTTTGAGACCCTTAGAGAATTGTAAGAAAATCTCAAAGAAATTCTCATGTTAACCAAATCTTTAACCAAAGGGTTTCCCAATCAATTAAGGATATATAAGGATTTTAATTAGAAGGTTGCATTTTAATTATCTTAATACGTACCGGAAGGACTTACGAACAAGAAATGGTGGTTGGTATGAAGGAAAAAATGTATTTTCAACGGGAATCCTTCATATATATATCAAAGGATAGGAAAGTATTTATAGTCCTTTTGATGTGGCCTTTTGATGGGAATTATAAAACAGATGTCCGGCTTATTGGAACTATTCGGATACGAAATCAAACAGTTTTTTCTTTTAATGAAACGAATATCCACAACAAGGACATCAGAAGTCTGTGGTGGCTGTCTAACAATATAGTAATAACTACCAACTAGTTAACAACTTGGCAAATAGCTTACAAAATACTGCAGTCGCTTGAAGTAACAGTCCAGAGAAGTTTACAACACCCACTTCCACTTTTCTTTTGGTTTGACAACACTGATAGGACACGTTAAGTACAAATACGGTGGCCAGGTGATCGGGTATGCAGGAAAAATGACTGTGTATCGAAGGGATTCTACGATGACATGAAGCTGACTTGGTAGATCAAGAAGAGTAGTGGAGTGGATTTATGTAGAAGCACACCCATCTAGAGTTATTTGCACCAGCGTTCTCGATAATTCTGAAACTGAGCTGACCTTCAGCAGGCACAATCACCAGCTGATTATTATCGAAATACGGACCATATGTGTCAGAAATATAGTATAAAACAAATCAGTTCACACGAGGAATGGTAAAGAGCAGGTCGAACAGGAAATGCATCCTCCACCAGTAAACTTGTGGTAAGGACGGAGATCATTTGTCTCGTCACCGCAAAAGGTATTCTGTGTATCTGTACATCAAACCATGACTGCAATGAAGACAACAGAATAGTTTCCGACTGCCTGCCATGCATTGGACTTTGAAGATGTAGAAGCTAAGTAGTCTTAGGACTGGTGAAACTGCTGCAAAGTTCTTTCTTACAGTAAGATACCCTGATAGAGTCTCCTTTTAAAAAATCTTGCAAAGTGGATACGTAGATTTGATTTCGGGGTACCGTCTATAAATCCTTGAAAACTTAAAGGTATTAAACTGCAATTTAAGGACCATGTCATATATCTGGTTCATGTGGAAAGTGAATATGCAAAATCATACCAGGAAGGCCTCTATTGGTCTTTCTTCATGCACGCAGGCCCTGGCCTGTCCCACTTTGTATATACGGAACCCATCCTCATGTAAAAGTATTAATCTGCTGGACGGCACTGGACAAGATATGCAACATTGCACCACTCGAGAATGTCTCCATAATGAGCCCACTTAGAACTACTTCTACAGATATACTCCTCCACTTGCTTTCCCGTTGATGTCTCTAGAAAGCTGAAAGGGCAAAGTCTGTATCAAGACTTACTGAATACGCCCATGCTGACTCGTGCTAATACGACCCATACAATTAACCTTGACGGCCATAACACTATTACTAGTAATTTGGACTATAATGTACCTTTTTGGGACCAAAATGCCTAGTAGATTTTGAATAAACCTGCGATAGATGTGTCCAGATGGATCCAAGACAGCACTTGTGCTGGGTTCCAAGCCACAGTGATATTCCAAGCAATTACAGTTGATGTTCCATATCCAGTTCAAAGTGGAGCTGAATAAACAGGATATACATCGTAACCAGAATGTCCATTGTGATACCACTATGGAAAAACCGGATTAACAGCACCAGAGACCTACATGGAGACTGCCCAAAGGGACAGGAGGCACGAACAACCAGTTCCAATGCAAACCCATGCCAAAGAAGTATGGTCCGCTGTTTAGACATTAAACAAGTTTGACTTTTATTTTGCCTAAGGCATTTTATTTTGCCTATGTCTAGTCTGGCTAGATCGTTTAGATCGTCGAAGAAGTACTCGCCTAGGGTTTTCCTTCTCAAGACGGATATAGCAGGACAAGTGCACAGAAGATGTATCATGGTTTTCTCTTCTTCCTCGTCTCTACAGCTTCTACAGAAATTGTTGAAGGGAGCACCAAGTCTTTTGGCATGTCTGCCTACCAGACAGTGCTGTGTGAGGACGTCAACTGTAAGTCTGGTGGTTGTCTTACAATACAGCTCTGGCCAGATTTATTTAGAAGAGAGGCATGTACTGATATTGTTCCACCTACTGTTTGCCATTTTTGTGGCTGCTGTATCTAATTGGAATTTCATCGATTTAATAGGTATTGACGGTTCCCCTCTATTGTCAGGGATGTTCTGGTTTGCACCTGCCTTAGCTAGCTCGT
Organism: Xylota sylvarum; assembly: GCA_905220385.1. Classification (NCBI taxonomy): domain Eukaryota; kingdom Metazoa; phylum Arthropoda; class Insecta; order Diptera; family Syrphidae; genus Xylota; species Xylota sylvarum. The sequence goes on along the minus strand of LR999958.1, from coordinate 32,515,255 downwards.
CCGTTTTGCAATTGCTTGGCGTCTGCTGTAGTCTGGAACCCAGCAAATGGATACCTCCACCTGACAGCAATCTCATTGAAAGATCCTCGGCATTGCTTTACCAACCTCGGATCGAATTATTGGTGATTCCAACAACTACATATGTAGAAAACAATAGTGCTGCACTCTACTGAGTAAATCGAAAGAAAAATCGCGGCTTCGCGGACTGCTGAGATTTCTGCTTGAAATACACTAGAGTGGTCCGGCAGTTGAGTGGTGATACAAATATTCAGGGTACTGGAGTAAACTCCCGCACCTGTTCCAGATGCTGTCTTGGATCCGTCTGTGTAAATCTCTATCCCAGATTCGTTTAAAACTCCTCCCGATTCCCAAGCACTTCCGCTAGGAGTACTGGTATTATATTTGACGTTAAAGTCCTGGTATGGGACAATGTATTCCTACTACTAAGAATAGTGTTATTGTGCGTTTAGGATGCTTGCATGGCCCATATTTCCACGAGCCAGTTGCAAGGATAATGCTGCAACCAGCCGCCACCAGTTTCTCAAAGCTATCAACAAAAAAAAAGATGGAGCATTATTTCGGGAGACACCAGTCTAAGGCCTTCCTCATGAATAGAAGGCAATCAAGGCCATGCTAGCACGGTCTAGAATATTCAGTTTCCAACTGATTTTTTTTATCGAGAGTAACCCTGAAGTATCTGGCGTGATCTACAAATTGCAATTCAATACCCTTGAGTTATTTTATACCTTCTTGTGAACAATACTAGTTTAGTTTCTGACGGACTGACTCCAAGAACGACACTACCCATTCACTTTGGCAGTTTATTTAGAGCAGACTCCATCAGGTTGCTTCCCTGATTTCGCTATCGCAATGCTGTCCGCGTAGTCTATGACACTGAACCACTCTTTTACCAAGATTTGGAATATTCCATTCACAACCATAAGCCATAATAGTGGTGATAGTACTCCGCCCTAGGGGTAACCCTGTGCACCGACCTTTTGCCATAGCTGCTATAATCTGGAGTATACCTAACAATTTTGACCAGTTCCATGCTGCCGTGCAGCTCGTCGGTGAATATTTCCCTCTGAGCTGCTCCAAGAAGCCCATTTTCGTCTCCTTTAAAAATGAATTATGCTTTTTCTGCTATGGGAAACTCATTACGACTAAGTGAAACATTGGTATCACTTCATTTTAAATCAATTTATTGATTGCTTGTAATCATCCAATTTGATTATATTTTTTCTATGGTAGTATGGGTTTCGAAGATGCCATAAGGTTGCATGACAACAACTAAGACCAAAAATGATTAAGAACAAACATGTACACACACGCCTACTTAATTTCATAGAAACACTCACGTTGCTTGTAACATGAGAATTGAAATAAAAGGCCTCATCCCCCATCTCAGTACAGAACCCGCAGCAATCACATCCACTTTGATTGAGTTAACAAGCAAACAGATGCAATGAGTTGATATTTCAACGGGTATGTATGTACAAGAAGTAGAACCTTCCCCTAACTAACCAAATTGTTTCACAAACAGAAGTTACTCACTTCCGGCTTCTGTAAACAGTTCCGCATGTCGACAATGGCAGTAATTAAGTCCTTTCAGTAATTTTGCGTCGTTAGTTACATGCCACTTCATGGAGCGTGTGTACTGAGTCTCCTTGACTCGTATTACGCCAAAAGACATTCTGCTATCATTTGCTTTAATGGATACCTAGTCCAAAACGTCTGTCGGTTTTTCGGAAAATATTTATCAAACACTTTGACAGGGCTTTAACGTCTTGACAGTAGAAAATATATTTGGTTGAAACAAAAAAAAAATAGCATAGTCCTCCAAAATTAACCTCACGTGCTGTGGCTCATCACACTGTGCCTTCAAGGATTTAATCCGCATAAAGATTGCCTTGACTCTCGATTTATCCTGATTTTTTTTTTTTTCTCTCACCCTCTTTATTTTGTTTCCGTTTTTAGTCCCAAGAGAAATCGCTGATTCTTCGCTGATTTTTCGATCATACTCAGCAAAGTACACGACAAGCGACAGCGCTGAGGAGGGGGGAAGAAGTAAAACAAAAGGACCAAAACAAATGAATGGATTTTTGGCAAAGTCCTGAAATAGGGATCAAATACTAAAGGGATTATTGTTATTTTTGTTGTTATCTCTTGTTCCATGGCTAACTACTACGGATAAATTTTGTTTTTTTACTCCAAGAGACTGGTGCGTAAGGATAAAATTAATGGACGAATTGTGTCAGAGATTAATTAGGGATATACCCAAGTTGGTGATTGTGACAAGAAAAAGTCAAATAAATGTACTGATAGCAAAGTTGACAACTGAAAATGTTATGTGTGGGTAAAGGAAGAACAGAAAGTGCGATGTCATTTTAAAGACCGGGGAGTTTTGTGTTAAATTTTTTGAATTTAAAAGCATAACAAGAGGTAGGGTTTCATTAAAGGTGATTACAATGGCTAGCCTGTGTCGCAGTGGGATTAACAACATACAATGTAAATTAAATTAGTTGATAAATTGATTCTGTCTATGTCTGTGGTGTGTCTATCTAGCGACAAGCAAATTCCTTTTATTTTTCTCAGGAAACTACTTTACTAAGTACTATTGACAAGAAAGGGTACCATCTGTTGGAAGCACCCCATCAGAATCTCTGCGTTCTGTTTCCATAATCTTCAAAACACGTGGCGGCACCAATTGAGATGGAAGTCATGGTAAGGACGCAACCAGTCGCGTTTTATGATGAGAAATTTAATACCAAGTCGCCTGGCGCCGATAACATTCACAACGTCTTCACAGAATTTAACTACGCGTGCGAGATTTAGGAAAGAAATACTCTACTATTACAAAGCAAAGGCTGATTGCTAACGCAACGGAATTCGTCACAGAATCCTTTTTCTATAGATATGTGGAATATGTTAAAATATTGTACGGCAAGTTGGAGACTGCACTCTATGAGCCAAGAGGACTCGGAGAGCACATAAATATTTTTCAGAAGATTCACTATGCGATTGAGCGTCTCAGCATAACAAGAGAAGCCATTGAAGGAATACCGCCCCATAATCACGTTGGGCGCCAAAAACGACTTTAGCTCCATAAATTAAGGAAATGTCCTGCAAGAACATATCACCAAAGAAGTCCCCAATACCTATAGAAGATAGTGACGGATAAGTTTAGTATGACACATCGCCGATGGGACAGGAAGTATAGCATCCCAGCCAACTTTCTAAAGCCTCGACACTATTGGGCCTATTAGTGTTGACAAGAATGTACGAAAACGTCAATAAACACGTTGCCGCCGACCTATTATTCTAATCGATGAGTCGAGTTGAGAAAACTCCTCTAGTCCCCTCCTCTTTGTTGAACGGGAGTATCTGAAGTCAAAGACAGGTCCTTCTCTGAAACAAAATAGATTCCGAGGTGGATTATTCTCCTGTGAATTAGTGATTTGTATTCCTGTGTTTCTTCATGAAAGATCTGAATAGTCTGATGGGCCTTAAATTCAATGGGTCTACAACATGCCTGTTAGAATTCGCAATTTGTATTAAAGGTTTAAAGGCTAGATTGACTCATTTGAAGGGTCCTAAGCCGCAGTAATATACCTGACTCAAGGAAGTCGTTTCTGGGCCGAGTATCGCTTTATTTATTTTATTCTGACAACTGCTGGTACCCAGTAAAAGGTTTTTTTTTTTTCGTTGTAAGGCTGGAATATTTTAAAGACCCAGTTGTAGGTGACTTTGTTAATCTTACTTACTTACTTAGGTGGCGCTACAATTCAGAGTAAACCTGGGCCTCCACTAACAAGCCTCTTCAGCTAACCCGGTCCTTAGCTAACTGCCTCCAGTTGAGTATTCCAAGTCGGGTGAGGTCCCCTTCTACTTGTGCGCGCCACTTAAGGCGAGGTCTTCCTCTACTGCGTAGTCACTCCGTGTTAGATTACGTGCCGGAGCATTTGCGTCCATCCGCTCTATATGTACTAGCCATGTCAAACTACTATTGCGCTGTTTTTTGACTAGGTCAATGTCGCTGTACAGCTCGTATAGTTAGTCTCCTCCTCCAAAGCACGTCAACGCAAACGGGACCGAAAATTTTACAAAGAATCTTTCCCTCAAAGCGACAGAGGATATCTTCATCTATTTTAGATAGAGTCGAAGCTTGAGTGACTTAAAGCAAGACTGGGATGATCAAGGTCTTATACAGAGTCTCCTTGGTTGTTCGGGATAGGACTCTACTACTCAATTGCCTTCTCAGCCTAAAGAAACAGCGATTTAATTTCTGCTGAGATGTTGTTTTCAGAACTGATAGCAGAGCCAAGGTAGACAAAGTCTCTGACTACCTCAAAGTTATAGCTATCGATTGTGACGTTCTGTCCAATTCGTCAATGTTCTATGTCCCTTCTTGTTGACAGCATATATTACCGCTAAACCCATTTTGACAGCTACCTTTTCAATACCAGCGAAAGTACCATTGACAACCCACTGTGTTCTACTAATAATATCGTTGACATACGCTAGTAGTTGCACATACTGTTGAAAGATTGTGCCTCCGGTGTTGGCTTGCCGCACAATCTTTTCAAGTATCGTGTTGAAAAAATCACATGACAGCATGTCACCTTATCCTAATCCTTTTTTGACATCAAAGGGTACGTCATCGTTATCCTAAACAGGATAATATAGTTCGTCTCTATAGATGCTCCCATATGCCCATCGATGCTCCCATATTGAAATCGATGAACTGATGATGGGTATCTATTTGGACTTCGTTGGTTTTCCCCAGGATCTGCCAAAGTGTGAAGATTTGAACGACTGTGGACTTTGCTGGCCCGAAACCACACTGATAGGGGCCAATCAGGTTGTTTACGAATGGTTTCAGACGTTCCCACAATAGGGCAGATAGGATCTTATACGTGATGTACCACTTAGTTGGCGCAATTGAGGGGTCACCTTTTTTTGTGGATCGGGCAAACTTGTTGAGATTCCATTCATCTTGCATACACTCATCTGTATCTTAAAAATGAGTTTCCTCTACCAGATCATTTCCAGATGCTTGAATACCTCGGCTGATGGGCCATCAGGTTTAGCAACCTTGTTAAACTTAAGTTTGGATATTGCTATCCTCATTTCCTTTTGGTCAGATGGACAAATGTTTTGGCTATCATCGTCTAGATGGAATGGTTCATTCTGCCTGACAGCGCGATATTGGTCTTCGTCGCCAAACAGTCTGCAGTCCATATTCTCAACACCAACTGAGATTCTACTACGAGGTTTCCTTCTTCATCTCTACAGGCTTCTGTACGGTGTTGTTTGGGGATTAAACCTGAAACCCTTCGCTCCGTAATCCAACGCACTGACCACTTGAGCCACGGCGTCCACTTTACGATCTTACTGTCTCACAATTATTGAATTGGATGCAATTTTCCATTGCATTAACCTCTGTCAGGAAAATGCTATTTCTAATGATTCGGACCCATATTCCGTCTTCAATTTTTGGGACATTTTGTATTACATATCTGGTTATAGTTCGATTGTGTGTTGCTTGAATTGGTATTTGTCAGATTCACTACTCCAGTCCAATATTTTATTGTCCTTTGTGCCACCTTTTCTTGGCCATTACATCTCTGTACCACTTCAGATGAGAGAACGATTTAGATAGATTTTCTCGTTCTTTTTTGGGATACATGTATTTGCTTTTGCAGGTATTGATAGTCCTAAAGGTATGGTGGATTCCTGAGCATGCATATTAAACCTCAACAGTTATATTGACTTGAAACTTTGTTGAGGACTTGACGACTTTTCGAGTCATTTCTCTCTGGAATTCTAAAAGCAAATGCACTGTCAAACCTCAGCATTAAAATCATAGAATCAGTACTTATCTGTCAAGCCTAGCATTGGTGATAGGTAACACAAGTGCTTAGCAATAGATCATCTTTTCCAAAACGTTGGACGTATCCAAACTACTTAGAGTTCCGGATAAATACAGTATTGCCAACTGCCTTCGCGAAGTGCATAGAGTAAACCATCAGTTGTGTTAGTTGGGCCGCCTTCAAGCTGAAAAATTAAACAATTTGGCAATAGAAGGCTTTTAGATGGACCTATGTATACAAATATGCAAAAGTCTCGTCATGTAAACTCCTGACAACATGTGACTCAAAGAATGGAACAAATGTCTACTATCTCTGTGCCGATAAAGTTTCGTATGAATAGATCTATATGTAGTAGGTACTTTGATTCTAATCATCAGACTTGTTTTCGTTGCAAAATATCATATAGATGAGTTGGTGCGTTCGTAGACATTACCAGTTGCCATGTATGCAATCTGACAGTCTTGATTTCGGTTTTATCTGACGTTGGTACAAACTAATCATCTTTTAATATTAGATATCAGACTGTCTGTCATTTGCAATTTCATTCGCTTAATGGTCTTCAGCTTTGAAAATACTTCCGCTGAGGTATTCCCTCATTTGTCCTTGTACGCTTTGAATACCGAAATCTTGGGTTGTCCGTGATACCCTTTATTTAAACTTCCGAGTCTCTTACTTATTAAAAAATCTGAGCATATCCTCGATCTTGCTTACTTCTTGATCTATTTTTGTCTGATTAGTTTTTCTTTCGTCCTTTATTGCTTGTTAAACTTGTAAACGGCTCTTGTGTCTTTCCTTTTGCAATACAAAATTGGAGTTTTCTTGTGGGTGGAACTACGAATTACTTACTGTCCATCTGCATTCGCTGTTATTGATCTCCAAATCCTTGACACATCCTCGTTATGTATATGTGTATGTATGCATATGTCTTTGTTACTGGTCTCCGCGAATGTCTATTAAAATCCAATGTCTATTAAATCAAAACATAGACAACTTAATTTGAGTATCCTTTTTAAAATTACCCAACTGTAGTGAATTTTTCACATGAATCTGTTTCCTTAAACTATTTTATAGTTTTTGGCAAAAAAAAAATACAGAAAAAAATCCAATTTCCTTCAGCTATAAAATGTTTTCTATTTCGTTCCATACTACACATATAATCCACATCCTTTAAAACTTTAAATCACCGCAAATTACAGATTTTCCTCGTCGTTATAACCACCTCTAGCGAGTGAAAAAGTTTTTCCTTATAGTTTCAGGTTTTTCACCTCATAACATTCTCACTGTGTTTTCGTATGTGCGGCGCTATACTCGTTAATATGTATCTCCTTGTGAGAAATAAAACGACACTCCTTCCATGTTAAATCTTTCCGAAGGTTCTAATCTCTTACCGTTGTATATGTGTATTTATCTCATGTTAATACCGCACGTACTACATACAACCATTTATTTCATCTTGTTCGTGGGGTGCATGGGTGTAAATTAATTGCATCGCCAAGGGATTACGAAGAGGAGAAAAAAATGTAATGTAGCAAATAAGGACATGTGGGGAGCGAAGCACCTTTTGTGTTGGTACCACAAATTTATAATTGCATTTTGTTGGAAATTATTTTTGTCTATGTTGAATGGTTTCTGAAAAAAAAATCACTTTATCTACAAGGATGTAGATGACATTAGAGTTAAAAATAAAATTTGAACACAAATACAATTTCAAAGCTCTGTTGGATAATTGAAAGTAATCAGCATTGCGGGTGAATATTTAATTTTATTTCCGTGACAGAGACAGATGAGTTGTTTAAGTATATCTATACGCAAAGTTGAATGAAATTTAATCCTTTTGTTGTTGACGGAACTTTAATAATAGGATTATCGCTGCTTAATTATGAAGTGGAAATTGTAACAGGGAATAGCATTTTAAACTCATATAAAACTTTTCTCTGTTGTCTATTAACACCTTATCTCACCTCTTCTTGGTGAACTTCGGGTACGAATAATGATTTGAGTTTTATTCCCTTTGGTAGATCATTTGAGTCTTATATACTTAAAATGAAATCAATATCCAGCAAGGATACATGTGGCTATGGCCGTCCTAGACTTAATAGAAATCAGTGAGGATGAAAGCACCTCTCACTGCTCTCAGAAACCATTAGATATTCATTTTCGAAGCCGAAACTTGAAAATGTCCTTACACGTGGACAAGATATTTAATATGATCCTATGCGTGGAATCATTGACTTCATACTCATCTGAATTAGATTCTTTACACAAATAAAAGTTGAGTCTTACCAGGACTTCAAATGTGAAATAGAACGTTTAGAAAAAAAAATCATCGACTATATAAGACTATGGCACATATGTAGGTATTCTACGTCCTTCTAGGTTTAACCATTTCAGGTCAGCCCTATTGATGATCGTATTAAGAATAGTCTTATTGGAGATTTTACTCCTCCAACTGTATCGCTTTCTGCAAGCTCTGATCCTTTCTTGGGCAGTATGTCAGCCCTTTCGTTCCCTCTCTATATTGCTGTATCCATGTACCCAGGCATAATCTGATACGGTTCTGCGTACATAATACCCTGAGCATTGTGCGGCAATTCCTGACTAATTCAGATTTTATGATGTTAGATTCTAACGTATTAAGTGCACACTGACTGTCAATTTAGATGTTTGATGTCTGATGACGATATTCTTGTCAGATATTGATCCCATCTTTAGTAATTCCACAGCTTTGAACACAGCTAGAACCTCTGCTTGGAACACCCTGCATGTGTCGGGAAGTCTCAGAACCACTTGCCGGTTTATGTCTCATGGAGTATATATATATGTCTGAGCCTGTACCCTCGCTGGTCTTGGAACCATCTGTGTAAATTGCAATCTCATTTTGTTGAGAGACGACTTTCCTATGCCTATCCTCCATTTCCGGGTATATTACTTCATACGGTGTATCGAAGTTAAGGGTACCGAGTATGTCATCCGATCTATTGAAGAGACTCCCTAAGAATTGAGCTATGTCCCTCATTGTTGGACTTGAAGAGACCAACGTCAGTGAACCGAAGCGCGCTTTTACCCGCCTGCAGTTTTATTCATATGTCAAGTGGTAAAGGATACAGGGTGCAGCTGTGGGCATAGTGTGCACAGTACCGATAATGGCAATACTGGCTATTTTTTGTACCTTTAAAGTGGCTTTGACCTTAAAAGAGTCCCATATGTATATTTATACATATTTTAGAGAGATTTCGAACCAGACCACAGTATTGGGTCCATTTTCGTTTCTTTTCCATGACCCATCTTAGCCCGAGAGTCTCTCTAGAATTCTCCACAGTTCCTCTCTCGCTTTGATTCATCATGTCAACACTAGCATCGGTTTAACAGAAATTTGGTTCATCCTCTGGGTATCTACCCAGTGGTTCCCCAGGACCTCCCTACTTCTGCTAGCCAGCGCCGGACACAATAAATGTGCTGCCTTCTCGACTTCCTAGAGGCATAGTTAACAGGTGTCATCCTCCAGAAGACCCATCTTCTTTAGATGTTACCCGAAATTTCTATGACCTGTAGATAAAGCTACAACCCATTACAGTGTTCTTCGCTATAAGCTTAGAACTTCTCTATGAGTGGTACCAATCGGAATTTTAATAGCCATATTCCCCTTCTTGCAACCTTCTACGGTTGACCGCATTTTGTGGTGTTCCGCCGCGGCCCAGTTGCTAATTAGGTATTCTACCATCCCTCTGCCAATTGCAGCGAATGGTTCCGGACCAAAGAACTCCAAGGCTGACCCTAGCTTTGCTAGAGAGTCCGTCTTTTTATTGCTCCCAGTCCCTATGTGCTCTCTTACCCAGAGCAGCGTCATCTCATTTCGAGATGTGCACTCATTGAGTTTATGAACACATTCCAATGCCAATGATGTATTGATATCTGTCTGCTGCATGCGTCAAATCACTGATTGATTGTCCAGTGCTATGGTAACGTTCCTACCCTCAACCTGACCCCCTTTCAAGTGATCCAACGCATGCAACAGAGCAATCATTTCGGCTGGATAGACTGAGGTATATTTCTGCAGACTAATACAATAGGCTAGTTCCAGTTCTTCTGAGAAGACACCTGCTCCGCTCTGCCATCCATCATGGACCCATCCGTAAGGATGACTATACCACCAATCTTCTTTTCTGGAATTGCTCCACCTCCAATAAGAGTTTTGTGATACCTTTCGGTAACACGCATTCTCTTTATTCCATCCATGGGTATATTCATCTCCTAATCTCGGTTTTCATGAGATGCAGGATTTTTCTATGACCATAGATAGCAGATAGGCTAATGCCAATTGGAATCTCGGTACAAACGAAGTGCCGTCGATGCCGCCGCTTTCTTTATAAATAAGTCCTGCGGCAGAATACCTAGGATCACTTCCATTGCGCATGTTGGCTTCCATGCCATACGTTGGACCCTATCTTACTGCTTCTTTTCAGTTTTTCAGTTTTTTTCAGAATATGTAATAATTGGTCTAACCATCCTCGTGTACGTCCAGTATGCTGACTTCGGCTAGATTCCACACAGAGTCCACATACCCGTTTATACTAATGAAGCACCCTTTTCGCCTTTCTGATCTTCTCTTCCACATGGAAGTTCCAAGTTAATCTAGCATCTAGGTATATATAGGTACCTTTCTGGTCACATGAAGCTTTGATCAAAAAGTGTTAAGGGCTAAAATTCCAAATCTCTGCTTTTCCTTGTGAAGATGATTAAATCTGTCTTCTCTGCATTAATGGTTGACCCTTGTTCCTGACACCACCACACCACCACCCGGGGAGTATTTCTCATGGTATCTGCTGTGAAGTTCAGGAGTTTAAAATAGAGACTAAGTAAGGCCTTCTCTAGGAGGCTATCTACCTATAGAGAATGTTTCTGATTAAAATCACACTGTCAAAAGGCAAAATTCCGTATTCAATAGGGTTCATGTTTTTTTAATAAAAAAATGCATCCAAACCAATTTTCACTTACATACATATGTCTGTAATATACAGTAACACGTTGTATCCAATTCCCTCTGCATGTTTTCATACCCTCAAGGCAAGACTAAAAGTTCAGCAAACATCCTAACATCATGACTTACTTCAAACCAAAAACGATACCCAAATGTTAACCAAACTTCATTTTATCGACAAGGGTGCAGTTGTGCAACTCCAATTTCAAAACTAATTGAAAACTAATCTTTTGACATGATGATACCCTCAAAACTGAAGGTTCATCTTCCCACATCTCGAGAGTAATATGTAGACCCAGTTTCGCCTACTAAAAGGATGCTCTACAGCCACTTCACATAAAAGTGGTCACGAGCCGTTGTCGTTCCATTGAAATGTAAATCGATTTACATTCAATTTTCACAACACAACTTTAACCCAATTGGGTATTTTTCGGTTTCCAGGAGAATCTGGGTATGGGGTTTGTTCGCCGCCATGTCAGACACGGCAGGAATGGGGCCTGTTAACACACGAGCAACTAAAATGGGCGAAAAAGGACACCTCTCCGCTGAATTGGAATGGAACTCACACCAGGGACACACCAGTAAATTAATTTCAGTTTATTCAATTTATTTGTATTCTCATTTTTTCGTTGTGGTAAATTCTCATATTTTGGTCCCGAATGTAGGTGTGGACCAGCCCAACTAACACTGCACAACACACACCACCGAGTGGAGTCGGTTGTCATTTTCACATTTGTATTGGTTAAACAAGACAAATTCAACAGAGCAGGACACATTGTTGGCCAAAGTTCTGAGGGTGAAAATTGAATATTAAATTTTGTCGGCATTGGGGAAATATTCGAGAATGTCCTTTACAAAAGGGTTCTGAATATTTGTGGAACTACAAGCATACATATGTTTGTATATGGGTCTGGTTTGCATAAAGTTATTATTTTATTTTTTATTTTTTTTTGTTTGGGTTGGAAGAACAAATTTTAAATTAGATGAAGATGTAGTTACCTTATGAAAATGAAAAATGGTAAGGAGCACGTGAGAGATTATTTTGATTTTCTTTTGTCCAAGGGTCAGTCGAGGTGGAAAAGCCCAGTGCCTTATCGTTGTTTAGGGATGTTTTGTACTTTGTTTTGTTTTGTTTTAAAGAGAAATCGAGATACATTTTAAAGTTCATCTTAAAGCTGGAAGATATTTTTCTTTAAAAGATGTAACATAATGGCGATATCATTGATGTTCTAAAAAGTTGACCATTTTGGAGATGCACACATACATAAGTATACCTAACGAGTTTTTAAGTTGTACATAACAAAGGTATAAGGAGATAAAAAATTAAAATAAAGTTTATCCTAATAAGGAGCTCAATATGTCCAAACAAAAGGCTGATTGAATCTAGCCAGATGTTCCTACAAGAGATTTTAAGGAGGCTAAAATATACTTATATTAAGGAAGAGTTTAATGAATACAAGAGCTTATGGAACCACTTCAAAGTAAGTATGTTGTCAAAATCGTACTCGGGGACTTTCATGCTGTTGAAAATCATTTCAAGATTTGTTAATTTTGAAACCATTTCAACACGAGAGTTGTTAAGATAAATAAGAAGGAATTCGGAAGAAGTATCTAATTTTGTAGTAGTATCTAAATTTGAACCCACCATTCAGCTACGGAAACTAAATCAGCGTTTATTTCTGTAAAGGCTTCTGTTACAGGACTCAGTGGGTAACTAATGTATAGATGGACATCATCTGCATAAATATAATATTTGCCATGTTTTATGACTGTAGATATATCGTTAAGCAATAGGTAAAACAATAGTGGACCCACTATAGAACCTTGTGGAACATTAAGATTTATTGAAAGAAAAGAAGATAACTTCGAGTCCACTGAAGCAGCTTGCACACGACTAGCTATATAAGAAAGTATTAATTTATTAGCTGAGTTGGAAAAGTTAAAAACCTTCGAGAAGTCCAGAAACATAACTAACGTTACTTGGTTTTCATCAAGCCGAATATCATCTGAAACCTTTAGCAAGGCAGTAATACAGCTAAGAAACCATATTGCAGGAGTGTAGCACAATGTGCAATGTGTCTATATTCAGAAACAGTTCCCTTTTTAAGAATAGGAATAATTTTTTGATTGCTTCCATAAACTAGGGCATATTGAGAAGGTGATGATGATGATGAAAATATGGCTTATGGGGAGAAGAAGACAAGGTAGAAGGATTTTGATGGAATCAGGATGAACGTTGTCGGGGTCTACACTTTTAGATTTAATGGCTTTCCGGAAGTAACATACTGAATCGAATTATGGCTGAGAGACTACACAAAAGGGACTGATAAGGGAGATAGTGATGATGAGATAGTCATCGGTATCTAGAGTATCTGTGGCACCACCACGGCACCAATTGACGTCACAACACTTCACTGCGAACTGGAGAAAAATCCTGGGGCCTATTTCATAAAACTACAACAATACTAAATTATTTGTGAATTCACTTGTAACTTGTAAGAATGCAAATTCACTAATAACTACAAGTATGCCAGGCCTGTAACTACAAGTGTTGACTTGCAGCATTTTGATATAATTTGAATTTGTCGCGCTACAAGTGCTGAAAAATGTTTATGCAACACAAAATTACAACTCCATACTTTGTTTGTGCTTGTAGTTACAAATTTACAACTACAACACTTGTAGTTTTATGAAATAGGCCCGTGCTGTGGCTCACTACCAAAAATTTGCGGCCTACATTTCAATAGATTATGACGGGATGTATGATACGACCGCGACAACGAAACTAGGCCCTCTACTGTGGAATCTCATGTACCTATGTATGGATGTATGTAAAGGGCTTTTTGCAATTGGGATGCCCCTTTTTCTCCAATAAGATTTCTCGCCTATGTGTAAAATTAGCTACGGTTTCAACTTACTAAAGGTAAGTGGAATTTAGGCATAAAAAAATACACCATTCAACAACTTTTGCAAATTATCTAAATTCCTTATCAAAGCTCCTCGTTGACCAATTTTCGGTCGTAGTAGGTACTCCACCAGATAAATGAACACTTGAACAACTGGTGAGAAAATTTAAGTCAACATATATACTTCATAAAATTCCCATCCCAAGAAGGCAACGAAATGCAAGGAATGCCGAAAAAATTGCGGCTGTAGTTCTGAGTTTAGGTAAGGTCCAAAATTTATTGATTCCACGTCGTTCTCAAAAATTGGGCATATTTGTGAGCAGTTTGTGATGAATTTTCTCCAAAGGCTTGAGCCCAAATTTTTATAAGATCATTTTGATCCAATAACTAAATCCGGAAAATCCCGATTTTCATCCCAATATCATTCTCAGCGATGAAACTCATTTCTGACTCAACAGTTTCTTTAATAATCAAAACTGTCACATTTGGGCAAATCAGCAACCGGAAGCCAATTGACAATTTTGTGCGAGTTTTATGCTGAAGGCCTCATTGGCCCATACTTCTTCTTCAATGACGCTGCCAACATAGTCACAGTCAATGGAGATCGCTACCGGACCATGTTGATTGACTATTTTTGGGATAAATTGAAGAGCATGACTTGGTGCATATGTGGTTTCAACAAGTTCGCGCCACATATCACCCAGCTATCCAAACAATCAAGTTATTGAAGTCGATATTCAGTGACCGTATTATCTCAATTGGCAGCCTCGTTCAGGTGCCTGATGCCTGTGGACTTTTTCTTTAGTGCAATGCCAGCATCTAGCATCCCCAATCACTTGTCCTTTAAACCTCGAACCTGAAAGCAGGGAATCGAAGATCCTCTTGACCGGAGCATTGCTGCCTATTCTCTCGATATAATCGCGATGATGTAGTCAACTTATCTTGCCTTTTAGGATTACATCCAGATATTGGTACAGCTCGTAGAGTTCAGGATTGTATTTTCGATTTCACTTGCGTTTTTCGGAGACAGGACCAAAATATATTCAAAGAAGATTTCTTCGTTTGAAATTCCCCAATATCTGTTCCGATTTCCTGCTTATTTTCCAGCACTGGGTTCCGTATAGCAGAATTGGCTAGATTTAAGTCCAGTAGAACAGTTTTAATCTCAATTGTTTTCTTAAACCAAAGTATGTAGACTTGCAAAGGTCAGGCCTCGTCAAATCACCACCATGGTGTCATTCCTGGAGTTGATGTTGACTTCGAAGTAGAGGAACTCCTTAATAACCTAAACTGATTGTACTTTATTTGTTGACAGCATGTATCTTGTCTTTTCGTCATTCAAATCGCTGGGGGTGACCTATGATGTCCATGTCATTTGCATATCGCAGATGCTGGGCTAAAACTAGTGCCAACCGTGTTAACTTCTGCTCTAAAGCCTACGGACTATCTGCTTTATCACGAGATTAAAGAAATTGGGCGGAGAAATGCGTGTTCTCCAGCGTTACGCGACACAGCTCAATCAATTTTGTTGGGATTTTAAACTCAGTCATTGCCTTGTAGAGCTCTAGACTATGAATCCTACCATATGTGGCTTTAAACAAGGTAGAACAGTGGTGAGCTTGAACTTGCAATTTGTTGTTTTTTTTTTTCTATAGTAGATCCTATAGTACGTCTGGTGGGCCGCAAGGTGGGAACCTATTAGTATGCTACACAAAGGCTTCAGAACTTCACAAAGAACCTTGTACAGAATCTCATATGCTACAATAATTGGTTCAAGACAAATGTAGAATCACCTTTCTGATGTTCCAGGCATCGGGCAAACTTTCGGCTACCTATATTTAGTTGATGATCTAGTGCATGCACCATACCAAACTATCACCTTCGTAATTAAAAAGCTGCTCTGGTAAGCCATCATAGCCAAGGTCAATGGCTTGGTTCTTTAGCTTTTTGATACCTGCACTAACCTCTTTTATACTATACTTACTTTGTTCGTTTACTAACTCCTCTTATCCTATCACTCTCTTAATATTATGCCCATTCAGCAATTGGTGAAAGTCCAAGAACATGAAAAATAACCTGCGAAGGAATTTTAGTCTGTGACTAATCTGTGACTAGGTACCATTCACAGTTTTGAAGAGCCTTCGTTCCAGCCTGCCAGTTGCTTCCAGTGTCTTGGCCTTTTTATGGAACTACCAAATCTTTTTCCTATAGCACAACTCTTCGATATCCTTGAGTTGGCAGGCTGTGTATGCACTCTTCTTTCTATCCAGGATTCCGTCGGTTTTGTTCCTTACGTTAAGACTCTTCTTTTAGGCTATTTCCAGGTTTTTCTCTGCTCTGAATGTGTGCACATTCAATGTGATAGTACATGGACGATCTGGTTGGCGGCTTGACCATCTGGAGATAGCCAGGTTGCTGTGTGGATTCCAAGTTTAGAGAATCTAGTAAAATCACTCGAAACCCGTTGTCTGTTATCATTTCGTGTAGCCCCTACCTTCAACATGCTTACTACCAACTGTTATCATTTAATTACACCCTTAAGCTCGCGTGCATAACATTCATCACAGAAATTGAGATAGAAACACCTAATCCTTGTTATGTCAGATCAGCACAGACTATTGAATTCTTAGGTAACATCAGTCATCATCCTTCCAAATGTCTGCAATTCTCTTCCTCGAAACGAAACTCATTTCTATTGTTGACAACAGTAGTCTTAATGAAATCATCATGAAATACCAATTCTTCATTCACTTCCTGTACAACATAATCAATTTATATCCAAAATGGCACTTGTTTCCTGAGTCAACTGTTCTCCTTCCGATTTTCATTGAATAAATCGAAAGCAACTGTTCATTAAATTTAAAGACTTCCTCTTCAACAAAATGCTATTATTCACTTGCCTTATGTCGCTTCTTCATTTTCTTCTTTGTTTTAAAGACAAAAGGACACGAGAGGCGATTGTGTTGTCGTTAAATGGCACTACTCAGAAGGACATACAGACATACTAGTCGATATATATCTATAACTTCAACTAAAGTTGTATTCATTGTTGGAGATGGTTCTTGTGCAAGGTGTGATGCCACAAACATTACCACTAACTGCTTCTGCTGTTGAAGTTATTCCTACCCTCGGGTAATATAGTGTGTGTCGTTGTGTTAGACAAAACACGAGTTGAAAATGTGTGGAAAGAAAAGGATGACGATTGAAAGTGTGCAGCTCAACCTACCATTAGTCTGTCATGTGTCCTTGAGTGATTTAATACAGACAAGTGCTCTTCATTTGTTTTCTAGTTTTTCGTTATAAAAAAGAAAATAAGAAATCATTTCTCGTGTCAGGTGGTTTTGTGCCATAGGAAGGACGAAAATTTAAACGACTCCGACGAATGTTGTAGCTGACGATGGAGTTGGTACTGAAATGCAGGAATATGGTTAGGTTGTCTTATGTCCTTAATTAACTGCTTTGAGAAATTAAGTTCCTTTGAAAGTTTTGCCCAACAGTTATGTGGAATATTTATTAATTGGTTTGAAACTCTTTTGGCAATGTGTGAGTGGGAGAGATTGTTTTTGCCTGTCGTAAGTTGTGAAGTTTTCAAAATTGTTTTAAGTGTTAGGGCCCTTGTCCTGAAAGGATGAACATATACTGATGTACGTGTGCTTCTTAAAACAAGTTCTAGGTCCACAAACTACTTAATGGCAAGACGGGATGGGATATCAACCTTTCCGCCATAGCTACTGTGCATCTATCCAAGAGAATTTAACCCTTGTTGGCTTCGTTATCAAGGAAGTATTTAGGAAGTATAGCCTTGCCTTGCACCGTTTTATGGTTCTTTTTCAAACAAATATCCAAAAGCATACATTTTGTGAGAAAGCTTTTCAGGTACTTTGGATACGTTTGCAAATACTTTTCAACCAAGCTATCGAGCCATATCTGAGAATAAAGGCTATATGACATACCTCCTTGACACTGATATTCTGTTGGCATCTTAGGACCCACGCGCACTACACACCATCGTGTACGACGTACATTTCTCCCACTATTGTTTTTTTTTTTTTTTTTTGTCATTTCATGGAGGTTCATAATTCTATGCGAGAGTAGACCTTAGTCAAGATATTTTACGTGAGATGAAAGCGTCTATCAAATTCCCTCATTTCTCGAAGACAATGTAGAGCATAGTTTTTTTCCAACTACTATTTTATATTTTCACCCAAACTATCTCTGTGCCTCTCCCAGAGATGTAGTGGATTCAAAAACTGGCAAAAATCAGCATAATTGCAAACAGAACTCTATGAGATAAATCATAGACAGAAGTTTCTTCCAGTGTCTGGTTCCAATATCTATCGTCCTCCAATAGTCGCCAAACCCTGCAAACTTCCTATAACTCAGCAATCTATAACTCAGTAACCGTAAGAGATGATTAAACGAAAAATATAGAATCGAGTATGGGGCATCCGATGGTATTGATAACTCAATTTCGACATAAGTCGACTTAGACTGTTTTCCTTGTTGCCACAGATATAAAACCTACCAAGAACATGGTCCTTTTTTTATCCAAAGTCCTCGGGTACTTTTTTTTTTTAAATAAAATTCCTTACCCATATGGCTGATACTGCGACCTGAGAAGATCCATTGTATAAAGGGTATTACTAAGCCAAGAGACGTTCCACCTCCCTTATGAAGGATAGTACGTCCTTAGCAGCGGAGTACCTTAGGTCTGGTAATAAACATATTTCTTTGTGGAAAATACGCCTCCTTAACCAATGTAATGCTGGGCATTGACAGAGAATGTGCTCAGAGGGTTCTTCATCTTCTAAACAGAACCTAGATTCCGTTTCTGGGCACAGATTGAGTTGGTTAAGGTGATATCGCAGACCGCAGTGACATGACCAGCTCACCAGGTTTTTGATGCTTTCCTTATCTAGATTTAGGATTTCATTGTAGGAAAAAGGCCTGATTAATCGCTTCGATCGTCTCAGCCCCGATACATTTTCCCAGTAGGCCAGACGAAGTTTGTGTTCCCAAGTATAAATCAGCGCTGTGGCGGTAGCCCAGTTGACACCACAGTGACACGCAGAACGCAGATTCTGAGCCAGCCCTAGCTACTTCATCTGCAAATTCGTTGCCTACAATTCCTTGATGATCAAGGACCCAACCAAGTTTCACCCTATTATGTCTGGCAAAAGATTGTAATGCATCGTAGCAGCATTTGACGACAGCGCTTTAAGTGCTGCCAGGCTATCTGAAAAGATATATATCCTGGCGCACTTAATACCTTTATCAAGGTTTATCTTAGCGCAGATCTCAATGGCATAGTGCTCAGCCTGGAAAACCCCGTGGGACACATTCCCATAGGTATTGAGACTTTGGTGTTGGGTCCAAAGACGCCAGCACCGACTCCAGTTTCCATCTTTGATCTGTCTGCATACCAGATCATACCTCTAGGGTCCAGTGTCGGAATACCATAAGACTAGTTTGAACGGTCCAATATTTCTACCTCAAATAGCCTTCCGAAACAGTAATCCCTGACCATAATATCGGGGATAGTACAGAACATGTCCTTTTTGAGAATTGAGTCAAGAATTTTAAGGTGTCCCACATGGTCGCCTGATTTATAGTTGTATTCTAGTTTCAGCTTAATAGCGCATCTAGCGGCCGTCTTCCTAATGAAGATTTGTAAGGGAGAGAGCCCAACAACCGCTTCTAAAGCTGCCGTTGTGTAGGTGCGCATAGCACCCGTAGTGCAGAGACATGCAATTCTTGGAAGCCTCTGAAGCTTTCGGCCACCAAACAATGAGCGCATACGTGATAATGGACCTCACCATCATTGTATACAACCAATGTATCATTTTTGGACTTAGACCCCAAGTTCTGCCGTATAGGCGTCTGCTGGCCCACATGGCGGGCTTGATTTGAGAATTCCAGCTAAGCCGTTTATCAAGGATGACACCGAGATATTGAACCTCCCTGGAATAGACTAAAGTGGCGCCTCTGATGGTGATGGGTCCTAGATTGATCAGTCTTCTTTTTGTAAAAGGCACTAGAACGGTTTTGCAAGGATTGATGGATGCATGACACTAGAAATGGTCGTACTGTGTTTACCACTGAAAAAAAAGTCGCCAAGTCATCTGCATAACCAATGGCGATGTAGCCTAATTTCTGAAGATCGACTAGGAGATTCTCGATGACTAGTGACCATAGAAGGAGAGAAAGGACTCCTCCCTGTGGACATCCCTTAACTGCGGTCACAGACACTGGCACTCCTCCAGAGGATCCAAAGGAGGAAGTAATAATTCGACTTTCCAGCATGGCCCGTAATCATTGGTTGGTCGAATCCTCGATACCTCTGCTACTAATTGCTCTTGCTATTGAGTCATAGCCGGTGTAATCGAATGCACCCTCAATGTCAAGGAAGGTACACAGACCTATGTTCTTGGAACGTATAGTTTCTTCTATCTTCTTCACAAGATAGTGAACAGCACCTTCTGTTGATTTTCCTTTTTAGTATGCAAATTGACTTGAGTGCAGATGACAATATAAACGTCAGTAAGTCTCTCCATTATTTTTAGAACAAATGATGTTAGACTTATAGGTCTATAAGATTTAGGCAGTTCACTAGGCCCATTGCCTGGTTTGGGGATAAAGATTACATTTACCTGTCTTCAGGTTGTCGGGATACAAAGCAATTAAACCCGGCAGGATGAGATCAATTGCCTTCTGCACCGGGAATATACCATCACCGCCGGGGGCGTACCCTACAGCCCAGTTGACCTTATCCGGACTAAAAATTTTACCGGATAAACTATTTACTCTACTTATAAGTAAATAGATAAACTATTTACTCTCATGCAGACCATATGCTCAGATGCGTTCTGGTACCTGTGAAGTACACGAGTAGACAAACATGGAAAGTGAACCTGAAGTAAGGTTCTAATAGTATCCATACGGTCCGTCGTGTAGGTACCATGGGTATTTTTTAATAAGCTTACACAATGATCTTTCGCAAGTACCTTGTGGATTCGTGCGACTACTGGCATGTCAGCAATGTTTTCACAGCATTTCCTCTATGTGGCACGTTTAGATCGTCTCAGTTCTGAGTTGTATTCTGCAAGAGAGAACCGGTATTCGTCCCAACTCGTCGTGCGTTTAGCTGGTAATTCCACCAGGGAATCTTTTGTTTACACAAACTGATTTTATAGACACAGCTGTCGTGATAGGAAGTGAGCAACACATCATTCAATTGGTATGCTGATTCATCCAGGTCCCTTGTGGACTCGATAGATGTAACCAGCATATCTAAGATGTAAGAAGCATATCTAAGAATAAGAACTTACTAGTGCCGCAGAACTAATCACATTCAATCAATTTCAAGGGACGTTTGCCATAAATTTATGTATAACTAGCTGTGCCCGCTACTTCGTACGCGCATATAACTGAAATATGAACCGATGCCTTTTTTATAAATATAATCATACAAACAGACAAACTTTCAAAAAATTATCTTAATGCATTCTATCATTTATAGATTAGTCCAGATCCAAAATGCAGTTGGACGTGGACTAAGTGCAATTTGCATCCACAGATGGAGACCTACTGAACTATATTACCTATATAATGGTCCTTTACCATTGAAAAGGAAATCAAGTGCCCGCATCTGGAATATTTAAAAATTCCTCAATCGAGTTCAGTGTACTGCCAGATTATAGACAACTATTGGTGAATAGATACCTGGATCCGCTGTAGGTAGGATCCTTATAGCGATGCGTCTTTCACACAGATTCAAATAACTAGTCGAATAGTCAAAACCAAAGAAGTAAGAATCTATAATATTATTCGAGCTTGAATATTCTTCTCATGTCTGGAGTTTGACACCAAATCATCCTCGAGACATATTAGAGTATTCTCCACTAGCATTCGATTCCCAACCGTTGGCTGATTAAAATGAACAGACTCATGTCTGTCTGGATACTACATATCATGGCAGCTGTTTCAAAGAACCGTCAAATACGATACATCTACTCCATGTCGACGTGACAACAGTTCTAAGATTTCTTATCAAACCTTTTTTTTATTGAAGATCTGTTCTTAAGAATACATGTTTGTACATGAGCGGTTTTCAATCAGGAGCAAAACATCATATGGAATCCTTTCCAAGCGTATATGTATGTTCACCTTTCTCGAGGGCAAATGAATTAATTGTTGCTCTTACCCAAAACCACCCACTGGGTTGAAATCCTTGAAAGCATAACACTTCCAAATGGAATTTCTTAATGAAATTCTTTTTTTTTTCTTCTAAATTGTATTGGTTAGATCCTTGGCCATTGGCATGAAACTACGTTTTGAGAAATATAAGAAGGAAATACTTTGAAATAATTTAATTGCTCTTAGAATTACTTTTCATGTTTGAAGTTGTCTTTTTTCTTTTTCCTAGAAATTTCCTTCTATTCGGTCAATAGCTATTACCAAAAAATTGTTGTCAGCATTCCATTGAAGTCTGCTTTGACTAGCAGTTCTTCGAAGAAGGATCCTGTACAAGTATCTGCTTAAAATGGCAAACGAGACTAGAGTAGAAAACTGAAGCAAATTGTTATGCCACCAAGAGTATGTAAATGGGTAATAGTTCGTTCGAGAAGGATATTATTTGAGAATTGTTTTCCTATTCAAATTGTTCAGGTACTTCAGTTTATGCGCTGATATGAGGTACAAAAATCGATTAATATTCCATAAGCTTTAAAACCCCCCTCATACAAATTTAAAAGGACTCATTGTTAAATTCTGTGTATAGCCGTTAACCGCACAATTTAACTAATTCAATTGAAAAGAATTAATCATTGAAAAATGTTTCACACTCAATTAATTTACGAGTTTCCCTTTAAAAAAAAAAAAAAAAAGAGAAAAAAAGAACCACAACAGGATGGTATGTATTTCACCCCCTGTTTGGCTGCAATCTCACCTCACATTTAGCCGACAGGTTATGGTATAATAAAACGATTAAATTTATTTACCCTCAAAGGGAATAAAATCCAACCCCACCCCACCGCAATAATATGCCTCGATGTGGTTTTAATGTAAATGTGAATTCATGAGATACTTGGTGTGAGAACAAACAAATGTCGTCCTTTGAGGCGTATACGTATTATTTTAGATTTTTTCCTTTCTGGTAGGTAGTAGGTACGCTTTTAAAGAAATCACAAAAAGTAATCCAATTAGTTAGAGGTACAGTAAAGTACAGTTAGCTTCCTTTTTCCGATTCTAATGAAATTGTACAGTCGCATTAATTATTTGCCCTTTGGATCACAAATCTCCTTCTTGGGAAATAATTCAGTATGATGAAGAGCGGACGCAATTTACCCTCGACACCGGAACAAGAACCATTTATTGGTCTGACATACATACATACATACATCCACTGTTTGTACCATCTGGCATGTGGTAGTAGTTAAGGATGGAAAGTGTAACAGCCCAGTTGGGGTAGTTAGCTGATACTCTAGTGAAAATTTATTTGCTTACAGTTTGGAGCTTTCCCACCATTAGGCGGTAGGGGCGGCTGGATGGCTTTCATTTGATTACGTGTCGGAGAGGAGTGTTAGAAACTAATTCTACATTCATCGTCCGACATTTTGCATAATTCAAGTAGTTTTCTTTTGTTTTTCTTTTAGTGCTTCGGTTGAGATATATTCTCTGGATGAAATGCTGTTCCGTGGCTCGGTGGTGTTGTAAGTAACTTTTTTATTTTAAACTCTAAGGATATCTCTTCGGATGGAGATTGGCTATTAAAATGTTTGTTTGTTCTCCCAATGTGTAATTTGCTCCTGAGTGTTGCAGCATATTTTTTAGTCTTGATAGATATGCCAGTTTATTGTCCTTCTTGTTTATTTGTTCACATAAAGAACGAAATGAAAGGTCTTAAAATTCAAATCAGGACCAAACATTAAAGACATATACATATTTCATGAAGGTTGAGGGCTAAAAATGAAGGTCGAAATCAAGCGTTAAAAATAACTTTTTTCAGTGAGAGGTAACGATTCGAATGCGCCTCCTACGCGTATTAGATATAGCTGTTCTTTTACTAAGGTTCTTAGAAAATCAGGAACCTGTAATTCACTTAGAGATCTTACTCGTCTATTTGATATGGTGCCAGATAGTTTCTTATAGTCTGGTCTTTAGTCTCTGATTCTTAAAAAACAGAAGCATGACCCTTATGTGCTGAGATACATGAAGGAATTTACTTAACATTGTGACTTAGAGTCAAGAAATAGTTCATCAATCAATTTCCCCAAAAATTGTAGGAGTCAGGATCTGGTAGGACATAGTATCTGGTAGGGCACAGGATCTGGTAGGTGCCAGGATCTGGTTGTTCCAGCTATTAACTACGAAACGAGGGAAAAATTGCCGTTGTGTCAGCTTACTTTCTTCAGAATTCGCTAATGACTCCTCTACCTAAGGCAGATCTCTCGAGTAATCTGAAAATGCAAAATGCAAGGAAATATCCTCCTGGTTCTGCCCGAGGTATCATTTTCAAATTATAGATTTATCACATTCCAAATCGAGTGCGAAGCAATTGCTTTGCGGGATTGAAAAAGTCATTGGATACGCTTTAGAGAAGAGCTAGCTAAATCTTTCCTTTAACTAAGAACCTCCTTTTAAACTAAGAACCAGACGGAAGGTTGTGGATCCTATTCAAAAACTGACTAGTACCTCTACCAGATGTTTTAAACTTGGACTGAGGTCACTTATGACAAATTCAAATGGAAAGTGGAACGTTTTTCGAAACTTTTCGGATTCTTATAAAGATTTCTGTGAAAAAATCGAGACACTTGATGAAACTAGTAGGTCGGTTAAAATTCCTAAAAAGGGCAAACCGATCAAACCGAAGTTACTTATAAAAGCTGATGGCACCTTCACTGAGACGAAGTTGGTAAGACTTATAAGTCTGTCTTCCTTCCTGCTGAAAAGCGTGGAAAAACTGGTCAAAATTCATATTCTTGTTCATTCTCATGTTAAGGATACAGCCCCTATAGGAGATGCAGCTTGATAAGAAAGAATATCATGAGTTTTGATATTGGCTTTTAAGACACTGTCGAGAATGTAATTATTAGTAAGCGGAGGGTTAACCTTGATCCCGTGATCCAAATTACATAGTAGTGTCAGATTTGTACTGACTAAACCTTACCTCCCCTATCTCAATTAGGTATTATTTCACAGAGTGGTATTCCATGTTACATCGCCGGCTGTCATTGTCTGGATTTGAAGCACTCTTTTCTGGCTTTCCACCCGTCCATTTTCCAATTAGGTTAGGTTCGATTGGTAGAATAGAAATGAGCCAGAACAAGCACATTGCAATGCCGCAGGATCTAGTGCCCTTAATCTACCCGTTGAACTAACAGGAGCTTGGATAAAGCGCTGGAAGCGGCTAATGCTTATGATAGCTAGTTTGCCAAGGTTGTCAAGGAACTACAAACCTAGATATAGTTTTCTTCGAGTTTAAAGAGCTTGGAAGGTGCATAGGAGGAAAAGAATAGTCTCTTCCTCTTCCTCATCCATGCAGATTCTGCAAAAATCATTTGCCGACAGACCCAGCCTGTGGGCATACCCCCCAATGACGCAGTGTCTCATAATGACACCTACTCTTGTGCTGATGAAGGATATCTTTGTCTTATTAACCTATTGGAGGGCTTGAGATCGAACTTGGATCTACCACTTGCTGTTAGTGACGTTTATCGCATTTTATGTTGCGATAACCCTTCTCCGGTAGAATCGACAGAGTCATGCCATGCCTGGCGAGTTCATCGGCCGTATAATTTCCTGAAATGTCCCTATGTCCCGGCGCCCAAATGAGGTGAATTTTGAAGTGTTCCACTATCTCGTCAACAGATTAGCGGTAATTAAGGGCATCTTTGGAATTAAAGCTGGCCTGATCCAGAAATTTAATCGCGGCTAGTCTATCGGTAAAAATGGTGATATCCCTGGTGATCTAACATTCTACCTTAGCCACGACAAGGGCTTTTTGATCGCCATAATTTTCACCTGGAACACACTACAGTAATTGGGAAGACGGAGGAAATCCTTCCCAAACCTGTTTCCGTTTTGGACACGCCTGCACAGGGACAAACGGGTCCACTGCAAAACCCTATATCACCCTTCCAGTCAGTCCTGAAGGGTATATAGTTTTAGAAATTTTTGTTGAAAAGATGCTGGGGAGGATGTAATCAGAGCCTTTTGAGATGCATTCTAGTTTATTTAGAATAAACGAGTGGCCAGTTCGCAAAGAATTGCTTTCAGGCGAATAGCCGCATTTGCTGAGACTTGTTTGCAATAGATATCGAGAAAAACCATATAGAACAGTGCGTCCACAATTAGAGTGGTCTTCAGGACTCGACTAATGCAGACACATGCCAGTAGATGCACACGACTAAAGTAGATGTAGTAGATGGCTTTATACAGTACAATCCACTAAACGACTACGCCATACGCAAGTATGGGCCTGATAATGGATACATAGAGCCAATATGTAATTCGAGGCTGAAGTCCCCACCTACTTCCAAGAGCTTTCTTACAGCAGAACAGAGCCCTATTGGCTTTCTTAATTCGCTCCAGGATTTTGAGTTTCTAGCTTAATTTACTGTCTAGGATGAGACCTGAGTACTTGGTCTTATTTTTGAGCACCAGGGGGGTGCCGTTTAGTTTCGGTGGAACAAAATTGGGAATTTTATATTTCGTTGACAAGAGTACCAGTTCGGTTTTTCGAGGATTGACCACCAAACCATTTTGAGAACTTAGAGACGGCGTTCCGTAGAAGATCCCTAAGCATATTGAGATATTTCCCTGAGAGAGCAATGACAACATCATCAGCTTAGGCAACTACCTTGCGCCATTCCCCTCATTCACCGCTAGGCGTTGCAACTATTTGGGAAGTGCGAATGCAGTAATAGATCCAGTGACTCTACAGTAAAGGTGGTCCACAATCCATCTGCACTTTTGAGAGATGAGGGCCTTTTTATGTGAGATCCAGTAGGTAGCCTCATGAGAACGCTTGGCCTGCTTGAAGAGCTGCCTACACGTTTTCCAGAGAGAAAGAATTTCAAGGTGGAATCTTGTAAGTAGTGTCTAAACTACCCCCAATTATCTCGTTTTCATTTTCCGATTTACGTTCTTCCTCAAGGATCCATGGACAATTGAAAGCATCATATTTCGGGTCTTCGTCGCATCCAAAACATGCTGGGCATTTTGACGAGTCGTTGAGTCTAAAACGATTTAGGTATCGGAAATAACCCCCAAGGCCTGACAAATATTGCATCAATTAGTAGTTTACCTCCCCATAGCTTCTATGTAATCATCACTCTATCCTGAAGATTGATCTGAATGTCCATCTTTCCTTGAAAGAAGTGTCTCGTCTTTCTTAACATATTCTTAGCGATATTGTCCTCTCTTGTCTTCAAATTCTTTAGAGTCCCTGTTTTCCGTTCTCACATTCCAAATTTTATTTGCCTTATTCCCCCAGGATATCTATGAAAATCATATTTCCGACAATGTATGCTGCCTTAAACCAAAATTGTCCTAAAAACCAATACAATTCGAATAATGCGATTTTTCTATAGATACTTATCCTTACCCAATTAGGCTTAACTTTTAGCCCCTCTGACCAGATTGGTAATGCGTAGAGCATTGTTGAACTCAGATCTTACACAATAGAATGCTTCAAACAATTGCCAATATTACAATACTAGTAATCTTTGATGTGGACTGCATATGTATATTTACCAATGTTTAGTCGTCTATCAAAATGGCAAGGTATTTACTGGATCTGTTAGAGTGAACTGCATAACTCGCCAACTTGACTTTGATGATCTCTCTTCTTTGACGACTATTAATAAGAACTGACTTCGTCCTGTATTCTTTAAAAGATAGACACTTTGCTTTGTGAGATGCGATGGTCTTGTTGGCGTTTAGTTCTAGATCGCTTAGATGTTTCGCGTAATCACTATCACTGATAAACCCATGGTTTGCATTCCATTGGAGATTTCGCAGCCTCAAGATACTGTCATACATTATATTTCATAGAAAGAGGTCCGAGGACGGAACCCTATAAAGCTGCAGCCAGCAATATCGCATAGCAGCTCGCTTTGTTGCGATAGTTATCGATTATTGGTAAGATAAATCCTGGTGTATTTGTCAATTGAATTGAAGTGTAATCACATCGTTACATCTTTGACAGCAGCTCAAGTCTTGTATCTATTGCTTGGCAATAAACACCGCCTTACCAATTGCATATATTGTTGACTGCGTTGTACAGTATCCATATTGTTGGTCAGAGAAACCTTTTTCTAATCAGCAACCAGAATTCGATGATAAAATCTCGGATCTTTACTTGAAATTGGTTGGCATTTTCCAAAACTTCTTAATCTTCTGAATAATATATGCTCGACAGGATCGTCAAGTGTTCACTTTTCTTCTTGATTATGATGATGACAGTTCTCCATGGATATCCTTGGTTTGATTACCCTATTTTATGGATCTTGTCCAGATTTGGGATCCAAAGAGGATCATTTATGTACCGCGAGGAGACAGTAAAGTATGAGAGGGTCCTGATTCTGCTAAAACATCTCTTAACATATGTATCGCAATTACAAAGCTGCCCTTAACAACGACGATATATTGAGTGCTATATGAAATCCAGTTACACTTGATTAATATGTATGTATATTTAGACTTTGCCAACCAGGTCAAAGGAATAACTCAATAAATTCCATCGAACTGCCATTTAAATCTCTCCGCTGCATTTCTCCAAACCCACTGTACACTAAAAACAAATTCTAATATGCTCTCGATAAAATAACTAATTAATTCAGCTAAAAATTAAATTCTACTTTCCATTCTATCCCAGGCTAAATCAACTGTAGACAGCTCTAAATATAAAATTGCAATCTCTGTTACCGATTTATTTATTTAGTTCTTCTCGTCCACCAAACTACGGACACTTTCTATCCGGAAATTTACCATCCACTCCTGTCGTTAAAAAAAAAAACTAAACTGGCAGTACAATTCAAATATCTAAAACAATTCGTTATTTACATTTACATGATAGTTCACTATTTAAAGTTTAATTTTCCTCTTCGGATGCAGTGCCGGATAAATAGTTAAAAATACCAGTTCTATCTGTATGCCCAATTAGAAAACTGGTTCAATTAGAAATAGCATCCATCCAGACGCCACTCTCATCTGCAACCCAAAAACTGCTCCATCCATCGTCCACAGTATTCAGAATTTGTAGATTCATTTAGTATTTATTCAGCAAACAAAAAAAATGTATCTCATTGGGTGTGCCGGTAAAAGGAACAAACTCCTGTTGGCCTGGGGGGTTGGCTAAACGTCCTGCTGGTACACAAACATTGATTACCGTTTTTCAAATTCCATGCATAAAACTGGAATTCAATTTGCAACGACTGACTGCCATCATACAAGGGGGTGCAACATTTGGAAATGCTATAAGTCATCATCGCCATTTCCCTTGGATTATTCAGTAGCACCAAATGAAGTGTGAATGAGTGTTGCCAGAAGGAAAATGGAAGGACTTGCTTGTAGATTCTATGGACGAAGATGTGGACAGAATAGCATTTGTGTCGCTGCAAATAACGACGTCAGAGGATATGTTGAAGAGATTTAAAAAAATTGTAATCTTCAAAGAAGAACACTGAAACGTTCCTAGTTTAGGTGTAATTTCTAATTGGAATACATAAAGGTAAGACAGTTCGTGTTTGCTTGGCTGATACTATTCCATCGATGCGAGGAAGGAAATTGAAAGGATCGCTACATGAAACCGTATATGGAAGGCTACGGGAGATTTTGTATAGTGTGCGGAGACAAAAAGAGATTGAATTACAAACCAGAATCTGTAAGGACACCATATTACAAAAATGAATCAAAGTTTTGAAATCTGACTCTGGTGTACTTCGACTAAGAATTTAGAATGCACACATCACTAAGCCGGAAGGTATTGAGCGATTAAAAGGTAGAAATTCATACAGTCAGTTGTTCCGTTGGAGATGTCGGTTGGACTTGGTCCTGATTGTTGCTCCTTCTGACTTTCTCCAACCGCAAGGATTATTTCAGGATTATTGCTGTAATCTGGTTCACATAATCCTATATTGCGTCCGATCTAATCATCATATGACTTGCAATAGGAGCTGCTGTTTCTATTAATTTTGTATCAGATCTTGGCGCTCTGTACAGAATTTTCAATATTGAACAAATACGTGGCGCGCCTCTCTCTGGTTTAAAACAGATAGAAGATTTATTATGCCCAAACCTGTTCGTAGATAGCTGCCATATTCTTTAAGGAGCTGGCTGAGTTCAAAATCGACTATTCTGTAAAACCAGTCCATCAATTTCTTCTTCTCTTCTCCTGATATCCTTTCATGCCTTTGGGTTCAATGGGATTGCAAAGGAATTCTAATTGGAATTGCAATTGAATTTCAATTGGGATTCCCAATGAGTTTCCAAATGGTCAAATGGGATTCCAAATGGTCCAATACGATTCCAATTGGCCCAATGGGATTGCAATTGGTTCAATGGGATTCCAATTGGTCCAATGGTCTCTGCGCTATACAGCAGAACTGGTATGATGAAGGTCTTATATAGAGTCTCCTTAGTATTTCTCGAGAAGGCCTTGTTACTCAATTGCCTTCTTAGACCAAAGAAACTGTTCTTAGTAACTTTTCGTTTGATTTTCGATGTGATGTTGTTGTCGGGTTTATAGAGGAGCCGAGGTAGACAAAGTCCCTTACTACCTCAAAGTGGTAGCTGTCGATTATGACATTCTGTCCAATTCGTCAATGTTGTGTATCCCTTCCTGTTGACAGCATAAATTTGGTTTTGCCCTCATTCACAACAAAACCCATTTCTGCTGCTTCTGTTCCAATATTTGCAAACACACCAGTGACAGCTCGCTGTGTTCTGCCAATTATGACAATGTCATCAGCGTAATCAAGTAATTGCACAGACTTTTGGAAAATTGTGCCTCTGGTGGTGGCTTGCGAGTTTCGCACAATTTTCTCAAGTACGATGTTAAAAAAGTCACATGACAGCGCGTCGCCTTATTTAAATCCTTTTTTGACATCAAAGCCCTCGATGAGGTCGTTACAGACCTTGATGGAGTAGCGAACGTTCTCCATCGTCATTCTGTACAAGCAAATGAGTTTGGCAGGGATGCCAAAACTAGACATGGCTCTGTATAGCTCGTCTCTGTAGATGCTGTCATATGCGGCCTTAAAATTGATAAAAATATGGTAGGTATCGATCTGGATCTTCTTGGGTTTTCTCCAGAATCTGCCCTAGTGTGAGTATTTAGTCGGTTGTGAACTTACCGGGCCTTAAATCGCACTGATAGAGGCCAATCAGCTCGTTGAAAAATTGCTTTAGGCGCTCACACAGTATGGCCGACAGGATCTCTTATGCAATATTTAGGAGACTGGTGCCTCTATAGTTTCTTAAGGATCGGGCAAACGATGCTGAGTATCCATTCATCAGGCATACTTTCTTCCTATCAAATCTTGGAAATGAGTTGGTGTGTGGTAGGCAGTCTGGTCCAGCAGCCTTGTTGGACTTGAGTTTGGATATTGCTATCCTTACTTCATTCTGGTCGAGTGGACAGAAGTCTTGGTTTTCATCATCCACTTTGGATAGTTCTTTCTGACAGAGGCATTTGGGTCGCCGTCACTGTTTAACAATCTGCAGAAGTGGTTTTTCCATAGCCTTAGTACCGACTGTGACTCAACTAGAAGGTATCCGTGTTCATCCCTATAGGTCTCTGCTCGGGTTTTGTTGCCTTGATAAGTTCTTTTTACTTTTTGGTAAAACTTCCAAACATTTTTCCTGGAGTAGAACCACTCTAATTCCTCGATTCCTCTTTTCTTCGTCGAGCTCACGAGCCGCTCTCGTCCTCCTCTGCAGCGCCGCTTTATATCCGAGTAATCTAGCTGCACGTGCTTCCTGGCAACCAGGGCTTTCGTAGGGTGGTCGCGTGCAGTCCAGCATATTAGTTGCGGTGTTTCTGATGACTTCTTGGCCACAATGGCACTGGTCTTCACCACTTCATGCTGATTGCACAGGATATTTTGAGAAGTTGAGGGATACGCGATCTTAAACTTGCATTTGTTGGATATGGCATTTGCAACGAAGATTTTCTGATATTCGAGTCTTGAATGCTAATAATGCGATGCACAAACCATTAAGTCAAGGCGCCCGCTTGGCCTAAGCCTACTTTCAATTTCGAAAACAGCCTTCAAACTACTGCTTTTCGGTGATATATTCATGCCTTGCAAGTGGTACCGTATTCCAGCAAAAGTGGTACTCTCAGTGTTTTGTCGTTCCTAGTATCCTAGTTTCTAGTAAAAATAGGTATATTTCTAACTGGAATGTGAAACACAAAAGGACTATCCAGAAACGAAAATACCTCGCCTGTTATCTTTCGTTGGCAGTGCGATAAAAATTATCTTTTTTCACACTCTTCCCTGGTGCGCTCATTAACAACTAAGTCCTGGCAACACTGCTCTAAAGAAAGATAATCGATTTTATTTCTTCTTCAATTTATCTTTAAAATCGTTTTTATTTTTTCCATCCCTACCCTTTTTTTTTTCAATTTCACTAACACGACATCATGCCAACAAGGGATGGGGCACGTCCGGTCAAAATTGGCAAAATCAATCTATCTGATTGAATTCAGAGATTTAAATCATTTTTTTGAATTATCGCTTATAATCCTGCAAAGGAAGCTCTTTTCAGGAAGTTCCGGCCATAAATCTATTTAACAAAAAAAAAATGGAAACATTTTAACGCCTAGATTTACCTCACACATCCTGCAGCAATGCAGAATCTATGTACAGGCTGAGAAACAAGACAAGGCGCTTAGACCCGCACCACTCGAAGAGAATGAGTTTACATAATGCACCTCGTAAATTGGAATAATCCTTCTAATTACCATAATACCCAGGTTTCAGCATGATGAAGTAGCACTTTGCCTCCCACGCACGAACGCTTCCCGTTTGCTCCTGGCGGCCACTGCAAGTGGTGCGACAACTAAGCGTAATTAATTCTGAAAGAATACAGGGTTAACGTACTATGTTCATATGTAGGGGTGTGCTACAATGCAGAGCTTTTGCTATAACAATGCCAGAGAGGGTGGACCGTCATAAATTTGCAATTATTAAGAAATTCTTTTGTTGTAGCTGTAGGATAGCGTGCAACTTGCATTAGGATAGTGAGGTACCGCACGAACATGTTCTTAATTTAATGTTCCTTTTTTTTTATTCGTAAGCGATTAAAAAGAGGTATATCATATTTTTTAAGAGCTTTTTATTTCTACACTCGAGGTTTTTTTTTTACGAGGGTACTTTATGAGGCAGCAGCTTAGGGAAGGCAATTAAGCGATTAAAATAATACTTTTAGAGGCGTATGCACTATGTAGTGGAAGAGGTTTTGGTAAAAGGATTTATCTACCAGTGGAATATATATTTTCTTGTGGATCTATAGTAGGGTAATAAAAAGGTAGTTGAGTCGTAGGAAATCTGAAAAAGGATGTCTTTGGAATAACAATCTTTCTTCTCTGCAAATTTTTGTGACACTCCTCAATAGATTGAGAATAGAGTATACCTAGTCTTCGTAAATAAAGGATCAAATCTGTGAAAGAATACGAGAGAGTATTGCAATAATTTCTGTCCTTTTGTCCTTAGAAATTACAAGTATTCAATTTGGTACTCCTAACCGACACTGACAGCCATAAGATATTCACCATATGTAGTACATTTTCCTACAGGCATCTATTTAGATGTCCAAGAATCTGGAAAAAGCCTTGTGGAAATACTAAAAGTTCAAGCAGAGAGCAGAATGCTTCTAAATAACGCAAGCTTCCAAAGGGAATGTGAAGGTCTAGGTCAGTCTAATCTACCTATCTAGATAAATCTGGTCACAGCGAGGTATTGCTTGATTCGTAGTCATTCTAGAAGATTAGAAGACTGCTCGAAAAAATGTCTATAGAAGGTAAGACTCTAAACGCATTTGTGGTTTGTGTGGTGTTCGGGATCTGAACGACTAAACTTTCTCTCAGTGACCAATCTTGAACAATGCTGTGGCCAGAATTTGGTAGCTGTAGCTATAAGCTACGAAGCGAGCGTCGTTGCGTAATCTTACTTTCCCTATGATTCGATAATACCTCCGCCTCCAACTCTCAGAGTATTGTGATTCTCGAGAAATGGGACTATTCATATGCGTGAATGCTAATGTTCATAATATAATCTGGGACAGCAATGCAATGTGCGAGGAAACCATCTCCTATACTTTCTACTATCCTCAGCCATGCTCATCAACAATGTTGGTTCTCAGCCGAACCTGCCAGAGGTGTTCCTGTCGGATCATAGTTATATCGCCTTCCAAATCAAATGCAAAGCGATTACTTTGCAGGAGAGGAAGAATCCTCGAAAAAATGAACTGGTTACGCTTTAAAAAAAAAAAAAGAAGAGCTAGACAAGTCTGTCAAAGCTCCTCCTAAACTCAGAACGAGAGCAAGGTGGAAACCTTCTGCTGAAAACCTGACTAGTATCATCACCAGATGTTTCGAATTGACTTCTGTAGATCGCCAATTCCCTGGTGGAACCCAGAACTGCAGAAACTAAAAAAGGAAGCCCGACAACTTCCAAATCGGTCACTCAACACAAATTTAGATGGAGACTGGAACTTTACCAATTCAAATCAAATGAATATAAGAAGTTAATTCGCCTGTCGAAAAGTATTGCCTATAAAGATTTTTGTGAAAAGATCGAAACTCTAGGTGAAAAAAGTAGGTTTGCTCAAGTTCTCAAAAAAGTCAAGCCAATCAAACCAAATTCGCTTACAAAACCTACACTGAGATGAAAGTGGAGACTTTTAGTCTTCTGCTGGAAACTTACTTTCCGGCTAATCAGGTAACAATTGGGTCAGAGCTTATTCCGTCTTCTAAGTCACAAACCTGGCCGTAGATGGTATACTGTATCGATTGTGGCAACAGATGAGGCTATCAAATATGCTGCAGCATCTTTTGATAGCTTCAAATTGCCTGGTACCGATGGAGTGTACCTAGGCTTGCTGGAACAGGGTTTAAGCCAGTTGCTACACTGGCATATATTCCTATACCTTGGCATATGGTTGCTTTAATACCAAAAATTGGTAGAGATGACTGCTCCCTCGCTAAGAGTTTCAGACCTATAAGTTAGTCTTCCTTCTTGCTGAAACACTTGGAGAGACTATTCGAGATTCACATGAGCAGGTCTGCACTGAGGATGCATCCTCTATCTGAGATGCAACATGCATACCAGCGTGGATAATCCCATAAGACTGCGCTTAAAATCTTGTTACTAAAATTGAATGCCCGGTCGACAAGAAAAAATACGCCATGGGTATAGAAGGCGATTTCGACACTATCCAGATCTGCGATGAAGTGAAATATCTGCGAGTGATCCTGGATAAGAAATTTCTTTGGACAAAGCATGTTAAGTCGAAGACATCCAAGGCACTCTCAGTTTTCTGGCAATGTATGGGTGCTTTTGGCGAGACAAGGGGCTTATGGCCGAAAAAGGTCCTTTGGATCTGTACGACTATGATAAGATCTTTTCTAGCTTATGTGTCGATTGTTTGGTAGAGGGGACTTCCACGTAAGTATGTGACTGTCTATATATGTGACGAAACTCCAAAGAACGGCTTGTTTCGACTGCACGGGAACTTTTGCCAGTATACCTGGCTCTGCTCTAAATGCTGGCTTGATTTACCTCGCCGTGATACTTTCATCAGGGGTTGTACTATCAAAGCAATCTACCATCTTAGACTTTTGGTATCATCCGCACTGGAATTTAATTGTGTCACACGGCTCTCCAGAATGCAGGCAGACTAAATGTATGCTTCCGAACGTCTGTAAGAAAACAGCAGCATTCTTGTTGTCTCTCAGCAGAAAAGCCTGAAGATAACTTAATGGAGTTCTTACGGAACACTTTCCTTTTTCCAATCATCTTAGTATGCTAAGCTTAAGAGACACCACTGTTTGCGATTTCTTTGGAGAGCACTACGATACTTCGGATCATTTCCTTTATTATTGTCCTGCCTTTGCTTGGATCAGGCGGCAGATCTTCTGTGCTAATGTTGTAAATGCTGATCCTGTAAGCTCGTAATCACTGAAGTGCATTCTAGGCTTCCTCCAAATAAGGAAGAAATTCCAGGGAAATCCAGTATCTGGCCCCACTTTCTGCCTATAATGGCATACACGACGGTTTATATTATTATCAGGCAAATGTAGTCATCGACAGTTTAAACTTCAAGTAATTGGACGAATCCTTAAATATTGTTTTTTGGGAAAAGAAACTAGAAACTAGACACCTAAGTTCGTATTACGTATGT
Source organism: Xylota sylvarum (assembly GCA_905220385.1). NCBI lineage: Eukaryota > Metazoa > Arthropoda > Insecta > Diptera > Syrphidae > Xylota > Xylota sylvarum. Next base: position 32,479,088 of record LR999958.1, on the reverse strand, counting down.
CCCAAAAACACCTTAAGTCGTCTTACCCCACAAAACCAAAGAATTTGAAACATTAAGTGTCCCGCAGTAGGGTTTTTGTAGACATTGTTCAACTAAAGACCTGTTGAGATTCTTCTTTTTCTTAGGTGGCGCGGCAGTATGGAATGAACCTGTGCCTCTACTTGGACCTGGGACCTATTGACATATCTTCTCTATATCCATCGACCAAGATAGTGAGTCAAATGCAACTCCTTGTACTACCACCAACTCTAGTTTTCATACATATTAAGGGAAATCGAGCCATAGCTCGATCCCGCTGACAGCACACTAACATAACCTTGCTCAAGCAACATGACCATCAATTTTTCATACTGACCCACTTTTTAAATAAACTTAGCATTTGCATAAATCAGTATATATCCGATGACTGGAATCTCAGTATCGCACGATCAGCAAGAAAGAAGACCCTTTCAACTACACCAACTACAGAGTCCACCAGTCTTGTCAATCTTGCATAAAAGATCATATCTACAATATTGGGTGAACGTCTCCTATTCGTAGTCAAAAACCTACTCGTTTCCTATCATTGTGATTCCGGCTAAATTTTCAAATTTTCAGACTTCGACTTTACAGCAGACGTCTTATCCAACTTTGAGCTGAAAATCCAACTAATAGGTTAGGTTAGGTAAATGGGTGCCCTTGGTGATAATAAGAAAAATTGCTAACGGCCAACTTAGACTAGCAATGATTCCATTGTGCCCATTTATAAGAACCCTGAGAACCTTAATTTCAGTCATATATGGTTGAACTAAACCACCCGGATAAGTATATGAATTTCAGGAGTTTGTTCAGCTCAATGTTTCCTAGATCGTCCAGTTCCGCAAAGAATTAGCTACCAAGAGTGACTTTCCTTTTGGTGGCTAGTGCTAGACAATCGCATAGTAAGTGATGAATGGATTCTATTTCCTCTTAGTCCCTGCAATTTCTGCAGAATTCGTTAAGGGGTAGTCGTAACCGCGCTACATGATTGCCTGTAATGCAGTGTCAGTGTCACGATACCTACAGCTGTCTCAATATCCCTGCGACTAAGTCTCATGAGATCTTTTTGTTTGGTATAGACTGTACATATCGATTTGGCTGTATTACATTTATGTCTTAAATACCATCCCATGTTAGTTTTCTTGTTGGATTCAGTATCTATTTCCCTATTCAAAGTGAAAGTGCTAAGCGGTCCACCAGGCTCATGAAGGGTAGGAGATACATATGACCCTATCCTGACTATTTCATCCGCTTTTTCGTTACCTGGGATAGCCATGTGACCAACATCTGATTATCTTATTGGCCTCTGAGATGGTGTCCAGTCTTTTTATGCATATTTTTACAAACTTGGACCTTACTGATGCTGACTGCAATGCTTAAATGTCCACTTGGGCTATTTGGTGCAGGTTTCTTGCTTGAGGGATTATTGGACCATACTTCGTCCTCAATGATGCTGGCAACATAGTCACAGTGAATGGATATCGCTACCAGACCATGTTGAATGGGTATTTTTGGGTTGGTTTCAACAAAACGACGCCACATCCCACACAGCTAGTCAAACAATCGACTTATTAAAATTTGATGATCGTAGGTCGAAGACGATGTTGATGCCTCATTGGTGTGATTTTGGAATCTTTTTTTTTGGAATTATGTCAAGTTCATAATAATATGGTAATAAAGGAAAAGTTTTAGACAACCTCGGGGCCAACATCGAATGAAATTGATATTTCCCGATTTATGCGAAGAAGTCATGGAAATTGATTATTTTTCTATTTTGATGTGCTGCATACTCATTTGATTTGATTTAAGTACTCGTTAAGCTTAGGTGTAATAACTTCCAGTTCCCCTGGCCTCAATGCAGAGAATATACCGTCTGATCCTACATCATTGTAAAGGAAAAGATTAAAGGCATAGTCCCATAAATCGACAGGCCATAAGTTAATAATGGATTTACGTCTTATTTCCCTTGTTGAGAGAAAACAAATCCACGAGAATCAACTCCACAAACGACCTTAGTCCACATGTACCTACTGCCCAATGTTCATTCCCGGCTAGACACTCATATCATCAAAGTTTTAAAACTTCACAACTTGAAAACCAGGTAATGTCTTCAGCGCAAATTCAGTTCGACTTGATTTACCCCCAAACGTGATGCAAACTTTTCCGTTCTAAGACTGCCAGTACTGTCAGCAATATTTGTAATTTCCGCTTCCAGCTATTTGCACTAGTATGTAATCAAATAGAAAATCGATGAATAAAGCAATCAAACTTCAACCCAAGCAACGAGTTTAAAACTTCTTCATTTCTCATCAAATATTCCTCCAAAACTTTTTAGTCGAAGAAGTGGTTCACTGCACTGCACTTCTATCCTTCATCAAACGTCGTCGTGTGGAAGGACTATGAATGGGATGTGGAGAATGTAAAAATAATCCACTTAACGGAAAATGTTAAAAGTTTTAAGTGGCATAATTACATGCACTACTCTTCCGTTCAATTTTGCAATTAAAACTAATTATGATTGAAAAGTCCTGTCTCTCTCTCTGCCTGTCTGTATCAGTGAACACTGTAAGTCCTTAAAAAAAATTCAAAAATATGTTTTAGATTACGAAATTCATCTATTCTTGACCTCAATGCGCAGGGAACATCCTTTGAGGAATGAGTAAAAGATTAAAAATTTAAATTTTGCGGTTCCCACAAACGGACTCTCTGAAGATGTCCTTATTGAGGCTTGTGGTAGCATAAAATTTAAATATAAATCTGACGGAATAGTAATGAAGTGGAAGTTTTCATTCGTTTCTCTTTTTTTTTTCATTTTAATAAACGAGGGACATTCGAGTTGAGTATTAAAATTGTATAAAGCAAAAACGGAGGTAACTGTCAGCCTTGTGGGAGGTGTGTAAATTAAATCACGAAAACTTCTCGTTATGCCATGGTTGCATGCTACTACAGGTTGGCTTGGGAAATTTATTCATTTATGTGTATATTTGTAAATAAAGTTATGCTGTTTAATGGTCATGTTGAAAATACGTTTTTCAAAACCACACACGTGAACATGAAGACCACTGCTAATGGAATGATGGATGACATGAGGTGCGATGGTCATTAAATGTCCTTTTTTTTCTTAATTACTCCTGCATAGATTAATGTCAAATAGGGAGTGGAAATAGTAAATTTGAAGTTTAGTCATTGTGCAGGTGATTTATCGAAATTGTTGTGATTTCTTTGAATTGAAGAGAATAGCTTTCAAGATCAGGTTTAAAGTTTTGGAATCCATTTGTGAAGATAACAATCGCGTTGGTATCAGCTAAGTAGATTACGATAGCAATAGCAATAGCGTCTCGATATAAAAAGGCTATCTTTAGGAGTTTGTTAAGTTTTATTTTATTTAGTTGTATGGGTGCTTTTACTGACTAGGCATCAGTGGTGCACTTAGACTACAGAAAGTCCATTGTGTTCAAAAATTCAACAATAAATCGACTACCTACACCAGTTTTGGTATATAATTCTCATTAAAGTTTTTAGTCCAATATTATGGCCCCACCACAGGGCAGACACATAGCAGGTGGTGTACAGCCTTTATTTCTTCTTCGTACCAGAAACTACTGCAAAATAATTGTAGGGTAAACCTTCCCGCACTGCATAGTTAGCCATCGCGCAGTACCCCGATCAGGATGCCGACAATAATACGAGTGTCCTTACGGTTTAGCTTCAGTCGATTGATGGACCGCTTCTTATCGTAGACTGGTCAAAACAATCTGATTGTAGCGCATGTGTCTAATTGACACCAGAGTTTGTTAGCTTTTTTGAGGTATATCTATTTCACTAAGTAATGTACAATCTGCAGAGTCCTTCTTCAGATATACCTAGTTTCCTTAGGTGCCCCGTTTAGAAGCCTGTTAGGATACGGAGGTTATTTTTGCTCATGCTGATACATACGTCGAATCTTTTTTGGTTGTATTGCCCTAGACATTTCTTGGCTTGCCTCATTTCATGAGCTTTATTCCAGGTTCTTGCCCTGTTTTCCCTTTCTTGTTTCCTGAATTCTTCTTTAAGGGTATGATACCCTATTCCGCAGAATGGTTCAAGACCTATGAAGGATTCTGATGCTGCTTTTTTTGCTAGGAAGTCGGCCATTTCATTACCCTCTATTCCCACATGGCCAGGTATCCAACAGAGGATCATTTTGTTTCTACTACCTAGTTCAAGTTTGGACTTAATGATATAGGAGTCAAGTGCCATGATAGCAGCTTAGCTATCTGACATTATAGTTATATCACAGTTGACATGGTTTCTATCAAAATTGATTTGGACACATCTATCTATGGCATAGATTTCAGCCTGAAAGATACTGGTCCTTTGTTCATGGACTCAGTGTATTTGGTTCTGGGCCCGAATACCCCTGCTCCAGTTCCTTCATCAGTTCTTGATCCATCTGTATACCACTTTGTTGTATGATTGCTCAGTTTGTAGATAGTGGATACATTGCTCCAACTTTTTTTGTTACTGAGCTTGGTAACAAAGTTCTTTTGGAAGTTAAACCTTCTAATGATATCATCCCTAGGAAAGGCAAGGAGTGGTAGTTCTTTTAGCAGTGCATCGAATTGCCTCGATGTATTGCACTTATCTTTTCCTATTGCTTACTTAGCCACCCTTAGGATCGTTTTACTTGCACATTCCTCAACTACAAGGTGCAATGGAGTCAATTCCAATAGTACCATCATGGCTGAAGTTGGACAAGTTCTCATGGCGCCTGTGATACAGAGGCATGCCAGTTTTTGCACCTTGATGAGTGTTTTCCTCGTGGTGACCAGATGAGTTCTTTTTGCCCATGCAATCGCTCCATATGTGATCATTGGTCTCATAATAGCAATATACATCCACCTTAGGATGGTCGGGCTACATCACCCAGATTTGCCCGCTAGGCTTCGACAGATCATCAGAGCCCGCGTGGCTTTCCTGGTTATCTCTTCTGTGTATTTTTTCCAGATGAATTAGTACACATGTATTTAAGTATGGATTTCGATCTCGTTCATATAACCACGCAAGCACGTTTGCAGCGATAGATTCTTCGTAGCCAATTTTCCACCACTCTTCTACACATATCGGCCGGAACGTTGACAATTTCGCTTTCGATATTGTTTCTGAGCTCCTCTAACATTGTTGGCTTGGTTACATAACTACGGCGTTAGATCGCATAAGCAAGATACTCCTTCGATCGGACCATTTCTCGAGATTACACGATTACCGAACTTCCCTTTCAATAGATCAATTTTTTGACCAGCTGTCTGGCATCTGGCTCCATCATGTTAGAACCACATATCACTGATGTCAAGTCCATCCAATGCTGACCAAACGTGCTCGTTCAGCATAGCACAATAGCGAACTCCATTGACCGTAATATGGCAATTACTTCCATCGACGAAAAAATTCGGTCCAATCACACCTCCGGCATGAAATCCACACCACATGGTCATTTCTTGTGGATGCAATGGAGTCTCTTCAAGCAAATGTGGATTTTTTGCTGTCCAATAATCCAGATTTTGCTTATTGACAAAGCCATATGATTTTTCGATAAAATCTAGGATTTTTTTCAAAATTTTGGAGTTCCCAATCGGAGAAGCTTCGGCGCTTCAAATGATCAAGAGGCTTCAGTCCTTGAGCTAATTTGATCTTCTAAGCGTGTAGGCCAAGATCCTTACGCAAAATTCACCACAATGTGGACTGAGAGATTCCCAATTCCCATGAACGGCGTGGAATCGACTGATTTGGCTTATTTTGAACTGAACTAAACATGCATAAGCTATACCAGACTCATAACTCGTAACATGGGCTACCGAGTATCCATAAAGGATTTCACCTCCAGCGCATCAAAAAAAAAAAAAAAAAACCTTTCTCATACGCGTAGTTTTGCAAATTCCTCATTTAGTAGTGAACTTACATAATTTGGAGGAGACCTCGCTACCTCTAGTCACCCTCCTTATGGGTTCCGTCAGTACCGCATCCTTTTGTGTATTTATCGCTGACTTTCAATATCAACCGTTGATGGTGATGCGTACCATATTTAGGGCTTTAAAGGGCTGCAACATGTCAACTTTTCTGGATCTGCTCATTTCGAAACAGCACCATCCTAATACCCACTTGACACGTTTCGAAAGTTACTGAAATTTTTCTGTTTTCAAACTTGGCACTGCATGCATAGCAGTCATGTTTGTACATTTGTTAGAAGACTGTTTCAAGTATGATAGGGTGGACCATCTTTTGGTTGGCTATAAAAAAACAAAACACTGTTCAATATTTCTATTATGGAATATTCAAATGACTGCCAGGCAATCCTGTTACCCCAATTTTTCAATGGTTTCGTTCCCTATTTCACGAATAGCTTGATCAATATTATTCTTGATTGCCTGATTCGTCTCTGGATTGTTCGCATAGCATTGATCTTTAATGGCACCCCACAAAAAAGAGTCCAACGGCGTCAAATTACAGCTCCGCGCCGGCCAAGCAACATCACCAAAACGTCTGATTACACGATTAGTGTAAGGAACTTAGTGTGCAATAAATCGTAGCCCCATCTTGCTGGAACCATAGATCACCCAAGTCCAAAACCTCAATTTCTGGCCACCAAAAATCGGTTATCATGCCTCGGTATTGCTCTCCATTGACTGTAACCTTTCTTCCACTGTCATCTTGGAAGAAAAGTGGTCCAATTATACCCAATACTCCAAAAATCTGCAATATTCTCCGTTGAAAGCACAGGATGAACACGGGAATAAGTTTGCTTCTCTATCAGCAAACCAGTCTCATGAAATTTTATGACAAACTAGTGCGCACCAGCCACAGTTGGTGCATTATTTCGACAGGCATTTCTTTTCAAAATTCGCAATGTTTCGGCAAATCACCATCCACATTGGAAGTAACTTTCGATCCACTTCGTACCGCGAAATTAAAGTTGCTGTTAAAGCGCAAAAGAGCTGTCAGTGTGAAAATAACATATGTTTCAAAAAGAAACCAACAGATGGCCTACCCTATCTAATCATCACTTGTAAGACAAAGTTACCACAAGTCCATATAGCAGCTTTCTGAATAGATGTTGATCTGTTGGTTTCATATTGTCGTGTGGAAGAAAAGTCACTTAATTATGAAAACTGAAGAGATACTACTATTAGAAATTGTCAACCATCATTGACCCTCTTCCTTACGTAACTCCTATACTTGCGAGTGGAGCACTATTCATACGAAAAGTTCCCCTTGAGCAATACTCTTCCAAATACGAGTAGCAGGCTGATCTTAAGATTCGCTATGGCATCATGCGACGACATTAAGTGATCACTTTCTATACATCTTCGAAAAGCACTTCAACTGATAGATACTCCATTGATTGAAGAAAGTATTTCTTCCCTTTTACTTTCCTTCCAACACAGAGTGAAACTTCTTCTCAATCTTAATCTCCCCAACTAATAAATTTTGTTTTACAAATATCTCTTAAATTTTTATTCAAATCTACCTACCCACACTGCATAGTGTCTCCTATCGACATTTAAATATCTGTCTATACTGTCCATTAAAATTGAACCAAGTACTTGTACAAGTAAAACTTTCTCATAGTATCTCGCGAATCGCCAATAAAAAATAAACACACGCAATTTTTATTTAAAGAAAGCACCGACCTATATAAATAAACCCTTTTTAATTAAAAAATAACACCGCAGATACCGCAAAACTCACGTTTCCGCAATCATTATTACGACATCCATTAATACAATGTGCGCTTAAGCTCAAAGTGACCATTTAAATAAACAACAATGTGGTGAGCATATTTCCCCAAACAATATTCAACAATCGTAAAAGACACGAACAATAAAATACCATCAATCATCTGGCTAACAACACTAGATACACTCGCACAAATATTCACCCAAAAAAGAAAAAAAACAGTCCAGCAACCTAAGCATTACTTTCTCCTCCAATCCGTAGCACTGTCATCATCGTCATCATCATCTCTCGACCATCGATAATGGTAGCGATTCTCGGTTTTGGGAGCGGGACAAGACAATAAAATTGTTTTAACGAAAACTGTAACGAACGTGCCATCACAGCGGCTTCTCATGAATATCAATGCTGGGCCCAATCAGTTTCCAATCGAAGACAAGCACTAAACAGCCACCTCCTCTCACCTGCTGCTGCTGATCCGTCGTCGTGTACGGAGACTCGTAAAAGTCCATCATTTTTACACTTTCCCAGATGGTTCTTAGACAGTCGGCGCAGGTTAAAACTATTTGTTATCAACAATGGAATATGCCTTTGACTGGTGAACATAGGTTTCTTGGATTAGCATTTAGCCAGAGGGGTCTTATGTGCGATTGTTTACTTAATTATCCATGACAAGGGGCGCGAGTTCAAATTACGTACTCAATTAGATGGTTTCACAGAAAAAAAATCCTAAAATAACAGAAAAATTATTAATTAAACAAATTTTAGTATGCCACCAGCAGCTAGGCACTTTGAAGCCACTAGCTGTGCAAACAAAGTTGGAGAACATGATCTTCGGCAGGGGTACGGCGGCGCACCTAGATTATGGCGATTTAAGCAGCGTTGGTTAGTGCACCTAACACACTGGCTAAAATCACATTCTTACCAAAATAAAAGTTATCATAATCACTTAGCAAATGTTTGCTATCCATCTTGAGATTTTTGTTTATTTACTTTTTCTCTCTGGTATTTCGCTTTTTTTTTTTTCTTTTAATCCGTCTGTCTATCAGTTAAAATATTGATTTGTTGCTTTACTGAAGAATTTAAACATTTCCACTATTGCACAGTGGGGGCAACCAAGTTGAGCAGTGGTAAATACATGATGTCGAGCTTCAAAATTGAATGAAACTCATAAAATTCGTGGTTTTTCGATGACAAAAATTTTAAACTGAATTTTGCATTTTAAAGAGTGCCAAAGTGTCTAATAGATAACTGTCGACTTATGTGGAACACACCACCAGTCTTTCAGTCTTTGTGGAAAAAAGTAAAATTTTCGAATACATTTTGACATAATAACTTCAATAGAGGATAGACAGGTGTTATATATGAAAGCAAAAGCTAATTCCACCTGGCCACGATGGTGTACCCTGGGTAGCCTTTACAAGGTTTAGTCGGCAGCTGAGGGAAGAGGGTTGAAGAACGTCTCATTATTAGGTCACTCTTTCTTATTTTCTGAGCCTGTGGTAGAACTTGGATTACCCAAGTGGGTTACTGACACAGTCTGGGGAGACTTCTAATTTGAAAGTTTTAACAGAGTTTTTCTATCTAGGTTGGCAGTAATTCTATCAGTAATTACAAAAAACAAAAGCTAGTCATAAGATGGCTGCAGCAAGTTTCGGAATACTTATCCGAGACTATGCCACATGAACCACAACGAATATATTATATACTTCGATGAGGAAGTTATTAGGGGTTGGGGTGATACTCCAAAATCCCGAAAAGCCCGAAATACTGCAAATCTCGAAAAAAAAATCCCGAAAAATTGGGTTGGGTACGAAATATAACAATATAACAAAGTATCTAATCCTTATCGGCGCAAGGTCAGAAGTCCACAATTCGATTTGTGCATAAACAGTGGAATATGTCTGGTGGTTATGCTGTACCCTTAAATCCCGAAAACCGTCTTAGCTTCTCAGAAAGGATTGAATGATTGACAGTATCAAAAGTTTTGGAAAAGTCAAGGAGGCAGAGTACTGTGATGAAGTCCAAGTCATAGTTGATCCTTATGTTATCGAGAATTTTAACAATAGCCATAGCACAACTATAGTTGGCTCGAAAATCAGACTGGATCGAAGCAAGTAGGTTATGTTGATCGAGGTGACTCGACATCTGTTTGTCGAGAAATTTTTCCAAAACTTTTGATATGCCAGGTAAATTACTTATGGACCGAAAGTCTGCAGGCAAAAAGTTAGGGTTTTTTTAGGAACAGGAATGACTTTAGCCAACTTCCAACAAGACATAAAAGACGAAGACGTTATACAAAAATTAAATACGTGCGTATTTACACTGAGAATATGGGTTAAGATCATTTCGATAAACTGGATATGACTTGAGGGACCAAATTATGTTAATGATATTGACTTCAGAGGCAACTTCGAACTAAAAATTGTTTGCGGTTCAGAATAATGTTGGACTACGTTTCTACTTCGAACATAGTTTCCTGTGAACTTTTATGGTATCGTGAAGCTCTGATGTGAACCATGGACAATTTTTATTGCGTACCGTCACTGTTTTTAAGGGATCGTCGTTATTGAACAGAACAAGTAACAGAAATTGCAATAAGTCCACTTTATCACACACGTCTGAGACAAAATAATAACTATGTCTACTGTCACATTTGAATAGGTCAGCATTGAAATCATCACATAGATGGGAAGATCTCTTGGAGTGCGGGAAACATAGGTTCTGGAAAAGAGTACTCAGTGCCACTACCGTCAGATTTCCGAATTATTAAACAGCAATTGCACGAAGTATTACAGTAGAGAGCTATTCCTCCACCTATTGTACTCGTGACGTATATCGCGATGTCCAAACTCGACTCTGAAATCCAGTCAAAATGCGATGAACATTTGGACTATACAATGCTTCCTAAGTGGACAGAACCCGCTTATACATATATAATACTTAGCAAATGGTTCCAATAACTGAAAGCAAGAGAAATCAAACAGCTTCGATCTGAACCTGTTCATCGTTCCCAAACCTCATTAGCTATAACACAATTATGTTGCGTTTTTTACCGTGATTGCAGCCATTCTATCCCAATTTGTTCGAGTTTCTATGAACTCTCTGTCAAGGATCGCCAACATGAAGAAGCTGAGGCTTTATCTTATTTGTTTAAGAAAGCGTCATAGTGTGGTAGTGTCCAGCAACATATAGCTGTAAGAATTGTAGACAACCTCACCACCGCCTCTTACATAAGACAGAAGCTAATGAGACCTCATATATATGGCAGGAATAGAAGTTGCTATCCATACAGAAGTCGAACATACAAGGGCTCCAAAAATCCGAATTATTTTAGCAACAACCTTGGTTCTTGTGCAGGATTCGTCAGGTAGTTTTCGAACTGGTAGGGTTCTTCTTGATTCAGGCTCGCAGGTAAATCTTATAAATGAAAGATTTGTAAACAGTCTTCATCTCAAGCACGAGAATATACTAGTAGAAATCGCTGGAATTGGGGTTAGTCCATTTTTAGACTCAAATAACTATCCGCTCGAGGTACAATAATTTTGAATTGTCTTTAGAATTACTAGTTGCTCCATCAATAACTGGATACCCCCCGAAATCAGCGCTTAATGTGAAAAACTGGAATATGCCGCATTACCTGCAGCTTGCAGATGAACACTTCAATCAACCCTCGTCAAAAGACTTGCTTTTGGGTGCTGAAACATTCTTTGATTTGTTGCAGATAGGACACGTTAAACTTGGCAAAAGTGCTTCCAACGCTGCTGAAAACCTTATTGGACTGGATAATGTCTAGTAGATACAAAAAATTGGTGAAGAAGGGGAATCAGCGTTGTCAGCTTATCAAGAGAAGAACACTTGGAGCAGTACGTTGAAGAATTCTGGGAATTGGAGGACGTTCAAGGACATAAATCTAAAAGGACAGAGGATCAGAAAGAGTGTGACCAGCTATTTAAGCAAAATGTTGAATTTCTACTCAGCGGTCGGCTTATGGTTCAACTTTCTTTCAAGAAGTATCCAAGTTGCTTAGGGGTGTCATACGACATTCCAAAACAAGTAATTTAACTTCCAGTATGTAGCATTTCTTATGAAATACGAATCGTTAGGTCACATGACTGTGGTTAAGGAACCCATTATTACATGCTTCATAAATGCGTAGTCAGACCAAATAGGCCTTCAACAAGGCTTAGAGTTGCATTCGATGCTTCCTGTCATAGCACTTTCCAAATTTCGGTTAATGGGATTTTAATGGTTGGTCCAACAGGGCGATCTTTTTAATATTCTTGTTCGCTTTCCCTTGCATCGGTTTACCATTACTGCAGACATTGTAAAGATGTATCGGCAGATCCTGGGTCACCCATTTCATCGCCGAATTCCAATTATTTTGTGGAGAGAGAACGAGACAACGCCGGTACAACCCTTTCCTACTAAATACGGTGATATATGTATGGAACGTCTTCGATACCGGCTTTAAGTGGGAGAAAAAAAAGATAAACGTCAGCGACTCCAATCTTACAAGCACTTTGAAAATCGCTTGCAACTCTACTTATTATGAGTTTAGCTTCCATACAAACAATCGACAGTATACTAAGTACCCAAAAAGAACAATTCTTTCACTCGTTTCGTCGCTCTTTGAGCCACTGGGACTGGGCAAAGATAATTCTTCAACAATTGTGAATTGAAAAACTTGAATGGGATGTATCAATCCCACAAAGCATTGATTTCGAGTGACGACTGTTCATGAACGATCTGCATTCGTTGCAAAACCTGACTGTTCCACTACATGCCTTAATAGCAGATACTTGTACGTACCAAATTCATAAGTTCGCGGACCCTTTAATGCAAGGCTATGGCTACCTTTTGTACCTGAGAGCTGAAGATTCGTCCGGATTTGTTCAGACAAACCTGCTAGTTGCAATCTCACGAGTTGCACCCACACGGAAAAAGCAGCTTCTCGTTTGGAACTGTGTGCGACACATCTGTTGTTCAAGTTCTGGGCAAAGATATCTTCGGCAGCGCTCCGTCAAATATTATTTTTTGGACAGATTCAGCAATAGTAATACAATGGATCTCAACTCATTTGTCGAAACTCGGTACATTCGTCGGTAATAGAGTAGCCGAAATAGAGAAGGGAAAAGAGGGTGCAATCTAGAGACACATCCTTACTCTCGAAAATCCAGCAGACTTTATATCTAAAGGATGTACAGTAGAGCAAGTAAAAAGCTCCATATGGTCTCCAGGTCCTAGATACTTATTTCAAAAGGGATGAAATTGGCCGTTGATTGTCGAACTAACTCTTTCCCCTGAAGAGTAAAGATATAGCGCTAGAAATATTAAAAACGGTCCTTGTCGGCAGGAGAACGGAGTCCAATTGGATGTTGAAAGTGGTAGAATGCTGCAATTTGTATACAAAAATCCTTCGAACTATGGCAGATGTAGTTCGGTTTTGCAGTCGCTTAAAAAATATGTTAAAGCGCATCAGTAGTACGTTAACTCCAGCGGAACTAGATAACGCATTTTTACTTGTAGCTTTGGCGGTACAAATTAGTTGCTTTGCTGCAGAAATTTACGCTATTGAAAGGAATAGAAGCATTAAGGGCTGCATAAAGTGACTTAATCCCTTTCTTCAAAAAGTGAACAATCTGTGCTTGTTAAGATAGTTGGACGACTCAAACATGCTTACATCCTGGACGATTGAAAACACCCTCTTCTGCTTCAACGAAACAACAAGTTCAGCATAATCCTTGTTAGGCAACTACATCGGTCAAACTATCATGCGGCGGGAAGTTACTCGTGGCACTGGTGAGACATCAACGCTAGGAAGATCGCTAGGCAAGTTGTACGACAATGCATTTAGTGCGTTAAGTATCGATCTAAATTGCTGGAACAAGTGTTGAAGTGATGGAAAATTTACCTCAGGAGAGATTGACATCTTCACGTCCGTTTCTAGTCTGCGGAGTAGATTTCTGTAGTCCAATCAATGCATATGTATTTGAAGATTTTGCGGGAAGGTATCCTACAAATCGTACGTGGCGGTGTTCAACTGTTTTTCTTTGAAGGCAGTCACACATCTTTCGGTCTAACATTCCATCGCTGTTTTGAGACGGATGATAGGTCGTATACGAACTTTGTAGGGCTAATTCAAAACTTTTTGAATTTCACAATATGATGCTGCAGAAATCGTCACAGGAAACAATATAAATTTTCTGTACAAAATACAATTTTCATTTTATACCCACCAGGACACCTCAGTTCGGAGGCATTTAGGAGGCAATTGTCAAGGTTACCAAATGCCATTGACCAAAAGCACCATGACCTGTTTTGGAAACAGAGTCAAACAGTTTTTTATACAAAATTCAGGTATTTTTTGCCGTATCACTGGCATTTTTTCCAAAAACTTTTCAGTAATTTTTTTTTTAAATGAATCGTTTGGAAAAAGCTGCACAAATAAAACAAATATGTCATCATACAAGATACTGCACCGCTTTGCTCCGTTTTGCTCCGTTTTGGTCCGCTACTCTATTCCCTCTGTTTTCCTCTGTTCTATTCACTTCACTAGGTACGTCATAGCTTACTCCTCTCCTCATCCTCCAGCTGTGCGAAGCCTAAAAATGAATGCATCTGATTTTGCGCTGCTTTGTTTCATCCAATGGATCCTATAGAACATGTTTTACTTTTTGTACTCTCCAGGCATCCATATATAAACTTCTAGTTTATTGTATTAATGGTATTCTTGATGTCCACCGTCTCTTTTCTTGTGTTGCTATGAATATCCTTGTATTATAATCTTATTCCTCATTCCCTAATCAATGAAAATCGATAAAGATAGATGTATATGAAATAATTTCACATTTTACTTCGAACTGTGCCCCACAGTCGTCAGGAATCGTATCTAAAGCCATTAAGACTGAGTCACCGGATAAAAAGTCTTCAGTCAAATTGACTTATTGTTTTTGTTTTCTTATAAATAGTGACCTCAGATACTCGTACTCTTCAAATTTGCTATTGTTTGTTGTTCACTTAAGAACGGAATTTATTTTCAGCCATAGCACGTCTCTAACTATGAATAATGTTCATGATAAATGAAGTGATGGACTAACAATAATAAATTTGTTTTAGTCAACAGATGACCAAGCGATAGAATCACGGAACATTAATTCTATTGGGCACGTACTCAGTACAGGTATTCGTAATATCTACCAATGTTCAGTTTCAATATCCAATAAGCTGAATATGAGCATTAGTTGACCGCAGATATTGCATTCCTCCACACAAAAAAGAAGAAGAAATTTGAAAATTTGAAAGTGCCCCCATTCGGACCCACTGTGCACCACCACCCAATTTTTAGACCTCACCGCCAGAGATACTTCGCTGCCACATTAAGCACAAGTTTGCCAATTCGGTGGAACTTCGATCGCAAAAATAGTCAAATAGTCGTCGCATTGACACCGAACAGCTGAACAGCTGAAGACGGCGTGTTGCATCGATCCCAAGCGACCACACACAACCGATCATCATGGCATTTAGTGAGACATTTTTGGTAACAACATACAGACAAAAGTTTTTTAACAGAAAACTACTAACAAACCAATATTTTCTAGTACATCTGGGCGATTGTTATCTGCAAAGTACTACTGAGTGACAGTGCAACTATTTCAAGGCCATTTAGCAATGAACTCTATCCAATCTCACCATCAGAGGTACTTCAAGTGAAGCCCTTGTTGCTGTATCCCCGATCGAGAAATCTCAAATACTTCAAGTCCAACGAGGAGCAACAGGAAGAGGACAAAGTGATCTATGTGAAACTCGTGAAAGTGAACTATCGTCCGAAGCACATTAAGCCCTTCGATGAGTTCGATGTACCCGCTAAGGAGTCCACCTCCAAGGATATTTTCTACGTGAAAGCCCTGGCAAACGGCCAGTTCAGTGATCATCGCCTGAAACTGTATCGTCTGCCGGAATTCTACGCGATCAATGTGTACAAAAAGAACGAAGTGATCTAGAAAATAGTCCACAGAGTGTCATTATAACTTATTAGCCATCATTCATCATTCACTGTTTAGTATTTAAGTAAATTAATTTATTTGCCCTAAAACTGTGTGCCGTGTTTGTTTTAATTGTTACCACGCTCCTCTCCAGAGGGGACAAGCGATCTTCTTGGCGAATTATTGATTTTCACTTCTGTTGACCCATTTCCTTGTTGAAGTGTTTTTCTGCCAGAAGGGCAACAATTATGATTTTTTTTTTTTCGAAAGCGAGGACTGTTTTCGTATCCAATGAATTCAAGTCAAGACGAGTTAAGTATTTCTCTCGTTGGCGAGGAAAAAATGGTATTCACCTTGAGGCTTTGTTGACACTTCACGGTGGCTGAAGTTAAAATTCAAATTTTCTACCAAATTCATGGCAAAACTGGCAAAAAAAATGGGAAAAATTAAAAATTGTAATTTTTTTTTCACAGTCCAGTGTGGCGCGCTGGGAATATATAGGTGGTACTTGGTTGGCATTCGGTTGGCGTTGTGCGCCATGCCGTGTGTCGTGTTTAAATTTATTCGTGAACTTGAAATTCTAATGTCTGGCGGAATATGTATGTCTTTGGGGCAATGGACGAAGGTATTTATGGAAAGCTTTTGTTTGATTGATGTACTGCTGAAATGATTGGGCTATTATAAAGGAATCGGAATCTAAATGCATATCAATTAAGTTAGTAGATGGAGATAGAGACAAGGGATTTCTTGAGACTGAATTGAAATAATATCTTATTCCCCCAAGCTTTCATGGCTTTAAGTAGATTTAGATGCGAAGGAATCTGATAGCGCCTTTGAAGTTTGGTTTGGTTTAAAGAAAGATATTTTGCGGAAGGTATTGCGGAACATTCGCAAAAGAATTTTCTCAGCTGGTTCTTGAATATTCAACTAAAGTAAACCGGAAAGAGATCTCTGGGAACTGTTCGCTTTGTATAGATGTAATTGAGGAGCGAACGATATCTGGTAAAAAAAAATCAGTTGGTTTATCTGTTGATTAAGACGCGTTCATTTTAGTGAAAAGTTTGTGTCATTCTCAAATAACAGACTCTAGTCAAAAGTAGCTCAAGGGCGCGTCTAAGGAATAGATGAGGATGGTGTTACGGTGTAACGTTTAGAATAGACTTTCGATACCATTCCCAATGCCCATACTTACTTACTTAATTAGATGGCGCTACAGTGAACCTGGGCCTCCACTAACAACCCTCTCCAGTTAGTCCGGTGCTTAGCTAACTGCCTCCAGTTGCGTACATCAGGTCGGTTGCGGTCCCCTTCTACGTTCGCGTGTCATCTAAGGCGAGGTCTTCCTCTACTGCGTTGTTCTTCTGGGTTGGATTCAAACACTCTATGGGCGGATCATTTGTGTTCATCTGCTCTACCAACTCTATCAACTCGTATAGTTAGTCGTTGAATCTCCTCCTTCAAAGCCCGTCAACTCAAACGGGACCGAAAATTTTACGAAAAATCTTTGTCTCGAAATGACCGAGGATATCGTCATCCACTTTAGATAGAGTCCAAGCTTCAGCGCCATAAAGCAGGACTGGGACGATCAAGGTCGTATGCAGAATCTTCTAAGTTGTTCGGGATAAGGCTCTACTACTCAAGCCTTCACTTGGTTTTGCCCTTGTTTACAGCTAAACCCATTTTGGGAGCTTCCGTATCAATACTTACTAACAGGCTGCTAAGTTCTACCAATTTTGGCAATATCGTCGGTGTACGCTAGTAGTTGCACACACTTTCTAGAGATTGTGCCTCTGTTGTTGACTTGTGAGTTTCACACAATCCTTTCAAATATGATGTTTAAAAAATCACACAACTGCGCGTCAACTTGTCTAAAACCATTTTTGACATCAAAAGTCTCAATGGCATCATTACCGATCTTGATAGAGCAGCGAGCATGACATGACTCTGTATAGCTCGTCTCTATAAATGCTGTCATTTGCGACAAAAATCGATAAAAAGTTGGTAAGTATCGATCTGAACTTCTTGAGTTTTATCCAGAATCTGGTCGATTGTGGACTTACCGGTCCTAAAACCACACTGATAGGGACCAATCAAACACCGACTGTGACTCAACTACAAGGTTTCCATGTTCATCTTCACAAGTCTCTGTTCGGATCTTGTTGCTTGACACGTTCTTTTTACCTTTTGATAAAACTTCCTTTCTTCCGGAGAAGCCTCATCTTTTGTTGATGGAGCTCAAGAGCCGATCTCGTCTTCCTGTACAGCGCCACTTCATAGGCGAGTTGTTTTGCCGCATGTGCTCGGCAGTACTCTTCATCAAACCAAGGATTTCGTGGAGATGGTCACATCAGTTCCAGCATTTCTGATGACTTCTTGGCAATGATGCCACTGGTCGTTAACACTTGATGCTGGCTGCATAGGACTTCTCGAGAGGTTGAGGGATACGCGATCGGTAATGATTGCAGCCTTTTAACGTTAAATCTCCTAAAAGTACTTTTCCGTTGTTGTAACATTCGGGATATCAGTCGAAGTACCTTGACTGCAACTATATAGTGATCCGAGTCTGTGTTGGCCGCTCGAAATATACGAACTTCTGGTATACTGGAGAAGTGCCTTACGTTGATCGCAACATGATCAATTTGGTTGACAGTTTGATGATCTGGTGACCGCCATGTACCCTTATGAATGTTGAGGTGAGGAAACCGTGTGCTAGCTATAGTAACACTACGTCCCACAGCAAAGTGAATTGGTCTAAGTCCGTTTCGAGACGTTGTATCGTGTAGGCTATGCCTTCCAATGGTGTTACCAAAGATGTCCTCCTTTCCTATTTTAGCGTTAAACGTCATACTTAGGACATTGCTCACATGTCTTGTCGTGGAGTTCGTAGAAACACTCGTTAGTAGCATCATCTTTTTCCTCTATAGGGCATGAGCGTATATCAGGCTAATGTTGGCGAATTTAGCCTTGTTGCGGATTGTTATAAGGCATTCACTAATGTGTCTAAAGCTCAAGACTTCATGCCGAAGTTTGCCGCTTATAACAAATCCGCACCCAAATAGACGCTGCTTCTGTTCTCTGTAGCAATCACCAAAGTATATGTCACAGTATTTCATTCTTCTTTTGCAAAGCCCATCGCACCTCACTTACTGAATGGCGGTAATATCTGCCTTATAGCAGTCTAGGGCCTCCGCTAATTGTTCGGCTGCACGTGGCCTGTTCATGGTCCAAACATTCTAAGTGCAGATCCGAACGTCATTGCCCTTTTCTTTGTTTTGCAGGGTCTTCAAAAGTTAATCCGTCCTTTTCCGAGGCTTGCGGTCGTTTCGAAACTAAAGTGTTTTTCCGTGGTATGGAAGTTACCCCGACGCACAACCCTCGACCTGGAGGGATGAACTCAATCGGGTTCATCCCCCACTAACTCCATTCCACCACCTTGGCTCAGTAATGGAGATCCCTGTATATGTACCTGGGATTCAAGTATGTTGAAGCAGCTCATATAGGGATAACACTAATAGCTCGGCCTGACTGGAACTATAGACGCCACCGTTGCATTGATTCCATCTAGCGAACTCGTCCGCTGGCGTCAGGATCAAGAGGAAGTGCCCTAGCGTAACTGCTACCACCAAAGACCTTCCATAGGGGTTGGTTACCCAATCTCCAAAAATGGTCTTAAAATATTAACCCTATTTTTGGAAACTGCCCTACCCCTGCATATTAGAGAGGACGATATTTTAAACTTGAGACATACTGCTTCTGTATATGTACTGAGCGCTACAATGTACTCTCCAAAAACATGTAATTCCAACCAATGATGATGGCCCAACGTAAAGTCTGCATTTCTCAGAAATTCCTGATCGTACCCAATACCATTCACACTCCACGTACTCCAAACACGAGTCCCCCGGAAATAAATCTGTTATCTGTTAAAACAATTAATGTTCCCATATACATACATATGTACCGAGGTGTCCTACGCAAATAGACAACCCTTTTATGGTTTTAAAAGAAAAAAAAGTTATTCTACCTCCAGGACACGTTTTCTTAACATCCACCTTTCGTTGTCGTTAAAGACCATCCATCCCCCCACACAAAATGCAAATATTTATCTATTTACTTTAGACGAGCCTATAAATGGTTGAAATTAGAATACCCACTCAAGCTCCTACACCATGAAATATTTATTACAAGTAACAGGTGGTTCCTGAAGACCAAGAAGTATTTCTCGAAAATATGGAGGTGCTTTTCGGAACACGCACTATTTATGAAAATGAATTATCCTGGAAAAATAATTGCTTCCGAAACTGGCTGCAAGCCGTTGCTAGTTACGTGTAACGTTCAACAACACCCCACTCTGGCAAGAAGACTTTTATTTAATTTACGGCTTAATTAAGGACCAACAACATGCTGAGTGTTTATGAGACACAAGTGGATAGGATATGAAAGAGATTCAAATGATGGTAAAGGCACGTAAAGGTTCGTAAAGTTGGAAATGATTTTCCAAAATACTGTTTTGCTTGTTTTCTAGTTTTGGGTAATAAATCTTTGGGGGTTTTTGAAACATTCTTATGGATGTCGGATTTAGGGTATGAATGATGACATGTGGTTTTCTAAAGAATTGACTTCAGTATCATGAAATTGTTGTTATCCAGAGAAACCAGTGTGTCTATGTAAATGTATTGAATATGTTCAACATGATCAGGTTAATGGGAAATTTTGAAATGTGTCATGTTTTCTTGAATAAGTCAGTTTTCTAAGAAGCCTTATGTTGTTGGCATGGGAGGAAGTGATTCGAACTTCGGTTATGTTTAGGGGCTGTTATTGAACAACACCCAGCATGTCATTACAACTTGTCTGGTTGGGTGGAAGCAATCAATTTCTGTTCTTGATATGATCAAGAAGGTTTCTATTTTGAATAAATATTTGAAATTCCTGGTACTGAAGTCTAATTTTTGAAAATAATAACGCCTGTCAGAATTTTATATGGTGAATAGCATTATAACCAGGTCTTCAAAATCGCGAGTTAAAATGCTACCAGACGACTAAATGTAATTGGACTTGGGCTTCAGGGTAGTGATCAAGATTGACAGGAGTCGTAATATATGTACCTAAGAAGTGTCATCATAGTCCTCCTTATGAGCCAATAAACTGAAGTTGTGCTCCTGTATAGGTAATTCTGAGACTTTTCTTGCCAGTTCATCCTATTTCTTAGAAAACCCCCATATCTCTTGAACAGAGTATGATTTTTGACGCATATATACCCTGTATCCCTTTTTGGGTCTTATAACGCCAAAAGCCCCATCACGTACGGTTTTTGGAAATAAATTTTAGTTCTCTCTAAATCTTCCTCAGCTGCCGATACTGACTCCAAGATTCCTCATCCACTGTTATCTGCGTCATGTACCTCTGGATCCCCCCTCTATTCTTTCATTTTCCATTGCATTGCCGGATTTGCTATGGAACTGTTGTATGGCTAATCCACTGCCACTTTCGTTGCTCATTGGGGATGCCTGGTGAAGCTGTTCATTTGAGATAGGAGTATCACAAAAGGATAGTTTTCGAAAAAGACTTGGAAGCCTTATCAACCGTAGATTCCATAGCGTAAGCAATTGTCATTTTAGAACTATATTAGGACAGCTCACAGCTCTTAAAACATCGACTCCATATTTGAAAAGTTCCGGCAGTAAGGCATGGCTTGCTTTATTTTTCTTTGGCTTCATAATATCTATGCCAACTTACTCCAAACTAAGAAGGAGAACTACTGTATCGACTAGCTGTGAGATATCTTCTTGAGGTGTCACTCCCTCTGTTTCATACTCATTCAGTAGCTGCCAAAAGGACTCCTTAAATACATCTATAATTCCCAGTGCGTTTGTGACTCCACTGTTTTGCAGAACCTGTGTTACAAGTTTAGATCTTGGCTTTCTTGCTAAAATTCTGGATCAGGTTTCTGTCACGAGCTGGAAGGCTGCGTAGACCCTCTTCTCCCTATGCAGAGTTTCCTCTTCCTCCATTTTTCTTGGCTCTGTACTCTTCCAATGCTGTTCTTGTTCTCCGCTGAAATGTCTATATATATGCTGCTGCTGTCAACTTTATCTAACACGGACAACCATCATCATACCAAGATGAGATGAACGCTTGAGAGAACAATCCGCTTCAGACATTGCACTCTAGCAACCTTCTTAGGCGTTGATGGAGCTTTTAAGATTATTTGCCCTCACTCTCAAGAACCCTCCTTATAGATGTAAGGCCGTTAAGTAGTCAAAACTAGGTGAAAGTCATTTAACCAAATCCTTCCACTATCCTCCAGTGCTGTCTGCTTGAAAGGGGTTTTCTATTTAGGGTTGAGCTGCAACATACCATGTAGTAGCAAGGCCATAGGCGTTTGGCAATGATTTTCACTGACTACACCTCACCTAAACTGAGTTTCAGGAAATGGTTGATTGGGTTGAGTTGTGTGCTTGTCCACGCTCAGTAGGTAGACACTTGGATCAAAAAGAAGGTCCATTGTGATACCAATATGGAAAAACTGAATTAGCAGCACCGGCGACCTACATGGAAACTTCCCAAATGGGATAGGAGGCAGGGCAACCAGTTTCGATGTAAACCCATGCCGAAAAAGTTTGGTTCGTCGTTTAGGCATTAAACCAGTTTGACCCGGTAAGCTTTTTATTTTGCCTAAGTCTAGTCTGGCTAGATCGTTTAGATCTTCGAAGAAGTACTCGCCTAGGGTTTTCGTCCTCAAGACCGACAGAAGAAGATGTGGCGTGGTTTCCTCTTCTTCCTCGTCTCTACAGCTTCTACAGAAATCGTTGAAAGTGGCACCAAACCTTCTGGCATATCTGCCTACCAGACAGTGTCCTGTGAGGGCGCCAACTATGCTTTTAAGATTTATCCTGTTGCCGGAAATAAATCTACTGATTTTCCTACAATCCAGTTCTGGACAGATTTGTTTAGAAGAGAGATATGTGCTGACATTGTTCCATCTACTGTTTGCCTTTCTAATGGCTGCGGTATTTGGAATATTATCGATTTAATAGGTGCTGACGGTTCCCCCTATTGTCAAAGAGGTTTCAATCCGCACCCTCCATAGCTAGCTCGTTTTCAATTGCCTATACTATCCCTGTGGCCTAGAACCCAGCACAGGGATACGTCGCACCTGACAGTGATCTCGTTAGGAGATCCGCGGGATTGCTTTGCCAATTTTGATCGAATTATTGGCAATTCTAAGGCTCTTATCGCAGCTTGACCATCTATGTATGTAGAAAACAATAGTGCTGCACTCTATCGAGTTAATCGAAAGTCAGGTCGCGACTTCACTTCTCCTAGGAATCCTGGTTCTATATTTGACGTTGTTAAAGCCCAAATAGGGGACAATGTAGTGCGAATTACTAGAGATAGTATTATGGCCGTTTAAGATGCTTGCGTGGCCCATATATCCACAAGCCAGTTGCAAGGATTCCCTAAGACGTAATGCTGCTTTAGCCCCCATCAGCCTCTCAATAATATCAACAGGAAGAAGATGAAGCTTAATTTCTAGTGCAGCTGTAGGAGTGGTTCTAACGGCGCAGGATAGCGCCTTCTTGTCCAGTGCCGTCTGCCAGACTAGTACTCTGTACATTATAATGGGTCTGACGACTGCCATGTTTATCCAGTGATCAATTCGGGCCTGGACACCCCAGTTTAGCCCTAAAGCCTTCCTACATCTAGGCCGAGAATAACCCCCAAAGTATGTGGCATGATTTGCAAATTACAATTCAATACCCTTGAGTTTTGGAGGAGTTACATATGGTATTTTATACCTTCTTATGAACAATACTAGTTCAGTCTTAGACGGATTAATTCGGAGACCGAGACTATCTGTACATTTTGCGAGTTTATTTAGAGCAGACTCCATCAGGTCTGTAACAGTATGAAGGAATTTCCCTGATATCGCTATAGCAATGTTGTCCGCATAAGCTATGACACTGAACCCCTCTTTCCCCAAGATTAGGAGTATCTCATGCATTATAGTGGTGGTAATGCCCTAAGGGGTACCCCTGTACACCGACCTTCTGGTTAGAGAGTACCCCAGCTCAACATGGATAAGCCTGCTTTAAAGCATTTGCTCGATCCAATAGCAAAGATACCTTCGTGACCAGGGGATTTGCACGTGAGAAATCTGTACACTACTCACTGTATATTCTTTGGAGGTGACAACGTCCTCTGGCACTGTAAATTAGACTCTCTTATGGTTTTCTTCAGAATATACTGTCTCTGTTTTACTACCAAGAAAATGAGTGGCCATAAGGAGCTCTAAGGTTTCCTTGATGGACATAGTCCAGTTACCACCTGGTTCTCTAATGTAACGAGAATTAATTTGAGATTTGAATAAGATCTGCCTAATCCGAGATGAATCACTAGACTTTTCTATATTTTCACAAAAAAAATGTCAAGAGGTCCTTTGTGATTTCGTAACCTCTAAATTGAATTTCCTAAAATTTCAGGAGACACTTCTCCAAGTTTTCTGTCCACGCCAAACTGGGATAATGCACAAGTTACAAGAACTTTCTATTTTCTTGAGTCTTCAACCATGCAACCACTACCAATATTAACCCTTTGACAAAGAATAGGTAACTCAGGAGACAGTAAAGAAGTTTTGAGATAAAATAGCTCTGGAATAATGCCGACTCAATCTTGTTAGACACCTGAGATGCATCTGTCAGACAAGAGGCATCCAGATTCATATAAATAAATATGTATAACAGATACATGCATGACTATCTGGAATAGCTATAATAAAGCAGGCATGTCTTAAAACTGATGATGCAATTGTTCACACTTTAAGTATCACAAAACAATGAAATGAAATTTTCACTGTTTTAACAATATGTATTAAAATTTGACTCAGTTGTTCTATAAGTTTCATTTGAACAATGCTATTCTTACAGTTCTAAGCAATGAGCTAATTAATATCTGAACTTATTCAGGTTTATGCATTTAAAGTTAGCCGCTTAGTCAGTTATGCATTAATTTTTTTTTTTTTAACAACTGCATGAGTAAACAATTCTCTCCATTCAAGCAATTTGGTATAAAAACCTAAAAAATTTAACAAAACTCTCAGTTTCAAAATAATTTTCTTAAACACAGTAACAAACCTTTAATGGAAATGTTCAACATTCGTAAAGAATATTTCCTTTTGCTTTTCCTATTGTCGAATGGAGTAAAGGGTAGTGAAACAAGTAAGTCTGCAATACAATGCGTAATTTACTGTATAAAATACCTTTAACTGCAGCTCCAGATCCGTCAGAACTGTCAACTTCACCAACATCAACAGTTCCGCCAACAAATTTAAAACTGGAAACGACAACAGTAACACCAGAAATGATGTTAACAACTACGTCCCCGGAAAGCTCCAACAAATCAACAAAAACGACTGACCTAATAGCAGGAACAAAACCAGACAATGACATAAGACCAATACATATTATATCCCCTATATTCGCACCAGTACCACCGACTCCACCTTTACAACAACCACCACATCAACATTTCATGGATCAGAAGGATAAAAACAGGTTCGACTATTACGAGTATAACCAAAGGCCCGGGTATTATGAAAGCCCCAATTATTATGGCGACTATTACTACCAATCGGGACCACTACGACAACAGTATCAACAACGTCCACTGCATCATCACCATAGGGGTCAGCGCATGTATCAACAACAGCAACGCCAACAATATCCCCAACAATACCCACGGCAGACTTACTATAAGTAGTATATAATTATTATTTAGCTTACAGAACATATAAGTACATCCGTACATAACTTAACCTTTCATTTGTGATTTTCGTTAAAAGAAATAATAATATAATCGAACTCTTCATTTGCAAAGCAAATTACATATGTATTTCCTATTTTGTATGACCTAGAGCTCTGTACCACTCTCTTGGACGTCTGATGGCTATGACTTACTTGAGCAAGGGATTCTACTAAAAATAAGACTACCAACGTTGAAACTAAGCTCTTTGCTACAAAAATAAAAACTGAAACAGAGTACCTCTGATTCTAATAGACGTAAAGTCATCTGATTTTTGATAATTTCAGCTACAACCAATCCTAAATTCAAAGTACCTAAAAAAAAAAAGTATTTTAACAATTCGAAAACAATTTAGGGCAAAAAATTCAAAAATTGCAAAATTGCAGTTTCTACATGTTGAAGTTTCTTGAAGTATATTTACTTTTGCTGCTCTTGTTGTCAAGTGCAGTCAAGGGCGATGAAGATAATAATTTCACAGAAGACGACCTATACCTAGAAGATTGGTCAGAATATTATTCATCTGATGAATTGCTAGAATATTTATCAAACCAAGCATCAGAATATCAATCAGAACTGTCAACTGAACCAGTACATCCTGAAAACCGAACACAACAACCAGGAAGGAAAGAATTTAACAATAATCTTTGGAAGCAAGTATATGTGGCGTAAATGGTATGGTCAGACAAACCGGATTTTTTAAACATTATCCAGGGTGATGAAGACTGTTACGCTTTAACTCAACATCACCGTCAGTGTATACCAGAGTTATTTGGTTTAGGATTCATAGACTTCAAAGTTGTAATGTTAGTTAAATTTACTATGTAATAAAACAAAATGTTTCGGTTCCCAAGAATATTGTTTCGTCAACCTTAGTTGATGATAACTTCTTTGAGACTTCAGGCTTTTGTGAGATACTTATTTTTCAGGTACAGAACTGGGTTAAGGTTTGGGCTTGTTGGTTGAGGTGCAGGTCACCCGGACTTTAGCGCCACCTAAGTAAGTAAGAAGTGAGTTAAACCTTGGGCTTTCCAATATCCTGTAATACGAAACCGATGGAATATTCCTAGCGTGTTAAAAATTCGTAATACCTGCCAAAACTAACAGAGCTACAAGTCTTGACTTCTTTGAAGTTAAATATATAGATTTGAAGTTGGAATAGAGTTATTTTCTTCTCAAAATAATTTTCATTTATTTTTTACCAATATCTGCCAATTAAAACATCAACTAAATATTTATTATGATTTCAAATCATGAATTAACAACAACCCATTTGAATTTAAAAATGCAATTACCAACTCGTCATCACAAAACTAACGAATACCACTCGGGCCATCCCTGTTTTTAAATTCAAAGGTCATCCGCACGTCAAACTGACAACCGATTTCACACTACTGTCCACACAGCTGCTTCGCGTAACATTTTCACGTTCAGACTCCGGTCTTATCTTTTCGTTTAATTTTCTCAAGTAAATCCGCAGAAACGCAGTTCAATCCATTAAGACTTATCTCCAGCGCGATGAAGCTGTTTCAGAAAAATATAAATCCAACGGGGAAAACTCACTCGGCATCGGTAATCTTCTTCCACGGCTCTGGTGAGTGGACGCATGTAGTTGACCCCATTGCACTCTTTAAAGTGTATTTTGAATAATTAAACTCAGGTGACACCGGTCCGAATGTTCTTGAATGGGTTCGCTTTCTGCTGGGACGGGACATGGAGTTCTCTCACATCAAAATCATTTATCCCACTGCTCCATTGCAGCCGTATACACCAAACAATGGCGAGGTAAGTTGTCCTGAAACACGTAATACATAGGATTTCAATGAAATTTCTTTTATAGAAGTCGAATGTTTGGTTTGATCGACGCTCCGTAACCATAGAAGCTCGAGAAAATCGAAAGAGCTTGTCCAGCATCTATGAAACAATTCATGAGCTCGTCAACGACGAAGTGAAGCTGGGAATACCGATAAACAGAATCATTGTTGGTGGATTCTCCATGGGTGGCGCTCTGGCTATGCACGCAGCCTATCATTTGAATACAGACTTTGCAGGTGTGTTCGCCTGCTCTTCGTTCCTTAATCGGGACTCTATTGTCTACGAGTCGTTGAAGAATCGCTCGAATCCCAACTCAAGATTGCCGGAATTGAAAATGTTCCACGGACATGATGATGATTTAGTTCCAATTAAATGGGGAGAGGAGACATTTAATGAACTAACCAAGTTGGGAATCAAGGGACAATTCGTGCCCCTAAGCAACACTACGCATGAGTTGAAGAAGAGCGAGATGATGGAGATTCAGGAATGGATCAGCATGAAACTACCACCGCTGGGCAGTGATATACCAAATAAGCTGTAGAGAGTGAAGAGGAAGAGGTTATTTTTATACGCTAAGTGATATATTTCGGCTGCCAACGAGCCTTATCGAGTCTTGTTTGTTTGATTTAATTTTACGGGACTATTATTGTTATATGCTGCTGGGATGAAGTCGGCTAAGGTGATTTGCTTCAATTGTTGCGAAATACCTTAGCCGATTGTACCCCATGTTGAAGAAGAGACTCGAGGGGAATATGTATATGTTTTTGAGAAAATAAAACGATAGAGGTTGTGGTTACTGTTTGCATTGTGATTAGATGTCTTTGCATGGTTTAGAGGTGTGGGATGTGACGGTGACAAGATGTTTACGTCTTGTTTTTAAGTCGCTCTGCTGTAACTACATAGTTATTAGTTTGCACCGGCGAGTGATTATCTTGAAATAACATGAACTGTAAGACTTGATTTGATAACCTTGAAACGACTCTGTATTTTCACCAATTGACGTCAATCTTTATTTCGACTTTAATTGCTCTGGAAAGTTTTAAAGCGAAAAACAGATTTGGCACGTATTTTCTTGGATTATAGTCGATGCTTAAACGCAAAAATAGTTTAAGGCGGCTGTGACATTGTTTTTTACTAGATGTTGGTGCATACCACCTTTCTGAATAGCTAAAGATTCCTTTAGGAGGTACCATTGACTTCATCAGTAAATAACGAGCCTAACATCTTGTAGCACTGAATCACTTGAAAAGAACAAACCGGAAGGCTTTTACCACAAGGATACGATTATTCACCTCGGCCAAATGTCAACATGCCTTTAGACCACCTTTCTCCCACATGGACTTCAGCCTCAACCTCGGCTCCGAATTTCCATTTAGTGAGAGCTGGACAAATGGTGAAGGTATTAGCCTTACCTCAATATCTATGTCAGAAATGGATGAAGGAACTGGCTCAGGAATATTCTCAGAGGTAACACCAATAGCCCGTTCTATGAAACTTTTCAACCACGCAAGTGTGTTTCAAGCGGAAATATGTATATGAAATAATCGAGACCTGCCGGGTCACATTTTCTCTGAATGACAACAATCCTATAGACATATATGTATATCAAGCAGCCAGCAAAGCCATCACTTCCATTACAACCTACTCTAAATTGGTCAGGAGAGGTACAACGGAACTCAAATCCCTTAGACACAGCATCACACTCAGCTGGATTTCGGGACACATGGGCTTTGACGGAAATGAAATGGCCGATGGGCTACCGAGAAAATGATCAGATTCAACAGACCTAATAGCAGATAACTCAGTCCTTACTGGATAACTATGTCCAAAATCATCTCAGACTTTCTCAACATGCCCAATGTAAGGTGGAGAACACTCTCCTCATGCCACGTCTTTAGAAAACGTTGGGCTTAACTCTATCGCTGAATAGACAACAGCTGAGACTCCTCCTACTTAGGTATTCTCACAGGCCATAATTCAATAGCGACCCATCGCAGAAGAATGAGAATCAGCACCACAGACCAATGTAGAAGCCGTGGCGATCTAGAGGTAGAGGAAGACACAACACATTTCCTCTTTCCAATGCGAATGCCCAAGCCTCAACAGAATAAGATACTCATCCCTGGGAAAAGTATCTCTCAACGACTTAAAATTCATTATAAAAACTAGATGGTTCAGGAGCACCGTTTCCGTCATGGATTAAGTTTTAGGAATAATTGTCATTATGTATTTATTTCACGTATCCCACACCGGGGAACACAATGAATCCGCTGAGATCCAAGTGAGGCTACACCTCCGCTTGCTAGTTGCAGCCACCCCTCAACCTACCTACCTACCTAGAAAATGAGTTGACACAACGTCTCAATAGCTTGATACCCTTTCTGAATCCTTAGCCTCTTTCAATCCCGAAATCCTAAAAATCAAAATTGTTGCTAAAGGGCAATTCATTTTCTAAGACACTAGTTGGTTTCATAATTTTAGATTAATTTTCTGTGCAAAGCTATCAACTTTTCCAATTATTTATTCAGGACTCCATTTGTATTTTATTTGGAAACGTATATTTCCGAGGATTTCTGGAAATTTCATCGTATTTCTCGTAAGTATTTTGTTAGTTCTCTCAGTAAGAGTTAAACTATCCCCCACTCTTAAAAATTTGCGATTTAACGATTTTTATTGTAGAAACTAAGCGAAAAGATCAGATACATTTGTCGAAAGTAACTATAAAAGGTTTCGGTGCCATATGACACTGAACGTGCATACTCAAATTTCACGTCAATTTAGTAGGTATACCCCAGGGTTCACACATCGCTCCGATTCTTTTCCTAATATTCATTCTATGACTCGTCGTAGTCTTTTATGACTTCTCGGTAAAATTCGGATGCGCTGTCGTGTCAGAAAAGCTGTGTTGTCCTTTCCCAATTTGTCATTGAAATGACGGAGTACGATTTCATTACGTAACCAGGACATACTCTAAGATTGTTAACGTTGCTCATTTATTCATTTTAGCAAATGAGCTTAGCAAACACAATTTCTGTAAAGTTTAGTTTAATTATCATATCCGACATCATGTCTGAAAATGCTTCAAAGGCCGATTTGTTTTAGGTAATGTAAAACAAGACCAGTACTGAATTTACTTTCAATTCATTTGCATTTGACTCAATTGTTCTATTAGTTTCACATTAATTTGTTAACATTTTGATGTGGCTAATGCTGTTTCGAATTTAGTTATAAAACTTTCAAATGAATGCATAAGTAGATACAGAAATCCAGCTATAAATACCTTGAGATGCAAAGCGAAATCTACACATCAAATTCAAATTTTGTTTAGTACAGTAAACAAAAATACCGACAATCCTTTAAGGAAATGTCAAACATTGGTATAGAATATTTGCTTTTGTTGCTTCTTCTCTGGAATGGAGTCAAAAGTGAAGACACGGGTATGTCACTATTTAAAATACCATGTGGAATGCCATTAACAATCTTCCAGATTCATCAGCAGGAACAGAACCGACATCAACAGAAAATCCTATAATGCCAGTACCGGCACGTTTTCCCATCCGGGGAATAGGAAGACCTATGAGGCGAGGAGGAGGATTTTTCCCTGGCCATTTCCATCGACGCTTTCCGATAAGATACGGTTGATAGCACTAAATAGCAGTATCCGCAACGCTATCGAGATATTTAGCACCGACAGCCGCAACAGGACCGCCTTCTTAAACAGTATTGATATTGACTTTACAGAACACCCTTTAACTGCAATGTTAATTTAGTAAAATAGTACAATAAAACTCCACCTGTTTAAATAAATAAATAAATTATTTTCCATTACCGCTAAACCAAAAGGTTTAGCGGTAATGAGAATAGAAGTCTCTTTGTGTATGGGACCCAATATCATTTAAGAAAAGCTACAATCCGTCTTGAACGGATTGTATGATACTCTGTCCTTCTTCGTATCCAGCCCTTATAAAGTAGGCGTGGCCATGTTACATTTTGTACTGAACTGTGATGATAAATTCGAACGTTCGCGGATGTTAAAAAATTTCATCAAAATCGGTTTTTTGATAAAAACGCCCCGAAAAACGAAGAAGCGTGGCCAAAACTTATAGAGAATCTGAATGTCTATATAATATTCATATAATTTAGTGAAGTTAAAAAAAAATTCACACTTGTACTGTATCTTTTTCGTAAAAGCCCACATATAAAATTTCATCCTTCTAGCATAAAATTTAAGGCCCAACATTGATTCGATGCTCTGTACTTCGCGTTCTCTGACCAATGCCTTCGATGCATAATGATGATGGTCTTGGTGATAGGCTTAGGCGTTTAATAAGTCTCTCAGTTACGCAATTTATTTGCGAACCAGAGTCCAACATTGCTCGTACCTCACTCTTTGCCTTGATTAAGATCTTGCCTGTGGCCAGAAGAACTTATCCTTGCTTATGGTTTAATTGATTAATGGTAGTTACAGTTGGTAAAGGAGAGCCTTCATTCGAATGCATTGGTCTGCCATGGTTCTCTGAAGTCCTTTGATCCTGGGGTGATGTGGTTGGTTTTTTCTAAATGTAATAAAGTATTGTGCCTTCCTGTACATTTAGTGTAACATCGTGCTGGACATGATTTCGCAGTGTGGTCGGTCTTAAAACAATTTACCCATAAACTTTGTTTTTGAATCCTCTTGAGCTGACATTTTTAGGAATTACTCACAATAATAAAATGGATGCCCCTTTATCCCGCATAGCTTACAGCCGTCATAAGATACTGACAGAATATCAAGCAGGATTTAGAAAAAAGTATTCAATTGCAGACAACATATATACATAGAATCTTGCATCTATTGTATTGTACATCTAAAGTTTCAAAATAAGAAAAAAGTATATATATGCTTTCTTTGTGGACTTTAAGGCAGCATTTGCGCAAGGTTCCAAGAAAGCTGCTCATTTACTAATTGCACTTTATGGGTATTTTCACAAAATTTGTAAATCGTATTGAAAACATCTACCAAATCATTGATTTGGACAGGTGAAGAAATATTTGAATGTTTCAATACATACTCTGAACTCTGGAGTAAAACAAGGATGCCTACTGGCACCACTACTGTTTGCACTTTACCTAAATGATCTACATGAACATCGTGGAAGAGGTCTGATAAATGATAAGCTGAACATTAGATTACTGATATACGCAGACGATATAGTACTTCTCACTGATGATGTAGATACGCTTCAAAATATGATCAACAGATTGGAATCTTATTGCGATAGATGGAACATGGAAGTTAACTTAAGCAAGTCGGAAATAATAGTTTTCAGAAGAGGAGGTGTCCTATCCAGGAAAGAGAATTGGGAATTCAGAGGCAATTTAATAAATATTACAAAAATGATCTTTCGGAAACATTTAGATAAGAGACACAATTCAGCAAAAAAAAGCATCAACGTTGTATGGAAGAATTTTCTTAGCAACAATAATATAAAACTTACAGCTATGTAAGTGGACAATATTCCAAGCAATATGCAGAGCCATACAAAATTCGGGATATTCATTATTTAAAGAGAGGTGCGCAAGCTAAAAATATTTTTTCTGAAAAGAATTCTCAAACTTCTTGATTTCATACCAACTTATGTTATTGCGCTTGAAACTGGATTGGAAAATGGTCATCCGTAAACACTAGATCTACACTTGAGGTACATACATAGAACTCTTTTGGAATACGAAGCTACCGGCAGGCTACCGCATAAACTATCGTATAAAGTTTTAAGTAGGAATCTTTTCTGGGCTAAAGAATTTAAACCAGCTAGGCGAAATCTATGGACTGAGGTGGGAACCTTGAATAAAGTGAATGACTCAACAAACGATTAAACCTCCTAAGCCAAATAAAACAAACAAATCAACAGAAAATGATGCAAAAATCCATCACAACACTTAGGTTATCATACTGGGCAGCATTATTTCAAAGAAGGTTTCAATCGAGCTAAAATAATGTTGATTTTCAAAACCAGATGCGAGCTTATTCATCTAAACGGATGTAATAGAAATATGTCAAGAAACGGCACGCTTTGCAATTTAAGTGACTGTGAATCTATGGAACACTTTATGGGAAGATGTCCTATATTAAACGGATATCCTGTTAAATATTTCGGAAAAGCTAGACTAAAGAAAGAAGAAATTATTGATGTCGTAAATGGAGTAAGCGATTCGAATTGGGATAAACTAGTCAATTATGTATATTACTACTGCTTTGTCCTTTCGATTTTGCAGAACCCTTGTCCCCAAATCGCTGGAGACTTGTATGACTGCATGTCATATCCTTCAGCTACAGGATCAGCATATGATTTCGAAATCGAGTAATGGATTTCCTCGATTTGGTTTCATAATCTGTCTAAAACAAGTAGACATTAAGGTGGTGCTTCTTCTCTGGTCTTGCCGTTTATGATCCGTTCTAAAGACGTCATCATTGCTCTTTGCCTTCTTAATGGTGCTTCAAGTTGATTAATTTTTTGTTTTGATAAAGCCTGCTTATCTTTCTGTTAATGGGGATGACATGTGGATGAAAATTGTTGATCCTCTTGATCTGCTGTAGATTTATGTACTTTTAGCTGCGCTAGTGCTTCTTCCATAATTTGACTATACTTCAGGTACTGTAGTAATCCGAAGAAAAGTAGTCATCATCTACCTGGACTTCGGATGAAAAACGAATCCTACTGTCGTTATTGTCGAACTTTTGCCATGCAGCATTGAGCTGCTCCAGTCTCTTGATGATATGGTCTGAGGAGGATTTGCGGACTGCTAAATCTTTTTTGTAGTTACTGATGATTCTTTGAATCTTAGCCCAGAGCGATTGGTCGTCAGTTGTTCCATCGTATGCTGAACAAATATGCGGTTTCTGTCGGGGTTACCAAAATGTTAAATGATATATCATACTGTACAAGCAATAAGATTGATGAAATGAAATACCTGCACTTGAAATCAGATCTTGTCTGAATGTTTTGAGTAGATCAATTAAACAGCGTTGCTTCTGAATGATGTTTATTAATTAGCCACTTGCCCTTTTATACTTATTACTAAATTCAATGCTTAACATTTAGAAATTTACGATTTTACGCTTTTAATGCAGAAAGTAAGCGAACAAATCAGATAGATACATATGTCGAAAGCAACCATAAAAGGTTTCGGTACCATATGACGCTGGATGAGCATGCTCAAATTTCGGGCCAATCTGGTATACCCCAGGGTTAACACATCGCTCCGATTCTCGTACCCAGGATAGAATGGCATGTTACGGGTTTGGTTAAAAGTTATTTGTTACCATTTGAGCCCATACTCTGAGATTGTTAACGTTGCTCAATTATTCATTTTAACAAATGAGATTAGCAAACTTAATTTTTGTAAAGTTTAGTATAATTGTCTGAAAATGCTGCAAAGGCCGATTTGTTTTAGGTAATATAAAACAAATGAAACGAAAATTTCATTCTAATTGCCCAAACTTATACTATATTAATTTGCATTTGACTCAATTGTTCTATTAGTTTCACATTAATTTGTTAACATTTGCTAATACTGTTTCGAATTTAGTTATATAACTTTCAAGTGAATGCATAAGTATGTAGATACAGAAAGATAGCTATAAATACCTTGAGATACAAAGGGAAGTTTACACATCGAAACCAAATTTTGTTCAGTACAGTAAGAACAAAAATACCAACAATCCTTTAAGGAAATGTTAAACATTGGTATAGAATATTTGCTTTTGTTGCTTCTTCTCTGGAATGGGGTCAAAAGTGGAGACACAGGTATGTCACTATTTACATTACCATGTGGAATACCATTAACAATCTTCCAGATTCATCAGCAGCAACAGATCCGACATCAACAGAAAAGCCTATAATGCCAGTACCGGCACGTTATCCCCTCGCGGGAATAAAAAGACCTGTTAGGTCAGGAGGATTTTTCCCCCGTTTCCATCGACGCTTCCCGATAAGATCCGGGTGATAGCACTAAATAGCAGTATCCACATATTTAGCACCGACAGCCGCAACAGGACCGCCTTCTTAAACAGTATTGATATTGACTTTACAGAACACCCTTTAACTGCAATGTTAATTTAGTAAAATAGTAAAATAAAACTCCACCTGTTTAAATAAATTATTTTTCATTCACGGACGGACAATCGGACGAACGAACGGACATGACTCAATCGATTTAACTATTGATACTGATTACGAATATATAATGTGTTGCTAGCTCCCTTGTGAATGGTTGGGGTCATGCTGATTCAATTCTACTTGCCATAAAGCTAGTTGGTGATATTTCTCGTGACAACAGGTTTGCTGGGTTCTCCTTGGATGAGACATGTCGCCATTGTGTTGCCACGGAGCAACGAAAGTATCGAATGATGACAACTCTGAGTTGATACACGAAAGTACGATTTGTGAATGTGCCGAGAAGAACTTTGAAATGTCTTGTATTCTCAAGTCCTCCTTGACTCTGGATGTGAGTTAAGCTCTTAAGACCACTGCGCACAGATGAAGTCGAGGAAGAGTTTGCCTTTGTACTGGAGCTATGCGCGATTTAGCACAGAGTAGTCTCACGGCAATTGTTCGGTTCTTAGATGTTGACCGTATATATGTTAGACGGCTCCATATGCTTCCTCCGATGCACCCATAAAAGTGTGAATTTGTACTGACATTGGATTCCTTTGATTGAAGATGTGTCTGGCGACCTTTGCCTGGTGTAATGTTGATATGCTGTTTTCTAAAGGTTATCCATTCTTCTCTTAAGGGTTCGGGTAACTCGTCGTCCCACGAGGGTACCTTCTGGCGCCAGGTCTGTGGAATGAACATTTTTGCAGTAACGACCACTGGACTAAAGATTCCTAATGGGTCAAATGTTCGTGCGATATCTGAACTGACTGATCATTTCGTAATTAAGAGCACTTTAGCTATTTGGGCTCTTCCAAACCAACTGGTCTGATTTCGGTTGCCAGATCAGACCTTAGTCTTAGTTCTCAACTGGAATATCCTTAAACAATGATGGATGGTTTGCACACCATTTACGAAAGCTAAATCCAGACCCGTTTAGTACTGCAGTCACTTGATTTTGAGCTTCAATTGCCAATGCAAGGCTATCAGCTCCGCTAATGCAGTCGTCAACATAGGAATCAACTTGAAGAATTCGAGCCCCAGCTGGGTGCGTAAAAGGGTAAAAGAGAACTGGTCCTCCAGGTTGGAGATTGTGCGTTGGGGTAACTTTCCCACCATGGAAAAAATTATTAGTTCCAAAACAACTAGAAGCCTCGGAAAAGGACGGATTCACTGTTGACGACCCTACAAACGAAAAAAGGACAACTACGTTCGGATCTGCACGTACATACATAGAATATTCGGACTATGAACAGGCCACGTGCAGCCGAACAAATAGCGGAGGCAAAAGACTGCTATAATGCAGACATTTCCGTTATCCAGGAAGTGCCGGGGGGATAAGAGAAGGGAAGAACATCGGCTTCCCCGGAAGAGAAAGAAAGAGCACGAGAAGTGCGAGATCGACGAATTAGAGAGGTTCTTCTTCAGGAACAATGTTCGAAAGTTTTACCAAAAGGTAAACAGAACACGAACAGATACCTCTAGAGATGAGCAAGGAAACCTTGTATTTGAGTCACAGTCGGTGCTGAGGGTATGAAAAAACCACTTCTGCAGATTGTTAAACGGCAACAACACGACCCAAATTCCGCTGTCAGGCAGAATAATCCATTCAACTTGCGCGATGAAAACCAAGACTTCCGTCCACCCGACAAGAATGAAGTTAGGATAGCGATATCTAACTTGAAGTCCAACAAAGCTGCTGGACCAGATGGCCTACCAGCCCAGCGGGGGATGATTTGGTGGAGAGCATACGCCAACTCATTTCCAAGATCTGATCGGAGGAAAGTATGCCTGATGAATGGAACCTCAGCACCGTTTGCCCGATCCACAAAAAATGAAATCCCCTCAATTGCGCCAATTACCTATCTGCCATACTGTGTGAATGTCTGAAACCCTTCGTTAACAACCTGATTGGGCCCTATCAGTGTTTCAGACCAGGAAAGTCTGCAATCGATCAAATTATCACACACCGACAGATTCTGGAGAAAACTCAAGAAATCCAAATCGATACCCACCATCTTTTCATCGATTTTAAGGCCGCATATGACAGTATCTATAGAGACGAGCTATTCAGAGCCATGTCTACGTAATCATTGTGCAGGTTGACGATGGAGAATGCTCACTGCTCTATAAAGTTCGGAAACAATCTCACCGAAACCTTTCATGCCAATTAAGGATTCAGACAAGGTGATGCGCTGTCATGTACTTTTTCAACATTATACTTATGAAAATTGTGCGAAACTCACAACCCAACTACAGAGGCACAATTTTCCAAAAGTCTGCACCTTCATACGCGGATGATATTGACATCATCGGCAGAATATAGCGAGCTGTCACTGGTGCGTTTGCAAGTATTGGAACAGAAGCTTCAAAAATGGGTTTCGTTGTGAATGAGAGCAAAACCAAGTATATGCTGTCAACAAGAAGGGATACACAACATTGACGAATCTCACAGAACGTCACAATAGATAGCTATAACTTTGAGGTAGTCAGGGACTTTTCTACCTCGGCTGCGGTATAAACTCTGACAACACCATTAGATCAGAAATCATACGAAGAGTTACACTTGCCAATCGCTGTTTCTTTGGTCTAGAAGGCAATTGAGTAACATGGCGTTGTCAAGAAACACTAAGGATGCTCTATATAAGACCCTCCTCATCCCAGTCCTGCTGTATGGCGCAGAGGCATGAACGTTAACGAAGGCGGATAAAAATCGTTTCCGTTGTCGTTTTGAACGCAAAATTCCGAACATATGAAAAGTCGCGGAGGTTATAATGATTCCAAAACCAGGCAAACCACTTAGCAAAGGAACCTCATATCGCCCGATATTAATACTACCAATCTTGTGTAAGTTATTCGAAAAGATGCTGGTGAAGCGCCTGCAAAAAATAATTGAAGAAAAATTGCAATTAGGATTTAGAAATAAGCATTCTACGATCGACCAGGTGCATAGAATCACAGATTGAATCGAAAAGGCATTTGAGGAGAAAAAGATATGCTGTACTATATTTCTTGATAAAGCGCAAGCCTCCGATAAAGTCTGGCACAAAGGACTGATTCATAAATTGCAAAAACAACTGCCGAAGCGGTACTCGAAAATTCTACAGTCCTATATTACAGCGATTCCTCAGAATTAAACAAGATACAGAGTACTCAACGTTAAGAGAAATTAAAGCTGGAGTACCACAAGCTAGTGTACTTGGTCCAGTACTATACATATTATTTACCAGCGATCTACCAGAAAGTGAAGAAATCACTATAGCAAGTTTTGAAGATGATACTGCTGTGCTTGCTGTGGGAGAAAGAAAAGCTCCCTCGCGTATACGCCTCTGTAATGTCTTTTGATGATTATTCCTTCCAGCGACCTCGAAACAAAAAAACAAACCTTTTGAGCCTCTCCTCTAGGATTGTTAATTTTAACAAATGATATTAGCAAACTCAGTTTCTATACAAAGTTTAGTTTAATTATCATATCCGACATCATGTCTGAAAATGCTTCAAAGGCCGATTTGTTTTAGGTAATTTAAAACAAGACCAGTACTGAATTTACGTACCTATAAACAAATGAAACAAAAATATCATTCTAATTGTCTGAACATATGTATACTATATTAATTTGCATTAGACCCAATTGTTCTATTAGTTTCACATTAATTTGTTAACATTTATATGTGGCTAATGCTGTTTCGAATTTAGTTATAAAACTTTCAAATGAATGCATAAGTACATAGATACAACGAGTTGGCTATAAATACCTTGAGATGCAAAGGAAAATTTACACATCAAAATCAAATTTTGTTTAGGACAGTAAAAGAAAAAAAAATACCAACAATCCTTAAAAAAAATGTCAAACATTGGTATAGAATATTTGCTTTTGTTGCTTCTTCTCTCGAATGGAGTCAAAAGTGGAGACACAGGTATGTCACTATTTACAATAGTAGGTGGAATACCATTAAAAATAATCCAGATTCGTCAGCAGCCCCAGAACCGACATCAATAGAAAAGCCTATAATGCCAGTACCGGCACGTTTTCGCCCCCCGGGAATAGAAATGCCTTTTATGCCAGGAATAGGAAGACATTTTATGCCAGAAATGGGAAGACATTTTATGCCAGAAATAGGGAGACATTTTAGGCCAGAAAGACATTGTATCCGTTGGGGTCACCATTTCCCGTCACCCAGATTTAGCTACGGCCTAGAGTACTAAAAAGCAGTATCCGCAACGCTATCGACATATTTAGCAGCAACAGCACCGCCTTTTTAAACAATATTGATATTCACTTCACAGAGAACACCCTTTAACTGCAATGTTAATTAAGTAAAATAGTAAAATAAAGATCTAACCTGTTTAAATAAATTATTTTCCATTTTATTGAACAAAAGGTTAGAGGAAATGAGAACGGAAGTGTGATCAGGAGATTCTACTTTTATAGTCTCTTTGGGTACGGGACCCAATACCATTTAAAAACATTCTGTGCAACAAATTTTCTGTACATGTCCAAACCTTCATAGGATATGAATTCAAACTTAAAGTTCGATGTTGTCCCTCCTCCTTCAGTCTTATATGACTAAATATTTAACTATATGGTTGAAAAGTTTGAAAAGTATTGACAAATATGATTAGATGAATTAAGCCTTAGAAAACAAGTCTGTCTGAAAGATATACATATGTACACTGTGTAAGAAGGTCAATTAAAAGACCTTCTATGAAGGATATTTGCTTCACATGTCCTTTCCCTAAGAAAGGATGTGTTTATCGTCCTAGGACGATACTCAAGCCTTTGCTCATAACCCTGTTAGGTCTACATTTATCTAAGAATGATTGGTTAAACTCACCACGGGTCATAAAAAGTACAATAACCCTATACTGGATACCAGTCCACGTAGAAAGACAGGGTAACGTAGCAGCAAATGCTCTTTTAAAGTAAAAACTAAAATTCTTGCTCTTGGATATTTCAATGTCTATGGCACTAGATGTTTTCCAAATTTTGCCAAATTCAGAGCTTGACTATCCAACGAGAAGCTAAAAACCGCCCAAAAAAGGAAATTCAACGTTGTAAGCCTTAGCACGACTTGAGTAGCCAGAGCCTACAATGAGCGCCTGAGTGAGAGGCTCTTCGCTGTGCATTTACCATCCACAAACGCCAACAATCTGTGGAACCAGTATCGTGACGTTATCAAAGAAGTAGCTGAGACTACCATAAGCTACCAGCCATCACCCAAAAAAAAAGCCCTTGGTATGATAAATGCGGAAAAGGCATACATCCAAACGCTGAAGCACAAAACAAGGGCAACGAGAGAAGAGTATCAAGCCAGAAAAAGGAAGAGGAAGAAGATCCTGCTCAAGGGTATCGAAGAGTCCCGCGAGAGGCATAGTATCCGTACGTTTTTTAGGAAAGCCAAACAACTGGCACCTGGCTTCATGTCCGGAACGCAGGCTCTTCGAAACAGTGAAGGAAACCTAGTCACCGAAGCACAGGGAATAGTAGATGTGTTTAAGCAGCATTCACAGCAGCTACCTAATGGGCATCAGGTAGAGAAAGTGATAGTGCAAGAAGAGAACTCGCATCCAGTCAATGAAGAATCCATCTCTCCTCCCTGTTTTGAAAAGGTTGGCTCAGCTATCAAAACACTGAAGAACATCAAGGCCGCCAGCGGAGCTTTTCATCAACCAACTATGGATGTATGAAGCCCGAAGACTGGACTATCAGCTATATATGCACCATCTTCAAAAAAGGAGATCCTAAGTCCTCTAAGAACTACCGAGGCATATCCCTACTTAATGTCGCATATAAGATACTATCCAACGTACTGTGTGAACGTCCAAAGCCTTTCTGCAGCACACTAGTCGGCACGTACCAGTATGGCTCCCAGACCGGCGAATCGCCGATCAATCAAATTTTAACACTAAGGCAGATCCTGCTTTTACGGCAATTGAACAACTGGCGAAACGAGTTGGCCTTGAAGTAAATGAGGACAAAACCAAGTGCTTGCTCTCAAGAAACGAAGAAACATCTGTCATCTGACCGTCAAATGTCACTGTTGGCAACAGTAACTTTGAAGTGGTTAAGGAGTTTACCTACCTCGTACTAAATATCAACTCCACCAATGACATCTTAGTGGAGATTCGACGAAGACTAACCCAAGGAAACCGCTGATACTTCGGTTACTTACACCAATTCGATGAAAACTGTCAGCATAGACTTATTCCAAAACTAGATGGGCTATTGTTTTGAGCCTTTAGATGAGCTGATAAAACTTCAAATCTATAATCGTCCATTTGCCCATTTGTCGATGTTCTCGGGCAGGGGATGAAAAGTTGACTATCTGAAATGTCATACGCCTTTTGACAAATGAGCTTAAAAAAATGGTTGCGAACTCAATTTTTGTAAAAAGTGATATCATATCCGAAAATGCGTCAAAGTCCGATTTGTTTTAGGTAATGTAAAACAAATACCAGTACTGAGTGAAGATATACATACATATGTATATAAAAAAATTAAACAATGAAAAAATTTGTCATTACAACTGTCATTTGCATTTGACTCAAATATTCTATTAGTTTCACATTAGTCTGTTAACATTTTGATGTGGCTAATGCTGTTTCGAATTAAGTTATAAAACTTTCAAATGAATTCATAAGTAGGTACAGAAATCCAGCCACCCAATTGGCTATAAATACCTTGAGATACAAATTAAAATTTACACATCAAAATCAAATTTTGTTGAGTACAGTAAGAAAAAAAAAAACAAAAATACCAATAATCCTTTAAAAGAAATGTCAAACATTGGGATAGAATATTTGCTTTTATTGCTTCTACTCTCGAATGGAGTGAAAAGTGGAGACACAGGTATGTCACTATTTAAAAAAACATGTGCAATAGTATTAACAATCTTCCAGATTCATCAGCAGCAACAGAACCGACATCAACAGAAAAGCCTATAATGCCAGTGCCCTTAGTGGGAAGAAGAGTAATTATACGAAGGCCAGCGAGAGTAGTTCATGTCCATCGTCGTCACGGTTGATAACTCAAAGAAGCATTATCCCCAACGCTATGATTAACTTAAGTACCGACAGTAGCAACAGCAGCACCGCTTTCTTAAATAGTACAGATATATAGATATTGACTTTACAGAGCACCCTTTAACTGCAATGTTAATTAAGTAAAATAGTAAAATAAAAGTCCAAATGTTTAAATAAATTATTTTTCATTTTGATTGACGAAAATATAAGCAGCAATGAGAATGGGAGTGTGATCAGGAGATTCCCTCTTTGGGTACATGACCCAATACTATTTAAAGACATTCTGTGCAACAAATTTCCTGTACATGTCCAAACCTTCATGGGCTATGATTTAAAATTTAAAGTTCGATGTTGTACCTCCTCCTTCAGTCTTATTTAAAGACTCTACGGGCCGGAGCATTTGTGTTCATCCGCTCTACACGGCCTAGCCATCTTAGACGGCTGATGCGTAATTTTTTGACTAGTTCAGGGTAGTTACATAGCTCATATAGTTAGACGTTGAATCTCGTCCTGTGCTCGTCACCATTGGTTTTGCATGGTCTACTCTGACTGTCTGTGAGCCTATGGACTGGACTGTTGTTTTTTAATGAAAATTCAGAAAGATTTGGTTTCGGTTCCAACCTTTGTTGATCCAACCATGGTCGTTAAGTATGATTAAGTTTCCTTCAACTGTAAGAAATATTCGTAGGCACAATATTATTTTTTGGCCAAAAAATAATTTTTCGGTTAAATAATTTTTTGTTTCGGTCAAAAATTGGTTCGACCGGATTTTTAATTTCTCTCCGGTCAAAGTGAAGAGTTTCGGCAACTTTGAAAATTTTCCAACGTTGTCCAAGCGCAAATCGATCCAGTTCGTACCGCAAAAATATAATACTGAGTTTCTGTCAATTTTTTTAGCGCATAAGAACTGTCAGTGTCAAAATAACATATGATTCAATAGGAAATCAACAAATGGCCCACCCTTTCACATGCATTCTTTGAATCGTAATATAATTCGGATGTGTTGTCTGGCATTGTCTGAAAATGCGTCAAAGGCCGATTTGTTTTAGGTAATGTAAAACAAGTACCAGTACTGAGTTTAGATATTCATAAAAAAAACTGTCCGAACATATAGTATATTCATTTGCATTTGACTCAATTGTTCTATTAGTTTCACATTAATTTGTTAACATTTTGATGTGGTTAATGCTGTTTCGAATTAAGCTATAAAACTTTCAAGTGAATCCATAAACAGATACAGAAATACAGCCAACCGATTGCTTATAAATAACTTGAGATACAAAGGGAAGTTTACACATTCAAATTAAATTTTGTTTAGCACAGTAAAAAAAAAAACAAACAAAAATACCACCAATCCTTCAAAAGAAATGTCAAACATTGGTATAGAATATTTAATTTTGTTGTTACTACTGTCAAAAGGAGTCAAGAGTGAAAACACAGGTATGTCACTATTTACAATAGCGTGTGGAATACCATTAACAATCCTCCAGATTCATCAGCAGCAACAGAACCGACATTTACAGAAAAGCCTATAATGCCAGTACCGGCAACGTTTCGCTTACTGAACATGGGGCTGAGGATGGGAATGAGAAGTTTATTTCCAGGCTATATCCAACCACGCTTACCGTTAGGGGGTGGCATGGGTTTTCTCGGTTGATAACACTAAAAATCAGTATCCCCAATGCTATTTTATTTTATTATCACCAATTAGAGACACAGTTCCTCTTACAGACTAATAAAAATACAAAAATATGTTCTAAATTCTTATACCTAGCTAAAGAATATAATGCAATTCATAAAAAATTATAATT
Source organism: Xylota sylvarum (assembly GCA_905220385.1). Classification (NCBI taxonomy): domain Eukaryota; kingdom Metazoa; phylum Arthropoda; class Insecta; order Diptera; family Syrphidae; genus Xylota; species Xylota sylvarum. The sequence goes on along the minus strand of LR999958.1, from coordinate 32,434,793 downwards.
CATTATTAATATAATATACATACATATTGAAATTAAAATCTCGATAAGATTGTTTTTAAAACATAAAATATGCCAATAAATGAAACAATTGAATTTACTTCCTTGATGCAACGTGCAATTGGTTCATTTTGAGCTTAATGCGTCCTGAGAATTTGTTCATGAAAATGGAAAAATCCTCGAAGGTGATGTGACGGCGAATAAAAATAAAGCATAGACAGTAATACAGGATATTGTACATGACTATGGATTTACCTCCGGTCTCCACTAGCTATTAACTGAAAGCTTACTATATATCATGCTATCATTATAGCTCTTGGAGATCATTAAAGCAAGATATAAATTGATAGCAAGCCATAGATAGCAATCGATATAGCTTGCTCTCCAAAAACCACATCAAACAGTCACACGTTCAGGATGCATTGACAGGACGAACACGGAAATATTTTCGGTTATCAATCCGCAAACCACTCTCACGAACTTTCATCACGAAATTGCTTACGCCAGCTGCAGTTGAAGCATTATTTCGACCGAAATTTTTTTTTCAAAATTTACACAGTTTTAGCAACACAGCATCCACTTTGGAAGTAACTTTGCAATATTTTCCAACGTTGTCCAAACGTAAATCGATCCATTTCATACCGCGATAGAATACTGAGTTGCTGTCAATTTTTTGAGCGCATAAGAACTGTCAGTGTCAAAATATCATATGATTCAAAAAAAAACCAACAGATGGCCCACCTTTTCACATACATTCTATGAATTGTCATAGAATTTGGAATTTGTCTTTGTTCCTGTCCGAATATTTATTTATTTGCATTTGAATCAATTGTTCTATTAGTTTCACATTAATTTGATGTGGCTAATGCTGTTTCGAATTAAATTAACTTTCAAATGAATGTATAAGTAGATACAAAAACCCAGCTATAAATACCTTGAGATATATAGGGAAGTTTACACATTCAAATTAAATTTTGTTTAGTACAGTAAACAAAAACAAAAAAACAAAAATACCAACAATCCCTCAAAAGAAATGTCAAACGTTGGTATAGAATATTTGCTTTTGTTGCTTCTTCTCTCGAATGGAGTCGAAAGTGAAGACACGGGTATGTCACTATTTAAAATACCATGTGGAATACCATTAACAATCTTCCAGATTCATCAGCAGCAACAGAACCGACATCAACAGAAAACCCTATAATGCCAGTACCGGCAATACTTCCCTTGCAGAGGATGGGGCTGAGGATGGGAATGAGAAGACCTCTAGGGCCGCGAGCGCCAGGACGATTATTTCCAGGCCATATCCGACCGCGCTTACCGTTTACGGGCTGACAATACTAAAAATCAGTATCCCCAACGCTATCGACAACTTAAGCAGCAAAAGGACCAACAGCATCGTCTTTTTAAACTGTATTGATCGCCCTACGGAACACCCTTTAACTGGAATGTAAATTTCAAGAACTAATGTAATAAACTCTACCCTTTTAAAAAAAAAATAATTTTTTATTCTGTATGAGCATATGGTTAGCGGTAATGAGAATGGGAGTGTGATCAGCAGATTCTACTTATATAGTCTCTTTGGGTATGGAACGCAATACCATTTAAAATAAACCTTTAAAAACAGGGATATCCTGTAGAATAGTTAGGATGGGAGTTAATAGCTGCTTAGTACAAAATTAGCGAAGATGCCTAGCCAGTCATCAAAGCTCTTGAATTATGTACTGGCTCAATATACCCATCCGATACCTGCATACGTATGGCGTAATCATCTGAGTAGCTAGTGATTAGCTACGGATACTCCTCTTTTCTAAACGACCTAGAATTCCTTCCCCAAAACTCCGACAGTTTCCTTCTATAACTCTTATTCGACTTTGAAAGCTTAATCCCACCCAGGCTCGACATGGAAATTCCAGGGAATGGTATGGTCTGCGAACTCGCAAGGCATAGTCTTCCAGATAAGCGACATATCTGGAAGAGATACTTCCTACACTTAGTCTGGTATACAAGCTTAATGTGATGTACATGACCAACCTCAGAAGGATAGACGGCACTAACATGCCTTAACAACCTAGCCTACTTCTTTGACAATATGTGCGATATGTGTTTTGGGGATATTTTTTGGGGATCACGACTACACAATGTAACCAATGCAAAGAACATGCCAAGTTTAATCGTTACGATCAACCGTACGGAAAGATCAACAAAAAATCAAAACTTTTGTCAAACTAAGACCTAACTGAAGCTGGCACAACCAGACGTCCCAGCCTGACCTATCTCAAGAGGGCTCAACAAAGTAACAGATTGCACTAAATAATACTCTTTCACAAAGAATCATACCAGTACCCGACCATCTTACAATCAGCTTTCAATTCCACATTAGAGTTACGATTTTCAATGCCCAGGGCTTTTGTTTTGGAAAGGTATCTAGGTTTCAAAGGAAACCCTAGTCTGATTGCCTCGGTTTCCAGATTGTGAGCCATTTTTTGTAAACTTTATATCCTATATGAGAGCAGCCAGATATTTTAGTTAAGGTGTCATTGTCCATTGCATTCCATGACTTTCCTTCGACACAATAGATAATATCACTGATGGACAACTGAAAAAGTACATAGTACTAGTAAGTAGGTACTATACTAGTACATAGTCCTGCAATACTTCATAATGTTTTGATTTTCTCTTTTCTGAAAAACGTCCATACTTTTAAAGCATTCCATAATCCTTACCAGTGTGCTGTCGATGGCTTGTAACTTTCGTTTCTCTCTTTGACGACCGTCTTTTCAAATCTTTAAATCCTGGGTATTGTTTGAAGCATCGCATCGGTCCGGATGATATTACAGCAGTCCGCAGGGTAGTTTCTGCATCATATATCATTCGAAATGCAATCGGGACACCAGTAACTTTATCCCAAGCTCAAGGTTTCTAGAAACGTATCTAATCCAAGCTACAAGTATCAGAGTCGTAGAATTAATTCCCTCTTAGCCAGAAAAACAAATTCTAAAATTCAAAACACTGATGCAACAAAAAAAGTTACATTTCCATGTTAATCCAGAAGAAAGCATAGAAATTGCATCTTTAACATTCTTCCAGAAAAAAATGTCTGCCAATCTTCGTTTATATACGTGACCCTGAACTCTAACAAATCCAATTACTTACGGCTCCACACAGACTAATTTGAATATATTCCACGACTAGCGTCCATATGCAAATTTTCTCCAAACACTTAAGGTCAGCAGAAAAAAAAACTGAAAAGAATTTTCATTTTCGGAAATTGTATCTACAACCACTTCGAGTGCAACAAAAAAAATAAACAATTCAACTCACAAGAGCATTTAATTTTGTTTACAAAACTGTACATATCCTGTCTGTCGGTAAATGGCGAACAACCAGGACAACCCTATTATTATTCTAAACTTAGAATTCCAGATTTGGCAGAAATTTCTGGCAATTGTTGGATCTACATAGACAACGAGTTGATTTTTCCACTTGCGTTGCATCTGCATCCGATTCTCGTGTGGGTGGATTCACACCTCCGCCATAGTGAAAGCACAATTCCTCCCCTGCTGCGATATCCTGTTTGGCGAAAATTGCTAAAAGTAATGGCAATGTTACTAAAACGCCCTTCCTACCGCCCACCACTTACTTACCTATCTTTGGTATCGGGCAATCCACCCGGACACTGAATATTTCACAATTCGGCTGGCAACTGTGATTCAGATACCTACCGATGTTACCTCTGAGACTTGGATCAATAAAGGTCTGTTGGGCTGTGGTGGAAGACGATGTGCTGCCAGCATCTAATGAATATTCATTCAGACAGAGAACATAATTCATTTTATTGCTATCCGACGCCTTTGAGCCACCATTATGCCCCATCCTCCGTTGGGCCTCACTTCGAGTTAGTATCTCACCGGCGTACTCACATATAAACGCACCACGAGCAATGGGGGCGTTTGTTCGAAGTGAATATTGTTTATGCAGCACTTTGGAGGCAATTATCTCCAAATTCAAACGAGGACCATACTGGACGAGTCTATTCTGACAGACACTCAGATCACATCTACACACACCCGAACATTCGTATATGAGATCCTTGCTGCGGCGATTCGGATTAAGGATGAGCTCAGATGGGGTTGGAATATAATTGCCACCATGCGGGCATGTATCGTTGCTATAGCAGGTACCTGGACAAGGGCAAGGGTTCAGAAGGACGGAATTAAATTGTCGTGCCAGATTTTGATAGTCTGGCGATTGTTGGATTATTGGTGTTGCCTCAAAGAGGACATTTTCGATTACATATTCGATTTGGACATCCTCGTGGTCGTAGTTATCTTTGATGTCTGTTCTCTGATCTGTATTCATGTCGCAGGTGCTGGAATTGGTGGTCATGGTTGCTGTTTGATTCGCATCTGCAAAGAGGTAAAATATAATCGATAAACGACTTGAAAAGTTATTAACAGTAGAATAATAAGGAATGGTTTGTCGTTCTACAGTTTGTTCAGCTTTGGAAGGAAGCTGATTAAAAGCAAACAATGGAGTAACTATAAAATGAAAGCAGATAGATACCATATAAAGTTTGAGATACAAATGAAATAGATTATATGAAAATATCAAGAGACTAAGAGACGTTTTATTACCACAACTCATGTGACCCAGCTGTTGAAGTGTGTTAATGAGAAGTCCAAATGTGTTAAGAGAATCCAACCCTCCTCAAGGGAACTGAAGGAAGATATCTTACCCTAGCTAGTGCCAGACAGGCTCATAAATAGTGGACAAGGGGTTCTTTTTCAGTTGCAACTGCGATGGTGTATATGTATATACACATGGGATCTCTAGTTTGGCTGCATGGTCACCTATCAAGCAAATGTGTTTTCAAGAAAAAGACAATCTACGCCAAGAGGTCCTTCTGGAGCAAGTTATGCAATGAAATAGAGTCCACTAAAGACGCAGCTAGACTGCGGAAAATCATTTCAAGGGAACCAAACCAAGCTTCATCAGAAAACCAAACGGATCCTGCACAGAATCATGCTCTGAGACCCTAGAACTTCTCTTTAGGAACATTTTCTAGAATGCAAAATCCTTGCATCTAACACTGCAAAAAGACCTTATGACATAACAGCCAACTCAAACCACCTCCGGGGCAACCAGATCGTAGACTTAAAGAAAATCAATTGGGCAATTGACTACTTCGTCCCTTTCAAAGCACCGGGCCCTGACGATATTTTCCCCATGATGCTATAAAGCTACAAGGAATATATCAGTCCGCGGAGTCTTAATTGCACAGATATTCCTCGAGCCTGGAGAGAAGTCAAAGTTATTTTCATACCCAAAGCGGGTAAACCCCCACATACTAGCCCAATTGGACCGATTAGCCTTACCTCGTTGGTACTCAAGACATTTGAAAGGCTATTAGATTTACATATTCGCTCCAAACTAAGTCCTTTTAGATATAAGATTTCCCCAGTTGGACACGTCTATAATAAAAGCCGATCTGTTTGGACAGCTCTGCATGAGGTGGTTACAAAAATCGAAAGTTCACTCCACCACAAAAAAATTCACGCTAGTGGCCTTCCTGGATATAGAAGGAGCCTTAAACAATGTAAAATCTGAATCTATACGACTAGCACTGAACCAATAAAACATAGACCCAGTTACCTCTGGCTGAGTTGAATGAATGCTTAAGAGGAGATACATCAACTCAGAACTGGGTGACTGCCAAGTACAAGCACAGGCACCCCGCAAGGTGGGGTCCTATCCCTTCTACTGTAGATACTGGTTGGAATCTTAAAGAAATTAGAACGAAGTGGGGTCAAAGTTGTCGCATATGCGGAGACAAAATTACCATAAGCCATAGGTGAATATATCCACTATCTCTGTTGCAAACTCAAAATTTATAACAAGCTTTTACATTTAAGGTTAGCGAAAGTTAGATAATGTTAAGTGGACTGAAGAAACGATTGGGCAATACGATTTTAAAAACGCTAAAATCAAACTTGTTGCAGATAATAAAAGTTGTATTTCCTTGAACAAAAAATTGTAAAAAGATATCTGTTCATAGCAACACATCACTTCAAACTTCAGTTACTTAGAAATAAATGCAATTATGAAGGTGAAAGGTGTGTGATGAATATTAAAATCAATAAAGTGCCAAGATGTCTACACTGTGGGATACCTGTTCTTACACATTTGACATAAATAAGTAATAATCTACAAATTGGGTTCGAATAGATACGTTCATACGTACATATGTACATATATAATTACAACTTGATCTAATTCGAAGTCGAAGTTTTCACTCAACAGCGGTTTTCATGTCCTTAAAGAGGACTACTGCATCAAGTGAGAAGAGGCTGTAGAAAATGTATTGTAATGGTATAACACACACTTCTCTCCAGCAAATGTTCTTTCCTTAAGGCACTCATTAGAATAGCAGGGTGATAGTTGGTATCCGGTGTGGTACACAGAAAGACTTTAAGATCTAAGTTCGGAAAGTCAGAATGTAGCCAATTTAGTTAAGACTTCATGGAGATTACAAATTTCGTAAGAAATACCAACGGTCAGTGATATTTTCTAGTGACGTGTTTTCTTAGTTATGAAACAGTTTCACTCCAGGAACTTAAGTGAATTCTGAGCAAAAAGACGATCAGATTTTTAGAGTTTTTTAGATCTTGTTTAGCTCATTGGAACGTAAATACTTTCTTCACTGACTCGAGCTTCTTACTTCATATAAAGGCGCTAATTAATTGAATTTTTTAATATAAGTACTGTACGATTTGAACATGTTGATTGCGCCTTAAATTCTATGGAGTTCTCTAGACCCCGGATCTGAAATTATTGATGAAAGTTCCACCCTTATCGGCTATAGGTACATAAGACATGATCCGGTATGAACTGTGGAGATCTTACTCTTCAAGTTATTATGATTTTATTTGCACTGATGACAAAGCTTAATTAATAAAATTCTCATAAATCCCCCTGCCTTCCAATTGAATGATGTATGAACATACGTGGGAATTCATGAAGTCGCCACCACCTTACAATTGGAGCACTTCGAAGCCCTCCTCCAAATATTATTATCAATGACTTCCCGCTTTTGCTGTTTCTTCCTCGTTTTACACGTCAATTCATTACATACACTCTTATCAGAATGTTTTTGTTTTTTTTTTTTTATCAAAATATTCTTTATATGCGTACGTAGCATACATCTGTGTGTACGTAAAAATACCTACCTACATGCACGTGTGCATGCATGACTAAGAAAAAAAAACTTCCGTGTTATTTCAAGGAATATATATGTATCCATACAACGACAACATTTTTGTATGTAGAATATGCACCAGGTTGTCAGAATTGGCAGAATGTATCCTTGCTGTTTTCTATCGACATCACCCAAGGACACCACAAATACTACGTAACAAACATGTGAATGCGTATGTACATCGATTTCTCCTCCCTCACAACACAATTGCAATGTTTTCATAAAATTTTTGTGTGTCCTCCTCTCAATGGAAATAGCATACAAAGATAAATACATAAATACAAACATTCAACTACTATACCATTCAAATGTACGGAAGTGTTGTGAGTATGTTTCCTGCATCCAATGAAACCATGATAGGAGTACAGAAGGAAGTGGCGGGATTTGCATAGTTACCATACAAAATTGGGTCGACAGGTATCTACAGATTTGTTAAGAGAACAAAAAAACCTTTGTGACAGTTTTAATATGGTATGTACGTGACGTATACAGACACACTTTAAGTTTTTTTCATTCGACAGACTTAATTATGAAAATCACCAATCATTAAAAATTTAATACGAATAGTATCCTGAGAGAATCTTTGGCTTATGGAGAGTATAATGTGCACTTGGATAAGCAGAGCCCTACATTTTTTTTGCAGAGGTCTGGTAGCTCCAAACTATTGGTTGATTGGTCCTTGAATTATTCACAGCGGTGAAGTACAGAGTCGTTGTTCAATTCTTTGTACTAGGTGGTTGAAAAAGTCCAACACGTCTCTTAAGCTCAGCACACTATGATAGGAATAAACGAAAGTGTCCCATAAGAACGTCAATAAGTTGTCTACAGACTGCTGAGAGACAGCAAGGATGCCGCTGATTTCTTACAGCTGTTCAGGAGCATACGTTTAGACTGCCTGCAAACTGAAGAACCGCGGTAAACACAATTGTACTCGTAAGAAACCCAATGGACAGGACCTAATTGTCGGGAAGTCAATCGAGAATGACCGGACATGGTCTTTCGCTGCTCGGATTGATTTAAGGCAAAGCTGTTCTTATGTAGGTTCCTACTTCATTGTTTTCAACACTTTAAACATTTTTAAACATTTAGCACCAAACTTGCAATCGATTGGGGTGGACTCTCTGTTAAGCAATATGGATTCCGAAAAGTCAATTTAGTCAACCATAGATGCCAAAGGATGAATAACAGAAACCATTGTCAGAGCGATCTAGGCTATAAGTTGAAAAGGAAGTTCGAAACAACTTATAATAATGAAGGCGACTGGTACCTCATTACCTTATAGTGGTGAACCACTTTCAAAGATATGTGTTTAAGACACGAGTACTGGAATACAAGAATAAGTTGTTAAAGGAGAAGTGCCACAAGAAACAGTACTAGGACCTGTCTTGTGGAATATATAATACGGTGGTGTTCTGAAGTTGTAAGACCCTAGGAAATCGAAAATCATAGTTTTCGCGAATGTTATACCGCGAAATTCTAGAAGGAAGTTAGTAGAGAGGGATGGAATCCTAACCCAAAGCATAAACTCAATTTCTTAATGAAATCTCAGCATTTATACTGACTGCAGGCAAAAATAAGGAGATCCTACCCTATACCTACTAGTAAGGATCATTGAGAGATCTTTTGAGAATTTCATACATAAGTACCTATCATGATGCATGGAATGCTAGTCTGATGGACAGCACTGGATAAAAAAAGTAACATTGGACAGCTCGAGAAGGTTCACAGTTTATCATGGGTCTATATATTAGCGACTTTACTTAATAGGTACATTGATCTACTTAGGCAGGTTGGAAAGGTAGCTGCATACGCGCCTAAAGCTTGAATCTCCGATGGATACATTGTGTACTCCTGTCGTGAGGATACCTAAATGGGAAAAGACAACAAATTTATTAGTGGCTTTGATTTAACCATGGTAAATGGTGAATTTCCTGACAGATCAACCAGGACTCCGAAATGGTATTCGCCGAGACTGCCTTTCCTGATTCTGCTTAGGCCAGGGTAATTTCATAGGAAGTGAGCTTTCTTCAGTCTCTGTATTGTCTTAGCCTATGCAGAGGTCATCTGCATTTTTTCTTTTTTGTAGACCCTTGCCCATATGGCTGACATAGCGACCGAAAATGATCTATTGTATCAAATTAGGGTATGTTTAAACTAAGACGCGTACCACCTCTTTTATAAAGGATAGTATGTCCTTAGCAGCAGAATTTATCAACATATTTCTGTATGGAAAATACGCCTCCTTAAACAATGTAATTCTAGGCATTCACAGAGAATGTGCTCAGAGGATTCGTCATATTCTGAGCAGAACCTACATTGCGTTTCAGGCCACAGATTGGGCTTGTTCAGGTGATACCTTTCTATACTATACTTATCTAGATTAAGGATTTCCTTGTAGGAATAAGGCCTAATTAATCGCTTGGATTGTCACAGCCCCGAGACATTTTCCGAGTAAGTCAGACGAAGTTTGTGTTCGTTAATCAGCGCTGTAGCGGCAGCCCAGTTGAAACCGCATTAGAGTTCAGGTCCTATGAACGTCGATTCTGAGCCAGTCCTAGCTAATTTATCTGCAGATTCGTTGCCTGTAATTCCTTGATGACTAGGGACCCAACCGTGTTTCACCCTGTTATGTTTGGCAAGAGATTGTACTGCATCGTAGCAGCATTTAAGCCCTTAAGGGCTGCCTAGCTATTTAACAAATATACATATGTATATCCTAGTGCTCTTAATACCTTCACTAAGGTTTATCCTAGCGCAAAATCCAATGGCTTGGAGTTCAGTCTGGAAAACCGTGGAACACATTCCCATAGGTATCGAGACTATGGTGTTGGGTCCCAAGACGCCAACTCCAAGTCCATTTTCAATCTTCACTTCGACGGTGAACCAGACTAGACCTCTAGGATCCAGTGCCGGTACACAATTAGCCCAGTCTCTACGGTCCAATATTTCTACCTCAAATAACCTACCGCAACAGCACTTCCTGACCATGATGACGTGGATAGTGGAAAAACATGTTCTTTTTGGTAATCGAGTCAAGAATATTCAGGTGTCCCAAATGATCACCTGGTTTATACTTGTAAGGTAGTTGCAGCTTAATGCCGCATCTAGCGACCGTCTTTTTAATGAAAATTTGTAGGAGAGAAAGTCCAACAACCATAGGGCAGGTACGCATGGCACCCGTAATACCAAGACAGGCAATTCTCTGAAGCTTCGTTGCCATTGACCCTTCAAGAACTTTCGGCCACCAAATGATGGCCGCTTATGGGCCTCAGCATCATTGTATACATTCAATGTATCATTTTTGGATTCAGATCTCAAGTTCTACTGCAAACGCGTCTACTGGCCCACATTACCCTAGTTCCGCGTTCGATGGCGGACTTGTTATGAGCTCCAGCTAAGCCCTTAGTTAAGGATGACGCCGAGGTATTTAACTTCAGTGGAATAAGCTGAAGTGGTGCTTTTGATAGTGACAGGTCCTGGATTGGCCAACTGTATTTAGTCGCAAATCTTCTTAGGTGGGCCACCAAGAGGTTGTGGCTGGCAATACATCCTGCGAAGAGTGTAAACTGAATTCTTTTGAGTGCTAGGACTTGTTTGGTTTTAGTTTTGTCCTGTTTTGCCCAGAGTTTTCTGGAAACACGACGCGATGAGAGTGCGGTCCATCTCTTATTGCCTAGTATCCGGAAGTCTTGTGTTATGCTAAATTAAACAACTCCAGGTGGGTGTAGAACTTTTAAAGTCTAATTTCTGGTAGGTAGACAGCTAGAAGGGTGCTCCCTCTTATAATTTCTTTTGAAGCTGTAGAGGCAAGGACGACGAAGAAACTTTACGTCAGTTTATTGCACATATCGCGCCATCTCGACATAGAGAAGGGAGTACTTCTTAAAAAATTTGAGTGATCTCCACAGACTCATTTTCTCCCAAAAGGGAAACTCTATGGATACCTGGTGTACCAACATCCAGTTTTATCATATGTGGTTTCACAATGAACCTTCTTGATGCTTGATGCTTAAGTGCATCTTTACCTTAGTGGGAACTGCGACCTAATCTACACTAGGTAGGTACCTACATATCAACAAATGACAGCAAAAGTGGAATAAGTTCATGAATGGAAGGTGGGTCCAGGAAGGTGGTTCCAGGAAGGCGAAAAAGTTGGCTTCTATCTTTGTGAGGTCTTAACAGAGCACAAATACATGATAGCAACTACCAAACTAAAAGAAATTCGATGACTGGAAGAAGAAAGAAGTAGATATAATCAAAACCAAAACTAATTGCAAGCGATATCCCAAACCGAACTAAGAAGTATCTAATGCTGAACTCCACCTTATGATGAATTACTTGACGATAGTAGGTACATGTCGTGGTCAAGAATAACACTGTGACAAGATATAAGTGGATGGTAGTCCACTAAATCAGTAATGCTGTTCTCAGCAGCTTTTAGAAGAATTCCACCTCCCAACCCAAACATAACTTCGGATTCTGATTCCCCGATGATGATGAAATGACAATTAACGAAAGAGGGTAGGTGATTAGTAATAGCATGCAATCATGAATATAATGTACATATATACATATGTACATAGAACAAATAACAAACACAATACAAACAGGTATACTCGCGCACTTACAATTAATTTCTGTGTTGGTTGAGCCTACTGTATACTGAATTTGTTTAATTAAAATTCCAAATCTGATTTTCTAACACACACTCACTAACACCACATTCTACTTTGAGTTCCCAAACAGAATCACCAAAGAAACAACCGACATTTTCCCGCCAAAAACATCCGAATAATGGTTAACCTACACTCATCGCCTTAATGTGTACATACATGTTTCTGTTCGAAGCGTTGCACACCGGTATCGGCGCTAACTTCACAAACACAAAAATCGTTGCTTTTCGAAAGATATGTACATGTAATAGGACTACCGGCACCAATACTATTTTTATTTTTTTTTTTGTAGAATAACCAAAGAAGTGTTGGAACTTTTAGAAGAATTTTCTACTCCAGCAGCCTGCTACCAGTCATGCCAGCCTATTCTGAATTTCACTACTAAACTCTCCTTTCGCCTGTGTTGACAGTCACAATTATGTGCCGACAGTGTGCCTACGACACTGTCTGTACACACGTCACAACTATTTCGACACATAACGCTTGCGGTATGAGTACACGGAGGGGTGTAGTATAGGAATACGCAATATGATAACACACAATACAGTGTGCCATTTTGTCATGTTCTCTGATACTAACCAATTCACCAATTCAAATGGTGGTACCGCCGCACGTACATACATACGTACACACTTCTTGTCCATGCACATCGCTCTCACTGGGCTGTGTGTTATAAATATGGGTCGATGTGTATATATGTATATTCTCTATGGGGGTGTGGTTGGAGGCAGGAGGCAAAGTATCTCGAGTGTATCTACTATGAAAACCTATGAAAGAAGAGAAAAAAAAGAATACACCGTGTGTTTGCGCAGCATCGCTATACAACTTGTCGGTAGATACATTTGTGAATTTTTTTTCTTCTCCTTAAATTTAGAAATGTGTTTCCTCAGGCTTGACATTACTGACAGTGTCTGGGTGGATGATACTGCCTGGTATCATTCATTCATGAAATTCTCATAAAAGTACATGCTGTTACATGTTATAGATACAAAGTGTATGTAGTCCATACATGAAACCAATGAGGTAACCTCATAGTACGGTGACGGTGTAGTATCTGTTTGGTAATTTATTAGTGACTGAGCTCCTTTCTTGTGAAATCAATCTGAACTTCATTACTAAACTAGGAAATGCAAAGCATTGTATCTTTGTGTTCTGGGTGATTAACTCCTGATACTATCACTGGTGGTCATTGGTGATGGTTATGAATCCCGGCCCTCATTCGATGCAGTCAACACAGTTTACACTGGAGCTATTCAATAACAACTTACCGCGTTAGGTGGTTAGTGGTTTATTAGTCAATGGATAGTGTCCATGATTACTTACTTACTACTTAGGTGGCAGTACAGTGCAGGGTGGATCTGGGTCTCAACCATTAGAGGTTTGGAATAACAAGCCTCTAGTTTCACAGACCAAGTTGGCTGAGTTTTCTTTCCACTTGTGCTAGTCATTGAGAAGAATGAAAAGACTCTCCGTGCTGAAGCATAGGCGTATATCCACTTTACATATTCCAGCCATCCGAGTTGTGCTTTCATGGTATTATCTTACACTTACCATCGATGCAAATGGGTTTAAAAATGAATTGAAGGCCTCATCCACTCTTAACATGCCTTTGCACTGTACCTATAGAGCAGGGCTGGAATAATCCGGGTCTTTTATAGGGTGGCTATAGTAGTTCATTCTTAGCAATTATTCGTTTCATCTCAACTCTGGTATCATTGCCTGAATTATTACCAGGACAATGCTACATAGATGTGTTATATCTGTTAAGGGTGTGGTTCTGTCACCAAATGTGCGCTATGTCTTGCCTTCCTCAACACTTCCATGATATTGAAGTAATTGCATGACAACTCTTTGCCTTGCTTAAATATTTTCTTTACGCCAAAAACTCCTTCTATAACTTAAGTCTTTACGCATGCAGTAGAATCTTCGGAAAAATAAAAAAATCGCCGTTGTTAGATTTATCTTTACGTACGGCTATCTTGTCTGGAGGCCTGCAGCCGCAAAAGCCACAAACCTGAACATGCTCACAAGGATCCAACATCTATCAAATGTGGGTACCACAAGCGCAATTAGGACAACACCCACCGCTGCCCTTGAAGCCATGCTAGAGATTTGCCCATTGGATCTCTTCACTAAAAAATAGCGGCTAAAAGCGCCCTACGCCTCCGACAAACCTGGATGTGAAAGAACAATCAATTCGGACACAGTACCACCACCAAGTGGTCAAATGTCAACTTGCCTTCAGATCACATTTCACCCCACACGGACTTCAGCCTCAACCTTGACTCCAAATTTCCCTCTAGAGAGAGCTGTACAAGTCGTCATTAATCTCGACTCCATATCAGCACGGGCTCAAAATTTTTTTCAGATGCACCACAAATTGCCTGGTTCATTAAACTTCTCAACCACGTAAATGTGTTTCAAGCGGAAATATATGGTATAACCGAGGCCTGTCGGAACCTATCCACTCTGAATAACAACGAACGAGCAAATAGACATCTATATAGACAGCCAAGCAGCTATCAAAGCCATCACAACCAACTCTAAATTGGCCAAGAGATGCAACTCAAATCCCTTAGCTCAAGGCACAGCATGGGCTTCCACGGGATTGAAATGGCCGATGAGCTTAGAAGACCTAACAGATCACTCAGTCCTAACGCCCACCAATCTTCTTATGTCCAAAATTACCTCGGACTTTCTCAACATGGCCAAAATTAGGTGGAGAACATTCTCCTCATGCCGCGTCTCGAGAAAACTTTGGGCCCAATACAACAAAAGAAGGACTAGAGAACTGAATAAACCACAGATGAGTCTCCCCATAAGTATTCTCGCAGGCCACAATTCAATGGATGAAGAATGAGAGTCAACACCACAGGCCTATATAGTGGCTGTGGCGACCCAGAAGTAAAGGAAGACACAACACTCTGCGAATGCCCAAGCCTCAACAGAACAAGGTACTCAACCCTGGGAAAGGTATGTTTCAACGAACTAGCTAACTCGCCACCTAAAACCACCCTAAAATTCATCATGAAAACCGAATGGATCAGTAGAGCCGTTGCTGACATGGATTAAGTTTTGGTTATGAAAGTCATTGTCCTTATTTCAGGTATCTCACGCCGGAGAACACTATGGATCCGCTAAAATCCGAGTGAGGCTGCACATTATCAATGCAGTCACTCCCCTAACTTGATTCTTTTCATTCTGAGACCTACCTCCACTTTTATGCACGTAAGGCTCTCGAGCAGCTGTGGTGATTTCATAAGGTCACAAGGCGTCACAAAACTCGTATCCTATTGTCATAAAATGTACCCACTGTCGCAGTTGATGAGATGCGAAATTCAATAATATCAGGGATTGTAAATTAGATAATTCTTTCTTTATATTTCTGATACGTTATCTTCCCTCAAATTCAAAGACTAGCTATAAGAACTACCAAACAAGACCCGAAGTCTAAAATCAGGTTCCCAATAGTCGTGGTATCAAATCGGCGTACAATACGCTGATTGGTTCTCAGTCCTGATCCCCGCCGTTCCTATCTACATATCTAGCATCCAGGCATGACAAAGTCATACCCATACCATTGCATTCATTGGATGGCTGTTATATCTGGCTTGCAGCAGTCTATTAAGGGTTTGAAAGTTTCACACGTAATTTAGAAAATTGTTGTCGTTATTTCGCTTACTGGAGTTGTCAAAACTCAGTCCTTTCCGATGCTTGTACATTACTAGGATTTTTTCGTGATAAGAAAGCAAGTCTAATGCATAATCTCCAAGCAAGACGTCAGATTCTTGATCAGAACCCTTAAAACAAGAGGGCTGACATGGATTGATGCCAGTAACCCACTTCGGTGATACAACCTGCTATTGAAATCGTAAGAGCTACACCACTGCCCTCATCTATTCTTAAAAGACCATGACATACTCTTTAAAATCCTATCAGTCCCTAAGATCCATAAATATCTACACTTTCTCCTTCTGACGCCCTAGCTAGACAGCTTTGTTACAACCAGATTTTTTTTTTTAGTTATTGTCAAACCAAAATTGTTAGAACTAACAATTCTAGTCGCCTAGAGATTTTGTTTTCTTAAGGTCCATTGCAGGCCATTGGCAATGTTACTATTCCACAAGAACAGAACTTAATTTATCTATCGGTTGATATAGAAAAAAATTGAATTTCAATTAGTTTTTGTGAAGAAATTAACGATTCGCTGATTTTTCCGCGAATAGGCGAACTATCAAAGTTTATTCACGTTCCACACAATGTAGTACGCAATCCACATTCGCGAGAGTTTAAGCTCACAATTCTGTTGTTTTGTTCTTGGTGGTCGGTCAGAGCTCGCTAATGACAAGTAAAATTCGCAGATTGCCGTGACCAGGAAAAAAATGGCTGTAAATGTCAAAATTAGCGAACATTCGCTCTTTCGCATTCGCAGGTTGGAAATGTGAATGGACATTTAGATGAACGATTTACGAAAAAAATCATATTTCGTCACTGGTTTCCAAGATACATATTGTCAGGGATTTTTGGAAATGACTCGAAAATAGCGGTGAAGTCAAGAAACTCTCGACAATGATATTATTTTCATTTTCCATCTATTGTGAATCGGTCTGTTTGTCTAGTAGCTTCAACCACAACCACAATTTTCCTGCAAGTGTTTGTAGTGAATGCACAAACCATATGCGTGTGGGAGTAAGAAGTGAAACACAACATGAAATGCCTTCACACATTGCATGACAAATAATTACAAAATAACAGTGGAAGGGGGGGAGATAGCAATTCCATTCCTCAGCAATTCAATTCTACCCAAATACATCGACAAAAAATAATGAATTTAAAATCCAACTTACCCGCTAGCTTATCACATCGCTCCCCCTTATTTCACAGCGCGATAACCCTACACGACACAACACACACTCTCAGTCTCATCCCTTTTATGCGCTTCGGCTACGGTGTGGAATGTTTATTTTTTTGTTTTTTTTTCAAAGCAATTCCAACTCAATTACCCTCCGCATTCCAAGTGAAATTCTCCGGTTGCGACAAGCGCCCGAAATATTATTTTCTCCTGTTACTCGGCGGTGTTGGAATAGCTTTAAAAATCCCTCAAATTCCGCAACTCGCAACGCCAGCTGTTGGAAATCTCTTTCGCCGGACTGAATTGACGTCGAATGCCGGCAAATTCACTGACCCAGCATGCGGCGCGCTATGCTGGGATAGACATTAAAACCAATGGATGGCATGGCATTCCAAGCGTTCCCAAAGCGCGATAAGTCTCGCGCGGAATCTTTCGAAACACGTCACCGCCATTTTTATTAACAGGCGATGATGGGTATCAGGCAGTAGCGGTGCTTGGTCAAACAGACGAACAAAAATCGCTTGCCTCCGAAACCGCCAATTTTTCGATACATATCCATAATTCTGTGCGCAGATGTCGAACGAATGTGAGTGTGTTTGTGTGACTGCGATGTGTTTGGTTATGTGTCGCATCATCCGCCAACACGCTCCCATACTACTCTACTCCTACCCGATAGCTATAGATACGTAGATACTTTCGTTGGCGAACGAATACCTACTGCTTCTATTTATTTCACCCAGCAATGTCAGATATTGGCGCGAACACAACCATGCGTTGCAGGTTTTCGTTTGTTTCTTGTCGGATAGTGGCTACAATTGCTGAGGAGCTGGTAGTTTTCGTGATGAAACGCGACGACTCGTTTCACTTTCGTTTTCGATTTTTCGACAGTCGACAGTTGCGGCGAGATTGGTGAAATAGTAGTTGCGAAACCACTGAATGGTGCAGTTTGGTTTTTAAAATGTGCGCCAAATATAAGTTCGAGTGTTGATGCGAGTTTGATTGGATGCGAGCCTGGTATGTAGATACTCGGTATTCCGCAATGGAGGTCGTTTGTTTGTTGGTTCGGTTCTGCTGGTTGAAATTCGTCGTGGGAGTGAGTGTGAGTTGGTTTCAGGCAAAGTGTATCTACCACCGCATGTACCTGCCATACATACGTGTAGATACATTATAGATAGATGCGAATGGTATTTGTACGTATATTTTTGTAGAAGTAAGATGTATCTTTACAGTAAATGCATCTAGTGCCAGCATTGACTGAAGCGGACTAGGAACGAAGGGCATTTTATTTCATTTCAGTAAAAAAGAAATATTCCGTCACTCGTTTATGACCAGGAAAAATAGTTTTTTGAATTGAACTTGAAATTTAAAAAGATTTTATGAACGCGATGCTAGTCTAGAAATTCGATATTCTTTATAGGAATTGAAAGGAGATTGGTAGGTAGGGACAGCGGCGGTTGAAAAGCACTCAATTAATACAACGAATACTTTTTGCAACTACAATAATATTTCGAAGTGTTCTTGAAAAAAATATCTAAAAATCAAGATATATAAACCCAGCACTTGAAGTTCAAGGAAGGTATGTTAGTAGTTCGTAGCCCGTTAGCCTGTTTCAGCCGACGTTGGTCAACTTCAATATACATATATAGATATATGGTACTTCTACCTATATCTCAGTAGGTAGAGTATATTATTTGTAATGGAGCGTTTTAAGGAGCTTTTTCTTTGAATCTTCCCTTGAGCTATGCAGGTTTGAAATTAGAAATCAGTGAGCTAATATGTATGTATATAGGAGTTAGCTAGTAAGCTAAGAGCGTTTACACTGAAGCTAATCAAGAATACTTACCTGCGTTATAGGTATTGGGAACCATGATAAGAAATAGAATTATTAAGGCAACACTTGGTAACAACAGTTCGACTAAGACTGTAAAAACAGAAACTCCTCAGGGTGGCGTTCTCTTTCCTCTATTAAAGTTAATGGTCATGAACAAAAGGGAAAGTTTCAAGGTGGTTGCCAAGGACTGCACGCAGTATCCGCTCTGTTCGGATTTCGTCCTGGCTGGCAGTAACAAATGCCTGGTGTTTAAGAAAGCTCTAACCAGCATAAAGCGGTGAAAATTTCCCAAATAAACCTTAACCATTGTGAGACAGCACAAGACTTGCTGACAAATCGCCTTAATAAATGAGCAGTACAAAGCTCTAAATGGGAACAACTGGACAAGCAACAGGGTAAACATGGCAGCGATATGGTATTGTGGAAACCACATCTTTCAGAAGATCCGCAAACCAGGAGATGGCTTTAAACTGCCTAGATGAAGTTCCAGAATTTGCTGGATGAGATCGTAGTCGACGGGCGATGAAAAACTAAAGTAGTTATTGTTGGTGAGTTCAAAGCATGAGCATCAGAATGGGAGCGCAGAACCAAAGACTCAAGGCGACGAGCTTTTCTCGAAACATTTGCATTACTATTTATAAACCTAGTGAACAATGGTGGAAAAAAATAACATTCCGAAAGGCTAGTCTATTATAGACATTACGTTCGTGAGTAGCTCTCTAAATCGAATCACAAACTGGTGGGTCAGCGAAGACTATACCCATAGCGAGAATCAAGCTATAATGATCAAAATAAAAAAGAAGAAACGCCGAAATCGTTCGAAGCTAACAAGAACGAAATGGAAAGATAATGTTTTCGACAGATAAGTGTTTAAGAAAGTGATCGACACTCAACGCCTTAGACATGAGCCAGTTCAAGAACTGTCGCTGCTGCTGACGGCTATGGTGACAGCGTGCGATGCCTCCATCCCAAGAAAAAGACCCTGCCTCTAGAGGCAGGCCAGAATACGATCAAAAACCAGCGACATTTCAAAAAGCCAGGAAGGCCTTAAAAATTGCTATTAGAGACAACTTATATGTCCTACTATGCTCGAGAATATCATCACAACAGAGTTCCCGCAACAACCAGCAACTACTCTCCAAATGGACAGTGCAGCGTTCAACGAAGAAATCCATCAGTAACGCCAGAGGAACTGCATCCAGCGTGCACAAAAATTGGGGATAGTAAAGCAGCCGGAGCGCCTTCTTCATATCGATTTTGAGTACAGTGGGCAAAATATTCGAGAAATTTAGCTGAGGAAGGAGGCACTCTCAGAATACCAGTTTGGGTTCTGAAAAGTCCGATCAACACAATAAAAAATGGTGGTAGATATCGCTACTCCCGCTACAAAAGGAAGTAAATGGCGGTGGGGAACAAAAGTACTGCGTCGCAGTTACGCTTTACATCAAAAATGCATTCAATTCAGCAAGTTGGTCATGTATAATGGACGCTCTTGTAAGAATGAATCATTCGTGTTCTTAGGTGGCGCTACAACTCGGGGTGAACCTGGCCAATCACAAGCGTTTCTAGTTAGCCCGGTCCTTAGCTAATTGTCTCCAGTTGCGCACTCCAACCCGGTTGAGGTCTTCTTCTACTTACGCGCGTCACCTAAGGCGAAGTCTTACTCTACAGCGTTGTCTCTCCGGGTGCGATTCGAAGAGTCGGAGCATTTGTGTTCATCCGCTCTACATGTCCTAGCCATCGTAAACGACTGATGCGTAATTTTTTGACTAGATCGATGTCGCTGTACAGCTCGTATAGTTCGTCGTTGAATCTCCTTCTCCATAACCCGTCAACGCAAATGAGACCGAAAATTTTACGAAGAATCTTTCTCTCGCAGCGAGTGAGGTTATCTTCATCCATTTTAGATAGAGTCCAAGCTTCAGCGCCTTAAAGCAAGACTGGGATGATCAGGGTTTTATACAGAATCTCCTTAGTTATTCGGGATAGTGCTCAACTACTCAATTGCCTTCTCAGCCCAAGAAAATAAGGATTGCCAAAAGTTATTCTTCGTTTACTTTTTGAAAGAATGAATACGCCGAACTATATTCTTAGCGTAATATGGAGATACTTTAAGAATAGATAGTTGAGGTATGAACGATGAAGGCAGTAAATACTACAATGTGCCGGAAGGCGGTCCGCAATGATCGGTGTTAGGTCCCATTCTGTAGAACATCATATATGACAATGAATGCCAAACATCGGTAGACCTAGATATAGTTGTAGAGTCCTAGTGCCCAGAGTAGTAAGTTCAGCACTACTACACGCATCACCAGCATGAATTGATGCTAGGCTACAAGAGAATCAAGACGGCACCTATCAACTGTCTACAGACTCAGCCCTATAAGGACAATTTGCGCCTGCAGTGTCGAAGGAAACGGCACATGTCGTAGCTGGCATTGTACCCATCGATATACTGATCGAAGATATGAAACGGGTATTCATCAGGAAACTCGTGAATCGACAGCATGGAGGAGCTTTTGAAGCAGAAGAAAGGGCGATCTCAATGGCAAAATGGCAAAACCGAAGGGATGACAGGAAGATGGACACACAAATTCATTTCCAACATAGAATCCTGGGCGAAAATAAAGTTCCTAACCGGTCATGGTGGATGCAGAAAATATCTACAAAGATTCGGACGTAACAGCTCGCCACTTTGTCCGTTCTGCAAGATGCAGGAATGAAACGTAGAACGCTCTAGTACTGTAGTAAAGCTTTCAACCAAATACATATGAATGAAAGAAGGGAAAATTGAACAAGGACTAAGACACAACTATGTATACCGACGCATGGCTAAAAAAATTGACTGCGGAGTAGGCCCAGGCATTTTTTAGGATAAACTGTATGTGTCGAACTGCTTTGGTTTTCAGAACTATCACAATGTTTTCCATACGGAGCTTCTTGTGATTCGTGAGGCTTGTCAAGTACTGAGAAAATTTACGACAAAATACTGCTACATATGTTTACTGATAGCCAACATAATCCAAACTGATAGAGCAATGCTATAAGGAACTCTATTAATAATAATCAATAACCACCATCATCAGGATAAGGTCAGCCCTTAAAGTGTCTCTATCGGAATGAGTCAAAGTCCCACTAGGAGTTGTTAATGGTAAATACACGCAATATTGCGAGATGAACACACCAGGGTACCGACATAGATTTATTTACCATCGCCAAAACATTGGCAAACAGGGCAAACAGTAGGGTCAATAGTACGAAGAGAGTCTCGATCTACAGGGATCGATGTAGTACTAGGTTCTGGCATCTACTCATCTCAACCCGAAATTGCACGCTCATTAAGCGGAAGTTTTACCAGTTCAAGAACCAGCACGAGAATTAGGTAATCGACATTTAAAGAGTCATCGAACAAGAGATTTCTCTTTAAATTTCGCGCCATTGTTGAGCTGTCTACATTCAACTACCCCTGCGATAACTTTTGATAAGTACAAACTAGGGACGAACAGGCGTATGAGTATGCCCAAACCAAGGCCGAACCGGGAAGACGGTCCACGAAGAATTCCATTTCGGAGACCTGGGCGATCTATCAAGAAAACTACCACTAATAATTTATAACAATGTCGGGATGTATGTATGTGACCATGCAACCAAGCTAAATAGATATCCTGGATAATAACGAGAAGGAGTATCTATTTCACTTTCACTGCGCAGATGCCCGGCCCAGAGAACGTGCGTTAATAAAATCCTTAAGGACCGTAAGGAGATGCCTCCAAAGGAATTAAAGAACTAATCCTTTTTTCTTCAGGTTGATTTTTTTAAATCGAATAAAAGAAAAAATTCCATTTGAAAATATGTCAAGCGATTTATGTACTTAAATCAGTGACAGTTACCTTAACTTCTTTTGACATAGATTGCTAAATATGAATGTCGTTTAGTGCTTTTCGATTAACCTCAAAAAATTCGTGGTAATAACAAGCAATATCAGTTCTTTCATCAGTTTTATTGCACTTAAGACTGTACTCGAAGCAGTGTGGTAACTGTCAGTTAAAAGGACATCCATAAAGGATACTCACTGCTTTCTTTCTTGGCATCACTTGAGTTAGTTCTTCGCAGACTTACCTCATACTTATGGAGATACACTCCGATGGATGCAACAGATACTCGACTCCTAGTTGGATACTTGATTATAAGTAGTTGGACTGTTTCCTACTGAAGCAACGCAGTCACACCGAACATTAGTATCCAAAAGTATCTTTGTATCTATACATTCGAATTTTTTGCTGGGAGAGGGTTAGCATGGCTTTTTTTTTTTGATTTTTCATATAAATCAGAGAATCATTGTAAAAAAAAAAGCGAATCCGACGAGCGACATGCGTATGTGCATGCAATTCGTTTGGGTGTTGTTATGAGGACATGCGATGTGTTGTACGTGTACCACCCGGCCCCATGCTACCGCAAGTGCCACTATTTCATTTTGAAAAAGGTTGGAGGAGAAAGCGCAAAAAAACGCACCACCTACCTACCTTCATGCCAGTCCACTTCACTCGACGATGGGATATGTGTGTTTGGAGGTTCAGTGGTGTTTTTTTTTTTTTGTTCATAGCCTCGAGGGGCCGCGTAGGCCTTTCCACGCAATCAGCGACGACTGACATTTGGCATCCATAATCGCTACAACGAGTATTGTTGCTCGGTTTGATGTTATTGTAGCGCTGACACACGCGACTGACACAGATAAGGCAAATGTGATGATAGCGGGTTGTGGCGGGAAAAGCACCAGCACATTGTTGGCGATGACGATGATGATGATGATGATGTTGATGATGATGATGATGATGAAGGTGAGCAGGCGGGCATAGCCAGCTGGTTGTTGGCGGCAAAAATATAATCAGCGGGCCCGCTAGAAGCGCTACGGCCAGACTGGTCGGATGACTGAGTCAGAAGAACTGTGGGGCTCTAGAGCTGGTTGGGTTGGTTGGGCGACTGGTTGACTGGGTGAATCAGATTGACCACCTAACGATGGTGGTGTGGTGCTAGTGCTTTTTTCATGTTGATGTTTTTTTTTACCCGTGCTCGTCGTTTCTTTTTTTTTTTTTTTTTTCACTCTCACTTTTAGTGATAAGTTCTGTTTTTTTTTTGCCCGCGCGCTGCCTTTTTCATTTTTTTTGTTCATGAGCTTGGCGCTGCTGACCGAGCAGCTGTTGATTTTTCTGTGCACCTAGTAGTTTATATATTTTATTGTTAATATTAACACAAAGTTGTGCAGTGGAATTTGTTTATAAACAAATTTCGTTTTCATTTGTTAACGAATATGTCTAAATTTACCGAAATTTAGTGTGTTTTCACTTTTTTTTGGCCCGCATGCCGAAGCGGTAGCTCCGCCAATTTGTTCTGTGACCCGGGTTGTATTTAACAATTAAAACGGTTTATTGTTGTTGAAGGGAGAAGATTATTGTATAAATTTGTTTAATGGAAACATTTCCATGTTTTCTAGGGATTACATGAGGGCTTTGCTCGCGCTTGTCGACCACCAGTGGTTGATAATTTGTGGCTAAAACGGTGATGATTGCGCGCGATTTATGTGGTACTTTAGCACGTGCCTGATGGGAATACTGTTGACGGGATTGCGTGTTTTGTTGTCATTCATTAGCGATTTTGTTTTGTACATTAATTCGGATCATGATCAGGTTTCTGCGATGAAGAAGTGGGCTTTCAGATGCCTTAATTCTGGACGAAGTGGTGTGTTTAAGGCCAGGAAAACCTGATTAAGCAGTCGCCATAAAAATGGCTTTCTGAGTGACTTTCGATGTCACTTTATCGATGATAACCATGAAGTGTCGTAAAACGTAAATAGATATGACTTTGGTCTATAAATCTTATGTCTAAAAAAAAGGCTAAATTAATACTTCGGAAATGCCAATCTAGTAATTTGCAATGTTGACAACGACGGATACTCGATATTTCACAACAATTTGACCTAATCTGGATTTTTGGACGACAATGAAGAAATTAAAAAGGAAGTGGGTTTTGAACGAGTTCTTACAAAATGCCTGTAACTTGCTTGCTTACTTCCAGTTGATCTAGGAACTTCTGCATCCACTCAGTCTCGAGATAAGAAAATGTTTTACGTCTTGGCAATCTTGTTCGACTCTAGGTAAAATGTGAGTAAATCCACCAACAAGTCTTTCAAGGTTAACTGCCTGCCTTTAGATTTACATGCCAAGGGGGTGGGCGACGTCGAATCCCCAGGGTAAACTCGATATTTAAAGAAGTCCCACAATAGCGATTCGCACTGTCGAAGTCCCCTTTTATACGTCAAAGGTTAGACCAGAGTGGCATTCTCAATCGTCATTAAAATCAACATTTCTAATAGACAAGGAGATAGATTGGCTCTTCTCCTCATCAACCTGGAGTTGCAGAAAGCAAACTCACGTACATTCATACTTCAATTAGAAGGACTATCGTCACCAAGTCCAGACATCATCGCAAATCCAAACCAGCTGTAAAAGATTCCTTCATCCAGATCGAGCGAGCGGTACAAAAACTGGGGCTCCACAGTAATGATGGAAAGGCAAAGTGGCATCTTCCGTGAAAAGAACTCCTAGCGTCGGTCAAACCATCACGGTAGTGGAGCACTACATTCAGTCAATAGTAGCAGCTGATAACAACGTCGAAGAAAAAATACGCTGGCGGCTGCTCACTACTAACAAAACCTACTACAATCTGTCATGGCTATTCAAATCCAGAAATTTCATCATCATAAATCATCTAGAATACTACTGTACAAGACTATGGTCTTACTGACGTATAGATCCTAGATTTGGGTGGTCAGCAAAAAACATTCTGAACTCTTACCCGTTTTCGAGAGGAAAGTCTTAAGGAGAATTGTTGGCCCCGTATATGGGTTTAGGGCAATTCCAGAAACGATACAAACATGAATTGTTTGCGATTTACGTCGAAGCAGATATCGTAATCAAAAAAAAATTCAGTAGACTTTGGTTTAAGGGCACAGTGCCTCAGTGGGTAGTGCATTGGGCTGTTGAACGGAAGACTCCATGTTAACGGTGGGAAGGATATCGTAGATAAGGACGCTCTGTGAAGGAAGCCTTGACCGGATTCCTTTTGTAGTCCTGACGATGATGAGTGACGAAAAATGTGTTCTGCTGATTCTTCGTTCTAGTGGCACATTCTGCATTTGTTATCCCATAGGTTAGGTTAGGTAAGTGGGTGCCTTGCGACAGTGTCACTGCTCACTTAGACCACAGTTCGGGTCCATTGTGCCCAATCATTTAATCCTGGAAACCTATAAGGTCTGCTATTGGAACCACCCAGATAATCATATGAATCTCAGGAGGTCCGTCAGCTCTACGTTACCCAAGTCCTCCAAATCCGAGAAGAATTAACTGCCAAGAGTCCTCATTCTTCTGACGGATAGGGCAGGACAGTCGCACAGCAGGTGATGAACTGACTCAATTTCTTCTTCGTTCCTGCAGCTTCTACAGAAGTCATTATGTAGTACACCGAGTCGCTCCGCTGAAACGACCCGTGCTTTATAACGACTCAGTTTCACCAGAGAAGTTGATCTCTTCTTGCTGATGCCCGGCCATAGGGCCTTGACTGTTGCCTGTTGACTGACATGTTTCCAGATGAACCAAGCGACTATTTGCTCGACCGATGGCTTCATCCTCTATTTTCTTCCGTAAGGAACTGATTGGGGTTACTACAAAAGGGAGGGCCTGCAATAAGTGCAGCGCCGACCCTTTCCTAGCAAGTTCGTCAGCCCTTTCGTTTCCTACGATATCCATATGCCCTGGTATCCAACAGATGGTCACCGCATTAGCTCTAGATATGTCATTCAAGAGCAATTTGCAGATCTTCACAAGCCTTGATCTGATTATAGCGGAGTCCAGAGCCTTAACGGCTACCTGGCTGTCTATATACACAGTAATCGTTCTGCCAACGATATAATCTTAGCAGCCTGTATAATGGGGGTCATGTGATCAGTTTCTGACAAACAGCTGGTAGTTCCCCATCGGGACAAAATTGAGACATTTTGTTATCCCATAGTCATGAGGTGTTTTTTTGACTTGACAGTGTCATCTTGGGACTATGTATGTGAATCTGACTTCTACTTAGTTCTAGGAGTTGTTCCGTTCTTGTATGGGAGATGTTTAGTAAAAACATTTTTTATTAGTCAGTTTCCAGTGCATAAAATAGTCTTGGCACCATGAAGGTCAATGCAAATCCTTTACTCGCTAGTACATAATGGGTGTCTGCCATTTCATTGCCATTCATCTTTAGTAGCAGCACTTTCAATTGCTGCATCTACGAGTAAGTACGTCATGCGTTAGGGGCGATTCTTCGTGGAATTTTCAACTATTTTCAATGGATGGATCATTAAGGGGCTATTCATCTGAATCTGTCGATACTTATGATAACAAGTGGCAATACTGCTACCTACGTTTTCATGTTTGCTGTAATTAAGCGTATGTGGGCGCATTCTATATCCTTGAAGGATAATTGGAAAAATTCATTCCTTAACTCTTCTGTTTCCATTTCATTATCATCGAAGCTGATAAGCGGCCATAATACTATCACTAGTAATTTGGACTACATTGTCCCCTCTCTGTACTTAAACGTCAAATATAAAACCAGGATTTCTAGCAGAAGTGCTTGGGAATCGGGAGAAATTCTAAATGAATCTGCGACAGAGATTTACACAGACGGATCCAAGACAGCGTCTGGAACAGGGGCCGGAGTTTACATCACTCGACTGCCGGACCACTGTAGTTTTTTTCAAGCAGAAGTCTCAGCAATCCATGAAGCCGCGACCTGTCTTTCGATTAACTCCATAGAGTGCAGCGCTATTGTTTTCTATATTTGTAGATAGTCAAGCTACGATAAAAGCCTTGGAATAGTCAATAATTCGATCCAAGTTGGTAAAGGAATGCCGCGGGCTCTTAACAATACCGCTGTTAGGTGCGACGTATCCCTATGCTGGGTTCCAGACCACAGGTATATTTCAGGCAATTGTAAGGCGGACGAGCTAGCTAAGGAGAGTGCAGACAGAGACCTCCCTGACAATATAGAGGAACCGTCAATACCTATGAAATCGATAAAATTCCAATTAGATACCGAAGCCATGGCAAACAGTAGGTGGTACAATATCGGCACATGTCTCTCTTCTAAACACATTTGGCCAGAACTGGATTATAGGAAACCAGTAGACTTATTTCCGGCAATAGGATAAATCTTAGAAAGATAGTTGGCGCGCTCACAGGACACTGCCTGGTAGGCAGATGCGCCAGAAGGCTTGGTGCCCCCTTCAACGATTTCTGTAAAAGCTATAAAGATTAGGAAGAGGGGGAAACCATGGCGCATCTTCTTCTGTCGGAAAACTCTAGGCGAATACTTCTTCGAAGATCTAAACGTTCTAGCCAGACTAGACTTAGACAATATACAAACCTTTGTCACCGGGTCAAACTGGTTTAATGACTAAACAGCGAACCAAACCCCTTCGGCATGGATTTACACCGAAACTGGTTGTCCTGCCTCCTGTCCCATCTGGGAAGACTCCATGTAGGTGCCCGGAGCTTATAATCCGGTTTTTCCATAGTGGTATCGCATTCTTTCATTCTTTCAACCAACCCAATCCAAAAAAAATAAATAAGGCACTCCACTAGTATGATGGATAGCTGAAGGTTGCAAGGAACGAACATTGACTTGGGCCACTTTACTATGTACGTTGTTGACATATGTAACATGACTACAATCGCCAAAGTCTTTTCCGATCTCAGTCTTCAGTCTCTAAAGACAACAATTTCCACCAGCATTAAGTACCGAAGACTCCCATCAAAGATGTCGTCGGTTTCTTTCGACAGGGTACACCGACTTCTCAAAAGGAAAAAGAAGGAACATTAGCAGCGCGCCATTGAAGATGTAGAGAGATGCGATTCGAGGAATGAGTTTCTACAGTTTTACCTGAAAGAACATGTCAAGACTGTACTCACAAAGCCAGAACCAATGTTGACGATATGGAAAGATTACTCCTGTAGACTGTGTAATGGCAAAGATGACCAAAATCAGATAGTCAAGCTGGAGGGGGTAATATAGTGATATCTAAGCTAAAATCCAATAAAACTGATGCCCTGACTGCCGAGTTATTCAGAGCAAGAAGGGATAACTTCGTAAGGAACATGCACCAAATAATCTGCAAAATTTGGTCGGCAGAAAGTATGACAGATGAATGGAACCTCAGCATTGTTTCCTCAACGTCCTTTACAAGATCATATCTGCTGCATTGTGTGAATGTCTAAAAGCCTTATTGTTTCATGTCAGTGGGATTTTAGGCCAGGAAAGAGCTTTCAGGAAAGAGTTTTCACACTATGGCAGAATTTCAAAAAAAAAAATATCAAAAATTTCAAATCGATACCCATCACCATTTATCGATTGTATGACCGCTTATGACAGATAATGCAGTCAGGACGAACTATACCGAGCCATTTTTAGATTTGACATCCAAACTTATTGGATTGTGTGCAGGATGACGACGGAGAATGGACTCTACTCTAGTAAGGCCGTAAAAGACCTTACCGAGACCCTTGATGACGGAAAAAGACTTAGATGAGGCAACGCGCTGTCATGCAGTTTCTTAAACATCGTTTTGAACGTACACGCCATCATCAGAGACATAGTCTTCCAAAGGCTTTTTTTTTGTAGTAGTATTTAAGGACTTTGTCTAGCTAGGACCCCTATAAATTCAGACAATGATACCAGCGCTAAGATCAAACGATTAACTTTTGTCAATCGGTGCTACTTTGACCTAAAAAGACAATTAAGTAGCAGCGCCCTCTCTCGAGGTACTTCAGTAACCCTATACAAAACTTTAATCATCCCAGTCCTGCTTTACAGTCCAGATACATGGACCATGTGAAGAAAGGAAGACGTCGCTTTCGGTTTTTATGAGAAAAGAAATATCGTACTACGGGTGATTTTTGATCCAGTCAGAGTGGAGAAGACGATACAACTTTGAGCTAAATGGCGAGACCGATATGGTCAAGATTGCCCATGCAATGACTAAGATCTCTGGGTCATGTAGAATGCATGGGTACAATGCTCCGAGACCGAGATTATTCGAATACACTTCAGAGGCACCGCTTTTAGAGATAGACCTCGCTTAAGGTGTGACGCATTCGCATTCGCATTCAAGTGGATAGGGAACTCAATCAGAGGCTAGAGAGGTTTGTTGGTTGACCCTCTTATATGCCAAATCAACAAATACAAACAAATAAATTTTTGGCGCAACAGGTCCATGGGACCCAGGGCCTAGCTTCTCACAACCACTCGTGCTGTGCGTGTTATATTCTTCACACGAATGGAAGGGACCTACTGTTTAATGCCGGATCCGAACGGCAGTTTTTTGTTTTGAGAAGCTTTTTCATGACAGTATTACTCTCGGATGTTTGTCAGACGCTCGCGAGAGGTGGGGCCGTGAAAGAAATTTTAGGTGTTGTTTGGGGATTGAACCTGGGACCCCTCGCTCCGTAGACCAACGCACTAACCACTTGAGCCACGGCGCCCACCAAAGCCAAATCAAAGTCTTTAAAAATATTTGCTTTATCACCCGTCACTTTGGTTAACATTGTCAAACAATAGGTGTGTCTCTGTCTCTTTAAAATTTTACAACAAAAACTGGTTCGCGAAGTTATTTCGACTAGATTTGAGCAATGTGCGAGAATGCTCTAAGCCTTTATGATGCCTTAGCGGCCTTCAGCTTTCCAAAGATGTCAAATGGAAAAAGGCGCATAGGTCTATCCAATGGACAATCTAAGGCTGAAGGCTTCTTTTTGGTCGAAGGGCTTCATCAATAAAGGTAAATCGATAGCTTTCTGATACGGTGTTGAATATTCAGTCTCCAGCTGAGTGGTTTTTTATCGGGAATAACCTAACCCACAAGTTTCTGGCGTAGTCCTCGAATTGCAATTTAATGTCTTTGAGTTTTGAAGAAGTTGTACATAGTACAAACCCGTATCTACTTGTGAACAATACTATTTTGGACTTAAGAATAGAACCAACACTATCCACTTTGTGGCTCTCTATAGAATATATGGAATACATGGAAAGTACGGAAGTCCTTGCTACAGAGGAGCCACAAATGTGGTACTGACTACGTACTTCTTTTCACCTTGCACCTGCACCTACTATGCGATAATGAAAAACCATCGAACATAAATGAATCGCCTACAGAGTTCATCAGTCGAGCGCACACTCATAAACCCAGACCAATGGTAATTGGTGTTTTATGTGCAAAATTAACTGCCCAATAAGAATGCGTTAATAAACATTTATTTCACATTTGGAACAGGAATTCATAAAAGACAGTAAGGTACCTAGCACTGAATCGAAACTCTTCATCGAACATTGGGCAGGTACTAGTCCAAATTAATAGAAAGTAGGTACCTACTCCGTCTTCCACAATTAAGGGATGATTGGGGCAAACCTACATTCAATAACAAATACCACACTTCTCTTTCCCTTCACCAAACATATTGCGAAGGTACGTACGTCATTAATAAAATAATTAAATAAAAATTTATATGACTTCCCGTCCATTCGCACCCATTTATCGCTCGTGAAGTGCAAAGTGCCGGACAGTTGAACAAACTGAGACCGATTGCCACAACTCAACCAATAAAATCGATTTCTTGGAATCGTTTTGAAGGCATCGACTCGTTCGACTTTTACCAGGCTACCATAAATAAACGCTGGCATTTCCAATCATTCGATAAAACCATGAAGAACGCATCGAACCGAACATTAACGTACCAGCTAACCGGCGGCGGTTGGCTACTCGTCGTCGTTCAATGTACATACCATGGCTGTCTGTTATCGGATGAAACGTGCCTGTTTTCCGACTTTACCTTTGCACGTATTATACGATACCAAATGCTGCGCACTTGCCCTGCCTGCCGACTGCCGTCTGCCTCCACACCGATCCCTCTCTTCCACTGTCTGGCATAGTGTGTGCAATAGGTACTTGAACTGTATCACATAAATAACCTATCGATGAGAATGGGAATATGCCAGATACCTACTGTCTGCCGTACACAACTGTGTAGTACTTTCTTCTGTTATCAGAGTGATAGTGCGCAGGGGCTGATATTATGTTGGCAAGCCAGCCTGTGTACAAACACCAATGCCCACTTTTGGAGGGATATTGATTTTCGAAATGAAATTTTATAGGAAGTATACCTACTGCTGAGAATGAGTCTCTGTTCCAAATTGGAAACTTCGGGTTCGAAACGCCACTTGCGAAGGTCGAATTCCTCGTTTTTCGTTGGAAGAGGTGTTTTTTTTTTTTTTGTGTGTGCGTAGGTGTTTGGAGAAATGTACTTCCTCGTCTACTTGTCGTATCTGTTCGGGATTTTGTATAGTAAATGTTGCTGAGATACATAGATACATATGTAGATGCATAAGTATGCGAACATGTTATGAACTAAGGATAACATACATACATTGGAAAATTAAAATGAAATAATTCTGTTGATAGATGGAGGATTAAACGAAATACAGAATGGTCCTGCACCGGGAGAAACGTCCTGAATTTGCTTTTTTGATTGGACGGGCAATTGCGTTAAGTGGAAGTAAATTTAAATGAATTGACAAAATTGTTACTCTTCTTCTCTGCTGTACCAAATCTGTGTATTATGCATCCAATAACTAGCTGTAGCTATGCTAGAATTCGCTGATGATTTCTATGGATGAATTGAGTTTTTTATGTACTAAGAGTATCCCCAATCAGGAAAAATGAACGAAATGCATCCAATAACGACTTGAAACATAATTTCATTTAAAAAGAAAACATACAGAAAAGTTACGATCTGTAGTAGGCGTGGCACTGTTACATTTCACCTCAAGTATTCCATCCTATGTAAAAGGTAGAATGCATGGCTCTTAGCATATAAATATGGTATCAGAGCAGCTAAACTAAGATCACGCCAAAAATTCTGCGAATCGAAGAGAACGAAAACGAGGCCGCAAGGTTCCGAAAAGTACTATCCAATGCGTCCATGCGTCCTCGGATACAGCCAGGTATCTCTGGAACTACTAATGCAAACTCACTTACCCGGCTGAAAAGAAGCAATCCCTAGCAGGACTTAAGTACCTTTAGTAAATCCAGAAGAAGAAGTGATATCCAACATTATAAATGAAGACAAAGTGGCATGATCTATAAATTCATGCAAACACTTTAAATCTGCAGGACCTGATGAAATTGAAACAGTCCCTTAATCCGATGGTACTCTACCTCGTGTACACCTTTTCAAGCAGGAAAATCTAACCACTCTACCAATAAAGACTATAGTCGCCAATTAGTCGCTCTAGGGGTTTTTTTTTTCAAAAACGACGACGACGCGACTCCAGGACGATTCTGACCTTCATCTCAGAGGAATGATAAAGTCCCAAAACCTACAATGTTAAGCGCAACACGCCTACCTTCCAGGTAAATTGGTGGAAAGCGTTCTCCATAGTGAGGTCAGCATTCTTTGGATGCGAAAGAATACCTACACTATGACAGCGTTCCTTGACATTGAGGGAGCTTTGAATAATGTAAAAACGAACTCAATAGTGAAAGCCTTGGAAGATTTGACAGTAAACAAACCCGTCATAAACTGGGTTAAAAACTTGCTTAACTGCAGGATCATCAACTCAGCTATCGGGCGTAGTTCTGTAAAAAAATGACAGCAAGAGGCACGCCACAAGGAAAAGTCATCTTTTCACTGCTTTGGCTCCTTAAATTCAAACAAATCATTAGAATCTTCAAAGAGAAGAGCATAAAAATTGTAGCTTATGCAGACGGCTTAGTAGTAAATTAAAGGTAAATTCTTGCCAGCAATCATTGAACTAATGGAATCTGCTCTCAAAGAATTCTCTGTGTGGCCAAAACAGAACGGTTTGGGGGTCAATCCTCAGAAAACTGAACTTGTTCTGTTCACTAGGAGAAGAAAGATACCCGACTTCACACTATCAAAACTAGATGGCACCACAATAGATCTCTCATATGAGTCAAAATTCTAGACTCGGCGACATTTTAGACTCGAAGTTATCCTGGAAAAGAAATGCTGAAGAAAGGACAAAAAAAAACGAGTTCTCTATGCCTGTAAGAAGGCCTTTGCGAGAAGGTGGGGATTGCAACCATTCACTGGATGTACAGAGCAATTATCAGATTCATCATCTTCTGTGGCTCCTTAGTCTGATGGACAGCAACGGGTATAAAGCGTTATATGAAAGAATTCTATAAAGTACAAAGGTTTGCAGGACTCTTCAACACGAGAGTTGTGAGAAGCATGCCATAAGCAAATTGAGGAGTTCCTCCGCTGCTATAGAACGGGGCAGTACATTAGAGGAGTCTTATAACTGAAGCAAGGTCAGTCGAATCTTGAGCTGGCACGTAGACATACACGAAGTGATGAAACTCTACTTAATGATGGTAATACGTTGCTGTGTGAAACCCATGTCAGTGGCCAAGATAGGTTAGAAACCCACAATAGATGGGATGAGACCCGATAAGGCAGGCACTATGGAATCGGATTGGGTGGAATGAAAAATGTGATCGCAACACATCTTGCCACTCTTGATCATGGAAATGCAAAGTCCCAAGAGACAGTCAAGTGGACGACGAAACCTATGAATCTTTAAGCCATCTTAAGGCGATTATGAATTTATGCAAATCCTTTAAAGGTTTGTCGGAAAGTTCTTCTAAATCATGGATAAAGATTTAACGTTATGGGTCTTGGCAACATTTTTAATCCTCTACAAGATCTACAAGATCAATTCCGTCTTGCAGACACTGGCACCATCGAATGGACTAATCTTAGCACCTTTGGCATAGGGATCGATCAAATTGACTAAATAGTGACCTAGACCTCCTATGCAACGCTCATCTAGACGAATTGAATGGTCGAGAGAAACTCAGCATGACAGGGACTAGCAAGGTTGCTGTTTTTCTTGCAAGCCTCTGGCGATCTTCTGTTCTTTAAAACTGGGTGAATCTGTGAAGCCTTTCGCTTCCTTTCAAAGATCGCATCTTTGTCCGGGTGCAATAGGAAATAGCCTTATCCACAATGGAGTGTCGGTTTCAGCGATACACTGGCAAACGGCCCTAAAATCCTCTATCTACATGAATTTGACATAGTCCCTAAGGAAAAAGTCCAGATATGTCAAATCCCACAAATGAGGCGACCAAACTTTAACTTCTATACTTCGATTATTTGGCTAGTTGTGTGGCATGTGGCGACAATTTGTCAAAACCACATACATATGCTCCAGTTCATCCTCTTCAAATTTATACCAAAAATAGTCAACCAACATGGCACCAAACCGTTAATTGATATAGGTGCAATGGCATTCCATGAATGGCTTCGGATTGCTGACCTGACTAAACCCGACAATCTTGCTTATTAACCAAGCTGCTAAGCTAGAAATGGGCCTTGTCGCTGAGAATGTAATCCTTGACTAAATAGCAAGATATACACGGCGGTCCTAAGACCCATTCTTACATACATATGGTTCACTGGTATGGTGGACGGTACTGCAGAAGCAATACCAGCTTTCTAACCTCACCAAAATCCAGAGGGCAGAGTGCATCGGTGTCATGGGATCAATGCAGACAACACCAACAGCGGCAATGGCAATTGATATATACTGGCAATTGATATATACTGTGGCAGTCTGGCGGCTAAAACCGCTGTAAGACTGAGGGAAGGCCGTAAGTGGTCATCGAGCCTGTACGGCCATGCCTCAATTTTGTCCCGAACTACTAGCTGTTTGTCAGAAGCTGATTACATGACCCACACGCAAGCATTTGAAAGGAGATTCGCTATAAGAATTCCTGACCATGAACAAGAAGGAGCTGGCGTTCTATACTGACGGTTCTAAGATGGACATTGGCACTGGAGCCGGAGTTTATTGTGAAGCCCTAGGAATAAACAACTCCTTTAGAATAAACGATGATTGCAGCGTCTTTCAGGCCGAGGTCACAGCCATCATACAGGCTGCTAAGATTATAAGTGAGAGCAATATCTCTGGACTCTGGACTCCGCTATAATCAGATCAAGGCTTGTGAAGATCTACAAATGGGCATCAGCAAGAAGAGATCAACTTCTCTGGTGAAACTGAGTCGTTATAAAGCACGGGTCGTTTCAGGGACAATTACTGGTCATTGTGCCATTGGTGTCCAAGCGGAGCGACTCGGTGTACTACATAATGACTTCTGTAGAAGTTGCAGGGACGAAGCAGAAATTGAATCAGTTCGTCACCTGCTGTGTGACTGTCCTGCCCTATCCGTCAGAAGAATGAGGACTCTTGGCAGTTAATTCTTCTCGGATTTGGAGGACTTGGGTAACGTAGAGCTGACGGTCCTCCCGAGATTCATATCATTATCTGGGTGGTTCCTATAGGTTTCCAGGGTTAAATGATTGGGCACAATGGACCGGAACTGTGGTCTAAGTGAGCAGTGACACTGTCGCAAGGCACCCATTTACCTAACCTAACCTAAATAGCAAGTATACAAGAGTTGAAACGTCAAATAAACCGCATCTAGTCCCTTAATGTCTTCCTTTCACGATTTTCCACCTCAAATATCGCTAATTAACACAATTACGGAGGCTTAACTATAGACACGTTTTTCGACGTTAACTTTTCCTTGGTATTCAAAAATTTTTCTTTTAAATATGAAGTGATAAACAAAATCTATAAAAAAAATTCGGATATATTTATAAAATAATAATTCTACAGTATGTGGCAACACTGTTGTTAGGCAAGAATCCGTCAGATCCTGACTAAGTATACAAGTCAATCAATCTTACATCGACGCACATTTTCAATCAATCGAAACTCTTGTTAATTAAAATATTAGTTACATTACAGTCATTAAAGATACATTTTATTATGCCGTGTCTACACCAAATGAAAACAAGAAACAAGTCCTAAAAAGTGTAACCATTTCAAAACTTTTGCCTCTTTTCTTTTTGGTTTTGCTTCTCTTTTTCAGAACTGTTTTCATTTGGTGTGAACACGGCATTAGGAAATGGATTAATAGCTGAACACATTCATTTCCGATGAATTTTGGCAGTGGTACCACATTCTTGCTCGTAAAATTCAATAAATCAAAGCATTCCACAAGTATTTGCCAACTAAATCCCAAAAAGCCATATAATTGATTACACAACGTTAATCCTCGTAACAAGCTCCCAATAGACGGGATAGACTGAAATAATTTTCTCAGATACATGCAAATTTATTTCTGAATGAATTGGCACAGAAATTCACTTGCTGATACCTACTTACTACTTTATTAGGATATACCTACCCTACTGGGCAAAATCGAACAACACTCCACTGCTACCAAACGTTCAAATTGTGCGACGTACACCTCATAAATATCAGCACTTCATGCGCGGTAACAAGCTTCCACAGTGCCATCGCTGCTGCTTGACTGTGTGCCTTTTATTTTTGGCGGGAACTCTGATGAATTCCCAGAGTTGCTTGTTGGAACGAGATACACTCGACAAGGCTGTTCGACTATGAATGTGTATCTAGTACATACATACATCAGAGCCCATCAAATTTGATATCAAACGTGTTGTTGTTGTTGAATCTGTGGGGGTTATCTTCTCGATGGCGCGCGAGTTCATTATCAAGGTTGGGTTTGTGTGCATGGCAAGTGGAAAACAGAAAATGTCTAAACCACTACTAGGACTGCATGGGCGCCGGATAACTGCTGCCAGTTAAATGTTTGTTTGTTGAACAACAAAATGAATTTGCGAGAGAGTACTGTCGCATAGTGGGGTTTTGCTGAGTACAGTTTTTCTACATTTTGTATCTTTTAGTATATTTTTTCCATTTGGGGGGAAGTTAAATGAACTACAGTTGTAGTAGGTACTTATAAATGGTATAATTTACATGTAGTAGTAATGGCAGGATAAATAGAATAGAATAGAGTAAGACATTCATTCTACTCATGTCCACTCCGTTAAAGGACTTGGTATCGTCAATTTGTGTTGGAAACGAACATGTTTTTCTTATCGGAGTAGGGGAGACTTCATTGCAGCACTCAGATTCAGTAGTGGTTGTTTGTCCTGGTAGGAAGTAATCACTTTTCAGTGAGAGTTCTCTGACAATTTATGAGAACGAGTAGACGCTATGGACACCTACCCAAGTGCCACATCTAGAGACTACATCGGCGGGGAATACGGGTGAAAAGGGCAGGAGATTTAGCGAGACTTGAACTAGAAGAAATTGACGTTCGACCTGTTTCATCGCTCAACCTAATTTTCGCAAGGTCCCTTAGGATAAGAGACTTTACCGACTTTACCGAGACTTGGCGAAATGTGTTTGTAATTTTCATAACCAAGTAGAAACAATCCAATCAGTCTGTTGTCGCTTCTGCCTTAAATACTGGAACGCTTGTGTATTGTAGGTCTCTGACCTGTTGGCCAAAATCAATAGAAAAAGTGGCCGCAGTCTTCAATTCCAAGCTAAACTGGAAAGAGCCTCACAAAACAGCGTTTGGGTAGATTTATTTTGCCTCAATAGTCTATTAAACGACACTTGAGAGTCAGTTTTTGAACCTTGCCAAGATCTAAAGGAGAGCCTGCATCGGGACTATTTAATCCATTAGGATATCAGTAATAGTAGGGCGGAATAACTTCCACTCAGATTTAAGGAGGAGGAGGAGGATGGCTCAAGCCACAATTTTAGGTTTAAGCTTGCTAAGATGGTAGGTGCTATCGATTGACAAAAGATTTACAATCAGATTTCGAAAAACTATCAAGTCACGAAAAAGAGGAACCGGCCTTAAGAGTTTCAAAATTAAAGTCAATACAGAAGCTTAAGTTTGGAAACCGTCATTTAAATTAGAACTAACAACTACTGCAGGGTCTTTCGAGCCGAAGTTACAGTCATGATTGAGACTGTTCAGCCATAATTGAATTGAAAGGACCTATGTACGTAATATTGAGCTAAAAGACCTTTAGAGATTGATGGTCCATACGAAAGAAAGACAATTCACAGACAAAGTGTTCTACTATATTGCCACATTTTTCTCAAGCTTTCCGCTAAGTTATTTGCAGCCCTTTCAGCTGCAGGGCCGATGAGGATTTCTTAGAAAAATCTAATAGCATCCGATTAGTCTGTGTGGATTGCAGGGAGTTATAGCACCAGAGGAAACCCAATCATCAATGAATATCTGGATCGAGGTTGCAGGAAGTTGCGAGTATTTATGTTCAGGTCCTAAGAGATCGCATTTCCGCAACTTGGGACCCAGGCAAGACTCAGTGAATTTAATCTTCGGATTTAAGGAGTATTTGCATTTTGGACTCACTAGAGGCGTTCAGAACTTAAGTTTCTGTTTGAAAGACAGGTTCTTACATGCCGAGAAGTAAAACTTAACCATCCGCCGTGAACGAACATACCACCAAGGGTCTAATGAATGGTGCTGGAGACAGTAGTGAAAGATCAGCTATAATTTTTTGCTAGTTTAGGCTATGATCAGAGAAAGTCCTTAGTTTAGTAGTAGCATTAGCCGTTCTTCGACTACCAGTTCCATGTGGCCATGACTCCATGACGCCATGACACCAAAAGCCATGTCGTCTAAGACGAATGTTCTATCTATGATATTTATTGTCCTCTGTAAAAGAATTATATTGAATATATTGTATATTCCTCCAACTGATGGTCAGTCTCTTTAAGATTGATAGTTCATGTTACCCTTCTTCATCCAGAATATTCAGTATCTTATAATTTCCAATGAATTAACTACAACACTGCTTACTACAACCCTGAGCTTTGAGCGAGTTCAACGTTACTTTATTCCGTTTAAATGCTAGACATTAAAAAGGATAATGAAGAGCCGGCTTAATTAGACACGCCCTGATTCTGATTCTTTCATATCTGTATGCCTGTCCTGTAGTTTTCAGAGAAATCCCATCTGTGTTATCACTTATATGCATACGTATACTCGTACTTGTGGAAAAAAATGCTAGGTCGACTTCATTTTATTCTGTTGTCCACATATTTCGTTTGTGTCAGTATACATACTGCCTTCAGCTGCCATATCTATGACTTGACTTTTACGGCCCCATCCTAAGACTAAGCTAGCACACTACTAGTGTCTGCCCTGCAGAAATGAATTCTCAGATTTCTTCTATATTTAGCTCTACTTTCGGCAAGTAAGACTACATATTACCAACTTTCGAGAAAGAAACGATATTTCTCCGACCTGGGAGTATCGCTTAGCCTATGATTTGCCTTCTCTTGAAAAATAGAAGCAAATGATTCTTGTTTTTCTCTGACACACTCCAGATATCTGAGTCATACCGACTCCCAGACAAAGCAAGTGTCTCCCAGGTTGAAGTGCTGGCAGTACACGAAGCTTGTTCGCGTTTTGAAAAACAACCCTGCCTCTATTCAAAACATTGTCATAAAGGCTGCCATAAACAAGCTAGCATCCAACACGACATCTTCCAAGCAGTGCAAGAGGACCTCGTTTCAGCCCTTGACAGATCCCAAGCGAAGTGTGTTCACATCCCGTTGCGAGCTGTAGAGGGAAGAATCCTCTCGCACTTTCTATCAGAGGCCAACAGCAGGTGGCTCGGTTTGCAGAATCCCAATTACAACACACTGCAAGGATCATAGCAATTAGTACAGGTCACTGACCCATAGTAACACACGCATCCAGATAAAGCATACGATTCAGCGCACATTGTCGCAGCTTCAATAATGAGAAAGAGAAAGAAACAGTGTTTCATCTCCTCTCCGGGTATCCAGCTCTAGACAGGGCCAGACATTTTTGACAACTTTAACGAAATCTTGGGGAAAAAGATCAGCGAACTAGTCAGTTTTCTAAGTGCCACATGATGGTTGTAGAGGTTTTTCGCTTCTTTCTTCTAGATTCTTACAACAACATTGACAACCAGATCAAGTCCTAATTAAATTTCATTGTGGATCTTTGAAGCTGCCACTTCTATCCACCTACCCTAGTCTTGTAGGCGCCGCCGTGGCTCAAGTGGATAGTGCGTTGGACTACGGAGCGAGAGATTCCAGGTTGAAACCCCAGATAATACCTAAATTTTTTTTCACGAACTCACCTCTTGCGAGCGTCTGACAAACGTCCGAGAGTAAAACTGTCTTGAAAAAGCTTCTCAAAATAACAATTGGCCTTCGGATACGGCATTAAACAGTAGACTCCTTCCAATCGTGTAAAGAATTTAACACGCACAACACAAATGGTTATGAGAAGATAGGCCCTGACGCGTCAAAATTAATTTAAAGAAAATTCCTCCATTGACGAAATGTTTGACACTGAACAGCTCTATAAATCGTATATGATTATCACTTTTGGTCTATTAGACCCTAAAATACAATCGCGTTGTTTGGGTTCCATTCAAACATAGCGAGCATCTTTACCCCATTATTGTGCAAGGGAAACTCTCACTGGTAAGCCTAAGTGAGCTTGAAAGGTTTTGGATCAAATTAGGTGGAATTGTTACAAGACGAAGTATGTCAAGCGATATTACACACACATGTTTGCAACTCTGGAACTAGAACTTTGTTAGAACGGCCCTTCTAGACGCTTCTGTGGGTGTCCCCATTGGTCTGTTCTACCCTAAGCTGGATGTACAAATGAGGTATTTCCCTTTCAATAATCCGTTTATCTGACTTAACTTATTGTAATTTAAGCACTTTATTAAGTAAACTATCACCACCATGAAAGCTGAAGAAAATCGTCGTCGACTTCAACCTATAGATACAAACCAGTTGACTCAAGTTAAAGCTCATTCATAACCTGCCCTCCGTCGCTGTAGTGTCATTTTTTCATCACACATCTAAATCACCATCATCACCATCGAACAGGTTTAAAATGTTGCCATAAAAAATTGTCATGTACACACATGTACACAGGTGATGAACAGGTTGAGATATATTTCACAGGATACCATGTTTCACAGGCGGGTCCTTCATTTATTATCATATCACCACGGTTTATGAACTTTATTTGTTTTACATACATATTTCCACACATGTATCTAAAGTACACACGTAGCCAAACAAGAGTGTAATTTCATTTCCATCCCAGCGTCAGAAAAAAATTCCCTAATAAGTATGCAACCCTCAAAGCAAAAACGAAATGCATGTATCTACACATTCGCTTTCGTATGTACGTGTATCTATCATAAATGTACATGGCCAGGAACATTGCTCCTATCAGCAGCAAGGCAGGCAATACCATAAACAATGTGTCGATAAAAAAAATTCACTGTACAATCAACCGGTTGCTACGAAGAATAAAAACTTCTTCCCAGCGCGCCATCTCGCACAGTGTTTCTACAATTTCTGAACGCCTGTTATCCAGACTTGTTGCTGGCGCTTGAATCACAGCGAAATAAAATCCTATGCACATCCAACAAGTATCAAAACAATTTTCATGGAACGAAGAGACAACAACCACAAGCCACTTTTGAAAAAGAGCAGCAGTACATACGTACGACTGCAAAATACTTGCTGTATCTGAAGTGTTGGATGTACTAGGTGCTCCGTGCTCCCAGTTCGAACGGTTCTGCTTCAACATTTTTACACAAACGACTGACTGCTGGCCATAGCAACATTTTCTCTTGTAGTAGATCCGCGTCGAAAGTCTGCTGCCTCAGAATTGCGCAACTTTTGTAAACTTTTCTAACAGCCGCCCAGCGATAGCAGCAAGCAAACAACCCGACCCGCCAACCACGACAAGAGTCTGATATCAAATGGCGCTGGATTTGACGTTCAATTTTCGTGGCAACTTTTCGCTTTCAGTTTGTGTAGTAGGGTAGAGTATCTTCTTTTTTTTCCATGGGGAAAGGTGTATACAGCAGAGCTCCTTTCTGGCCCAGAAGGAGAGTGTGTTCGCAAACCAACAGAAGAGTGTTGTGGTGCAATGGAGAGTATTTTTCTGGTGGTAAGAGATTTTTTTCTTGAATTTCCTCCAGAAATGTGGGGAAGTTAATAAAGTCGGGATAGCAGGCAATCAGGATTTGTAGCTGGCGTTGGTCTGTTGTGGACGGTGCTAGCAGAATGTTATTGAATGGATATAACGAAAGGAGTGACGGCTGCGGTTTTTACTGCGCCATCGGGAAGGGGGATTATCTTTCGTTAGTCGAGGGGAATTATGAGACTGCTGAAAACGAGTGAACACATTCGGGTTTGTTTACTTCTGCTGGGCGTCACTTTTTTGTATAGTAGGTGCAGCAGGTAGACGTTTCGCTAGGGGAATATAATAGGAACACAAAATTACTGTGGATGGATTTTTTCTAACAGTTAGGCATTTGAAATGTAATCAGATGGATTGTTTCAGCGGGGTCGGGGCTTGGAAGGGCGACAGTAGGTGCTGTGGAGAAATATTGCTGCGATAATTTCTTACAGGGGATCATGGAATATGTTTGTTGTTTGTGGTTAGGAATCATAGAAACGAATTGAGGAGTGGATGGAGGGTTCTATCTGGGTGTGCGTGCATGATTTCACGTATTCGAATAATGTATTGATAGAAACACGGGTATTTACGCAATTTAGTGATTCATTCTTCATATCGATCTGGATTCAATATTATCAATTTTTGACTACTTTGTCACTGTGATATCTCGGAGCTGATAAGCTAATCTGACAAGTTTCTTTTGGTGCAAACACCATTACCATAACCGACCTAATGGCACCATATGCTAGATACATATGTACATATCTTCTGCACACGGTAAACATGTTCAATCATCATAAACATATTCACCGGCACACAAACTTCGAAAATAAGACCCAAAGAGCTAAGCGCCTCTCATGGCAGCACTTTTGTGACGACATTAAGGGAACAACAGAATCTGCGAGACTAAGGACAAGACTAACTACGGCTATAGGATCACTCAAAGATCCCGACAGAAATTAAACTGAATCTTCCTTAGATTCACTGAGGTTACTGATAAGTACGCATTGCCCAGAAAGTGGAACCCAATCTCTCGAGAGCACGGAGTACGGAATATGAATTACCAAAGGATTTGATCTCAG
Organism: Xylota sylvarum; assembly: GCA_905220385.1. Classification (NCBI taxonomy): domain Eukaryota; kingdom Metazoa; phylum Arthropoda; class Insecta; order Diptera; family Syrphidae; genus Xylota; species Xylota sylvarum. The sequence continues at coordinate 32,391,102 of LR999958.1, read as the reverse complement.
AGGAGAGAACTGATTGGACAATTAGATCGTTCGCCCCTTACAATTCGCCAGGATTGGACGGTATCATCCCAATCATGCTATAGAGCACTGTGAGCACGATAATTCCGGTATTCAAGGAACTAGTTACTAGTAGTCTTATACGAAGACATATCCCACGAACATGGAGAGAGGTCAAGTTGGTATTTATACCCAAGACTTGTAAAGCAAGTCATTCTACTGCAGAGGAGTTCAGGCCAATCAGTCTTACCTCCTTTATACTAAAATCTTTTGACTAGCCTACCTTCACATTCGCAGGAAACTGCGCCCCGAGAATATATATACAGTCCGACACGCCTACACCACAGGAAAAAGTGTTAAGACGGCTTTGCACTGTGTGGTTAGCTCAATCGAGAAATCTTTAGAAAATAAGATGCTAAGAATGCTAAGAACACTTACAAATCTCAACATCCACAATAGCCTGACCAATTGGAGAGTGAAAATTCTTAAGGAAAGACACATTATAACGGAGCACGAGAGTACGAAGTTGGAAGCATAAACCTCTAGACTCAAGACTATTATGGGTCATTGTGCTAAATGAAGTAGGTACTCCTACAACTCAGGAATAGTGGTGTCAATATCATCGCCTATGAAGATGACATCAATGTTGAAGACTACGGGCAAAGTATTCCCTACCCTTTCTGAACAATTGAAAGTTGCCCAGAAGACCCTAGACACCTGGACCAAAAAAAGTAAACTAGCGGTCAATCCTCAGAAAACCGACCTTCCATAAGGGGCACTCCCCTTAGAATCTCGGGCAACGCCAGATGTCTAGGCCTCGAATTTGACAAGTAACTGAACTGGAGGCCTAACATTAAAAGAATCAAGAAAGCTACTATTGCGTTCTATATGCAGTAGAATGTTTGGGAAAACCTGGGGACCAAAATCCAACATTTTACTATTATTCCAGCAACTTAGCGGCTCTCATGAAGATACAGAGATTGGCTTGTATTGACACCACTAGTGCCATGAAAACCACACCTACTGCAGGACTGGAGGCTATACTTAATCTACTTTCGCTGCATATCTTCGTTCAAGCCTCAGCGGCTATAAGAGCCCTGAGAATAAGTCAGTCAAATAGTTGGAGACAAAATCCTGAATAAATATCTAAGAAATGTTCCCACAACGGATTACGTGACTTCATACCTAGGTTTCAAGAAACCCTTAACAAGCTCTTTTCCGAGCACAGAGGAATGAACAAGCGATCAGCTTACCAATACACGTACAATCTCTGTCTTCACAGATGGATCAAAGATGGATGCAGGCGTAGGCTCAGGTATCTTTCCTGAACCAGTGGGTATATACAAATCAGTCCGCTTCCCGAAGTAGCAGTGTTCTCCAAGCGGAGGTCCTAGTAGTGACAATAGCCGCCCGTGAGACTGCGTTGAAAACAATACCACAGGCAGAAATAAAAGCGCTTTCTGCTATCGAAATAAAGTCCAAGCTTGTGAAGTGCTGTCGTGAAGAGCTTAAGGTTCTTGGAACACAACACAAGGTTGAGTTCTGCTGGGTCCCTGGACATGAAAATATTCCAGGTAATGAGAAGGCCGAATAATTGGCCAGAAGAGGTTCAGAATCTATATTATTACTCGTCAACACCTCGGTTCTCATCCCACCTTTCTCACTGAAGCTCGAAGTAGGGATTTGGTCCCGTAGAGATGTTAACTTCAGATGGTCCTTCCTAGACACTTATGTCATCACAAAAAGTATATGCCCTTCTTTCGATAAGAGTGGGACTGATAGAAATAGGCAAAAGGATAGAAAATTCCTTTCTACCCTGATAGGAGTCATCACGGTATAACACCCTGCGGTACTACATGAAAAAACTAAGCCTAACGGAAGAAGACTGATGTCGTGGATGTGGAGATGAGGAAGTCGGTGAGGATACAACCCACATTCTCTGTCACTGTCCAGGTCTTATCCACTCTAGAAGAATTATTCAGCAGACCAGTCAATGACATCTTGAACTATATCAAATCAACTGGATGGTTTGCTAGTTCATAGGAAGATGTCTGTAGAACTAGGGTTAACCAATGGGCAAGAGACATCTCTCCCATATGGATATCGCAATGAGTCTGTATTGACGTGAGTGTGGCGTCGTGGATTCTTCCACTCGCCAGATCTATTTAGTAATGATTCACTGAAAGCTATTTGAACTAACTTAACTTTACTTGCAAGGTTTCAGCTGCTACATATAATCTGTAAACAAAGCCTTTCAACAAAGCTCAACTAAGGCCATTGAGTGACAAAATCTTCACATGAACAATAAAGGTCATACTTATCACAGTCTCATTCTACGTTGCCTTAACATAAACTCTACGAAAAGTGCATTAAAACAAAAAGCAATCTCAATGATTTTCGACAACTCCCAGCCTTAGACAGCTATCGATCAACTAAAGAATGGATAATGCGGAAAGAGTACCATTGGCATTTGTCAAGTTTTTATCCGAAACTGGAACCTACCGGATATACATACATAGATCGAACTGACTGGAAAAGAGTCTTTATTACGTCCCTGGTTCATGCCGGACTTACTTAACCACAAAGAGTCTATTGTGACAAATTTGTTTAACAGCCCTTAGAACATAATCCACAAGAACGTTAACGTACGAAACCCTTCGTTAACAACCTGATTGGGCCCTTTCAGTGTGGTTTCAGACCAGGAAAGCCACAGTTGATCAAATCTTCACACTTCGAAAGATCCTGAAAAAAAAAAACTCAATAAGACCAGATCAATACTTACCATCTTTTCATCGATTTCAAGGCCGCATTTGACAGCATTTAGAGAGACGAGGTATACAGAACCATATCTAGTTTTTGTATCCCTGCCAAACTGCAAAATTTTCGAACCCGTTTGCGTCCACGGACTTTCGAGGAGGAGACCTAGCCTAAGAATTGCGCATCAGTCGTTTAACATGGCTAGGACATGTAGAGTGGATGGACACAGAGTCTTCGAATCTAACCTGGAGGGCCAATACAGTAGAGGAAGATCTCGTCTAAGGTGGCGCGGACAAGTAGAAGGGAACCTCAGCAAACTTGGAGTGTGAAACTGGAGGCAGTTAGCTAAGGACCTGGCTAACTGGAGAGGCTTGTTAGTGTAGCGCCACCTAAGTAAGTAAGTACACATGTAAGTTACAGCTCCCATATAAATGAATATAACGCACGATTGGTTAAGCTGAATATTCGAGTGTCCAGAAAGGCATTAAGGGTGCATTCTTCGAGTTGAAGAATTGTCGCTATCATGTAGCTCCGTGCATCATTAATGGGCGGGATACGATGGCCTTATGACTGGCCATACTGTTGAGATTGGTTCAATGTACACTAATTTTTGCAACTCTTTCCACACTGTGTGCATTCGAAATAATTCTACAATAACACAGATGAAACCCTGCATCTGGTATAGATTATATATTTACATATATTTAAGTATTCCACCATGAATAACAACCGAACCCTGAGGTACGCCGTTCTGTGGCTTTGGACTCTTTCGTAACATCATCTTAGTCATCTATCTGGATTTGCTAATAATTCGTCTATGAATATGATCAGTATCTGCATCTGTAATAACATTGTACTTACTTAAAACCCTGAATATCTAAAACCACCTTAAGTATACATACACATCTAATAAACGTATCTACATACCTACATGTGTAAGACAGAAATTTTTCAGTTGCAGTGACCAGTCAACTAGACTTAGCATTTAAAATTTGCAATTAATCTATCTATATATACACCTGTAAGGTAATCCTTGAAATTCATTCACCATCGTCCTTCATCCCATAAGATACCGACTCTCTGAATAATTCTTGCACCTCTCGCAAAAAAATCCAAACTAAATGCTACTAAATTCATAACATCACTCTTGCCGCCACACCCACCAAAATCTACACCACAGACTGACCACAAATATGTATATTCCCTCTACACCAAGTAAAATCCATTCTATAAGATACACACTTCTTGCAGTACGTGAGCACTCTCACCACAGCTCGTACATATTTTCTGTACTGTTTACTATGAATGGAGATACACTCATGTAGAGCAGCTCGTACATTTTTATAATAACCACATGCATTTGTTTTTCGTTATATAATTTCGTTCCTAATCGGTGTATTCATGGCCAACTATATATCTTAGCAGTCGAGTCTCTAAAACAGCGTTTGCCTGCTGATTCTTATGTCGCCCTATTCCTTAATGCACATACAAAAGTACTTTTTTTTTATTAAACAATATACACGACGACACACATCTTAAATACGGAGCTGGTAGTTGGTGTATTTATTTGTTATTTATATTTTCTTTTTCATGTCTATTATCTTGGTCGTGTGTAAAAACATTTCACATAACACTGCGATACATTCGTCGTTGGCTCTCTGTATCTCTTCGGGGAGTTTTGCACACATAGAGCTCTATACCCATCTATGGAGGGGAAGGACTGACTATTTCCTTAATAGACCATTTATTGTAAATGATTTTTCTATAATAATTATGTTTGCCTGTCTGGAATAATACTGCCAAAATCGCATGAAAGATACATCCATGTAATTGGATACCGACAATAGATACATGCATACATCTTCAGTTAATCTAGATTGTTGCCTTCTGCTGGATTATGCTTACCTATTCGAAATTTCAATACTATATGTTCTTACTGCTATTGTATTGAAAATGTGAAAATAAACATGTGAACATGAAGTCTCGTGTGTACAAGATACTAGACATGAGACTACATGTCTGCAATTATTCCTCTGTATACGTCACACAACACATATTGGGCCTGAGGAGGACCTAAATACAAACATGACGCACCACATACGTTTTCCTCCGTGTAATCGAAATGAATTTATATATCTACGTAGTATAAAATTGACTGTAGTATGTAGATACGAGCAGATACTCTCGAACAAGGGTGGCGAAGGTGTGGTGGTTTGGTACATTTACCATAAACATCATCATCATCGCACGCGAGTATTCTTTGTATCTTCTATGTGTAGCTTAGAGCACCCACCCAGTTCGGAGAGCGTACACAGTGTGTGACCCACATTAGATACGAAAAAAACAAGATGATTATGTATTGTACAAATATACACAACACACGATAAGAGGGTATGTTATGTTAACATTAATTTTTATGTGAAAAGAAAAAAAAGAAACACTTGTTAACTTTTCTGCCGGTAGTAGTTTGACGTTGTGGCGTGTGCCATACCAAAGTCACTGAATTTCATGGTGTGCCTGTGCCCCTTTCTGTCTATTCATGACGACCGTACAGATGTTCGTGTTGTATACACTTGGAGAAATTTTTTGGTTAAACAGATACGTGTTTATTTATTTTACGCGATAATGAAAGCATTTTACGGAAGGTGTTTATAAAAGTCTCGAAAGTAGGCGTGGCAGATACCAATTGTAGTCAAAATTGACACCTTCTGATGAGATCGTTTAAGTAAGGGTTGAACATCACCGAAATTAGCAGCTCTGAATGAAATACTTTTGTATTCTTATAAAATCTTTTATTCGATTCCAATTGAATTTGTAGGATAACCTTGGTGGAATCCTCTCAGTAGCCTTAAAGACTCTTGTCTGGATGCCTAGATACCATCTGACAGAAAGACTGCTAGACAAATGACCTAAAATTAATCTAAGAAATCTATTCCTAAACTTTTGCTTAAAAGTATCACAACTGAGCCGAGTTTATGACAAGAAAGAGGTCTCAAAGGGTCTAAACAAGTGACTTTAGAGCTTATTAGCATAACATGAATGTATGTTGGGTCTATAGATAGAGTTATAAAGAAATTTTCTTACCAAAATAAATTTTGAACAAAACCAATGAATCTCAACTCGAGACCCACCACGCATTTATCGACTCTAAGGCCTTTTTGTTTGGGTATTCAGAGATCTTAGCCGTTATGTGTCACGTAACGATAAAGAACACGGAATGCAATGTACACATTAGAGATTCAACGAGGACTGACTCTAGGAAACCGTGGTTGGCTTTGGTTTTACAAAACAATTCTGTTCAAAACTCTACATATATCCACTAGGAAGACAAAATATTTGTTCTTCGGAAGTCTAACTATACAAAGTGTACTATAAGGCGCCGAGTCTTCGACGATTTGGAGGAAAACAGCGATGATATAAGGATCTTTCCAGCTAAAGATGGTTTATACATTATTTGATCTATTTAATATGTGAAGAAGACGAATAGGACAGAAGATACCATGGTCAATTTCATAAGCTGAACCATTATGTGGTCCAAAAGATCGGACACATCGAACGAGTAAGCGATAATGCTACAGTCAAGATGATCTTTGAATCTTAGCACTCCCATTCGAAATGACAAGGGAGATCGAACCTAAAGAAGCAAAACCTAAAAACAGAGCACCTAGTATTGATGAGGATGTAGTGCTCTATCTCTGTCAAGTACAAATACAAATACAAATTTTTGGCGCGACAGGTCCATGGGACCCAGGGCCTAGCTTCTCACAACCACTCGCGCTGTGCGTGTTATATTCTTCACACGAATGGAAGGGGCCTACTGTTTAATGCCGGATCCGAACGGCAGTTATTTGTTTTGAGAAGCTTTTTCATGACAGTTTTACTCTCGGATGTTTGTCAGACGCTCGCGAGAGGTGGGCCCGTGAAAGAAATTTTAGGTGTTGTTTGGGGATTGAACTTGGAACCCCTCGCTCCGTAGTCCAACGCACTAACCACTTGAGCCACGGCGCCCACGCTCTATCTCTGTCAGGGATCCTTAAAACTTTGACTAAAAACAGTCAAATGACCTATACTTAAATGATGGCTTCTTAAAAACAAAAAACTTCATCTCTCTTTCATGTAAAGACCTATGATCACGTGCTATATTTTTACAATTTGATTACTGGGTGGTTGGTTTCGAGTATCTGCGATAGTCAACCTTCGCTCCAGTCCTTGCCCAATATCGTAAGCACTTTCAAATTGGTTTGAGAATGCAGAAAATTTCTGAATTAAATGGCAAGATTAAATTGATTGATTTTTATTTGGCTTGCATTTCATACTGAGACCGATGCAAGCCGGCACTATCGCTATTTTATTAAGCTTAATACAAGCCATACATTGTTTAAGTAAATCTTAATCTAAACTTGAATTCAGATTCAAATACAAATATTTGGCGACAGGTCCATGGGACCAGGGCCTAACCCATTATCTTAAATATTATAGACAAACTTACGAACTATCGAGTGAAGCGGGAGAGAAACCATATGATGGATGGAAGTACATAGTCAATATCGTCCTAAACTATAAGCCATAGATAGGTGGATTCACATCAATCTTGACAAGAAATACTTGGAAGCATCCATCATAGCATTTGATGTCCACATTTTTAAGGACAGTCCTTAAATCATAGAGTGTAATAAGGCTAGAAATAAAATTCCTAAAATCTTTGGTTCAAGACATCTCTACAAGAAATTTATTTAGAAAAGGTGTTCTAGATTTCAAGATTTTTAAAAACTATTTTGGAGGAGAACAATGGGATGAACCTGTTCGAAACGGGACTGAATACACAAAAAGCTTGCTCTGCAAATTGCTCTTTCATAAAAAGTTATTCACGTTAATTATCTTTCGAATGCTTATCAGATGTTTGGTAAGGGTGGGACTGTGAAAAACTGTTTCGTATTTTTTAGAACTCCAGATTCTACAAAAAGACTCAAAAACCATTGTACGACCACAACACTTTTACGACCGACACTTTTTGTGAAATCGACTGTTGTCTTGTGTCGTTTAATGAGTGGTCTCACAAGAGTGTTTAAACCTGACTGAACGACTACTGCTAACTTGGGTTTGTGGCATTCCCTGTTTTTCTGAATCATTCAATCCCACTCAGAGCTGACAATCCCCCTTTGTAAAGTGATGTGTAGCTAATTTGTGAGTAAAATTTGTTCACACGCTTTAATGTAGTAGCGAAAGTTCATATTAATTATTACTATCTGTCCAAATAAAAAAAGAGGATTAGTTAACTAGCTATGAACTCTAAACTATACTCCAACTTTCCGTGGGCCATTAGTACCCGTGCATGACAACTCGCCAAAGTATTACACCTGATCGCGTTTTGTGGGATAGGTCATACTCCCTGATGTACCTAAATCAGTGAAATCCAACAGTAACTTCCTATCACGTTAAGGCTTAAAATTCTTCACGAATTTCACTATACAAACTTTTCTAGGCTCTTTACAAAAAAAAAAACACATATAGAAAGCTACAATCCGTCTGGAACGGATCGTATAATACCCTATCATTTTTCCTTTCCATCAGCCCTAATAAAGTATGTGTGAAGTATCATAATTTTGGGTTGAGATACAATGATAACCTCAAATGTACATGCAGATGGCCAAAATAAAAGGTGTTTTTTTATGCCAGTACTACCTTTTATTTTTAACAAAACACATAAAATTTCGGCAATTAATTTGTAAATACAAGTTCGGGCATATGACCACCACAGTTGGATCTGACGAATGACATCCGAGAGACAAGGTTTTCGACCACTTTTTCAAGCATTTGTGGCCGTATGTCCTCAATAACACGAAGAATGTTGGCTTGTTGGTTGGTCGGCTTAGGCTAGCGACTTTCGTATCTCCAAAGAAATCAAATCACAAGATCTTGATCATTACGCGAAATTATGCGTTCATCGAATGTTTTCTTCAATAAGTTGATTATTTCGTTTGCTGTATGGCCATTCTGCTGGAGATTATCCTCACTCCGAATGCGACATGTGGAAGTATTCTATAAGTTTGGCGCACAGAACCATAATTTTGGAACCAAGTTTCTAAAATTTGGTAACGTTGTTGAAGCGTGTATGTTATCACGATAAATTTGAAAAGACTGCTGAATAAAAATAACACTGACTGTTTGTTTGTCAGATATAACTGTCTGAAGTTACTACAGGCTTAAAAAAAACAACATTTCTCATTAAAAATTTTTTTTTTAATGAAAACGCCCCCAAAAGTAGGCGTTATGACATATGATGTATCCAATATCCAATTAATTTGGCTTAGTAAATATTTTCGGTTTCAAGAAAAGGAGTGAAGTTATGAAAAAGTAGATGTGGTAGTGGACGGATTTGATAATTTTTTACTCTTGTACTGTTTCCCTTCTCAAACTCCCAGATTTTATCCTGCTAGCTCAAAATTTGAGGCTTAAAAAGTGATGAAGTACAAACGGACATGACTATGTACATAAGTATGTATGTATCTCAATTAAATCTCTGTTACAAACTATGTACATATGTATCAAACTCAAACTACCCTTAGAATAGGGTGAAAAAAAAAGGAGGAAAATGATTCCAACAATACTATTTCGGCTTTGAATTTCTTGCAGTGTACCTATACTAGTACATATAATAATTTCCATAGGTACAGCTCTCCTTTTTTTACCAAACTGACTTCCTCAAGGATCTAATTTCCAGTAGCCCCCATCGTTTCACCCAAAACACCTATCTACCCATTCCTTTCTCTTCCTGGGGAAACCCAAAAAAAGCCCGCCTTACCGAATTTCAACCTGATACTTTCGCCGGCCCCCTCACATGCATTCAGAACGTGATTACAAAATGTTCGTCAACTTTCTACCGATTCATGCTAGCCTATTCCAAAAACTCACATATTTAAAACATTTTCACAAAATACATTCGTGTTTCCTACTTATTTCCCTACAACAAACCTACACTTTACCATAGTCTCTCTCTCTGTCGCTACATCTTTCAACACAGATACTTTTTCCATACGAAAAGAACTTAACCACGCATACCATACGCCTGGGTCTTTCAAAATATTGTACTTTCCCAGTGTGTTGTGCACGAGTGTGTTCGCCGGAAGAGGGGAATCCATACATATTATATTCAAACCAAAACTAGGATGATATGCACACGTTGTATGTAGTCTGCACCGTATACCTACATCCCCCTTCCAAAAGAACAGCAACACCAAACAATACCAAACGTTTTCCCATACCAAAGGTGATTTTCTTTTTTTTTTGTTCCTCAAACCACTGAAGTCGTATAAGATAAATCCCATTATTATTGTATAGTCACGGTCATATAAAATTGTGGCACACTGTGTAGCATGCCGTTGTGTGTTTTGCTATTCTACATTTACGTGTGACGTAACACACATGAGAATAGAAAACAAAAAATGTATAAATATGTATATATTGCAAACTAGAAAATAGATGTATTCATGTACGTCACATGCACTGGTAGTATGGCCCGCGTCGTGCTAGACACTATGACAGCATCTGGTAGTGTAGTAATAATAGCGCACAACAAGAGACCTCTGGTGTTGGGAAACACCACCAGCACCATGTTAGTCATCGCATCGGTATTATCATCGTATAGCCGCGTAGCCACAGAATGTTTGTGGAATAACAACACAAGTGCGCGGTGTATTTGGAAATGTGTGCTGGTATCAGTTGTTGTCGTTATTTGAAGGCACACCAGATACATTCGTCGGTTGTGTTTATATTTATATTCTCAGATACCTACTGCTTGTCGTTATGGTGCTGACAAATTTGCTGGTGTGTTCTTTTGATTTACTCAATTTGAGTAGCTGCTAATAACTTAATGACTTAATGGCTGCAATTAGTTTTTGATTTTTGTTTGAATTTTTCTTTAGATACAATATCAAACTAAATTGATTGCTTAACAGGTTTACGGGTTTAAAAGTGTCAGTTAATCCTATTGTACTTGGTCCATTGTCATGACAGAATGTGGAAGAGCTACTTATAGAATTACTGGTCAGCTGGAAGAGTAAGAGCGCAATTCAAAATCAAGGAGAGATTATGTGGTTAGGTTAGGTCATAAGCTCTCATAAGCACTCACACATATAATTGTTATTATCAGACGAGATATTTACCCATCCGACTGTTGCAACCCCTGCACATCAAACGACTCAGTTCATAGACGATAATCTATATAATAATAAAGGTAAGTACATAATTTCAAACGTGATAACGTTCAGAAGTCCTCACACAGCACTTGGCGAACAGTTGTTTTTAAGGGATGTCTGGACTTAATTTACATACCAACCTTGTGAAAGGTTTTAGTCTTCATAATTGAAGAAAAAAACATCTCTCACATTTGTCCCAAAGCCGATTGATGCATAAGCCTATTGTCAAGTACGTTGAAAGATTTATTGGTAACCATATCTGCTTGAATATATTGACTAAATCACCGTCCAAAAATGCTTACTATAAGGGCAAGCTTTGTACTTGCTGAGACAGAGGGACTAATGATGATAGGATCTGGATAACACGACTTCTTCGAAATCTTGAGGCGAATGAGCTTCTTTTTATTCCATAAATGGAAGTTATCTGTAAGGGAACTCATACAAAATAACGTCTTCAAATTCTCGAACTGGACTGTTCAATTCAACTCACGACGTCGAACAGACAGGCTTTCGGGTTGGATCTTCCTGCATCGAACACATAAACACCTTACGGATCATATTAGAGCAATGCGTTGAGTTCAGGTTTCCGCCATATCTACTGTTTATCGACTTCGAGAAGGCTTTCGAAAGCTAGAATCGAGATGCTATTTGCAGAGAAGAGCTATTATCAACCCTGCATACGACGATAGTAAGTGTCACGTCCTTATACAATGGAAAGGTGTTTCTTAACTGAGGATTTTGAAGTTCAAAGTGGAGTACGTCAAGGGTGAATACTGTCACCGTTCTTGTTCTTGATGGTCAATAGTGATGCAGCATGGACGGCCATTAACCATGGAATTCGATGGACTATGACATCTAACCTTAACCCTCTAGTTCCCGAGCGGGACTCAGTTTCTTCTTTGGCATACATTCCCAGGACTGTCTTAAGTAGCTTGCCACTCCCACCTCATAAAACGCACATCTCTTCATCTTTCCACGTTTTTATAAATTCATTCAAGTTCCTCCTTCCAACACTATTCTCAACTAATCCTTTAAAGCTAAACAATAATTTGGGAACTGGAGGGTTCTTTCTTTCACTCAATACAATTGCGACAGGTCCATGGGACCCAGGGCCTAACTGCTCACAACTATTCGCTTTGTGCATAGTTCTTCACACGAATAAAAGGAGCCTAATGTTTGATGCTGTGTCCGAAGGGCATTTTGTTAACAGTTTTACTCTCGGATGTTTGTCAGACGCTCGCGAAAGGTGGAGCCGTTAAAAACATTTTATTCTTGTTTGATATTTGAACCTTGAATCCAAGCTTCGACCCACTAATCAATAACCCATGGCGCCCAGCTTCATCTGATGTCTCAAAATCTGGAAGTACAGGCAAACGAAGCGGGACTTAAAAAAAATGCAACCAAAACAACAGCTCTGAACACTTTTCATACCCTCACTTAACTTAACTTAACATAGAAAGTAGACAACTTTCTATATCTAGAAAGCGTGGTCTCGACTTACCGCGGTTGTACCAAACTGGATGCGTCAAGCAGAATCAGCAAGGCAAAAGCTGCGTTCAAAATTCTCTCCAAACTGTGGAGAAGCAATATTCTCAGCTTAAGAACCATCCTGCGACTATTCCGCTCCAACGTATAATCAATGCTTCTATATTGGTGCAGTATTTGGAGGGTACTATGCACTAACATACCCGAGCTGCAGACCTTCGTAAAAGATAAGATGTCTAAGAATCATTTTGGTGATTTTTTGGCCCTATCTCTAACCAACAACTTTACCAAAGAACGAACTTAAAATGATGCCATGCAGTGGAATTCGCTTACCCAGGCAGATAGAATTACGGGCAAACGCCTTAGCCAAACGCGACGCAGAATAGTTGAGGAGGAATCGAACTATTTGGGAATGACTTGGAAGCAGCTCAAATGCTTTGCAGTATCTACTCCGAACAAGATGGCGCAAAGGCATGGTTGATGGCATATGCCATCTAGGAGTGAAAGAATTTAAGTAAGTAAGTGGTCATATAAGACCCTGACAAAGCTAAATGTCTGGTTCTTCTTTGGGATAAACCATTGAGGTGAAAGCGTGTCAAAAACACCAAAATAACTTTCTATTTCTACAGAACAGTGAATTGGATAGAAGTGAAGTTTCCAGTCCCGACTAACTTACTGTCACTATATGTCCACAGCTAAGGTTAGATGACAGATCGAGGGGAACAGGAGAAACCAACATTTTGGTCATACTTAGGTGGAATGGAAAAACCTATACCTCGGTCAGGCAGCCTTACCTGTTGAATTTGGACATCCCCTGGAAAAATGTGACTGATTATAAGAATGTAACCCATAAAGCTGGAAGGTAGCTGGTTCTTAACGATAAAGTAACTAACTCTATCAAGAACTTGCAACTCCACGAGTCTTCTACTGATAGGTGATTAACCTCCGATCAAGATTGTTTAGATCAATAATCGCCACCTAGGGACCATTCGCAATCTGGCTTGCCATCATGACTTTTATTGAGTTCCAGTGTATGTGGTGATATCGGGTTGTCATACGTTCACAAACTTTTGTAGATGGCTGCTTTGAGTTCATAGTCTGCTGCTGTCACTGGAAGTGGCTTTTGCTATAGATCGCTTATACAACCTCCACACATTTTCTTTGTAATTGAGATAACTTCTAGTTGAATGGTCTTAGTGCTCGCAATCTATGTCATTACGAGATTTATAGAGAAGCAGAATAACTCTATATCAATTGCTCTTCATTGAGGCTTTCCCCCATTGATGGATCACGGACTACCAAGCAGAAGCAAAACGTTGGTGTTATCTGAGTATCGAACCTCAAACTTCCCATCAGTAGGCTAAGGTTCTAGTCGGAAGATCAAGAAATCCCAGATTACATATATTGCAGCTTAGTTGAATAAGTTGTATGAAAACGTACCAGAAACGTCCCAGTTTTAAGCCCAGAAAACACCTTCGATAATACCAGTAACATTATTGGCTGGGTGTGATCTGGAGAGAGCACTATTAGATCGCAGAGACGTTTTACCGTACGGAAGGTTTAGTTTGTATGCATTGCGGTCTCTCAGGCCGTCCTATTGTATCGATCAATCGATTCTAGAGTGCCATTTCCTCCAGACTCTATAAGGAAGTTCTTTACCTTCTCGAGATGCATAGCACCAAAGCAAATATGTGGAATAAGCTCGCTCTAAGAATCCGCCTTTCTAAAAATATGAGATCAAGACAATCCGCCAAAACATGAAAAAAAAATGTCTCCAAGCGAGGTCCACCTACATATAAGATCCTCTGACAAGTCTTTAGACCTTATCGCCTTACTTGGAATTTCTTGGTAACTTTTTGGCAGATAAAGAAAAACCTGAATTTCTTTGCTGAGTTAAGATACCAGTTGATATCCTCAGACTTAAATACAAGAAAAATAATTGAAAAAGAAAAGATCAATGGTTTGAAACTCTGCTGTTATTATATTTGGTAGAATGGTGTTCCAACTATGCAGAGAGGATTTTCTCGGACTTTTTGGATTCACTATGAATTTTGTTTTCTATGTGGTGTGAGGGTCGTAGCCTGTGACCAGCCATACGTTTATTCCCCCAACATTTCATCAGCTTTCTGACACTACACTCATTGACGTAATTACCACTGACTGAGTGTTAATGTCAAGTGCACAAGTTCATTGAAACTTTCTCATCAATTATCAAATTTAAATGCCACCCTTGGCTGCGTTCTTCGGTAATTGAATGATTGACCCAATTTATAGAAATAGCATGCGAAAGTATCCATATCCCAAGAATAAATAAAACCGTCACCAATACTTAAAAAAAAAAAAAAAAAAAAAACTGTGGAATGGAAAAACTGGAGCACGAAGCCAGAGCTCCGTCTATATGGAATACATACGACACAAAAATCTCAGAGTTCTTGCTGTGTGAACTCAAAAGCCAGCCTCCTAACACTGTTCCGACAAGGCACACCGACAACTACAGTGTGTGCAATAAGAATCCCTCCACCACATGGAAATTCCATTTACTACAATAAATACAAAGAAAATTCTCTTCATTTCCACCATAATCAAGTTTTCTCCCAGTTGGAAATTTTCGAAATATCTGACCCGAGCCTGTTACACGTTCTGGTACCCTAGTCGAAATTTCACATACAAAAATCTTCCCAACAACACCAGCATGTCAAATGATATCACACAATTGGCATATCATACATTTAATACAATCTTTGTGTGTACCTACACAGGAAGTGTGTACTAACAGCATACCGTGTGTATGCTCGTCGTCTCTATCTCCCTCTAGCTGTAACCGTAGGTACGTCACTAGTACACATAACACCAGCGCGCAGAGGGGTGTTGTGCAAATAACACACCACGTGCCCGATTCATGTCTTCTATCTGTATACTCTCCTCGGTGCGGTGTGGCCCCCCCAAAAAAAATAAAAACCAGCACACAATAGTGACGGCAACACTATACCAACGAAACAAATGTTCTTGTACTACATACCTACTCTCTAAGTTGTGTTGTGTATCGCGCGCACTCTGCGCCTAAGATGGTATATTTTCTCACACATCATCAATGAATGGATGGATGGATGGATGGATATATTGGTCGTGTGCCACTGCCATTGGCACCCAATGTCGCTCTATTTGAATTTTCAGCCACAAAACTGGGTTTCTGCTGACCATCAGTTGGTCCACCGTCCATTAGGACGATAATTCGTAGTAAAACGCATTCCTGGCTGGGATTGACCCACCGACCGACCCTCGGCAAGGTGTATGGTTAGCATTAGCACCCGCGCCGCGCATACACCAAACTCCATGCACACGCACAAAGTTCTTCTTAACACACCATCAAAATGAAAATGCCGCTGTGCTGTTACTACAAGTGGATAAGTGATTGCTGCTGCGGTAGCAGTAGCTGATGGGTGGCGATGATGGTGGTGTGTCGCGTGTATTGTCGTCGTCAAACACAGGGAATCGCGTCACATCGACACTGGTACGTATCTATAGATATAAACCGACACTAATGCGGATGTATCTCACAATCAGATGTATACGGTGACGCTGTAGGTTGAATATTTCTTCTTCGTTTTCATTGCAACACACAACACACAAGGTCGTCGTAGCTACACGGTAATTCGTGTAGGGTACAGCGTGTGAACATGAACACACTAACGTACTAAAATTTAGTATGTGAAATTTGGAATAGGATCGCATAGTTGACAGACGGTATTCTTCAGCTGCACAGCTGATGAGATGTTCTCTTATACCACCTCCAAGGGCTCATATAGCCACCACCGATACATATAGATACATTTGTATAGAATAAAATATAAGGAAATATAATAATACTGTAATAATAGAACGCATATCTGTGTGTGCGATGGTCGAAGGGGAATAGGAAAAACTCTTTTTTTTTTTTTTTACACAAAAATTTCATTCACAAAGCTATTCCTATTTGTAAGTCATCTATGTAGCTACATGGACATGCATATGGATGGATGTGTATAGATTTGGATTCGCACGACTTTTTTAAGAAACAAAGATTAAGAAACGCCGGCACTTGAATCAAAATGAGGTTTGTACTTCTCGCGAAAATGGATATTGTCGATTTGAGATTATGAAATGAGAATTTTGAATTCACTCAAAATTTTGACATCACTTCTGGTCTTTTTCGATACCTTAAAGGGTCGAAAGATACATCAGATTTTGAACAAAGTTAGAGTGACCAAAAAAGAGAAAATTTGATCAGATGAGAATTTATCTAGATGCTTTCAGAGTTGAACGATAGATCTAAAGATTTGGAAATGGATTTATACTGATGCAGAAAAGCCTGAAGTTCAGATTTTAAGGAAAACGATTCAAAATTTGGCTTAAATTTATTACAATTTACATCAGATACTAATTTCTTGGACACATTTTCTGACAGTTGCATCTTTCTTTCAAAGCCGTACACTGAAATACATTTTAAAGTTACAAAATAAATTGAATTTGAATTCTTCAGTTGAGGTTTGATAATGTTTTCTGTCAGCTTTTGAATCTTTTGTGCACTGTAGGTGACCAGAAATACTTTGTAGTTCATGTGTTCCAAATCAACGCTTTCTGCAAAATTTAAATGAGCGTTGGGTACCTAATACCTAAGACTTCATACTTCATACTTGTATACCTAATACTCCGTATACAGCGCAAAGCTCTGGTGCTAGGCTTATGAGAAGAAGGGTTTAATCTGATCAAAATTCGAAGGACTGCATTGGTGAAAAAGATGTTAACTTCAAAAATCGCGCTTACAAAATTAGCTTAGAGAACAGTTGACAGTCAGACGGCCGTTAAGACTCTAGGTGCTCGGTAGTCACCTACTGGGATAGATAAATATCTTGGATTAAGAAGACACAGCTGAATTGCTTAGGAATAGGTCCATTCTGTATTGGTTGGTTCGTTGATTGATATCGGCTCTCGATTACGATGCATTTAGACCAGAAGGTCCATTGTGCTGCCGATCTGAAAGGTGGGTTGTGGATCATCCTCTTACTCTGGGAAGCATTTACTCATTTGTATTAAGGAGTTGATCCTGGCCGTGCAGGCGTTTTTTAGATCGTTTAGATCACTGAATAGGTATACATCTAATGTAGCCTTCCTGATGTTGGCGAATGCAGATCACGTGCATAGGAGGTGACTATGACCAATAGCTTCTACAAAAGTCATTGTAGGAATGCCCAATCTTTCAGGATGTCTTCCTATAGCACAGTGTCCCATGAGGACATTAACTTACTTGGAAAGGATTTCTCTCTTATGTTATAGAAGTCGCCAGAGCAGCCTAGCGGTATTGCATTGGTCGAGTTGATACCATCGATGATTACTCACCGCGGTAACGTTGATAAGGAATTTAGTATAGGACGTTGGTGACTCGATGTAGGTGACACTTATACTATTTAAATCAGAGGAGGCTCGTCTAACCAGTTTCGCAATTCCCTAGTATATTACAATGACCTGGTACGCAGCAAGGGTGAGGTTGTATCTAATTTATCTATCTATCTATCTATCTATCTATCTATCCAACTATCTCATTAAGAGATACGTGGCATTTTTTTACTGCCTTGGATCTCTTTGGACTGGACCAGCTTAGTCTCCGTCGATTTAACGGAGAGACCACAGGTTTCAGTCCAGGTTATTAGTTTATTGAGAGCACACTGAATGCCATCGGCCAGTATCTGCAGTCCAGTATTGGCCAGTATTCTTTAGGCGATAACTTTGCTGCCAGGTTTTCTATTTTCAGATGGCCTTCGTTGAGCACTAGATTCCATAGAAGTGGAGACAATACTTCCCCTTGGTGGGTGGTTCGGTGTGCACGTCGTTTGATAATGCTGCTTCCGAAGGATGCAGTGATTACCCTGCTTTAAAGCATATTCTCTGCAAAAGAGCAGATTGATTCGCAGATATTGAGCCTTCGTAGGACATTGGTTATCAAATTGGTTTCAATGTTGTTAAAACCTCTTTCAATGTCTAAGAAAGACACTACTGGGAATTCCTTGATTGATATGGATTTTTCGATGGACTGAGCGATAGAGCATGTTGTGACATAGATACATAGTAGGGTGCTATCAATAGTGAACTTAATGTGGAGATCTAGAATTCTCTCAAGAATCTTGACAAGAAAACACGTTAGGCTGATTGGTTTAAAAACTATCGGGAGGATATGCGATGTTTTGCCTGGTTTGGGTATAAAGACCACTCTTACCTTGGTCCAGGCGGTCGGCATTGTTCCTAGCTCTAGACAACCCTTCAGAATACGGGATAGCTTATGCTCTATTACACTGAAGGCCGCCTAGATTTGTTCCAGAAAAATGCCGTTCGGCCCGCGGATTTAGAAGGCTCGAAACCGGTCACCATCCATTTCAGTTTATTCTCGCTGATAAGTTCGGGAGGTGGGGGTGCAATATTTACCAGAGCAGGGCCGGTGCAGTGAGTGTGCATAAGCACGTTAAGTGATGCTTCATCAGATTCTGCTGTTGTGCTATTGGAATTCATGAGGACACTCGGCACGGTTGGTGCTTTGAAAAGGACTTTGCGTAGTCTAGAGGACTGATTGTCAATATTCTGACAAAAATTGAGTCAGGATCTACGGTTGAATTTTCGAACTTCTGCATTGAAGTTTTTCAGGCTTCCTTGTAGATTTCCCAATGCGTGCGTAGCTGAGTTCTGCATTCCACCACGGCAGGTTATTGCCTACCTTTTTTTTTTAAGGCCTAAAAGCCTTTATGGAACATTGGTCGTTGCTTATTAATCTCCTCGGAGTATCGTCTTCGGCGTGCAGTGGTCTAGGAAATATTGTGTTTTATTTAAGATATAATACTAACTCAGTTGTCCCTGAGGCTATTTAAGGACCGTTGATTGTACTAAGCTTCAAGCAAAGAACTAAGTAACCAAGATTTGTATTCTGCATATATACCTACCTGTAACTGGTTCATATGGAACCAGCATTGTTTCATCACCGGCCTGAGCAATGAATGTGCTAGCCTTGACCTTTTCTTCTTTTTTCATAGAAAACTTCAGTGATGAAGAGCTAAGGGTATTAGCACTTACCACTTCCAGACCTAAGATCTAACACCTGATACGAGCTGACTGTGATGGTTAGTCATGATTCAAGTGGAAGATGTTGGATGATGATAACTTATCTCTGTTTGGGTCATCTTTCAATGGTATGTCAACTAGTACACTCCCACTAACGTTTTTCGATTGGATTTCGAACCACGTGGTAAAGCCATATATGTAAGCTAAATGGATTTTTGGCCTGATTTCAATAGGTTGACCGTTTCCACAATTTCTGAACAATAGGGCTCACTTGGTGTTTGACCTTACATGGGTTGTCAACTTTAGATCAACGTAGAACCTTATGTTGAATGAAAAGGACGATGTGGGTGGAGGTTTTAGAGGATATCTTTGAAGAATCAGTTGAGTACTGTGAATTCTGGTTTGCTTTTCTACGAGTTGGAACATTTGTATCAGCAAACAGGAATCTACAGTAGTACGATCAATGAGATAGACAAGTTCTATACAGCGACATTATCTGTCTGATCAAAGGATTTGGAACTGTAACGAGAACGAGTTTCTATTTGTATCAGCAAACAGGAATCTACAGTAGTACGATCAATGAGATAGACTAGTTCTATACAGCGACATTATCTGTCTGATCAAAGGATTTGGAACTGTAACGAGAACTTTTATATGAAAAACCACTGGACCAAATGCCTGCGGTGGAGTAGGGGGATTAAAGCACAAGCGCTTGGACCAAAAGCAGACAGTGCTTATGTTTCAGTTCTTGCAACCGTCTTAGTGAGCGATAGTGCAATGAAGTCTATATAAACCGATTATTCGTTTGAATTAGACTGATCGTTCTCTGCCTACCCTGACGAAAACCAGAAGGAGAAAGATTACTATCGTCAAGTCTTGTTAGCTTTCATCTCCTTAATAATCCCTTGGCAGAAAATCTGTTGGAAAACTTCTATAAGCATTCCATTTGTTAGCTCGGGACTAAATCTCGACGACCTTCTTGAAGGACTGTGTTTCAGCTAGCGCACCTTGACCTGGGCTTCTCCAAAATTGAAGAGTTTCTATTCCAAGATGAGATTAAGTGAACCGATTCTTGAGATCGCTCTCACCTTGTGATAGATATTGAAATAAAGTCATTTAAGGACTTGAAGTAAGGAATGCATGGTTATTTATATCTTGAGAGAAAATATGATAGCTATACCTTAGTGCCTATGATTTTAATTCTGGGCTGCTGCCTTAAATCATCTGATCCTGATGACATAAATCCACAAATGCTGTAATGCTAGGTCTTGTTAAGATTCTGTCTACGCTAGACAGTTAGGTAAGTACACTTATGGCTGCCTTAAATTATCCATCGGATCCATTGTGCTCAACGTAGATTGTTTACTACTGAGAGTAGGTAGTGTAACGAAGCAGTAGTTCAAGTTGAAAGAAGCGACACGCAAGGCGGAGTTCTTTCACATTTACTAAAGCTCTATGCGTTTTTGTAGGCCCAATACTTACGAAAGTGGGGAGTATGATATTCTTGCTTAAATTCACTGATTGGTGCAGTTGACAAGGGTTTTTAATCAAAGCAAATAAATTATCCTTACTGCTTCCTAGATTTAAGGGTGTATCTCTTCACCTAGCTACTGTTGTTTCGAGTATCTTTCGGTAGAACAGGCAGTGAAAAGGCTTATATCGACTCTTAAATCTGTCTATCTTGGAATTCCTGATGCATGACATGCTTACTTATCTAATATTCCACTAGACTTAGTGATTCGGAAGGAGGCAATGATTTTGATATAAATGTATGTATACACATCTATAACAAAAAGTGTGTTTTTAGTACAATTATCTCAAACAATAGTTATCTTTTACTAGTTTGCTGAGCAAAAACTGCCTCTCCCACACGAAGGATGTACTTTAAACTTAAATCAACAAAATCCATTAGTTAGGTACTTCCTATCAAAAAAGGATTGAAGTTGGTAACAAATTTCGATCCACTAACTATTTTAACCTGTACCCCTTCCTACAGACCAAAGTACTAAACCTACATACATATCTGTCTGTCATTCATTTCATTCCATAACCAGCCCACGGGGGTGTGTACTACCTTTGGATGGAGAAGACATACACATCCCGGAGAGTAGTTTGTAAGGGTATTTTGAAAAACTCATGTAGGTAGTCATGCCAATCAAATGGACGAATGAAAATAGATGAGATTGTGGGTTGAAGTTGACCACTACACACTCATGATAAATAAATATACGAAACCCCCACGATACCATACCAAAACATTTGAATCTATAACAGAGTCCTGACCTAGACCAACAGTGACTTTCGAATGAGAACATGCATTCAAATGCGACCACCACACGCAAGCATTTATGTAGTTTGATGCACTTGTACGTGTCCTACAATATCTCAGCAGCCAAGTGTGATGGTTGGTTGGTATGGTACACAATATTTTTCATTGCCATTGCATCCGTATGATATTAAAATGTGTTTAACCTGTGCGTCTATGTGAGCGTAGATACCAAAGTTGAACTTGTTTCGTATTTCTTTTTTTTTATTTTTGTAGGAAAGCATAGCAATACCATCCAGAGAGTCAGAGACTCCTGCTCGAGATTCATGCTGGCCTGTTCCGAATTCTACATCTCCAATTTTCATTGAATGTGTTCCCTTGTCCATATACGACAATTTCCTTCATAGTGTAAACATCACTGTATCAATACCCAAATACTACGTCACCCTGTTTTCTGTCGTAGTGTAAAGCCGAAAACAATATACACATAGGTTCGTATCGTTCGTATGAATGACTAAGGTAACACTTCGACAGGTTTTTTTTTTTTTTTTCTTTATTTTCTTTTTTTTTCTTTCTGTGTTGAATAATGTTATGGATGTAACGCAGCCTGGTATGGCAACCCAACCCATCGACTATATAGATTCATTTGTATTCGCTGTTCCCGGATTGTATCCCATACACTTGTCGTCATAGCCGCGCTGTGTGTCGCACTAGCACGCGTACAATGTTTTAATACACTCTTGGCCTGCTCGTCGAAATACAAAGAAGCCAGCTAGAGGAGCTCTGTGATAACTACGGGCAAGCGAATCTCCTCCTGAACACTAGCAACACCCTCACTCACTGGGTTGTTCACTCACATCATGACTCTCTCCTTGAGGATGTTAAAGAAATATACGATGTACCATGCTATACGCAACACGTGAACATAGTGGAACTCACCCACCCCAGTTGCCTTGTGTGTGGGAAAAAAAAAACGAGAACGCGTATGCGATATACTGATGTAGTTGTGAGATTGGGGGAGGGAGGCAGTTATGAGTACATTTTGCCGGTACAACCCTTAGTAGTCATTGCGTCATAGTGGGTGGGTTTTGTTGATGTTGAAAACATGTTTATCACGTGACAGGAGTGGAATTGAGTAAAAATGAAAATTCCTGAAAGGATGCATATTTGGATGGTGATCCATCAATTTTGTATTGGAAGAGTGAACTGGTTGGTAGCACGGTTTAAGTGAGAGTTTGACAAGCGTACATACATGGTATTCAGATACATCAGGATGGCAGAACAATGTATCAGATGGTCTTACTTTAAGTTGGTTGGTTGGATGGTTGGATGCATAACCAAATCATACCCATTTAGCTGAAATTACCTACCCAACTCTTTACTGTAGATAGGTTTCCCAACTTCTACCCTATATGACATTACATTATGAGAAGGACTTGCGCTGTCTTAATCTTTTTCAATATAATGACCACCGTTTATTAAAAGAGAAGTAAGTGAAGGAAACCAAGGAATGAAGTGGACAATGACGTCTTACCTCAAACACCTGGACTACGCTAAGGATCTTTGCCACCAAATGGTCCAAAATGTGCCAGCTGAGGTCAGAAAAAACAAAGACCCTGAGCATTTCAAAATCTGGCCCTAAACTCAACATTCCTGAAAAGCAGTTCGAAAAAGTCGAAAACTTTCTATGTCTTAACATCATGTCGATCGAGGCGGCACTGAACGCCGTGTGGACAGAAGAATGGGGAAAGCTAAAGTTGCTTACGGAATGCTATCGAAAATCTGGAAAAGATGTTCTCATCACAAAAACCAAGCTGAGACTGTTGAGATCCAATGTAGAATCAACTTGGAACGTTACACTGTCACTCGAAGGCTGCAAACCTTCGTAGATAGATGTCACTGTAGCATCTTAAGGATTTTTTTTGGTGAAGCGTGTATTTCTAACGAACAGCTTTATGTGAGAACTGGTCACGGACCTATAGACATCACCATACGGAGCAAGTGGCAATCAAGTGATCATTGGCTCTATTGCAAAATATGTCATGTAGTAGAATCCACTCATGGAGTCAGGCAGAGAAGTGGGGCGGCCTAAGGAAACATGGCAAGGAACGTTTCGAGGAGGAATTGAGTTAGATGGGATCAAACGTTTGGCAAGTTTAGAGATCACCGGTGCAATACGAACGACACCAACATGCGCAATGGAAGTGATCCTAGGTATTCTGCCGCTGGACTTATTTATTAAGAAAGTGCAGTTCGTCTGCATCGGGATGTCAACTGGAAATGGCACGATACTCTATCTATGATCACGAGAATTAGGGAGTTGAATATGCCCATGGATGGAATAAAGAGAATGCGTGTTACCAAAAGGTATTGCAAAACTTTTATCGAGAATGGACCACTTTCGGAAAACAAGATATGTAATGTAATCATCTTTACGGATGGGTGGCAGAACGGAGGCATTTATCTTCTCAGAGGAACTGAAATTAGCCTGTCATATTAGTCTGGGAAAATATGCTATCAAGCTAAGACGATTGCTCTGTTGCATGCGTTGGATCACCTGAAAGAGGGTCAGATTACGGTTGAAAATATTATTATAGTACTGGACAATCAATCAGTGATTAGATGCATGGAGCAAAAGGATATCAATACATCACTGGCATTGGAATGTGGTCATAAACTCAATGAGTGTTCATCTCGAAATGATACGACGCTGCTTTGGGTGAGATGGCACGTAATGACTGAAGTCAACAAAAAGATTGACCTTCTAGCAAAGCAAGGGTTCACTTCGGAGTTTTTTGGTCTGGTAGAGCACCTAATTAACAACTTTGCCGAGGTGGAACACCAAAAAAGGTAGTCAACCGTGGAAGTTTGCAGGCAAGCGAAAATGTTAAAATGCCGGTTGGCACCACTCATAGAGAATTTCTAAGCTTAAATGGTAGTGTTATCTACAGTTCATGGAAATTTCAGGTGTCACCTAAAGAAGATGGGTCTTCTGGAGGATGACACATAGGGAGCCACTGGGTAGAAACCCAGAGGATGAACCAGATTTCTGTTAAACAGATGCTAGCGTTGACACGAGGAATAAAATGAACCCAACACAAAATCTCTTGAATGATATATATAGGTTGCGTACCCAAGTAGAAGGTGATTTCAACCGACTTGAAGTGCGCAACTGGTGGCAGTCAGTTAAGGATCATGCTAACTTTAGGGGCTTTAGGTTGAGGTCTAGGTTCATCCCGAACTGTAGCGCCACCTAAGTAAATAAGTCAGAAAGCATAACCTCCACGATAAACATCAGATAATGGCTTTAAAATTACCGACGTTGCGGTTGCTCGTAATATTGTGATAAATAGTAGAAGGTTTACCTATAAGAGAATCTACATATCAAAATGGCTCTGCCCAGATTGCCGAATCCCAAACAAATCGACGATTGATGCTAGGCATGCATTAAACATTTTGGTTGTGCCCACCTTCAGGGGGCCAAATGTCGATTCGTGAAGAAAACTCAGTTCGTCCTGAAGAAGAACTTCAACTTAGAGCCCTTAAGCACACCATAAAAAGTCAGAGCCTACAGAGAGCGATCGAGCGAGAAATTCTCCCCCCTACCAGTATCTGCCACGAACGCTATCGACCAGTGACTCCACTGTCGCACTATCGTCAAGGGAATAGCCAAAACTACCATAGGCTACCAAGCACCTCAGAAATTTCTTGATATGATGATGAGTGTCCGCGTCGGAAAAAGGTGACGGAAGCAATATATCTACAAGCGTTGCAGTGGAAAAAGTACAGACACAAACGACTGGATCGCAAGAAAGACTTGGGCCTACACAGCATTTCAGCTCAAAGGTACGGAGAAGTCTCGTAACAGGAAGCCAACCTGGAATTTCAGAAGAAAAAATCAACTAGCTTCACACCTCGAACAAAGGCTTTAAATAAATTAAGGAAACCTAGTTAGAATTCTAGATGTGTTTAAGGAGCACTATCAGCAGCAGCTATATAAGTATCAAACAGAAATAGAAGGACCGCAAGAAGGTATCTCACAGTCAGTTGAAGAAGTGATTCTCTGTCCTAGTTGGCAAAACTGCTATAAACCTAAAGAACAACAATGTGTTCAGCTCAGATTGCTTAGCCAGATCTTTCCAAATATGGAGGCGATATTCTGATTAGGAGCATGCATCAGATCATTAGTAAATTATTTGAGGACGAAAACATGTTCGACAATTGCAGAATCAGCTCTACATACATATATGGCCCGACTAAAAAAAACCCTATCCTGTCTGGCGTCAACTACCAAGGCATATCCCTGCTAAACATCTTAAGTCGTTCTGCTCCAAATTTATAGGCAGGTACCAATGTGGTTTCTAGACCGGCACATCGACTATAGACAAATCTTAACGCTGAATTCTAGAAAAGACATCTGACGTGTTGCGGTGTAAAACATTCGATGTTTAGTGGAGTTTGAAAGTTCTACTTCAGAACTTTTCCAGATATATCCCCGATTTTGGGAAGGCAATGCTCTATCTTCAATTTAGTGCTGGAGGAGATGGTACGGAGGGCTCGTATCAACACGGAAGGTACTATCTGTTATAAGTCAATGCAGCTGCTGGGATACGCATGCAATATCGACATCATCAGGCGTTCTCAGCGAGTGGATGTAGAGGCATTGACGGTAATTAAATAAAAGGTGGAGATGTAATGCTGAATGTTACAAAAAAAAAAAAAAAAAATGCAAATTTTAGGCTCGCAATGTCCATGGGACTCAGGTCCTATTTTCTCACAACCATTCTTGTTGTGCGTGTTATATTCTTTAAACGAATGGAAGGCGCCTGCTGTCTAATGCTGTATCCGAAGGGCAGTTTTTGTTTTGAATAGCTTCTTCAAGACAGTTTTACTCTCGAATGTTTGTTAGACGCTCGCAAGAGATGGAGCCGTGAAAGAAATTTTGGATGTTGACTGGGGATCGAACCTTGAACTTCTCTCTCCGTAGTCCGACGCACTAACCACTTGAGCCACGGTGCCCACAGGTCGAAGGTGAACGAAGGTAAAACCAAATATTTGCTATGGACGAAAAAATCAGCTTCTTTTGGACAAATCGTCACTTTTGGCAGCCACAACTTCGAAGTAGTTATGGAGTTCACCTACTTCGGACTAAATGGTAATTCCATCTTAGTGGAGATCAGGCGAAGAATCACCCTAGCTTACCGCTGATACTTCGGTTTGGCAAAACAATTGGGTTTAAAATTCCTAACACGAAGGACGGAAGTGATATGTGGGACCGAGTGCTCGACAATATCGAGGAAAGCGAAATAAATCTTGGACTCATCGAAATAAAAGTACTTCATCGAATATTCCCATACGCGAGGAGGAAGAATGAAGAAAAATATTCAACAGTGAACTCTATGTTGATGACGAAGATGTTGATATAGTCTCGACTGATTGACTCAACCACATTAAGTGAATGGATGGCAACGCTCCAGCCAAGTAAGTCTTTAAATTCCATCCCTTAGTTTCGAGATGACAAGGAAGACCGAACCTCAGTCAAAAGGATCAACCAAAGCAGCGTACCTGGGATCAAAGTGATGAAAGGGTAAAGACTCTTCATGATTTGGGATAAGTACGTAAGTAAATCTCCTGTTGATGATAGATTTTCTATGAAGTATACGTAATTCCATTAAATAGCTAAGGGTCAAACTGTAATTACATTTTACAAGGAATTTGTACAGACCCTCTTCATAGAAAATCTATCATCAACAGAAGATTTAAGGAGATTTTATCATCAACTTACTACACAAGCGAATGGAATGACATTGTCTTTTATTACTAAAGTGTGGCGGAGGGGATATGATTCCTCTTGAAACAATTTGTTAACCACTAGGAGTTCTAGTTTAGAATGACTTAAAGTATCTGTATATGGTTACGGAACCTTTTGTCTGATTGCTAACAGGTTAAGACAGGTTTTCTTTACTTTTGGAACACGTCCTGGAATATTGGAATGTTGATTCCTTTGTGTATTATTTATTCAACGAAAAGCGTATTTTTGGCATTGCCACCTGACACCTCTATTTCAGAGTATCGGACGATGCAGATGGAAATCATTTGTATTTACATATCTGACACTGTATCTAAAATATAGTGAACCTTTAAACCACAAAGCTCCATCATAAAAGGATCTCCTAGAACTCTGGGCTTAATTAAGAGTAGGAATTGAAGAAATACTTTGAACATTAGCTAGAAACTAGACTTGCCCAGCCTCTATTCTTTCTAATCATATGAATACCTATGAGTAGAGAAGCTACAGTTGAAATAATTGAAATAATTCGTTGGACACAAAAACTGAGAGACTATGCTTACCAAGCTGTCAATCGTCTACTGTCTGTCGTCTACATGTACATATTTTATTCACATGAGAATAGCTTCCAAAGTATACACCTATTCAAAACTTTATTCAAAAGTTCAAATTTCGCAATCAATTTCATCGGTCTTAATCGCAAAAAGTTCCTAGGCTAGTTTAAAAAAAAAATAATTGCAAATTAGCTTTGAAAAAAGTTGTACTGCGGCGGCCCCTATTTATAGAATTAAAGTTCCTTAGCCAAGCTGTTTACTTGACAAATCCCGAAACGCGCGTCATACACTAAAGAGAAAAGCTATTAAAACTCAACTTTATCGCATTTTACTTGCTTTAAGCTCGACATCGTAAAGCTACCTACTAACGTAAATCGGATTTCGTAAAACAAACGGAGCACAACGGCCACGATACACGGTGGTAATCAAAAAAGCAAACAATGCCGCGAAGCTCTCAAAAACAGGGGAGCATCCTATTAGAAACAAACTCTTACCCGAGAATATAGACAAAAAGTTATTTTTGGGAACTTACTTGAAAGTCTACAGTTTCTATCTAAAGTTCAATGGTGCCCAGTCCACCGCCCCCCAAAACCCATCAAAATTATTACGACTTCAAAAATTGTTTCAAACAACAAACACACGCGCCTATACTCCACCGACCCCATATGAGGAAGGGCGGCAGACGTATAGTGTACAATCGACCATCAACTTTTCTAATGCTCAGCAGAAAAGAAAAAAAAAATTCACGGAACAACTTGTGTGGTGCCAGACTTAGAAAGAGCATTAGAAAATGGTGAACATGTGAATTTTCGACCAGGCCGCCAGCAAATGTAGCAGCGATTCGCTTCTTTCTAATGTCTGGTGGATGGGATTAGATTTCGCTTTATACTCTTTGGATGAATTGCGCGGGAAACTAGCGCCAACTGACACTGGGGAGAACACACACGCTCTATGGTGGAAGTGGATTCAGTGGTAGAGTGTGCTCTCTTATGGCGCATCGTACAGGGCGGCGGCGGGCAGGCGGGTGAGTAAAAGATACTTTTGGATAAATCGATTTGAACAGTGTTAGAGAAAATGCCAGCTGCTTTTAGATATCTGTTGAGTCTATACCAGATGAGCAGAGCGCCGTAAGATACATATTCATAAATTCAACGAAGAAGATACTGGTGCTGCAAGTGGCAATCTAAAAGATAGATTTAAGTTTTGCAGTTTGGTTAACTTTTTTGATCAACTTTAATAGGCGAACAGAAGTGCTTGTATCTAAACTTTTAGACAAGATGTATCTTTCGTGATGAAAGAATTTGCTTAGGTATATACTCGGTATGAGAGCTATTACAAAACCAAAAATGCGATACCGACTGATTGGTAACCGAACGAACGAGTGAAGGAGACAGAAAGAGAGAGCAAGTGGCACGGTGGTGGAAGCACTCTTAAATGGCAAGAAATATTAGAGATGCAGATACAACAACAGGCAGGGAAGAGTTAGTTTTTGGTGTTCGCAAAAGAAAACAGTGTTGCTGAACTTTGCTTGAAAGCAGAATGTTGAACGAGTTGAACTCAAAACATGTGATACTTAGCCATAGGCGAACATCAGCAGCAGTAGGTAAATTTGAGTCACACAAGGCGTTAGATACTCTCAGTTGGCTGTCGTGTGTTGTGTTATGAGAGACTTTTATGTGAATAAAATGCGCAGAATAACAAATGACGCTGTGGCAGGTAGGGTGGGGGGGGAGAACATTCCCCTATCTAATGCTATTCGATGGTACAGTAGTGGGCAGAGAAATAGTGCGATATAGTTTGTAAGCTAATATCATACAAGATACATATGTAGAATATTTTTGATTCGGGTATATGTAAGAATAAAAGTTGGGATCTGGATACAAATAAAGAAAACGCCGAAATAATGCATTAGATACACATACCAACCCAAGGAAAGTGCGTTGAGACCGGCATAGTCGAACATCGTCTTGAGTAAGCTAATGGTATGATGGAACTGACTGAATTCACAACAAAGGCCGAGTCCGTCTGTAAAACAGAAGGGTCCAGTGCTTGAAATTGGACATAACATGAGCCG
The DNA here is from genome assembly GCA_905220385.1 of Xylota sylvarum. Taxonomy (NCBI): domain Eukaryota; kingdom Metazoa; phylum Arthropoda; class Insecta; order Diptera; family Syrphidae; genus Xylota; species Xylota sylvarum. The sequence goes on along the minus strand of LR999958.1, from coordinate 32,360,903 downwards.
TGGAAAAATTGATTATTTAAGCTAATTGCATACTAGCGCATAACTGCTATTTTTATGGATTCGGAGAAGATTTTTCAAAATTTAGCCCACAGTTTGGAAGTCTAGAAGTAGTATAAGGAGACTTAATAACGCCAGCGATAATTATTCCAATCTACATAAATCATGTTACGTCAAACAAACAAAATTGGGAACCTAGAAACCTCATGTCTTTGCGGATGGATTGGAACCGGAAAAAGGAAAAGGAATAAGTGAACGACTTTAGTATCTGTAAAACAGAAATCGTCAAAATGAAAAAAACTAGTACAGGTCATTCATACACAAATGTTACCGCATACGAAAATCACCATCTTCGTAAACCGTCAGGCCGCTTTCAAGGCACTAGCATGTAGCCAAAGGTGGATATATCTGGATATACCAACACTGCTAACATTTTACAGGAACACAGTTCGAAAACTCGACGGCATCATCATGCGATGCGACGGCCATACGACTTTTGCAGAAGCTGTAGATTTCAAGAAGAAATAGGGTCCATAGTACATCTACACTGCAATTGTCTAGTTCTGAAAGGTTTTGATGATATGAACGATCTGACGGACCTTAAGTGCATAATTCGGAAACCCTAGGGTATTCACAATGGACTTTGGCCTTTAAGTGAACTTGCTACTTACAAGTAAATTACACTTTATAACATAACCTAACCTAACCTAGGATGTCGTAAAATATACTAGAGCAACCAAGCATAAATATACAAAATCTTGGAATGTAGAGGGGAAGAGGAAGCCTAGAACTCTAGACGCCATGACTGTATGAATAGAAGCTTCCCATTAGCCGATGAATTCGTTTTGAATCTATTCACATACTAAACCATTCTTTAAGGAACGGAGTGCTATTGGCGACATTAGTTTGATGGTATATCCATCGATCTTCAATCTTTAGTGCCAGATTTAAGTGCAGGACACAAAGTAAGACCTCCAGCTTGGCCGTACATTGACTAACTTGCCCACACAGTATTGGGGTTCGTTTAAGGTTCATGTTCTGGGTCTAGGTAAACGTTTTTCAATATGTTTAATCTCGGTAGCTTTAGCTTTTTGTTTTTTGGAATACCATCTCTACAGCACCAGTCGGGTATTTCGTGTCGAGCTGCCGTATCTGATCAGATGAGGCCATTTCAACAATAAAACTTCATCAAAGAGCATCTTTGTAAGTCAGCCCTTAAGTTCAAGGACCATATTCTTGGACCAAAGTGGAAAAAACAGGGACTGGTTTACTACCAAAAGAAAACAAAATCCAGTAGTATATCTGCACAGATTTTTATCCAAATCGGACACAAGAAGAAAAATATCGATGAGACAGTACCTATGTCTCGTAGACGCCATTAATGATATCGTTAATATGGCGAGAAGAATTATCGAGGGAGGCTTTTGAAAGGACGTGAGTATGATTTACTGTGCCATCATCCTACCACACATCAATCCTAAGAGCAGTCACTGCAAAAATGTGCCAGAATATGTTGTATGACACCGACCATGGGGCATGTTACAAGTGAAATTCATCAAGGCACCATATTAGGTCCACTTCTGTGGAACCTGAAGTGTGATGCCACTCTTAGATTGACAACCTTTTATTGACAAGTGCATTAAACGTAAGTGGTTTCGCTGACGATATAGCAATCATTGTGGGACTTCTGTATCCTTCTTGCTTTAGTGCAATGAAGCTATTAGAACAGTTCACGATTGACGAACATGCGTGGGTCTACAATTTGACGATGAAAAAATGAAAGTAGAACTCATAAGCGGATAGTCATGGAGACTATAATAGATCAATGTTGGTGATTATGCCGAGGTTTTCAAGCTCGTGTTGAAGTATCTTTGCTTTATTCAAAGCTGTCTTTGAAGGAATATTTGCAGCAAATACCTGATAAATGGTGCTCTGGCAAGGATCATACAAGACTTTGGCAGTTTCGGTATCGATAATTCTCTATGCTGTTATGTGAATGAAATCTTACAGAATAAAGACAGACGCAGCATATATTAATGCATAGTCAGAGTACGCAGCGCATTTTCAAGAACCTCATATTACGATGCCTATCAAATTGACCCTCTTGTGGAAAATAATTACATCGCAACAGATCACTCTGACCAGGGAAGATAGACGGTGCAGAGTGAACCCCGATAAATCAATAGATTTATCTTAAAACAAGCAATTGAGGCATCTACAGTTCGCTTATATCACTAGTATAACACGAGAGAGTACAAATAAAAGTATTTAGGACCTACTGCTTAAAGCCGTATCCGACTGGCAGTTGTTTTTTTTCACTCTTGGGACCGTGAAAAGTAAAAACAAAGTTTTGGTATGTGAAAATCGATCTTGGAACTCTCGCTCTCGCAGTCTGAAGTACTAACCACAAAGCCACTGCGTTCACAGGACAGACGACGGATGTCAAAAATGGATATAGACATGGCTTTCGACAAGCTTATGCAAAACTTAGAGGTCAGTATAGGGAGTGAATATTCAAAAGCAGGTCCAAATAGTCGCAAAAAATTCATATACATAACTACATAGGTATGTATCTACTTGTAGCGAATATAGGATAAAAAGAAAGAGAGCTGCAACTTTGAGGTAGTTTTTGCCTCCTTTGGAATGAGGGACACTTAGACTGTATTGAGTAATAGAATAGGATTTCCACTCTCTAAACCCATCTTTTAATTTGTCCTCGAGCCACTAACGTCAAGGGAGGTGGACTTATGTTATTGATTCGCTCTGGTCTGTCCTTAATCTTTTTTCGAGACGTTTCCTTTTTAAGTGCATAGTTAGATGCTGCTTATGACAATACTATCCTTGAAATTATCTGCAAATCTACAAGAAGCCACTGACTAAATAAAGCCACAATAAGTTGCATGTAAAGTGGTGAAGAAATGTGTGAAGTTGAAAGAAATATCCCACAAGGTGGAGTTCTTTTACCCCTACTATAGTAACGCGTCGTCGTCTCCCTACTCATGGACATACAGAACTTAGAGAACTTCACATCTATGCATATGCTGATAGTGTAAGTGTTCTGTAATCGGCAAAAAGAGCGATGCGAAAGGTCTTATTTTTCAAAGCTATACAGAGTTTCAAAATGTCACACACTTTTTGGAATAACTATGTACAACACATTTAGAAACTTAAACCCATGAAAATCTTTGAGTCACCCTGTGCTTCTATCCAGATAATGGTGGCCTGGAATATTGAACGATAAAGTCATCGCGTTTACACGTTTTACATCTTTATAGAAAAATTCTCTAAAAAATTGGTTCCCATTTCATCGCCACCACTGTACAACAGCTTACTATATCTGTCACCATCTGCACATACAACTACTCCAATAAAAAGCACGTCTGCGCCAATAAATTCGTTTTATACACACAACACTGCATAACTCACGTAAACACATAGCCGCAGTCATCGCAGCGAATATGCGACGTTGAATACAATGAATTGTGTGACGTAAACAAAACCAGTTCCATGTATACACAACCATCCCCACTGGCGAGCGCCAAAACGACTATACCCCGTGTAGATAGTCTCCACCAACAAATCTCATCATTTACATTCAACAATCACCTACAGTTGGGTCTGAGCTCCCAGCCAAACGAAAGACAGTGCTCCATTTGATGAGGCCACCTTAATTCCATGTCTACTATAGGTGGATCCACCTTAATGCAAAATGAACTGCTTTTGCAGTTTATTCGACGCAGACGATGTCATCGCCGCCGGTGCTAATACCACAACCACCGCCTTCTGGACTCTCTCTCTCAACCGCCCAAAACCACCCACTAGACAACACAAACTTGTGCTGCGAGATGTCAAGTGGAAGGCGCCAAGTACATTTTTACTCCTAATTCAGCAGCTGAGGCTGCTGGGAGCCTGGTAGAAACTACGGTTTGACTGAAAATATTGCCATAACATGTTATTTGTTTGATGTGGTTGGCTGCTGCTGCCCAGTTTAACTGTCACTGTTAAACGGCGTGGTCTCCATACTTAATAATCCGATGACTGACAGAGTCGGTTGTAAAAACAGTTTTTATTAGGTCAACCTGACGGCACTGGCGAAATAAATAAGTTTCATGGCCGACAACGTCAGTTTCTCAATATTCGACTAGGCGTGCAGGATGACATGCTAGCTAGCCCCAACCGGAGAACTCACATATTTGCAACCCGAGCGCCAATTTTAACCAAACGTTGTTGCTTTTTTCTGAACTCATTTGGGAGCATTGCGGTAATCGATGGGAGGCCAGCTCAGAGTATAGGTGGTACGGTGACTGCCATCCGCCGCTTTGTTTTGATGGAGAATCATCATAATCGTTGATGAAGGTGATTACTACAATAAACAATAAAAAAGTAGTTTATCAAAGCTGTTGGAGGGTTTCATTGTATCATGGGAGCCTAGGATTGTATCGCTACAAGAGAAGGTGGCGACTTTGAACTTTTTACCCAGCTCATCGACCGAAATGGGCAGGGCAGCACTTTATTTACACAGAAAGCAATTTTACTATTTTTCCGCCAAAACTACAAGATGGGATTTACCCTGCTGATTTCCTAGCACTACTGATTTATGCGGCTTTCCGCCATAATATGGGAAGTTTTATACAACAAACCCATAAAAGATTATTACTCTGTATGTACTCCATTGGAGGAGGTATATTAGCAGTCGCACTACAGAGGCAATGTATCTAGACCGCGTTAATACATTTATTTTCAATTGAATGTACTGGTTGTGCTGGTATCCCAGTAGTTGCAATGACTTTGAGTTCTGTTTAAAATGGGGAAAATGTGAACAAACTCGTCAAGAGAGTGAAATTCGATTGAAATTTCAGTTTGTGAATGAACACTTGAGTACACTTTTAGTACAGTGTATTGGTTTGGCGGCACTGCTGTCTGCTGTGTGGACTTGTGTGATCAAACTAAAATGGGTTCTCTGAGGGGAGAATGGGTAAGATACTACTTAAGCAGTTGATACGGTGATTGTTATACTACATCAGGGTTGTAGGGGGTTATAAATTTCAAATCTACAGTGTGTCCCCGTAGGAGCAAAAATATCTGCTTAGACATTGGCTTATCGCAAGAGCCACAGTCAGACGTCGCTACTTTTTATAATGGAATTTGCAAGACCTGTTCGGTTGCAGTCATAATAGAAGTAGCGATTCATAATATAACTTTTAGATACTACCCAAATAGAGTCTCTAGTTACCTCTTATAGAATAGAGTCTCTGTCAGAGATACTGCCGCCATATACCTATCCAGAATAATCATAGACGCATTGCAACCAACCACTTCAATCATCCTGATACCTGTGAGAGTTTTGAGCTACTTGGTCTTTGTGGGATTTCCACTACGCAATTTTTTGTAGAGTAATGGTTGCCTTCAAGTGTGGTAAACTCTTGAAATACTTCAGAGAGAATGTTTATTTTGTCACTGTTCTGTCGGACCGATAGCCACATTGGTACCTGCATTCATATGCCTGTGCCAATTAGTGTGCCGCGTATGTCGGGCATTCTGGACAGAATTCTATTTGCAAGATTTAGTCGAAATATGCCTCACATTTTTGGTAAATGGTACACATAGAGGTGGGACTCCTATCTTTGGATATGCCTTGTCCATACAAGAAGTATGAACTTCTATTGACAAGTCACCAGACTTGGCGAGTTGTAGAGTAAAGTCTTATACATAAGCAAAAGAAATGGCCTCTTCTGGAGTCTTACTGGAGTCTTACTGGACATATTTTTTCAATCTTTCAAACCGATATTTATCTTGAAACTGCTTTCAGATATGTATGTATATTGATTTTGTCGGCTTCACCCTTTATGAGATATACTATCTTTCTATACTAGCTCTGCTTCATAACCTATTCCCTAAATATGTTTTCCTTACGATTTTGACATTCTAGTCGCAGAGTTGCTTTCATGTTGTCCGTCCTTAAAGATTCTATCCAGGAGGATAATAAACTTCTCCTGTGTGTTATTTACAACATCTTGAGTTTGATGCCTATAATAGGTAATCGATTTGTTATAGGCTTTAAGTCAGTAACCTTAGACTAGAATTTGCACCCTAGTCTTCTGTAGGTACATATGTATATAAAAAATTATGCGGCACTCTACTGCGTCCTCTATACAAGTTGAATTCAAAGAGACTACCGGTCGTGGGTTTGGAAGAAGCCACCGGTATTTAAGGAAACGAACTGGTGGTTGAATTATCGAACCCGAATAGGACCTGACAATGGTCATTAACTTTGTTCTAACTCTCCTAGCACTTTTAACATCCAGGATAGTACAATATTACTCAAGACTAGCCACCGAGAGATGAGGTACACCCTTGTCTTGTCGTGTCTCCAGAAAACTTAGGACAAAACATGATAAAACTAAAACCAGGTAAATATCAGCGCTATAAAGAATGCACTAAAGATTCTTCATAGCGATTAATACCGGTTATAACCTCTTGGCGGCCCACCTAAGGAAAATGCGACAAAATCCAGATAAGCTTTGCAGAGACTGTGGCGATGCTGATGCAGAAGAAAGAATCAAGACGACGGCTCCCGGCGAACACTATTTCGGAAACCTAGGCGACCTATGAGGAAAGTCAGCACTAACTATAGTTGAAGCACTGGATATATATACGGAACGTTGACAATATACATAGGTATGAAGAGGTTGTGGTGACAAATAAGTGTTGGGCTTTGAAACAGCCTCAAGAAGTATTATGACCTTATAGAGATCTTTTGTGTAACCCCCTAAAAGACATTGTGTGGTGTGCCTACTAACTGGAATCAAGTTCATTAATGAAGCTTAGGATTCTTTCAGCTGTAGAGGAGGTGATATCAGAAAGCTAGGTAAAGCCTTGACAGAAGTGGTTGAGCCTAGTCCGAGCAATGGCGAGACATTCACATAACGTTAGGTTAGACACGTGGGTAGGCGAGTTAAAGAATCGATAACGCCACAGTCATGTGAGACTCATTAAGATGCCCATATGGGAGAGATGTCCTTTGCCCATAACTCTAGTTCTACAAATATGGTTCTTATGAACTAGCAAACCATCCCGTTGTGATGTGATGACTCCTATCATGGTAGAGAGAGAGATTTCTTATCCTTTTGCGTAAATCTGTCGGTCTTTCTCTTATCGACACAAGGCCTTCTTATGAAGATACAAGAGAGGACTATCTGATGTTAGCTTCCCTATGGACCCTAATCCCTGCTTCAAACTTCTGTTCTGTTCTGATGTAGATTCTAAACCTCTTCTGACCTGGAATATTTTTATGTCCAGGGACCCAGCAGAGCGCGTTGTGCTCCGTCCAAGAACCTTAAGCTGTTCACGACAGCACTTCACAAGCTTGGTTTTTATTTCGGTAGTAGAAATCGCTTTTATAGCTGCCAGGCTGTCGATGAAAAAGGTGATACCTTCCTGTGGTATTGTCTTCAACGCAGTCTCATGGGCATTTATTGTCACTGCTAGATCCTCCAATTGGAAAACACTGCTATGGTTCGGGAGAAGGAGTGATTTGGATATATTCACTGGTTCAGCAAAGATATCTGAACCTACGCCTACATCTATCTTTGATCCACCTGTGAAAACAGAGATGGTACGTGTATTGGTAAGCTGATCGCTTTTTCATTCTTCTGTGCTCGGAAACGAGCTTGTCAAGAGTTTATTGAAACCTAGGTATGGAGTCACTTAATCCGTTGTGGGAACATTTCCCAGATATTTATTCAGGATTTTGTCTCCAACTATTTGACTGACGAAGAGATCCAGCGGAAGTAGATTGAGGATATCCTCCAATCAAGGCACTAGTAATGTCAATACAAGCCAATCTGATTTCCTCATCAGAACCGCTAAGTTGGCAGTCTTGCTTGTGGACTGCCACCGTACAAGACACCCATAAGTCAGAATAGGTCTTACAATAGTCGTATATATCCATAGTATAATTTTGGGTTTTGCTCCCTAGAGTTTTGCTCAAAAGACATGAGAACTTTAGAGCTGGTTCGCTGTTTGATAAAATATTTTATTTGTGATCTTCGAAGGTTTCATCTGATGCACTCTCTGGCACAGAGGTCGCCAACTGGTCCACGATGATATAACTCACTTCCTATGCCACTGCCCAAGCTAATGTCACTTGAGAAGCAGAACACTAGAAAGGCGTTATTTGCAGGACATACATACATATGTACAAATATGTTTGGGGTTGGGTTGGGTTAGAGGGTTGTCCCCGATTAGCAGGGACACACTTAGACCAAAAGGAAGGTTCATTGTGACACCACTATGGAAAAACCGGATTACCAGCATCGGAGGCTTACATACTTCATGACTTCCCAGATGAGACAGGAGACAGAGCTACCAGTTTCGGTGCAAACACATGCCGAAGAGGTATGGTTCTCTTTTTAGTAATTAAACCAGTTTGACCCGGTGACAAAACTTTTTATTTTGCCTAAGTCTAGTCTGACTAGATCGCTTAGATCTTTGAAGAAGTGCTTGCCTAAAATTTTCCTTCTCAAGACCGATAGAGCGGGACAAGTGCGCAGAAGATATGCCATGCTTTCCTCCACTTTCTCGTCTCTATAGCTTTTACAGATATCGTTGAAGGCGGCACCATGCCTTCTGGCATGTGTGCCTACCAGACTGTGTTCTGAGGGTGCCAACCATCTTCCTAAGATTTATCCTATTGCCGAAAATAAGTCTTCTGGTTTTCCTACAATCCACTTCTGGTCAGATTTGTTTAGAAGAAAAACATGTGCTGATATTGTTCCACCTACTGTTTGCCATTCTCATGGCTGTTGTATCTAATTGGAATTTTATCGATTTTATGGGTGCTGACGGTCCCTTTCTATTGTCAGGGAGGTTCAGGTCTGCACCCTTCTTAGATAGCTCGTCCGCTTTGCAATTGCCTGGAATATTCCTGTACAGGAATACGTAGTACCTGACAGCGAACTCTTTAAGAGATTCGCGGCATTCCTTTACCAAGTTGGATCGATTTATTCGGTGCTCCAAGGCTTTCTAGTTAATCGAAAGGTAGGTCGCGGTTTCACGGACTGCTGAGACACACTACAGTGGTTGAAAAACACTATAGTGGTCCAGCAGTCGAGTGGCGATACGAATATCCAGTGCACTGGAGTATATACCCGCACTTGTGCCAGACGATATCTTGGATCCGTCTGTATAAATCACTGTCGCAGATTCATTTAGAAATTCTACCGATTCCCAAGTACTTCTGCTAGGAAACCTTGTTTTATATTTGACGTTAAAGTCTAGATAGGGGCGAATTTAGTCCGAATTACTAGGGATATTATTATGGCCGTTTTGGATGCCTGCGTGGCCTATAGTTCCACGAGCCAGTTGCAAGGATTCCTCAAGCCGAAGTGCTGCCTTAGCCGTCATAAGCCTCCCAAAGGTATCAAAAGGAAGAAGATGGAGCATAGTTTCTAATGCAGGTGTAGAATTTGTTCTTAGGACGCCCGTTACACGCAGAATAAACTTTGAACCTTCTCAAGTATTGCAATGTTGCTTTTCTTGTCCAGTGCCGTCCACCAGACTAGTACTGCGTACATAAGGATGGATCTGACGACTGCCTTCGATATCTAGTGAACGATCCGGGACTGGAGAAGCCAGTTTGGGCCTAAGGCCTTCCTACATGATTAGAGGGTAATTAAGTCCTTCCTTATTCACTACTATGAGCCACAATAGTGATGATAATATTTCACCCTGAGGGTTAGACAGCACCCCAAAACAGCATGGATAAGCCTGCTTTTAAGTATCTGCTCGATCCAATAGCAAAGATAGTTGTCCACCTTCAAGTCAAGAAGTACAGTAGATATACATATGTAGTTTTTGGTTTGACATTGTTGAAAGCTCCTTCAATATTAAGGAAGGACATAGTGAAATCCTTTGTTTTGAAAGATTTGTCAATGCTGTCTCTACCGATTTTTCGTTGTGGTACGCGTGTTGAGATATCGATAGGACATTACTATCTAATTCTTTTCTAATGCGGATGTCAATCAGCCTTTCCAAAGTCTTTAAAAGAAAGGAGGAGAACTTGATCGGGCGGAGATCTTTAGGGGACTGTCTTTCTGGCTTTCAGTATAGATTTGTCCTCCTTCAGGGTGTGGCCGAAGCTAAAACAACTCCTAAAGATAATGTGAAGCCGAGAACTTAAAGTATCGAAACTTTCCACTGGTAGGATACCATCGAGATCAGGGGATTTGTACGGGAGGAAGCTGAGCACTCTATTTTCTTGGGGTTGACAACGTCCTTTTATAGAGATCCCGGTCAAGTGGGTCCCTATTTTGCTGGCGTATTCGAATCCTTCGGAGGAAATGCAAAAACACATTTTTCTTTTTCAATAATATACGTTCATATATATATTTCTTCTTAAATATTTTATTAATACAATTTGTTTTGTTTGTGGAAAAAGTTCTTATATAATAAAAAAAAAAAATTCAAATTGTAGTTACAAATTAAGACTAATATTGTATTCTCGAGTATTTACATTTATGTATATTTTATATAGTTTTGTTTTCTTGTTTTCTTTAATATTTATTATTTAACATAAAAAATTAACAATAATTACAAATTTTCCATTAAAATTTAATACCGCATATCCGTTGCGTTGTTGCACCTTTCATAAAAAATAAAAGAAAACCTATTTCGTATATAACAATCCAATTTTTTATTTTTATGTTTTTTTAAGTAAAAATTACTTGTATTTCAAATTTATATTTAGTATTACTACATACAAAATATATGGCAGTTTGTAGTTGATTTCTTGTTTTCTATAGAATTACTTTACAAAAAAAATTGTAAAATGATACATTTCACTTTAAATAGAGGACGTAAGGTCTAGATTAAGTTACTGGTAGGAAGGTGATTGACGTATTTATACAGTGTTTGAAGGATTGTTTGAAGGAACTAAACTAAATATTTATATATACAATTTTTGTTTTGTTGTTGTTCAGTAGGATATATACAGAATATAAAAGTTAATGAAATAACAAAAAGAAAAAAAAAATGCTTTTAAAGCATAATTTAACTATCACAACGATTTTTAGTCTAAAGAAATACAAAATAAAGGACACGCTGGACACCATTTGTACCGGGGCTATCAGCTGTAAACAAGGATAGGAAACCTGCATGGGGACCACGTGAAGAAGTGACGATATCTGGATCATGTGGAAGTCAGTATAAATCCGTGGAATAGGCAACTAAGGGCAAGACTCACAAGCTATTCCGCTAACCCTCCTTCTGTTATGAGTACTGAGGCGAGTCACTCTCGGACTGAATCTTTTGTACCCGGCTTACGTCGTCGTAGGCAATCGAGAACACACTCTTCTTTTCGGCTATGGGATTCCGTCGACCCATACTGTTTAGAAGCGAGTTCATAGCAATACCAGAGTCATGGTCATCCTCCAGGGTGGACACATTCAACTGCTTGGACTGCGTCGAAGAGTCCTGAATGTAGATCTTAGAGTTCGTCACCTTGATTTCGTTTTCTTTGATCGGCGAGGGTTTCGGCTTGAGTTCTTTGGATTTAGCTACGCCTTTCGGTTGGGGTGGCGTCTCGGGATACATGTAGTGGGGCAGTTTTGTTGGAGCCACTGGGAGTTCAGCTGCATTCTCATACTCATGCTCGTAACGATGTTCGGAGTGCTGCAGCAGAGGGTGGTTTGTATCGGTTTCAATCTTGGGCTTATGGTTCTTGTTCATGATGACGTCTTCTTTGAGAAGCCGCGCACCCTTAGGCGGGGACTTACGAGGCGCAGGTTCGGGTTTGTATTTCTCATCGCTTGGTGGCACTGGAGTCGATGATGTTGTGGTAGGCGGATGACTATCATCGGACTTGGGCAGACGGGTTTTGGTTATCCGCTTCTCCGATCCACTTATGAGTTTCTTTGTACTAGCTTTTGACTTTGCGGGTTTGGCATCACTGCTGCCGGAGGGTTTTTTCTTACTGTAATACCAGTCCATGTACTTTGGGACATTTTTGGAGGAGCCTTGGTCGTCGTGCGCCTCGTCTTGATCTAGGAGGTTGGTGTCGCTTTGAAAGTCTCGATCTTTGATGCGTTTCGAGGTGCGAATCTCACTTGTGGTGGCGGAGAGTTTAGCGCCAGATTGCTTAGAGATTGTGACTCTGCTCTGTGGGGGTTCTGAGGCGGTTTGTGTACGTCTAAGGGAGCTACGCAGAGCGGAGGTGTCCTTTCGAGAAAGTCGTGGTTTGGGATCGGGACTTTTTACACGACGATCGTGGTCTTCTTTGTGATTTCTCTGTTCGGAGGAAGACCGTGAATAGACTTTGCTATTGCTGCCGTCTGTGACGTGGACTTCGAAGTGCGCACTTTCCGGCTTACGACCAGTTGATGGAAGGGCATTGCTTTTGATCACAATTTCATCGGCATCCGAGTCGTCTTCGGAGTTATCATAGTATGCTAGTTGCTCGACGCTGATCTTTCGTCGCAGTCGTTCGTCTGGGCTGCCCTTCTCGTCGAGAGAGTCTGATATTTCCAGAAGGACATCTCGGTTGAGAGAGGCTGACTTCTTTGCGGCGGCTTTGCGATTCTCGTCATTCTTCATGCGACGGAGTAGACTCGCACGTGTCTCTCCATGGTAGCGTATTGGCTTCTTGGGCGGTGATCGTTTGCGGTACTCATAGAACTCATCATCGTCCTCTTCCTTGATGGGAGTGCGAATTTTTCGCTTGACCTCTTCCACCATGACCACTCGCTTTCGCGGCTGACTAGCACCTCGATGCTTTGATCGCTTTTTCTGTCGCTTTCGCTTTATCCAATACACTCCTTCGGGACTGTTGGGCGGACTGAACCTCACGTATTCGTACTCATCTTCCGACATTGAATCGTCGTTCTCACTTCTCGCTCGCCGTTGTCGCCTTAGCGCCGAGGAACTCACAACCATATCGCCTTCGGTTTGGGTGCCTGCTTCACAGTCAGTCTGCGTCGCAATCGCCATCGATTGTCCTGGCAGACTTTGTGTCTCTAGAGCTACTTCTTGATGGGTGTATCGCAGATCGATTTTCTCCTTCTCCATCAGTATCTGACGGAGCAGAGCATTCTGCTGCTTCAGGGAATTCTCTAGCTCCTGGGTTAGCGATTGGTTAGAGATTGCTGGTTGCATTTGCGTGCTGATTTCTCCTCCTCCTCCTGCAGCGCCCTCTTGCAGCGGTTGTGTGTGGATGATTTTGACTTCCGGTTCAGCCTGGGAGTACACTATGCTATTTGGGCCACTTTTGCCCGATGGGAATGTGTCTTTGTAGGTGGAGTGTTGAACCTCATTTGGCATCGATTGGATGTAGTTCGCGCCGGGCACGATCTGATAGTGCTCTCGAATGATTTGCTTTCCATCTGGCTGTTCTTCGATGAACCGCCGCATAAGAATCTCCTTCCCGCTTTGGTCTACCATCAGCAGCTGCGGATGAGATAGGTTCGTTGTAGCCTTTAGCGGGAGATTGACATAGATATTGTCATCGTCTTCCCTCTGCTTGTCGCGTGTCATCAACTGTAGGATCTCCACGTTGCCGTCCTTGATAAAGTACTCCCGTTTGGCCTTCAAACTTCCTCGAGCCCCGTCATTGTATTCCAAGTCACTGCCCCGGTCGATCTCATGCCGTCGCATCGAATCATCGTCAATCTGCTGTTGTGCTGCCCTCTGTTGCCTTTGCCGGTTCCGGTTCCGGTACGAATGGGTGGCTGTGTCCGGCTCTTCGTCTATAATATCTTCGATATATACGTCGCGTTCGTTGTTGATTAAATTAGTTCTAGAATTATGGAAACTACTTATATGAGTATCGTCTTTGGCTGTTTGTGTGTTCCTGCAAAGAAAGGTGGACCGTGGACCATTAGTGAACTGTTTCAAGCATAAACTTCATTCGTACTTACTTTATTCTAACTCTACGCTGCTGTTCTTCGGCCGATTTTATTCTTCGATCGTGGCGCTCATCATGGGCTATGTTGTCAATGCCCTCTTCAACACCACCAGCAGCGGCACCAGGACGTCCTAGGCTTTCGTCAGGCTGTTCACCACGTCCATTGTGGAACTCCCAACGGGTAGGCTTCGTTCGTGTATCGGATGATTTCTCTGCCGACCACGCCTCTCGTCTTCCCATCCACTCGGCGACCTAAAAGATACATAAATTTGGTTTTTTTTTTGTTCTTTTTAAATAAAACATTTTTGTTTTTGTTTTTTTTTTTTTTGTATAGAAAGCTTATAAAGCAGAAAATTCATTTGAGTGTGAAACAACTACATATGTATGCAATAAAATGGCAATCGCAACTAAAGAGTGAGTTTTTTTTTTTTTTTTTGTGAAAAATTGTTATTCCAATGTTTTATTAGAAAATTTAAATATAAAATTAATTTATTGGTGTGAGTAGGAGGTGAGTTAGATTAAACCCAAATTAAGGATGTTTTATTTATTTTTTTTTAAAAAAAAAAAAGAAAATTATATTAGAACTGAAAAACAAAAACCGCAACTACACTACTGAATGTGTTTTGTTTTGTTATGTGGAAATATAAAACTCAAAAGGAAAAACAAAAAAACTAATTAAAGTGCAGGAAAATACGTTTTTGAAGTTTTTTGTTTTTTGTTTTTTTTTTTTGGCAAAATCTACCTGAACAGATTTTGTTTGCTTTCCATTTGCGATTTCCCTATGAACTAGATGAACATCGTCTTCAGTTCTACTGATATTAACTATTCTCTTGCTACAAGTAAAAAAAGAGAGAACGAGAAAATGATGTTTAGGATTTTTGTTTTGTTTTTTTTTTTGTATTATTTTGATTTTTAAGGGATTTTTTTTTTGTTTTATTGATGAAGCAAATGAGTGTTAGTTGTAGTTTGGCTTAAGAGTTATGGTTTTATGCGGGGGTTTTTGTTTAATTCGATGGCCTATCGGTTTTTAAATCTAACTATCTGGAGATTTCACTAAAAAATATATAAAAAGGTAAGAAGTACCTAGCACGTTTCGAAACGCTTCTAATTTTTAAAAATTGAATGTACAAGTCAAGAACTACTGCAGAGCCTTACTGACGTTTTAATGTAGTATCAAGGTAATTGTTGAAAAATATGGTCAAACTAATAGAGTCAATGTTGAGCGAAGAACTTTATAAACCTCAAAGCTATAGTTGAAGACAAGGTTCCTAACTCAGTATTTCTGAACAATAGTAGAACAATAAACCTAAATTTTGGAGAAAATATTATCATGAGCACAGAGGTAAATATGAATACGTATCTGAATCGTGATTATCCTGCTTTGACTGCTTTTAAGCCAGTAATACAAGAATCAAGTTCAAATAATCAAGTCCCCGGACAACTACATGTATAAATCCTTAAAAGTACATACTACATATATGCGAAATTGAAAAATGCATTCCACGTTACCGAATTAAGCACTCATCGAGAAAGGATATCCGGAATAAGATTAGTTTCTTACTTATGAAACTAAATTTATGGTGATAAGATTTTATCAATACGATTTCAAATTAAATTACGGCATCTCAACAGAGGAACCTTCGTCTTAGGAGACATCATGCTTGAAGCACAAAGTCTGAGAAAAGATCGGATACTAACGCCGAACGTTCGAAACAAAGGAGATGCAGATATGGGTATGGCAAGTGATAACTATTGTAATTTAAAATGCTTTCTTCGTCAGTTTGAAGACTCTGAATACCACCAAGTTGCCCAGGTATAACATCAATCTGCCTAAAAACCTCTCATTTCAGACATAGGAAACATCTATCGCAAAGAGAGGGAAGAATATCCAGTCCATTGGGCCCAATCATACAAAAAACACAAGAGTACGTACTGTGAAAAATGGTTTTACTTCTAAAGTGGAAGATGTTGTCGCTGATGCACATAGCTGATCAAAGATACCTGGAGGCACATAGATAAGTAAAGGCTTCTCAAAACACTTATCTTAATAACTCCAGTAGTACAAAGGAACGAGCTAGAGTCACAGTATTGAATAAAAATTAGAGAACTGCAGGGTATCGTACAACATAGCACAGAAGCAGAGGCAGCAACTATGTAGCAAGTGTTAGAGTAGAATCGTTTACAGAATTACTAAAACCCTAGTAGACGGTTGTAGCTCTAGCCAACTCCCGTCGAAACTTTACATGATCTTTTTGTTGGTCTCGGATGATGACCAGCTTAAACGATTAAAATAATTTTATCGGTTTTAATTCTTGTATTATTGGGGTGAGATAGAAGAAGCCTGTAAAGCTTCTAGGATAAGGAAATTTCTCTCTACCTATCCAATAACACCCAGCTACCTTAGGAAGCTAATGGGTTTTGGACGACTTCTAGCGATGATTCGCTAAATTTACTGCTTGACATCCATTTCCAAGCTAGTGTCCAATTGGTTAGCATGGATAGCTCAGATATAAGCATCGCCTCAAACATGATTATACAGAGCAAACTGCATTGGGCAATTCATAGCTTCCAACCATACAAATTAGTGGGACCTGATAGCATAATACCTGCCGAGTTGTAGAAGACATCGGACATAATCTTGCCGGTACTCGAGACAATTTTAAAAAGTTGTCTAAACCTGGTGTATATCCCAAAGATATGGAGAAAAGTTAAGTTCATCCCAAAAGCGGGCAAATGTTCTCACACAAATCCAAAAGATTTCAGACCGATTAGTCTATCAACATTCCTCTTAAGAACCTTAGAACGACTGATTGATATCCACTTACGCCACAGTATTGATAAGAAACTACTGTCAGCGGCCCAACATGCGTACTTCAAAGGCAATTCAATGGAGACGATATTACATTCACTAGTGCCTGATATTGAATATTCCCTGTTCCGATGACCCGATGGTTGCCTTCCTGGATATAGAAGACGCCTTCAGCAATGTGAATACATCAGCAATACCAGATGAACTATCAGATCTGAAACTCGAAAGCTAATTTTGCGAATTGATTAATCTACTGCTAAATGGTAGGATTACCAATTCCAAGATCTGTCAGTAGAGGCATTACGCAAGTAGGTGTTCTATTTGGTTACCCACGAACTATTAATAATCCTGCAGCGTTCGCTTATGCAGATGATGTTGCTTTAGCTGTCTCAGGAAAGCACTTAAAGCACAAAAATAACTTCTACTAAGCTAGTTAATTAGTTGGGCGGTTCAATCGTATCAGCTTAACTTTCTCTGACAAAGCAAAATATTTGGATCTTATCCTGGATAGGAAGCTAAGCTGGAAGCCTAACAGTCAAGAAAGCCTTAGTAGCACTTTTTTTTTTGCAAAAAATCTATTGGAAATAGATGGGATCTAGAACCTCCTGTAACTTACTGGCTCTACATCTTGGTCATTAGACCGATACTCACATACGGAGAGATTATTTGGTGGACAGCTTTGGAAAAAGCTTTAAACCACGACTATCTATGTAAGGTCCAGCGTACAGCTTATGCACAACTCCGTCTGGATAGTATGTTTCATCTGATACCCCTGGATATACATATGTACTTATCAAGCAAATGGCAGCAAGTGCAGCCGTTCACCTAGAAGCTACCCTATAGTGATCAAAAAAGAATTTGGCCACGCATCCATTCAGAATACTTTCAAAATCTTTCCTGAAAACACGGACTACACAATTCCACGCCTAAATTTTGATAATAATTTCGTCGTTACCATCCCTTCCAGATCACTCTGGAATGTAGAAGAACTTTGAGAAGACGAGACGATTCAGTTCTACACTGACGGCTCAAAAATCAAAGACGATGTTGGGACAGTCTCAATCTTAAGTTTTTCTTCCATCTTCCAAATCATTGTAGCGTGTTCCAAGCGGAATTTATGGCGATCAACGAACTCATATCTTGGGTTAAGAAAAACGTGATGCCTACTAGGGATATCTGCATCTTTTCGGACAGCCAAGCAGCTATCATATCCTTGGAATCGATCTTTATAAATCTTCTAGTAGCTCTAGACTGCCGATCGTCCCTCACGGAGATGGTTAAGGAGTTCAATATTCACCTTTGTTGGGTGCCGCTACATAGTGATATTCTAGGGAACTATAAGGCCATTGAACTCGCCAGATTAGGAACAACTTTACCTATTTTGCCGTTCAAAGGCATCTTATTAATACGAATCGCTACTTGCAAACTACAGTTCAAGCTTGATACTATCGAAAGTACAAATCTTCGGTGGACAAGTGGACCAACATGTCCAGCGACAAAACAAATTTGACCAATCTCTCAATAGATTGCATATAATAGATGTCATCACTGAAGACGTAGCTTTTCTTTGCCGGAGTTACTGAGACTTGTTGCCTACGCTGAAAAAGGCATTTCGTTGTCGGTATAGACGTAAATGCAAACCATCATGATCGGGAAACGCTGATAGAAATGCACTTCTTCGCATATCTTTGAGAGGAGATCCGGCATGTGATCATCGACATGGTTAGAGGAAAAACCAGAAAAACCAGGAATGTGAGCCGTACTGATTTGTAGGCCTTTAATGCAGTACTGCAATATCAGATCGGACTTTTGGCTGTCAGGATCCACAGCCGGACGGCCTTAAATCCTTAAATTCTTAAGGTCTTAAATCAGACTTGCCATGAGAAGGTACTGAACCCATGCTTTGGTGACATAAAATGGTTTAACTGCTGAGGAAACGAGTGAGGAAGCTATGTAACAGAGTCAATAAATGTAACTTGAATGCAGATCGGTCCTCTCATCTTGATGTGGAGAGTGGTTTTATGAGGCATATTGTGCTAAATAGTAGCGGACTGCAGCGAGAATTATAATACTAAAAAAGACGAAAGCAATCATCCTATCCCCTTACCAAACTCCTGGACCTTAAGGCTTACTTCTGCAGAAGGGTTTAAACACAATCCTGTTAACTAGGACCCATAGAGCTAGAATTTTCAAAATGGAAAACCATCCATAACCAGAAAAAGGGGCCCTTCCTTGAGCAAGATATTCTAGCCAGTACGTCTATTAGAGTGTCAAGCGTACGGATATGGCATTGTTGACGACCCGGGTTCATAGTGAAATTGCCTATATAATCTATGTCTCTGCCGTTACCATGTACATTGAGGCTATCTACTGTAGAATTAAGCCTCATTTGTCTTCAAATTGTATCGACTTCACTTTAGTGGAATAGAAATGCTTAGAGCAGATGAATCGTGACTGAAGTGCGCAGCTACGCCAGCATTGTGCATTATGGGTACCTTTTTGGATAGAACAGATTGATTCAAGAACCTCTAAGACCACAATCATTTTCTGGGAATATATTTCGATGTTCAGCAGATTTTGGGATCTTGGACCTAGATTGGTCCACTATATCCAGTGTATCGTGCATTGTTAGGCCATACCCAATAAACAAAGCGATTGCTGCTTTGTCTACCTTCCATGTATCTATTTATTGAAAGTAAAGCCAGAAAGGATCCATAAGGCATAAGTATAGTCCTCGTATGTCGGATCTATATCCACGAGCATAAGTAGACAAGTAGACCCTCAGCATTCAGCTCAAAACAGCGCCAAATAAAGCAGTATAAGGTGGATTAGCTTTAAGCTAGGTGACACTGTTTTATATATAGACGGTTCCTTGATTGACATCTGGATTCTACTCTAGGGATATCCAGATCAACAGATGTTGTCTTTCATATAATATAAACCTCTCAAATAATTGAGTAGGCTATTCTTAAGATGAACCCTATAACGATGTGATCCGGGCCTAGATTTCTAGACTTGCAGATATTCAAGATGACAAAAGAGTTGATGATATTGGCAGGAAAGCTCTGCAGCTGTATTTTTTGATTCTCTACCTTCTGTAGGCTACTATGTGCAAGGACTATCTTTGCCATTTTGCTTATATCAATTTTCAGGACTTATTACTAATCTTGGTACAAGGACGTGTATTTTCAAACATAATGTGAGTAAGTGATTTGAGAAGTACGAATCTGCAACATCGATGAAGAGCATTAGGGTTCATCTGATAAGCGCCCGCGAATATCTCCCAATCTGCCTCGAAAAAGCCTCAATTAAACCCTTCAGGGAATGCAGGTTGTAGGTTGTATACCTTCGTGTAAGTTTGTTACATTTAGTTTTATTAGTAGTTTATCTCATTCAGAATTAGATACTAGATACTTGTTGACGTTGACCCCAAAATGTTAAAAATGCCCGCCTAATCACTGAGCATGCAATAAGTTTGCATCCTTCTGTCACAAAAAAATACGTAATATCAACATCCCTACCTACTACAGACTATATTCCCAAAAAAATTTTAATTTAGACAAGCAAGAAGGATATAGTAGCTTCTACAGGTTAAATTCTTAAGGACATCCATACGTGGTTCCCATTTAACTTACCTCGCCGCACCGTAGAGTGGGCACCACGAACATATACAGCACAGCAGTAGAATTAGAATAGTTAGCGCCACAAGTGTGGCGAGTAGAATTAGAAGCCAAAACAGCAACTTATTCTCAGCCTTATACAATGCCTGCAAAGCAAAATGTATGAGTAAAACCAAAAGGGATACATTTCAGGTCAAACTCACATCACTGTCCACCTCCTCCTTTGTCATGATGGCATACGATCCATTGTGCTGTGACAATCTCTGTTGAATCTGGGATATATCCACAACTGATGCTCCATCATATAACACTGTAGCCGTCACTACACTACGCTCCTTGATGTCACCTTTGAGATTCTTTGCTCCAGGTTCATCGGGTCGCATTGGTCTTATGTCATGAATGATGACTCGACCGCCGGTAATTGTCGACAAAGTTTCAGCAGTTTTTTGCTTGTCAGGATTATATCCCGGTACGACGAAGGTCACTGTCCTCGTGCGACTCTCCGGTGGATAGATCCTAATAGTGGTCGTTGCGAATTTAACAGGAACTCCTAAATCATAAGCTCTGGCGGTCAAAACAAACATATCATTCTCAAGAGGTGACGCCGTGACCTGCCTACGGTTCCTACTCGTTACCTCCTTCTTTGATCGCATCAAAACCTTTTCCTGTACCGTCAACTCGCCGGTGACTTTATTCAGTGAGAATTTATTGTCATAGTTTCCATTAATGATCTCGTAGCGCACTTCGTTGTTCGGTGCTGTCGCATCCTTATCCACGGCTTTAATATACGCCGGCGATGTAAAACTCTGCAGGTCGGCGGCTAAAATGAACTCGTAGACGGTCTTCTCGAATGTTGGTGTCTCATCGTTCACATCGATCATCTTAATGACCAGCGGCACCTGTGCCCGATTGCCTGTGCCATCGCTGTCACGAGCCTCCACATACAAATGATACTCCGGCATGACTTCCCTATCGAAGCCATGACTATTCGTCGAGACGGTTATTATGCCATTTTCTGCATCCAAATTGAGTGAGGTGTTTAGATAGCCTAAAATTGCTGTATATCGGACACGTCCACCCATACCGGTGTCAACGTCGTCTGCATGCACTTGCACCACCTTCGTGCCAACTGTCATATTCTCCGGCAGCTCTACAGTGTACACGGTTTGAGTGAATACCGGCGTATTATCATTCACATCGTTGATGTAAACCGTTACGTTGACAATGGCCGACAGGTTTGTCGCTGGACCAAGTTCCTGGGCTAGCACTTGAAATTCAACCGATTGACGTTCCTCATAGTCTAACAGCATGTTGTCACGCACGCGTATCAGAAATGATGCGCTACGTTCGGCCACATTGGGGGATATCTCGAAGGTGCCGTTGTTATTGAGCAGGGTCAGCGAGAAGACCCCATTTTTTCCGGTGTCATCATCGTAGACACGCGGCACATACGGATCGACGAATGTCAGTGCAGTACCTTGTGGCGCATTCTCATCCACGCGTGACACATAGCTAAAGGGGGGTGGTAGAGACAAAAATGAGTTTCAAATGAAAGATGTATCTTATATGTAGGTATATAGTAGGTACTCACTGATCGATCTCGAAGTATGGTGGTGAATTGCTTCGCTCTGGGAGGAAGAATGCCAGTTGAACGGTTGTTGCAGCTGCCGGCGGCTCATCACGACCAACCTTAACCTCTTCGGCTACCACTGTTAGGAGGACGGGGTCACCCACATGTGTGATCGCGGCGATATCTTCCAGCGGCCGCATAAGGAATATTTCACCTGGAATTTTAATTGTTTAAAATGAGAGATGAGAACAGTTTTCTTACTAGCTAAGTGCATATTGTATGGGGGACTCATGCTGGTATGTATCTATGAGACTTTTTACTCAAAATTCTTGGTCAATGACTAGGAATTACCACTTCAGGGCTTTTGTAGGATAGATACTCATATTTTGTTCACCATAAAATGCTTTAGATATTCTCACAGATACATACATACTCGTATTCCGACCTAAAGCAGATTAACCTTGGCTTTGACTAATTCTATTATGAATGCATCCTCTTAAGCAATTATCTAAGCTTTATGATTCACATGCAATAATTTTATGGAACAACAACATTGACATGAGTGACAAATTAAAATAAAATTTCCTATACACCAAACAACAATAATAATATGCCTGAGATGGTTTTATGACATCACAATGCGACGATTTTATTGACACAAGCATTTAGCGTGTATTTAGACTATGGAATGCGTTTAAAATCAACCTTCACAGAGTGTGAATAGATTCGTTGTACTAAATGGTACATAAAAGACACCGTTAAAGGGTCACTATAAACATGCACGACAATGAAATACACTTGTTGATTCGGTTTTATCGGTATATTTGGATTGAGGATTAATCAAAGGGAAGAATAGATACTCTCGATTCATTTTCCATCGAATGTATATAATTCAATTTACAAAATCTAGGCCTACAAGGCTCTGCGTAATGTGAGTCTCATAAAGTGTTAATCGATATCATGGGTGTTGAATTTGAGATTAGTTTTGGTTAATTTGAAACATTTGATGGGATTTCATTGAACTTTGTATCTGAATTAGGACTTGAGCCCTATTTATTGTTATGCTGATCGAATAGATATCTTTTACTGTCGTGTACCGATTTTAGAAACAAGCAACAGTAGCTTAACCTATGGCCATACATACATATGTCTGTATCTGAAGATCTGGCTGAATGTGTTTAATATCCAAAAGAGCATTGAAAAGATAGATGACAATTACATAACTTTCTGGAGTAATTTCAAGCGCAAACCCAAGCGCTATCCAGTTTGGTAAATGGACTGAGCACTTGCCTTAGCACCAAAAACTGAAGCTGCCCTCAACCGGAAGTAGTCTACCTTGACTTTGAACAAGTATTCAACTATGCGGCGGATGATTTCATCAACTTACATACTCGAATGTCTCCGTAGATACTTCTTCTTGTTTATATCTACGAGTATTTAAAAAAAAAAACAAAATATGAAAAAAACCACAGACTGGCGATTCATACTATAGGCTTTAAATACGAATTACGTATCAACTATTGAGAGCTTCGAAAAAATTGGAATTAGAAGAAGAATGAAAACCTATGTATATGAAAATAAATAAGGCAAGCCTCTTAGTCCCACGGTAGGCTGAAATTCAAGAACCTTGAAACCATTCATGTAAGTTATAAATTTTTAACGAAAGCGTTAAGGAGTGTTGAATTCAGAAGCTTTTCATATCAGTTATACACTCGGATGTTCGTCAGATGTTCATGAAAGGTGTCCAGTTCAGCGCATTACTTACAAGTCTATTCCTACATTTAGATTAGTGACAATCTACACAACGATAATACACACTTAAGTCATTATCTACCAAACTATCCAAGGAATTATTGAACCAACAGAAGCTTCTAATAAAACAGAAGATAGACATTAGACATTAAAAAGCCTTTAGGTGAAGCAATCTTCTTCTAATTGAGATGGAAAATCGTCCCTCCAGGTCCTGCAGAAGTTATTTGAAAAGAGGTCACTCTACCATTTAGTCTCTTCTCGTATTTGCAAAAAGAGCTACCCATTGACCTCCATATCAGAGGAATGAACAACTCCCAAAACCAGTTTCAAGCGGAAAACGACTACCTTAAGGGTAAATCGGTGGAAAGCGTTCTCCATAGTGTAGTCAGGGTAACTGAACATTCTCTGCATGCGAAACACTATGGACGCTTTCATTCATATTGACCTTATCCTTGAACTTGTAAAATGAGCTCAATAGTGAAAGCTTTGGACGATTTGATAGTAATCAGGTCCTTCATAAACTGAGTTGAAAACATGCTTAACTGCAGGATTATCAACTCAGCTATCCGGTCTAGTTCTGTAAGAAAAATGACTAGAAGAGGCACACCACAAGGAGGAGTCCCCCCTTCACTGCTTTGGATTCTTACTAGACTCGAAGTTATCCTATGTTGAAGAAAGTCCAAAGATAGGAATGAATGCTCTATATGACTGTGAGAGGACCTTTGGGAGAAGGTGGGTATTGCAACCGCGCATCATTCACTAGATGTACAAAGCTATTATCAGACCCATCATCTCCTGTGTGTCCTAAGTCTGGTGGACAGCAACTGCTACAAAGGGCTACATATATGAAAGAAATCTACACCATTCGGTCAAACTCTGCTGCGTACCCGGACATAGCAATACTGAAGGTAAGGAAAAGCAGATGCTCTGGCAAGAATGGGGTCGGAAATGAACACTAAATTGATCTATCCGTATCCTACCTGGTATGATCACAGGGCACAGCTCCATCGGATTAATGCTCAGTAAATGGAGGGTAGGAAAAGGAAATTCTCAGATACATATTTTTGCATAAGACATCAGCTACCATCCCACATCTGACATTGGATTCGTCTGCATTGAGCTGAATTAAACCTATCTGTAATATTATCCCACTAATTGCGGTCAGGAACAGTAGCTTAGAAGTTCCGAACGTAGACTGTTCGAGTGTTTACCTGAGGCATACAATAGCAATGTCATCTGTATAAGGAATCACTTTGCGCCCTCTTCTTTCTAGATAAGCTAGGAGGTTATAGACTACAAAAATTTAAGGAAGAAAGGAGAATACTCCATCTTGGAGTGTACCGCAGCTGTCAAGTCCTTACCCCGTTCTTCGTACAGTCTTGTAAGTCAAGGACAGTCACAATAGTGGCCTTATGTTCAGACATCTTTCAATTATGGACACGAGTGAACAAGCTGCCTCAACTGATTTGCCTTTGCTGTATGTATCTATGGCTATATGTATCCGTGGCTCAAGTGGTTAGTGAGTTAGACTACGGAGCGAGGGGTTCGAGGTTCAATTCCCAGACAACACCTAAAGTTTCTGTCATGGCCCCAACTCTCGCGAGCGTCTGACAAACATCCGAGAGTATGAGTGTGAGACAACATGAATGGTTGTAGACTGTCACGCCAAATATTTGTATTCCTATTTGTATATGTATCTATGGTGGTACGCCTTAAGTATAAATGGGTAAATGTTCTGCCACAGATAAACAGAAGTCAGCCTTTCCAGCAGTTTCAATACTAAAGTGGGTAGACTGATAAGTAGGAGATTCGTTGGGTTTATGTGCGAGCATTTGCTTGCTTTGGAAGAGAATGTGGTTAATACACTCCTTCGACATTCATAAGTGGGAGCAATGGCTTAGTGGTTAGTGCATCGGGCTACGGACGAGAAAGTCCAAGGCTCTATTTCCAGGCAAACCTCCGGCAAACATCAAAGAGTATTATTGTCATAAAAAAGCTTATTCGTTTGAAGAATATATCACACACAAAACGAATGGTTGTAAGAAGTTAGGTCCTGAGGCTTAAGGGGGCCATGATGCTAGGCATAAACGAACACTGAAATGCTATGAAAAATGTACTCGTTACCAGAACAAAAAGTCTTGTCGGAAGACCATGAAAAAGCTGATACATGTTCGGATTACAGCTACCTCTGCAGAGCCTAGAAGAGAGATCGAGGCCTTGTACCGAGCGACGATGACAGAAGTCCATCATAGTGTGTGCCTCCTCGCAGAGCTCTACACGCCTTCGCTCGCAGTAACTGGAGGCCTAATGCTTCCATTAGTAGATAAGGTTTGGAACAGCGAAACCTTCACTAAAGAATGGAAGAAAGTAATGCTTGTCAAGTTTCAAAAGATAGATAAATATAGAGTGTTCTCCCAGTAGAACATTTGAATAATTTGATATCACTATGTTTATAGAATAGGAGCGCTGTTGTCACAAGTTCAAAATGGTAATAAGAGGTACTTCCGCAAGGCACTATAGTACAAAAACTAGGACACGTCAATTGCATAAACTCCGCCACATCTAAGGACAAAAACAATACACTCAAAAAGTTCATTGAATCAAAATGCATATTAGTTTCGAAACGCTACAAAGTCTGAAGGCATTGTTTGGAGGCAGCGTGCCTGATCAGACGGATGTGTTGTCTCCGGGACAAAGTCTTCATTGGTCGGGAGATTGTTAAGTATTCAGTTAGTGGTAGGACGGATTCTTTGCACTCCGACTCGTGATTCAAGTCCTGTTTTTAGTATATACATGTGTATGTATCTCGTAGAATGATCCAGAAAAAAGTATGCTTAGTGTATCTCTTAACCCGAATTGGCAACCCTAATGACAGCTCATTTTGCAGACCCTGTTCATCTTATCGAATATTATTGATTTTTTTTTTTTGCGCCGACACATTAAGTCGATACTGCAATGGCTCTAGTGTCTAGTTATTGTACAATTAAACTTCATTCATGACATTTATTTACTCGAATTAATAAGAGCGGACGTACTATCAAGCACACTACTCCCGTAACCCAAATGTACGTAATGAATAATCCTCCAACTTCGACTTCCTTTCTCCCTCGCAGTCCTAATAGCATAATCGACTTTCTACCACCACGGCTGCCGTCGACAAAAGAAGTATAAACTGTTTCATGTCGTGACCGTCGATTTATTCTTCCGTTTGCGGTTCAAGAAATAGAAAAAAAAAAACCGCCCAACTTCCGTGGGGTCAAAGAAATGGTCTACGAGTACATCCTTTGTAGTAAGTTATTGTACAACAGGCCGTTAAGAAGGTCACTGAACTCATATAAAGTTCGCCACCTTTACAAAATACATTTCAATCGATGCATGGCGGCAATGACGTTTTCTGTTTTCACTTATTTTCCTTCTCTGAGTCGACTTGGTCAGTCAAAGGAAGTTGTCTGCAATCGGGCAGATTGATGTCCAAGCAGGTATGACTGACGCTATATTGTCAGCGACAGTTTGTCTGTCACCTTTTAATTGGTAATTTGTCAGATGTCACAAGTCGACGGCTTGTGACAGACAAAAGTGACACATGACATAAGCGCACTAAGCGATAGGGTTAATGGCATCACTTGTCGCGACCGGCAACACGATGTGTGTGCGAAAGGTGCGCCTTGTTGACCTCTCTAACGCATTGTATGGCGGCGCGTCGGTACGACATGAAACATTCCCGATACTACATGAGAAAAATGGTCACACAGTTGACATTCAGGCCTTCTTAGGAATTGGTTTTTCGCTCGTTTTGTGTTTTGGCTCTTTTGCAGGACTTTATTAGTAAAGAGGCTGCCGCCGCCGCCGCCGTTTCGCCAATTTGGCCAAGTAAACAGTTACACTAGCAGGGATACAAGCCCATACGATTCACAGAAGGTCATATGGGGTGACTCCTAAACCAAGTCGTCGTCGCTTCTCTGGGATATCTCTACTGCAAGAGACAAAGGCCTTCCATAAATATGTGAATTTGTTGTTCGACAAGGAGTCGCTCGTTAATATGTTGCGCATACATTATTCCTCCATCAGTTGTGGTGTATTTCATTCGACAACGACCACGACGACGACCGACGACAACAACGACAACGACAACGGCGACCTCAGAGAGACCCATGTACCTACAACAACTATTGTCCATTCCATTCCACTCCTCTTTGCATTCGTTGCGATTTGGCTAAGACGCCTTCTATTGCTGCCTGTTGTTGCTTCTTCCATTTGACTTTTAAATACATACATACATATGTATGTATGTGTATCTGTTTGTCTCTCTATGCGGCCAACAAAGGAAATCAAAATCGCCAACATGGAATGAGGTCTGTCTTTCCTGTGTGTTCATTATGGGACTCTTAGCCAGTGGAATTCCTTCCTCCTTTGCGTCCTTGGCCAAGTCGTTCGCGTCCCACTATTACAGTCGAATGGCTAAGATTTATTCAAATTACAAGACAAGTCACGGTTGTTGCTGGGGCGGCTGCAATCGCTATACAGACACAGGGTATGCTGCTGCTGCTGCTGCACTTTTGGCCAATAATGTACGTATGTCACGTGGTTTACTATGGCATCATGGGCATGGCATATTATGTTGGCTATTGCCAATGGCCATGGGTGCTATGTTCGACTATAAACCTAATAATGGGTAGTTTTGAGTCCGAAGAGACGCGAAGAGCACACACAGCATACCAATATACATATAAGTGGGCGACAACGACTGTGAGCATCATTATCATCATCATCATCATCATCATCATCATCGTCATGGTCGTCGTCGTCATCGTCATCATCGTCATCATCGTCGTCATCGTCGTCTTCGTCGTAGTCATTGCATTCGTTGGAGTAGTCGTTCACGTCCAAGTCATCGTCGTCGTCGTGGCCATCGCTGTCGTCATCATCATCGTTTTAATGAACATATTCATTGCCCGGTGTATAGACCACGACAACGTGCTAAGGCCAATGAACTGAATCCATTGGATTGCTACGAGTTCTATGGTATTGTCAATGAGATACTGAGATGCATTTGTGGTGACCTCTGGTTGAGGGAGTCTGCCATGTTGTAGTTGCGAACAGGATGAGTTCATTTACTTGCCATTGATTGCACGAGCTATGGCTATGAGGCGGTTGGGATTTGTACTGATGCATTTCAAATGACCTGGCCAATGGTCTTTTAAGAACTTTACATAAGATTTGTTTTTTTTTTTTATTCTGTATACCTACTCCATGGGGAAGATGACTGTCAAGGAGAAGAGATTAAGCGTCTGCTAGAAAGTTTTAATGGTATTATGTTTAATTACAGGAAATAGGCGGGTGGAGGGAATAAGGAGGTATTTTGCAAATGCCCCCCACGAAGTTGGAGACATTCAGCGAGGAAATACTATTATGATTTGATATATGGAAGTTTTACGAGTATTGTGGGCTGTGTTAGATACTTCTGACAAACAAGGAAATCACTGGCACGGGTAATAGTATTTTAAATGCATTTCTTTTATTATAGATTCTTAGTACCTACTTCCTGGACCATTTCGTTGATGGCCAACGATGAAAAGATACTTTAATTTTCACAGAGTAACTAAGGAGTGTTTGGAGTTTCTTGGGATCAGTTAGAATTCCAAGTAACAATGTAAGTGATGGGTTGTCTAAGGAATACATGCTGGCTTATCAGTGTAGCAGTGCAACTAAGCCCCTCACATAACGCAACTCAGAATGAAGGCATCATCATTGCGATGGAAGACTCAAGGTCTCGGGCAAGGGATTGGAAAATACGTCCCGGTGATCGGGACTGACAAACAATCGACTTTCAAGCAAATTGATCACTTCGCGATCAGTCTCCTGGATGTTCAAAAGGAACGCAGCGTACAAATTGTGTATTTCATTACTTCGAAGATTCAGTGGTATGGACACCACACATCAATTACATACTGAAATTTAACGACAAATATGTCTACAGCGGAAAGTCTATCCTATCCTTGCAGTTGCTAAAAATTGCATTATATTCTCAGCTGTAATTCATTTCGACCGCTTGCGTTGTATCTTAGCATTATAAAGAAACTCATAATCTCTTGAGTGCATTGACAAAAAAATGTGTTGAATACCGAGCACCTACTGCTCTTCTTCTACTTTTCTTAGGTCGCTCCACAGTTCGGGGAACCTGGGCCTCCAATAACAAGCCTCTCCAATTAACCAGGTCCTTAGCTAACTGCCTCCAGTTTTGCACACCAAGTTTGTCTAGGTCCCCTTCTACTTCTGCGTGTCATCTAAGGCAAGGTCTTCCTCAACTGCGTTGTCCCTCGGGGTTAGATTTAAAGACTCTACGGACCGGAACATTTGTGTCCATCCGCTCTACATGTCCTAGCCATCTTAAACGACTGATGCGCATTTTTGACTCAATCGATGTCGCTCTACAGCTCGTATAGTTCGTGGTTGAATCTCCTCTCCCAAAGCCCGTCAACACATTATGGGTCCGAAAATTTTACGAAGAATCTTTCTCTCAAAGCAATCGAGGATATCTTTATTCACTTTAGATAAAGTCTAAGCTTCAGCGCCATAAAGCAGGACTGGGATGATCATGGTCTTATATAGAATCTCCTTAGTTGTTCGGAATACGGCTAAACTACTCAAATACCTTTTTAGTCGAAAGAAACAGCGACCAACTGCTCATCAATTTAACAACTGAAACTTTATTTCACATGCTCCAAAGTGGTATACCACAAGGTTATAGTCTGTGGTTCATATTATTGAATCGGAGGAATTCGATGGACTCTTACAGCGTCCATGATTTAATCACCTGAAGAACTACATATGTGCATGGATGCCGACCAAATGATAGAGATATGGATGTAGAGGCAAAACTGAGCCAGCCTCTGACGAGAGTAGAGTGTCCAAAATTGTGGAATTTAATGTGGAACTGTAGTGGATATAGCCGGCCGAATCGGTACAGAAAAGTTAGCGCTTGGTAAGTCGTCCAAGATATGGAGAACCAATGCAGTTAAGAAAGAACCGTGGATAAAGTTTCTGCTCTATCTATTCCTTTGGTGATTTAGTAGTATATCCCACCGAAATGTAAAAGTAGTTAATGAATGTTTCCTTCAATAGATTAGAAACCACCTTCCAGTCAACCATATAAAGAGTGGAGTTCCACAAGGTTCCCTTTTGTCTTCATCTCTCTTTCTTATTTTTATAAATATTCTCGTGTATGGTACTTTAGATCTTTGCTGATGCCAGTACTCTCAGCTCCTCTTATTAGCTCCTAGACTCACGTTCCTGTTTTTTTTTGGCTGCAGAACTGGAACGGCAGCAAAACCTAAATTCGCCGCCATTTTCAATGGATGGCGTTTGTATTGCGGAGTCGCTAAGAATGTCTAAGATTTTTTAAGCGATGAAACAAATACTTCACCCGTCTAAACAGGCTGCGATATATAAAACCATAACCTTAAGTATAAGGCTTACATCTGGCCTTGAGATAGAGTTCAAAACCGCACCAGGAGAGAATTTAAAATTCATAAATGTTTCCTACCCAACTTCGATTAATTCCATTTTTGACAAAGCGCGTGAAATAGGCCGCTGCTTTCCGCGTCTTCCCAGAGTTTTTCGATATACCCGTCACATCATCTCGTCACATAGACAATTCTTTTGTGAACCGTAAAGCATGGTTCCCTCACATTATAATCCCCAAACATTCAAAACCAATATGCATCTGTATTTTGCATAGTTCGACTTACTTACAGCTACTGTTTCAACATTATAAGAGTATACGTAATCCCTGGAGCTAGAAGACTCATTTCATGTAACTACTTGCAGCAACATTGAGAAGTTCTTATACATATGAAATGATGACAAATAATATCAGTCAATAACAGCTCAAAATATTACAATTCCAGCTTAAAAAACGATCTATTTCATAACTTGTTTGACACATTGAATGTCACTAGACAGTAAGACATTCCTGATTGGTCAAAAACCCCGAATTGTTTCCCAAAAAGGCATTTTTTTGTGTTTGCGGACTGAATTCTCTGTAAAAAAGAATTCTCACTGTCAAAATGACAAAAGGCTGACTGTCAGATAGTTGTCATACCAAATTTGAAGTTTATACTATGTGTCATCGTTGGACATCTTAAGACGCCAAACTTTTTTGACATTTTGTTATACAGTCTGAATTTGCTTACTGATTTGTAGGGTAACCTACTACAGTTCTCCAGGAAAGCCTATTACAAGTAAGGTCTTTTGATCTTGATATCAAAACTCCGCCCATTGCAATCACTTTCAATATCCATAACACATCGTTTTCTAACTAATTCAACAGTTTTTCAAAACGCTATTCCGCCTTTCTTTTTCATGACTGCATTCAAACCTCCTTTCATGAATAATAGCACTCCTTCCTATTATTATCACCAACAAATTGTCTTCCACTTTATTTTTATATCCTCACAAAGAATCAACCCGTCTTTGTACATCTTCTCCTTAAAAATTGATTCGTTCATCCAGCAATTCATTGTCAACTCATCATATTCATCTATGCCTTCAATAAACTAAAAAGATTGGCCACAAAACTGACCTCATTCCATGGAACCAATTCAATGGCTTTATAGCACCATCAAATCAGACGTCAATCAACCGTCAGTGCTCGAACAATAGACCATAGCGAGTTCAAACTGTAAAAATGCACTCATAACTGTACCACTGGGACCCTTTGTTCCATCTAACTTATTCCCTATACCAGTGCCTTCTATCCACATCGTAATCGTCGCCGTTCGATATCCAAATCGAATTCCCGATGCTTAGGTACGCCTTAACACTGGCGACCATTAACCGCACTCGTCAAATGTACACCCGTGTGAAGTGGGACACTGTAAGTATCTAGAATAGAAAGTTTCCTCCTCTTCGAATAAGTGGTGTTCTCCAAGAAGGTCCCAAACACAAAGAGAACAATGCAAATCACCCGGGCTAATGAGTAAGTCGAGTAGCTGGGATGACTCCTCGACTCTGGAGCAACTCTTTGACCATTGTTAACACGAATTGGAGTGCAGTACGCTATATGCAATTTCTGAGGACTTTGTTATTTTTTTTTTTTTTTTTGCAGTGCGAATTAATGTGCCTTGGGTCTTGGCTCATTATGGTGCTTGGTATAGTCTTCATGGGAAACGAAATCATCTCTCACACACACACACACACACACACACACCGTTTAAATGGGATTGAAAGGATAGGGCTGGGTACTAGGTTGTCATTTTGTGTGGTTCTTTCCTCCCCCACCGACTGCAAATAGCCGACCTTAGAGTGCATAACAAACACAATCTCTTTGTGCTTGTCTTGGCCATATAGTGAATTCTGTCCTATAAGCCGTGAAGTGTTTTCCAGGAAGAATTTCCAGCATAGTATGCAGACACACACAAAAAAAAGCGATGCAAACGATTCCTTTCCCATAGGCAACATAACGAGTGAGGAACTCAGCTCCAAATGCAAATAGAATAATCAAAAAAGGGAAGAACGACAAGAAAAAAATGACTTAAGGAGGAGGCAAAGAAGTAAAGCAGACCTTGGCATCGCGATATAAAGGCACATTGCCATAGTGGCCGTGGTAGCTGTCTTTCAGTTGTGTCGCAACTGCAATAGTTTGCATGGAGCACAGTGGGGGCAGAGTGGATTTTAAGTGGTAATATGTGGAAATTGTGCTTTAACATGGAATTAGTAATTTGATGAAATTATGGGAGTATCTATGACCAGATGCTGAAATTTTATGGAAGGCTAGGTTAGGTTAGCTGATGAATAGTCTATATGGTGAGGAGTAGAAACTTAGAATCTGGTTTAAAAAGCTTTCGTATGAAGTTAGATCATACGACTGAAATAATTATAGAGAAAACTGAATATAATAAGTAAATACCACGAAAGATATTCAAAGGGCGAGGATATTGGTTAAGTTTAGGGTTACTAACGCACTTCACAACATAAGCCAACTTTCTAGAATATCTAATTTAATACAAGAGTAGTAGGAACTAATAGTTACAGTAGCTGACAGTCTTTTTTATTAAATAGTTGGCGGTACTCAATAGTGTAATTGGGTCAGGGGAATAACCCTCTATGAGGACTATAGCCACGAAGACAAGGATTGTCCCCATGGTAGCGAAAAAAATGTCAACGATGTGATCACTGCCACTGGGGATTTTATAGTGAGTCTTTACTCATCAAACTGAAAAGAAATATCGAACGAAAACAATTGATGCCATGAGCACCTTTAAGTAATGATTTGAATGCTTTGCTCTAGACGAACGGCATGTCTTGATTACTGGAAAATAAATGCTAGCACGACACACATGACATCCCAGATAAGTTACTTTTCTTTGGTCGAGATGGTCATTGATAACAAAGCCCTGTCTTCAGTATCGCCAGAAACTACA
The DNA here is from genome assembly GCA_905220385.1 of Xylota sylvarum. Lineage (NCBI taxonomy): Eukaryota > Metazoa > Arthropoda > Insecta > Diptera > Syrphidae > Xylota > Xylota sylvarum. Next base: position 32,326,837 of record LR999958.1, on the reverse strand, counting down.
GATCAAGTGATTCCTTCGAAAAAAGAAAATGAGAAAGGCTTCTTTAAAACCACAAAAGCTGGCTGGTATTTGAACTATGAAACCAAACTTTCCTGTGCTCTGGTCAAAATTGCAACTAAGACTTTGACAATAGAGTTGGTGGGGTAGAAGTAGTAACGGCCATGCTGCACAGACTCCAACAAATCATTAAAAGATTTGTCTAAAATAAAAAGGCAGACTAAATAAATTTCTAAATAAAAGAAGGTTTGTCTCATTAAGGTGTCCAGCCACAGCGGAATTTTAGGCAATGAAATATCTAAAACGTTTGCGAACTGCTCTTGAGAGGAATCGAATCCTGGATTGGCCATCATAAACAAGGACAAGTAGTGCTGTTTTAGCAGAGCCAACAAGCGAAAGGCTCTGATAATAGCAAGGAACAAATACAAATATTAGCGCAACAGATGCACATGGACCAAGAACCTAGTTACTCACATTTATTTGCGTTGTCAGTGTATTTTCTTTGCGTTGTCCGTATTATTCTTCACACGAATGGAAGGAGAATATTGTGTAATGCCTTGCCCGAAGAGCGATTTTTGTTTTGAGAATGGTTTTTATGACAGTTTTACCCTCGGGCGGTTGTCAAAGATTCACGAGAGGTGGGACGGTGAAAAACCTTCTGGTGTTGTCTGGGACTCGGACCTCGAACTTGCAGCTCAGCTAATACCTACCTCTTGCGAGGGTCTGACGAACATCCAAGAGTATAACTGCTTCCCCAAAATATGATAGTATCATAATACTTTATAGCAACATGGATACCAACATTTGAAGAACATTTGAATGAGGAAGATTCTCATTCGGACCACTATTGACTCCGAACTTACATTTGATCATTGCCAAACGTATTTTTCTAAACAAGCAAGAGATACACTTGTGATGGTATCTAGACTGCACTAAAACATCACTTATTTTGTGGCAGGATCTAAATGGAGACTGAAAATATATAACACTTGCGTAACTTGACTTTAAAGGTAACTCTTGGCTCTTTGACTCTTGGTATATTGCTGGAAGATTATCCTTAGTCTAGTGAGAGTTTTGTGAGAGTATTTTGTGTCATTAAATCGAACATATGTGAATGTCAAGGTTTGTTTATATTATAATCTTGTTCAATGGTCTAAGCTTAGATCAATGTAGAAAAATGCTAGGCACACCTGTCTACCTGTATCTTACCATTTTAAACTTTAAGCTAGGAAGATAAAATTACACGCATAGGCTACTGAAAATAAGAAACAGTATCTACGAGCTTAAAAAATGTTCAAATCTACTCCTAGATACTCAGGTTTACTACAAAATTTCATTTCACATATTATTTACTTATGTATATTCTCATATAACCACGCCCATTTTTTGTAGGCGTTTTGTAAAAAAATGTTGATGAAATGTGAAAATAAATTTCAGATGTTACTTTTGATAGTAACATTTTTGCCATTCTGGGATGACTAATACTTAGTGTAGATATCTCGAGTGCAGAAGTAGCAGGAAGCTACTACTCATGATGAAGTTAACTATGAAACCGATTGAGACTGGCGTCTCTGATATAAGAAGTTGTCTAGAAAGGTTTTCTTCCTGGTTCAAACCAAAACTCTCAAAAGCGAGCTTTAGAAATTTGTTGGGTAAACCGGATCAGTCTAATCGTAATGTGAAAGATACTCAACAAAATACATTATATAATTTCAGGCCACTTGCAGTGTATGTTCATTGAAAACTTATAATCATTGGGTACTGCAAAGACACACGATATTGCGAAGAACTAACTACCTATGTATATGTACGTAATTTTCACTTCAAGTTCAAGTATCTAGCTGCGTAAACAGTAGTATAAATACCATGCATGGCCACTGCAGTGTGAGTAGGAACGACGGGAGACTAGAAGCATGATTCTTGCTTTAAAATTAATTTAATTGAAAAATTTCGCTTGTGCCGTGCTATTTCACTGACAATACACATTAGTGTTCTAAGGTTAGCTAATTGTTGAAGTGTCGCATTATAAAGCACCCAATGAATGGTGGTCTCAGTATGTGCCTAGTCTCGCAAACTGCAAAAAAAACTGAATCAAGCTTTCGACAGTGCAGACCGGAATAGCAAAGACTCTTGTTAGTCAGTTTTAAATAACAAAAATAGTATTCACGAGTTAAACAACACACACATGCAACTACATCAACAAATTCTTTCACGGGCGCTCCTCATTGATGTCTATTCACTCGTAGAAATTTGACCCATCAATGTCCATCACATTTCATTCTGAACGTGCCCCTGTCACATGCCAATGGCTCCACTGTTGTATTCAGCTGTCTTTCATTTTCTTCGTCATCAACTATGATCGGGCAAGTATGCTAATAGGGGCTATATGCTAACTACACGACTTAGGAACTCTTTTTTTGTTTTCGTTTTTGAACACCAAGAAGTATACCTACTCTTTGTAGGTACCCCTGACCAAGTTCTCTTGAATGCATTTGCTTCCATAAATTCCTGGTATACTACTCAAAGCATACTTCCTTGTTACAACGTTAACTTAATGGGTTTCTTTCGCCGAATAGTGGGGAGTTGGTACCAAGAAAGGTTTCGGGAAGCAGTGTCGAACTAACAAGCACTCCTTTTGACTTGTTGTTGTCTGCTTTGAGAGTTAACGACAAAATAAAGAAAAAAAAAACGGTTTTCCTACCTCCAAGGCTAAGTTTTTGTATCAATTTTTTTTTTTTTTGTTTTGCACACGCTCATAGCGATGAGGCTGATGATGCGCGCTACCAACTACTAGAAGTCCTCCGTACCACCACTAAATGCTGGCCATATGCAAAAGATACAATAACAAACCACAAGGAACTTCAACGATGTTGCAACATGCCTTGAACATACATAAATTTGTTGGCAGTGATTTGTTCATTTTGGTCGTTTGTAGATACTTTTTGTTTTTTTTTTTGGTTTTTTGCTGGAAAATTATCCTGAAACATTGTGTCTCGTTTGGTGGTTCCGTTTTGTGCTTATATGGACAATTTGTATGCCGATGGCATGGCATGGCGGGGGGAGCCTACTCAGAGCCTCTCATGTTATTAAACGGTTGCAGCGCATGTGAACAAACTTGGAATTTGTGCGCAAGCGCGAGTGCGCGTTCTTACCGCGAATTTTCCTCCTCTTTTTCAGTTTTTTTTTTTTATTGGAAGTCAGTTTTCCTTCATCAGCATTTTCAATCGGTTCGGATACAAGTCAATGAATCAATAGGCTCTGGGGCTCTCTGTGAGATGGAGATGATGCTGCATCAAGATGATGACGATGCATAATCAATTCTAGACGAAAGAAGTCTTCTTTTACCTCATCTCCATCGGCATAAGATGCTGATGATGATGAAGATGCTGATGGTTTTTAGGAAAAGTGCACATTAGGGGTGGTCTCTTCAGATTGGTAGATTTCGCTTGGTTGGGAACATTTATCAATATGAGGAGCTGCTGGCTTCAAAATTATCCTCCAAGCAATTTTTGATCTATCTGAAATTGAATAATGTGAGTGGCATGGATGGGCCAGTGGGAACTGTAATTTATGGGTGGAGGGTCAATAGATTGAAGTTGAAGTCACTTCTGATGGATGCTGCAGTGGTGGGCACGATGGGAATTGATGCAAATTCGTGTATCTATATGGCTTTATTACCTGAATAGGGAGGTATTGTATTGTGATATGGACGCAGACAAGACTCAGGAAGCTGTCGTGATGGAAAAATATGAATAAATTCATAGATGTATCTTTGATTTTGTAAAGGTCTCTCATGCGTTAGTGAATAGTATGAAATCATGGAGGGTTACTTGTGAGATGTGACCTTAGATTTGCATCCACATTTTAGTACTCCGGCTTTAAGAGTTGTTTTTACCTGGGATACCAAGTATTGTACCAAACTATGGAACATGAGTGGATAACATGAAGCCAAGGTAAAGTGATCACATGTGTCACAATTTGAAAGAAATGTATATTTAACCCGAATAAGCCCAGAATACAATTTTTTTTATTTCGGAAACCGTATCCGTGGATTAACCGCTGACTGATCATATCACGCGGTGAACTGATTCGGGTTAAGCACTTCAAATAGAGGAAAGAATACCTCGTCTCTAGCATGGAGTCAATTTTTTGAGAAGAACTAAGCAGAGTGCTTTAGCATGAGAACGATATCAGTTTCTATTAGGTCACAGAACACTTACCTAGACGAGTTGTCTTCTGCTGATCATTTTGGGTGCTTCCACTTATGTATGCATATCAGTACAACTTTCGTATATTGATGCATTCGTTCTGAGCTCTAGATCTCCATAAGGAGACTCTGTGTTAAGCTATGAAGGTCTACGTTAAGTACAGACCAGAAGCACTCCACTTGAATTGTTTACAAGGACAGTTACCACATAGGAGCGTTATTTTTCTTTAAAAAATGAGACATATGATACAGCCGATAGAGTCATCGAACATGGTTTCTATATTAGGTAGCCAGATACTAGCTAATGGATAATCCCTATCAGTTACCGCAGCCTTCTAGTGGTATACTGCCTCATAGTTGCAACTAACGGGCTTATACCATAGCTGTCGGGCCTCCAATCAGAAAAAATAACTTGTTGTGCCTAGTGCCTCAGGGGTATTCCGAAAAGTTTGGTGATGACTATGATACTTTATTAAAAAAAAATTCGATTCCAAGACTGATTAGCATATGCCAATGGATGCATGGGACAGAGAGATCTTAGTCACGATTAGTGGGACTTCGATATCTTGGTGATCTTCCAGGCTGCTCATGTCAAATCGGGCTTTTTCATGAGTTACTTTCCTTCCTGTGATTTTTAGACACACAGACACAGATGTCTCTTAAAACGCATTAGCACTAATGCTACTTTGAACAATCAGATGTGCAACCAAGTCAGGATGCTCTTGATGATGGTGCAACTGTTGGATACACTTCGATCTCAACTTCTCGATCTGATGTTTGGAAATCATGTTCTCCTCCCTGATTCAGCCACATACACATGTTGACAACTTTGTTAGAGGAATTGGGATGTTTTAGATGATGTTCAGATACACAAAGCTGGATATGCTAAATTAACATCATTTAGGAGGAGGTGCTTAAGGGAGTCTATATACACACCAACACGTTCCAATACAAGTCGCATAAGAGATGTGTACTATCAGGTGCAGAAGTGCCTCAACTGAGTGCTAATGGCACTGTTCCAAAAGACGGTGCAAGGAATCTCTATTGACTTGAGTATTTGTAGTCTCTGGCCAGATCGGGATTGCTAATTTTCGTTTCCTGGCGAATACTGTCAAGTGGCTTCTACATATACATATATCAACAGAATTATTTATGGTGTAGTTGTCAATAATGATTTCTACAGATACATGTCGAGAAACCATTTGACCGTTTAATATGGAAAGCTCCCGCAATTCGTTTTCATTCTTTTATAAAAACATTACCCATCTCTATACCCTTCCAGAACTTCTTTCGAAACCATGGATTGCAACACATCTTACTGTGCATTCGAATTGAGAAAGGATTACCATCTCTCAACATAATCCCACACTTAATACGTTCTCCCCAACAATAAAATAATAAAAAAAACCCGTATCTACGAATGTATCTAAGATTAAAACCTCAGCGGTATTCTTAGCAATTAAATAAAGAAACATCTAAAGATTATTCTGATTAGAACCAGTATCTGTCAGATCTATATTTTCCGCCTATTTGTATTATTCAATTATATATTCCTTTAACCTCAGCCGCTGCAATAGAACTTCTCCCATAACAGCATTGTGTAACCATTAAATGCCTCCCTAAGCCCTTCGAAATTCTTTCCCAAACCCGATCAAACAAAACTTATCTCCTGTTACACGCATTAAGTCACACAAAGGCGTCTAATTCAATCACCAAGCAATCTATTTCAGTCACCTTTTTTCGAAATGACACCTGTCTTCTTCCCGAGACCCTAGTTCAAGTAAAACATTAGACGAAAAAAAAAATCCCTCTCTTATTGATGCACCCACACAGCTTCGATCCTCAGTCAGCGGCTAAACAAAACCGATTAAAATTTTCACCTATCCCTTCCGCCCCAATTCGAGAACCCCATGGAAAAAAATAGATGCTTTCCGCCGCACCTCATGTGACATCCTAAATGACGATCATTTGTCAAACCACATCGTAACAGGTGTCAATTTGGTTTCCTTCCTGGTAACCACATTCCTCCGTTCTATTCCATCCCACTCTGGGTTGAAAGTCATAAACCCAGCTTACACAGCTCATTGTGTAGTCAAAATGGGTGCACACACAATGCCTGAAGTGGGAAAAGATACTTTTCTCCGTTCCCCTCCGGCTGATTAGCACTCAATAAAGAAAATAAAAAAAAAAAAAAACAGAATTGGAAGGCAAACATTCAATTGGAGGAAAAACATTGCTTTACTGGAGCGCGATAACAAACGAGACAGTTTTATAAATTTTCGGGGGCGCCCACTCACGCCGAACTATTTCAAAATTAAATTTTATGTTAATTTTCCATCGGAGATTACAACGCAATCTTGAAACTACATACGAATACGAGTATCTTGCGCGCTGAGTTAACGACCTCTGCGCCGAAATGAAACAATCGGTTGTCGCTGCGCCATATTCAAGATTCGAATCTTTCAAATGGCACCAGCCGACTCGACCTGAACCGATGGAGCTGGAAGATAATACGATTTCTGGTTTGAAGCCAACAAAAACGTTTTGTAATAGGCATCTCGGCCAAAAATGAAAATAAATTGAAAAAGATACGCAAGCGCGGTGTGGCATTCATATTAACCACCCACTCGCTCACCCGCATGTCGCTGGCTGGCTATAGAGATACTCGTACAAGCAAAACCCAAGGCGATACACTAAAGTGCTTTATAATGATTGCAATAATCATATTGAGTTGTAATTTTCATTTTACAAGTCGCTGCGGGGTTGGTGATAAAAATTACAACCTCCAACCCTGGTGGTAGTAAAATTGTAATCATGTAGCGCGCGTACAATGACAGGCGTCTGACAGTGTGAAAATCCGGCCCAAAAGTGATTCTCATTTGCGTGGGAATCGCAAAACATCCACATCTATGGAAGAAAGACATTTATTTGTGTAATTTTGAAAACGAGCGCCGATAAATTTTATTTTGCTTCTTTTTTTTTTGGTTTTTTGGTTTTTTTTTTTTGTGGAGGGGGCGACACACGGTTGTTGTAAAGCCCCCCCTGATGGATGTGGAATTCGAAATTGATGTTTTCTTATCGCTAGCGATAAAATTCGAAGACATTATTACGTGCGAAGCCGTTGGTCAAGGTAATTGTCAGTAGAGAACTGAATTTATGGGTTGAAAATCATTAAGACTGAATGCATAAATAGGTGCCGCATTGTTGAATACAACAGACAGTTGTGTCCGAGAGTTCAAGAAAAGTATTTGCATAGTTTGACCAACAAAGAAATACTTCCGTGATATGGAGGCGGTTTGCAATAATATCAAACCGAGGGCTATAATAGAGGTTTTTAGGAAGTTAGAGATCAACCAGAGGGTTTAATTCAGAACGCAGCTGCTGCCGCCATAATTCAATGCGGCACACCACAAGAAGGAATGCTATCACCAGCACTATTTCTTTTTTATTACAGATAAACTTGTAATGCTTAAAAACTCTGCCCTGGAAATATACTCTGACGTGATGGGGTATTCTAAGCGCAACTCGACATAAGCCTGTCATTTAGGCTACCGTACTACTGAAGGGTATTCCAAGCGGAGGCTATTGTTATTTGTGAAGCGACTAAGGGAACGTAGATGAAATCGATAAAAAATACGAGCATCATTTACATCGACAGTCAGTGAGCTATAAAACCACTCGAATGGGATATCTATTAGGTGCAATGGGTACATCGGCCGTTCTGACATTTCAGGAAACTGCAATTTAGATGAATTCACCCAAAATGTGCAGGAAGAGATACGTGTATTTCCCGATAGAAACTAAAAGATACAAAAACTGCGCACTAGCACTGTAATAGGCTAATGAGCTTTGGCCTAATCTTGATATGTGTAATCATGTAAGGCAAACATGGCCCCACCATAGACACAATCTTTCAAAAGTCTGTGCAACTACTAGCGTATGCCGAGGATATTGCCATTATTGGCAGAACACACCTTGAGCAAATCATTCCTGCTTTATGGCGTTGAAGCTTGGGCTCTACCTAAAGCGGATGAAGAAATATTCGGTAGCTTCAAGAGAAAGATTATTCGTAAAACTTTCGGTTCCGATTGCGTTAACGGGCTTTGGAGGAGGAGATTCAACGACGAACTATACGAGCTGTACAGCGACATCGATTTAGTGAAAAAATTACGCATTAGTGATCTAAGATGCCTAGGATATGTAGAGCGGATGAACATAATTGCTCCAGCTCGTAAAGTCTTTGAATTTAACCCGGAGGGACAACTCAGTAGAGGAAGACCTCGCCTTATGCAGCACGTGCAAATAGAAGGGTATCGCAACCAACTTGGAGTGCGCAACTGGAGACAGTTAGCTAAGGATCGGGCTAACTAGAGAGGCTTGTTGAGCCAGGTTCACCCCTAACTGCAGCACCACATAAGTAAATAAGAAAGTAAACATAGCCTCAGCTAAGCTAATGCAACAAGTCTGCTATGGATGAACGGAACATATGTAGGTACTCTAGCCAGGGTGCTAAAAGGCTTTTCTGTACTGAAAAGATAGGCTTTGAGACTGCCGCTGCTGCATGGGTGAAGAGGAGAAGGAATCATCATATCAGTGAAACAGCTGTGCAGCAATACCCCCAGCAAGATAAATTCTTGTCGAATACTTCCAATGTGGTACTATTTTGCGCCAAGCGACAAAACCAACTTGAAATAGACATCTTGACAAAACTGTCCTCAAAGGCTGCATCTATTCCTTGGGCCTTATGGATCATTATACAGTCTAAGAGCAGACATTGTTCACAATAGAAAAAAAAAAGTAAAAATGCACTCCAATCCTCACTAAACTTCAAAAGACGTATCGAAAATGCTAAGGATGCGTTTAAGGCCTTACTCAACCCGTTAACCCGTAAATAAAATTTGGTCGCATGACCGGAGTCTTGTCTGGATCCGTGGTCACACTGGAATTGTGGGGAATATGACCTCCGATGAGATTGCTAAGTAAGGCTTAGAGGATGATTTTTCAGGACCACATTATGTGGGACATAGCTCTCAAAAAGTATTCGTTTGGCAGAATTCGTTTTTAAGAAATCAGCGGCATTCTTGCTGTCTCTCAGCAGAAAAGACTGTAGAGGGACTGCTGATGGGTTGAGTACTGATACTATAAGCTCCTCATCACTGAAGTGCTTTCTTGGCTATCTCCAAAAGTCAAAGAAATTACAGTGTAATGGGCAATACCATGGAGTGGTTGCATCTGAGTGCTTCAGTGACAAGAAAAAGTAGTACGTCCTATTCTCTTTGAAGGAAATGGAGCATATAAAGTGAAAAATCAACCTATCCATCTCCAGACCACGTCAGTATTCCAGCTAACTGTCAAGCTACCATATAAGACCTGGACTCTTTCACATACATACATCCGTCCTGGATTGATGGGAGGCTACCAACAAACAGACAGAAATTGACTATAGGCTTCCGCTACTGAAGTTTATCAGGAGGTTAACTGTCAAAATTCCTGACAAACTTGATTGGTTGAATCGACAGGTCACCAGCAAAGGAGATTTGGTATTTTAGATTGACGTTTCCAAAATGGAAGTGAGAATAGGAGCTGGGATTGATCACACTTTTAGAATAAGTAGCCAAATCAGGACCATCCTCGAAGTTGCAAAAACCATATTCGGAAGCAAGAATGTGGAAAAGGTAATTACTGTACACCTCGGCAGTCAGGCAGCCGTTAAGGCGATAGGCTCTGCAGTGACTAGTGAGAGTTCGTAAGTGAAAATCGCCAATGCGGTGAACTTATGGTGGGTTCCAGGGCATCTGGAGAAAGATAGTAAAAGGTCAGCTCTACATATGTGCTTCACAGACTCTCCACTTTGCCATTGGATACATACGTAACGGCTGGGAGCCATTGACTGGCTTATGTTAGAAGGAGAACGATTTCTCAAGTTAAACTTAGTCGCATGAACTATCTCCGTAATCATGACCAGGGACTGTGGTATTGGTAATCATGGCGAGTGCCCCGAGATACATCACAAAGACTACTGCAGTGCCTACATGTAGAGACGAGGTAGAAATTGAATCTGATCGACATCTGTAGTGTGATTGTCCTGCCTTTGCTAATAGGAGAACGTGGACCATTGGCAGTCACTTTTTAACGGAGTTGAAGCATCTACACAAAATCAAGCTGAAAACCCTCTGAACCTCATGTCCCTATTTGGATGGTTCTAAATCAGAGGACTTCTAACTTACAATCGACTACAGATGGATGAGAACTACTAAGAGTTGCTTCGTCATGAAGTCTAAAGATTAGAACAAACCTGAGGAGGAAGATCTCTTAAGATTTTTATCTTATCTGGGAAGTTTGTTATATGTTCCTAGAGTAATCAGAAATGCATATAATAGTTCCAAAAGATGGTCAACGTCACAAGGTAGCTTTATACATCTAACCTAACCTATGGCAACTGCTCACGAAAGGGTTAAATTATTTGGATTCTATGCAATTAGGTCATTTTTCCAAAATACTGGGATTTATTTTCGATGATAATGAAATCGCCCATAGGCTCAATATCCTTCTAAGACTTGACTTTGACTTCTATCCCAATCGGACTCAACAGCATGCCATTGTGTAGTATCTTACGAGTTTCTGTCACGTCATAAACGCGACACAAGATTCCTGATGGACTTCTTCCGTCTCCTGAGACTTATCTGCAAAAACAGACTTCTCTTGAAGGCTTCATTAGTTTAGGTATTCTATATCCTTTTTGTCAAATTAAACCTTTGCACCGCATACATAAATGCTTTAAGCTTTGTCTTCCAAAACATTACGATAGCTATTTTCAATAACCCGGAAGCATTGGATTACATTAATCCCAGCTGCGCCTAAATTGTTTGTAACTTAGTTTTGCAAGGTTACATTGATAAATTTTTTGGTAAATCATTTTCAATCACAAAAAAGGTGTGTAGTTTGTAACAAATTGAGTTTCTGATTGTTACATGGTAATAATATTCGATGAGTTTGCATTTTTCGAAATAAGATACAAAATATTTTCATCATAAGATCATCAATACAATCTATGAAAGCTGTTACATCAATGTTACATCTCTGTTGTACTTGTTTGTTGTTACTTCCAAATGTGTATTACTTCACTGTGCAAGCAGCTGTCAAATCATGTAAGATTGTCACAACTTTACCTTTTAACACCAAAAATGTTAAAAAGGTGATGAATCGCAAGAGAGATACGTTTCATAACGATGACTTTGGTGGAAGTTCAATGTAATGTCAAAGTTTTATCTTACTTTTCGTAGCTGAAGCTTACGTAGCTGAAGTTTGTGAAATTGTGGATTTGCTTGTCACATTTTAAATAATGACATATATAAATTGCGACCATGTTTGAACATTTTTATCTGTCATGCTTTGGCATATATGAATTAGAAGTCACTCTTGCAACGGTGCTTAACCTATCGAAATGCATGGATCGCAGCGAGCATTTCTTAGGAATGAGTTGAATGCAAGCGGCTTGATTGTGATGCTTACAAATTGTCTCTCACTTTCTATAAAAATAAAATCACTAACAAAAGAGTAAAGCCAATTCGGGAGGCTCATCCATGGTAGCACAGTGGAAATGGAAGGAGTTTCTAAGTTGTGTAGATTCCTCGGTAAAAGCCGTCTGATGACCAATTACGTGATGAATCTAGACTACCTATCACTGCCCACCACTTGCAAGGAGTCCATTGATCACTTTTTGGATACTACTTTGGAGTGTTACCAATACCCCCAATACGTTATCGCAGAGGATGTCCTGCAAGTATGGTGTCGATGGAATCCCCAACATTGCCTCAAAATAGCAATTGGCATCCACACATCTTCGCAGAAATATTAAACTCTTGTCTCAAAACACCCAGGATTACTCATCGTGTAGCCCTCTATGCATGTTTGACATCGTGGAGAAAATACTGGAGCGCATCATAAGTGACAGATTGGAGAGTGAAATCAATGAAACCGCAAACTGGAGAAACCTCTTCCGAGCTCTTACCGCCAAGAGAGTACCAAAGTACATGCAGAAGATAATGACGGACTATTTTAGAAATAGAATACTGCTCTACGACACCGACGATGGCACGAGGCAGTACAACGTCACAGACGGGGTACCTCAAGGCTCCGTACTAGATCCGCTACTGTGGAATCTAATATACATATGATGACGTTCTCAGATTTGGAATCCCGAAATTTTCCTAAATAATTGGCTTCGCCGACAACATAGCATTCGTTGTAGCGACCAACTTTCTGGAGGAGTTGGAGCATGACTGCAATGAAGCTATTGGAATGGTCCAGGACTAGCCCGTAAGCATGGGTCTTCTACTCTCAGAAGAAAAGACAGAAGCAGTGCTCATCAGCAAAAGGCGAGTCATGGGGACTATAAGAGTGTGGGCGATCACGTAATAGTTTCAAAACCAGAGTTGAAGCACATTGGCATTACCTTAGACGTAGGGCTAACCTTTAAGCCACACCTGCAGCATAGAGCTGAAAAGGCAACAAGGGTAACGTCTGGCCTGGCAAGGAAGATGCAAAATCGACGGACCAAACCACAGGAAGAGGTTTCTCTTAGCAATGGTTGCGGTATCGATAATGCTCTACGGCTCCCAAATATGAGCTGGTGCCATGAGGACGAGATGGTACAGGAAGAAAACAGAGATACAGAATCCATGCGTTGAGAGTTTGCAGCGCCTTTCGACGCGGCATGTATAGTGGCTGGTATGGTATCAATAACCATTCTTGCTAAAGAATCCCAACGGAAATACCGTGCCAGCCATGAGTCGAAGTGATACTGGTATCAGTCTGATAAAGACAGGTGTATACAGAGATTGATATTTGGCATGGAAAGCTGAATTTCTACCTGATCCAGATGCTAATTGGCCATGGATGTTTCGGAGCCTACCTGCAAAGGTTAGGATACGACGACAACACATATTGCCCAACGTGTATGGACGCAGTGAACGGTGCGGAAGACGTTACCCACAATATATTTAAAGACGGCACCTAATGTTGAATGAACTGGGTGAGAACATAACCCCAGACAACATCGCCAGACAGGCTTGAGAAGCAGTTAGCGACACTTTGACAAACATTATGAAGGAGCAGTGGAGACAGGAGTGAGTACGGGCTCAGTTTCATCTTTAAAAGATTCCAACCTTCCAACGCAAAAAAAAAACCCATATGTTAACATCAATACTTCAGGATGTGTTTAAGCATGTTGAGGCAGTAATCCATACTGTCTGAGCTGTATAGAAACTACTAAAGACGTCCAATATGACAGATACCCGTACAGTACAATCAGATATATGGCAGGGTCTCAGGATCTCCAAAACATGAGCGCGCCAATGATAAAAGCTGGTGTTTCTTTAAGCAACGAGATATTTGGCGGCAGTGCCGCGACAGAAAGGGGACTTAGAGGGTGGAAATCTCGCACTATTACTGAATATGGGCTCAGTTTCGTCTTTAAAAGATTCCCAGTGTCCAACGAAAAAAAATTTTTCATATACTCCGCTACGACTAACAGGAACCGCCTCCCTTTCACAGGAAATTCAAAGTATTAAACTCAAAAGCCTATCTACATACTGGAATCGTAAAGATGACGAGACAGTTCTATTATTTGAACATGTGCAGCTGTCAGGCCACGGAGCCATTACAGAAAAAGGGTACTTTTCGGCAAGGAAATGGCTCCACATCATCGAATAGTGGAAGGGTGTCTCATCCAGCTTTGTGTTCGAAGCTCTAGGCTGTTGGTTTATAAACGAGCTGGGTAGAGAGGTTTTTGTTTGGTACTCATATTCACCCTAAATTTCATCCTAGTAAGTTTGAAGAGGAAGATTCGATTTTGAATGTCATTCGACTGAAAGATACTTCTCATATCGGTGGAGTGAAAGCAAAGTACCAAAATTAGTCCACGGAACATTATAAAAGAGTTATTTCCTCGACAAATTGGCTCTAACTCCCATGTTGTCGACTAGAGTATACAATATAACATTTGGGTTACCTAACTTTTAAAGGCATCGTGCATCCTACAGTTTTGATGGATGTCTACCAAACCTAAGACGACAGGTTTTTAAATAGATTTTATTATCCGAAGCTCACATTTCCTTTCCCTAAAATTATCTTCTACGGTTCAGCTAGTCGGTATGATGTATATTTGGTGGTGACGTTATTAGGTCAGAAGAAAACAATAAACTTCAAATAGTATCTTTTGACATAAAAATTCTTACCTAAAAGATCCACCAAATGCTTTCCGAAGTACTTTTGTTTTATGAATCCATTTTGCTAAAAGCAATCACAAATAATTGTTCAACACTGCAATAGCGCTCACATCTGATCTTAGTTCAAATATCTAACAAACTACTAAAACTTAGAAGGCATTGGTACACGAAGTAGATGGCAAAGAATTAATAATAGACTCTTAAGAAACTTGGACAAATTTTTTCTCAACTCATTTTAATTGCAAACCATATCTTTTGGCTCATTCTACAAAATTATAGAAAACACCATAAAAGTTCCATCTTCACAGTCATGCCTTTCTTTAGAACTTGAGAATAACTCCCCCAGGGTATCTAAGAAGACTTCTATTTGATTTATGTTTCAAAATGAGTGTTCAATCAAGGTGTCCGCTCATGTGTTCAATCACACATTTACGACCATCATAAGCCGTCATCATTAGAGACTGCAAAATAAATTTTTAACAAAGCTAGCCCCCATCACTGTGTCTATAGTGTACACATTAGAACAGGGCCCCCGTCCATTAAAGTAACGTCAATAAAACTGTCCTATAAGTTCCTATTAGCAGTGAGTATTTTACTATCTCTCTCTCATCCTTTCGTCTTTACATTCCAGTACAAGTATTTCTGCAGGGAGGACAAAAAATAGAAAAAGAAAAAGCCAACCTAGACCATTAACTTGAAACCCTACAAAGGTTAGGTGCACTTAATTAAGCAAAATACAAATATACAAGTAAACACTTAAAAACTTACCACTGGTATCGTTGATATCAAAGAACGAGGTAAATGGATTCCCTTCAGAGACTAGACCGTATCTGACCTCACGAGGATTACCTTTATCGCCATCTTCAGCATGAACTTGAAGTATCTGCGCGCCCGAGATGCACAACATGCGTTTGTGTATAGAATAGTGTTGTATCCCGAGAGTTTTGATGGAATCACATGGAAAGAGAAAAGAAAAAAAACAAGAAAACAGGAATAAGAGAAAAATTTTAAAACTTCAATCCTTCGGGCATATACACTACAGACTACACAGCACTACGTTCCACAAAACGTTCTGGGTTATTGCACCCTTCTCTTCTCGCCTCCTTCCGCGTTCTGCATCGATTAATTAGCACATATCCCAGGTATTATGGTGAACGAAAAACACATCTCACATGTGATGTGTCCCAAAGATACTTTTGCAATTTTTTTTATTTTTATTTTTTTTATGAAAAACTCATTAAAAGGTTCTTCTAACATCCTAACATGGCATGGATACAGTACCTCTACACACATATGAGAGAGTGTAATGGAACTATCTCAGTACCGTGTCGTCCATTGCTGGTCGGCAGTGTGTTAATAGCGCTAAAATGCATCCAGAAATGGGGGATACTTGATAGTACTTCATAGATATCAATGTTGCTTGGTCGACTGTGGCAGGAGGCACATCTTTTTTCACCGCCAGCCGCCATATGCACATAAATTTTATGCCAAAAGGTTATCTCACATATATTCGTATGGGGATGTGTGTACTAATGCAGCAAGGTTTTGCAAGCTCTTATCATGACTTAGGCCGTTGGGTTGTCGCTGGTTTTCTTCCTTTGCTAGAGTTCGAACAGCTAGAGCTCAATAAATGTCTAAGACCATCAGATAAAGAGCGCGGCTTTTCCTAGGCACTATATGTGCAATGCGCGTTGTAATATCTATGAGACTGAACGAACGCATGTGGTTCTGTTGTAACAGAGAGGCATATGTCAGAGGAAAGTAGGCTTTGAACTGTGGGGGCATTCAAATTTATAAGGGGTATGATGGCCTTTGAGGGAAACTTAAAAGGTACAGAATGGGAATGTGAATTGAATGCGTTGGAAATTCATTTTTGCATTTTAAAATTCTTGTTAAAAAAAAAAACAAATATTGACTGCCAAAACTGTCTTTTCCATTATTAATCCAAATGTAGACCCAGTATCTGTCACTTTTCTCATTCTATTTAGTTGCATAGCTACTGTCGTAGTTAAGGTCTACTGGATGCAAAAATCATACAGTACCAAGAGCTACAGAAGAATAGGTAAATCTTGTCCCAAACCTTGACATCGAATCTTCATAGAGTCACATGTCATAGAGCTGAAATAGAGAAATGCAACTCGAACTCCAAACCAACAGCTTTTTTTAACCTGTACGCCAAAAGGTTGATAGGGAAAAGCCTATTAGGGACATTGGGAAGGTGACTAATTTTTTAGGCTTAGTACCGTACCACGAGATTAGGTCTGGGTGATTAGTACCTTACATACTTTGGACCTAAGACTTCAAAGTATCATCAAAGATTCGTGGCAATGTTGCAGATACAATTACTATGACTCAAATCCTTAAAAATTGCGATAAAACACCAACAGACGACGAACAGAGGTTTAAACGGCTTTTGATATAGATAGTATGCTAAAGTATTTGCTTTGACATTCCCCAATGGAGAGGAAGCCATATCAGTATTGGAATCCTCAGGAGTGTCCGTTGAAAAAAATACATTTTCAGCGGATTGGGTTAGGTTAGAGTATAAAGCCATCAACTTTTGAAAGTTCTCTTCCAAGAGTATATTGGGATGCAGTGGGCATCGTGGTTCAGTGGTTAGTGCATCGGATTACAGGTTCGAGGTTCTATTTCCCAGCAAGACCAAAAGAGAATAATGCTAAGTTTGCTTGGTTCGACGGTACACTTTTGAAGATTCGGTATAGAGCCGATTACATTAAGTCCGTCAAAGTTATTTCTTTGTTGCTACTGATGGCAATAACAAACTGTAGGTCCACATGTAAGGATAATTGCTTGAGTTGAAAATTATAAGACGCTGGCAAAGGCACATTAGATAGATTAGGCTAGGTCTGTCCTTGGTTAAGCAGAAGCCAATGTGAAGGAAACAACTGGACTTTCAATACTAGACAGTTTTTCTTCTATGACTATATGACTCAGAAGTAACCAACGAAACCTTCTATTGACTGCACTGTTAACGTGGAAATTTATCCCTTTCATAGGAGCAAGCCAGGTCGTCCACCACCGTCCACCATTGCATGAATCGTCTCTAGAATACAACATAGATATACATCCATCCTATCTGACAGGAATCTCGGTCAGAGATCCACGACATTGCTAAACTAACTAACTAACTACAGGCAACACCATCAATCGGTTGAAGAAAATTTTGCGTATTGCAAATAGTACTGAGATTGTTCAGTATAATCATTATTTGACAAAAAGTTATGATGACGCTTGTTATCATTTATCGAAGACGTTGGGTTGGATTCGATATTATAGTCCAACGTCCGCAACTCAAACTGACTACTATACTCCAGTAGAATTGATAGCACGCTGAAACTGTTGCCATTTGAATCTCATTTAACTCATCCAAAAACGATGAGCTGTTCGGCAACATGGTGTCAATGAAAATGAGCCTAATGAGCTAACACCTGTTAAGTTTCATGTTCTTAGACCTTTGCCAATATCATCATAATCTTCCGAGAAATTGCATTCTCTAGCAGCACTAACAAGCTTACTAATGGTTCCCCTAGAATGTCATTAGGTTTAACAGAAGTATGCAAGAATTGTTGTGATGTATGTGAATGTTGTCGCTGGTGCTTTGTCTTTCAATAAATGGAGGAGTGCCTCAAGGTACTATACTTTCGCCAACTCTATTTCTTCTTCTTAGAATCGAGTAACATCAAATTTTGCTGTGAAGAAAAAAATATACTTAGATGGCTTGAAAGAAATGATAGAGTGTAGCATAGCTTCAAACTACCAAATAATCAAACACAAGGACACTATGCTTATTTTCAGCAACAAGTGGGAATCATACTGGGGCCTATTTCATAAAACTACAACACTAATAATTATTTGTGAATTCATTTGTAACTTGTAAATTATGTGCAAATTTTTGTTTCATAAAGAATGCCAATTCACTAATAACTACAAGTATGCTAGACCTGTAACTACAAGTGAATTTATAAGTGCGGCGAGCTTTTCTGTTTCATAAAAGTATATGCGCAAAAAATTATTAGCGACGGACTTGTAACTACAAGTGAATTTCTTACAAGAGTAGAGAGACTTGAATGTCACAAAGAAAGAAAGAAAGAAGAAGAACGGGAAATGCTTAGAACGCTTAAGTGTGAAGTATAGCCGCAGACTCGTAGTTTTTCGCAAATAATTTTTAACTTGTAGTTACAGACTTTTAGACTTGTAGCATTTTGATCGCTGCACTTATAATTTGAATTAGCCTTGCTACAAGTATTGAAAAATGTTTATGAAACATTACTTTGTTTGTGCTTGTAGTTACAAGTTTACAAGTACAACACTTGTAGTTTTATGAATTAGGCCTCTGGTGCCAGTCCTTCTTTTATGTAAAACATAAGTATGGTTAATCCATTGAGTACTGTTCGCATGCTTGGATAAAATTCCATACATATTTGCGACAGAATACAGGAATACAGAGCTGAGCAAATCGCTAAAACTCCGTTTATCCCTTTTCCCATCTACCGGCCACACTGTGTGCTCACTATCTTTATTCACATTTAAAATATTCATAATATTACAATGTTGCCAAGTTATCTTTGGTATTTTATCAAATCGCCATTATACCTCTCAATATGTGCTAAATGTGCCAACGAGAATGAAGGAAGAAAAAAAATCAAAATCCAAACCCTACGAGGATCACGTTCGTGGCATGAGTGAAACTCCCTGCCCCAACACTTAATGAGTTCCTCCTTCATGTAGCAACGGTTTTATTAAAAAAAAATAAATTCCTTTTCTCCTCATTTACGTTGGGTTTTATATTCATAACGGTTCTCTTAAAATTATCCCTACAGATACCGTAGGTAGGTTGACTGGATGTATGATAGTTAGAGTACGTACCTTGTCACCAGGAAGTATACCAGGTGTTAATTTCGTAACAGGTGGAGCCATTGTGAAAACAGGTGGTTGATCTTGAACGTCTTGCACAATCACAACAACTTCTAGGCCGGCAATATTTCTGCTGTCTTGGCCAGACTCAGCGTAAGCATCCTGGAAAAAAAAAACAAGAGCAAATAAAAATCTCTGAATATAATCAATATAATCTTCAGGTGGAAGGAGAATTTCTCATTATATGTACCTCCGAAGGAAGAGATATGCGTATGGGCATATCCTCTAATTAAACATGTGTGTGTTCGCATAATTAAAGTGCATATCATGCTGTGTTGGTGCGTTAGGACTCAGATGGGCAACAACATTGATTAGAATTGATTTGAACCGTTTGATGGAACTTTGAAATGCATGAATAAATTAATTGTGAATGGATACTTGGATGAGTATCTTTCAGATAACGTGAAGTGATTTCGATAATTAAAAAAAAAAAAAAAACGAAGGTAAATAAAATTGGAACTGCAATTTTATTGCTCGAGTAAGTACGTGAGCAGGTAAGTATAGGGAAGTGTAAAATGGAGCAGAGTGTACGACATCAACTTGAAATCGTTTCCTTAATACCAAATGACAGGTCTTTCAATCGACTGTAAAACAAGGCTAACTCCGGTTATATGACAGATGAGAGCAGTTAGATACGAGAATATAATCAAATTGTGTTAAACTGTAATTAGGGATATTGTGCTGTTTTACGTTTTTAAATGAATGTTCTGGGTCTAATGTCAGGGTAGTAGGGTATTTGGAAGAAGTGGAGCGTTAGGAAATTGACCTAGCACCAACTTCTGCAGTATTAGTGATCTATTGAAGTCTTAGTAGTAAGCGCGTTAGTATTCTGGGGGTTAGTATCCTTTTTCTCTGACAGAAGACAGTACTGAGTTTTAGTATCGAAATGGAGTAATAAGGAGTATCTACTATCAACCGTGAAGGAATAAATTCAATATCGATTAACAAAGAGAAGTCCATTGATTTAACAAACAGGTTCGGTGAGAAGACGGAACCCTGTGGTACACCAGTATAAGTCAAAAAGGTGATATAAGCATGTCCATAGAATTGCTTGATGGATTTATCTGACTGTTCCTAATGAAATCAAATCAAATGTTTTTGATATGTCAACCAGGGCCAATCAGTCTATTGTATTATATTAATGGTAACGCAGTACATTCCTGGAGAAAAGCTGTTATCTCGAACTCCAATGACCGGCGGTAGGGAGATAACCATAGAACTCACGTGAAGGCTATAAATTTATAGTTAAAGAAGCTGGTTTAATGAACTATTTTGAGTGAACAATTTATGTGGAATACCTTTTTAGAGGCTTGGCCAAATGAAGAGGAGACATCATGTCTGAACTTGAAGATTTGTTACAATAAGATATCTTTGAGGATTTAAACTACCAAACAAAAGCTGATGGCATAGTTCTGCAAGACGGATCTCGCTGAGAACATGACATCAAATCGATTAGCTTTCGCAGGATCTGTGATTAGTGGTTTTCTGTTTAAGTTCTTGTCTAGAAGACGAATGCCTTCCAAGTCTTTTTGCCACCTCTATCGAGAAACCGAAAGGTGACTTAAAAAATCTAAAGAACGTATCGAGTGTAGTGCACTCCATCTGCCAGATAGTTTTCCGAATATGTTTCCTGTCAAACGTGAGTCCAGGCTGTCTACCGAAATCAATCAATGATTGGACTCAGTAAGTGTTATAAAAACTACTACTGAATACTACTCCGGAAGAGAACAAAAGATCTCCATGAAGTCGTAGTGCGTCTTGAGGCTACTTCAAGCCCATAACCTCAATTATCTTTAATCCGGAAGGGAGATTAAAGAAAGGTCTGGAGTGTAAGGGCCGTTACTGCGAAAGTCAGAAATGGCTGTTCTTTTTCCTTAGATGTATGTGGGTGTTTTGCAATTGCAGATTTATTGTGTTCCACTAAATATTTATTGTGACATACAAAATATTTCAGTCCTACCTCCTTTATAATAAAAAAGGTTTCAACGATTTCCCACTCTGATTATTATTATGCTTAATTAATGGACACATTTTCAAATGACGGTACTCATCCACCACTCAGCGAAAATGTGAATGTTTGTCAGAAGTTCGCCAGATGTTCGACCGTGAAAAAAACTTTCGTGTTTTCTGGGTATCGAACCTTGAACTATCCTTCAGCAGTCCTACGCACTAATGGTATAGTGGCTTGAAAGTAGAAACGAGGCAAGGTTGAGGTTCTTTTTCCGAAGAAATGTTTGCTGACAGTGAAGACGGTCAAGGATTGAGATAAAATATTAGTGTAGCAAAGTTTGGCACGGTGTTTTGATTATTTCAGTATCTTTCGACTGTTTCCATCTTCCAACTGAAAACCGCTTCCTGGGTATAAAGCCACAGACGAATTACCACAAAAGAAGTTGGAAGCGTCCTTCATTGTAATGTAATCTAGTTTCACACAAAATAGGAGAAGAGTCAAGCTTTTGCCGAAATTTTCTAGGCTGAGAAAAGCAAAAAGAAATTTTCAGAAACCATGATCAGAGAAGATGTAAAGCCGGCATAAGCAGAATTGAAAACGAGCTACAACACCAATTTTAAAAAGAAAGGGTCTATTGCACAAAACTAGGACAGGAGTCGATATACATATGAATATCTCATATCTAGTGATGTCCCACAAGGGTATGTAGGCAGTTCAATTACTTTTTCCATTTTGTTTGATGATGTCCTGGGACGAAGCTAAAATTATTGACTTTACCAACGACATTCATCGTAGCAGCTCAATTCCTGGAAAAATTACAACAACACGATCTTTTTAGTTAGATGTTGACTTTCGTAAGTCAGTTTTATACAAATGGAACAGAAAATGGAAGCGTTATGTTATTCTGGTCCAGTCTATTTAAGCAAAGCATGTTCACACTCAGGCCCAGGTTCACACCGCACTGTTGCGCCACCTAAGTAAGTATGTTCACACTAATATCGAGCTGATTTCATGAGAGCTCTGTGCCTTAATGGTGGCTGATCTGACTATCCGATAATACCAAGAGGTCTTGTATGTAGTATCGAGGTTGATTAGAGTTTATATTCAGTTCCATTGCTTCGAAGATACTGGGTTTCAATTTCAAGATCTTCCACATAGCTAAGTACACCCATCCTTACCTACGGAGGTCTTGGTTTGAGGACCATCTGAAGCCTCACCATCGGAACAGTTCTTTTTGTCCCTGTTATTTTGATGGAAACCATGTCTTGCATTCTTTTAAAAGTTTACTCATACCTAGTGACCACTTGTTTATTCTGACCCAATCTACTGCTTCGTAGGTCGCAGCAATATGGTTAATCCATGTCACCACAGCTGGGTTGTATCTCTTGCTTTAACGTCGAATAATCCTGAACAACCATGTGTGCTTCTGTTGCTCTTGCCCATTAGTAGGATGGGTTGCATGTATTTTAACTGATTTTTCGTAGTGATTTGGTCAGGTTTTTTAGTTTAAAAAACATTAGCCAGTAATAGGTCCATTATAATACCACCTGAATCATATAATTCTTCATTACTACTCGTGGAATCAATTTAAGCTTCTAATGAATAGAAGTAGGCACTTAATGTCGGTAATACTAAGATCACCAAGATCATTGCAGAAGAAAGTTCAAAAGTGAAGTTTTCTTTCGTGAGAGACTGCAGAGTAGCTGCATAGAAAGTGGAGAATAGATTCCTCCTCTTCTTCTGCAAAAATCTGTATACATATAGTCCTCATATGCAGTCTGCTAAGAGAGATCAACATTTTAGAGCGTTTCTGATCCAGATTAGGCCAAATCTGTTTTGTCGATAGGCACGTTATGCCACTTGTCCATCCGAGATTTGATCTCTCAAGAGTATCCAGCTTAAATTGTGTAGTATGCGTGTAGTGATGGGAATACCTAAGATAGCTTTACCTGGTAAAATGGACACAGTAGTTGCATGTCTCGCGAGTTCATCGGTCCCTATAATTCTCTAGAATATCCCTATGATCTGGCAGCCAACAAAGGTGAATATTCAACTGCCCTGGCATCTCTAAGAGAGACCAACGGAAGTCTAGGGCAATTTTCGAATTATTAGAAAAAGATTTTTAGGATTTGATAGCTGCTTGGTTATCTGAAAAGACGCAGATATTTGTAGTGGATATCACGTTTTTCTCTAGCCAAGATGGGACTTCTTTAATCACCAATAATTCCGCCTGGAACACGCTACAATGATTAGGAAGACGGAAGGGAAGACTGAGATTAAGTCTATCGGAGAAAACACCTCCACCTACCCCGTCGTTAGTTTTTTATCCGTCGTCGGTATAAAAGTGAATGAATTTGTTTTCCAGAAACACGTCTTCTTTTTAGAATATCCTGGAAGCAATGTTTTCTAGTCCTAGGATATGTTTTCAGAAACAATTTCGAAATTATTCAGAATGGAAACGTAGCCAAATTCTTTACTGGACCACTGTTCCCTTGCTCGGTGGACTAGCAATATAAATTTAATTGAAGACACTACGGGGCAAAATGGCAGGGAACATACTTAAGTTTATTTTAAAACCCACATTCACAACGCAATGCAACCGTACCAAGTATCTCATCGAACCTTTGCCTTTTTGAGAATGTTTTTTTTAAAAAAAACTGTCTTGACCCCGTATTTCGCCAAAACAAAAAAAAAAACATTATCTCCACATCTTATTCTCAAATAAGGCATTAAACAAAAATTCGCTCACCCCAATTGTGGGTTAAATAACCTAAAACAACTTCATGATTTCCCTCGAAACAATGCTCATTGACTTTCGGCCGATAACCTTCCGAACAATTGCATTATCTCTGCTCTCTGACTCATACATGCATTTGAAAGCACTCTACACCAGTTGTGTACACATTTTTATCAACCCGCAAGCGCATACTGGCTCAGAACGGAAAAAAAAAACAGCAAACCAGAAAAACACACTAAAAACGCTTACAAAATACAATGCAAACGAGAAAACAACACCAAAGCTCCGACGAGACATTCCCAACGTTAACAGCCAAAATTACCCCCATTGACCGGGCCAATGGCCAAATCGCTACACTCTCGCATACACTCACTGTATAGGTATAGAACGCGGCAAAATGAAAATGTATATGTTTGTCCCCCCCCAACAGCAATCTTATTACATCGGTTGGCCGCTATTACAATTCTTGGCCAAGGGGGTTGCCGCCAGCCCAGTGGTCAGTTCGTTCAAATGTCGCTGCTGCAGTTGCTGTATCTGGTGCTGCCTGCATTTGGAGGAGACTTCCCATGTTAACAAGTTACAACATTGTCGAACATCGCTAACAGGCGAACAGAATTCTCCGCACAGAGTGTATGAGATACATTTACTTATTTTTCTTTCGCCGAACGTTTTTCGCAGTAAAATGCATTTGCAATTTTATTACACAGCCATCCGTCCGCATCACCGCCACCCCCTTTCTCGATGGCCAACCGACCGACAGACCGAACTGCACAAGCACACAACCCACTCGTTGGTGGCTTAACTGTTGAGTATACGTATAGTATACTCAGTGGACGGGAGTGCAGCAAGTATGCAGTGTGTAGCTGTAATTGCAGCGATGGCTATAAAGTATCTGTCAGATACGTTTTGTACATTTGTGCTTTGTGCGCTATACAAAGTAGTGCATTGTCGAGTGAGGTATGCAATTGTGACGCATATACTGTGTATGGTTTGCGTTTTGTGTTTTGTGGACGCAGAATTTGATGGAGGGTTTCATTGTCTGAGCGATTTTTGCACCCAAATATGAATGTGTACTTTGAAAGCATACATATTTATTTAAGAGAAAAAAAACATAGGACAGGCAGATATGTAGAAATAGACTTGGCTTGGGTTAGGTTAGGATTGGCTTCGATTGGAAAATATCTCTTGAGTTACCGCATAATTCGGGTGCTACTGCTACCCTTGCAGTGCTTTGGATTTTGGAAATAGTTTTAAATTAGAATGTTACCTGCATTGTCAGTATCTGGGAGTTCCTTGGGAAACTATTTATCTATCTGTTATCCGAAACTCCTTGTTATATTTTGCCTAGCAAGCAATGTACTCTTTGTATCCACTTTAGGACATTATTCAAGCTAGACTTTAAGATTTCACAACGATTAACCTTACGACCGTACAATGACATTGAACTAGGGAAAGCTACCACTGGATTTGATTAGAGAGAAGGGAATTGAGTCGGTAACTAAATTTTTCCCCTTCGTCGCTAAGACGCTAAGACTAGACATTATTCCGACCATACTAAGACCTATACTGATTTATGGCTGTCTTGTTTGGTGGCAGTCCGTCAGCAAGACCATGAACTTAATGTCTCTCACGAAGGTACAAAGATTCGCATTTATGGGCACCACTAGCCCCATGAGAACTACACCTATTCAAGGACTTAAGGCTATTCTCGGCAGCATTAGCCCCCTAAGTTTAAGGCAGTCAGATATGAGGAGATAAAATACAACGGATCACTTTATGATCCTGAAAAAATATTTACTAAGTTTACCTCCTACTACCTGACATAGTATCTGGACTTCACAACATTATCAGAGAAGATTGATAAAGGGGTCAGGTTCACAGACGGATCAAAGATGGACATAGGCGCAGGCTCAGGTATTTTTTCTGAACTGGCTTGCATATCCAAATCAGTTTGCCTCTCGAACTATAACAGTACTTTCCAGTAGATATACCATAAGAAGGTATCACCTTATTTATCGACAGCTAGACCTACATAAGCCTAGATATCAGCTTCGGGCATGCATACATCTGTAGCAGATCGGTACATATACCTCTCCCCAGGGTTGTGTCAACCATTAAAAGATCCCTTCACTTCAAAGAATTTACTCTGGGGGCATTCCTAGACATTGAAGAAGCGTTCAAGAATGTGAGCGCTTACGCAGGACAAATCCAAACACCGGACTCTGCAACTAGATTGCACTGATACTTAGATCGAAAACCATACACTCAGCACTGAGAGATAATATCCGGAAGAGGGTCTGCAGAGGCACGCCTCAGGCGGAATCCTCTCTCCCCTAATATTGCTACTCACGCTTGACGAGATCTTGGTAATATTGAAGGAAAATGGCTTCAATGTTTCGGGAACTTCCTTCCAGTCCTAAGTGAAAGGCTCAATCTCGCATTACAACTAGTGGCCAACCGGCCTGGCAGCAAAGGACTGGAAGTCAACTCGGAGTGCTTTTCACTAGGAAGATTTCGATTCCTACCTTTAGCTGATGAGCTGCAAGAAAAGGGTCTGCGTTGCATGTATCGTAGGCTCTCCCCTGTTTCGCAATTCTTAAAGAACAAAATAAAGAATGAAGTCACTGCTCGAGACAATCGATAATGGCTTCATCTAGACACATGTGCTACGGCCAAAGCAATATGGGCGGCCCTGAACCAGAAGAGATCTGTTTCTCTGGTGAAATTCAGTCGTCACAAAATATGGGTCCTCTCGGGCATAATTATTGCCCACTGTGCTATTGGTATTCATGCATGAACTGCAATGAACTGCATCAAATCAACTGAATGGTTCGCAAGTTCATCATAACGGACATTTCTTCCTATAAGTATCACAATGGATCTGGACTGACCTAAGTTGTGGCGTTGTATATCACTTCCACCTCGTCTACCCCCGTATCTAACCTAATCTAATCTAATCTAACTTAGGTAAAAAACTGCAGAATGAACGTTTGAAATGGCTGCACAATATTTCACCTTCTTGGTTGTGATCGAGTTGGAAGAAGAAAAGGCTTCTCAAGACCATGGTTCACTCCAGATTATATTGTCATCTAAAGTTAAGTAAAGTAATGATGGTTTAGATTTCAGTATGACAAATTACTATCACGAATGTTATGACTTATGGTAGAGAATGAGATACTTCTAACCTTGGGTAAAGAAGGGCTATGACACTCATAGCCTGTGTAGATGATATTGTAATAGTTCCTTCTTAGAGCAAAGTGGATGGGGTTAATCTATTTAACACCGAATTAGTATTCTTCACAAGAATGTGTAACTCCTTCCAAACTCAAGGGATCACGCCAGATATCAGAGGATTATTCTCTATTAAAAAACTTCAGCTGCTAATTGATCATTCAAGACCGTGCTAGGAAGCCTTGATTGTCCTTTATTCATATAGGAAGGTCCGGGGCTTAAATTCACACTCTCAGCGCACGTGTATCTATTGGATTTATGTACATGGCTGTCGTCAAATCCACCCTCAGTCTAGTAGTACTAGTCTAGAACACAGGACTGGACCAGAAAAGTAGCATTGGAGATGGTTCATAGCTTATCCTGAATCACTCCTGCAACTCCACTAGAATCTATGCATTAGCTTCTTCCTGTTGATGTCTTTGGAAAGACACCTCGTGTTGGACGACCCTATACTTCTGCCTTGAACCAAGTTTAGAAGGAAGTATTTCACTCCGTCTTCTGTGGCCCTTTCGAATACTTTGGTGAAGTTTGCTCCATCATTCCAGACCCCTTCGTTCTATAAGGGAACCCCATAACTCAGCGTAGTACATTTCCGTTCATCATTAATAAACTATAAATAGCTGACTTGAACGTCCTTGAGAATCTATCGCATGAGACAACTTTATCACTGTCATAACTTTAGCGTCATACATTTACAGGCCCCCCCAAGGGAATATCATAAAATTCCCTTGCAGATTGTCGATCATTTTACACTACACGCCAGCGCGATGCAGATTTTGATTGATATTGTGATACGCACAGACAACATCTTCATGAACCAAAATTATTTATCGTCGCAGATATGAATATTTTTGCATATGCTCTTGCTACACAAGAAAAATAAAAGTATCTCGCAACAGATTTGTTATTCCAAAATAACCCCCTACAACACGACGTTTTCGATATTTATGGGAATTTATAGTTTTTAATTAAGCATCCTCACTTAAGATCGCCCCGATAAGACCACAGTGCATTCCAGTCGAAACAAAAGATGTTTTTCCCCACTAAGAGCACCGACCGAAGGCGCGATAACAATCAATTCTATGATTTATATTAACTGCCTCCACCACCGGAGGCAAGGAATACATACATAAGTATCAACCTGAGGATGTTCGTTCAGTGTCACTTGATCGCCCATCCAGCAGGGATTTAATTTGCCTCATTATCATCCCTTAACCGATGCACAAGCAAAACGCATCCGTGAGGTTAATTTATATGCAAAAATATATTTTATGACACGATGGCAATGCCAAAGGCCATTTGGCTATTTGTGACTAATTCAAATAGACTGTAATTACCGATCAGGATAAATGTGAGGATGTGACACATGGTAGACATGTCATAAACCTTTGGCAGACCCACGCATACACATTTGGATACAAATTATGACGCTCGATCACCGAAAAGATACTTAGTGTCTTGTTGCGAACAAATAAAACGCTGTCCACATGGGGTAACATAAGAATAGCCCCACAATAGTGCGGTGAAATATTGCCACAGGCAAATCAGAAAGAGCATCTTGTTAATGCAGCGAGGAGAGGGGACAGACAGAAACTAAAAAAAAAAAAATTCTACAGACCGGACTCTAGGGTGATTGTAGATCGCGAGACAGTTGAGCAATTCTGTGTGCGCGCTGTAAGGTCCATGGGTGTGCCAACAACCGCGACCATAATTGGCTATGGTATGTGGTTGTCCAGAATGTCAGTGAGTAAGTTGGATGGCAATGTCGTCTGGTCAGAGACAAAAGACGCAGGGGAAGTAACACGGAATCAATATTAATTGCAACTTTTATCCACGCGTATTGTATGGTGTGAGCTATGATACAATGTTTCCGTAATCGCTTATAGGTAGTTTTAGTGGGGCAGAGGCTAACTGGTGACCGTATGACATTTTGACCATAACTGTGCCATATTCCGGTGCCTTATTTAGATTGTTTTGGTATCGGTATCTAGCTGAGATAATAGTCATGCTAGGGTTGTCAGTGGAAGGATTAGGCAGTTAATATTTGGGAAGCGTAGGACCCTATATACAGACTTCAAAACCATCGAAGAGGGGTTAATAAAAAAGCTTTGAGAATCTACTACCTTAGTGGTTTTAAGCTTCTTCGCTTCCCAGATATGGAAGTCTGGACTTTTAGGTGGGACACTGTCAACATTTTGTTTTTTCTTGAGAGGTCAGTCGCTTTTGCGCTGTGAAAACTTATTTTCATTCCAATGGTTAATGTCCTGGCTACCCCTCGGATGACGTTGAGTGTCAGGTGTATTCTGAAAGATATTCACACAGGCGCTCTCTGAATTCTCTAGCCTTTCTGGGTCTATTTGGACATTCATACACATTTTCTTCCAAAAGGGACCATTTCTACTATTGAGCCTTAATCAAGAAGTAGTCACGATTTCAGCATAATTTCCTGAAAGCCTTTTGTTTAGGTGAGTCACAGTTCTGGGTAAACCTTGGTTCTGGTCCGCCTCACATCGAGGTCGAGGTGTTTCCCTACTGCGTTCTCCATCCAAATTAGGCTTGAAGACTATGTGGATCGAAACTTTGGCGCACATTTGCTCTATATACTCTAACCAAGTTTTTGCAACGTTTCAATACAAACGGGGCAAGAATGCCTTGCCTTTAAATAGAGTCCACGCTTCAGAGCCATATATGTGGTAGGATTAGAATAATTAAGGTCATATTGCAGGTATTCAGGATAGGGGCTTATGGTCCACTAGCCAAGTTGAGTTCCATCAGCTCGTACTCGTTTTATCTAAGGCAGCTATCCAAATCCATTGATAAAGCCGTTCCATTCGGCACAATGCCAATGGCTTTAAAATTAAGGGACTAAAACTAGTGTCTGCAGATACTTAGACCGAGTCCAATTCCGCGTAGATACTTAGCCCTCGTCTCTATTGTCGGCCTATAATGCTCTTCGAATGTTGACATGAGCTAGGTCCATGCTAATCCACGTCATTCTGGAACCGTAACAGCTCAAGCATTTCGCGTTCGTACATACATATATCCACAAACAGAAGCCTAGATGAAGTGACCAAGAAAAGTGGCTGCTCAACTCAACATATTGTTACGCATAGGTGAACGCACTCCGGAAGTCTCTGCTAAAATTTGACAGCAGATAGCATTCTCGTACCCAGATGTCATGACAGGTGTCATTCTCTATAGTCATATAAAAAGTTAAGCCTTTTGTTTTTCATTGCCAATCTTTTATTTTTTTTTCGTCATCCTTTCGTTGAGCACCCTAAATTCCACGATTCCGCAACAACATGCATATAGTTATGGGCTATGCATATAGTACATGGGCTAAGTCGGTTCAGCTTAGCGATAGGCACCTCTATGATTTGGATGGCAATTTATTCAGAGGCTTGGATACCAGATCAGATCTAAAAGATTACATCTCTTACACCTCTTCTTAAAAAGACTTGCACTGAAGTGGCTTTCGCAAAGATCTCTGTCGAAAAGACAGTAATAGTCTACCGAAAGCTGCTAGAATGGATTTAAACTCCAGAAAAGCCATAAAAGAGAACGATCTGTATATAAATCTTTCCACCTCTAACTTGTTTATTCCAAGCAATCTGGGAGAAGATCCCAAGCACGCGATATAGAATGTTCCATCCTGAAGTCTTACTACGCTGCTGAGAAGTATCTGTAGAGGTATAAGTAGGGGTCCCGTACTGACATACATCCTCCTTTAAGGACTACAATTACGCGGTATAAACCCATTTTGGATTTACTTTGAACAAATAGATTCAAACGAGGTCTTCCATGAGAAACAAATTTTTAAGCTTATATAGTAGGCTCTGGGAAAACAGAGGTCCTAATAAGACTGGTCATCACTTGTTGTTGTGAACACCATCGTCTCTATCTTAGATGGAAAATGCAAAGATTTTCAAAGTTTGAACCTAGGGTGTTCCTAAGCTTCAATAGGATCCATTTGAGTTAAGTGATATCGATGCCAAGGTAGATTCAATTCACCAGAATGATGTGTTCTCAAATGCTTCCTCAATGTACATGAAAGCAATAAAATTTCAAACTTACGGTCAAGGGTATTGGACTTCTACTTCATAAATACCTTCTCCGTAGCCTTATCACTTTGATAGGCATGTTGGTTGAGGACCCGAAAAATCCTCGACTAGAGGGACGTCAATACTTTTTCCATGACACTTCAGTAGAAATGAATAGGAAAGGAGGATGTGTTCAAGGTTGATAGTGCTAAAGCCTGTCTTAAGTCTTGTTCAGACTAGACGAATATATTTCAAATCATATCTCAAGTGTTACATCTGTCTATACAATTTATAGTGGTACAGAAAAGAAAGGCAGAATGATTCCTCTCGTCTACGTTTTCGTTACAAGTCTCATCATAGCTTAACTAGTAGCTACTACTTCATAAAAAAAACAAGATTAAAGGCATCATCAAAGCTCGGGTAGTGCGTTATCATTAACATTTCCATGGCCAACCAATTTCTCTTCGCAGTACGGTGTGGTCGTTATCGGTCTTGATTCAATATGCATAGATTCATCTGATCAAATCTTAGAAATGCATTGGTGCAGGTTGTCATCTCCATCTTTAAATACCTAGATTGGTAAACCGTCTAAGAGCATGCACTCTCTTAGTGGAACGTAAGCAATTCACAACATATTTCGAGAATCTAGAGATAGGAATGAATATTTGGTAGCTAGGTGGTTTGATACTTGGGTGTTGTTCATCACTCCATGGATGGTGTCCAAACTAATTAGAAAGAATTCTTCGACTTAGTTTCCATTATTTTCTCCAAATAAGTATAAATTTGTTTGCTCTTTACTAGCATCAATATGGCAATTTTTGGAGCTCTTTTCACAGGTTTGACGATACATTTGTTGTCAATCTAACGCCAGCTGGTTTGGATTCTCCGCCAGCCTATTTTCCGGCGAACGTATATTAACATCAAAAGTACCAATACTGGGTGACAGTTGGAGTATGATACTTGGCCATCTTCAAAGTCTACTATGCATAGATTTGAAAATAGTGAAGCCTTACTACTGACATAAACCGAGAAAGGGTTAACGTCTTAAGTACAAGATTAGTATACTTTTCACTCGTTTAACGCAACCAAATCTTTCCAAATCAAAGTATCTTTTTAATTAAATATTCAAACACATATATTTCACTTATCTTGCAGACATAGATACGCCATTCTCTTAGACACAAACACCCTTAGATACAAAAAGTTATACTTACATTAGCCAAAATCGTTAAATGGTACATGGCTTGTTTCTCAAAATCGAGTGGTCCCAATAAAAATATCGTGCCCTCTGTTGTATCGGTTGAGACAATCTTTTGTCTTATGGCAAAAAGGGGTGAACCCTGTAATTAAAAACAAAAATTATTCACAAATTATGCAAGAGGGTTTGAATACTCAAACTTACCCATAATTCGAGGTAGACTGGTTTTGGAAAGTGTGGATTTTTTCTGGCTATGACATAATCTAATTCTGTTCCCCGTTTGGCATCCTAAAAAGATAAAATAAAACAGTTAAGATAAATATAAATGAAAAGACACATTTTTAAATTCGTTTCTATCATGCGACTCATCTCATTCAATCTGTCACGACACATAAAATTTACGATAATTTTCTGTCCGTTTTCAACTTGTCCCTTATCTGATTGGTAGTTGAGCTCTGATCCATACGAGAAGAAAAAAAAAACCCTTCATTACTTAATTTCTTATCGCTATAGAAGCTTCCAAATCTACCCATATGCACTTGGAAGCCAAAAACCTCTTTTAAATCGGATCAAATTTCCAGTTTCCGAGATCTAATTCGATTAGGTAATTTCCCCCGCCCAAAAATAGATTTTATTTAATTTCATCTCATGGTTTTATTTTTGAAGTTAATTATAATAAAGATGCAAAAGATACGCCTCAGATATGCAACGTCACCGGTGGCATGGGTAGGTAGAGTTCTCCTTGAGAAGTCCCACTTGAAGAGGGTATGAGAAAAAAAATGCAGAAGCATCCGATGACCATCACTCTAAATTAATTTCTGACTAAGAAAAGATCTGAATTTTTAATTTATTACCAAGATTTGATTTATTTTTCTGTGAGAATGAAGTGGCTATATCTACCTCCAAGGGAAGACAGACCGCTCTTCGCAGAATCGGAATTTAATTTATGAGCAAAAGTGATGCTAGAGAGGAGATTGTTCCAGGAATGGTATTTTTCCCCCTTTTTTTTCGTCTTCCTGATCACTATCACTGTAGTCGATCATCATTTGTCCGGAATGACAGAAATCTGCAGCAGTCAAACCAATGAGCTTTTGTAAGACAGTGGCGCCGCCGATTTGTGGACAGCAAAGTGATGACAGAATCATTTTGATAACAATCCCAAAATTTCTAACAGGAGAACTAGGATGAGTAGAGTTTGGATCATATTTCGTTACCAAATAGTGTTCTTTAATACATCAGTTCGGACTTCTATGTTAGAAGGAAGTTTTAGGTACAAACATTCCCAATTGATTGGCTTGCTGGCGAATGAGGACATGAGGAGCCTCTAATTTTTCATTAGAACCTCCAATTCGTTTTAAGGCCCATCAAATACATTCTAAGGATTGTATCTATCTGCCTTTATATGCGTTTTGGAAGACCTAAACTATGATATTCTACTCCTCTTGACTCAAAAAACGTAATGTGCGGTAGACTTACAATTGATCAGCTGTAAGATTGGAGAAAGTTTAATTTAACATACCCTACCCAGTGTACCTTCGATACACTGAACAGTCTGACTATGATGACGACTCTATAGGTCCTCTAGCCTAACCACATTGACGGACAACAAGACGTAATCCCGCAGAATACCAAGACCACGTAGAAGCCTCTAATAAAATTAGTAATTGATTGCAGGTTTCAACAAGGGGCGTGGCAGGCTTGCATTACGGACAGTAGCGAACCATACTATATTGTGTCGGATTCATGGGTAATGTGTGCTCTATAATTTTCAGTTGCGTTTATCTATAGTGCCATCTGACAGTTTTTTTCTTAGTCCACCGTAACACCCATTAATTCAATTCAGTGATCCATTCGAATTCGCGATCTAAACTACCGATAATAACGACATAAAAGTTGATGACCTTCTAGTGGAAATTGAATTTTTCATATCTCTCCACATCATCCACATCACACACGCGAATTCCTTCGAACCACACATTCGTAACAATTTTCCATGCCCACTACCGAAGGCAGCACGCTTCAAGAACCCTAATCTCAGTCTCGTATCCCCCTAGCTATACTATATACCGCTGCTGGCAAAATAAAATCAAAGCATAAAAGTTATTGGCCTGAAAATCACAGTATCTGGATCGACAGCCCACATTCACGCATGTCATTAGATTTATGGCACCACACACATAGATCGGCCAATAGTAATGGCCAGCAGCAGCAGCAGGAGCTGTATCTGCAGTCAGCATTCCATTGCTACTACACCTATCTCTGTAAAGCCAAAGTGTCTGACAAGCGACACGCAGACGCCAAAAAGGGGAATCAATCAATCGTAGACTGAGAATGTGACACAACGGGCACAGAAATAGTAGCACCTATTGAAGTCAAGCATCGAGAGTGGGCTCAGTAGGGACCCCAAGTGTCAAAACAATTTAATTTCGAACATCGCACTTAACACGGCAGCTGCTGTGCCGTGTAATTATCATTAATTGCTTCAAGTCGCATCAGTACACATGAATCGTCAATGTCATCATCACCTGGCACCGAAAGATAAGGGATGTTGTAAACTGGGATACACAAAGATACAGAGGGATGCAGACGACGACGGAGGTAGGTACACATGACATGAGACAGTTGCAAATGATGAAGTATCTCAAACCAGTTAAGTCTTCAACCAAATCGGAAGAGCAAGTGAAAGAGAATACAAAACAAAAAGTGAAAGGCCATCGATGGTAATCACTTAACCACAGATACCCTGCAGGGCTTGTTCAAGTTGAAGAAGTGAAGATCGATTTTATGTATCTGCGAATATTCACCGCCTATCTTGAGTGCCACACAATCGCCAGAACAGAACTTGATTTTCAACACAGGATGCAATTGATGGATGGAATGCAATGCGTACCATGTGCTGTGGTGGTGCGCTTTGGCAAGGCCTGAGAGGATTATTATGATCTCAAGGTGGTGAAGGTGAAATTTAATTTCATAAGAATCTGGTTTTATTATCGATCTAGATGGAGTAATTCGATTGGAGCCAGGTAGCAGGTAATGTGGAAAAGATACTTGTTATACGTTTCGGGTCTGAGGTCAAATTAATTCGCGATAAACACATTCCAATGGCTGGTCTGAGAAATTTATATCTTTTAATGTATAACGCCTGCGGTCAATCAAGATGGCTAAATGCATGAGGAAAAGGAATGATTGTAAATTATTGAAAGGAATTCAATGCTCCTATTGACCTTTTGCAGTTGAAGGTAGTTGAGTGGGGGAAGGAGTCTAGAATTCAAAAGTTCTTCAATCGAAAAGCAAAACAGAGAGCAAACTTTTCTGCTTCCCACAAGATAAATAGTGATTAGAGTACAAATCATTTTGGATAAGGCACATGTTCTTATGTTACAATGATTATTTCCAAAGAAATGGGTCAGTTTCAGACTAGAATGCTTTGTGGTTAGGGCGTCAGACCACTAAGTGGTAATTTAAGGTTCAATTCCCAGACAATACCAAACAATACCCTCCTGTGTTTTAAATTTTTCACAGAGGTATTCCTTTTTACCCTCCTACGGGTATAAGGACTACCTTTGTTTTCTTGGATATTTAGAATTACCACTACCGCCATCCAGCGACGAGTTAAAAAAATGCTTGATATGGACTATGGACCAGAAGCACCAACGATAACCTTTTACGCAAAGAGATCGACAACATCCAAAAGTTCATCACTACATCCTTCGAAGCAGGGTGGCCATTGAAATCGGTACCAAGATCCGCCAAGCAAATATGGTAGAATGGTGAACTGAGCGAAAAGCAAAGAATCGCCAAACAGCTTCTAAATAGAGGAATTCGAACAAACAATGACGTAGACAGGAAATCTTATAAGGAAAGCAAAAGAAACTTCAAGAAGCTCACCAGTTCTGGGATACACGCCATCACAATGGCAAGAGGTGAGGGTAGTGTTCTGCTTAAACCGGGGACGAATTTGTCAGCAGTGAAGGGATATGGCCCCATTAGCTTAATACTCCTTCATTCAGAAGACTCGAAAGGATCTGTGACAACCATATAAGATGATAGATCACGATTTCCCGTCTAAGTCCCAATCAACAAGCATTCCTCAAAGGGAAATTTGTCTAAAAGGCACCACATGAGGTAGTATCGACGATTGAGAATGCGTTTGAAAACAAGGAATCAGTGGTAGTCGTTTTCTTAGACATAAAGGGAGCATTTAACATTATTAACATTTCCAATGCTCTATCTATTTGTGACTGTGTTTTAGGCAGAGATCTTTGCTATACTACGGGGAGCGGAAGTACGAAAATGCTTGCATTTGTCAACGATGAATATCTTCTTCAATAGATTAAAGACTATCTTTCGGAACGTTCAATTCATGTTGTTTTTGACGGTTTAAAGTCTGCTATCCACGACATAAATGGTGGTGTCCCTCGAGGCTCTGTTTTGTCTCCGACTCTCTTACTTATCTTCATAAATGACCTCTTGTCTGCTACTTCTAATCCTATACATTCCTTCGAAAAGATGGACGCTGAAGGATATGAACATGTACCTCTTCTGTAAGCACTGAAGTCACTATAGGGATTTTCAAGTTGCAATTTGTCAAGTAAATCCTGGCAGATCCTATGAAGGTATGGACTTAGTCAAACCCGAATGCATAGATATTTCGGTGAAAAATTCTGCGACATCGACTTGGTCAGACGTATTGGAATACTTTGAATCCTTGTAGTTACTATAAGGTTTCCTATTAAGGAAACGTAAAGTTGTCCCAATCGGACGCGAGCTTCCAAAAGAAAAAATGTCAATAAGTTGCAAAAGTTGTTGAAGCCTGTACTTTTTCATGACTAGATCCCAAATACAGACAAATTCGAAACGTCAAACAAACCGCAGCTAACCGAGAAACCCTACTAGGAAAGGGGGACATCCCAGTTGAAACACCTTTCAGTAGTTTTGCGGGAATATCTTTCGGTTCACGGTATCAACATCTATTGAGTGCTCGATCTAGATACAAAAGTTCACACGAATAAAATCGTTTTGTCAAAATAATTGTCCACTAAATTTTTATGACAAACACATCAATTTCCCATTCGAAGATACGAGAACTCACCCAAGTGTGTATATTTAAATTTTTTTTCTCAGATCACTTTTCGATTGACAACTATTCCTACCGGCTACACCCATTCTGTCCACAGTCCACAATGAACCTCTTCGTGGTGCCATCAAATTTGAAAATATTCATGAGAGCACATAAAACGAGACTAAATTCATAGCCTCCGGTAAGAAAACTGCATTAGACCACACCTTGCAGGGTTATCGTAAAGCCCGTCCATTCGAAAACATAAATATTTTCCCATTTGGTTGATAATTAAAATTTTAATTATACATCTCAGTAAGATATGCGCCTGCATGAAGGTAACGCGAACACAGGGCATCCAGTGCATCAGTGCTTTTTAATGACGCACTGTTGAGTGCCTCCTTAAGAATTTTAAACATCACTTCCATATCCGTCTGCCATTAGGTTCTCCCCAGAGTGATTCGAGCCCGGGAAGGGAACATCAAATGAATGACACTTGTCTATCAATCATAGATAAGTTCCAAGCATTACATCTCTCCTGACTCCAATCAAAACGCCTCTGCTGAGCGCCTACCATCCCGGTTTTGATGGATGGTCAACGGACCCTATCGATGGGATTATCTCACTGGTTAACGTGGTAGATCATCAGACATGAACCGGCTACTTGGCTTTGGATTTTATCTGTTTTTTTTTTTTTTGCTTCGATTGTGATGGTGCTGAGAGGTTGAAGGAATTCAGGTTTTTTTTTTTTTTGTTGTTGTTGTTGTTGTTGGTTTCTTTATACATTGATTAGGCATTAATTAATGACGTCTTATTAGGGACTCCATAGATCCCTGGGTTTTCTTCTCGTGATCGTTAGAAGAAATAATGAAGGCATAACTTGGCCATAAGATTAATTAGAACGACTTGAATGCGAAGGGAGAATCGGTACTCGGGTCTGGTGAATGATGGGTGCGCGATGGTGGTGGTCTGGTTGATTTATTACAGGCGAATTCGTTAGTGGATTGGATTAATCAACTGAAGGTGAGATCTTGTGCAATGAGAGTGTGAATTCTACTTGAAATGGAATGCTAGGTTTTGTTCACGATCGACATCAATTCTAATTAACAAATGAAGTGTAAATAGTTGAGTTCTTTTGCTGTTGGAATGGTCTAGGTTTGCACTGGGAAAGTCAAAATTCCTTCAAGCGTCTGTTGGCTTTGTTGTATTTCCACGAAAGTCACAATTGGATCGCAGTTCGAGGAGGTAACCTAGTTAAGAGAACGATAGATACATTCAAATACCTTTTGGATTATTATCGTAACAGTCACGTAGAGAAGATTATAGTTTGCAGATCGTGCACTACATGACCAATGAACTCAAAGTTTTTGGACCAGAACATTGGCATTCCTGCTTACTGAAGATATAAAGACTAAGGCTTGTACATGGCGTTACTTACAGTATTAAAGTCCTATGTATGTAGGAGCATGTACCTCAATCCTGGTCATTTCCATTTCTGACTCCCGGAAAATCTTTGACGAAAAAACATCTTATAATGCGGTCTGCTATTGAGTTCAAAATGTTGATGTAACGAAATTTTGCACTCTTTTGAAGCCCACGTTCGACAGGAAGTTACCCATGGATTTCGTTCATCTAGGTATCAGCGAATAGGGCACATCACTCACTACGTGACTAGGTATACCGGGTGAATGAGGAGTCAAGCCTGCTGTGGAAAGATACGCGGATAGTTGGAGTAAATACCGGGTGCATACTTGCACTGTGGTTAGACGCACTGTCCGATTTTCCAAATAAACTTTCTTTTTGGATGAATATTCAATTACAGTTTCCTTATGGGTGTTTATGAGGGTGTAAACGAATTTAAGGGCCGAGTAACAAAGCACGATCACCCAACATATAGTTGAGCAAACAAGCTTAAACAATTAAAGAGGTTACAAAAATCCAGAGCTGATCTGAAGCATCTAAAAGTGCAGAGAATGCCAGAAAGCGGTCCGCAGATAAGTAAGGGAACCAATGTGTAACTCTGTTTCGTTGATCTACCCCTATTAAGGCTCTTTACCAAGGTTGCTTGATTTCGATTTGAGGCCATCGCAGGCGTTCGTAAGTCTCGTAAGCAACGCTTCTAGATATCTAAAGATGGTCGCTGGTTGAGGTAACTTGAATATCGAAAGGTTCACACTCAAGGTAGTCTTTCGGGATTTTGATTTGAATAATGTTTGCATGCTGTCGAAATTGACATGGAGGCTATGCGCCCTAGCACACTGCCGAGTGGGTCGCCAAGATGTGGCATTTCCAGGGACCGTTCAATAAAGTTGTTCCATATCCAGATCGCTGCAGACCACTACCTGTAGTCCGGGCATGCATCTTGCAGAAGCCTTTGATAAGACAATGATTGGAGATTTTCTGCAGATTTTCTTTTGACTTGGATTATGATAGAGTACTGTCATCAGCAAAGGGTTTGGCCAGATAGTTAGAGAAAAAACATCCGAGGGCCATGATTCTGTAAAGGTTTTGCTACATTTAAGCGCAATCTTTCTAGATGGACTGAAAACAAACAGTCTTCTTAGCTTATTAGCCTAAAAAGGTAGCTCATGTCGAATATGTGTTATTACACAGCACCTCGTCACTGGCAGGTATGCCATCAGGCTAGGACTCCTCGCAAATGACTTTCAAAGAAGATGTATAGACAAAAAAGAGGAGGAAACCATAAGTATTCTGCATAGATACCTCTTTGGTACATGCTAGACTCTCTTCGCAGAAGAATACGCCTTGGAGCCTACTTCTAAGACAACATCGTCGAACTGGTATAGTTAACATAAACATCCTGCCAACAACCTCATTAGATTAAGCAGGTATCTACTTTTCCTTTAAGTTTTTTATTGAAAAAAAGCTCTCCCCTGTTAGATTTTGGAAGTCTATGGCAATGCTTGACGCCTTAGTATCAGAACTGAACATTCGGCTAGTTTCGAACCTTCTTTTTTATGCGGACACCTCTTCGTTTGATGGCTGTCATTAAAAGAGTTGGTGAAAGAGTGAAACCCTGAGGCACTCCACCGTTAAACGCAAAGGAACAGACCAGCATAACTATCTCTATCTATCTATCTATCACTAGTTCAGCTAGTAGTTAACTTGTTTAATAGGGACAAACTAAATTTAATGCTTTCAAGATGTCCAGGACAATTCTTTTTTATTTCGATAGGTGAGTTACTACCACAGTCTTACACAAATCACTGCAAATGAACAAATAGCACTGGAAGTCGTTCTACTAGACAAAGTTTGCCTTCATTGCTTCCAGTTTAGACTTTTCTGGCAATAAGCTCATCTTGCTAACCAATATCTTGCAGAAGTGTAAAAATTAGACAACCTTAGATGAAGGCCTATATTCCTAAACATTCAACACTAAAAGTACGGCCGTACGTGTACAACCTTGAGGTACACCACTCAAAACTTCAATTTATTTACGTTCCTCATATCTTAATACTATCGCTGTTCAAATAAATTGTTACAAGACAAAACTCACCTCTGGTATCATAATGATGCCCGGTTTATGGGGAAATATGAGGTCGTGTGGTGTTGTAAAATTGGTCGCCGTTATCGAACAACGTTGCGTTGTCATACCGCCCTTTGTGTCCTTCACCGACACCTGGAAGTCATAGTATCGTCCCGGCTCCAATCGCCGCTGTAAGATCACATTCGCTTGGCATACGGAATTGTACTTGGTACATGGAAGCGATTCGATTTTCACTGTCGATGCCGATGCATCGCCAACCAACTCGAATGTCAGCGGATAGTCGAACTCCTCGTCGGTTGCACGCAATCGATATATCACAGAACCCACCTGGGCATCGGCTGGCACCAGAACCAAACGCATTCGTGTCGATGGATCGAACTTTGGATCGACGCAATGAATTTGCGTTGGCCAGCATAGGACGCCAATTAAAATGCTGATTGTTAGTATTCGGTGCGTTGCAATTGCGGGCAGGAATATACTTTGTGTTCTTTGTCGTGACGATGTTGGTGCTGCTGGTGACTGTGGCGGTGGTGTTGTTGGTGATGATGATGCTGATGGCGGCGGTGCTGGTGATGGGGATATGCTGCTGGAAGCCATTTCTGTAAAGATACAAAGAAAACAATTTTTTTTTTTTATTAATCATTCTGTCAACGAGCTAGACTATGTGCATATATTCGTTGGAGATGGAGGATTAATTTGTGGAATGGCTCCGTATCAATGCTAATACTGTCGACACATCCGGTGACAAAA
The DNA here is from genome assembly GCA_905220385.1 of Xylota sylvarum. NCBI lineage: Eukaryota > Metazoa > Arthropoda > Insecta > Diptera > Syrphidae > Xylota > Xylota sylvarum. The sequence continues at coordinate 32,284,995 of LR999958.1, read as the reverse complement.
AAATCAGCATAAATCATTTTAGTATGGATTATATATTGGCACCCGGATAGGTTCGGTTGATTGTATTGTATCGAGGAAGTAATTATATGCATGGGAGCGGCGAGGTTGACGGTGAGGATATCGGAAGAATTTAAGGTGCGGCATAGAGGTTTGATTAGTGTTTAAATCAAGACAAATTAAGCTGCAATCTATAGAGTGTTGGAGAGACAATTTGATGTTGATTTAATGGGAAACTGGATTTGTTTTATGTTGATAGACTGATTGCTACCGTAACATACAACCGAATAGTAAAAAGAATTCTTATCAGACCTTTGAATCGAAGTCTAATGAATAAATGCGATAGCAGGTTTTAGCTTTTGCAAATATTTGAAATACCCACTACCAGTCCACCTTTTATGGGAAAATCTCCTAACATAAATATTTATGTACTTTTGCAACCCCGACGAGTAGGGGAAAACCATACAAATGTTAAGTTTTTCAAAAAAAATGAAGGTTAGATACTTTGCAGTGATAACGACTGTCTGAAATTAGATTGTTATGATACCACAAATGGGTTGAAGAATAGTTATTATTTTTAAACTCAACGCTAACTAAGTAATAGTACTATTTTAACTGGCAACAATATATAACTCCATTAAGCCCTAAGATTTGTACATGAAATATATTCACGCAAATCCCCAGCGGGTGTAATCAAGTTTTTTAGAGAATTGGGACTTCAACATATGCAGCTCTTACGACTAAACGAATTCGAGCGAATTCCTCTTCGTAAATGAAATGGAAGAACCGCGAATCGGATTTACTCGCTTAGGTTGTGGTTGTTGTCACTTCCATGGGATCCTGATCACCATCGGGTACGACATGATATATAATGGGACTGATTGAAGCCGAGATGACGGGTCCTTCGGTTTTGTAGATCTTCAAGCGGATGTATCCTTTGAGGCAATAACGAACTTTGTGCCGTCCTTGTTCAATGGCATGTCATTGATGCCAGCTACATTATTAATTACTGAGTTGATTTCTTTATCTTTTCTGATGTCCAACAGCGAGATTTGACCGTTTTCATTTTCCATAATAATGGTCTCATCAATAGCACACCACAGCATTGAGGTAATCTTCGACTCCAACATGGGAATCCTCAGTATGTGGTCCTGTTCAGAAATACCCAAATCAGCATTCCTGACATCAAAAATGAACAACTCAGAGTTCTGTCCCATAGCCTTGTCCGTAGGGAATGCAGCTTGATTACCAGTGTGGTGCTCACGTACGATTTTGCTAGTATCGGCGCAATCATCGAATCGTATTCTTTATCAAATCTTAGTAGACATACGTCCATGACCAGAGATGAGTTTCGATGAAGTCCAATCAACGTCCAAATAACTGTTGGTTTTCAATCCCTGTTGAGCTCATAGAATACATCGTACCTGGATGAGTGTCAATATTAAGCTCGCTTTAGATCCTCAATTTCTGAACATATCATACCAACATCGGTGTCCCTGAAGGCAGTCATCTTGGACCATTGATCTTTACCTTTCCAATTAATAACGCGGATTGTAGATGACATACATGGTAGGTAGGTAGGTAGTTTTGATTGACAAACTGCAGGTAGTGCAGCCTCTTTTAGGCCAGAATAGCCTCATTATGATACCACAGGATCTAGTGTTCTTAATCAACCTGTTGAACCAACATAAGTTTATTATAAAGCGCAGGAAGCGGCTAATGCTAGCTAGTTCGCCAAAGTTGTCGAAGAAGTACTCTCTTATATATAGTTTTCTTCGAGTTAAGAGAGCTTGGCAGGTGCATAGGAGGTGAAAATCCTCTTCATCATCCCTGTAGCTTATCAAGAATCGTTTGACCGAAGACCCAGCCTGAGGGCATGCCTTCCAGTGACACTATTGGAGGATAGACTATTGGAGATTTTGAGATCCAGCTTGGGCCAGATCTGTTTCGTGATAGAACATCTGGTATAGTTCGACAACCTGCGGTTAGTAGCGTTTATCGCAGAGAGTTTACACGTAACGAGAGGCATGTTGAGATCCTTTTTCTCCGGTAGAATCGACAGAGTTGTGCCTGGCGAGTTCGTTGGCCATGATATTTCCTGGAATGTCCCTATGAGATAAATTTTGAATTGTTTTGCCATCTCGTTAAGAGATAAGCGGCCATTAAGGGCAGCTTTGGAATTGAAGGTGACCGAATCCAGTTATTTAATCGCGGCTTGACTATTGGTAAATGTCGTAATGGTGACATTCCTCGCCATTCCCCCCAGTTAGTCCTGACGGTGTATGGATTTCGAAATTTTTATTGAAGAGAGCTGGGGGAGGGTGTAATGAATAGACAAGTGGCCAGTTTGCAGACTGGTTTACAAAAGAATTGCTTTTTACGAATAGATGCATTTGCTCCTATTTGTTTGCAATAGATATCGAGCTTAAGCATGTGTCATATGCGTGTGTGCAGAAATGGCATTGCAGCTTTTTGGATAACCACTGATTCCGCACTAGAGGTGATCTGCGAGGTATCTGCTCTTTTCAGATATGTAGGAAAGCATTCTGGGAGTGGGTGCGTAGATCTTTCGGAACTTGGATGCCTCAGAGATCTCTTCTATCTTACCACAAACGAGTCTCCGGGATTTCCGTTGGGCTGTCTGATGCGAATGATTTTGCATACGATTTCGGTGTTATCTGTGATAGTAAGCTCAACTTTAGTTCTCATACAGATAGCTTTATTAGCACTTGGGTTTGTTAAACACTGATCCAAAGAATTTCTTGATCCGTATGTTACTAAGTCTATTTACTAGGCCCCTTCTGGATTGTACAAGTCAAGTTTTGTCAACCTTTCAGCAAGTCCACATAAAAAGAATCGAATTTCTACATGCTCTCCTTGGTCTAACCGTCTTAATCTACTACCCTATGAAGATCGTCTGAAACTACTAAATCTGTAGTCTCTAGAAATCGCCTTTATGTTGCTGATATACTTTCTGTGAATCGGATTTTTTCCAGCTCCAGTGATAGTTTATGGATTCTGGAGGGTCTTATCAGACCAGGTTCTGAATGACTGAACTCCAAGAAGATAATTTCATCTAAGGACTTAAGACAACATCTCCAGCATTGCTCAGTAACGATAAAGCACTCTTTTAAAAGCTGGAAATTGTTTAGTCTATTTGGTAACATGATCCCATGGAGAACCCTCATTAAAAAGAATTCCAAGTATGTCCGTAAAAGCACTTCATTGCTTTGCATACCCTACGAATTTACAAAATAATCATTGTTATGCAAGGAATGTGAAAATTGTAACTCTTTACTATACCCTGGGACTGTAGAACAGATTTATGGTTGTGCGGGGTATCTCAATATCCTACAGTCGCTGTAATCTTGCTTTGAAGACACTAGAAGAATTTGGAAGGCTATATGCTCGGTGTTTATAAGAAGACTCCAGCCTAGATCCGTGGTATCCCAGTCCGTCCTGGACGAGAACAATGAAGCTCTACAAGAGGCGTTCTTTTGAGATTTTTCTGAATATGAGTGTCTATGGTTATGAGTGTAAATGCTTAGAGGGCTAATGTATATCTACGGTTTCCTGCTTTCTGGATACACACTACTTGCATGCGATTAGGAGGCATTAGCGTCTGAAAATCGTCACTAGCCATGAAGTCGAGAAGTATTCAATATTTTGCAGTATTAGTGGGCAGTATACCGTCAAAATGTATACGGAAAGAATCTGCCCAAAAGGTTTATCATCACAGTATCTAACACCCAACAATCCTTTCAATCAGGAACAAGAGAGTTCATTATAAGCTCGAACCATTCTCAGCAAATCCCATCAGACCTTTTAATAAACGTCTCACGGGACTGTTCACTGGACAGAATCTTATTCACCTTCGTGGAATCCTTGATTCTTTCAGTGGATTTACATTAATCTAACCAGGCCTGTGCCAGAAGATACTGAAAATATCCCTAAAATTGGATAGATTTTCATTCCACCATGTGGGAAACTTTTTCTATTATACTCGACCAGTCACGCGATCGTTCCTTTCCGAGCTTGACATTCTCCTCTGTTAGAATAGGATAGTGACCCATAATGTAGTGTAAGTGAAGTAATTTTTAGAACTTTCTCTGTTGATTAAATGGCAAAAGATGCATTCGTAGATATTCGAGTCAAGAATCTGTAAAGTGTGATGTCAAAACTTTCGGTGTCCAATCAGTCGAACTTTTCACTTATCATGTTCTATATAGGCCTACAATACAAGACATAGTCGTAACTTAGTTTAAGCCGGGTTAAATAACTAATCCTATGTGTAAATAACAGAAACAGAGAGTTTCCTTAGGGCTTCTCTTGAAATTGACCACATAATTTGCATAGGACCCCACGATTCCTCAGAGAATAGTCTTCATTCATTTCCTGGTCTTCCATCTCGCTTCTATTTCATGACTTGCCCTGTAATAACTTATAACTTATGTACATATGTATATAAAAAAGGATAGTTATAAACCAACCCGCACCCACCTCCCTCAATCATCTCTTGGGTAACTTATAATTAATTGCACTCGACTGGCATCCCGCGTGACTTGAATAATTTCACCATAATGCATTATACTATAACTCCTGCCATACCTGAAGTAAATGCAGAAAATAAATCATCAAACCGAGGATATTCAAATTTACCTAATCCATCACCATCTGCAGAGAATAGCACCCAAAACGGAAGAAGCCTCCAACGACCCCGAAACGTGACGAGAATAAATAATCGGTGGTAACTCTCACTCACTTTCCCAGTCGCGTATCGTAGACCCCCATCAACAGCCCATTTGACACTTGACACCTCTAAATCATTTTAATAATATAATCTCTATCATCCCATCGTGGTTTGTAGTAGTCGTCGTCTCGTCGTCGTTTCACACGATTCTAATCATGCTGCCAATGCAAATTTCCCACTAGACAAACAAATGCCATTCCAGATGCGTCTGCGTCTTATGCAAGCCTCCATTGGAAACCCAATCACTGACAAGTCTCGAACACCGAGTTGTCGTCGTAGAATTCCAGCCAGTTTCATTGAACACACAAAAAAAAGTATCTAACACACAATTTTAATAATCAAGGTGGCGCATAGCTAGCACAGTTCTCAAGGGACTTCCCCACCCCATTTGTGAGGAGGCGGAGGTGCACACCATACTGGATGGAAAAATTAATTCCAATTTAATTAAAGAAAATTTGCATTTAATCAATTTATGCTGTTGAAAGGCACGTTTTACGCGATTACGCGAGATTAAGCAATCGTCGTCGTCCACTCCACTCTGATGGACCAAGCCCAACTATGATGCTTGGCACAACTCGCCGCAGCTTCTTGATCGTAACAGTCTTTCAGATTAAAGTCAAAATGCCAACAGCGAAGCGAAACCAAGAATGAGGTGTGAAAATGCATGGATAGATACGGATACAACGCGCATGTGTATCCCAAAGATACATGCAAACAAGATCATAATTTAGCATACCGGGTGGGCGGAAAATTATGGCCTCACATTTGCAGAGAGCACAGTTGCCCTGGCACAAGAATTATTACGATCAAGTTAAGACTTGGAGTTGCTGGCTTGACAATAGACCTACTACAAGTTATGAATGTGCTGACACAATGGATTGCGGCTGAAATGCCAAACGATAGCGACACATTGCTCGCATAAGAGGCGTTCCGACTGCAGTGTGTGTGTAATAGTTCTGGGGGTTTTCGTTTAAGCCTGGCGCCTGGGTTGTAAATTTCTGTCGCATGGGGTTATCTGGAAAATGAGTCATTTTGAAAATTTTGCTGGAGAAACGTTTAACAAAAATTTGTAGCGCCAGCTTCAAACAAATTTGTGTAACTAGCTCGACTAAGTCGATGGCGGCTTGTGATACAGTCAATCGTATAATTAAATTTATGGAGCGGATTTTATTTTTTTTGTCTTTTTCTTGTTTGATGGGCTCTTAAGATTGTTTTGCATAATTTATTTAGATGGTTTGGACTTTGATTGGCCTGGTGGGAATTTCTAACTGGATGCAATTAAGTTTCGTTGGAGAGTTATGAGTTTGTTAAATAAATGTGTTATAGTGACAAAGCTGCTAAGGGCTCAAGCTTTGAAATTGGGAAATGAAAAGGAATGATAAAGCTATACTTCAGTGAAATACTACAGACCCATTAGTCTCCTGTCATCACTCCTCAAAAATTTTGACAGACTTCTCGAAAATCACGTATGAAATATGAATGTTGCAATAGTCCTCTCGCCATGTGCGTATCTATATAAACTTTTAGGAGTCATTTAGCTGAGATTGCTATCCATATATAATGGCATCAAATATCCTTTCTATTCCTATACACGTTTGAAAAATATCTCACACCCAATCCGCCTCATCCAACTTTAAAGATCGATCGTTCTTTTTGGAGACATTTTAGTCTTACTAGTATCTATGGTTCAAAACGTATCTATTTGCAATTACTTCCGCGGTTTTAACACAAGTCACTCATAAAAGACTGATGTCCTCATATGTAGTAAGTTAAAAGATACTTTGTTCCCACACCCACACCCCTAAATCTTATCTGCTAGGTCATTACCTCGAGAAATTTTTATTCCCAGTCATCGACCAAATGTTCCATTTTAATGTAGGACATGTTACTACACCATCAAGTTCGTACAGCCTTTGGCAAGTTCATGCCTCATTGAAGTACCATCAAAACTTACACGTTTCCATAGCAATGACCATCAAATTATCTGACGATTTGTATATCGTTAATTACGTTTTGTATCTTTCGGCGAATTAATCAAAGCACTCTTTGTCCCATCTTTCATTACCATTTCTCTCGCGCTATGTCGATACATTGTATCATCATTATTTTCCATTGGCATGAGCTGCTGGATATCTAACCCGAGAGGCCATCTGATGAGATATACCCCCCGGGGGCCAATAAGATCCAATCGAACCTCAAACGCCTATGATGTCATTTTGTTTTTGCAATAATTACGAAAGCACGGTTCAATGACCCATCTATCTCTGTATCTATCTTGTTGGGAGCATAATTATTTCATCAGAACACACAATAAGATTGTTACCCGTAGATAAACTAGCAAACCGCTGCGCAAACAAATAAACAAATCTAGGCTAATTGCCCTTTAAGATCGTCCGTGAGTACGAGTTTAATTGGAAAACCAGGCAGGGAACTGATTCGGTTCAATAAAACAGCAGATCGCGACCGATACCGCCAGAAGAAGGCAATTCACAATTGCATCCCAAGGAGATATCATCTGCCGAAACACTCAATAATTGAGCGCATTGAGCCTTCCGTTTATGTGGATGTTGTGCCCGCAGAGGACTGACCTCCGTTCAAGGTATCTTTGTCTATTCATCGGTATGGGTACCACCCAAAAAAAAAAAAAAAATGAAAGAACAGTCCTCTACCATCACCACTTGGGATAGGATCCTCCAATCGGTATCTTAATGATTGCACCACCTTTGCACCCATGATGATGATGATGATGATGCAGCACACAGTCTGTGCACAGACCACGATGATCTATCGTTCCAGACATTATACCACGCAAAATTTCATGCAACTTCCTAATTATAGGTGCTTCAGTGGGCAATCAACCGCACTTTAGAAGCCATACCGCTCTCTCGCTCTCTCTCTTTCTTTCTCTCTGTGTGTGTGTATCTACGACTTGGTCTAGTCATAGAATCTGCACTGCAGATGGTCTAAGAAGAATTTGTGCGACCGTCTGTCGATGCAACAACATCCGCCAGTTAAAATCACGAATCTACTCGATGGTATCGGCCTCAAGATGCTCTTCCTCCCTCTGCGCTGCTCCATTGCCGGAGCCCTGCTGTGCTGATGGCATAATAAGGAAGGAAAACCATCTCTATGGTCATATCGATGCACTCGTATATTTTCTCAGCACTCCAGTCGGTCTTTGGGGCCGCAACATCTGCACCTTTTTATGCGGGAGCCTTACACTATTGTGCATTCGATTCGGTTCGGTTTGGTTTGGTTTGGTTTGGTTTGGTTTTGGTTTTGGTTCTACGGCGTGCTGAGTGAGTGAGTGCGCGTAGTGATTTAAAAGGTCCGGTCGTCGTCGGAATATAGATTCGATCCTGATCATCACTGGAAAGAGAGAACAACCGACCGACCGACCGACCGAACCTTTCGCAAAAGGTAAAAATGTGCACTATGCACGCGCATGAGAAACTCGAGGAGGACTTGCAAGTTAAAAACGGTTTATGTAACCTGCACGCTTGACCGTAAAAAAAAAAAAAAGAAGAAACCTATCCAAGGGACGACGAGTACATTGACGTTGGCGTAGAACCAATTGTGAATGTTGATACTGATGATGATGATGATGGTGATGGCCAAAAGGTGAAATATTTGACCGTTTGCGTGACTCTCGGTCATATGTAGTTCGCGGCGGAGATGATGGCGAGGGTGTTTCGACTTTTTCTTGGAATTTTTTTAAATCAAGTTTAATCTCGGCTTTGGAGTGATCACTGGGGTTAGCCTGCTTATGACTGTATGAGGGACATTCAATATTTTTTTTAACGAGTTGCATTTGTTTGACGAGATCTGGGCCACTTATGAACGTGACATACCAAATCGAGTTCAAGTCGTGGCTTACTAGGAGAATGGACTGAAATTTGATATCTGATGGCAGTTCAATGGTAGGTTTTATTTTGTTTTGTTTGTTTTGAGTTCAAGTTTTTGGTAAAATGGTTTGAAATCGAAGTTACTGGGACTTGAACTTTGGATTAACTTGATAAACTAAAAGGCGCCTGAAGAGGTATAGTAAAAGATCACTATGATCAAGATCGCAGAGGATTCTAAATCAAAATCTATAAGGAATACGTCTTTTGGAAACCTGCGTGGAAACCTACTGCTCTAGCATCTAATGTATCTTTAAGGTGAAAACGTTAGGATTGCTACTGGAAACTCAAACTCTCACACCTAATATCTATAAATTTATTCAACACCCCCCAACAGGCACACAAGGAGCATTCTTAATCTTTCCCATGATTCCATCAGACGGACCATCTCCACACAGAAGCCATACAAAACTCGTGAAGGTGTTCGAACTTTTCTTGCTCCCATGGAACATACATAGATACTCATGCAAAAATAGATAATCTCATTGAATCCATAGTGCCTATCTCTAGATCCAGCTATGAACTTAGCTACATCCCAATATCTAAACGCACAAAAGATCCCGCTGATTGGGATCACAAGGAAAGCAAAGGTGTTTTCAAGAAAAAGAGAATCTATGCCAAGAGGATGTTTTGGATTCAGTTCTGCAGTGATATAGTGTTTACTAAAGACGCAGCTAGACTATGAAACATTTTTTTGAAAGTAACCCATAGGCTTCATAAGAAAACCAGACGGTTCCTGGACAGAATTCCTGAGACCCTAGAACTAATTTTTAGGACACATTTTCCAGGATGCACAATCCCAACATCGAACACTGCAGAAAGGCCTTATTACAGAATAGGCAACACAAACCACCTCCTGGGCAACCAGATTGCAGACGTAAGTGAAATCAACCGGGCAATTGACTCCTTCGCCTCCTTCAAGCACGCGGCCGTGACGATATTTTCCCCCTGATGCTACAAAGCCACGAAGATTATATCAGTCCGCGGCTAGTGAATATTTTTCGCTGGTTTCTAAATTGCTCACATATTTCTCGAGTCTGGAGAGAAGTCGAAGTTATTTTCATACCCAAAGCGGGTAAACCCTCACATACTAGCCCAAAAGACTTTAGGCCGATTACCCCTTCTTTCTCAAAACATTTGAAAGGCTAATATATTCACACATTCGTTCCAAACTAAGTCCTTGGGATATGTCCCCAGCCCAACACGCCTATACTAAAGGGTGAACTGTTGAGACAGCCCTGCATGATAACAAGGTAACAAGGTAGTAACAAGGATCAAGGTGGTAACAAGGATCGAAAGTTCCACCAAAAAGAAATTCACGGTAGCCGCCTTAATGGATATAAAAGGAGCCTTCAACAATGTATAATTTGAACGAAATTAGAACGAATTGGTGTCAAATTTGTAGCAAATGCGGATGATGTCGTCATAATGTCGACATGTAACTTCTTACCCAACATCACCGAAATATGATACTTCAATCCGCTCTCAATACCTACACAAATGGTCGGAAAGAAGTGGATTGAACGTTAGCCCTTTGAAAACAGAGGTGGTCCTCTTCACTAACAATTGAACAATCGCACAGATCGGGCCCTTGAGACCCAACGACCCGGCAAATCTCAGGTAAGACGAGATACTTGGCCTGTATACTCGATCGTAAGCTGACTTATAAAAAAACCACGTCCGAAGAAAAAAAAAAAAAAGTATCCATACCCTTCTATACATGCAGCAAGGTATGAATACCCTTCTTTGGTAAAAATTGGAGGCTCGCCATCATCCACTGGATATACACAGCCATCGTCAGACCCATTCTATCCTACGGGTACCTAGTCTAGTGGCCCGCAGCATACCTATATAAGGCCACGTACCTCAGAGCACTGACCAGGATACAAAGATGTATAGTGACTACCAGCGTCATCAGAATCACGCCGACTGCAGTCCTTGAAATCATACTAGCACTGATTCCATTAGACCTTGAAGCAATCCAACCTTTGGATAGAGGGCGACATGAGCTACCGTGCTTTTGCGAGATGGGCACACTTGGGAACTAAGACGAAACTGCACTTAAGAAAGAGGATCAACATATACATAGACAGTCAAGTCGTATGAAGACCATCACATCCATAGTCGTCAAATCCAAACTTGTGAAACGCAGCCGTGGAGAACTCACAGCAAACCATGTGACACACTATCATCTTGCTGTGTCTCCAGAAAATTCTGGACAAAACATGACAATGCCAGGATCAAGCAAATCTTAGCGCTTAACAGAGCCAACCTAGCGCTTTTCACGGAGATTATTACCGGCCACAACCTCCTGACGGCCAACCGAAAAAGAATACTAAACACTAATGATCTCTGCCGAGGCTATAGCGACACGGTCGCAGAAGAGAGCACATCTCAATTCCTATGGGAATGCCCAAGCCTGTGCAGAACTAGGAAAATGATCCTCGGTGAATACCACTTCAAAGATCTGGGCAACCTGTTAGAAAAGCTGCAGACCAACTTTCGTCTTCGTTCTTTTTTAGGTTATACACGAAAGGGGTTCACAATGGATCCATTGGTGATCCGAGTGCTGGCCTTCCCTTCAGCAGCCTCCCTTTCTACATACCTACCAGCAGATCTCCCTCAGAACTAAAGTCTTTCAGGACTTTCAGTCTCACCTCAGTATTCTCAAAGGTAATGGAAAACATTATCAATCTTCACATAAGAACCACTGCTCGCATATCAATCAGGAAAATCGACAGTAACAGCCTTGCATTATGTTGTTGGGATGATGGGACAGCCTTTGTCAAAGAAAGAACTCACTCTCTGTGCCTGAGCCTACTGATACCAAGGGCATAGACTCACAGCCAACCAGATGAATAAGTTCCATGCTTAGCAGCAGAATCATTTCTGTTTGATTAATTCTCAATTTCCGCTCTAAAAGTTGTCATCAAGGTGGAGTACTATCCTCTCTACTATGGTTCATCGTAGTAGATACACTTCTAACTCAAGGCTATACAGATGACTTAGTCAAAGTTAGGGACAAAAAAATCTAGTACTACTGTACAAATGCAAAATGCACTTAACGAAATTATTGACTCAGAAGGACTAGACGTAGAGCAGTCATCATTCCATTCACCAGCAGGAGAAATTCTAGACCAAAATCTTAATTGGAAACCTCATCTAGACAGAACCATTGAAAAATGACGTAAGTCTTCTGAGCCGAATCCAGACTTTCGGAAAATGCGGATTAAAATCAAAGATAATCCAAAGGATTTACGTGCCTCACCATCGTCACCCCAATAATAACGTACCCATCGCTCGTGTTTTGAAATAAGACTAATCAAGCCTACACCATCTCTGCACTACAAAATGTGCAAAGATTGGTCTGTATAGGTATAACGGATGCAATGTGTACTTATCCGACTGCTGCGCTGGAAGGCCATCTAAATCTTTCACTTCTACATATACGTGTTATAAGTCTATAAGCGCGCTAAAGGTTGATCTTCTATAGAATAACAAAACCACCAACCTAGTCCGACATATGGAAATGCTTAAAAGAATTACGCTGTATCCTCATCGGTAGTAAGGTCCTCGGACTTCATGTCCAAAAGAATTAATCGCTCTTCAAAATTGTCAATCTGAATAGTACACTGGCGGTTCCAAGATGTCAAATAAGGTAGGAGTCGGAGTTGTCAGCCCCAACTACAATTTACAGCGTCCTTAGGACACTTTACATGTCTTTTCCAAGCAGAGGTGTTTGCTATCGAGATCTGTGCCAGAGAATTCATTAGAAGAACTTTCTGAAGATCACACATAAATATTTTATCAGATAACCAAGCAGCTCTAAAAATTCGCAAGCCTTTTGACTTTCAGTCTAAGCTGGTTTGGAATTGTCTTCAAATCCTCTTACAGATAGCTGTATACAATAAAATCACATTAACATGGGTCCTGAACCATATAAGCATCAAGCAAAGGCGTTCTACCAACGACCAAATATAACCCTTAGATCCTGTCTCGAATCGATTCACAAAGCCTGCCGGTTCAAAAGATTCACTTTTACTTCTTTAAAAGGATTCTGGTGTATCTTCGTTCGATTCTAGAAATCTCCCATCAATCTGACGCTTTGAAATACATTAAAAGTCTTTTCTCATCGTTAAAGTTGTCCCTCCACCTAGGTAGCAAGTCACCGATCAAATATCTCACAGGATATAAGAACGGTCACCGGAAGAGCTGGAGGAAACTATCAATGGCTTAAGATTGTCCTTACCTTCGACATCATGTATATACATTCTAAAAGACATAAATTTTTTTATTGAACCTCATCCGTTTTAGGTAATATTCGTTAACAATTATTTCTAACAAACTCTCGATTTTATGACCAAAAAAAAACCGTCTATAGCAAGCTCCCAAAACAATAAAAACTGCAATAAAATTGAGAAATTTATTAATTTATTCATGCGACCAAACAAAGGAGAAATCAAAAAAAAAAATCTCCAAAATAATGCACCGATGTTGCCAAAAAGTCATAAAACTCCAACACAAAAAAAAAAAAAAAAAATTCGACGAATATTTCTCCATAATCGATATCAAATGGAATTTTCATGTTTTTCTCTTTCTTTCTCTATACCATCGATTGCATTATTATTTATGCATTCTTAATAAAAACACTAAGTAGGAATACGCAGTAGAAACAACAAAAAAAAAAAATGCGACCGAAATTGTTTCCCTTCTTTGGCAGCGGACGTGCTTAGGTTAACCAAAGAGTCTACCCGTCAGACTCTATGTATCCATCAGTCCATACACAACAATCCAAATGTGGTGACATAACAAACAGCGAAAAGCCGTTAAGAACCTGAATACCATTGCACTGTCTGTCCCACCACCATCATCATCATCATCATTCGATTCTTTGTGGCATTTTTATTATTTCTCACCAAGTGGCCGCACCGAAACCCAAAAAGTGTTCCAAAATTCCATTGAATTAATATTGTCGCAATTAATCGGTTTTTTTTTGTCTTTCTTTTGACAAAATTGGCAAAGTTATGCCCCAAAATAAAAACAAAATATAAATTTACGATCAAAACAGAAAATGTTTTTTTTTATGTATTTTTGAACTTTTGCCGCTTTTTTGATCGTAGATACCCCACTGTGGTTGAGTGCAAACTTACTTTTAGATAGAGATATAAAACAAAACAAAAGAAACTATTACTCCTCCATGAACATACTTTTGATGGTTACACCCCAGGTAACAAAAAGTTCAAAAATATCAGAAAAATTGATTTCTTTCGAACTTTCTACCTGCGCTTCGACAGGTATGGCATTGAGGAACTGTCACAATAAATCAAAGGGTCTTGGGTGGTTATGTTTTTTTCGTAGAAAAGGGACAAAATTGCAGACACCACGATTACTATATGTATTTAGCCTTGGATTAAGGTCCGGTCTATAAAATGATAAAATAGTTCGAAATTTATAGCGGATAAGCGATTGTAACATTGTGTGATTTATGGGCCAAATTTACATGGCATTCATAAACTAAATTATAACAAGAAGTAGTCCAATAAATCAGATACGCCTACTCAGGCCATGAATATGGAACAAAAAAAACACACCATTTGGTCATCAGCATAATCTTGTATTTTGGAACATCTCTGGATGCAAGTATTACATCGGGTTAATTAATTTACGATTTAATTTTTATCAAATTCGGTTAGCGTTCGATGGTAGACAAGTTTTTACGATCACTTTCGGATGTTGTGTTGAGAAACGGGTTGTGACTGCGGTTAGCATAAAAAGTGGGTTGAATCGGATCGGACGCAATGGAATGTCGGAATTTAATTATTGATTAAATGCTATAAATAAAAAATACGCGGGGAAACATGGTTAAGGACGGCTTACATAATGAGAGTGGTATCTACGAAGGCGTAATGGAGAGCATTATTGAACAAGTTTTCAAAAATGGGTCTCAAAAGGCGTTTTCATTAATATTTCAGTTCAATAAACCTACATTGACATAATAATTTTGTTTATAGAATTTAGTACGGTCTACAGGTCATGTACATAATTACTAGAATCGCAGCAGGTCTACCACGTCTACCACATCGTCTATCAAAGTTTGAGTAGTGTTCAAGATAAATGAAGAAATATTTGAACATCTAAGTGTCAAGCTTCAAAAGTTGGAAAAGTCACTGAAGCACTGTGATGCAGAAGGAACAAGTCATTTTCTAAAGACAAGAACGGCAATCTTCCGTCTCTCAAGTTTGAGACTTATGGCAAGGCATACGCCTACAATATATCGAATACAAGATACTATCCACGTATAGTCGGAAAGTTGTAAGCCTTTTAGTGTCATCTTAGGGTTGGGTTAGGTTAAGTTAATGGATTAAAGGAGCAACACGAATTTAACACCCGTCACACTTAGATGTAGTTCCATTATGATGATGTAGTTCCATTATGTTATTACTCCCATACTATAGAGATCTATGAAGAATCTATGAATTTTCAAACCATTCCGAGGGGTTTACAAATTTGTACATTTCATTCACAGACTTGCCAGAAAGTTCTTCTAAGTCATGAAAAAAATACCTCTACTGGAGATTGGGTTACCAACCCCTTTTGAAGGCCTATGGTGGTAGCGAAAGAGAGAGGTGGGAGAAGAGTTTTATCCAGGCGGCAGAGGACGGATTTTCTACATCGAATCAACGGTGGCATCTACAGTTCTACTCAGATTGAACTATCAGTGTTATCCTTATATTAGCTGCTTTAACATATTTGAATCCCAGGCCTATAAAGATTTCCAATACGGAGCCAGGGTATTGGAAAAGAGATGGTGGAGGATGAACCCTTAATGAGCCAACGACAGCGCTCCTATCGCTGAAGCGGGTTACTAACTTCGGAGAATCCGGCCCCTTGTCCTAAGAGTATAAAAGGTAACTAACTCTCCACGTCGGGGTTTGTGTATCGGGATAACTTCCCTACCACGGAAAAAAACATATAGTTGCGATGCATCCTTATACCATCCTCGGAAAAGGATGATCTTACGCTTGATGACTCCGGCATGATGACCGAAACAAGGACTACGACTTTTGGGTCTGCACCTGGAATGTTCGGATCCTTAACAGACCGCCAAGTGTAGGTGAACAACTCACAGAGGCCCTAGACTTCTATATTGCAGATTTTACCGCCATCCTAAAAGTGCGATGAGATGAGCCGAGCAAAAGAGGATGAAAAACTGCAACATTTACTACGGTGATTGTTATAGAGAACAGCAGCAGCGCATCAGCGAATTTGACAACCGCGGCAGGCTTAGGTAAGAAGTCTTGAGCTTTCAACACACTAAGCGAACGTCTTAAGACAATCAGCATCAAGGCTAAATATGTACGTTAACATAAGCCTAATATGCGCTCATGCCCCATAGAGGACAGGGCCTAACACGATTTTAACGCCAAGATAGCAAAGGAGGACATCTTTGGTAGCACAAGTAGTAAGTACAGCCTACATGGCACTACGTCTGGCAACGAACTTAGGCTTATAGCAAGCACAAGGTTTCCTCAACTCAATATCCACAAGGGGACATGGCGGTCTTCTGTACAGAAGCCTGTAGATATGCAGAAGGAAACCTCATAGCAGAGTCACAGTCGGTCCCGAGAATATGGAAACCGCCGAGAATATGAAACGGCGACGAAGACTAACATCCCGCTGTTAAGAAGAATGAACCATTCAATCTAGACGACGATAGCCAAAACTTTCAGTCCATCTGACCAAAACGAAGTGAGGATAGCAATATCCAAGCTTAAGGCCAACAAGGCTGCTGCACCTGACGGCCTACCAGCAGAGCTGTTCACAGCAGTTGGAAATGACCTGGTAGAGAGTATACACCAATTCATTTATAAGATTTGGTCAGATGCCTGATCCACAGAAAAGGAGACCTCCACAATTGCGCCAATTACAGACGTATCAGTCACCTCAACATCGCGTGCATTATCCGATCTGCCATATTGTGTGAACGTCTGAAACCCTTCGTCAATAACCTGATTGGCCCCTGTCAGTGTGGTTGCAGACCAGGAAAGTCCAGAATCGATGAAATCTTTCAGGACCTCAGCTTGAAAAACACGGTTGGAAGAGTGATTGAACTAGATAGTCAGATAAGTAACGAATGGTCTGTGCACGCATGCCATACTGTGATTCTAGCTTCCACTTTTGGCAAGTCAGAGAGCACTGAAGTACAAAATTATATAGGTGCTAAGATTGAGTACAGCTGTCGTACAGTAGGGGTAGTACTCATTGTCCAGGTAGTGCCAATGCAGGCCATTCTTGGAATTTGATCCATAGTCTTAAGATTGGTAACTTTGCATAACGCTTTCCCCCAGACCAAATTGCCAAAAGTCAGTATAGGTCTTATTACCTCCGTGTAGAGCCGCATGATGATTATAGGACTAGAATCTCAGGTTTAACGTATATCCTATTGTATCTTGTACACCTCCGTATTCTAAGTTAAGTAGTCTACTTTTAAGCATACTCATCATCCTGTTGATAATAATGTCCGCATTAAGGTTTACTAGAGCTCTTTTAACTGGATCGGTTTGGACATTACTGAAGGTCTCTTCAATATCCAGAAAGGCAGCAAGAGTGTATTTCGTATCCTTTAGAGTTTTCTCAAAAGCTTTTTTTAAAACAAATAACTTTTTCGTAAGTACGTCCAGTTAATAGGACACGCAGAAAATATTGACCTCTTTGGCCAACTCTGTCGAAACGCCGAAAAGTCGTAAGTAAAGCTCTATAGACCACTTCTTTACTCTTACGTTCTACAAAGCCGTGAGTCCAAAGCAAAATTACAGACTTTCTATAGAACGATACTTCATCGGATATAAGGAGCTGTATCTCAAGTATGTGAGATGTAGCAGAAGTAGTTCAAAAAGTCAACACAAATCATTTGCATACATACATACGTAGGCTTGATTAAAACTATCAAAGTTTCAACTTTAAAATGCGTGGCAATATCCAACCCAAATAGATCAATTGATCGCGAATCTCACAAGGGTTAATCTAGCCAATAGGAATTGGAGATGTAAGGCTGTTGTAAAGCAGAGACAGAGGTTGCGAACCTGATAATAAAAAATAATAGTCTGACATCAATGATAGCGTGTAGATCTATTTATTTATTTATTTATTTCATCAACTAGCTTAAGCTTAACAGATTACAGAATTTAAATAATAATAATAATAATAATAAATGCTATAAAAGTAGATAGATATTATAAATTAATTAATATAAATGAAATTGAAAATTAAGAAAAAAAGAACTAAATAGCTATGTATGTTAATTAGCAAGCAATCTGAATAAAATGGCTTTGAAGCGCTCTCTCGAAATATGAAAATCTATATGTCCATTTATTTCATTAAATGATTTTAGAAATCTAGAAATCGGCTCATTCTGACCAAAGTTTGTTCTATGTCCAATTTGGTAAAACATGTGGCGATCTCTTAACCGTCTCTCAGGATCATAAATTGGTATCATGTCCATAATATCATGTCCACGTCTTCTTGCACTGAGTGTCATTATGCCTAATAGTTGACATCTAGCATTATAAGAAGGCACAAAATCCCAATGCATTTTGTAAAAAATATATTTTGTGAAGCGCTTCTGCACTCCTTCAATACGATCCGAGTGTGCTAGATATTTTGGGTTCCAAACAACATCAGCATATTCAAGTATCGACCTGACAAGAGCAGTAAAAAGTGACGAAAAAGTATGGGGATCAGAGAAATCTTTAGAGTTTCTTTTAATAAATCCAGCAAGAGAATTAGCCTTTGCAACTATGTATTCGACATGAGGCACAAAAGTTAATTTGGAATCAATTAACACACCTAGGTCCTTAATTCTGTTTACTCTTATTAATGGCATGGACTCAATACAATAGTCAAAAGAGTGTTGCTCGTGGGACCTTGTGAAAGAGATAGCCATACACTTTCTGATATTTAATTGCAAACAGTTATTAGTGCACCAAGTGGATAAATTGTTGAGATCCATCTGGATCCTTAAGCAGTCGTCAGGGTTTTCAACATTTAAAAATATTTTGAGATCATCCGCGTACAAAAGATAGTGGCAATATTTAATCTGTTGTACAATATCGTATATAAAAATAATGAAAAGAAGTGGTCCTAGATGACTACCTTGCGGAACTCCTGAGGAGCAAGATATTAATCTTGAATAATTTTTATCAATACAGATTTTCATAGACCTCCCAACTAAAAATGATGAAATCCATTTTAACATTGCAGAGTGAAATCCGAATCTTTCCAGTTTTTTTTATTAGCAAAGCGTGGTTCACGGAATCAAAGGCTTTGCTAAAGTCCGTGTAGATAGCATCGACCTGACATCCCCTTTCTATTGCATTAATTACAAAAGATGTAAAATGTACTAGGTTAGATGTTGTCGAACGACCGGAAACAAAACCATGTTGAAACTCAGAGATATACTCTTTAATGTGAAATTCTAATTTATTTTTTACAATGCCTTCAAAAAGCTTTGGTATAGCGGAAAGCTTGTATATACCTCTGTAGTTTTCAACATCGTTCTTGGATCCAGATTTAAAAATAGGCTCCAGGAACGAGACCTTCCAAGCATCAAGGAATAAACCAGATGCCAGCGATAAATTGAAAATCAAAGTTAAAGGTTTGCAGAATGATTTGCAACAGTTTTTTAATATTATTGCAGGGATACCATCAGCACCCGGTTTAGAATTCGGCTTGAGGCCGCATATAGCAGACTCGATATCGTGAGTCTCCAGAACTAACTGGCTAAAATTAATTTTGGGAATCGAGTAAGATTCAAGCAGGGATGGTATTGCAGTCTGAGAAAAAACAGATTGAAAAAATTGAGCAAATAATTCGACAGAATTTTTAACATCATTGGATACCAAATTTTTATAATTCATTTGCATAGGAAACCTATTGGAACATCTCTTTTGATTAATAAAAGACCAAAAAGATTTGGAGTTACATTTAAGCTTATTCTCAATACTAGTAATATAAATGCTGTGTAGAAATTTACTTAAGATTGTGAAATCTTTACCACGGTGGCTTGGATCTGCATTTACTCACTGAGCAGGGAACAAACATGGAAAAACCGTCCTTAAGTATAGAGATAAAATGATTATACATATCATGGAGACATAGACTTTCAAATTCCGAATCACAATTAAAAGAGTTAAGATACTCTCCTAAACCTAAAAAGTTACATTTTAGAAAATTAAAAGAGGTAGCCGAACTTGTTTCTAAATTTGTTCTTGTATAAGAATATAGATCAATTTCTATCATGATTTGTTTATGATGAATCGAGTTATTCAAAAGTGGAAATGGCGCTTCAGAGACATTTGTCTTAACTTCGTTGTCATTTAAAAACACAAGATCTAATAATCTGTTTAATGAATTTACAATCGGACAGATTTGACATAAATCCATGCAAAACATACAATCAATAAGAGATGCTTCATAATCTTTTTTAACGTTATATGGGATTAATATTTTGTCATCTTCAGACCAAGACCAATTAACATCACCAATGTTGAAATCACCAAGAGCACATACGATATTTGCTTCAGAACAATAATGGCTAACAAATTCAAAATTCTCAATATATTTTTCATAAATGTCTAACCTACTACCTGATGGTATATAAGATACAATAAATATAAATCTCGTACTCCCGACATCAACTGAAAAGCAGATTTGGTCAGCATCTAGATTCGGCAAAATAATCGGCTTGCAGGAAAACGTTGATTGGATAGCGGCAAGTACCCCACCACCACGATCCTCGGGCGATTTACAACGGTCATGGCGAAAAACATCATAGATTGAGTCGTCGAAAATTTCAGTTGAAAGGATATCCTTGTAGAGCCAGGTTTCAGTAATCCATATATCTTTTACGGTGGACTACCGCAAGGGTCTATACTAGGAACGCTACTTTGAAATATAATGGATATTCACGATTTCAGACCTCGAATGTTTAGTATAATCACAACCATTGAATCCACTGATGATATATGTAGATGTGAAAGCGGTGAATGAAGCGGAACATGATGGAATTTAAGCGTAGTTGGAAAGTAAACGGACATTACCTAATGCCAAATAGTCATAGGTACGCTACCGTTGAAAGAAGAATCGTTCGATAACCCATATCTGAGTTAATCAACGAGGTAGATCTCACTGCTATTGAAATTGAATTCACAAGTTCACACATCCTTTCTCCGATCCCAAACCAATGTCCTTCTTAACTCCTTCATCTGAATTTATTGCAAAATGTGAAGTCACACGAAACCTTCACCTTCTGTAAGCACATGTGGTCATCTGCAGATACTTTCGTTTCAACACAGTTCTACGAGTATCTGCAACACATGAAAACACGTAAAAAACACCACAAAAAGGATGTAAAAAACTGACATTTGACACCGCCTTATCGGTGCAATACCAGAAGTAATATCTGTCAATGTTTCTTGTTTCCCTTTGCTACTACTCGAACAGTTGTCCAGCGTTGGATACATGTTCCTCCACTGCCACTGCAGATAACGATATACAAAACGAATTCGAATCCAAAACAGCGCGTCCAACAGGACACACACATAATCTTATCGGAGATTGAAAAAGGCTACTGGGGGTCTTCTCCAGGCCGCCACAAACCAGGTAAATCACAATCGTCGTCGTCGTGCAGAAAAAACACTCTCCGTATGTCTGTTTCTTGATCTGTCCGCGTTCCCTGCGAATCGCTTAATTAAAACTTTCTGTAGCGAGGGCAAAATTCAAATTTGATTCAGAGTTGTCCTTTTTTTTCGGGAACAAGTAACCAGACACAGAAACGATTGTAAATCTGTCAGTCGTGTGGAATGTTTTCTCTGTGATTTCCCTAAAAAAAAAAAACCTCAAACAACATAACAAAACGAATTTGTATCTAGCAAACGAATTTGTTAGCCACGACAACAAACTATACAACTTTGGCCAATTTGGATTTGGTCTATTGCTCCAGTGGGATGTAGTCGAGCGAGATGGGATTCTCATTCCTCCTTGTCCTTGGGTGTTTGTATGTGGATTCATCTAAAGATCGTAAGGAATGATTTCAAAGGTCGTCGTATCCAACAACACACTGCAGGGCGAGAGCAAGAGGGATACGATCGGCCGTCAAGTTGAGCGAAGAGACTTCTATCTAATGGTCATGGTTAAAAATGCATTTCCTACCTACATACATACATTACATATATGTATGTAAGTCCACATGTCAGTTGGGGGACTCACGGGGATAATGTGGTGCCAGAATGTATGACCGTCAACCGAAAGAGTATGCTGCACCACTCCGCAGATGAATTGTGTACCTGGAAATGATGGCTGTTGGCTTTCGTGTTGGTATAGCCTCCTGGGCCGATATGCGCTTATTACCGTAATTCGCTGGAAATAATTGAGACACGACGCGCACTCTAAGTTCTACTGACGACTACAACGACCACGACCACGACTACGATGATGATGATGATGATGGCGGTGATGAAGCAGGGGGGGCGACACCAGGGTAGGGTTTAACCAACTACTGCAGCACCACCCTAGAATTAGTTAGCTTCAGAGTCTCGCTCACATTGAATACAAACTAGACGTGCAGACATTTTGAAGGATTTGTATGGGTAATGCTAGATGGTAGGTGACATCTGGCAGGGATTTCAAAAGTGGGAAACAATGAGTGGGCTGTACAAGTACGTATGAATGTGTTAAGAGAGAGGTCTTGCGATCCCATCAACTGTATTATTAAGAATCTCTCGTTGGCGTACAAATCCATCGAAGAAGGAGGAGGAAAACCATTTCAGCATCGTCGTCGTCGTCGTCATCGGTGATGTGAGGTTACGAAATAGGTGGCTAAGATACAAGTCAGTATGACACTACACTACTGGTACCGTTTAGTATAAGCACTGTGGCAATACAAAACTTCGGTAGTTTTATGGTTATTACTTAACTGTAAGCAAGTACAAGTTTATTGTTTTGCAATAAAATGATTGATTCTATGGAAGTCGTTTCACTTCACTGAACATGGTCATGGGCTTCAGGAGTTCACACTGCAACGGTAGCATTTTTCCCTCCAAATCAATGGATTGGCGCTTTTAATGATTCAAAGTAATTACTAGGAAGTAGTTAAGGACTAATTTTAGTAGCGTATAAATCAATCAGTCAGTGTCGTGTATTTGAAAGGATTCTTAGGGGGATTTTCTAAGATTTACTATACACTCTGTCTGGGGTATTAGTCACAAAGTTTTCGGTCTCGTCACAGTGGCTGTTGTCCACTGCATGGGGTAATTTGTATCGGTAATCTTCTGTCAGTTGTTCGCATTAAATGTCCGAGACAGGAACAATTGGTCATGGTGGAGTTAAAGCCATGAATGACTACCGCAGTGCTGGAGCTATCAACGTGTCATGATTGAGTTACAACTTTTGGAGAAAAGAAACTTTCGTCCAATCATGAATGCATGAGGCAAGCATCACACCGACTTTCTTTCAATCAAGCCATTGGAGAGGTAATGAATCAAAAGTTCGACTTGAAATACTCGGGCCTCGAGTATAGTGGTGGCCCATATTTTAAAACTCTTGTATCTTAGTTCTATGGCCGGTCACACGTTCGAACGTTAGGTGGATAAATCTTTTCCTAGCGGCTTCTGGACACTGATTAACAATAAGTTCCGGCTTCTGTAGAGTCGATGCATTTACAGCAATAGGACCAGGCGAGTTGTGTACGTTATATCCTTCACACGAATGTAGGGGAGAATTTTTTCTGGATTAGCTGATAACTATACCCTCGGACGTTTGTCAGACGGTCGCGAGCAGTGGGACTGTGAAATAAAATTGTGGTGTTGTCTGAGGATTGAATCTCAAACTCTCACTCAGTAGTTCGACTCGTATCTATTCCGGGTAATAGTTAATTTCATTTTGTGCAGATCTATGTTAGATCTAGCTTTACATCTAGCTCCACTAGCTTACCCAGTAAGGCTCGTATGTCGTCCTTTCTGATTCAAGTATTTTTTGGCCCTGCTTTGGTTGGAGTTGATAAAGTTCTTACTTGGCCTAAGCCCTTAAGGTCGGATTAGAATTCTGCGAAGCCGTTGATAAGCCATTGAGTTGTTTGAATGTGGGTACTGATAGATGGTAATCCAAAACAAGATCCAGGAGTGGTCTTTCCCTCAAAATTGTTATGTCGCAGAATCCATCCTGCGGTAACCTCGTTTATAATTGCAAGACCTCGACGTCTTTAACAGAACCTAAATTTCTTGAGCATGGACTGTCTGATCTTAAGAATTGGAATACGAATATAGTCACTATAGGCAGTCTGAGTGTACTTATCATAGCTACTTCCAGTAACAGACTTGGGGGGTATAAGGTCAAACAAAGTTCCGCCGTTGGACTCGTTTGAATTGTCCCAGTAATATGGTAGTCCTTAGTTGCCTTTACTAAACTTTTGTAACCATTGGTTTAATACTTGAGCACGACCAGTAAAACATCTTGCGTCTCAGTATATACAGTGACATTACTTCTTTCGGGCCGAATCCTAAAGCGTTGATACCACCATGCCACACAACTAGTATTCCCTGGCAAGTATAGATACCCAAGACTGGTAAGCTTCAGTTGATGTTAATTTAATATTCTGACTGTCGAAGTGTATCTTAGTTATGGCAAGGACAGTCAGCGTAACTATGTTTCCAACTAACAACTTTAAAGGCTGAGCGGAAGTTGGTTTAGCACGTTGGCTATCACAACTATGTGTATCAAACATAGATGATGGACAAATATTACTTGAAGGCAAGTACATTGCTTAAAGATTGGTTAAGAGATTTGAGCATGGGATATTGGATGTAACCCTTCTATGGATTCATTGGACCCTAGTCCTAATTTGATTATTTAATTGTATGTTGTTGCTCATTAAGTTTTATTCCACAAGCGGGAGGTTGAACGGCAGAAACTACCAAACTCGCTTAAGGTCACAGTGTCAGCCTTCCCAGTTGTCCTTCATATCTCGAATTACTCCTAGACTCTTGATTCCTTTGAAAGTATCTAATGGGATTCCCGACTGTCTACGGATATCTTTTCACAAATCGATTTATAGACAAGGCAAACAAAATATCACCATTCAAGACGAAAGCACCAGAGTGTCAGAGGCCAAAGTAAGAAGACGAGATCTTGGCACTACGGACAAAATAAAGTGAATTGAATAGCGATTGGATAAGGACAACAATTAAGAAGTAAGTAACTTCTACGAGCATCAATATGGTTTGCGAAAAGATCAATCAACGATTGAGGGAGTTTTTAGCACAGCAATGAACACCATGAAGACAACGATGGATCGATAGAATGACGTACTAAAGTATCACTGGATTGCTTCAGTAACTAAGTGCTGCTGGAATAAAGTATTACAAGATCTAAGGCGGTGTTACCCAAGGGTCCTTGCTATGCCCCATATTGTAGAAGGTAATGTATGATGTTGTACTTAGGCTGACAATTTAAAGGTCCTCCAAACCCGTTGATTTTCCTGATGACATAGAGGCATTGGTAGCAAAACCTCTAAAAGAAATAGAACAACGAGTCGTAAAAGTTAAAATTTCAAAATGTACTAACCAATCAGCACCAGCACCAGTGTGTAGTAATTGTAACACTCGGCAATCAGGTTAAAGTGACCAAACTAGAGTTTAAGTACCTACAGGTCTTAATAGATACAAAGAAAACCTATACAGCCGTGTGCATTT
The DNA here is from genome assembly GCA_905220385.1 of Xylota sylvarum. Taxonomy (NCBI): domain Eukaryota; kingdom Metazoa; phylum Arthropoda; class Insecta; order Diptera; family Syrphidae; genus Xylota; species Xylota sylvarum. Next base: position 32,259,601 of record LR999958.1, on the reverse strand, counting down.
GACAGGGCAGTAAATGTAACATCGCATTGCATCGAACATAGGCAGCCTCAATTCTACACTATCGATCCGAATCTGGGTCAAGAAGGTAAAAAGTTATAGGAAAAGGATAAAAGATACTTATAGGATAAATGCGGTGAGAGAATTCGACAGATGAGGCGATGACCGTCATAATGAAAAACCATATGTATCGGTACAGTGTCGCGAGATAAAAGTGAGACATGATTTTACTTCATAGAAATTCTGCATACTATTCTGCTGCTCTTCTCACCATCTTTCAAATACTTCCACCTACCAAAGAACAAAAGGCGAGGATGATCCGATCAATCTTTTAGTTATGCTTCCTTGCCCATCAATAGTTCGTCTAGCATGCCCAATTTAAAAGAGCAATAATCCAGTACGCGTTGCGACATCTTCAAAACCTTCAAAACTTTGCAATTTTGTGTGCATGATCTAATAGTGAATAGGTTTACACAGTCGCAGTTAGACTACCTAACAAAAAAAGTTCGATGTATAAATCTCAATCCCATCTAATAGTAGCAAATGATTAACCAAAAACGTATCCGCAGCAGTGTCTACAAACTTGTACGCCTTTCATCATACCCTTCAAAAGGTAATGCCAACTAGAGGTTAAATCAATCCGTCTAAGCTGTCATTAGATCATACAATATATTAACTTGAACTGGTGGAATTTCAGCAATCACGTAAGACTTTGTTTTTTTTTTTGTAAAAGTATCGGTCAGCACACTCCCCTTTGTGGTACCCCAGTCTGTAAATCAAATTCTTCCGACAATTACTGCCTACCAATAAAATATTAAACGGTTATAAGCGTCGCTATGATGGTAATTATGATTAGCTAGGTATATCGGAACCTAGTTGCACGTAACTTTAATAATTAATAGCAACACCACACCTATGGTACAAATTGCTCGTTTGTAGATGCATTCATAATTGACTGCCAACTCCATATACAGAAGTGGGCTTTCTCATTATTAAGTAAATTGCTTTTAATTATTCTCTGATCATTTTCACACCTGCTCTGAATTATTATTTAAATGAAACGTTACCGGCGCATGTCATGACCAATGATGAGTTAAGTTGCATTTACTTTTACTTCGATTTGACTCACTTTCATAAGGTCGCCGTATCTATGTATCTATTGCAAAACATAATAAACGATCTGTTTGTTAATTATAAATTAAAAACAAAAAACAAAAAAAAAAAAAGACAATCCCTGCCTCAGGCCTCATGCAAAGTGAATGTTCCAAAACTACATATAAAACCAAACGCTCTGCAACTATGTACGTATACAGCGTGACACACGCAAATGATTAACCATCTATGGTGAATCTATTTTTCAAATTTGTATCTGCTTAGATATTCTAGGCGCCTGCACGATGCGCACTGTTTTGCAAAATTTATGAATTTAACTTGACAGCTGGACGAACACAATTTACCTCATGCATGGAACGATTTTTCCTGCATTAGTTCCCTGGCCCTGCCACTAGAAGTTCGAATGCGCCTGCGCGCATGGCTTCTTAATGAGATTCTGGAGAGACAAACTCAGACAGAGAGCGAGTTAGATACTCAAACACATGCAGACTTACCATAAATAATAAATTTATGTGCATCCAAAAACGTTGCTGCATAATGCCCCATGTATCTGCGCGACACGGATGTCATAGACGCGCGTAGAAGTATGCGCTGCGCGGGGCGAATGTCGCAATTCGGTTGTTATGTTGCATGCAACAAATAGCTTTAGATATTTTGCCATAAAATTAACAGAAAAGTTTAACAAAAACAAAATTGAATTATGGAAGGCATAGTGAAAGTCTCTCAACAACTTTGGCGCCACTAGGAAGGATGAGGAGAACTGGAGTCGTGTCGACCAAAGGCGACGACGTTGGCGGCGCTCAGTTTTTCAGTTTTTTTTTTATTTTTACAGCAGCAGTAGCAACAGCGTGTTGTGCAATTAATTCGTTTGGCGTAATTGTTGCATGGAATGCAAGGCTACTGTGCGTGGACATCTGGGAAATGTAATTCAATGAATTTCAAGAATTCGCAGACATTTTTTTGGTTCGTTTTTTGAGTTTTGACAGCGAGTTTTCGGATTTGATGAGGAATTTTTTTTGTACAGGTTGAGGTAGCATTCGTAATGAGTTGACTTGAAAGTGCTAATAAGGTGTGATTTGGACGGAAGATTCCGGGGAATGTCTTTGAAGTTGTTATCTAACTGAATTGAGTGATTGAGAAAGGTGGACAGAGGAGAATTCGATCAAAAGCAATTAATTTACGAAATTAGTTCGAATGGTATGCATTTGGAATAAGGCGATAGGTATCTGCTCCTATCACAGTTTGGCATTTCTAAAAAATCTCGACTTAGCCTCGTTTAATACAGTGCCAGTGAGACTATGTTAGCAGAAAAAAATAAATTGCAGATCAAAGTAGATTCAATAATAGCTATTGCAAACCAACTGTCAACAGTCACCCCAACCATCAAGTCGGACGAAATCACTACCTCGTACTACATGATAGGCTTCCAAATTCTCCTACTATAACCCCTGATGCAAGAGTCATACTGTTTTACAAGGGAATAGAACAAATGAAGCACAGATTCATTCAAAATAGGATTTTCCATCCAAGGAGGCTACTTTACATAAAATATTTGTAAGTCGTCAGACAGAAAGCTACACCTGTTCCTAGACACTCTCTAAATGGTAATAGACAACATTTTGTATTGCAAGATAGCTTGTGGATTGAGCCAGTCCCGCGTCCTTTTTCGTTAACGCACGATCAGGTTTGGGTTATGCAACGCGTTATTAAATCTCTCCAACACAGTCGCAAGATATGAATTCCTCCTCGATACTTCTGCGCCATATCCACTTTGGGAAACCAAGCACACATCGTCAGCTTAATCCAAGTGGTTGAGGTAGGAGGTCATAATCTATGGTATTCAGTGATTTACTGCACCCACTGCTGCATGAAGAACATCACCAAACACGACAAGGAAGAACAGAGGTGATAGTGTCCAACCCTGGTGTATGCCACTTTGAATATCAAACTTCGAAGATATTCTTTTCAGTGATTTACTACACCCATTGCTGTGTGAAGGACATCACCAAACACGACATGGAAGAACAGTGGTGATAGTGTCCAACCCTGGTGTATGCCACTTTGAATATCAAACTTTAAAGATATTTTTTTGTATAAAACACTTTGTATCCTCATAAGTAACTAGGTTGAAGATGAAGGCTCGGTTTACTTTTGGAAAGCCTTCTCAGTCAATAAAGTGCAAGAGGAGGTTGGATCCATACTCGAAATATTTTCCAATGCTTTCATGTTCTCATGCTTCCTTTAAAAGCAATTGATTGAGTTCAGCCGACATTTTTGGAACTGCTTGGAAATAAATTTTTATTGTAGCAAGTGCTAGATTCTTACGTCTTCACTGACTGTCAACCAAAACGATCATATTGATACAAGACACAGTATTTTAATGTTCTAGTACTCCATGAAGCCAGCATAGACTCGGAAAACGATATCCAAGCTCACAATGCCCTTTTAGTCAGCTTCTTCTTTAAAGTCCTATCGCCAGCATCACCGAAAACCAAGGGAAACATTGAACACAGTCCTCCTACATCCGAAGCCCTGGGCTGTATCGGTTACAGTGGCATAACTTATAGTTTATGAAGAAAGCCTTTGCCTATGTATGTATTTATAAAATTTTGAAATATTCCCATAGTATCTAATGGTAGATACAAGGATATTACTTCCATAAGGGACCAATTTTCTATAAGTTGTAAATCATGGGAAAAATTGTAGAAGAAATCATAAGCAATAAGCAAAGGACCACCATGATGCATATGGTTCTCGGGAAGTGTCCTTATAGACTGGTGCGTCTGAAGAAATGTCTGGTATTCGAATATATCTAGAAAATACCTAATGAACAAGGTTGTGTAAAAAAGCGAAATGCCACAAGGTTCCAGTTTAGGAATGGAAAGGTTCTGTGAATGGAAAGGAAAATGAATCCCAAAGCGCTCAAATAATGATGGCAGTACCTATATGTTGTAGTGGTAGCTAAACTTTATGAAAGCTCATTGCTACAGACGAACAAGAACTGGATGTTTTTCCTTACTGCTGCATTAAGGAACAGTAACAGATAGACTAACTTCGACTAACTTTTAAAATATTAGTAAGTAAGGTAGGAGATAAATAAAAATACAAACTATTCTTAGCAAGAGTCTAGCACTCTTTACATTCCGTATCTTTTCCATTACGTTGAAGGATAAAGATTGGAAAAGAAGGATAGAGACTGTCTTCTGAATCAATGCGTTGAGAACAACCGAATACTTTCGTACAACGACATCTAATGACGCGTGTAGTTTGATCGTAACTCATATGGTGTGAATAGATATGGGACACATCGCTCTCTCATAAAAGAAATATTCTAATTGGCCATAGAAGATTCAAAGGGTATCTATAAGACTTCGGGAAGGAACTTTCCAAACGACCATACTGCATAGATACTGTTCAAGATGCGGAACACCTGATATTACATTACCACATTCACTGAGACCTTGACATATTATTGAAGTTGGAGTATATTTATGCCAGCAATTATGGCAATTGCAGATATGACCTATCCGAAAATATAGCACTCCTGCCCATAAATCACTAGTAGCCCTTGCTGGTGAAAGGAAAGTTGCAGAGCATTACTATTTTTTGGGAACTAGAAGTTGCATCGCAGGTGGTTATAATTGTCAGATACTTGATCGTTAGTATCTTTAACTATTTAAAACTTTCAAATTGCTAAAAATTTAGGAACATATTATTGCTATCGTATTATGTAAGTGATCAAATGCGGTTGCGTCAGGCGATCAAAGTTTCTATTTAGCTAACTATCGGTTGTACCTTCGACTATTAACTGACAAGATAAGTCTTGGTGGCCAAAGCCTCAGTCAATCTCTTCATCCATCCTAGAATCGATTGAATCTTTCGACTTATACCAAACTATTGATTTAGATGCAATCGTATTTATGGACTTAATTTCCAGTCAACGTAACATCCTACAACTTTTACTACCTCAAATCTTTTCCTTAATTTTCAGTACTCCTGTGACTGTCTACTACACCGAAGCATTGCGTAGTTTCTTGCCAACTGGAATCGTAAAAGCAATTGGAAAACTTTCAGTTCATTAGAAATCATACTCTGGAGACCTTCCAAACAAATCTTAATTGGAAATGACCGATTTAATCATCTCGACGGAATCGACAGAAAGTAAAAATTATACATTTCCCCCTAATCAAGGCAATCGCATCTCGAATTTTCCTGTTCCATCTTAATTGGGCACTCAGATACCAATAAATCAAATGTACTGCAGTAGTTACATCATCGGCAGATACATATCCGACTCCGCAGAGAATTGCACCATAAAAAACTTAAAAGCTAAACATTAGGCTAACAACGTATCTTCTGTGTTCAGTGGTTGATTTTTTTTATTTTGAGACGCTTTTCCTTACTCACATCATCTGTGAATCGGTATCTTCACATGCACAGAAGCACATTTAATTGCATTCAACCGTTTTTGTAGATAAACTATCTTCCAACGCATAGATAGACGGTCTTCTCTTTTGAAAGTTATTGTTGGAAAGCCTTGCAGATACTTGTACATATAGGCAATATGTCGGTATTGTGACATTTTTATGCGTGGATCCGTTGTCAGTCTGCCACTCCTAGTGATTAGAATTAATTTCATGTCTGTCTGACTATGATTTTGTGTTGCGCATACGCCCCAAGAGTGCAAAAAAAAAAAAATTAAATAAACGAAGAAAATTCTTTTCAAAAAAGGGCGTTAATTGAAATTCGAAAATTGTTCTAACGACAGCCTTCACTTTGCACTTCAACGCGCAACACATTCTGACGCGCGCAATAGACAGGCAGACCTATTCGTTGGAAAAAAGAAACTGGCTGCGGTGATTTCCTGAAATTGCTCATGCAATTTGCTTAGCAGGAGCTGCACTGCTCACTAGATACAATACAACATGATGTTGCAGTTGAACAGGTTCGTATAGAGTCAATCGCGCGCGTCTTCATTCTTCAGCGTCTTTGTCGAGTTTTTTTTTTTGTATCTTTTCTTCGGCTTTCTGACGATAATCGTTGATTTGTACTTTGTGTGCACTTTTTGATTCCTGAGAATCGATTTGAAATGGTCATGGATGAATTGTGGTTGCGGTGGTGGTTGTGGTGGTGGTGGTGGTGGTAGCTTATTGTAGCCTGACAGCAACTCTTGGTTAAAGCAAGTACAACTATTTGCGCCTCGTTAGAAATACAAATCACGATTGGCGATTGCGCGATGATGGAAAAAATTTCCACTTCATGTTTATGTTGGGTGATCCTGAAGGAATGTTTTTTTTCTTTTTTTGTTGTCTGTTGATAGATATCCAACAGGCGACTTGCATAATAAGATTTACTATCACTTTGGGAGCGTTATTTCGGGTCCGCATTCACTCTTGGTGGAAACACGTGTAACCTACATTCTTTTTGGTGAATATGGATTATATGACTGGCTTTTAGCAGGGTTTTTTCGTTGTTTTCAGAAGCATGACATGTCTGCAAGTGGCATATTCTTCAGATGGCAATCACTTCTTATTTGCGACATTCAAGGCTTCAGGCAAATTTCGATGCCAAAAGGGGTTACTGCAGCCATAAATTAATGGATTTAGAATGTAAAACGAATTGATAATGTTTTGAAATGAGGTTGTTATCCTGATCACTTGTCAAAGTATTTTATCGATCGAAGGTTGGCACCTCTTGAGTTATGAAGCTCAGTGGCCTTTAAGGTGTTTATTTTAGTAAGCGCCCCAATTACGTGCTCAGAATGATATGAGACTTTGATTTCAAAACGACTGAAATGTATATTGTGGCTGCCGATAAGATGTTAGTACTAATATGTATTAAATGGCAACATATTGTATCTACATGTACAAAACTTGAATACTTTTGAGTGTATTTCTTCGAATTATTCGAATAAAAGTAATTGTACTCAATAATGCCTTATTTTTGTTTTAAGCATAAGAAATACTAATTAATTCTTTTTTATAAGAGAATTTGTTGAGAAAATCGTAAGAATACTTATAAGAATGTACGAAAATGAATACGAATACGAATGCAAATATGAATACGAATACGAATACGAATACGAATGCAAATATGAATACGAATACGAAAACGAATACGAATACGAATACGAATACGAATACGAATACGAATACGAATACGAATACGAATACGAATACGAATACGAATAGGAATACCGAATACGAATACGAATACGAATACGAAAACGAATACGAATGCGACTACGGATCTCACTCCTCCTAATCGACAGAGTCCCCATAGGACTGTCGGACTAGAGTGCTGTTGGACTAGAAAGTTAATGTAACGAAATTCGGTGAGCGTTTCAAGACTCCATAAGACAGGAAGTAACTCATGGATTTTGTTCATTTAGATACCAAAAGATAGGGCATATCCTATACTAACTATTTGACTAAGTATGTTGGGTGGAAAGGAATCTCGTCCAGCGCAGATACATATGTGGCTGGAGTACAGTTTCAGTGATTTCGTGCGTTATCTGATGTTGATGCTATTCATTATCTAAATAAACCTTTTTTTCGAACCAACAAATTTGAAAATGAAATCACCCCAAAAGTCGGAATTCAGAGTCAGAACGCGTTGCAATGGTTGACTTAGCAAAGTATAAGTTGAAGAATTCTACTCAAACTAAAAGAGTGGATGAATAAACCAAAATTTAGTATTTTGGAGCATTGACTGTAAAAAGTTTGTCACACTAATTACAAAAGATACTAAATAGGCGAGGTTTTCCAAGGTTTGCACTAGGCCAGCTATTGTGAAACCGGATGTACAGCTATGTTCTTGGATAGAGGCCTTTAAATAATCTTGATACAACTGCATTTATGGGAGGGAAACGAAGCTATCACGATCACTTGAGACTTGCTGATATAAATTGCTTCGTCATCATCATATCGCTATGGATACAAGGCTCATTTTACAATCCATCATGTGTGGAATTCACACGGGCACTACTGATAATTAGGTGCCTAAACTATAAACACATTAGCTGCCACCTAAGCGGCAATCGATACAAGTTAAATCAATCAATCAACCTCCAATATATTCCAATTATACAATCTGCAACCCAAACGTAGCAGATAATTCTATATCCCAAGCACTGCCATCAAACATACTTTTTACCCAAAAATACCACAAGACTCTAACACAAAAAATCGCATAAAAATATCAAAATTATGTAACAAATTGCTGCACGTCTACCTGGCTCAGTCGATAATATCTCTCTCGCATCAATCATGAATTATTTTCAAATTTGCGATCAAGTTTTTATTTTTATTTTTTATTTCATACACCACTTAGACGTACTACTACTCGGAGTTGGAGTGGTCGCCAAGCGCCATTCAATCATAAAGCAATCTCCTCCGCCCAAACCATTGTAATTACATTCAACCATAACACTTGAAACCAAAGCATTTTTATCGTTTTCTAATTAAAACAAATAGGTAGACAAAACAAACTGCTTGCTATGTAATTATGACAGGATCCGATCCGGCGACACTGTCTATTTTTATCTGCGGCACAAATATTTCACTTACCCCGTGCACGCCAGACCAGACATCGATCTAAGATTAATTGCACACACCACTTACACCCTGTATCTATAGTCGAATGCCAAGCAATAGAATGTGAAACCGCCATCCGTAAGACAAATAAAATACATGGGATGCAATTAAGGGAATAAAATTCATTAAATCTGTATCTAACAGTCTTTAGATAGACATATAGACAACGACACGACAGAACAACCTTGACCAGTTCTCTACAGAGCGGCGGCGCCATCATTTCAGATTCAATTTGTCGTAATAATAGAGCAACAGCTGCGGATCGATAATTGAATCTACGAGATACATTCAGACAGCAGCAGCAGCAAAAAAACGAAATATAAAATCAATTATTAAAGCATTCGTCCTTGACAGATACGAATTCTAAATCAAATTCGGATACAAAAACACCGAAAATGCGATTTTATGCAATTCATCTTGGGAGTGTATTAAGAAACTCACATTATGGCTGTAGCAAATCGGGGAAAAAAAACATAAACTAGATACTTGTACTCGTATCTACGAGTATCTGAGATGCAGTTTACTTTTTTTTTTTCTAAATAGGAAATCCAGTTGCATACTATAGAGGTGCAGCGATGGTGGCGGTGGCGGCTGACTAAACTATCTATTGCTTAATTATCTCCATTGGAATTAATGCGGCGCATATGCGGTAATAATAAATAATTGGAAATAATAAAAAAAAAAAAGAAACGATCAACTGTGCACAGCGCAATCATGCCGAAAAGCGCTAACAAATAATTTCGCTCAGCATGGCCAAGCCTCTGGAGTCATTCAATATACAAACAGCCTCCGCACAAATGCTGATTATAACTTTGTCGATACAGTCAGTGAAATTTAATTTGTTTCACTTGAATTTATGACCAACAAGGCGAGTAATGTGGGTGTTAAGTTGAACACGTCGGAGAATCAAAGGCAATCTAAGGAAAAAGGTGTGCTGAAATAGAAGATTTTTGAGACAAAATTAGTGAGAATCGATGTGTGGTTCGAATCGAAAGTACTCTGATATATTAAGATAAATGGGACAGTAAACTTTAAACCAAAGATCTTGTCGATCTTATATCGAAGCCTTGAAATAATAGCCAAAAGAACTACTTAATGTTAGAGCTATCCTCTAAAACTGTAAACATTTATTTACAACTCATGTGTTCATTGAATATGAGAGGAGGATCATGATCAGTCTCAGTCACTATCCGGATCTCTTATTCAAAATACCCAAGATGCCCCTTATTCGGGACTATGGCTTATCCTCTAGCATACAACTTTGGATAAATGAAAAAATGCCTTTTGTACCGAAATTCAAACAGCTTGTCTCGGGTTTCAAGAGTTTTTCTGAGTACGCCATGCTTTGCGCTAGTTACACTGGGTTGACCAGTAAGTACCTTTTGAATTAGATGAGATTGTTTATAATTATTCCACATTGAACTTTCGATAACTGCGCGATACTTATCCAAAGACTACTATCTATGTCTATGGATATGTCGTCTGAGGCAATAGCACCAGAATGTCGGCTGCTGCGTTGAAGACTGTTTTAGTTTTATATGGCATTGTCAAGATCATCATGAATGTTCCATAAATAGATACCTTCTGATAAAAGACAGAAGTGATGTTCATTCACCCTTCCTTTCTAAGGCCCCAACATTTAAAAACAAGTTAAATTTATTTGGCATAGATTCCATGCCTGACGCAGTACTATATTCTTGCTCCGCCATGGTGTCCTACCAGTGGTAACGAATCATCAAACAAATCTGTTCCGGGATATGGGCTAGAGACCTTATGAACCTACTAAATCCACCCATAGACGTTAGTCATTCAGAAATACAGAAAATTAAGACCTGTTTCCTTGAACATCTTAAAACGAATCGGTCAGGTCTCTTATAGATCCTTATTAAGCCACTTTACTTTCTAGATACCACTACAGCTCACCCGTTGTTTGACATTTTCAAATTTACTTTAAAACGATGGGGTACCGCAAGTGTCCATTCTACGACCTAGTTCATTCCCCATTTTTCTTCGCAACATTGCTCTGAGTTATCCGTAAAAATTTAGAAATTTCTTAAAATCCATGCAACATCTTTCATATGTAAATACATTCTAAAACCTAGCCCGTTCATAATAATGCGGCTGGGCAGGGACTTAGGGAGATGGAGTGCTTTGCTTAGTCCTTAGATGTGGTAAAGAAGGTATTGTGACAGTTGTTAACAATCTTTTAGTGGCAGGCTAGCTCAGAGAATATAGTGAACGAATGCACCTACAATGGCCACTCAGACATAGAAATATCGACTTCAGGGAATAATACTCTAAATTGTGTACAGTTGACAGAGAATAGGCTGGAATGACCTAACATTCCAGCTTCGTGGTAGCATATAACAACATTTTGCTGGTAAAGCGTCATTTCGCTTAAAAATTATGGTAGAGAGGTACAAAAGAAGTAATAGCATGATCGAATTTTCTATTGTAGAGATGATCCTGTAGAGACTCAGGTTCTTCATCTGTCAAGAGGCTCCATGTTAGATACAGCTTTCGCTATCATGGTATAGCAACAGGTCTTCCTTAGACTGGAAACAAAATAAATGACAGTGGCTAGCTTTTTACTGCATTTGCATTCCAAAAAAAGGACCTACCGCATGTTACAGAATGAGAGGTATCTCTCTTCTAGTATACTACGGCTATAACTGCAGTTATCTGCACTCCCCAAGTAGTAGATATGTCGATATGCTCGTACCTAAATGAACGGACTCCATCAGTTACTTCCTATCGTACGACGGTTTCGCACATCGACCAGTAAACCGAATTATAAATCAAAAGAAGGATTAGTTGAAGATGTATCGAAAGATACATAGAGTTGAAAATCAATTATTGGATTCTCTATTAATGGAGGGACGAGGAATGTTCTTACTAGAAACGTATATACATATACATATGTAGGTACACAATCTGAAGAAAAACGGTGAAGATTAGAGTATGGTGGATATCCAAAAGTTGTCTTCGAAAAATGCACAGTAGCAGATACACCTTACAACCAGAAGTTCATATTGTATAGGACGACAATATATAGGATTCAGTGAGAAACACTAGAATTTTACGAACACAAGCAGAGAGAATTTAGAACAGTTCCATCACTATGATGGGTGTAACTCACCTGTTCCATTAAGCCTTGAAAGTGAACCAACAGATACAGAGTTTCTGGGACGTATCTGGATTTCATTAGAACCATCATATTGAAAATATTTTTTTCCTTTTGAATCAAAGATACGCCCAATGTTGCAACTCTTCTTATGAAGGAGTAATATGTTGTATTGTGTCATATGCAGCACCTATGAGTAGACCATACAAACTGCCAAGAGTCTGTGTATCAACAAATTACTTCTGTTAATCGGGGACACCTTTTTCAATTAGCAAACGAGTCGCGGCATATGCTGACAATCGCTCACATTTCGTCGATTCCAATTAAAGTTCCTTCCCTGGGTCTCAATCATTTCGAATCTCCATTATTTTAGGTGGATTCCCCATCAAACACCAGGATGCATCTACCCACTTAACTAATAAATCCTTCATGTACCTATGAAAATGTCGCCAACTGCATCCCCAACTGCAATATAATTGCAAATCCGGTTCTGTTAAGTCTAAGGCCTTTTTCGTTTGGATGAGGTTTTATTTGTTGTCGTTGTTTTATTTTTTTTTTGCTGATACTTACTTGCTTAGTAACTCTGGCTGCCGTCTAATTTTGCTGCACTCCGAGTGGAATTAAATGTGTTAAAGCGAACTGTTGCGCGCGAGCGCAGCTGATGCCAATAAACGCAAGCAATATGGTCGATTGGTTAGCTCCAGGAGCGCGCTACCAAAGTTACATTTGCAGCCGGGCACTAACTATGGCTTTGGACCGAGACACAAGCGAATGGTTGGTGTTGTCTATTTCTGTGTTTTTTTTTTCCGCCATCGAATCTAGTACAGCATTGGCATGGCACACAAAGGCAGAGTTGACCAGTTATGTCAGAGTAGAGTTTGGAGATTTTTACCCTTTTTGTTTGGTCGTCTATCGTCTGTATGGTTCCTTGTTTTCTCAGTTTTGTGAGAGCTCCATCACACACCACAGCCTCTGCTCAACTTATCATCCAACAAGGCAACGAACAGCAGCAGCAGAAACGTTGCACAACGTTAATTTGTAGAGCGGGTTACTAGAGCTATCTGTATCTGTTGCTGTAGGAGTATATAGGAATGAGATGTGTTACCAGTATCTTTGTTAAGTACATGACGTTGAACAATCGCCGGGTTTGGTTTTTGGATTTTTTTGTTTTTTTTTTTTTAACGAGGCTTTGAACTTTCGTTGTTGTTTGCTGTGGACAACGGTCTCGGCCGGCTGGAGTGAGTAAGATTAAAAGTAACACATTTTCGGGTGGAGGATTAATCTGACAGCGATTGGGTATTATAGTTCGATTTTGGGTTGGGTTCGCATTGTTTACCTCTTTATTGAGTTTAAATGGAGATTTTTGTTATTTTTGGTAAAACTAAGGGGCGAATGATTAAAACTGGGTGCCAAATCCATAGTGGGGGTCGCAAAAATATTTGGAGGACATTGAGGTACAGGAGCAAGACTCCTTGAAAAATATATTACTGATCAGCTAGATTTTATCAAGATTTGTACAAAAGGGTTTATGTGCATTTGCAGCATTTACTTGCAATTTTTTAGCCTGATAAAGTGAGTAGACTTTATGATCTGTACGACAATAGCTTAGAGAAATAGATGACAGTACTAGCGTTACCACAAACTGCATAGCAATAATATGAATGACACATCGCTCAGTAATAAAAAGGCTGCAGTATCCTTTTAGCAACATAGCCCCTAATTGCGACTTGCGAGGTTACAAGGGAGATCGAACATTCGACTTAAAAGTCCAGAAGTTGTATAATAGAGGTGTCATGGTCTGGAAGCAAACAAGAAGGTTCAGCCTCGGATTTTCTGGGATTCGAATTTTGAATCCTCTGAGCCATGGCGACTTCTCTCAGGTCCTTCAAGTTCACCAAGTTCTTCAGTCATGGAGATTTGTTTCTAATTTATCTACTGGAGATGGTGTGTAAAACTTCAAAATCCACGATGGAGTCCCACAAGATAGAGTTGAAGGGCCACTTTTATACACTAAGCGACACAAAATATGTATAAACCTGTTACCATTAATCTGCGGCTTATTTCTCTTGGACTTAGCCTACCTGACCGTAAAATGGAAGTAATGTTGATCACAGGAAAAAGATTCGGATCGGCTACCGATGTCATCTTGGATATTGATAACACAAGATATAGTCGAAGATTTTTGCTACCTTTCAGCTAAGGACACTACTCTAAGGTCTAATTTATTGCCTTACCTTGTGGCTGGAGAGGTATACCCTATAAATTAAATTCTATTATCAGGGCTACATAAGCTTGCTCCAAAAATGAAACATTTAAATTTAAATTGGGGTAAGTCAAGGCTGCATTCTTACACCAATTTTGTTCCTATAGCCAATTAACGATGGACTTTGTGCTGCTTCATCGACGGGAATCAGAGGAATTGGATCGACTCTGAAATGTGATTGTTTCCAACCGAAATAACTTGATTACGCTGAGGATGTACCTGTAAATGGATGCCTACTCTCATACAGAATTATAGGCCTTTATTAAATGACAGCACTTGTGGAGAGGGAGGTGCTGGAAATTTGATATGGAAATTAATACGGCTAAAACTAAAATTATCAGCGAATTCATCAGCTCATGTATGTATTCCTGGATAAACGGTAGAGAGAATTGAGTATTTTCAGTATCTTGGGAGTATAGTCTCGACTGTATTAACCGAATTGAATATAGCCAACCCAATCGACTGGGCAAAGCCTGCAGAGATCATAGAGAATGTCCACTACTATCAAGTGAAAGCTGCAACAGATGCCGATGCCCAAACATATTTCTAAGGAACATGTTTACCAGAGGATGGGTTAGGAATCTATGTGCATCACCATACAATGATGCATAAAACTCACACATTCCGAAAAAGATAAAAGTTTGATAGACAACTACCATACTATCCCCGTAACCCAAATTTGCAGACCTAGCAGTCCGGTAGCAACAAGGCTCAGAACAGTCGAGAAGGAGGCTCAGTCTCTGGTAAGACATCAAAATGTCATACAAAATGGCATCTAGGCATATAGTAGAGGCCATAAGTAGCCGTAGACAGATGTCATGTTCTAGTAGGAGCTATGAACGGAAGAAATTTTTAATAGTTTCGATTACAGACCAGGGGATCTAACTTAACTTGTAACTAAATAAACACACTTTATCAATCCGGGGTTCGTGAGTTGTGGTATTCAAAATAACGCTTAAAAACTAATTGGGTTGTAACGTGGTGCGTTGTAGTAATTACTTCTACCTCATCGTTATCAGCATCGTGATAGTTGCACTAACTGGACACAGCCCGATAGTTGCAATGGCTGTCAGACTAGGCATCAGATCACCAGATTACTGCAGGAGCTGTCATGATATAGAAGAAACTGAAACTAACAAACACTTAGTATGCGATTGCCCAACCTCCAAACTCGTTGCCTCCTCTACATGGGAAACAGATTTTTCAAAGAACTGGACGATCTCATAGAAGTCATGATTTATTTCATCAAGAGGACAGGTTGGTTTGACTCAAGACCAATCGGAATGCAACCACAAGATATGGTAACACAATCAACAAGGAATCACAATGGACAATGGGCAACACCGTGCAAGCGCCCTCCATGGTGCACAAACCCACATACCATACCAAAGGAGGAAATGTCACGCCAAAATAAGGAATACACTATAAGCTCGAGAACAACTGAAAATTGTGTGACTATTCATAGAATGATCTTAAATTCATACGAAGTAGTGCTTAATTCTAGAACCAAATATACATCCAATCGTGACTCAGTCGGTATCTTTCACTAGACAAACGAAGTCCAAATGTAGACAACTAATCTTAATAAATGAGGTGGGGGTCGATCTATATCAGCAGCTCAAGTACTTAGAGATATTACTAAAAATGGTAAGTAAATGCAACCCTTCTGACATTATGTCCACATTCGATTTATGTTATAACAATGAACTCAATTATATATATCAGGAGTAAGACTTCTGTCACCAAGGGCAGTAGGTTACGAACAGATTCCAATTATTTCCAATATTTAGTTCTGCGGATATTGCGCCTATGAGCTGTACTAGTGATTTCTTCTTCAAAGAGTTTATAAAACTGGTAGATGCAACACTGAGATTTTTAAGGTTATCTGTCATTTCAATATCTGTGACATCTATATCCAAATTGTGCCTAAAGCCACTTGGCCAATTACACTGTACGAAACATTCAGAAGCATGAAGTACAAGAGGGTTCTGTCTTAGGTCCACTTCTTTTGAACATAATGTACTGCTAAATATTTCGACTAGATACCAAGTAGTAGTTCGTGCTACTATCAAACTAATGTTCAACAAATAATTAATGCGAGCATTTTAGTTGTTAGAATCTGAAAGCTTACAGTTGCTTCATTCTAATAAACTCATGCTAGGCTTAAATGAAAGACCCCTTATGGAGCCGTAAGTTTAACTAATCGGTTTTGCTACATGCATACAAAGATATGCCTAATGGAACCTAGCGGACAAAACATCGTGATATATTCAGAAATTTGGGTGACTAATCCACTCCAGACACTGGACAAGTCGTGTATAATGTAACATGTATCTACAAAGTGATTACTGTCCGGGCTTCCTGAATTGCATCAACAAAATTAAATGTTCATACCTGCCTGTTACATAATTTTGTTTTATTTATGACTTAAATTTGTTCCTCTCCCATAACACAACTTGCTTTCTTCAGCAATTAACACCCGAAAAATTTTGATTGGTTTCATTCAACTCAAACGTTGTAGATACTTATCAGTTGGTTTCCCCTTCACTATCGCTCGCAAACTGTCACTGCAAGCCAGCATTAGGCAATCTTTGATAAATTGATAGATTTCCAACAATTACGGTTCCGTAATTGTTTAACCATCCCAACATCATCATCATCAACACCGCTACCGGTAGCCAGTAGGTAGTAGAAATTTAATTGAGAATCGAAATAAGCAATCTCTGTCAGTCGTTATCCGAACCATCTCAAGCCCTTTTTTTTCGGTGAAAACTTTCTCAGATAAATTTAATGCGCAAACGGAAAGAAAGACCAACGAAAATGAAAACGACAAGCTTACACGAATGAAAGCGAAGGTCAAACGCTGACCAATTAATGAACCCTAATGGGTGCATTCGTGTCAAAACACTGTCACTCTATAAAAGTATCTATAGCGAAGCAATCACCGAGAAAGCTAGGGAAAATTTATGTGTATCTTAAAAAACGTTTTAATGCCGCCATAAAATCACTCTGGCGTGGGATTTACTCGTTCTTGAATAAAATGTCACGCCGCCGTCGATAATTGTGAATAAATTATGAATTTTATTCGATACACCTAATGAGTTAGATACTTAAATCTAACGATGAGAATCTGAATGCGTGCAGTTTACATTGGCCTCAGCAGGCATTCACACCAAACGTCGTCGGTCGGTCGTCTATTGTTGTGTAGGCGCGCGCGATCGAATTGTCGTGCGGAAAAAAGAGGCGAATATTGTGTGCACAACTTTCGCTGGTTTTCTAAGACAGACGAAGAAACCGGCCCCTGGGGGCTTGAAATAATTTGAAAAGAAAAGGAATCTCTACACACACACACACACTCCACAGCGCGATCGGTCGGACCAGAGGCCAACTAGGCACCCAGTCGAGGTTGTTGCATCATCATTTTTGCACGCTTGAAAATCATAATTTTCCCATTTGGCCATTATATAATCTGGATGGCTGAAATGGAAGTGAAGGTTGCAAGGAGGAAAAGTTGTTGCTCCCGATCGCACAACGATCGATTGGTAGTTGAACGAACAACGCCCAGTTCTTGTTTGCGCCGCCGCCGCCATGTGGATGTGTTTTGGTTGTTTTGAGTTGCCAGCGACAAGGTTTTCCAATTTTTCCTTGAAATGGAATTTTGGTGTCTGTATGTATGTATGTGTGGGGATTTTTTAGAAGCGAAAGGCACATTTTAACTTGACTCCTTTTAACATGCTCCAAGTAGCAGAGTACTTTCCCATAAGTTGGCCATACATGTGTACATTGAGAAGGCAGTTGGAGGAGGCTGAGAATTTTGAAAACTTGGGAACTTGTTGGTGTTTTCATGGGCTTTCGGGGAATTTTCGTTTTCTACAGAGGCATATCTTTGATTTTTTAATAGAACAAATGGTTAGACTGTGCATCAGGTTCTATGAAGATATGTAATTGAATCCGGAAGTAGGTATGTACATATCTACAGTATGTGGGAGGACATTAATTTGATGTGTCCTAGCTGATAGGTTGGAGTATCAACTAAATATGTATTCTAGTTACTTGTCATTAAAATGTTAAGGCACTGCGTAGATCATTCAAGGATTGAAAATGAAAATGAAAATTTATTCAACCTTCTGACAATATTCCTGCCCAGGAATATGACAATATTCCTATACCCATTAGTCTCTTCTGACCTAATCTGGAGAGAAACTTCAGTCTGAAGTTTTTGGAAGAAATCTACATTGACTCAGTATTAACCGGTCCATGGAGAACTCCTCCTTAAGTGGAGGTTTAAACTATAGAGCACCTTTCAAGAAGGGATCAACTCAAGGTCCAACCCTTTGGAACATTAAGTTAGATGGAGTACTATGTATGTGAAAACCAACAGGAGTGAACATAATTAAATACGGGGGTGGTGGTTGTGGCTAAGACCCTAGAAAAGGTAATGCAAAACTGCATACCATCAAGGACGTAAAGATAAGGCTTAGCTCATCATATACTTTTGTCCCTGCACCGAAACCTGCCCCTACGAAGGACAACCTTGACTGGTCGTACCGTAGGGGGAATCTGGACAAGGGGGTGTTTTAGGCAGCCTAAAATAAAACTTGTAGCTCCGGCTTCCGAGTATCCACAAAGCATTTCATTTATGCAGCGCATCAAAAAGGAAGGAAACAACTGGCATTAAACACAGCTTTAAAGCTAAAGAACTCCAAGCAGAGAGGGACGCTTGACAATACTCTAAAAGGACAATTTGGCAATACAAGAACGAGCCTCATTCTGTCTTTCAGGAGATTATTCAGAGAGGTAAATGCTGTTGCTGACATTATTCCAGATTTAGCTGCAACATTAGGCAAACACAATAACTTTCGTTGAATCCGACCTGTAAGATTGGCGTCTGGAGGAAGCAGAAGATTTTTGCGAAGTTTGTATAAACGGGCTAGCAATGACTGCAAAATGATTTTAAAGGGTGGAAAATTCCTGCGAGACTAAAAAGGCAATAAGTCTTTTAAGCCTTTTTTTAAAAGATTAAAGGATGTATCTCAGCTGCTTAGTAAATCAAGCTCTAAAAGATCTCAGTAATAACAAATTCTCGGATTCATGTATGTTGAAGAGGTAGACGACCTCCTGGCTAAATCCTACCAGCCAAACCTCAAAAAGAGCGATAAAACCTCAGCTTCTTACTACAAACCCATAGACCAACCATCAATGCTTTCTAAGGTTATGCAGTAGGGTACTGTTTGCAACAACAACGCTCCACGCGGGCAAACTGCCCTCTATGACGAAAATCATGTGTAAAATGATTTAATTCGAAGAACCAATGATGTCATAGATTGTTCCAGCTATAACGTAGATGTCATTTTGAAAAGTGAAAATTAGAGTAGATTCCGAAATGCACATAAAGGGTCATCCAACAAGACGTGTCATTTTAAATTTCGCACCATTGTCGATCTGTTAATATTCAACTATCATTGCAATGACTTTTGATAAGTAAAAATTAGGAGGTTAATAAATATGAATCGAAACTTACTCGCAAAACGTGTTTAAATAGTGAAAATAAACTCCAAAAAAGTAATAGATTGTTTTGATCAATATTTGTTTACTTACTAGTCTTACTAGTCTTGGTCTGTGAACTCAGTCTTACCTGAAAGAAAAATATAAAATAAACACATTAGTTACCAGAAAAAGAATATTAGCAAAATATTGTAAGGTATTCTTAAAGTATTTACAGGGTCTTCTATATTTTTGAGTCAAGTAGCCACTCCATAAGCCTGGGCCACATCGCTAATGACGACGAAGATAAGGACACTTTACTCCACATCCTTTGTATGTGCCAAGCTCTCTCCGCTCGTGGTATACTTGGTGTACACGACGATTGTAAGACCCATTCTTACTTATGGTTCACTAGTATGGTGGAAGGTACTTGTGAAGTAATATCAGAATTCTAACCTTACAAACATATAGAGGGTAGCTTGCATCGGTATCACGGGATCACTACGAACAACACCAACAGCGGCATTGGAGACCATGATCAGTCTGAATTGTACTGCGCTGGATTTGTACTGCAGCAATCTGGCAGCCAAAACTGCTGTAAGGCAATGATCATGGTCATCTAACCGTCATGGCCACGCATCGATACTTTGTCGATGGGAGACCACCAACAGATCGACTGTATTTGAAAGGAGATTTGCTATACGAATTCCGGACGGAGCCTACTGTAAGCACCATAGAACCGACAATAAAAAGGAACTCACCTTCTACACCGAATGTTCTAAAAATAGACTATTCCTTTAGATTAAATGGCGACTGTAGTTTCTTTAAGGCCGAAATATAGCCTGATATAGCTTTATATGAAACTCCTGCTGATTCCTAGGAATTTAATTTCCATGTGGTAACACAATGGACTTTTACTGGTGTAAGTGTGACTGCTCACGGTGCTTGTCACGAAAACCTATCTACCTATATACCTATAGGATCCATAAACGATTCAAGCCCTCAAAGATAATATCAGAGCTGTAGTTTGAAAATGTGCCTGAAAGTGCCTAAGAACCTTAAGCTATTCGAGTACTCAGGATCGTCATACTGGAGGTATTATGTGATCATCAGATCAAAAATTTCCACAAAAATTTCGTATGCACTTTTGGCCCACCTGGTTGGGTTCACAATTGGTTTGTGGACTTACATATAACTCACCCAGGTGGGTCAAAAGCCTCATTTTGGCCTGTGGACTTATGACCTTGCACCTAGGTTTGCAACAGAGCAGTGTATAGAAAGAGACTATTCGAAAGGCCGCGTTTTATTTTCTATTGACTGTACGCTCCTTTATGCATTATGGCTGATGCTGCTATACCCTCTGTAAGGTGTCTATAAACGGTCTGTTCTGATGCCTAAACGGTGCTAAAAATGATCTACGATTGGTGCATTAGGAATGGACTTTAGGTATATCTTCTCAAAACTTTTGGCTACTCGGAAGATATTCGAAGCTAAGAGTATATAACAAACTGCTTCTGTATAAGCAAGTGCTAAAACCGTCTTGGACATATGGAATACAACTTGTACGAAACCAAGCAATATGGCTATATTGCAAACATTCCAAAACAAAGCCCTACGAGCAATCGTGAATGCTCCATGGTATATAAGGAATAGTGATATTCACAGAGATTTAGGAATTGCTACTGTGAATGACGAAGTAATGAACTTTGCTAGCAAACTTCGTACTCGTCTTTATGCTCATTGCAATAATGAAATAATCCGTACTATGGACGTGACAAACATCGAGCGCCGACTACAAAGAACAAGACCATTCCATCTAGCGCCGTAAGGAAAAACCGCATTTAATGACGGTATTAGTAGGTGCCTTCGCTGGAAGGCTACCTACCTAACGAGATTAACACTACAGAAGCGTAAACTACTTGTTAAGGGAACTTAGTCGTAGTCATCAAACAATGAAGAAATGAGAGGATTGAAGCTGTACTACTATGAGCACGCGCGGCTCATAGTGCCTCTCTGAGGGGTGAGGTTTAGCCCGTAGGCATATACTGACTGACACTAATGACATTGACAGGTCAGCTATATGAATCGGGCATCACCAATGGTACGGACCTGTGGTATCTTTTGAAGATTCCTCACCTCCAGGCGCAACCAAAAAAAAAAAACAAAAAAAAAAAAAATAAAGGTATATCTTCTCCAAACTAACGTTTGTCTATCTACATACGAGATGAAGGGAGTCCCTATCCTGATCTCTAAATACTAAGACTGATCCTGGGTAAAAGACTTGTTAAGTTGAAGTATGACAAGTCAACGATATACAATGCTCTCTTAGTTTTCTAGCAGATTAAGGGCGTTTGTGGTAAAACATCCGGCCCATCATCAAAAATGTCTTCTTGAGCTATTCACATACATAAGATTTTTCATGCTCTAGATGAACTCTTGAGACTACGTCACCTTGACACTCACTTCCTTTGTATCGCACGACATATCATATCAATAACAATGGAAACTCGTCCATCTTGCAAACTTAATCTTGATTTTCGTTGTCAGTGTACTTATTTCACCCTTCTTGCAAAAGTAAGTATAATTGCAGTGGTAGATACATACATTACTGACTGCACACACTCGTATGTTGCAGGTCTTAACCAACTGCTTGGGGTATACCGGAACAGGTTACAACTTTGTCTTATTCAATATGACAGTATTCACAATCAACAAATCAAGATACGCCCACTTAGATGGCGATATGTCGCCGCCATTGTGTCGCCAATGTAATAGACCTCATCAGAGGAAGCAGGTAAGAAAATTTAAATTCAAAGGTATAACTATGTGAACTATAAAACCATCTTCAACAAAAGTCCATAAACATACAAAAGGTATGCACATTTTTCTGTGCTAAGGTCACACCTAATCCCAAGCTTTGTAAAATTTTAAATAATTTTCCGCAAAAATTTTTGTGAAAAAAGCCCTGGCCTCTCAATGGCCTTGAAGCAGATTAACTTCGATCAATAAAAAAATATAACCTCAACGAACAATGGATAAGTTTTCCAAACATCTGCCGATAATAATCGAAGGCTTTCGACTTTAACAATCTCAAATATCCGCTATTAAAAGAAACTACTGCGTAGATACTAAAATTAATTGCTGCTAAACCAATTAGATTGTACAAATTGACAGTGTCGCACATCCGTGTGTAATCCTAATAAACTTTTACCTTAAGTACCTACCCACCAAAAAAAAAAAAAAAAAAACATGACAATAAATACTTCAACATCATGTGCTAAAATAATCAATCCATAAACATAAACATAAACATATGCAAATTGTTATTACTACTACAATAGTCCCCCGCAATAAAGAAATAGTAAATTTTCCCCCAAAATGTATTTTATAGCATTTGCCATAAAAATCCGCACTCACCATCACCATCCATGAATACACCTCATTGTCTAAAATAAATCGCTAAATCTAATTTACATCTTTAAGTAACCATAAAGCGAAATAAAATCCATATATCAACACGGAACTGTAAAATATCTCACAAATCACTGTGAACTTACCAACCCAAACAACAGGCGAAATGTATCTATCCGAACGTTTTATTCTTAATTAATGCCTGTCTACTAAATTCCATCCAATCGATTCCGACTTCCCTCGATAGATACATATATCGATGAGAGACAATGACGACGGCGCTTGGCCTGAGATAAATCGAAATTGTCATCTGACATCGCTAAGTTTGGATGAGGATATTCGCGGAATGTGAATTTAATTAAAAAATTTATGCAAACGCATTAGCTGATAGTCAATGTATCTCAACGAATTATATTCGATAGAAAGTGAGTTCACTTTCATTAATGGAAAAGGAGAAAACACGTAACTCTAGGGAATTCTTCCATTCGTATCTGTATCTATAAGATGCGTATCTAATAACGAGACAATTTCCCATGCTACTCATTAGTCTATTGCATAATATGGCGACCACAGCCCCCAAGGGACTCTAAACCAACCCAAAACATGTTCATGTTGATAGTTTCTCTTATAACACGTATCTATCCATATCTGGATACGATTTGTATCTTTTATTTTTGGCTCAGCCGAATAAAAATTATGTCGACTGACCGTTTTGTGTGTTTTACGCGTTCCCGTTGTCCAATTATGTACATACCGGCACACGGCGGCGCGGCGTGGGATAGAAAGTACTTCGCACTTCGTGTCATAACAGGCGAGTTGGTCAGTTAGCCCGCATCTTGTCATGAAGGCGTGAACTAGATTCCTGTGACCGATCTCATCATGTTTTCTTTTATTGTAAGCTTCCAATCCGTTTAACCGAATCGTGTCAAATAAAATTAAACTCAAAACTTTGATTGATGGCCTTCGCAATTTTCGGGATTGCGCTGTTTATTTTTTTTTTTTGAAATTCTTTTTGTTTTTTTTTTGTATCTGACGCGTGATTCTTTTTGTGTCCGGTCTTTGGCTTCAAATTTAATTAGAATTGTTTCATTAGTAAGACGAAAAACATGTGGAAGCAGTAGTTGAAAAATGGGTTTACCACACAAAAATAAAAAAAAAAAAAAAGCTGTAAACTTGTTCCTTTGGTTCCAGAATTGGAATGGAAGTATGTCATGTGTACGAGGTTCAAAGAGCTCTAGAGTGGTAATTTTTTTTTTCTTTTTTTTTTGGCATCTGTTGTACTTTTGATGAAAGTATCTTTCTCACAGCTTTTGTTCAATTAATTGATTTGGTGTACTCATTCTTGTCTTTTCTTTTGTGGGACAGATGGTTCTTTCATATGTAATCATGTTTTTCGTAAAGTTTCCCCTGATGGTAATGTAATTTCCATAATTTACAAAGTGTTGGATGTGGAGCTGAATTTAACACGCGATTGACTGCTTAAGGCAACTCACACTCAAATATGTAAATAGCTTTAGTTTGGCCTTGAAGTTGACTTGGAAATGATCGATGATGTTCATCCCTATGTGCTAATGGACATAAGAATCTTATAAAGATAAATATTCTGACTAAGCTATGTTAAAGATTGATTGTAGAACTCTAAAGACTGATGCTATAGATGGTGAAATTCATTCAATCAATGTTGGTTCCATAGTTACCTCAAAAAGCTATGCGACACATTAATATTCAAGCGTGAGTCAGAAATGTTTCAAGAAGTGCCCTTAGATGGGCATTTGTGAAGATTCAGGCGCAAGGTAGCAGTGTAGATTTATTTTTAGATAGTTGACAGCAGAGTAGTTTCAAAAGTTGAAACTAACCTCATTTTGGACTCAACAATCAGTTAGACACCTGAATATGGACGAGAAAATCAATAAAGTTGGTAACTTAGACTCATAAGACCTCCAGAGCTCCAGGCTTCCAAAATATCAATCAATGTGGTGCCATAGTTAATGAAACCTATGACGAGATCTTACTATGGGCAGACAGAAATCACTACTATCGCAAAATCTTTATGAAACTATTAAATCTCAACACCTACCTGTAGATATACAGTGGACTGCTGAGACTACAGATTCAAAATTAATAGCTTTACTGACTACGCAGTGATAGTTATGTATGTTAGCTAAACTATTTGTAAAGTTATAGCATTGCAGTAATAGGACGAACAATCGAACAATGCTGGTAGATACTTAGACGTCACAGACTGGTTGCATGATGGCGGTAGTAAGAAAATTCAATCATTTATGATTAGCAAAGGGAAAGTATCTTGTTATAGTGATTCGTCTGACCAACTCTCTAACCAAAATTATGCCAAAAAAAGGCGGGCGTGTACGTTTAAAATGTTGGCAAGACACTTGAAATTAACAGGAGATAAATCTAAGTTTTCTGGATGCTGATAGTAACCTACGAACCATGATTTCAGGACAAGAATAGTGAAGCGTGAATAAAAAGATAGACCAACGGAACTCATTCACAAAAGGCATTTGATGACCAAACAAATAATTTAATTTTTTGGTTTTAAATAAACTCAAATACCTACTAATGAGTTGGATAGTCGTTAGCTATGTTTATGATAGTAAAGGGGTTTTCAATAAGGACGTAACAACTTTGTATTTAAACAAAATACAGAATAATTGAGATATCGATCTGAAATTTATTCTAGATGTAGTACACATACCAAATTTATGTAGAAATTCGATCTCGTTCATATGATTACCGTGAGCAGGTTTGCAGCGATCGATTCTTTGGATTCAATTTTCTACCATTCGTCCACAGATATCGGCCGGAACGTTGGCAATTTCGCGTTCGATGTTCTTCTTAAGCTCCTTTCCAACGACTTAATGTAACCCCATAGAAACGGTGTTAAATCGCATGAGCGAGGTGCCTCTTCGACCGGACCATTTCCCGCGATTAGACGATTACCGAACTTCCCTTTCAATAGATCAATTGTTTAACCAGCTGTGTAGCATGTGGCACAATCTTCTTGAAACCACACATCACTGATGTCAAGTCCATCCAATTCTGGCCAAAAATAATCTTCCAACATGGCGCGATAGCAAACTGGTCCAAAAATGAGCTTCATCGCTGAAAACGATTTTTCAATGAAATGGGGATTTTCTTTAACATTTTGCAGAGCCCAATCGGAGAAGTTTCGGAGCTTCAAATGATCAAAAGGCTTGAGTTCTTAAGTTAATTTGATCTTGCAAGGGTGTATTTCACGCAAAATTTGCCGCAATGTGAACTGAGAGATTCCCAATTCCTATGAACGGGGCGTGAAGTCGATTGAATTGGCTGATTTTTAACTGAAGCACGTAGGGCTGCTATATTTTCGGTACTTCGACCGGTTCGTTGAAATACGTTGACTCAAATTTATGCATTATAGCATATATATACATATTATTACGACCTAAAATTGGAGTAAATGGCCTTAAAGTTGTGATCATCGACTCAGAATATCCAAAAAGTGCTCGTTCATGAACTTCACCGTGATAAAAATGTAAACCTTGACTGACGTTTTGACATCGACAGATCATAAAAGAAATTTAAGGCTACTTTGGATTAAAATGCAAAATTATCGAAAACTTTTTGAAAAACCATTTACTTCGAACATGAGCTGACCATTTGTTGACTATCTTTGGATTTTGACTACGAATGTTGATTAGAATTTGAAACGATCTTAGAATTCCAGATTCACCACACCCTGGCAAGATTATGATTTAAAATGGGCCTATGGCTGAAAGAGGTGAATTGGGTCTCTCAACTCCAATAACACACCGGGGCTTTACTATTCCGAAAATATAGCCAGAAGTACATATTTCCGAGTACCTGTGGATTCGATTGGTAGCATCAAACGTAATCAAAGAGCTGACACCTTTTAATCGCCAGATATTGATATCACATTTTTATAAGGTTAAGGATAAGCTTAAAACATTGCAGGTATGTCAACGACATAATTATGTCTAAAGAAGGAAAAAGTTACACGATTAAGCCCTAAGCTGCTGTTCTGACTGAACTGCCCCAAACACCTTTTGCATATAGGTATGGGAAAGTAAAGTTTTTCAGAGGAATGACATTAGGGGATCATCAAGTGCGGTGACTAGCAACCAATTTGTGTTTGTCATCTCAGGGGTATCGTAGATACATAGGTAGATTTTGTAAAAGCATTAGACATTTATTTTTCCGTCGAAAGATCAGACCCCCGTAAACTGCTGTAGTGTTGGCAATCCGTTCGAAATATTACAATCCAAATCAATATGAAATAGATACAAAAACATATAAATATTTGGCGGGGTAGGTCTATGGAACCCAGGGCTTAGCTTCTCACAACCATTCGTGTTGTGAGTGTTATATTCTTTACACGAACGGAAGGGATCTACATAACTACTTTTTTTCATGCCGTGTCCGAAGGGCAATTTTTTTATATGCAAAACTTTTTCATGAAAGTTATACTCTCGGATGTTCATCAGACGCTCGTGAAAGGTAGGGCCGTGAAAGAAATTTTAGGTGTTATCTAGGGATCGAACTTCGAACCCCTCGATGGGTAGTCCAATGCACAAACCACTTGAGCCACAGTGCCCACAAATGAGGTAGATCGTACTTTATAAAGTGAGCGTGGTTATACTTTGAATTTTTTAAAAATTCATATAGACTTGTATTGCGTATGGTAGTCAGAAGCCAATATGGACACCCAGCTCTGCAAGATATCTTCCTGGTCTCATTATTGAGTTAGCAGGCCGAACTTATTGTTGGATAATGCACAGCCGGAAGCAATGAAGGCAAAACTTGTCCAAGTAAAACGCTTTGCAGTGCTATTTGTTCATTTGCAGTGATTTGCGGTGATTATATAAGACTGTGGTAGTAACTACCAGGTTTTTATCAGCCCAAGATACGTCAAGAGTATCGCTAGATACCGGCAAATAACCCTAATTACTTAGGATACGGTGGGCCATCTGCTGGCTTCTTTTTGAATCACAAATTATTTTGACACTGACGTTTTATGTGCACAAAAAATTGACAGAAAATCAGTATTCGCGGTACGAAATGAATCGATTTATGCTTGAACAGCGTTAAAAAATGTTACAAAGTTATTTCCAAAGTGGATGCTGTGTTGCCAAAAAAGTACGAATTTTGTAAAGAAATTTCTGTCGAAATAATGTACCAACTGCAATATTCCACCGGGCTACGTGCAAAAACGATTCAGGCACTCAAGAACAATATTCGTAAAGCTATTCGTTAATTAGGGGCCGAAAACATTGAAATTGTATTGAAAAATTGGGTTGACAGGATGGGTTACTGCCAAGCCAGCCGAAGCTGTAATTTTAAAGAAATAATACTCCATAATCAGAAAGTTTACTCTTTTTAATAAAGCAACAATCGTTGAAAAATATTAAGCTGCGTTTTTTCATATCCTTTTTAAAAAGAAATCCACAGATAACCCACCTATGTATGTGAAATTTTGGCTCAAAAAACCAAAACAATGATGATATTTAGGGACGGACAGACATGACTCAATGGCCTCGACTAGTAATAATGATCACAAGTATGTACATATATTGGGGTTAGGATAGTGGCTGATGGTGCTGTTTACCATTCTTCCAAGAACTCAGATGTGTTACTAGGGTTTATAAGTCTCAAGATCTCTAAACTTTAGCAACTACTATATGGCTTCTGTTTAAGCTTCTGTAAAGTTCTTCAAAATCAAATCATCTAAAGTGGACTTTGATCTCCAGAGGTGGCTACCGACAGTGGACCTAAATACCTCGTTAAAATGCTTCAAATCTGTTTAATTTCATATTAAATCCTACATTATGCAAAAGGAAAAAAAAACAAGGACATTCGCAAACTAAACTCACATACGAGTGCATTTCACATTGTGTCATCAGAAATTTTTCTGTTGGCATGCAAGCATCTAGACGATGCCATAGATGAAATGTCATCCAACAAGAGGTGTCAATTTAAAATTAGCGCGATTGTTGAACTGTCAACAACCAACTATCATTGCGTAGACTTTTGATAAGTAAAAACGAGGAGGTTTTTTAGGATGGATTAGATTTGTTTTGCATAACAATAAATACCTTTTGGAGAACCAATTATATTAGATGAAATAGGATCACACTATGAGGAGAGGTGGCATCTTACTTAATGAAATTGTTCATTCAAATTTCTATCACTACCCAACGAACATATGAATACCTTGCACAACAGTTGTAGTAACTTTCGAACCTTAAGGCATCACTTTTTCATTTAAAATCGAAATTAAAATCGAAAAATCGAAATCATCACTAAGTATAGGTATTGCTCATAATGAACCGGAAGGTCCATAACTATACATTAGTATTTAGCTAATAGCTAATGAGGATTTAACCAAAATAGTAACAGCAAATAGGTGAATGCTCAAGGCAGTAAAAAAAAAAAAACCAAATAAGATGTTAGTTTTGGTTGACTTTCACTAAGAAGTCTTAATTTTCTTATATGCCCTCGATGTACACAGCACCATATAAGTATGTATAATACTCAAATTGTAAAGGCTTCAGGGATTGAAGCAAAATGACATTCAGTTGCCAATTGCTTGGGCTTGTGCAATATCAAAATAGATGGTCAAACTTTATCTGCGGAGTCGTAAATTGGTTTACCTGTTTCCTGGGGTAAAATGCTACGAGGTCTAATTGTTGACTGCTATAGGGCTCGTATTTAACCTTTTGCTCCCTTTTTATGGAAGAGGGCAATGCTCTCATGACTTAAAAAAAGACTTACAACAGTTTCCCGAAAAAATTAATCTACATAAGGTAGAGAAGTGGATTAAAAGAACAGCTTACAGACAAACAATTAAAAAATCCATCTATTACCATCCGCCTCAAAGGCCGTTGTCCCCAAAAGGGCGTCTGTCTCAATCGAAACACCTGACACTGTCTACGCCCTTTTTTTTTTATTCAAACTATTATCAAATCAATTTGTCATACAGCAGCAAACATTAACAGGAATAGAAAAAAAAAAAAAACTCGAATAAAAATTATGAATTGAATATCTAATCATGTCTAATCCAATGGATATTCATTATGTCCAACTGCCTTAGCGGCTCTTGGCGAGATGCGTGCTTATCACAGATGACCCCAACAATAGAAAGCCCCTTAATGAAGTGAAAAACGTGTAAAATTCAAATTTTTTATTTTCATGTTCTTTCCTCGGCTGATGGACAGACATAGACATGCCACCACCACTGGTTGGGTGCTTCTGTGCGGCAGATAGTTAGAACTCGTTCCCCCTTGTGGTAATTACTTTGAGACGGGAATGATGAGAATGACGACGCTTTTACAAGAACACTTCAAGGGGGTACTTGATTTGAAATGGTCTTGCATGTAATTTACGAAGTACATCACC
The DNA here is from genome assembly GCA_905220385.1 of Xylota sylvarum. NCBI lineage: Eukaryota > Metazoa > Arthropoda > Insecta > Diptera > Syrphidae > Xylota > Xylota sylvarum. Next base: position 32,229,198 of record LR999958.1, on the reverse strand, counting down.
ATTTAACGGTGTGTATCTATCCGTCCAAATTGAGATGTCTTTGGGGTTTTTTCCCCGCAACAACCATGTAACACATCATTATGTTCTTCTCGTACCTTTTTTGGAAAACTAGAATTGAGTTTCTTTTAGACAAAGACAAAACCCTCAAAGCCTACATACATATACGTATAAGTTGAAGATGAATGCTGCTACAGTAACAAAAGCGGACGTCATTTAGCCCACGCGTGTGTCTTTACAAAACGTCAGAATATTTTCAATCAGCCCAACGATCACTATATTCTTCGTCTCTCTCTCTTTCGATCTCGTTGGGTATACATACTGTCGATATACTCGTAGCGAGTCGAGTTGAGTCGAAAGTCGAGATCGATGGCGTAATTACACATGATGTCTGTCATAAAGTCTTTATGACGTTATGGCTTAGTTTCCCAACTCTACTAGTCAGTCAGATGTCAACCTGACAGTTGAAACAATTTTCCGGAGATTAACTTGTTTTTTCGTTTTCTTTTTTTTTTTTTTTTTATGGCGAGAAGGAAAGACCCTAAAACGAGTCGTAAACCAGGCTTACATGTGTGTTTTCCTTCTGATCTCATCGCGGACACGTTATATTAGATTTTGTAACGAGATGACAATTTTCCATGCCGCCTCCGCAGTATATACAGCTCTCTTGGTTTAATTACGGTTTCAACATGAATTTCAGTTTGTCTTGAGAGTACGGGAACATTTAAAATTCATTTAATTGTTACTATAGCCTTGTAACATACCTGGTTGGTATGCTATAAGTTTATTTGTGGTGTAAATGTGTTTTGATGGCGGACAGGCGACAAAAAGGCGCGGTGGGTAATTGACTTTTTTAATTTTTAATTTACCTAATATGGCCAACAATTAAGCTGGCAACGCAGGTTTACAAGCACACGATCATAAAATTTAAATTGCACTTCATATACATACATAGCACATATGTAGGAACGTCAATTGGAAGTGACATAAACAACAGTTAATTGCATATAGTATGGCATGTGGGGTGGAATAGCTTTACGACCAGACAAATATTTATTTTAACTGATTTATTAGCAATATATTTAGCAGTTGTTTTTCTTAGTGGAAATAGATATAGTCTAAGTGGGTTAGAAGGCATTTCAAATGTGTAGGCACTATCAGCGAGGCGATCAATCAGTCTTAACCATACCTGTCTGTGGTGTGTCTATGGTGTTATCGTAACAAGGTCGTAATCTTAGAAAACATTTCCTCTTGAAATGTCAGTGGAACTGTAGCCCACAATGTCAAAGCAACATATTTATCTTTAAGTGCCTCCGGGTCATTTATTTAATTTTATTTATGTTTTTTAAGCTCGACTTAGACTTTTCTACGAAGCAGAGGACAAGTTTATAGACAATTATATAGTTTAAAGAAAATAGCTACGGGAAAAAAGTATCTATGATAGTTAAACTAAGCTTAAGGAAAAAGAATTGATACGCATGTACGTATTATGTACATGCCAGATTGTATAAATCAAAAATTATGGCAGAATTATGGCTTACGGAATCCTCGCAACTGACTTTTAGAAATTTGGGAAACGCAAGCATCCTAAACGATCATTACATTATTCCTAGTAAGTCAGACTATATTGTCCCCTATTTGGACTTTACCATCATGTAGGTGGGTGACTGCTTCAGTTAGTGAACAAAACAATTAGTCCAATACTTAATCCATGATAGGACCGGCACTCCTGAACCATTAGTTGGCATGTTTCCTACTTCGCTGAGGTTGGTGAAAGATACTTTTACCAGGGTTGAGTATCTGGTTTTGTTGAGGCTTGAGCATTCGCAGAGAAAACTCTGTGTTGCTTACAGCCTCTGCATAGGTCTTGGGCCATTGGGCCCAAGTATGAGGAAAGTGTGATTTTGGATATGAGAAGACTGATAGGCATTAGGACCGAGTGATGTGCTATTAGGTCATTTGATTCCGATCCTTTTCTCGCTACCTCATGGGTCATTTCATTCCTGTGGAGACCCATATGTCCCAGAATTCAGCAGAGCGTGATGCTGTGGCTCGAGCCAAGGGATTTGAGTTCCTCTTTACATCTCTTGACCAGTTTTGAATTGGTTGTAATGGAGGAGGGGTTAATGACCCACCATTTGTCCAGAGATTGAGGCTGAAGTCCATGTTGGAAGGCGTGTTGACGTTTGACCACTTGGTGATGGTGCTGTGTCCGTTTTGGATGCTTTCAACATATAGGTTTGTGGGAATCGTAGGGCACTTTTGTCGCTTTTTTTTTGAAGAGGTCTAGTGGGGCAAACCCAAGGATGGCTTCAAGGCCGGGGTTAGGTGTTGTCCTAATAGCGCTGGTGGTACCCAAATACACTAGACGTTGGATCCTTGTGAGTGTGTTCAGGTTTGTCACTTTTTTTAAATGAGTCTGTCATAGAGGTATACACAGATGGGATCCAAGAGAGTGTTGGTATAGGTCAGGAAGTCTATTCCAGGACACCAGATATTTGCATCACCACACGATTGCCGGACAACTGTAGTATATTTCAAACAGAAGTCACAGCAATCCGAAAAACAGCGGCCTGACTTCAGATTTGACGCCCCCAGGGGGGCACTTTATTAAGCTTAGTACAAGCCCAAAAAAACTTAAACAAACTGAACTTACAAACTAGAGCCTTATAAACTAAAAAAAAAATCTAAGGAGAGAAGAGGAGAGGAAAAGAGCGATAGACATGTTTAGGCGGAATTGGTGCGATGCTTTAGATTGTTACGGAGGGTGCTTCTAGTGGAGTGGAAGTCAAAGGTGTTTCCTCTATTGTTGGCTAGGCGCAACATTCTGGATATTGGTGCATTATAACCATAATTGGTACGATGAGAAGTGACACGGAAGAGGGGAATGGATCTTAGGTTACGGGGATTTGTGTTAAATGAGATCAGTTCGAGGAGCTTGGGGCAATCGATGTGCCCAGTAAGTAGCTGATGAAGGAAGAGTACATCGGCAATTTCGCGACGATTTTTGAGAGACTGTAGATTGATCAATTTTAAACGATCAGAGTAGGGAGGTAAATTGTATCTATCAACCCAAGGAAGTCCGCGTAGGGCGAAACGAATAAATCTGCGCTGGACGGCTTCAATACGTCGGGTGTGGGCATCGTAGTGAGGCGACCAAACTGGGCTAGCATATTCGAGGATAGGTCTGACGAAGGTTACATAAAGTGATTTAGTGACATAGGGGTCTGAAAATTCTTTGGACCAACGTTTTACAAAGCCAAGAGCAGAATTGGCTCTGCTTATTATGTTGTCAATATGAGAACGGAAGTTGAGTTCCCTATCACAGATGACACCTAAATCACGCAGAGATGAGACTGATGGAACAATCTCGTCGCAGAGTAAGTAGATCCTAAGGGGCGGAGGAAGGCGTTTACGGGAGTAGGTTATGGATTGACACTTGCTAACATTAAGTTCGAGATAATTCTTCTGACACCAGACTGAGAATCTATTTAGGTCATCTTGAAGCGGGCGAGAATCTGTGGGAGACGATATGTATCTAAAGATTTTCATGTCATCGGCATAGACGGAGAGGTAGGAGTTTTTGATAATGCAGTTGACATCGTTGGTGGTTAGAACGAAAATTAAAGGACCAAGGTGACTGCCTTGTGGAACCCCAGATGTGGCAAAAATGGGGTCAGAGACAGAAGATCTAAATATTACCCCGTACTGACGACCTTCCAAGTAAGATTTGATCCATTTAATAAAACCAGGTTGAAAACCAAGAGCTTTTAACTTAAGGATAATAATTTGGTGCGATATCTTATCAAAGGCCTTACTGAAATCAGTAGCGATTACATCAATTTCGCAGCCTTCTTCAAATGCATATAGTGCCTGAGAAATAAATTCTGTTAGGTTGGTGGTTGTAGATCTGCCTTTGAGGAATCCGTGTTGGTTAACAGAAACTAAGGATTTAGAGTGAAAAAACATTGAGTCGTACACTATGCTTTCGAAGAGTTTAGGTATACACGATAGTTTGGCAATGGGACGATAGTTGGGTATTTCATTTTTTGGACCTTTCTTGTGAATGGGGATGATATATGAGTGCTTCCAAAGTAGAGGAAAAGAACCTTGGGAAATCGACATGAGAAAAAGTGAAGTTAGGGGTTGAGATAAATGTGAAACGCATCGTTTTAAAACAATTGCGGGCAACCCATCAGGGCCGGCTGAGTAGTCATCCTTAAGTTTGATAATCTTCTCTGTCACAATTTGAGCGGTGATGTTAACCGACATAAATGACGTTTGAGCGCATTTGTCCATATAAGAAAAGTAATCATAGTCAAGTTTAAGGATACCAGCAGTAAACGACTGGCTAAAAAAGTGGGCGAATAGGTTTGCAATAATTTTAGGGTCTGTCGATGTGGTATTGGCGAGTTTAAGGGTAGATGGGTAACTATCGGATTTACGTTTGGCATTTATGAAATGATAAAAACGCTTAGGGTCGGTAATTAAACTGGACTGCATGCGGTTGAGGTAATCTTGGTAAAGAGCTTCGCAGAGTTCAGCGAAATGTGTATGTGTATGCTGATAAACGGAGTAGTCATAGCCAGAACGAGATTTCATGTATGCTCTCCAGAGCTTGTTTCTTTTGTTACGGAGTGAGCGTAAATGTTTATTATACCAAGGTGGGGATGAAGAACAATTTTTTTGAAGGGAATAAGGGACAGTTTGCAAAAGGCAATCGAATATTATGGAATAGAAAGATGCTACAGCAGTATCCACAGCAACGTGTGCGGGGTTCAAATTAGCGATACTGAGCAGGTAGTTAAGTTTGGCGAAGTCAGCTTTCCGGTAGTTAAAGCTGTATGAGGACTGAGAGTGAATATTAGAATTAAAGTTACCGTAGGAAAAAGAAAGAAAGAGGGGTGGATGGTAGCGGTCAAGGGTAGAAAGAAGATGATTACTTACTGTAACAATACAATTATTAGCTTCAGATGCGAATATAAGGTCAAGTTGTCTGCCGAGGCAATTAGTAATACCACTGACTTGATGGAGGCCAGAGTTGGAGAGACAATCTGTGAAGAGCACTTCTTTGTCTGAGGTTGCATTTGAAGTGACAAAATAAGACTCATCCTCAGACTGAACCCATTTCAGATGGGGAAGGTTAAAATCCCCTAAGATTATGACATCATCACTGGGTTCAATAACATCAAGGAGAGAGTCTATAGCATCTATAGCAAGTTGGTAACCTTGAATTGGTTGGGAGGGACGAATGTAACAGCAAAATAAGTACAGAATTTGATTAAGGATGGTCATTTTAACGCAAATAAATTCAAAATTAGCAGAATGTGACTTTTTATAGAGTGCTGAGTCGTAACGGGTGTGTATAGCCAGGAGAACTCCGCGACCAGAAGAATCATCATCTTTCTCAAGGCCGTCATCGCGAAAGATATTAAAATCAGAGGTAAATAGCTCGTTACTGTGAAAGACAGGGGAGAGGTTTGTTTCAGTAAGCGCGAAGACATCGTACGGGAGCTTTTGAGAATTAAGGAACACGGTAGAGGTTTTGGTGCGCAAACCGCGTACATTCTGGTAATAAATAGATAGGTGTTTAACAGGGCTTTTGTTCGCGTCAGTAAGGCGTGGCGTTGTGCATGTTGGAAGGTTAGGAACGAAAGTAATTTTTATAGTTAGCACGAGTTCTTTGTAGATGGTTAATGCGCTTCGATTCAACATGGGAGGCAAAAGTAGTCAGATCATTAGCTACGTTACTGGGCGGAATATCGAAACTTTCATGGTAGCGGACGAAAATCTGTTTCAGTTCGGCAGGGTCAGTTGGGAGGCCTTCTTGGTGAAGCGAAACCATGACGTTGGTTTTAGTGACCCCGTCGATACAGATGGTGTCGGCTTTATCATGTAAGTAGGCTAGATATAGGCGTACGTTATCATAGATCTTGCGATCTCGCAAGCGTGAAAGGACATATCGACCATCATCGCCAGAATCAGTAAGCTATTTTGTAAGTCTGGCAGAAGGTGGGAGCAATGGATCTAAAAAAGAGGCAGGCGCTGCAACCGAATTTGAAGAACTAGTAAGCGGAGATGGTGGGGGGGGAGTAGAAATGGAAGATAACGAAGATTCAGTTGAGGCAGGATTGAGAGTATGTGAGTGAATGAAATTCGGGTATTTGCCAAGGGGAGGAGTGTTATTGGAAGTCTGAGCACGATATTGTGGAGAACCGGAAACACCAGGTATATTAAAGGACACACGTTTCTGATGTGGGATTGTAGGATAATGAGTGTTTTTAGAAGGAAACGGAGCATGTGGAGGAGGAGTTGAGTTAATGAACTGTGGAGAGAAAAAAGGAAAAACCCCTGATTTGAAGCTCCAGTTAAGATCCGAGGTGGGCATAGATTTAGAGGAGTTCTTATACCTAGAATTAGACTTAGAGTTAGGAATTGTATTAGAGTTATGCTTAGAGCTAGGTTTTATATTAACATAAGACTTAGGGCTAGGTTTATTATAAAGCTTTGACTTATTAAATTTAGAATTGGCTTCTTTGGGGATCCATTTATTTATCTTCACTTTGCCTACTTTGAGATCAACATTCGGCGCATTCGGAAAAAGCCATGCGTATTTGGTCGGAATGTTAATTTTGAAGTTGACTTTGAATTAACTCAATAGATAGTGCTATTGTTTTCTTTATAAAAAGGACGAGTTAGCTCAAGAGGATCTAGGCCGTAACTTCCCTGACAATATGGGGGATAGGTAGCACCTGTTATAATCGATAAATTTCTAATGGGAAACCGCAGCCATAAGAATGCCAAAAAATAGGTGGAATACTGTCTGTAGATGCCTTGCTTCTAAACAAGAAGAACTGGATTGTCACAAAACCAGAAGACTTACCTTCGTTAGCAGGAGAAATTCAAGAAATATAAGTGGAGCTCGTACGCGACATTATCTGGTATGCAAACATGCTAGTAATCTTGATGCTCTCTTCAAAAATTTCTATAGAGACTGTAGAGAACATGGAAGAGGAAGAAACCATGACACACCAACCATATTGTACCTGTCCTACCCTATCGACTTTGAGAAGAAAAAGCCTTGGCGAATACTTCTTAGTCAAGTATGTTAGTGAAGATGTTAGTGATCTAGCCAGACTCGACTCAAGCTAAATAAAAAGCTGTGTCTCTTTATCTCAATAATTCCTGGGACATTTAACTTTGCTTTGTGCTACATGTCACCATTATCACATCAGTGTTAATGACATTCTTTAGAACTTTTTGGCAGGATAAAGATATGTATCTAGTGTAGCTTGAGTCTATAGTTGTCTATTGAACTCAGAAAAATTTCACTGGAAGATGTCACAGTGTAGTAAGATATCTCGCACCAGTAGGATGTGGGAATATTGGGTAAGATATTCTGTAGGGATATAACCAAACTTTCAATTGGGCAGAGGTACCAAATGAATTTTAATCAAGGATTAATGGGAAATACTGACATTATTTCTTGCTTATGTAGTGATGCATATCACACTTATCCCTGACTAAAAGTTGTCTTCCTCCCTTAGGAGAAGGGGTGAAACGTATACATGGAGACGTATATAAGAGACCTGCCTTTGAAATGGCATTCAGATTCGTCACCTTTTTTATGACAATAAATAGCTTATGAAAATAAATAAATAATTGCAGTATAAGCTTCTATTTACGACCTTGACCTGAGTCAATTGAAGGCTTCACATTTAAGTACCTACGTACCGTTCACCTTCACTCATCTGAAATCTCGTTAAATAGTTCTAGTTTAAATCTACTCGTATCTAGATAATTACTAAAACACTTGTGTGCATCTGTAAGTAGTTTATTGCATTGTCTCCGCCCACAGCTGCTTTTTTTTTATTAATTGACTAACCTCCCCCTTAACGACTTGTTAAAGTTAAAGTAATAAATTTTATGACGAATCGAGCATAGTTTTCACCTAACCAATAAAAACGGTTAAGCCCATGTTTTGCAAGCCCATGTTTTGTAAGCTCAACTTTTAAGAACCATAAAAATAAATTATCTACATAACTGCTGCTCTTCGAGAAAAAAGTCGGCATTTATAGAAATTTATTGAATGAAACCCGTCAACAACATCTGTGTCCAGTGCAATCATCTCTGGACTTAGAAGGCTCCAGCTTAGGTGCAATTAAATGGAATCCGATCGAGTTATACTTAACCGCGCCGCGGTCATTAACTGCTCACCACACCGACATAAGAAAAATCACAATTTGCTATGATTTATGAAGGCCTGGCAAATTACTTTACACACTCAGCACTCAGCACCAAATAACATGCGCTGCACATGCCCATTAAAAGTTTTTCATCTAAACAACAAAAAGTTTCAACTGAAGTTGGGAGATGCCTTATGCTTATGCCTGATGCCTAATATACCTGATGATGGTGCGTTTGCCAATACGCGACGACCATATGTCGCTGTGTCGCCTTATTGAGGCCCCCAAAGAGCCTCATAATTTTATCTTTCCACTTAAGTGGCGAAAAAAAAAAAAAAATTCAAATAAATCTCCAAGTGAAGTATCTTGTTGCATAAGGTAGATACTTTTTTTTTCTCTCGTTTTGCTTTTTGTGCAAATCGAAGTCGCTAAGTAGGTCAGACAAGGCCGCAGAGTTGAACAGATAATTTAATTTTTGCGTATTTCGTTTTGCTTCTCGGTTTGTGTGCTTCCATTCCGAGCCATTTGGCTGTCGTTTGTCCAAGGGGATACGTGTATAAAGCCATACAAAGTATCTGTGCAGATCGATCATGATGAATGGACCGAGGAATGCGGTAATTATTTGGCAGATTTAAAATTAAAGCAAAAAACATGAGGGAACCTTAGCAAAACAGAAAGAGGAATGAGCCGAAGTAATTTTTGAAAGGGTGACATGTGCGATGTGATGAGAGTTTTTTTTTGCTTTTTGCATCTGCGTGTTGTATAGCGAGACGAAAGATGATAATTAAATTGTTGAAAGGAAATTTTTTTTTTTCATCTTCTCATGTTGTTTTTTCACTGGTCTTCGTTTTTGCTTTGGTTTTTGTTATATCCGACAGCAAATTGCATAATTGGTGTCGCTTTTGTGGGCATTCCGCTTTTGGGTCCTTTCACTGGCATAGCTTTCTCCATGTATTTGGGCGCAGAGTGGTTGTCTTTTTTGGAAGGAAAGTGGTAGAAGCATACTCATACTAGATATCGGAGTTTATTTCTATACGAAACCCAATCTCTATTCAAACTAAAAATCCCACGGTTCTATTTTTAACCTGAAACTGAAACCGTTTAGTGATAAATTTAGTTGTCGCCTTCGTACAGGTTTCGTGACAAACCGTTGACACTTGACTATTTATTCCGAAAGTAGTCACCAAGAGGTCTGTTTGTTCTCATAACAAAATCCTACACGAGTCTGGCAAGTTGCACAAATATGTGACTTGACTTGTTTGCTTGCGATTTATCAAGTGCTTACATTCGCTTTTATCTGTCAACTTCAAACGGTGCATAGGATTCCGTCAAATCGTTGAAGAATTGCATAGAATTGTGGATGGTGTGGCGCTTGCTACTTTGCTTTTGAAGATTATTGTGAAAAAGTACTTTAACGTCTAGTCAAAGATGATATATGGGTATGCCACTGTATCTACAGCTATTTTTAACTAAAAATTGTTTAATTGAACAAGTTGGAGCTTCTTCTGAGGTCGTCAAGGAGAACATCCCACTGATATCTTTTAGACCGGGCTGGATAGATACGGAGAAAATAAAGGATCTTCTTCATCAGTTCTTCAGTCTGGGAATTGGATTGGTCCAGTCGATTTTTCACTGTTCATTGTCATTGCTGAACGTATCTAGCTAACACTTGTCAAAAATGAGACAAATCAATTTTTTGTTTCGAAATGTTCAAAATACTCATTTCATCCTTTCAAGAACGCAGCAGCTATGCAGTACATAAAAGGACCTTTATGGCGCCGTTTTAAGTCTTATAAATAGCGTCACTATCCCTTAAAACAAGATGGCAACAGCAACGATCAGCAAGACTAAGGTTTGAATGCGACGTCTACTAGCTCAAGACGATGATTTTTAAACAGCATGTGCTAGATCGAGTGCTCCAGGCCTAGAAACAAACTATTCGGTAGATTATAGTCAATTTCTTCAATAAACTGTTGAGGAACCCACCACATAAGATATCCACGGCAGGATGAGCCACTCAACTTGACTTTGATTCAGTTCTTGCAGCGTGTTTTGGCAAATGGCCTGAACATTTTTTTCAACAATATTCAATATTGCAAAATAGAGACTTCAAAGAATGCTATCTATTGTTAACCTCCATCAGCACCTTTCATCTTGCTTCCAACCTGAGTGTGGCAGTCGGGATATTTACGACATTGTCCTGAGCTGAGGGCTTGCTTCTTCGTCAGGCTTCTCGTTCGCTGGTATGCTTTCATGATTAGGGACCCAACAGAATCGTATTTCTTCTAAACTCTTCTCGAAGGCCTTTCAGAATTCTCGGGCAGATATAGTTTTTATTACTGCCTGCCTGTCAAAGGAAAATCTATCGCAATCTCATGGGCGGCTTATAGTAACTGCAGCGACACCTGCTTCGAAAATACTACTGCTGCCTGCAAGTCTGACTGATTTCCAGTGACTGTACCGTTTGTATACACGACTATGGCTATCAATCTGACTGAATATCAAGGCTTTAAAGCTGTTAATTTTTGTATTAGAAGGTTGAGAGCAAGTTGAGAGCATCTACCAGCCTCTACAGTGCTGTCAAAGGTTACATATAATGCTGGCTAAGTAATCAATAGAATGACTTTTAGTAAAAAAAACAAAAAGAAATAAAGACAAAGCGGAGTCTCCTGTGTCAAGATAAGCAAATTTCATCCATCTGAGGAGTTGCAAAACATTTAGATAAACATAGGTACATGCACTCTATCTTCAAAACTGCTTAGGAAGACAGTTGCTCTAAAAGGAAAAGGAATTGAACCTTTTAACAATACTTTTTATCCTGATCAGAATGAAATCAACTTTTTTCCTGTTCCACAGGCAACAAATTACTCAGTGACTATATTAATGGACGTTTCAAATGATAGAATAACATAATCGTTTGGTAGTCATGCCGAAATGGCCCTATTAAACTATAATTGATTACCTTTGGATATTTTGATCAAGTTCGGTTTTAAGATAATGTATGTATGTAACCAGCTTCCATATTACTATTAAAAAAATACAATCGTGAGGTCTTACAGCACCTTTTAAAATACATAGACGATCCGAAAACTTCAGAAATCACATTACAGGTATGGTAACTAATTTTACAAGCCTTAAGCAAGCCATTTTGGATTGTGATTGGAAAGCACTTCAGGAGCTCAGTTCCTTCTAAGCTTCTTTATAAACACAAATCTAGAAATTTTAAATATGGACAACGAACCTGCATTTATTGACTCAATCAAGAGTTGTTAGGCCCTACCATCACTTTTTGCTGACTCAATTTGTAATTGGCATATTTCAGAGGAACCTCCAACACCTGACCTTCTGGTCCTATGAGACTAGATCACTTTGAACAAAAAATACACCAACTGGAGCCTGCATTCAATCAATCATGTTCACATAGAGGTACTCCTTAAAAGTTTGAGGTAGGAGTCACAACCTTAGACTCACAATTTAATGATCTACAAACCTGAATCTCTAGAAACAAAGCTCTCAATAAAGTCAACTGTTAGGAACTCAAATCAGATTCAAAAAACGTTCTTCAAAGCCCGCAGTAATAGAGTGGGTCTTCTATAAAAAGAAAAACTGAAGGCAACTACACAAAAGATTACAGTGCAACACATTTATCTGAATTTCAATTTACTTATCCATTCAAACCTACTATCTATGATTTTCTCCGGAATACTCCTAATAGATATATCAGGAGCTTCTAAAGAAATATAGTCCGTACCAATTTAATGACCCATACAAAGAATCCAATGAGGACAGGATCTATATGCTCTGATACGACTCCTGATTCAGTTTGTAATGTAATTTTCAAAACTAACCTCAGATAACAAATCTTTCAGATGAAAATATTTCCAATAAGAGATGGAAAGAAATTTTAGAACTATTCAATGGTAAAGGAAAGACCTTGCTCTTAGCGCTTCCAAATACTATAGGATCATCCAACAAGAGGTGTCATTTTAAGTTAATAGAAAAACGCAACATTTTTACGAAAAGTGATGATATTTTTATTTAAATTTAAAGTACAAACTCTGAGGTTAGTAATGAAATACAATAACTGCCACATGTTTGCCTAGAAATAGCCATTCTTCCAAAGTTTTCATCACGTTTTCGCATAATCACGAATAACATCTCTGATATATTCCTTTAGTGCATGAATCATTTATGAAGCATTGGCATAGACTTATAAATGTCAAATGGTGTTAAATCGCACGATCTCGGCGGCCAACTGAAGTCTTCATTTTGAAAAATCAGACGTCCAGGAAATTTCTCACGTAATAGGGTCATTGTTTTACCAGGTGTGTGGCACGTGGCACCGCTCCTTCCTGCTCATGTTCTTGTAGTGAATTTTCACTATTTTAATACATGCGAGTGTGTATCGATTTATATTTGATAACTTACTAGTTTTTACTTATCAAAAGTCATCGCAATGATAGTTGAATGTGGATAGTTCAGCATTTTCTAAAGTGCCATCTCTTATTGGATGATCACGATGATCCTTTCTTTAAAAAAAATTGGCATGAATCAGTCGAACATATTATGAGTGCAAGTCCTGCCACTGGACCTCAACCGACTTGGGGTGCGCAACTGAAGGCAATTAGCTAAGGACCGGGCTGACTGGAGAGGCTTATTGGTTGAGGCACAAGTTCACCCCGAACTATAGCGCCACCTAAGTAAGTATGTAAGTAAGTCCTGCCATTGTCATGTCAAAATAAAACCACCTTATCTAATAAAGTTTCCACGTCATCCCTTGGTTTCACTATAGATCCTTATTTTTTCCTTACCTCCCTATTCAAGTTTCTTCATTTCTTTCAAAAGTTGCAGATAGTTTGCATATCTCAATTCGTCACCCTGTGTGATCCCAACATTGATCAAAAGTTAATATATTTTATACTTCGGGTTACAAATGCCTACTTTGAATAATTGCTTGGAACACATAAAGTTGTAATTTGAATATATTTCCTATGCATAAGTATCCACTGTGTACTTGACCCCGTATGCAGTATGCCTGTACTGCACGACATGGCAATTATTGTAATAGAAATTTATTCAAAAAAGCCAAATGACATAACAATATGATTAGATATGCAGTCTTACTTCATTCCTTTGGATTAGAGTGAATTCGGGGAATATGGTCCACCTTCAAAGTATCTCACTTCCATCTTACTTACAGGAAAATAAGAGATTCAATAAGTTTGTGCTTTTTTTCGAAAGTGTCATGTCAAGTTTGGGTGATGCCAAGTTTTCTTTCAATCCGATGAATTGAAGAAGTAGTTGAATGCTCCAACAAAATTACAATAAATGTGGATTACCTCAGGTGTCTATAATCTAACCAGCCCTATTTATACTATATAAAAGGCTTGTTAGGATTAGCATGCCTTTGCTGGAACAACATACCAGTCAAGGTAAACATGATAAAACCATCACAAAATAATAGCCCATAACAATTATGAGGTAGTTATCTCCTATTCATGATGAGGAACCTGCACAACGCGAATTTTCCCAAAGTTAGGCCTTCGTTCAATAGGAATAAATTTTGTTTTGGTTTGACATATCAGACATCTGCAACGAGGATGACTTAGCTGAAGAAAGTCCCAGTCACAGAAAATACCGAAGAACTCACTGTCCATATTGAAGTGAATAATTACCACATTATTCAGACTGAAGCTAATGGAAGGAGTAGGCATATCAACACTTTTCTGTCAGAGAAAGATATTAATATTAATTGGTGAGGCATTGCTTGACAAATTACAAGATTGACAGTCTCACCAATATTTTTTGTAAAAGTTGTAGATATGAACAGGAGGAAGACACATCACCTTTCCTATCCCAGACAAATACTTCTTACACGACTTAGGAGACCTATTAGGTCTTGACTGGTTCCAAGTTAAATTGTTTCCATTAATATTGAGGAACCCATATAAATCATCTTCGATTGACATACTGTCTCATTAAAAAAATGCAACTAAAGTGTATACTCTACCCAATGCATACTCGTTGTAGAGATTATTTTTTAAAGTTAATGGTTATAGTTCCTTATTAAGATAAGCTTTATGATAAAGGCAAGTAGATACTATGTATCGACTCAAAAGATAGACTGGGACATGAGCTCTTTTGCAATAGGTTCTGCGACTTAAAAACTAATCTGGCAACTGTCATATTAAAAATGTTAAAAACCGAATAAACTTTAGAGTAAACTCCATAAGATATTTTTTCATAAGCTTTCACAACTATTCAAGACCAATTACCAAGCATTTGCAGACATCGTAGAACTCTATCTAGACATTATAATTTCGCTTCATTTTTCGCTGAAGTCAGAATAATAATTCAACCGGGGTAAACCGTCATGTTTTCCAAATTCCCTATTTTTTCCCCAAACCTAATTTTTTTCGAAAGACTATACAGAAGAATAGAAGATGTAGGTTTGATTTTGTACTTTCATATGGAGGAAAAATAAGTAGACTAGAATCCATAGTAGTAGACGTGTATTTGGTTTAAAACTTATTAAAAAATTAACCAACGTGAGACTCATAGATACTTCTTCAAACTTGCAGCATTTAATGGTGAAGAAAAAATGTCAAGTTTATCTTCCCCAAAAGAATTCTATAATCTATATAGTGTCTTAAAATAAATACATTTTTGAATAATTAATGATATTTCATTTAATAGATACTAAATATCTGCAAACCCGCTTGGGAGTGGTAGATCAACTGATACTGACTACTTTGCAAAATATGTGAATAATCTATTCATAGGTATTTCAATAATTTTCAATGCCAAATATCAAAGCATCAGACATGCTGAATTTAATTATCTGCATTTCGAAATGCATATCGTTTCTAAAAAGTATCTGCGTCATCGATATGGCATTTGCAGCGCCACAAAAAAAATTATGTATGTATCTCATAAAAAAATTAAATTTACCACAACTGCTAACTTAATGTTTTGCTGATTCTCATAAAAAAAATAGAAAAAAAAAATTAAACAATTTCCGAACAAATACAAGATTTATGTCCGACTCGAATTACTTGCGACAGACTTCATGACACACCACCTAAGAATTCGCTTAAATACCAAAATATGTATCGTAACGATACTGAGACCGGTTAGTGTGAGGTGCGACTGGCACTACGAGTGGTATGAAACAACTCTCCCTGATTATTAAAATCTCATCTTGGTATTGCGGCAGAACTTGTGGTATAGTATCATTAATTTTAATTTAACTTCCCACCAAGAAAAATATTTACACTACAGTCAGAACAAATTTCAAAGCAAAAGAAAAGTAAAAAAGCAAAAAAACAACCTTAAATACAGGTCACCACTATCAGGTGTAATTTAAACAACTTCACAAAACTTAATTGAAAGTCTATCCTAATGTGAATTTAATGCCGTACAACACATTTGCACCTGACGAACGAATCGTGCTACTGCCTGATCATGCTATTTAATGTTTAGATACATTTATCGTAGAGCAAAATGCAACTGCTAAGTAGAAGATACATCTTTGATTAATTTAAACAAAGAAAAGATACTCTAAGCAGTGGCAAATATTCGGATCTCGAATTATTTTAAACAGAAGGAAAAAAAAAATGAAAGTTCAAGGCAGGAAGTCGAAAATTAGGTCTAGATAAATGCTGCAATTAGTTGCTTTTACTTTAATAGCCATGTGGGGGCCATTAACCTTCTGCGAGATTCATCAAAACTGTGATTATAAAAAGGTACGAAATTATTCCGCTAACAGCACTAATAGTTTGTTTTGGTATGTTCGGCTAACCGCAAGTATTTTACTCTATTGTGGTAAACCACAAACAGTAAATGTATCTGAAGTGAACTTGGAAACTCAAGTATTCTCATACAAATGCACGACATAAACTAACAGATACTTATCGTATTGAGCTGCAACTGTCTAATATTTTACATTTTTCAGCGCGTCATTAGCATACGTATTACAATAATATGAATAAAATGATGGACTGACACTGTATAGGCGTATGTTTACCTAATTCAAATAAAATAACAATAGTCAAACGTTTTAGAGTGTTATAGACGTTGAAGGCGACAAATATTTCCTTTATTTTTATGCTAAACTCTTTGGAAATTTAATACGTGTATGTTATTGGAATTATGAATTATTTAAACTATTTTACGCCTTTGAGGGATATACTTTTTTTTTATTTATTAAATGACAGTTAGATTGCAAATGATACGATTAGATACGACAGTTTTAAAGAAATATGTTATATTCAGGAAGTTGTTTCACACCTCGAATTCATATAGAAAGTCTAAAGTGTCACTTTATTTGCATTAGACAATGGATTGATATAAACTATTCATATTTGAGTGGAAGGGCATTGTTATTGCAATAAATAGGTCGCAGTTTGGAGTAACTTTGAACTTCAAAAGTATCTGGACTTTGAGACGTTAATAAGGGCAAACATTTTTGATGATATTTTCATCCAAATGACATTTAAGGGATTAGGAAGTGTTAACTATTAAATTAATTTGAATGGCTAAGACTTTATACGGGACGATTGCTCAGTTTGAAGAAGAATCATTTGCACTGAAAAATATCTTAATTGCAGTTGCGATCAGCATTCGCATTCAGCATTTGGCACTTTCATGTGTTAACTTGGAACTTTCGTTTTTCTTTCGTAAACATTTGAGTTAAGCAGATTCGACTGTGTAACTTTAGATCAACCAGACTGACCTTTGTCTTATTGAAAACAACTACTAGTTATTCAGAGCGCAACAAGGCAAATCCATTGAGTCAGTGCTACAACCCATTACACACTCTATTGAAAAGAACTCTTCTTTGCAACTAATTTAATTATACATCTGCTCCATCATAAAATACATGCTTGAGAGAAGGCTAATTGATGTATCATTCGGAAGCAGCTTTGTCAACCGATAGATACGTCATGAAATTTACCAAAAGGTAAATGTAGCAGATTCCAACTGAAGTCATACAGAATGCTCTCAATGTACAATAGTAGTTACTTAGATCAACAAGTATGGTCTCTGTCTCTAACAGACTAATTTTGACTTGATTTTTTTTTTCACACCAAAATTTGTAACTTCCGTCAAAGGATCCACTCTTCAAGTCTCCTGTGGAGTATGAAGAATTATAGCTCCACCGAGACTTAATTCGAGAAAAAACAAACAGAGAGAGAACAACATGCTGGTTTAGCTAGAGTCCTTTAGATGTATCATCATCCAAATCACAGCATCACAGACCACTGGATTAGTACCCAATTTGGGCTGTAGACACTGATTGCCAAACAAAATAGAGTGAAAATACTGCGATGTTCTATATAGCCAATCTTTATGGATGTCTCCAAAATAAAAGAGAAGAACCTTTCGTTTAATCTGTCACTACAGCATTTTTTCTGACCAAAGTCACCATTATTTGCCAATCTCTTAATAGGCTGACGGGAAATTCTATAATGGAGTCGGAAATCGTTACAGTCCAAGCCTTCGATGGCGTGACTTGTAACACCAATAGGCGACTTTAAATAAATTTTGGACATCCGAAACATTGAAGCCTTACCATATTAATCTAACCAACGTAATGATCGAACACTGTCAAATAGTCAGATTTGACAGTCTACTGTTTACATGAGCTGCAAAGATACTTATATAGGAAAATCAAACCAATGGTCACTTTCTATGCTCTCGTGGACATTAGAACGGCTACACTAGGTGAATACGCCGTAGATTAAGGATTTCATTACTAGAAGCAATTAGAAGTATATAATCCGTAGAAGTAGATAGTCCGTTCCAGGAGCATTTACATAGTGGTTGCACAATAAATCTGTGTCTGGCCTATGTGCACCTTTACCGAAGAACGACTATATATGTATCTTGTGTCAAGTGAAGCAATAAAATGTGTCAGAATTCAAGTCTTGTTAGGTCGAATTTTCGAGATTTGCTTATAGTTACAGCTTTCACAAGTCGAATCTTTTCTAAAACTAACAGGACCTTCTATACCTATATTTATCACATAGAGCTTGTTGCCTTTGTGGAACTTGGAACTTCTCTTCTAAATTCTTCACAAAATTCCCATATTTTTAGATCATTATACACAGGTACTAGTTCAAATCCAAGAAAAGACCAAGTTTTTCGACTATTCCTCCTCTTGCAAATGTGTGATAAACATCTGAGAGTATAATTGTCTTACAAATCTTCAATGAACCTAGCGGAAATACATACCCAATTTTTAAGTCCTTCGTAGGTCTTGAAATGTCCTGAAACTCTCACCATTCTTAACATACTAACTGGGAAGTACACCTACAACTCGTAAAAAGGATGACAGACATTTTTCTTATAAGGACCAGTTCGTAGAACTTCAAATAAAGTTTGTCGAAAGTTTTATCGATATCTATCTCAAGACAAGTCAATGTCCTTATGACTTTAGGACCTGAAACCTTAAACCCTGTTCGAAAGGCATTAATCTCTAATATTTATGAAACATAAGCACTTTTTTGTATTTTCTGTGATGCGAACCAATGACATCTAATTTTGTCCGATGTACGACCTAATTAGCAGTGAACCCATAGTAGGTTTAGGAAATTCAGTTGGAGAACATAACATTACATATTTGATACCAAAGGAAAGGCCGTAAGTGATTTATCACCTCATCTGTTTAGGCTCTAAACCATTGTCTAACCGATTTTTTTTTATAAATTCTCAAATTTCACTTCAATTTGAAATTTTATTTCAGCAAGAGTAAACCAAAAGCTATGTACTTTTCTTTTAAAAAAACCTTCGATTGTTGAACGTCTTATAGTAAAAGTACATTTCCTCATTTTCTAGCCAAAAAAAATCAATTATACTCTGTAGTGCTGTCCTTTGACGATATAGCTGCCATCTTCATCATCGAGCTATAGGCGCATAGTTTCGGGAACAGCAGCAGTATTCTCGGCTGAACCCACAGGATGAACATGATGATAACACTAGTTATCAAATAGCATGCCAATCATAGGTACTTTCTTCACAAACTTTCATTATTTCGAATGAAATTTCTATTTGCACTGTTTCGGGAATACAGCACTCACTTTAAAAATACAAATATTTGGTGCGACAGGTCCATGGAACCCAGGGCCTTCCACTCAAGAACAAACATACTACCCACTAAAAAATTGCTTCTTTGGGATTTATTTTACTACAGATATTTGGGGTATTACTCCTGTATAGGGTATTGGTCCTACCTTCGTACTAGCATTCGTGTTGTTCTTGTTATATTCCGTATACGAATGTAAGAACTAACAGTTCAATGATGTATCCCAAGGTCACATTTTACTCCATTTCGTAAGGTTTTTTATGATGTATATACTCTAGAAAGTGGGCGCCGTGGCTCAAGTGGTTAGTGCGTTGGACTACGGAGCGAGGGGTTCCAGGTTCAATCCCCAAACAACACCTAAAATTTCTTTCACGGCCCCACCTCTCGCGAGCGTCTGACAAACATCCGAGAGTAAAACTGTCATGAAAAAGCTTCTCAAAAACAAAAACTGCCGTTCGGATCCGGCATTAAACAGTAGGCCCCTTCCATTCGTGTGAAGAATATAACACGCACAGCACGAGTGGTTGTGAGAAGCTAGGCCCTGGGTCCCATGGACCTGTTGCGCCAAAAATTTGTATTTGTATATACTCTAGAATGTTTGCCAGATGTTCCCAAGAGATTTAGCTTACTATGAATCTATACATCTAATATAATTTCAAATAAGCTGATGTAAACGCTATATGCCTATACATAGTTGCAGTACAATATGACTGAACTTTCCTACTTACGATGTGAAGACTACTTCAGGTAGGTACGTACCCGACTAGATATCGGATGGGCCACTTGTATGTCTGGAGACATATACATAGGTAGACAACGAACTAATTGCCCATTCTGTTTCCATATCAGTCGGTGCTATAGATATGTTATCTACATCTGGTTAAGATTCGTTAGTGACTTTAGTGCTTTTGCGAAGAACTCTATTCAGTTGCCTTGAATTTTTCAGGAAGATGAGAAGTTTTTGTAACCCATCGCCACCATAAGGCCGAGGTCTAAAAATTAGAGCTCAGTCGCAATCTCTTTTGATAGTGAAAGCTTATTCCATATTTTGACATGCTACTATTTTATTTTGACTCTATTTGAGATCTTTGCAGCTAATGGTAACAGAATGTGGTGACTACGA
This sequence comes from Xylota sylvarum, assembly GCA_905220385.1. Taxonomy (NCBI): domain Eukaryota; kingdom Metazoa; phylum Arthropoda; class Insecta; order Diptera; family Syrphidae; genus Xylota; species Xylota sylvarum. Next base: position 32,208,806 of record LR999958.1, on the reverse strand, counting down.
ACTGGGCCTTGTCATCGAATCTTTTACTTCATATTAGACAAATTCCACTCCACTTCGCATGATCAATATCTAGCAAAGGAAAGTTATTTGAAGCCTGCTACTACAACAATCATGTAGAACCCGTTGGAGAGCTAAGCTTAAAAGAAGATTTCAAAGTTTTGTTTGTTCTTATTTAGACCGAAATTCAATAGCAGAGTTATCAACTATATATCAGTAAGTGTAGACCTGCCCTAGTAAGTCATTCATTGAAATATGTATGCCATATGCCATAAAAGATGAATTGGCTATACACGCGATCATGGAAGCATTGTCCTGGCTGAAATGGAATGAAATAGCTATCAGGGATACTAGCATTTTCACTGACAGTTAAGCGGCAATCAAATCTCTGGAATCTTGCTCCTTCACTTCTAAGGTCACTTTAAACTGGAAGGTCACTCTTCTGGAGATAGACATTGCAGAGAATTGCAACACTGACAAACTCGCCAGACAAAGGTACGACCCATAGGAACTGGTGGAACCTGGGTATGCCCCTCGCTGCTTGTAAACTCTTACTAAAGCTGGACGCTTTTAGCAAAACCAATTGCAGATGGGAAAATTTCTCTACTTGTAGCATTTCGAGACAATTCTGGCCTAGGCTTGATCTGAAACGTAGTGTTGAGATGGTCCTGTTGAAGCGATCACAGATCAGCCACATTATCGGCGTTCTTACTGGACACTGTCTGATAGGCTTACATGCCAAAAGGCTGGAGATCCTTTTCACACGATTTCTGCGGAAATCATTTTCCTCCTCCTATCTACATAGATGCCCAGCTCTAAAGATAAAAAGACTACTCTATCTAGGAGCCCACTTCTTTGACAAGGTAGGCGAACTGGCATCAGTAGGTTTTAGGAACTTCCACAAAATACTTAAACCGCAGATAAAGGACTTCGCCACACGAAAATTGATTTTAAATTTCGACTTCCCATGATAGTTATTAAATAGCTATTACGTGTCACGACTTAAAGGACTCAAAGATTCAATAGTTCAGAAATGAGTCTTTAAACCTTATTTGCATTGTCTATGAGTGTGTTTGATTTTTTCTTCCTTTGGACATCCTAGATTGTATGACTTTGAACGAGCCTGCTGATTATGTATACTGAGTAAACCCCTTGATTTAAGCGAGCATAGTCAGTGTCTGATAATAATTGATAGCACAGCGAACGAGTCATTCCAGATTGACTGCCTCAAAAGCCTTTTATGATGGAAAGCGACATCAAATGTACACTGCCTACGATCTTTAGAGGAAAGTGAAAAGCTTCTCGATTGACTAATTCTTGTTTTAGATTTGAGTAACACGTTCAACTGAATAAGGCTGCTAGTCTGTCTGCTATAAGGAAGTGGAGCCTTAAATGACTTGAAATTAAGAATCAGGACATGGATACAGGAGTAACTACTTTAAATACAAAATTTGGATTAGCCTGCTCATGACCACGAAACAGTGACAAGATTGCATCAGCATCGTTTTCAGTAGAATCACAGGTAATCTCTCTCTTTGCAAATTAGTGAATTCCAATAACGTCCTATTCATAAGCATATGCTGTCTACAGTATTTGCAACCGCCCCTGGGAACATTCCAACGATCTTCAATCTAAATCCGCGACCCTCTAAATCCGCTTGCAATGAATGATTGACCCAATTTTTATTCAGACATTCTTTCTCATATCCTTTTGTGAATTTTGAATAAATTCTTTGTTCCCATACTCATAGATCCCCTTGCATATTAAACAAAAAATTCAATCCAAAGCCATCCTTCCACATATGTATGTACGTGCTTCACATTCCAGAACAGAAAAAAAAAATTCTCCCCCAAAATCTCAAGATGTCCAATCATCCTTTCAAGGTTGGTTTTGTTTTTTTTTTTTTTTTGTCTTTAGTTTGTGTTTTATAAAAAATTGTAAACCACAGCAAGTAAATATTTTCCCATAAGAAATTCAACACTCTCAGCACACACATCACCTTCATCGCACTTACCTGGTGAAATTGTCTGTGTGCGTCTGAAGCAGGTAATTAAATCCATAAAGGAAACTTCAAACTACTTCTTTGTCGTTGCCTGTTGTTGTAGTTGTTGTTGCTGCTGTTGATGTTGATGTTGATGTTTTGTGAGTAAAGATGCTCTCTTATTAGGAGTGCCTCTCAAGTATCCATCATCCCTGATCTCATGGGAAATTAATTGTTTTTTTTTTCTATCTTTTGTTATCCTTAGATTCACTCCTTCGTTTCCTTTTGTATTGTGTTTGGGAAAACTCACCCGCAAAGGGGTTTGCTATTATATAATTTTTTTTTATTTTTTTTTTTTTCACTTGATATCTGTGTCGATAATTACACAATAATGGATCATTATAGAACCGATCAGACACATGGGGGAAGAGAAATATTTTTCATAAAGGAATCAATCACTCAAAAGGAAAATCAGACAATGCATCATCATGATGATTCAACAAAATATCTACAGGTAGCACAGAATCCTTTGTGTATCTACGAACACTTAACACTTCACTTGATGGTCAGAAATATTTTTTTTCTGGTCATGGAAATTGGAAGGAATTGTAGATCCTTTCAGAATGGCACTAGGAACTCACTTTAATTTTTGGTTTCATGAAATTCCTTTGGGACCAAATATTTTTTTTTCTGATTTTCTGAACTATGATCCAAAAAACTTCGCAAAAATCGACCAAAATCAACCCAAAATCTGAGCAATTTTACTCCCCACTAATTGTCGGCAATCAAGATAATAATCCCATTCACATCCTGCGAAACGCACAAAAGAAAAATCACCAAAAGGGAGCGAAAGAAAAACCAAAAACAAAAACCATCCGAGAAAATCCGTCGAAAATATGCAGAAGCACAAGCAAACACTTCTGGTGAAGAACAGAAGAGAAGGCCAAAACCCGATTAGCTCAGTCCGCGCGATGAACTAATCAAGCGCGATGGTCAAAGTGGTACTGCGGTGCGATCGACCAAGAAAACGCTAGCGCGGCCGCACAGCTTCGGATCATACGCATTTTAGTCCAGAGCTCGTGTGGAAAAATCTCAGCTTAATCGGTTGGGTCCGTTGCATGCGGCTCCACTACTCAGGTAAACGATCAAACCAACCTCAGACAGAACAGGTAAACGAAGCGAATAAACGTTCCGATCTGGACGCTGGACGCTCGGGGGTGAGGTAAACAGGTTCGATTTGAGCTACAGTGGTGGCCACAAACTCCGATCGAGTATGAGCCACAGTAACCGGTTTCGGTTGCAACGAATCAAGTCTCTCTTTCGGTCGTTGTGATGTCAATTCGATACTCGATCGAAGGTTGCCTTGCCTGGTGCTGCCTATTTATTGATCGAAGATCGACGACGAACGAAGATGATGTGTAAACAAAATCAGAAAAAAAACAAAACATAAGCAATCCGGCTTTAGGCAGTCTCTCAACTCAAGATGGGATTAAAAACTGCGCGCGCTATGTTGCCAAGTTTTAAACTCTTTTTCGTTAAGACACAGCGCCGTTGAGATACTTTAGTGTATCTCGGCTTGGGATTGTTATGAGTTTTCAATTCTTGTGGGGGAAATAAAAAAAAAAAAAAAACTAAAATACAAATCCAAATGTGACTTGAATTCTATGGCTGAGAGAAGAATTTGGGTTTCCCAAGCTGGAACACATTAATCACGGGAAAATAATTTGGATACGTAAAAGGCGTTCGTTGTACCGTATAAATAAATGTGTAGACCCATTGGTAGTTGCATAAAAGTTTACCGTAAATGGTAAGTGCGGGCAACAATGAAAGAGTGCGCGTACAATATGCGAACTGATCTTTTGTTGTTCGTCGGTTCGTCGGTTCGTCGGGGGATTTGATTAAATTAGGAAATTAATTGGATTGGCGGTTTGGATGGTTTGAGATACGAAACGATTTCAATTGAAGTGCATTTCGCTACTTGGTTACTTGGTGCGGTAGGTTAAGAAGTGGTTTTCAACAGCAGCGTCGTGATGAAGCTTCGTTTGGATAGCAGTAGTAGTATTTGTACTGGGTAATTATTTACGCACCGGAGGCAGTTTTTGAGAAATCTTAACATGCGGAATGCTTTAGGTAATCACCGGAACTTGTGATCCTCGAGAAATACAACACCTCCTTCCGGGCATTAGTGTCAAAAAGTGTTTCAATATTTGTTAGATTACATGTTAGGCCTAGCCATAAGGAATGTAAACAGCTGACGGTTGTAGTTACAAGTCTACTCTACGCACCAAATGAGATCCGTATTTGCCACTTCCGTAACAAGTTGTTTTATCGCAGAAAAATCAATAAACTACGAGGACTTTTCGCTTCCATTTTTGTCTATATGTGCATATGTACATATTCATTAAGTAATGTAGGAGAAGATATGCATGCACGTACTTATATCCACTTAAAGACCTACATCCATAAATGTAGGTACATGCTAATCTTCATTGATATAGTGTCGCCTTCTTTTGGCATGTAGAAGAAGCAACACCTGCAGTGGCCTTGTTGATAGTTTTCTTAGGGCTGTGTTGAAGAATAGTAGGACATGAAAAACCACTTCTGCAGACTGTTAAGCGTCAACGACGACTCAGATCCCAATGTCAGGCAGAACAAACCATATTTAACCCAGTTGGAGATGACCTCATCATCGTTAGCGTGATCCTAAAGAAAGAAGAGCCCGTGAACTGCGCCAACTATAGAGACATCAGTCTCCCTAACATTGCATACAAGATTGCATTTGTCAACGAGCTGATTGGCAACTATCAGTGCGGTTTTAAGCCTGGTAAATCCAAAATCGACCAAATATTTACATTACGACAAATCCTGAAGAAAATCCAAGAAGTCCAGATCGATACTTATCATATTTTTATTGATTTTAAAGCCTCATATGACAGCATTTATAGAGACGAGCTATACAGAGCCATGTCTAATTTTGGCATCCCTGCCAAACATGTCAGATTGTGCACAATGACGATGGATAACGCTCGCTGCTCCATAAAGGTCGGAAACAATCTCACCGAGACCTTTGATGTCAAAAAAGGATTCAGACAATGGTGATGAGCTGTCATGTGACTTTTTAATCATCATACTTGAGAAAATTGTGTGAAACTTGCAAGCCAACACCAGAACCACAATATTCCAAAAGTCTGTGCAATTACTTCTATCCATGGTGCGTTTCCAAGAATTGGAACAGAAGCGGCAAAAATGGGTTTAGAGAGCAAAACCAAGTACGTGCTGTCCACAAGAAGGGACGCACAAAATCGACGAATTGGACAGAACGTTACGTTACGATGACCTCAACCAACATGGAGTGCGCAACTGGAGGCAGTTAGCCAAAGATTGTGCTAATTTGAGAGGTTGGTTGGTTGAGCCCCAGGTTCACTGGTGACTGTAGCGCCACCTAAGTAAGTAAGTAAGGGCCATCTCTTTCGTTTAAAGTTAAGGTATCATTTGAGCTACTTTCTTGAGCTGCCATCTGACGGAAGTGAGCTCCATCTGCCTTCGGATATTTAAAGGAAATCTGTGCTTGAAGAGTAGTTCGATTACATGTAGTCTTGAGAGCTTCTGATTACTGACGACCTGATAATGGCCGATTTACCCAAATTGAAATCAAGGCAACGAACCGATTGAGTGGATCCAGAAACGAAGAAAAGTCGTCTATGAATTTGGCTAGACAAGCAAGGAAATAACAAGAAACCAAGCGCGCACAGACTACTCTACAGGGTATGAGGACTGCCGGCTGTTCTACTACTGACATGTCGACGACAAATGAGGTGATCAATAAAAAAGAGATTACGCTGAATTCAAAAAGGTGTCACTTACTAGTACTGAAAGGCTAAGAATGCTTAGTGAACGTCAAAAAACGCCACTTGGAGGAGAGGCCATAACCGCCAAGTAACCAACCACCTCTGTTACGGTCGATCGACTACGAATGTTTCTGTCCAACAAACTGGTAGAAGCTCAGTGATGCAGTTTCCTCCGTATTCTGAAGTTTATAGTTTGGAACTGTAGTTTCGAAACTTATCCATTAGGTTAGGTTAGGTAGATGGGTGCCTTGTGACAGTGTCACTGCTCACTTAGACCACAGTTCGGGTCCATTGTGCCCAATCAATTAACCCCGGAAACCTATAAAGTCTGCTATTGGAACCACCCAGATAATGATATGAATCTCAGGAGGTCCGTCAGCTTTACGTTACCCAAGTCCTCCAAATCCGAGAAGAAGTACCAACGAAGAGTCCTCATTCTTCTGACGGATAGGGCAGGACAGTCACACAGCAAGTGACGAACTGATTCAATTTCTTCTTCGTCCCTGCAACTTCTACAGAAGTCATTATGTAGTACACCGAGTCGCTCCGCTTGGACACCAATGGCACAATGACCAGTAATTATCCCTGAAACGACCCGTGTTTTATAACGACTCAGTTTAACCAGAGAAGTTGATCTCTTCTTGCTGATACCCGGCCATAGGGCCCTGGCTGTCATGTTTCCAGATGAACCCAGCGACTATTTGCTCGACCGATGGCTTCATCCTCTATTTTCTTCTGTAAGGAACTGATTGGGGTTACTACAAAAGGGAGAGCCCGCGATAGGTGCAGCGCCGACCCTTTCCTAACAAGTTCATCAGCCCTTTCGTTTCCTACGATATCCGTATGCCCTGGCACCCAGCAGATGGTCACCGCATTAGCTCTAGATATCTCAACTTATCCAGTAAGTACAAGTTGTTATTCTATATTTGTCTTACAAAGGACAATATCTTGGTCGATATTCCCCTTTAGATGCTCTAAAATAAGTATAGTTTCTAGGACTGTATATACAACAAGGCAGCTGTGCTTAAATCACAGTTCCTTCAAGCCCTGCTTTTGAATTTCAGTCTCATCATTTAACAGTTTTTCAACATTTCTCTACAGAGCTAGACAGTATCTAACATTGATGGACACGACGTTTCCAAATAGCCAGTGTATCATCACCTCGCCCGCCTTAATTCTGGGCCACATACTCACTCCTTGGAGATGTTAGAGCTTTTCATCTATCATGTGTGGGTTTTCAGTTTTTTAAAAGTCGGTATCTAGATTGCTATTAACTTACGAACTTTATTTTGTCCAGAACAGCAATTCCTTCATTGGGATTGCCACTGCCGTGGACATAATGTCGTCTTTCTTGAAAACTCTTGGGAGTAGCTAAAGAGTTGCCTACGATTTATAAAGAAATATTTGTCGCCCAATGCATCTTAGCTAAAAAGTAATCGAAAGGCAAAAGTTATATACAATGGTCTGGAAAAAGGGTCATAAATTTAGTAAAAGTTGCAATTCCATTGACGTGGAGAACGATATGAAGCAGTCGTAGCACTAGACACCTAAATTCCCCTACAGGCTGTGATTTGATGCAACATAATAGGCATTGAGGGAGTCATGGTGTCTACTTAAATATGAAAATGAGAAATGAACCAAAATGCACATGAAAAGTTCCAGTTTAGATCATGGAATACATTATGTTCCACTGCTTGGACTTTTCTATATTGTTGGAGAAACATAAAAGACTTCAGCAACCGTTTTCCGGTTACTAACTTTAATAATTTATTGTGTGCCCTATTACCATACGTTAAGGTTAGCATACGTTGTCGTTTCAACTCAACGGCTGCTTAGCAAGAACGCAAGTCTTGAGATCCTTATGACAATACATCATCGGCGAAGGAATTAATTAGATTAGTAGCTACAGACAAAAGATCATCTATAAAAATGAGAAATAGAGTAGAATACATAGCAGAACCCTGTGGAACTCCAGCCTTTATTTGGTAAATTGCAGACGTAAAATTGATCAATACAAAATAAATTGAAATTTTTATATCAGAATGCACAGATTATTCGACAACAGAAATCGATCGCAAACTCTATCCAATGCCTTAGACCTTGGGTTGTACAGGGTTATGAGTTCGTCATAAGCACTAGACACCATAGTGAATCTATCGGGATCCCTAGGGAACCTTCACGGTCAGAAACCGAAAACCAATTCGCCTATACATTTAATTTCCCCACAGAACCTAAATATATCCTCAATTTTGTTTAGTGAACCAACTTCCTCTAAATTGTTGAAAAAGTCCAACCAATGGCTTGACATTCACAGAGTAGATGAGTAATATCCTCTGCGACATGTACGTATGTAGGTCATCACAATAACTGCATGTGTCTGATGGCCTACATGTTACAGGTGTTTGTTAAACCTAATTTTATAGCGTGCATCCTCAGATGGCAATATCCAGAGAGTATCCTTATCATGCCACATGTTCAAATAGAAATATGACTTCTTGCATATACATACAAGATTGTTGGAATGATTGGCTAAATGTCCCAGCAGTGAAAGTTTTGCTATTACGGAGTCTTAACAATTCAATTTGACTTCCTCTGCGTTTCCAAAATCTTGTTATGAAGAAGAGATGTTGGATTAATCCACATCTTTTTGAATGGGTTTGACCAATGCTGCTCTGACAATTTTTTCAGTCATTATCATTGAATGGTGAATGATGATGTTCTCAGATTGAATAACCTGAGGTCATCAAAGCTAATTGCTTTTCTTGACCATATAGTAATCGTTCAGTTAACCAAACTATTGGAACATAGAAACGAAGCCATCGAGATTGTTCGAAATTTGCTGTTATACATGGGTCTGTAATGTACAGAAGTAAAAATGGAATAAGTGCACATCAGCGCATTTGCCAATCCTGAGTTAAAGTACCTTGACAGCATTGCAAATGCAGCAAATACAACATATAACTGACAATTCTGTAAACGCAACTAGCAAGGATCATGCCAAAAAATTTCAAAATTGCAGGTGTTACGGTTTCAATTAATCTTTATGGTTCTTAAAGACGGTAATTTCCCATAAAAAAGAGTGACAGGATGTATATACGACGCCATGAGATACGCCGGGGATACGAAGCGACACACATTTGCCACCAGTGATGGGATCACTTGAACATTCGTAGGTGGACACAATTGTGAGTGCATATTGGCCAACTAGTATATGTAGATGCACTTGAAGATACAAAGCAATTTTGCTGGGTGAGGACCTAACCCCAGTTAAAAGAGCCAAATAACTAAGGATGAACACATCTTATTACAAAATCTTTGACAAAAATAGTAAGCAGTGGGTTTATTTTCGATAATCCTTCAGTCAGTATCTTCTGGAGGATTATTTCATTGCTAAAGGCTCCGTTGTTGTATAGTGCAGTTGAAGTACAGCATGGGTTTACCTTAATGATAATCGGCGAGAAATTCCATAAATCTGTCTCTAGAAGTTTCGAGAGCACTAAACTACAGTCTGAATTTTCTTTATTAAGTATTTTACCAACACTCAGAATCCTTCGAAGTTTTGTCTCACAGATCTTAATATCCATAACTAATGCCTTCTATCGCGTGATAAGAAATGATTTTACAAAATGTGTTTTACTAGAGTCTAGTTCTTTTTTTTTTATGTGCCGGAGGGGTGAAATCCTTTATGGAAACTCAAGGCTAAAACACCTCTCTACTCCCCTACGGTACCGTGGGTACGAGGCTTTTCTTTGTGGGAGCACTATAGTCTAGTTCGTTATTCAGCGAATTTTTTTATGCATCCAGGTCCACTATACATGAGTCGTCTAATATTTCTTCGAAAACCCATATGCCTACCGGTAGATACTATCCCTATAGTCAACTTGACTTCCAGACCTCCTTTCTGATGTTTGTGAATAAATCCTTGCCATCAAATCAACTAAGCATCTTACTACCTCTATTCATGTCTGCAGAAATACCTGCGCCTGTTGTTTTACGATTTACATTTACAACTAAACTCCTGTAAATTGTTAATTGGTTTGATTAACAGTCCTCAATTTGTAACTCTCAAGAAATCGTAAAAAAAACTTGCCATTTATGTGCTTTTAATTTCAGTCTACTTTAACTGAAACAATTAACTATTTAACATCTCAACCATAAATCGTAATCGCGTTCAACTTAAAGTTCTCCTCCCAACAGAACCAAGTCAGACCATCCTCGTCTGCATTAGTCCTTATCAATCTCAGAAACAAAAGAACCTGCTCGCTTCATTTAACCACGCAATTAACGCTTCAGACAGTAAATAAATCACTTTGCTAAGTATATTCGATTACCTGGCTTCCACGAGTCCATTTCAAAGGCGCAGCCAATTCCACAAAAAAAAAAAAAAAAAACAGAAACCCTCCAAAAACAATGGAATCCATTCGACGAATCCTTTGAAACGTTTAATTATCCAAATATTACGAGAGTTGGAGTTGAAAAAAATTCAAATTCCATCCGTCTGCGATAATTGCCGTCACACACTCTGCATTCAGTGCGGTTGGTCACTACCAAGCTCTGACTTTAGTCTTCCTTCGTTTTTTTTTTTTTTTTATCTCGATAATTGATTACAGGTAGCCAGACAACGACGTCGTCATTGGATCCAGATGAATGGAGAAAAGGGCGACTGTGTGCGCGCAGATTCAAATGAATTGGATTACAGATCGAATTCCTTAATTCAGGTATAATTAACAATATTTCAACATTAATTCCAAGCATTTAAGGGATTTTTAATCTTTTTAAGAGACGACGACTGAACGCGACCATGGACACGATATGGAGACATGGCGGAGAGGACTTGACCGCGAGTTGAGTAATGGCGTCGGGCTGCATGAGGTAATATGAGTCGAAGCGACTTGGCAATGGGATGTGTGTGCAGAATTTAAGGGAAGATTGATGCCACAACAGAGTGGGTAATGGATTAAGTAGTTGAGTTCTTCGAAATAGATCCCAGGCAGACAGAGGAGTTGATTCCATTGAGACAAATTAAAAAGAAAAAAAAAAAACGAAAAATCTGGACCGTGGTAGTCGGCATTCGCGGGGTGTTAAAGAACATGATGTTAATTTGCGCACGCAGTTGCACTTTTTAAGTGAAATGAGAGAAAAGATGCTATGAAGCTATAGAGGGGTGAAAGATATTCCAATTCGGGATATTTGTATCTATAGATACCAAGTAAAGCCTTCAAATAAGCTACACATATAGTCTAGATAAAGGAATCTTCCAAGAACAATGGAAAGTAATCAAAAGACAGTACACTACCAATAGATACTCTAGGCATGATGTACATGATTAAGGTGTACACCATGGTTTGTAAAACGGGCAAGAAGGGTCATGAATTTAGTAAAAGTTGCAATTTTATTGATGTGGAGAACGATATGGGGCAATACCAGGACTAGACCCCAAAATCCCTTATAGTTTGCGATTTGGAGCAACATAATAGGCCGTGAGGGAACCATGGTGTCTACTTAAATTGGAAATATGAAAATGAGACTAAGTTGTGCAAAGTTGAGTATCTGGTGGCGTTCCACATGCGTGCAGATTAGGGTCCATTTATGATGCATAATGTACAACGACATCATGGAACTCAAAGTCCCACAAGATACTATATGGTTCTACTCTGGACATTAGTGCCGAATTTCTGGAGGAAGCTGAAGGCTGGAAAGAATAAAGAGACATGACGGCAATCAGAATAGCTGATATTGATACCAAACTGGTGAGATGCCACAGTAGGCTTAAGCCATAGTAATGAACACTATAACTCAGGAGAAGAGTAAGACCGTGATACGAGAGAAAGATAGTTTTTAAAGAGAGGAAGTCCAGGAGTACAATTTCGGCATCGACATCAACTGCAGTCTTCACAGTAAACTGAACATCCTACACTTGTTCTACCTGTAAGCTGAACTCGCGGCAGGTTTTAAAGGATTTAAAGCCTTTCTCTACTTCGACGAATATGCAAATATAGGGCATCGAGAAATAATTCCACTATTCCACTCTATGGTCCAAAGTAACGATATTGTTAAACAAGACATGACTGAGGTCGACTGCGAAAAATCCTGCGAATTCATTAGTTCCCAGATGGAATTCAAAATGAGGAAAAGATGAAGCCCGACAATTTGTAAATCGATTTGGTTACTCTGGTTAGACGGACTGATAGTATTGTCTCTGAGATGAAAGCAGCGCCTTTCAGACTTCTGCTGGAAACTAATTTTTAAGATAATCAGATACACATGTGTGTTGGAATTAGTTTGAGTCGGAAAAGTAATCACTAGTGTAATGCATCGGCCTTGGTAATAGATGATACTTTGATGCGTTTCCAAGTCATGGCGGTAAGTACGTTTGAGTTTCTGAGCTGGGAACCTTATTCACTCCACTGTGAAAGATTACAGACCAATTAGAATCTCTTCTTTCAAGCTACTAACTTAGGGACTCCTTTTAGACATATAAGAGTACGCCAAAGACATGCATGGAGGCAACTGTCTGCCTATCAATAGAAATCGGTAGATATGGCTCTTCAAAAAAGTAGCACCGACGCTGGAGGAATGTCTTCATCATAAGGGGCTCAATTTGAGGCATTTTCTCGTTTTTGAGGGAATACTCAACGTTAGGGGTACACATGTAGAAGGAAAACAGTCGACGGGGCACAGCCTAGACTGGCATTGTTCCGCTGCACACATGGCTCCTTGTAGGGAATGAGGTTTTTCAAATTTAAAAGGTTGTTGTCATCTTGTATAAGGTAAATACTTTCCGATTCTAAACGAAGGACTCAGTCATGCACTTAGCTAACATTTGAGTCGCCAGAAATCGTCCTTTTCACTTCGAAAAGAGCAATTTCTATACTCTAAGCTCCAAGGATTGGTGGAGTTGGATTCAAAATTTGACGATCACACAATTCCTAGGTTGATTATATGCCAAGGAGAACATCGAGGATTGCCTCAATAAAGCGTATGTAACCTTCTACGCATACAAGAGGGCATTCGGCAACACATGAGGTCTCAAACCTTTTATGGTTTACTGGTTATTCAGGGTGAACCCTTTCTGACATTTAGTTCAGAAGTATGGTGGAAAGTATACACTTGCTAAATATCATCTAACAAGTCTCACCAAACTTCAGAGGACGGCCTTGGGCATTGGGATCTTGGGATCAAAGAGATTGTGGACACCTATTGCGATAATAAAGATCATGCTAACTCTCATTACCCATATGGCAGCAGTTTGAAGCCTTCGTACAATAGGAAGCTACTGAAGGATTTCGTTCATTTACTTACTAACATGCGGAGTATATCTCCTACCATGCGACTAAGTCTAACGGGTGAGAAAAGTGTCACCTATGGGGTGGGTGGATGTCATGCATCTTTGGTGGACTATTGGCGTAAACTATATTTTAAACATAACCTCAAAGAAAACGTTTAATGGCGTTAAATCGCACGATCCCGGCGGCCAATTGAAACCTTTATTTCGAAAAATCACACGTCCAGGAAACTTGTCACGCAATGTGGATGGAGAGGTTATTACACTATTTTTCTTGGGTTTTCGGAGCCCCAGATCTGACAATTTTGAGGGATTACGTTCCTAGACAATTGGAAATGAGTCTCATCAGTCAGAATAATTTTGTGTAAAAAATCTTGATCTTGTTCATTCATTTCCAGCTCCCAATCAGCGAGAGTACGGCATTGTGTGTGGTCTGTTGGCTTCGCTTCTTAACTGTGGATCCTTAAAGCATGTAGGCTAAGATTTTTATGCAAAGTGCGGTGCAAAATGATTGCGTATAGTCCCAATTCCTGTAATCGATTCGAAATGGGGATACCTGGGTTTTGAGTCACACTCTCAGCTACGGGGGCGATATTTTCAGCTGACCTTGCCGAACGAACATGACTTAGAGTCTTCATATCACTGACCTGTCCAAGATGTTCAAAGTTATCGATCAAATTCACTATAGTTGTGTGAGAAAACCCTTGATGATGATCGAAAGTAGTATGAATTTTACGAAACGTTTCCGGTATATTTTCACCGGTTTTATAGTGAATTTTCACTATTTCAACACATTATACGAGTATCTATCGACACATATTTAATAAGCGCTCAGTTTCTTCTTATAAAAATTCATCGCAATTATAGTAATTTATTAAAAGTTCAACAATTATGCGAAATTTAAAAAGACACCTCTTGTTGGAGGTGACCCTTTTCATCGAAATAATATCAACCACGCCCATGTTTTAAAGGTATTTACTCACTGCCGCTACCTTGAAGATCTCAAAATTTGTGGCAGGAAACTAAATTATCAAATAAAAAACCTTTTAGGACCAACAATTTATAAAAAAATCTTTTAGAAAAGCTCGTAGATACGCCTTAAAAAGATTGCCTATTCGATGAATAATTGTACAGAATCTGCACTTTTCGGGACCTTGTTTGCACTACGGGAAACCTTGTTTAACTATTGGTGAGGACTTTTGAATAAAAGTACAGCAGAATTCGCTGGATTTTGGTTACAAGTAGCAACAGCCACGCCTACTTTAAAAAAAAAAAACTAAATACAACGCAAATACCAAAATGACTGTTTTTCCGATGAAGTATTTGAAAAGTAGTCACAGAATCCCACTATGAATACCAATGATATACTCCGAAGAAATGGCAAATGCCTTAGTCTCGATTTATTACACAACGCATATCATATTACCAAACCCGATGCGTTCCCGTTAATGATTAAATCATTAGCATCTCATTCATTAGCATTAATTGCAATTTTGCTAGCAATTTGCCACTTTATATGGCTGAAAGTCTTTTCCATACTCTTCACCTATTAATCCGAACAAATTTTTGCTCTTAATGTGGGTTTCACGATTTCAATTACCCTCTACCTCGCTTGAGCAAATGAAAATGAAAAAACCGTTTTAATTAAATTATTCAAAGCATTACCATTGCAAATGGAGAAATTCCTCATCGTTAATTCACGACAAATGCATTCACTTTTTATTTAGTTTTTTTTTTTTTTTTTTCTATCGACGAAGATTCCAATGATATAACAGATTACTTCTTCCTCCATCCGCATCTCTCTAGTTGGTATAGGTAGTTAGACTCCTACATAGCTTACTGACTTTCGAAAAAGCCTTTCAATCAAAAGCCAGTACAATTTTTTTTTTTTTTTTTGTAATCAAACATTCACTTTGCATGGACCATTTGCCAAATGCAAAACGCACTGGCTCCGGTGCAAAGAATGATTAATTATGTATCTCAAGCCCGTATAGATACATGTAATACGTTTGAAATAAAAATCAACTATCACCATGTACCTAGGTCCGGCACCAAGAGAATGCGTTGCTTCAGTTAGGAATCGGGTAATAAACGAACATGCTACTTACCTAAGGCCGATCTCAGGCCATAGAACTTTGTGGTTTGTTGTAGAACCGGTAGACGGTATGGAGAGCTGGGGATGCAGCCTACCCGGCAGGCAGCAGCTTCTCAATGCCGTTCAAGGTTGTTTGCGGCTGGTGATGGCGATGAATGTGTGCTGCTTGGCTCTGTCATACTACGTACATACATATATCGCGAGCCTCATTCTTCTTCGTGGTTTGTTTTCTTTTCGCGTTTCGTTTTGGCTTTCTGTGGGCATTTAGCTGGGTTTACTTGAGTAGTTCGTTCGTCTCTTTTGGTTTTTGGTATTCACGTCGGCGAGAGTGTCCCGCAATTGACAGGTTCGTGTTTTGATTATTTATTTGGTTTATGGGCTTCTTCTAGAATTTTTGTGCGTCTAGTTGTGATTGAATTCTTTTTTTGTAACATTTTCGTTTTTTTTTCTACTTATCTAGATTGCCCACTCATGGTAACGAATTTGCCAAATACCTGAGAACGGTAGTGCCAGATGGAATTTAACATTTTTATTGAGGGTTCTCAGTTAGAAACTGAAATGTGCTTGAATAGCTATGAAAAAATTTTAGGGCTAGGCACATACATAATGTGGTTGATTGTGGGTGGGAGTAGACTTGCAGTCGACCTTGCAAGACAAAGGTCTCCCATACTGGGGGCACTAGTCAATTATCTTGGTGAAAGCTTGATATCGTAAAGAAAATATCAAAGAATCCTAGCACTGTAACTATGGGTGCAGACGGGCCAGACAGCAAATCCAATCATCATCACTGCACGGCTTATATCAATGTATCTCAACACTTATCTCTGGTTAGCAAACTCTACTGGTGGCTTTACATTTAGTTGTAGATACTTTACCATCCTTGGCAGTACTTCGCGTGATACAAAAGCCAACGACCTTCTCATAATGCAGAAAGATGTAACTATTACAACTTTAAGTCTACATGTCTACTGCGATGTTACCTATACAGCACTACGTGAATCTTAGAAAGCCATTTTCTAATATTTTTTTTTTGTCGAGCTAAAAAACTCTGCACAGGGGCACTCAAACTCAAACGCAACAGGTTCATTGTACTACAAGGAAGCAAGACCCAGTATTACCCACGTTACTACAATTTCTTCAAAGAAAGCCGAGAATGCACTGTAGTTAAGAGGATCCTAGAGTACTAGATCTTATCATATCAACACCGAAAAATTGCCACCTGGTCCAAGCAAAGGCAGGACATTTACAAAGGTAGTTGATCTGAAGGATCGCTGCCCTCTCCACAAACAGTGGTGTCTCTTAAACCTAGCACAGTAATGCGCTTGAAAAAAAATCCAATAAGTCTTTTCAGTCTCAAAGCCTGCATCCTGGAGAGCCGCCCACAATTGAGTTCATAAGAAACCTAATCGTCAATGGAGACCCTGACTAAAGACGCACGAAGTTCCAACGCAGCATTAGATCATGAAAAATCGTCTTCAGAGCTTTGCCCAGCATCGGAGATCCCGGCAATCCAAGTATGACATGGGATCCAGACAAGAGTCAAAAATTCCAGCTTTGTCACCGAATTCGAAGAGTTATTCCGTTTTAGAATTATTTTGGAACGGGTTATACGGCCTGACTCAATCTCACCGCCTTTTCTTTGCAATCTATTTGGTGATTATTTAGAAAGCATAGGTCACAGGTTCAAAAATAGAGTCATGCTTATCTAACAAGTAGTGAAGTCTAGTTTTGACTCTATTCATGAAAATTTAACTACAGCCCAATCCAGGTTCAGACTCTGTCCATAGGTAGCCCTGAACGCTAGAAAAGTTGACTCTAAATGTGCACAGTAGCCGAAGTTCCGGTGTCATTGCATAATACGGCATATCTATGGAACCTGGGTCATAGGATTAGTGTCACACAAGGTCATCAAAACCTAATCCAAATCACTGTAGATGAATTTGCATCTAGAGCAGAGCTAGGTGTACACAGAAAAGCTTCCATGGTCTTGAAAGGGAGGAAGGATAAGTGGGTCGTTCCATGAAAGACCTCGAAGGACAAATCGAAGAAAACGACGTTGAACGTTCTCGATTCTTGACACTTGCTGATAGGGGGACCACGCTTAACTGGCGTGTTCAAGTAAAGGACGAACAAAGGTAATGTAAAGGGATCTAGTCACGTAAGGGTTAGGGGATTCCTTGGACCATCGTTTGACAAAGCCAAGAGATGAGTTAGCTTTCAGAATTATCTCATCAATATGGAAACGGAAGTTTAGCTCCCTATCGTACAATATTCCAAGGTCGCTAAGGGATTAAACGATAGATATAGACTGACCGTGGAAAAGGTAAGTGCAGAGAGGGAATACCACGTATCTTTTACGTGATTAGGTAATAGATTCGAACTTGGCGATATTGAGCTCTAAGCAATTTTTGGAGTACCAGTACGAAAAACTATCTAAGTCTTGTAGAGAGAATCGAGATCGTTTATAGTTAGAATAAAGAAAGGTGCCTTTCGGAACACCAGAGGTGAAAGCTGATAGGACGGATCTGAAGCGAAATACTATAAAAACGGTGTTTCATGGAAAAAGATATCCATTTTTACAATATGGGTTCGAAACCGAGGGCGAAAGACCCTCCACCAAACGACCGATGCATAGACGATCTAGAGGACCTTTTCGGTGATAACTTCCATGTTTTGCCAAAAATAACCTTACAATGTCAGAAAATTGAGAGCACCTTTGATGTCTTCGACTTGGTTGGCATGATTTGAATAGTAACAACCTTTAGCAATGGCTTAGTCCAGAATCAGATCAGCTACAATCCTCCTTCTCGTAGAGAAAAAAACCTCAGTTTTTAAGGGATTAACCTAAACCCCATTCCTAGTAAACTATTCTTCGATCATGTCTACAACAATGACCTCACAGAAAGTATGGTAACATCATCAGCGTATGCTTGAGCGTAGACGTTTGAATTATTGAGAATCAGAGCAATTTAGACAGAAAGCCGCCTTACGGACAGCCTCTAATTTACCCTTGTCTAAATTTTAGCAGCCACAGCCCGTATATATAGCCAATGTCTTATCTAGTAGAGTCACACGGGCTGTCCATGGCGTATTCTTTATTATCAAGTTTCTGGTACCAATCCAATCCAAGTGTGTCGTTCTCTCAAATTGAACTGAAAATTCGGCAAAGGATCCAGAATTTGTTCTGCATATCCCCTCGCATCTATTTCTATACGGCAATACCATCCAGTTTTTCTTTCTCCAAATCAAGTTCCATGAAGATGCTCTTCTATAGATCTCCACCAAGCCTTCATTTGTGGAGTTTATTACTATGTTTACGTCAAGTCAGTTCCTCTTATGCTTTCACAGAAAATTTGTTATGATATCCACATCTTCAATGTATTTCTGAAGCCGAAGGGACTTGTGGAATGTAGCTATTCATTCCGAGCTCCTTTCGAATTCCTTGCCGAAATACCCTGCATATGTATTCAGTCAAGCTGATTCTAAAATCTAAGATTCTAAGTTTGACTGATTCAGTTAACTAAGAATTCCAATTTCAGCTTTCGGTTCGAAGACCTCCGAGCGATACTCTGGAAGGACGTTGGTGGTTTTCGACTTGAAACTCCCTTCTGTGTTCTACGATTAAAACAGTTGGTATACAGCATATTGTACAGATAGTTCAATTATTCTTATAAGACCTTGGAGTATCTTTCTAATAAAGCGTGGACATCTATTTCCAATGATACAGAGCTCATCTTGAATGCAAAAATTAATTCACAATTTTGACAGTTTGTCCCTATTGAAAATTAGGATAGACTTAAAACACACCCTTTAGATGCTTGATGAATACTCTTCGTTATGTGGTCACATTCTTCGTTTTTCTATTTCCCGTTTTTTTTCAGTCAGTTTTCCAAAAGAGCTGTCGGTCACATAAAATAACAGTGATGAGAATATACAGCCTTGTGGCACTCCACTTTGGAACACAAAGTGTCATCATATCAACAACACTGTCGTGTCAGCTACAAACAGTAATGTAATTGGAATTGTATTATCTTTAAGATTTTATTGTTGATCCATATCTCAGCAAAGAGACAAATGAATGGTGAGGCATCACAATACGAACAAGAAGATGGCAATAGGTTGATCAAATCTTATAGAGACAGGAAATTAGGAGGAGAAACAGTCGCTCCAAACAAAAGATACGAATTCTGAGTTTCAATCCTCTGTATGATTCTTCAAATAGGTACTTCCCTCCAGTTGCGTAAGCAAAAAAACCCCAAATTACCCATTCAACCGCTCAATCATCATCATCTTCTTCATTAAGAACCAACCTTAAAGTAACAAATCCCTGTCTTACCATTTACCAAGAGTCAGCGTAAAATAAGATCACAAAGAAAAAGAACATCTTCTTCCACTTCCATAGCACACTAATCCAGACGTCATCTATCGCACGCTGACCACTTGAATCCCCCTAAATCACTTTTTCTTGGTACCAAGCTAAGCACACAATAGATAAACAAACAGTATCATTCGAGAGCAAATACCTCGTGGCTGTCGAACAAACAAAATACCAGAATAGCTATATTTACCAAAAAAAATTACAAAAAAAAAGCACAAAATCCTCATCCAAGCTCTTGGCGAAATCATCTCCTCGACGTCCGTTTCTAATCTCGTTCTGTCAGCATTTCAGCTACCAATTTATTTACTTTGCAGAGAAGAACCATCCAAATCACGTACGTGCACATCCGATTCGAAATTAATTAAAAGTCAAGTTGCGACCGTGAGTACCACAGCCGGACAGACCCAAGTTACCCACTTGGCAAATGCCAATCTATTTGCGTAAAAGCATCAACACCAGTGGTATAACCACGGCAACAGTGATTTAGGTGCGCAGGCGCGAAGATTCCATGTTTCCAAGAGACGACGGTATTAGCTAATGGTCTGTAGATACAGTCGGACGCGCCCCACTTTAGATAGCCCTCCCGAGACAGATTGGAAGAAACAAAAATTTAATTTGCTTACGCAAGGGAAATAAAAAAAAAGAACAGATATCCCAACAAGAGTCTGTCTGTGTGCGGTTGAAAAGCATGAAAACATTCTACAGCTTCTGAACCAGCTACTTGTCCTCTTAACTTTGACTCAATTCAGTTGAAGGCTGTATGAGGTATTGCCAGGTTATTATTATTAATGTGGCTTCAATTATTTTGAAATGATATTTAAATAAGCTAAGTACATGATGATAATATTGGAGCTAGGCAGGGATGATCGCTCTAAAGACTTATACCCTCACAATTCCTTCATAAGATACTGCTCTTCGTAGGGTAGGTTATTACATATGTATATCAGAGGGAAGACAGAAAAACGATCTAGACGAAGTCAGACCAAACAATTATCTTCGGATACATGGGTACCTCTGATTTCAATCTTCGATCCTTGCCGACGAGGGTCATATTTTCTTTTCATGGGAAAAAATTCGAAAAAAAAATTCAAAAACCAAAACAACGAGAGAGTGGGATGCTGCTCTAAGTGCATCCACAGTTAGGAACATAGGACTCCCCGTAGAACTTCTCTCCATCACAAGCCTAGGCGAATTCGATACCATTATCGGCACACTGGAGGCAGCCACACTTCTATAAGAAAGACTACTAAAAGAAGGCACCCTAAGCTTCCTTCATAAGCAAACTTTTGGCCGACCATAAAAAAGGGAGCGAACGAGCGACGCAGCAAAGCTTATAGTGGCTACTGGGTATTGCCGTCCCTGTAAAATATGACCGAAGTTTGTTGTTAGTTATAATTTGTGACTTGTAAAAGATGATAACGAAGCTAGAGCTCCCTGTGGTCAACAGAATAGCATTGAGCTCCGATACCTAGCTCCCTGCTCTACAGCCGAAGAAAAAAAAAACGAAACATGACAACTGCACCACAGATATTCGGTAATGTCGCTTTGACTTTCAAAACCCATCTCCTTCAGCTGCCACGCCTCACTTTCAAGTAAGCTTTGAAATGTTTTGAGGTTGGAATTTACACCTCAAACTCATCAGAAAACCCGCTGAATAATGAGAAGGTGACAGGTCTTCACGGCGCCATCTTCAACAGAATCCTCCACCTAAGGACATATTGGAAGGATGTCTGATAGTGCAAGGCATCTAGTAGTCATACTAGATGGGCAACTTAATTAGAAGCTTAATGTCAATGAAAGAGTTAAAAAAGCCGCGATCGAGTTCTACACTTGCAACCGAAGCTTCGGCTAAAGGTGGTGACCAAATCTTAGGATCATGGATGGATGTAAGACCAATACTCATTTATAGGCGTATAGTCTAGTGGCGAGCTACAGACAAATCAACCAATCTTAAGGCAATGACTAAAATACAGAAGTTAGCATATATAGGCACAAGCAGCGCGATGAGTACAATGGCTATAGCTGGGTTGAAAACAATCTTTAACATCCTACCGCTAGACTTGTACATGCAAGAGTCTGCCGCCAAGAGTACATTGAGGATTAGCTAATGAAACAACTTGAACTCAAACCTGGAAGGGCATACACAGATCCTAAAGAACGTAAACGGCGACTACACCATACCTTGATTTTGAAAAACCATTCTTTAGCATTATTTCAAGTAGATACGAATGGGAAACCAAGGAACCAACAAAAGTCTAATCCATATCTATCTACACAGATGGGTCAGACTTCCTAACTATAGGAAGACCTCCTTCCAAGTGGAGGCCCTGGAAGTGACAAAGGTAGCCAGTATGGTAACAATTATGGTAATACCACCGTATGACATTACCATTTTCATTGACAGTCAAGCGGCCATTAAAGCAATTTTTCCGAAAGAAATCAAGTCCAAGCTAGTCCGACGCTGTCGCTGAGATCATAAGGTTCTTGGTGCACAGTACATTATATGTATCTTTTGGATCCTTGGTCACAAAGATATAGCCAGGAATGCGATAGCTGACGAACAATAAAATGAACTGCAATGAACCAAAATCAGGCACTTCAATGGATCAAACCTCCACTCTTCAACCTCAGGGAGCGTATCGAACGTAAGATCCTAATGACAGTCAACAGTGGGTGGAAATCGCTTACCAAATATGATATATCAAGGATGCCCTGAAAACGAAACAACAAAAGCAGAATTAACAAGCTGCAACAAAACCACAGAAAAACACTGTCAATGTTGGTTGGTGCACGCACTGGCCATAATCTTCTAAGGAACCACATAATGAAACTTAAACCCAACGCTGATAACATATGCAGAGGATACGATGACGAAGAGGTTCACGATATGCCTCACTACCTGTGTCACTGCTCATGCCTATGTCAATTCAGGAACAGAACACTAGAAAGGTATTACTTTCAGGACTTACAAGAACTATCTAATGTTTTACTTCAAAATCTTTCCATGTTTCTAAAGACATCACGCTGACTGTAGACCCTATTCACCAACTAGCAATAATGAAGCAACTAGGAAAAACCCAGGATACGAACTGGGACCAAACCCCCCAATTGGCATCACATTGGGTCCACAAGCACCTAAGCGGGAACCTTACTCACCTCATCAACCCACTTACCTATCTACCTAAGGACAGATTGAAGAAAACCGAAATGGAAAAACAGGTCCACGGATAACTAGCTAAAAGGTGTCCTTGGGTAACTTACACCCTCGGAGGATGCAGCACTGAAGACAGATGGTGAGAATGCAACAAAATTCGCACACTTTTCGGTTAATACGTCACGAGAAAGGTCCTTAGATCAACTCTCCTTATTTCCGAATGGCATTTGAAATGACCGATCAATACAACTCTGCCGTCCTGATTATTTTAACTGACTATAAGTCGCCCATTCCTCTCAGTAATGACAAAAAAAGGAATCCCACCTTCTCAAATCTTAAGCAGATAGCACGGCCTCCTAGGTCTTTCTCAGAGATTGGTTTGTCTAGTAGATTACCTCTTAAATAGTCGACAGCACCAGCTCAATAAGCAATTTAATAGCTGCATGCAGAGGAAGTCAACCCAGAGACCGAAACATATAAGCTGAACTCCAACAGAAGCTTATTAGATTCACTTGTCTATTGTTAGCTGGAATTTTATAACGAATGTTGGATGTTCTTCTAATGGACCTTGGGTCCACAGAGGTGGAATTAAAGACCTCCCCAGCACGCCATCCAAGTTAATCAAGAGCTGTCATTCCGCTTTTTCCCTAAAACGCAGTTTACATCTGAAGACGTAGTGACGATTATGATGGAAGTTCCAACATATTGGGTCTCAAAGGATTGGGATATCATTGGCTTTGGGATACTTCGCGGATGACCAGCCTACCGCACACTCAAAGACCGCAAAAACTTAACAGGTATGGTATCAAATTGTTAAACAAATTGTCTATGGTTGCGACTCAAATGCCCATAGAAAATATAGCCTAAAGTCCTCAAATTACCTTCGCTGAAGGTCTAGATGTCACTCTAAAACTAGATCTTAGTAGCTGCAGTAGACCAATGAGCTTGAATCTCTAAAAATAAAAGTCAAACGTTTTTTTTATAAAAAAGTTAAATGCTCCAGCTCATGGAATGAGTAAAACAAAGCTGCTCTTTTCACCTACGAAGTCGCAATTAGGAAGTCGAAAAACACGTAAGTTCATAAACCAATTTTATTCTTCGAAACCATCAATGACTGAAAAACCCTCTCCAAAGCCCTCAGTAATCGAGTCGGTCCGAGACCTTGGGGCTTCATCTCTTATGCCACTTCAAATCTTCTGGGTTTTCTTGCACCAAATTTAACTCATTTTTGGATTCTGTATTGTGCAAGTAGGTTTCATCGCACTTTCTGTTGTGTAAAGGACACATCATCCGACCGACTTGTTGACATTATTCGTATGCCTATAGTCTCTTGATCTATTTTGTGTATTTTATATACTATAAGGTCTGAAGATATTTAACGCTAAGGTTTGCAGCTTACTTACTTAAAAGAAAGCCTTCCATAATCAATACTGCACGAACATAATGGCTAATCGCTGCAAGAAATAATAGTGGTGATAGTAGCTACCCTTGTTGGACACCACTTTGTACATGGTGAGGCATTTTAGCATTAGGCAATACGTAACATATTGCATCTTCGAAGGTTGACTTATAAATAGCAAGCAATTTTACAGGGTAACTTTGCTACGGGAGGGCCCAACAAATAAAGCCCCAATTATTGTGATCGAATCCTTTTCAAATTTGATGAAGAATGGACCTTCAAAGACTCACTCCACAGGGGGATTACATATGTATTTTATCCATGAGAGTTCGTATCCAATTTCTCTACTCCCGGACACTTTTTAGATAGTTTGTTGAACACTCCCTTTTTTCGTTCCTCTGAAAAGGTTTAACTATCTCATGACTTCCTTACAAGTTTTTGAAAGAATCTAGCTGAGGCGTTGTTTGGTATAGTTTAACTAGGAAGCCATAAGGCCCTACCGCTCAGGATATCTCAAAAATATCCAAAATTAAAATCCACAAACTAACAAATCCCTAACTTTTGAAAAATCCCCAAATCCAAAATTCTAACACCCAAAATACCCATGTTATCTCCACGATCTTTAAGTAGCAGCAAAGCGGAGCGGTTGCGGAGCGAGCGGTGAAGTAATTTTGAACTTTCCATGAAGGATTTAATGTCAACGATTTGTGATTCGGGATTTTTGATTTAGGGAAATGGACTTTGGGCTTTTAGTTAGGGGATTTCGATTTTGGAGATTTCGTAGCTAACCCCTACCGCTCTTACTTGAGGATCTGAAACTGACTCGATTTTATACCAAGCGATTCGCAACTTGTTATTGGAAGCGCAGGTTCACCCCGAACTGTAGCGCCATCTAAGAAAAAGAAGAAAGTTCGTGACTGTGTTAATTCCAATTGGAAAGTGCAGAGTTACAGCTTACTTGTCCAATAAGATCAATTCGAGATCAATGCCCTCTGCATTGAACTCCGTATTCTCAAAAGTTCACCTAGAAATTAAGCCACCAAAAACCAATTCACAATACCTATCCATAGGTATGTCTTATAGAACCTGGTCCTGGATAAAAATAATTTCTGGGCCGAAGATGTTAAGTGAAAGATACTCAAGGTACTCTCAGTTTTTTTGTTAGTACAAGGGGTTTTAACAAGGAATGCAGGTCGTCAGCGTTTTCAAGTATACCTGGCTTGCACTATAGAAGTTCAATATTATCAAGACAACCTTCTCAGAACCTTTTTTCTATTATCCGCAATGGATTGTTGATGATCTAAGTGTCCTTGCATTTAGGACTGTCTTTATACAGAGTCTGGGTAGGAATGGATTATTATCGAATTTTCACGGATGGTTTCAAGATAGTCAACAGTCTTCCCAGTAGAACAAAACATAAGTCATCACTACTCATTTGACAAGTATGCCCCTTTCTTCCAAACAAAGACATATGCTGTCCATGTGACAATGAATTTCCGTATGGGACATGGATGGAAAAGTAGTAGTTCATATAATTCTGCATCGGTAGCCAGGTTGCGCTTAAGGCCTTGCTCAGTCCTAAAACCCGTTGAACTGAGGCTGAACTCTTTAGGTCCCAGGAGCCACTAAAATAATGGACAATAAGATCTCGGCTAAAATTGCTGTGCAAGACTATAATTGATCTGCTTGCTCCTCCGTCAGGGCCTTGATTATTGATTGGGTTGCCTGAGAACATGGCACTTTCTGCAGGAGGACAAAACTATTGCAACCGGAGATCTGTAAAAAAAATCAGAGGCATTCTTGATGTCTTTTAGCATAACTGCCGACTACTTATTAGCGTTAATTAACGCAACACTTTGTTACGTTTTCAAATAGCTAGACTTAGGTGACACTATAGTTTAGATGTTTGATTAGAGGACGACGATACCTCAGATTCTTTGTAAATGTTGCGCCTTTGCTCGTTTTAGGTGGCAGAACTTTGGTGCTTATGTTATATGGAAATATTGTAAGATCTTTTGCACTGAAGTACCTTCTACGCTTTATTGGAAGGATGAGAAAATTCCAATAAAATGGCTAAGAGTGCGTAATGCTTCCTGGTAGTACAATGGACCAGTGCAGTGTTCGCTATTTAAAAAGATATTTTCAAAAGATTCCCAGTTCCTTGAAGCTTCCTGTTCAAATGTTGAACACATAAAGATACCTCACACCTTTCTGTGGTAGGTTAGCTCATTTCCTTCACCCACTTCTTAGACAAGGTTTTGAAATCCCAAGCCCCATCAGTTGGAGCTGAAGTTTCGATATGTCCTTGATATGAAGTATGTGCGAAATGTGGACACTTGGTAGTATCTATGTACATCTTGACTATTGTGTACATATATGACCATGCACCTTATGGTACAGATCGGTGAAATAATCCTACTGTATTCGAAGGCAGCAGTAGAACATCGGATGTCGGTACAAGATGTGATCCTTTGTACAACTTTGTTGGTAATTTCTTTTGTACGTCGCACGCAAGCTGCTATTCTTTCTGTTTCCACGAATCAACGGATTGTTAGTATCATAATGACTTTGACAGAATTAATAGCTATTTCCAATGAATTCACATCTATAGCTTACAGCTTGTAGGAATCTCCATTGTTGGACATTCTTTGAACACCCGGTTCATGAATGAAAGGAGTGACAATTCAACAAGGAATGCGCCATACCCCTTACAACTGGATACCCTATTCAAACGATTAAGTAGAAACAATAAAACCTGCAACTATTGCCACTGCTGTCAAATTTTCTTCACCAAGTATGCAAATGCACGAGTGCCTCCATTCATTAGCATTCCCATCCATAACTCCGCAATAAGCGTCTTTAAAGTGCAGCCATTGCCGCATCCGACCAATTCGTCGCAAGCACGCACCCAGTCATCCAAGGAAGAGCGATGATTATCCATGACAAATAAATAATAAGCCAAATATCCTGTCGTACACCAATGCATGCATATACCCTTTGCAGTCGCGCAACGTGTCAACACCTTTTAGGTGGTTAGCTGCAATATCATGCCCTCCAGTGGGCGTGTCTCATGCATATAAAATCCCCATTCCCGAAGCATTGCGAATCCCGAATTAATATTCGTCTTCATCGCCGTATTGGTATGAAATTAAAAAAAGAAAGAAATGCACGCGCAGCTGAAAAGACATCTGAAGGAATCGTCTGCAACGACGACACAACGACACAACGACACAACGAGACATCGAAGACGACAACAACGACGTCGACGACATTAGTCAGACGTCAACGCGCAACCCAAACTTGGGGCTGGATGCACATGGCCTCCGGCCACCGATTTCCGACAGCGACAATGCATAATGAAACGAAAACAGACAAACATTCCGCGCGAGCACTCGTACAAAAAAAAAAGAAAAAAAAAAATACGTTTTTCCAGATACAGATTGTTCAAGACACGCAAATTAATTCGAGAGATGCAGGGGCGTGTCTGTAATTGAATTGATTGCACACAAATGGAGTTGGGTTTTAAATCATTTTTCGCATTGCCGCCGCACTCGGCCGGCATTAGTGGCAGGTCGGTGTCGGTAAGCGGCAAGGCTGACAGTACGGTGCTGCATTTGTTCTCGAGACAGTGCAACGGATCAGAAATGCATTTAAAATCTTGAAATGAAAATCATCTATGGCATGGTTTGAGGTTGGTTTTTCCGCCAAAGGATCTTGTGGTATTTTGAAGGCGATTTATTTATTGGAAATTCATGTAAAACTAGATAGTTTGGCTGCAAGAGATGGTTATGGGTGGAACGGATAGGTTCTTGAACTTTTTTGAAGTTGACGTTGCCACACCTATTATAATGTATTGGACTGGCTGGCACATTGGACATTGTTGCACATGTTTTATGGAAATTTTAAATGATTTGCTTGGACAGACATTTATAAACAAAAGGCCGGGGTAACTTTAATTAAAAACGCAAATTAATTATATACGTGCTGTGGAATATATGAAGGCGGATCTTGGCATTGTGCAAGACAATGGTTAAATGGATATCATTGTTCGTGAGTAGAGTTGCGTAAGATGTAATTTGATTTGAGACAACTAGCTTAGCCGCATAAGTGAATTTTTTTTTTGAGGAGAGGCACTTACAGGTTTCATTGAAAATATTTAGATGTAATTAGGAACACATCTCTTGAATTAATAGATAGTCGTTCAAAGCAAACCAATTGATGCATTGTCTAAAAACTTAGTCGTCAAAATGCAGTGTCTGCATATGTCACTCCTACTTTTATTGACTGTTGTAGACAACCTAAAGGTACAAATCGGAGATATAGGCTACAATTTCATTGATATGGTAGTTATAATCAGGAACTAGCAGCAGAGATATCAACATTTACAACAGTACCCATCGAGCTCATACTGGCACCATGCCGGCCACTACTGTCTGCCTCTGCCTCCAACATATTCTTCTGTAAAATTTGAGCAGTAGACCATTGTCGATGCTGAAACTTTTACTGAGGCATGTTTGTTAAATGTGCTGGTGCTTTGTTAAAACTAGAGAACCTAGTACAGAACCTTGTGCTGACTCCATAGTAGGTATCGTATAAAAGTAAGATAATTCTGTAAATAGGCATAAAGCAAGAATTTCCTTCTTAGAAATTGGAGGCAAGTTTTGGAACCCATTTTACCATCAAATTTTGCAACTTATCATCAAATACTTTGTAGGACTTATGTACCGTGTATCTGGCTCCAAACTTTATGGATTTTAAACTGTATCCATGTTTCAAAAGGAAGTAAAATCATTTGCAAACCTTTCTCCAACTGCTAAGTGAAAAGTGAAAAGTTGCAAAGTTTTTAAGTGCAATTGGCTCCAGGTAACTTTTTGCATTTGACAGTATAAAAGTGATACAGATGTATAGAGTTTTTATGTAGAATTTCGAACCTTATGAGGGCAATGTTTAGCTATGACTCTTTACAAAACCTGAGCCTTAGCCAAAGGATTATATCAAAGGTTTTACTACTGGTCGAGGGTATTTCCTCCAGTTCAATTGCCCTGATGATCCAGAGTATCTGCAATAAATCTAGCAATGGTAGACCTTGTTTTGATGATTGATAGGCTTTCAGATTGTGTGCTTCAGATTTCTAAGAGGTTTTTGATGAGTGGTTTGTCTAGTGTGTGTTACTCTAGCGTCTAGCTAGCCGCGAACAATTGCAAGGAATGTGGAACAAAATTTCCTTCTCATCTATACTCTTACAGCTGCGGTACTGGATGTTGAATGGAATACATAGTTTGCAGGCAGAGGTTCCAATTGGCTAGTGATCCATAGTGACTGCTGATATTTCATTGCGGGTTCCACTACTAAGGCTGAGCGTTCTATTTTTCTTGTAGGCTAGTCAGATCTTTTAGAATATATTGCAATCGTTCTGGTTACTCTAGTTAAAGTTGGTCTAATATAGAAAGTGTTGGACGATATTACCCTTTATGATTCCCATGGGAGGACAGACTGCCTCTGTGGTGGAACAGTCAAGAGCTGAGAGGCGTTTAGCCAACTGGGTGGCTTTTGCCTTCCCTCTATGTTATCATGACCAGGAAACCAGAGAAAAGTGATGTTGAACTTGCTTACTTCCCGGGTGATTTCTACCTTTGATAGTTGCCTGGCTGTCAGGCAACTATCCTGACCACCATTTTAAGCTCTTGATGGTGGTGAGGCTGAGTTTTTGAATCTTACATACATACATACGTCTCTCATTTGCAATATGGAAGACTAGGCGACCATATGATCATGAGACATCCAAATTAGCCAAGAAGAAGTCCGATCCTGTTCCGCATTCCATCTTGGAATCTTCGGTGAAGAATGAAACTTAGTACCTCGTATTTTTCTAATCTGTTCCCGACGGAATGTTTTATTGAAGTCGTGTCTAGGTGTTATGATTTCAGAGCCGCACAGGGCTGTGCACAGAAGATCAAGAGGCCTACTTACTGTGCTCGTAGTCTGCAGTAAGACTATATGATACGCTGTACTTGATATGCAGGTAGTGATGCAGAATGTTGATGAAGGCCTGTGCTTGCGTCGGGCTTAACCGCATGGTACCTAGAAATACCTATTTCAGCTAATCTTTGAACTCAGCTCAATTTGATGACATCATACGCTTTACTTAGAGCGGGCCAGCAAACTAGATTTCTAGGCTGATTGGTCGGACATCCTTTGGACACCTCTGGTATAGTCAAGTCGTAGCTAGCTGTTAGCTAGGACAATACCTTTTCCAATTACCTGTGGAGCATCATAAGTAAAATCCCTTCTAAACCTGATGACTTGTAGCGATAGTAGTTGTTTATGGCACATGAAATCCCGTCATCGGTAATAATTTATTTAATGACATCCCAAGGTGCGCATTGCGCATTCTAAGTAGAAGTTACACTAAAGCAATGATCCTTTAAAACAAAGAAATGAGTTTCATAAGGAGCTCGGAAAACAACGGATTTTGAGTGTCAGTTGGTTTAGTATATTTTACCTTGCTAAGTCTAGCTGAGTCCTTAAGGTGTTCAGTAAATTAGCAGAACTTTGTCCAAACCTATGTTTTGGCCTTGTTAATGGCTCTTTTGTATATTTTAAGGCAGTCTCCATAGGGCTTTTCCAAGTTCCTTGATCGGATGCCTTAATTAGTTTAAAGAAGATAATATGACCGAATTCCTTCCTTAGGTACTTGGCTTATTCGTGTTGGCAGCCTACTGTGCTGCATTTCGTTATCCCTCCTATATCCGCTGCTCTTCCGTAATGCTTGTAACAGTGTCGCTAAATTCTTCCCAAATCTCTTCGCTTCTCATCATCTGCCTGGTGAAGTTGTCTGGGGTTAAATCCTCTCCCAGTCATTTTACCAGGAGGTGCCGTTCTACGTAATACCGTGGGCAGTGGAACATGACATGATATGTTCCGCATCCTCCACTGCTTCCGTGCACGTTGTACAATAGGGGTTGTCGTCATGTTGAAACCTATGCAGGTAGGCTCTGAAACATGCATAGCCAATAAGCATCTGGGTCAGGTAAAAATGCAAGTTCCCATGCTTCCTATTACTCCTTGATATTGGGTATCAATCGCTGTGTCCATCTGCTTTTATATGAGTGACACCATCTCTACTGCCATTCTTACATACTTGTCCTTGATGGTACTTCATTATTGCTTCGACTCGTCGTTGTTGCAGTTGTTGCTTCTTTAGCAAGAAGGTCTATCGGTATCATGCCACCCACTACACATGCCGCGTCGTATGAAGTTGTACGGAAGGCGCTGCATACTCTCAACTTAGTGCTTTAAGCTGTCGCAGTCTTCTTTCAGTACAATTTCGTCTTCATGGCACAAGTCCATATTTGAAAACCGTAGAGCATTATTGATGCGGCAACTCTCGCTAAGAGTAATCTCTTCTTTTGTTTCGGTCTCCCGATATTTGGCATAATCCTTGCCAGTGCAGCCGTTGACTTTGCTGCTTTTTCAGCTACATGCTGCATGGTAATGCCAAGGTACTTCAGCTCTGATTTGGAACCTACGACGTGATCGCCCACAGTTAACATTAATAGGCCTACTTCTTCTGTAAGTTGTAGGCCCATGCGTACTAAATAGTTCTGGACATGACTTACTACCGAGTAGAAGATAACTATCTTAGTCCTCTCTAGCATATATTAATGTTCCTTCGTACGCTCTTATCAGCTTAGAGCTGATTTTATGGAAGCACAGTACCTTATTACCAGTTCGAGTATCTGTCAATATCAGGGAGGCAATAAGGTAGTGGATAGTGTGGTTGATTGTGAGCTGAACTATATATGTAGGTTCCGCTCCAGGTTAGAAATGGCAACTAACACTCAAGGCTGCTCCAACCACTGCACCAAATAAAGGGAAACTGATGGTACAATGTACATAGTAAGAGATACACAATACCTCACAATACGCACACTAGTCTTTCGTGGGTAGAATTGGGTCGTGTTCCCCCTATGTCAAGGTACCATAAACTTTTTTTTTTTGTAATTTCGACAAACTTTCACAAATTGTTGTGTAGTGCGGAGGATCGCAAATAATGACTCTGAATGTTTTCATAGATACACTCCTCCGTCACAACTGGAATGTACTTCAAAAGAACAACACAACTCTAGTCTTCAGGCTTGGCTTGTTTTAGCTGTTCAAATCAATACTCGTAAATGGTAATCAAAACCAAGGCTAATTGTTGAACAGTCTGACATGAAGGACGCCAATGTGTTTATTTTGCCGCCATCCATAGCCATGTGTTATGTCTAACCGCCAACCTAATAATCTCTCAATGGAATCATCACTTTTTTGACAGATGCTTCCAGCGATCTCAAGCGTTCCCACCATTAGTCCGAAACATACACACTTCACAATGACGACAACAATCAATATAGATACTCCATCCATTTCACAACACACATCAGCAATGACTTCATTGCGAGGCTGGTCGAGACGCTAGAGCCCCTCGATCACCACCAGTTTTGAGGAGGAAAACATAATTTCAATTTGTTCACCACGATTACCGTTGCGAATTAAACACGAAAATGTTTTTCAGATCACATTGGAATCTACCGAAACATTAATCATTGCAACCCAAGCGTAACATCATCAAAGAGCAGCAGTTTCGGTTCCTGTATCTCGAACCATAACTAATAATCTAATGAGATATCCACAGATACAAAAGCGCACATACACCTGAATTTATTGGTAAACTACATCTTTTTTTAGAGACATTATGCGCCTCCATTGCTATGCCATCGCCATACGACGAGATGAAGTTATGTTGTAACATCGAGTAGGTAAGGTACTCCACTAAGCTAGGCCATGTGCGCACGCAACAAATTGGCTCAACTTGGCAGCAGTACGAGTACAGCGCGCACAAAAACACTGTTCTTGCATGTGACCGATGGTGGTACTACTACTACTACTGCGCTACTACGGTAGGCTCCTTCTCCTTGTAGGATCACCAAGTAACATCATCCTAACTTAGGATGACTGCTCCGCTATAAATTGCCAAGATCGTGCACTACTAACTGCATCTGCTCGATATACGAGGTAGCATTTCGTAACTTGCCAAACAAAGATGGCAAAGTATCTCGGAAAAGTAGGCCGGATCGATATTTTTGTTGCACTGGCCTCATCGTCGTCGTCGTCGTAGTTCCAGCACAAGCGGGTGAAAGAGATTTTCTTTTTGCCGCTTTTTTGATTTACTATACACATACACAGTAGCGATCGGCCGCGGCGGCGGCGCAGTAGCATCGTCAAAGGCAAAACATCTCTGTAGAGATACTTCTCACGAATGTTGAGATACTTGATATCTTAATGTTGATTCGCCGCCTGACATTTGGACGACCATAAACATTCTGACACTACACATGATGTTTGAATTGAATTTTTAGGAATTATCGCATCCAATCACCCAGGAAGGACGTGCAGTCTCCTGCTGAGATCTGTGTTTAGGTGTCATCGAGGTTTTTCTTTCCAAATGGT
Organism: Xylota sylvarum; assembly: GCA_905220385.1. Taxonomy (NCBI): domain Eukaryota; kingdom Metazoa; phylum Arthropoda; class Insecta; order Diptera; family Syrphidae; genus Xylota; species Xylota sylvarum. The sequence goes on along the minus strand of LR999958.1, from coordinate 32,175,177 downwards.
TGCCTCCGCAATTTGAATATAAATTGGATTTAATCAAGTTGGGAACAACAGGTGCCGTCGTGTGATTGGAACCAAATAACACGCTGGGTTTATAGAACAAAGCAACAGACAGCTTAATGGAAATAATTTGAATATTTCTTCTTTTTTTTTTTGTTGTTGAAATAGAGCAATCAAGGAAGGCCCTCTGTGTGTGAGGAATGTAAGGCGTCTGATTGGAGTGGCTGTTTGGTGGCACTATAGGAGGGCTACCAGCCGGTCTGTTTAGATCGGTAGCCCTGGCTGTGAAAAGTAATTAATAATATTGAGAGCGAGGTGCGGTGACAAGGTTATAAGCCCGGGAGGCTGTTGTTGAGGGTTTTTCTTTACAAACGTATTTCTTTCTTTTTTTTGAGGAAATTTATTGGATGAACTTGCCGCTCGACACCTTTATCAATTAATACTTGTCGGATGGGTTTCGAGGACCACTTGCTGAGGTGAGAAAGTCATCAGCCCGTTTGAGTGTGGATAAAATAAATGAGTTTTTGGAATTTCGAAAGATTGTAACCGATTGCTGCAGCAAGGAAATTAGGTATCTGAAGTTATTGGATTCGTTCACAACTAAATTAGGGGAATCACAGGAAGTGTACATACCCAGTGGGATAGACGGTGACCTATCCATGGTTTGGATCCATAATCTTTGTGTACAATAGTTCTTATTTCACAAAAGCTAGAAGAATTATAAGCAACACTTGAGTGCGCTAGATGTTCTGCGATCTAAATCTATCTTTTATACTCTCTCATGGGATGACGAAAACGGGGTATCGAATCTTAAGATGAACAGCTATTAGGTGAATTTCTTGGTTGGAACCGATCTATGGAAATGGTAACAATATTCAATCCCTAGTCTAACTAGTGTCTTATGATCAGAATAAGAGCTGCACGGATGTGAAGCATATGTATCTCTATTCGAAACACGTAGTACAACATTATGGATTCTTACTCTGCGATGCTGTATATGTCGTCCTCCCATCTTATACCAGACGGAACTGTGGCATCAAGGCGTGTTTGGGTGACTTAGCCAGAGACACACTTAGACAAAAAAGGAGGACTATTGTGATACCACAAAAAAAAAAAATGGACGACCAGCACCAGGAAGCTATATAAATATTTCAAGGAAAGGGTAACCATTTTGACCAAGAGACAAAAAAGTTTAATTAAATCGAATCTGGCTAGATCACTCAGATCTTTAAAAAAAAATTTCCCCAAGGGTTTTCCTTCTCAATGTCGGTTTTCTAACTTTCCCATCTCTACAACTTTTACTTTGAAATCATCGAAGGTAGCGCAAAACCTACTGGCATGTTTAAGGTGGCGCTAGAGTTCGGGATGAACCTGGGCTACTGGCATGTCTGCCTACCAGAAAAGTTCCTGTGAGGGCGCCAATTAAGCTTTCCTTATTTCCCCAAATGGAAATACATTTTTTCATCTTCTACCAATTCAGTTTTGACGCATTCTCTTTAAACAAGAACTGCAGTACCTAGATGGAACTTCATCGATTTCATAGGGGCAGGCAACCTCTTCCCATTATCGAGGAGTTTGAGTACTATACCGTCATTAGCAAGCTTATCGTCTTTGCATTTGGCTTGAATATTCCTGTGACATGGAACCCTACAAAAACCATATCGTATCTAACAGCAATCTTATTAAGGGATCCGAGCCGGATTGCTTGACTGACTTCTTTCGTAAAATTGGGGACTCCACGGCTACTGTTTACTGCATTAATCCAATGCCAGGCCGCGGCTCTTCGGAATGTCTGAAATACAAGACCCAGTGATCGTGTGATAACACAAATCGCTGATGCATTGGAGAGAACTCCCGCACCTATATCAAGCCCTGTCTTTGGCCCATCTGTGTATACCTCTATCACAGTCTCCTTGAAAATAACTTCACATCCTAGTTTTATACTTTCCATCGAAGTCTGTATAAAGGACAATATTGCTGGAATTACTAGGAATATTATTGTAAAAATGCTCACACAAAGGATCTTCGACCTATCAGCCTGTCGTCCTTTCTAGTAAAAACACTAGTCCATGCTCTCTGCATCCCAACATGTGTACTACAGAGGCAAATCAGTCGAAACAGCCTTGCAAACGAGCATCAGCATCAAGGAATTTGCCATGGTCTCGTTCTTGGACATTGAGGGGCCTCTCACAATATCTACTGCAATCATAAATGTACTTGCAAGGCTGATTCTTTGCTTTGAATATTGATTAATCAATAGAGCACTTTTTAGTTGCGGAACTCTTCAGTGTGGCATACTATCTCCTCTTCTGTGGAATTTTGGGGTCAAAGTGCTGCTTTGGACATACAAAGTACTGGATGCATAGTGGCTGCCTATGCTGATGACATTGCTATCGCTGCCTCCGGAAAACACCCTGATACTCTCAGGGAAATCCTCCAATGTCCTCTTCTACGGCTTACCAAACGAGCCTCAAAATGAGGAATAGAGGTTAAACCGCTCAAAACAGAACTTGTTGCCTTAACGACGAAATTTAAAGATTCCCCCATAGACCCTTCCACGATTAATGGCACCAGTCTCTTCTGTAAAGATAGTGTAAAATACTTGGATCTCATTTTGGACAGGAACTAAACGCCAATCTACCAATCTATCTTGATCTTGGAAGCGTAAAAAAGGCAAGCAATTGGCTACGAGTGCGGCTATCTGACTCAAAGCCTCCTCACAGTGGTCTAGCTATTATTAGGCCCACTCCTCGATCATTGAGCTCCTCGATTTTACCCAAGAAAACACCGACTACACCCCACCGACCATGTTATTTGACCGAGCGGCCATCACTGAACGAAGGGAATTGGTTACTGCTTCCTCTCCTTAGGACAGTTCTATCCACTTCTACACGGACGGCCGCAAGACTGATGAGGAGATGGGTTGTGGTGTTTTTACCGATAAGTTCAATCTGAGCATCTCTTTCCGCGTCTCAGATCATCGCAGCGTTTTTCAGGCGGAAATCATGGCGATCAAGGAAGTCTTGTCCCGACTGAAATGTAGTGCAATATCTGTCGAATATATTAGCATTTTCCCTAGCATCAAAGGCCGCTTTAAACTGCAGTTTCCACCTTCTGGAGATGACTGAGCAGTTCAACATTCACTTTTGCTGGGTGCCAGAGCGAAAAGATATTGCAATGAATTGCAAAGCTGACGACCTCGCCAGACAGAGTACGTCCCATAGGATCCTGCCGAAGTGGCGGAACCTAGCCATACTTGAATGTAGTGCAGAATTGGTCCTGTTTAAATGATCACGTATCAGCTGTAGGGACGAGAAAGAGGAAAAAACCGTTCTCCACATCCTATATTTGTGTCCAGCTCTGCCCCAAAAAAGTCTATTCCATCCAAAGACTATTCTTCTTTGACAACCTAAGCGAATTGGCGTCAGAAGGCGTTATGAGCCTCCTTTGCTTTATCATAAGCTCCAGTTAGTTTTAATTAGTCTCAGGTAGCCTAATGATGCGATCCATGGCATCACTGTGCCTTAATACACAAATCCATAAGTGTCGACGGGGAGCTCGGTTCATGGATCACGGTTTCTAAGGCAACTGTAAAGGTGGTTCTAAAAGATCCTAAAATGCAGACGTATGAAAACATTTGAACATTGACGAGCAGTGCACTAGACTAGTACTCCGTACATTAGTGTACCATACCCATGTGTGTCCAAATCGAGGCTGAAGGACATATTTCTTTTCCAGACTTTTCGGTAAAAATAGAGACTTAAACCAAAAATAATATATGCACTTCGGACTTACTTACTTACTTACTTCAATAGGTGAAGCTGCGGGTTGACTTGAGAATCAATCAAGTTTCAACAAGGCTCTCTAACCTCCAACAATAGTTAGCCACCTGCCTCCAGTTTCACGCACGAAGTTGATTGAGGTTCTTTTCCACTTAAACATGGCACAGAAGACGAGATCTCTGTGGGGTGGATTCGAAGACCTTCTTGGCTCTCGGACTTCTTGCTTCAAAAATTTAATCTCAGCCGCCCTTTCATTGGTATAAGCCTCAAATCCCTCAATCGGATCTATACCCTAACTGGTACACCGAAGGTCCAAAAATGCCAAATGAAGTGACTGCCTACACCATTAAGACATTCTTCTATCATCCAAGCAGAGGGTTATGCTATCAAACTTTCTAACAGAGAATACACCAGAAGAAATCTACGAAGATCAGACGGACATTTTATCAGGGAGCCCTCAATTCCCTTAAGTCCTTTCATTTTACTGTCTTAGACTTTACAATGACCGCAAATCTTAACAGTCCATTCCCCGAATTCTCATAATTGGACTGTACATGGTGGAATTTGTTTCACCTCCACTTTTCTAATGTGAAATTATTTCCCACTTTAAGTGACGCGGTTTCTATCTAAAGATTGACAGCATTAACAAATTTTTTAGGTTACACCGAATCCTGTCTAAATCTCCTCAAATGCTAAGTGTCCTAAGCACTTGGGTGGATTCAGCAGAAGAGCGACTTAGTCATTTTAATGGACACCAACTTTCGCTGTTTTTTCAACATCAACTATTTTTTTTAAATCTATTTATCCACAGCCACGTTTTAACCTAATCTGTGACAAAAAGTTGAAAATAGTAGAGGAGGTACACTAGTCTGCAGGACCTGATTGCGTAGTTCTCTATTGACTGCAGCTTTTTGAAGGAGTACCTAGCGCTTGGAACCATATAGTCCAGAATATGTACAAATCTTAGAATAACTCACAGCCAATAAAGCTACAAATACGCCTTCTACCTTGGAATATCTCGAGCGTGTATTAAGAAAAAGAAAGAGGCCTAGTACGCTTACCTGTGGAACTCTTGACGTAATTTCTTTCTATGTACATACATGGAAATTTCATTTGAATATTTAACACGGAAGAGTCTCAACTCCCATTTATTTCTTGGGACAGATTTATTTCGAAAATATAAGAAGACATCAGAGGCTGAACAAGCTGCTTTAAGTTAGTTTTCGTCGAAGGACGCTACTTTTTAAAGAGAATGTCAGATTGGGGAGCCAACACCGCAGTGAAGAAAGTGTCTATGTAAACTAGTCTTATAATTCCGTTTGACATAACGATGACATAGAACAGGACATATACCTAGGTAGACTGGACGGCCATTAATTTTTCGCTTCAAACGGATTTTGAAACTAACACAGTAAAGAAAGACGTCACCTTTGGTGACATGCAAAAGTAGAAGGGCGCCTTAGTGTGTGAAACTGGAATCGATGCATTTAACTAAGAATTAGAGATCTGCTGTTGAGAACGAACACTCCTAAGCCCTCTTAAGGCCTTCTCATCAGCTTCCACTAAAGCTCGACGTTTCGTAATCTCTACTCGTCAAACCGGAAGACCCCGACAAGTGCCTAGTCAACAAACTCATATTCTACACAGTAGCAATTCCCAGATAAAATTTACTGACACTCACTAAATAACTTGAAAGCTCGTGAGGTAACCAGTACTTACATCACCAGACGCCTCTTAAATCGAAGAAGTTCGACCATAACCCGCCACCATGAGGAATCTCCACTGAAAAACGATGCATTCAAGCCATTCCATTCGACACCATACCATACACTTCCTCGCTCAAATAATCACTTTCGCTCCAGATCACAAATTCGCACCAAAAGTGCAATCACGAGCGAAAGAAAAAAAAATCGATAACAACGACTGTCCAGCAGAGCACGCTATTTGCCGCCGATCACCTCTTCGAAGGGGCAATCTCACGGCGAGAGAAATATTATGCTCCATGGTTGTATTTAACTCTTCCCGGTCGACGGGATGCATTAATGCATCTTCAATGGCGGCATGTGCACCATATGCCGCCACAAGAGACTTCCAGCAACAGCACGAGTAGCTTCGTTACGCCGCCGCCGCAGCAGTCGAGAGGTACTCTCGTAACCATGGTCGTCGTCATCATCGTCGTCGTCGTCGTAGCCGTCACACGAAACATAACATAAACAGTCGCTGCCCCAAAAGGCAAAAATGAGCTTCGCTGGCCATATTTTGCACTAGATCCCTCGTACGCGGAAGACCTTTTGACTGCGTGAACACTAGCACGAGTAAAGAAAAAAAAACAAACTTCATCCCAGAGACAAAGAATGATGTCGCTGCGAGGATGCTTAATGTCTTTGAGGCTTCATTAATAAAAATGCCCACGACACAGTATCTATATAGCTCTAGCAGGCTATAGATACCCCAAACGATCATCGATGCCTCGCGAGATGTGGCGAATCGACAACAACGATTGCATCGAACCATCGAAGAGGAAATCTTTTGCGACATAATCTTCAGTGAATCACCATCACTGGATAGAGCGCTGCCGCTGCGGAGGTGCGCGCAGGTGAAGGTGCACTTCAGATGAAATATCTCAATAAGGGAGAGAGATCAGATTCAACATTGTGCACTGTATCTGTGGGCATATCGGACCAAGTGAACATGCTTATTATGTGTTATTACCAGGCTTAGACATGGCAACGACACATTGTTTATGGTCGACAACGACAACGACAACGACGATGACGATGACGATGACGACGACGACTACAACGATAACGCAGGAGCGGCGCGCAACGAAGAATGCTTAAGATGCATGTGCGTTTGTGCGCACTGTAGCGGGACATACGCTCTTAATGGCTACTCCCAGAGGATCATTTAGTGTTAGATTTGGAATAATCTCCCTAAATCGGTTGTCGGCAAGACGCTTTTGTCTTCGACCATATGTCGTTGCGCTAGGAGTTAAATCACATTCGTGGAGCTGAGATATAGCTTGGGTACATGTAGGTCACAAGTGATTAAGGTAATGAATGGGAATTGAAGGGAAAATTCGCTTGTTGGCTTCTTAAAGGTTGGCAACATAATAGAGTGAGGTTGAAATAGATTAAGTAACGAGGCATATTTCAAAATGTTTGCATCACATTTTGCATGATTTCTTAGTATGACAAATGGGGGGGAAACTCTCGACATTCCCATTACAATATATTACCGGAGAATTTCTATGGTATTACCATGTTTTGTGAGTTCGTCAACCCTCCATCTATCCAAGTATCTATTCCCCATATTCAGTCATCACATCAAGAGATAAGGCCAGAGCTGACTGCTAATGGCTGTAAAGACAAATCCTTGAATGTTGCGTTTCAAATTGTTTTTATCAAAATTAATCCCAGATACTTTGCTTTATATGCCAAAAATGGGCCTGTTTCACCTTGGATGCAAGGAAGCATGGATCCTCCAGACAGCTTTCAGAACGTATATTACATATAAAGCCATTTGTAGTACTATACATAAGCAGTACCCCATTCAACACAATATTCAAAAGAAGGAGGGAAAACACACCGCCTTGCGGTATACCTTTACTATAGGTTATAGGTAATGGACAGGATGAACAGATAGATCCAGGAGTCATCGAACATTTTTAAGAATCAAAGTATGGACAAACTCATGGAGAGGATTTGACGAAGCCTTAAGACCTAGTCAGTGGTACAAAAAAAAATTGACGAATGACTTGTGTTGGGCATTCCTCAGTGCGAATATGTATATTGTAACTATCGCCCTGTAATAGTTTCATTCTACAACAGTCCTTGGAACCTTGGCTTCCTTGAAGAGCTGGATAAAGTTGGCCCGAATCAACCTAAGTTGCACGCACCACCAAGCTGGTAATTGTGAGACTTAAATCTTGGTTATAGCACTGGAATTTGTCACAGTTTTGTAAAAAACTCTTTGAGGGACTACTGAGGGCAAGGTTGAGATTCGACTCCAAGTCAACCCCAACGTTTTTTTCATGGTTCCTTGTAAACGTCTGACAAACATCCGAGAGTAAAATTGTTATAAACAAGCGTTACAGAATAAGTTGTCTCACAGATACGGCTTGAAGTAGTAGCCCCTTCCATTTGTGTGAAAAACATCCCCCACAACACGAAAAGTTGTGCAAAGTTAGGCCCTTAGCTCAGTATGGACCTGTTGCGGAAAATATTTATAATGTTTATAAATAAGATGTTCTAGCGTATTCAGGAATACAGAATTTTTAAAGAGTAACCCATTACTCGAGTTCCTTAAGACTAAATGTTTCGGAGAATGGTCTTCTTACTTACTTAACGAGCTCCCGACCCGTGAAGAGTATATGCCTGAGATACGACAGCCTTCCAATTTCTTCGATCGCGGGTACGCTGCTTCCATTTGTCTAGAACAAGACCTCTGGCATCCGCGATAGCTTGATCCTTAAAACGAAGGTTCGGTCTTCCTTATAGTCTCGAACCTTTTGTCTGTGATACGAAGATCCTCTTTGCTGGAGCATTATTGTCCATTCGCTCAGTGCGGCCGAGTCAGTATAGTCTTTGATTTGTTGGACTAAATCCACATCTTGGTATAGCTCATAGAATTCGCGGTTATATCTTCTCCTCCATTTGCCCTGCATACTGGACCGAATATTCGATGAAGAATTTTTCTCTCGAAAGTGTTCAATATCTGCTCTGCTTTCCTGCTTATCGTCCAGCACTCGGCTCCATATAGCATTTCGTCTTCCGAGTTAGGAGTTTTGAATCCATTTGTTTCGACAAACCGAAGTGGCAGCGGTTTCGTAGGGTAAGTCTTCGGCGAATATCCACTAAGGAGTCATTCGTGGAGTTGATATTTACTTCTTAACAACTTCGAAGTTACTGTTGCTAACAGTGACGTTTTGTCCTAGGCGGTGGACAGATGCTTCTTTGTTTGTTGATAACATGTACTTGGTTTTGTCCTCATTCACACTGCCTCTAGTACTGCTTCATCTTCTCGACCTGTAGTTCAGCAACCAAGCCCTATCCATTCCTTCTACTTGTGCCAAAACTGGAGAATAGGAATCAATGTTCACCACTTCTGATTTCGATACATTTACTTTTGTAAAATCAGAGAAATTTGTTTCCTGAATAGTTGGTAAGTTTCAGATCTAGCAGAGTGAATGCGTCAGGCTAGATCTAGTTGAGAGCAGGCGCTTCAAGAACGTAATGTCGAAAATGTTCTCCCACACTAGTTAAAACTTGACGCAGATCGAGCTAGATCGGGGAATCAAAGTCTGTCCACATCGACTGTTGATGATCAATGGAGGTCCTTCAGTTTACATTCCCACTTTCAGTCAAGTAACTATCGCCCTCAGATTAGGAGCTGTCTCAATCGATTTGATGAAACAACTAGCAGAGCAGATGACACTTTTCCAAGAACTGATTTTAGAAAGACTTGAACTACTATAGTGCTAGATCCATTTTCAAGCTTCCAAGTCAGCAAAAAGAATCTAGCTGCTAATGAAGGTGAAAGTATTGATTCCTGAGGCATGCCAACATTGATGTAAATGAGGATACAACTCCGATCATAATTTATATTGCTTTGTCTCGAAAAAAGCATGCAATGTAATCTCAAAATCGTCTTGTTACCCCTTAGGACTTTGACTTTCTTAGCAGACTCAATCTAATGCTCCCATCGAAGGTAGTCTAAGAATAGTTGGTCATTTAGAGGTTTATCTCTCACTAGAGGTTAAAAGAAAGACATAGGTTTCACGATCTGTGTTGATCATAAAGGAATCCTGGATACACATCGAGCATAAATCTACTTAGCCTCTCAGAACTTTGTAGCTAAGTATTTCAAAAAATATTCAGAAAACCTTGGATCTGATGCATAGGCTGATCAATTTGATTTGCTGCCACTTGACTTAGGAGTTCAGGAGGTGGTAACTGGCAACTGACAAGAGTAGACAGCCGGGAGAAGACAAGGGACCTCCATCCCTACATAGTTTTGGAACCAAAAGTTCAACCGGAGGTGGCTGTTATTAGGACAATGAAATCAAATTGTCTTGCACTTTGGGCAAAATATCTGTCTTAACATACTCGATATAAAAAATTCAATATTTGAAAACAAATTTCATAATAAATGGGTTTTCCAATTGGGACGTCCCATTTTTCTAAAACAGTTTCTCGGCTATGCGCAAAGTTACCTGCGGTTTATTGACCGTTTCAATTCATCTATACTTGCGCTATTTATTCAAAAATAAGAGCACTCCAACAAGTTTTGCAAATCATCAAAATTGCTTATCAAAGCTTGCGTTCGATTGCGACAATCATTCTCAGCGATGGCTTTTAGATGACTTGGAGTCCTATGATGAAATAAGGCATATGTGTTTTTAACTAGGCAGCGCCACATGCCATACACCTGGCCAAACAATCGAGTTACTGACGTCGTAGTGTCAATTTGTTTAGACTGGACAAATTGGATGAAACTTCAAGCTCAAAATTCAGATAAGCGTGATTGAATGACAGAAATGACGTCAGCACTACATCTCGTATCTAAGACTAGTCCTTTTCTTACAATGTCATCACTTCGATGTTAGATTATCAGAAAAAACGGTCAAATTCAAAATTCCTCTCATTCCAACTGAAAATACTTCTTCTCCGTCACGTCGCTACTATTTTAAAGATCAGAACTAGTTCCCACAGGTCATTTCGTAGAACAAATTCCTCAACTCCAACAAACATCTCCAGAATTTGAGTCAATCCTTTTGGATCGCATAAATCAAGGCTACATAATCCATTCTTACAGACAAGACCACACAAATTTAGCGATTTGTCCTACTTTAACGCTTTGTCTCCGAAACGTCCTCCACCGCTGCCTAATTTCATCTCAAATTCCAGACCAATTCATTTTTTTTTTTTATCTCTGGATCCCAATTTTCGGGTGAACTGTAGAACAAAAAAAAACTCAAACCAAAGGCGTAACCCGGAATCAGAGCAACCGAAAATCCTATTCCTCACGATCTACCATCAACAGTGTTGCACACACTCATATCACCACCACCACCATTACCAACAACGACAATGCGATCAATATCACAGAGCAATAAATTTCCACTACTACCACCACCACCACCACCACCATGCGGACCAGTGAGTGTATCTTTAAGATACTTTTCGACCAGGTGGTAGACTCCAAAGCGAAAGAAGGCAACAAAAAACCAGCCGATTTCGTATCCACATCTGTCCAACGCGGAGTAAAAGTACCACAGAGACTGGACCGTAAGCCACCGAAAGCACCACACTTAGCCCGGTCTGCACATTCAAAAAATCTCTCTTGAATCTAAACGAAAAAAAAAAACCGGCAAATCGTAGAAATAGTTGCACAATGCACAATTATGCATTGTGTGGCTATTTAAAGAAAATAAAAGGCGCAGTTGTTTGTTAGGTTGGCTGCAAGGAACCAACCCCCCTTCCCACCACTGACTGGGCTGGCAATAAATCCAGCGATGTTGGCGCGATGCTGGTGATGGTGAATTTGGTGCAAATTTAATCATGGTTCGTTGCCAGTAAATCTCTGCACATGCCAAAGACACATAACCCGCGCGCTAGATGGAGATGGTGTTAAATCTTTGTCGGTTTTCATTTGAGAAGAGGACTCCTTTGGAGGATACAGAGTACAGCCCTCTATGCTGCTGCTGCTGCTGTTACTGATGGTATACGCTGGTGGACTTAAACTGGGCTAGCCCTCGCGGCGATGGAGAAAAGACTTGGCATGGCTATGGGTTTGGAATATTAATCAGATTAATGTCGCTATTGCATCGGAATAACTGTAAATGATTTTCCATGTGGTTATGTGTTTAGAGAGGGCGCGGGCGATTGGTATCCAAAGTGTTGAATTGAATATCACCGTGGAATAGTTTTGGATATAATGGGAACAGACACTTAAAAGGGAAGTATTTGCGGTTTATTTGTTTATGATTATGAATTGCTTTCGGGAAATGTTATGTCGTTGAGGAGGATAAACGGATTGTTTGGTTTTTGTTAGGGTGACCTGAATTATTGGTGGAAATGTCGAAGGTTACTTCTATCTGCATGCATCACGAAAAAAATAGTCAAACTCAAAGGAACTTAAGGAAACTGGGTTTAGATACATGCACACATATGTAGATATGTGTATCTAGAGTAGGTAGCTAAAATCGCATCATCACCTTGAAGCGGTTTATCCTGGATATCTTTCTAATATCGTAGACTTAGTCTGACTTGTTCAACGAGATGTTCAGCACGTACTGATTGACAGTAATGCCGTTCCCTGAATGGAATCAACGTCAACAGTCAAACTATCACAAGCCTACTACTTTAAGATATTCGACACTCACGTCGATAAGAACTTTCGCAGACTGAATAGAACTCTTAAAAAGACACTTTGGATCTACACCACTGTTCGCATCCCCGAATAGGTTTACCAACATTTCATCAACCAGTTTAGGGGGTCTTTACCAAGGACCTGGCCCTCAATGTTGGGCGTGAATAGAACTCTTAAAAAGACACTTTGGATCTACACCAGTGTTCGCATCCCCGAATAGGTTTACCAACATTTCATCAACCAGTTTAGGGGGTCTTTACCAAGGACCTGGCCCTCAATGTTGGGCGTTGTGTATCGAGAAAACATACCATTCCATCCAAGCAATGCGATGAAAAGTCGATAGTACGACAATGGCGCGAAATTTGAAATTACAGCTCTTGTTGGATGACCCTATATATATTTGGAGTCAGACTTAAACAATAAGGCTTTGACATGTGAACGAGCGACTCGTAGTAAACCACACTGAAGCTAAATTCACCACCATTAGTCTGGTAAGGGCTCCCGCCTTAACAAAGAAGAAAGATACTAAAGACAGCTTCTACAGCTCCTGGACAAAAATTTCAATCAAAACTAAATGCTAATTGACTTTCAGGCCAAGTTAACCCTTCAATCTAGACGATGCATGGGAAACAACATTTCATTCACCCCGACCTGGATGAGGTACAGATAAAGACGAAGATAAGACAGCTAGATGGGGCACTCTTCTTTGCGACAGGGCCGGACGGGTGCTTATTAGATAAAAGATGGTTTTTCCTCTCGTCATCGCAGGAACTCCTGCAGAAATCATTTGAAAAGGGGCCCAACCTTTTGGCATATTGGCTTGGTTGGTTGTTTGGTTAAGACCGGCCCTCGATGGGAAAATGCGCTTAGACGGAGGTCCATTATGCTGCCGATGTGTAAGGTGGGTGGATCACCCTCTTACCCAGATACCCTGGTACCCAGCAAAGGGTAAGATTATACTGTCCAGCTATCTCGTTAAGAGATAAGCAGCAGTCTTTCACTGTCTTGGATCTCGTTGTGCTGGATGCAAAGAATTTGATGGCAACCTGACTTTCGATGTAGTTATATGAAAATGTCCGATGCTGATACTGCAGTAACCGCCAGCCAGTCAGCTGCTTGATGAATGGCATTGACTTCGGCTTGGAAACGCTGCAATAGTTTGGAAGGTTAAAGGAGAAGTGAATATCCAGGTCTTCGGAGAGGACTCTAGCACCGACTCCGTCCTCAATTTTGGACCAATTCGTGAAAATTGACAGCGATTCGTGGTACTGGACATCCCATTGTCTCCATTCAGTTCTGTCTTGTATTGAGAAATTGAAGCCCAAGTTGAAGCTGTATTCAGTGCGCAGGTGGTCGGTGACTTGTGGAAGATGGCGATGCATCAGTAATATTCTAGCATGTCCAGTGTGTTGCTCCTTCCATTGTTTGGAGCTTCTCAGTTTTATTGCTGAGCAGGCAGCCAGTTGTTTGCTGACGATGTCGATTGAGAGTAAGTGAAGAGTATATTGGCTTATTAGACAGTGTTCCGTGAGGATACAAAATAGGTAGCTGATCTGTGATTGTTTTAGCATGCGGAACTATGTTTCTGATCCAGCTTAGGCCAGGTCTATCTATTATCATATGTATAGCTAGCTTCCAGCCTGAAAAGATACTCACATGTAGCGAGGGGTATACCCAAGTCCACCAATTTTTTTTTCATCCTTTCAGTTATCTGGAGTGTCTCTGGGACCCAGCATAGGTTAATATTGTATTGCTTCATCATCTCCGCGCAAGACTTTTTTTTTCATGAGACACTCCACTAGAGCTACTGTTCCATTGAAGTATTTTAGAATGGGCTGTCGCTACAAATTAAGATACTCCGACCCTCCACCTATTATTTACAATATAGCGGAATATTGTAGGTCTCAGCCAGGACATCTGAAGCATGCTTGTCTAACGAGTAGTGAAGTCTAATATTGTAGGTCTCCAAGAAGACACCAGACATTGATTAGTTTTGGTGATTCGACTAGAGTCCAGTCCAGGCTCTGACTCTGTTCAAAGCAAGTCCTGTACGTAAGGAAAGTCAGCTTTAAATTTGGACAGCAGAAAACATTCTGGTGTCATTGCATTATACGACATATCCAGGGTGGTAGGATAATTGTCGTGCAAGATCATCAAAACTCCAATACGGATGATACCGCAGTCAAGCGGCCATCATATTTCCAGTGATCAAATGAAAACAAAAGTTGTCCGTTTTCTGACATTCCCTGTATCCTACTTCCTTTTTTCTTTATTGTCTGAGGGTTATAGGACATCAACTATGCATCATGTGGAGTATCTTGTTCAAGCAGGCAACAACGCAATCAAGATGTTAATATAAGATGTCATTGTCCATTTTATTTTGTGGCTTCCCTTCGATAGACCTGCCTGAACTACATCGTTAATGATCGTTCTTAAGATTAGTGGTGAAAGTATATAACCCTGTCGTATTCCACTTTGAAATTTGAACTCCTCTGCCTTCCTTATCATTGTGCAGAATGTGACATTTTTCTTTAACAAGATAGCCATCTCGATTCAAGCTATCGAAAGCATTCTCGAAGTCGATGAGTAATTGATACTAGGGTGACTTGTACTCAGTTAATGATTCGCAGGGTTTTGATATGATTTATACAGGAAGATCGAAGATCGCCGTCAAACCCTGTCTGTTCGACATCGAGAGTTGACAATGCCTCTTTGAATCTGTCCGTGCCGAAATTATAATCCAGCTTTCCGCACGTGTCCTCAACGCGTACACTACACCTCTCCCAACCGGTATATCCAATCGCGTTGTGGAGAATAAGGCCTAGACGATGGTACCTAGATGGGCGATATCCATTAGGAAGTTCTTATCATACAAGGGCTTCAATCTCCTACCGAATTTCGGTACAACAACTATTCTACCCTACACACATTATGGCAGACTAAATCATAATACGCCATCACGTCAAAACATGAGAAAGATACAGAAATGTAGACCTCAGGGAATATTCCTTCAACGATTTGGACACTATGACTTAGCGTGCTTACTGACTTGTCGTAGCTAGACTTTGCTAAGGCCTTGTCAAGGTTTTGTACAAGTAGAGAAAAATTTATAAAAGGAAGAAGTATCCATTTATCCAAACCATAGCCCTATACTCTGGCGGATCTAAAACCAAATATTTGTGTAGGTTCAGGGAGCTTTAGATAGACTTTCAAGTCACAGCAGCAGCCAGCCAACCATCAAGCTGTATGTAAGCCTATGAAGCTCTGCCAGGAAGATTTTCAGTGGGTAGCTCTGTTGGGTCCTTAAACATTAAGGTACGCCAGGAAATGATAACTATGGGAGTCACGGATCTAAATGCCTCTACACATAGAGTTCTCTGAAAATTTGTGCTATACTAATCGAAGGCAATCCGTATAGATATTTCAGTGATGAGGAAGTTCATGAAGATACAACGCACTTTCCTTGCCTGGACAATGGCTTAAGAAATAAATAATTTGGAGGACACTTCATACACGACTTCGATAGTTCTTTGAGCATCTATTTGCAAGATCTGTCGATTTTTTGGAAATCTTCCTGCTTCATCTATTATGAATCGACATAGTTGCTGCAACAAAAAAAGTATCTAATAGTTCACATGGCAATAAGTTGTGCCCCCAATTAGCACACATTCTCTTATCGATCAGTCTTGGAATAGCTATGATATATGGAATGGTCCATAGTTCAAATACACAACATCCATCCTGCGGAAATACAACATAACACCTACGAGCAGTGTGCGCCATCAAAAACCACTTACCAATTACTTGTCGAAAAGCCCATCCCATGCCAAATTTTCCATATAACTCACCTGAAACGAGAAAAAAAAAAGAAGAAAAGAAGACCATGCATCACAAAGGTGTTACTTGTTAAATCTGTGTTCGGTCAAAATAAATTACACAGCCACACCCCTCTTCATCGCCCATTCGAATAACAAACAAAGGAATCACACGCAATCACATGCACCACGTCCACACTCTCCCAGAGCGGAGAGATTCGCCCTGCTCTTGGGCAATTCCACTTAATCGATCGCGCGAATTTTATTGAGTGCACGTGAAGATCAAGGCATCCAGTGCAAGCGCGCGCACACTCACACACACACTAAATTGAGGTTGATTCGCAGTACGCGCATGAAAGATTCCACCATCAACGCCGGCACATATACGTATACACAGATTCGTTCCCATAAATCTCACCTCTGCACTTCATCGCCGCAATAATCACCTCTCTGTACCGACCGGGCCTGGTGTGGCTGGAATCCAAACAAACACTTTAGCCTAATGGCAGGGCAACAGCCACCAAACCGCCGCGCGCGAATAGTATCTCTCACGGCGCGGCCGCGGCCCAGCGCACCAAACCGAGATGCCCCCATCAATATGCGGGCTCACTTCCTTGGGATTATCCATGGTGAGGACTGCAGATGATCGTTCCTAATAAGCACCGTCAATAATCGTCCAGCACTTCGTGTCATTTTTGAGCTATGTATGTTGCCAGCCAGCCAGCCAGCCAGCGCACAGGGATATGAACTGCGGTTAAGGACTGACTGACTGACTGTGGCTCTCTGTGGCCATTCAGGTATACATTTCGTTCTGGCCACGTTAGGGACTGAATGGATTGTAAATGCAATTTTACTCTTTGCACGTTGGATGGAGATCACAAAAGGATAATTTAGCATTACGCGTCTGCGGAGTTATTCGTCTTCGTATGGCAGTGTTCCTGTGTGCCACACTAATTGACATGGATTACGTTCTTAGCGTCTGTAAGGATCATTACGTAAATTATGATTGCGAATTGGAAATTTCATGGCCTGTGTGTGTGAAGTTTTATTGGACACAATAGGGTTGTCGATGCTCCAGGAGTTCCTTACAAGTTAAAGTAATAAAAAAAATTTTGTTTTATACGAAATGTTCGTACATACATAAGTGTATACGTTTTCGAAATGAACATGTTTGACTGAAGGGCCAATAAATTAAATTTAAAGGGCGCGAGGGCTAAAGATGTACTGAACTTGAAGGGATTTTCTTGAAATACTATCTTGGCAACACACGGCTCACGGAGTGCTTTAAATGTTGGGATTCGTCTGTTCATAAGATCGCCTGTTTAATGGATACCTGTAGATTTTGGAATACCTCAGCAAACACGGTGTGGTCCTCAAATATTGAGGTATATCCTTGAGAGCGGTCCTCTGTACCCCATCATAGTATAGAACTACATATCTACCCATTTTCACAGGCAGATTGTACTAAAGCCGTATCATACTCATGAAGACAGCGGATTTAACTCATTTCGATTCGGGTAGATACTTAGCATTTTTCTCGTAAAGTTGGTGAATCAGTTTGTTCTAAACGTAAACCAATGTCCCCAGAGCATGGCACGCGTTAATATCGGCGTGACTATCCAACTTACTTGTTTACTCCGTGAAAAGCCCATGAAAGTCTCTGCCTGAGATACTACGGAATTCCACTCGATCACTCTGCAACTGGTTTGTAAGACCAATCATCCTGCCATACACGATTATTTAATAGGTCTTCCATGTCATCTCGAATCCAAAGGCTGGGATTCACAGATTTTCGTACTTGAGCATTGTAGTCGACGACCTCCGGATTACATCCACATCTTAGTACAGCTCCAAGAGTTCGTATTTAAATCTTCTTCTCCATTCGTCCTCCTCCGGATATTGGACCGAATATTCGATGAAGTATTTTTCTTCCAATGGAGTTTAGTACCACGCGCTGTATATTAGGGCTGGCGAGACCAATGTTCTCTAGAGCATCATTTTGGTCCTTCGTACCCCGTTTTGCCAAACTGAAGTTGCAGCTGATAGTCGCATTGGTTCATTCATACAGTGTGCTGGAAAGGATTTAATACAAGACATTGAGCCTCGATAGTTGGCGCAAGAAATTGGTCCGGCTTTATTTTTAGAGATGAAGCAAATAAGACTGAGATTGCAGTTGTTAGGCATGCTTTGGTCTACTATACTTCACTAATGATCTGATGCATGCTCCTAATCAGAACATCGCCCCTATATTTGAAAAGTTTCGATGGTAACCCATTGGAGCCAGCGGCTTTGTCTTCATGGACTGGCTGTAAGATTTCTGTTTGCAATGACACTGTCTCTCTGGGAAGCTTCGTTTATTGGAAATATTGTAGAAATTCCAGAAAAGATTTTTATCGTGAGGCTCCTAAATATCCTTGTAAGTCCACTTCTTTCTACGCAAGATTTTCTTTTCCTCCAGTTTAAGGCTCTGTTGCAACGCCTATGTACATGCTTTTACAACTTTTTTCGATGCGTGTCCATATATTTTCATACCACGAACTTTTTTTTGGGCAGTGCTTTGTAACCCATGGTGGTTCCGGCTATCTTCTTGATAATAGAATGACAATGAAGCCGCAGGATACCTTCGTTTGTGACAAATGATATATATGTATATTATTCGAGAGATTTTGAAACAAACCACAGTGTTGGGTCCCTTCTAGACCTTCTAGATTTCTCCATAGTTCCTTTGATTCTCATGTCAATGCTAGCATCTATTTAATATAAATCTGATTCATCCTCTGGGTTTCTACCCAGTGGCTCCCAAGACCTCCCATCTTCTGCTAGCTATCGCCGGACATAGACAAAATATATGTACTTCCATCCCGATTTCCTCCAGCCATAGTTCACAGGTGTCATCCTCCAGAAGACCCATCTTCTTTATGTGATACCCGAAATTTCCATGAAATTTCCTGTAGATAGCGCTACCACCCATTTCAGTGTTCTTCGTCGTAGGCTTAGAAATTCTCTGTAAGTGGTGCCAATCGGCATTTTGATAGCCATTTTCGCCTGCCTACAACCTACCACAGTTGATCACCTTATAAGGTGCTCTACCATTCCTCTGCCAATTACAGCAAATGATTCCGGACCAGAGAGCTCCAAGTTTGGCCCCTGCTTTGCTAGAGAGTCCGGCTTTTAGTTGCCCTCAGTCCCTATGTGCCCTCTCACTCAGAGCAGCGTCATTTCATTTCGAGATGGTCACTCATTGAGCTTATGAACACATTCCAATACCAGTGATGTATTGATATCTGTTTGCTCCAAGCTCCATACCCTCAACCTGACCTTCTTTCAGGTGATCCAACGCATGCAACAGAGCAATCATCTCGGCTTGATAGACTAATATGACAGGCTAGTTCCAGTTCTTCTGAGAGGATACCTGCCCCCGCTTTGCCATCCATCATGTACCCATCCGTAAAGATGATTATATCACCAATCTTCTTTTCCGGAAGTGTTCCATCCTCGATAAGATTTTTGTGATTCTTTTCGGTAACACGCATTCTCTTTATTCCATCTATGGGCATATTGAACTCCTAATCTTGTTGTTCAAGAGATCCAGGATTCTCCTATGACCATAGATAGTACCAGACGAAATGCCGTCGATGCCGCCGCTTTCCTAATAAATAAGTCCAGCGATAGAATACATAGGATCACTTCCATTGCACATGTTGGTGTCGTTCGTATTGCACCCGACGATCCCTAAACATGCCTGACGTTGGACCTAGAAGAGACATCGCACATCAGAGAGTTCTGGAGAAACATCCTTTGGGCACTGACGGAGTGCCGAAGTATCTGTAGAAACTTATGATGCGTGGTTAAAGAACTAGGGTATTTCTCTATGGCACCAACGATACAACTCAGCAATACAAATGAGCAGTTGACGTACCCCAAGGCTGCGTACAAGGTCCGCTACTGTTGAGCTTGACAATATTCTTGAATTGGAAATCGCGAAATTGATGTGACCAAACTTAATCGATAAGTACTACTCTCGTCATTTGATACAACACCTGGGTTTCATGATTCTGGAGTATCACCATATATGCTCAATGGCTGGCTATTGTATCTCTTGTCAATCCAATAATGAATAATCATAAGGTGTCAATATCCCATTAGTCGGTTGAATAACAATTTTTCACTTAACGCCAATTCCTTCCTGCATCCATCGCGTGATCTATCATCAGATGCAAATGCAGTAATTAAATATTAGTCAGACATCTATCTATCTATCCACAGGGAAATATGCGAACCGGTTTTGGTAAGTCGTGCTGCTAAACAACACTGGAGACATAAGAAAATTAGCACTTTCCTAACCGCAACACGATCCCACACAAAAGTCACTCATATTTCTCACACGGACACCGTATGGCATTGCAGATACATTATTATGAAATTCCTTCGCCAGGCGTCATGATGAAAAATTTCCAATTAGTAACCATGTCGCGCATCCTCACACAACACTCTTGCATCGATGGTCTTCACGAAGTTCCTCCACCAGCATATGTATACTCGTACATCGAAGACCTTCGATCACAGCATTCGGCGTGCACCAAATCACGACGCGCCATTGTATCTAACACCACCACCACCACCACCACTACTACTGGCAGGCAAAATGCAAGATTTCCATCATTCTCATCACCTGAAGCATCTCATACCAGAGCGCTGCTGGTCGCTGTGGTTGCACGTCGCGTCCTCGTCATCTATTTTTGGAGCCATAAAGCGATTTATTATTGACGCCGAAAGCTAAACAGTTTGCACCTCTGCCACACATGTATCTCTAGTCTGCCAGCTAGCATCGCAGTGACAGTCGAGGTGGCTGTGGTGGCACATAGCGTGCCATTCCGTGCACACACTCTCCTTCTGTCTGACTGTCATCAATATTATTATGCCCGCTCAAATGATTTTCCGGCACCGCAACATGAGTTGCAATTATAATTCACTTTAAATCTAACACGATTCGTCCGTGCTGCCACCATCGCCGCATCCGCCTCCACCACGGAAATATTTGCTGCGCATCTGCGCGCAGTGGATGCAACCCGCAAAGTGGCGATCACTGATCGAATATCGAACGTCGCATCGCGTCTCGTTTAGAAGTTCGACGGCACTGCACGAAAACTTGAGGATTGTTCTGGATCGCACCGCTCGCTCCGGTCCAGCCATGCATTCGTAATCATGGGAACTCTGGCGGTGATTATCATTCAACACACGATCGATTAATTCCATAAGTTTTATTGTAACGCTCTATTCATGATCATCAATCTTTTGCGCTGATTGCTATATTGCCTATGGGGCCCTACTAGTTGGATGCGAGTCCGCGTTCTCGAGAGAGTCTGCACAACAAATTGGCAGTCGCCGAGGTGCAATGTACGAGGTGTATGCGTTTAGCTTGTACTCGTATCTTATTGTGCAAGACGTGGTCGCAGTCGGTTTTGTGTGCGAGTACTGTACTCGGGCAGACTACATGGAGCTGCCTCATCACCCATATTCCAGGTTAGGGTATATGTAGCTGGGAGGGAATTGGCTTTTTATTTTAATTAATTAAGAACCGATCGGCTGTGGTTGGTGTTGCTTTCGCGTTTGCATTGCATCGTGTCCTTAGCAGGCGCAATGAAGTGTCAAGGGATTTGATGGCGTGCGATTGCGTTAGACACTAGTATGGTATTCAATTAGCTGTTATACATGGCTTAAATTAGAGAGAAAATGCTATTACATTGAGGACACGCATAGAAGGCTGTGGAGAGCTATGGGAAATATGAATCCGTTGCACCGGAAATTATGGTAAGATCACATAAGACACACGCGTCCTTTTCGTCAAATAAAAGTCAATAGCATTCATCGGTTAATATAATTTTAAAAACAGCCTTAGGATTCTGCCCAGCACTTGGAATGGGTTCGCCCTACAGCAACAGCCTATTAGGTCCTTTGTCAAATCATGATTGAAAAAGTAGGCTCCCAGCAACTTCTGAAAGAGATGCCTTAGTGCGATGAATAATGAATCATTAAATGGATCCAAGGTACGGTCGTACTTAATTAGTTTACATCAGGAATTCTCAGTATTATCAGGAACACACAGTGTACACATGCTTCTAACTAATGGCTGGAGGTATCTAAAGCCAGTCGTTATGTGATACCACTGATGGACAAGGATAATGAATAGAAGACCTCAGAGGAGATGAGTAGAAAGCCTACAGATGAAATTAGTTCTACTTGTTACTGGGCACTAAATAAGCACCTGCAGACTATGACCAGAAGAAGTGCACATATGGATGTAGATCTTGGACTACCCAGATGTATAATCTGTGGTAAGGACTTGCACCGATATCGTTGTTCCAAACATTTCTGCTTCAAACTAATGGAAATGGTTGTAAAGAGTTCGATTAGCTGTGGAGTCTGCATCAATATATCCATAGCGACCACGTGGACATTGCACTTGGGGAACAATCAAGGAAAGCGACCTAGGAATGCCCCCCAAGGAAGAACGTAGATATCCTCGTTCTAATTTTTGAAAAGTTTACCATAACCCCAGAAACAACAAATGCTGTGTTGCTGACGTGTCCAAACAATTAATTAGGGTTGGTGGCGTATCTATGGCAAAAATGCATAATGGTGGAACCAAGAGTTAGCAGAGCTGCATGTATGTAGCAAGGTCCATAGATCTAGAAGATTGTTCTAGCGATCCAGTGATTTACCCTACCAACATGACATACAGTTGCCATGGAAAAGTAGTAATCTAAACATCGAACTAGACATCCGGAGAAGCAATAGCTCTAAGGGACTCTGCGAGCAACCAGATATACATAAATCCTTGACCTCTACAGGGGCCAGACTAAAAGGTACCAAACCACTAGATGAACTCTCGTCGTACCTATGCTTGTTAGACTCAATGGTTAACCGATTGGAAATGGCAAATGATGAAGCCGGTGGCCTCTCAAGGCAACAGTATGGGTTCAGAGCTCATTCTACAGTAGATCCAGTAGTGAGGAGGTTAACTACAAGCTATTCGGAGTAGGAGAGGGAGAAGAGCTGTAAACAATCATTGTGCTGTAGTAACATTGGACATCAGGAATGCCCTCAACTCTACCAACTGGAGACTGGATCTGGACTTCAACTCTACCAACTACACTGGATAGTGTATTTCCTTAGGTCAAGGAAGTTGCCTTGGGTGTAACTCAAACAAGTACTAAGCTATTTACCTAGATAACAATAATGGAGTAGGGCTGATTGGGTTGTGTTGGATTGGGTAGTTGTCACCCCTCAACCGGTCTATTGTGATACCACTATGGAAAAATCGGATTTCCATCACCGGAGGCCTACATGGAGACTTCCCAAATGAGACAGGAGGCAGGGCAACCAATTTCAGTTTAAACCGATGAAGTATGGTTCACCGTGTAGACATTAAAGTTTGACACGGTGACAAAGCTTTTTATTTTGCCTAAGTCCAGTCTAGCTAGAACGTTAAGATCCTCGAGGAAGAACTCGCCTAGGGTTTTCCTTCTCAAAACCGATAAAGCAGGACAGGTACATAGAAGATGTGTCATACCCTCATCCTCTACTTCGTCTCTACAGCTTCTACATAAATCGTTGAAGAGAGCCACAAGCCTTCTGACATGTCTGCCTACCAGACAGTGCCCTGTAAGGGTGCTAACTTTCTTTCCCAGAATCATCCTATTTATGGAAATAAGTCTTCTGGTTTACCTACAATCCTGTTCTGCCCAGATTTGTTTAGAAGAGGGACTTGTGCTTATATTGTTCCACCTACTGTTTGCCATTCTAATGTCTGCGGTATCTAATTGGAATTTGCTATGCTGACCGTTCCCCCTATTGGCAAGGAGGTTCTGGTCTGCAACTTAGCTAGCTCGTCCGTGCAATTGTCTGGAATATCCCTGTGGCCTAGAACCCAGCACAAAGACACGTCGAACTTGTCAGCGTTCTCGTTAACAGATTCGCGGTATTGCTTTACCAACTTGGATCGAATTATTGTCCAATATATTCCAAGGCTTTTATCGCAGATTCACTATCTATGCGCTGCACAACTATCGATTTAATCGAAAGCCAGGTCGGGGCTTCACGGAATGCAGTGGCTAGAAATACACTACAGTGTCACCCGGCAGTCGGGTAGTGTAAACTATCGCCCCTCTTTCAGGTGATGTCTTGGATCCGTCTGTGTAAATCTCTGCCGCATTCGTTTAATTTAATTCCGATTCCCAAGCACTTCACCTAGGAATCCTGGTTTTATACTTGATAGGCGACGATGTAGTCCGAATTACTACGAATAGTATTACAGCCATTTAGGATGCAAGCGAAAGAGTCGGTTGCAAGGATTCCCTGACCCGTAATGCTACTTTAGTCGCCATTAGTTTCCCACAGATATCAATGGGAAAAAGATGGAGCATAGTTTCTAGTGCAGATTTAGGAGTGATTCTAAGGGCACCCGTTACACAGACGCAGGATATCCTTTGAACCTTCTCAAGTATTGCAATTTTGCTTTTCTTGTCCACTACTATCCACCAGACTAGTACTCCATCCATAAGAATGGGTTTGACGACTGCCGTGCATATCCAGTGAACAATCAGAGGCTGGGGACCCCAGTTAAGGTATTAGGCCTTCCTACATGAATAGAAGGCAATAGGGGCCTTCCTCGCACCGTCTTGACTATTCAGTTTCCAACCAAGTATCTGGCGTAATCTATAAACTGAAATTCACTGCCCTTTAATTTCGAAGTTATGTATGATATTTTATACCTTCTTGTGAACAATAGTAGTTCAGTTTTGGACGGATTAACTCCGATTCCGACACTATCCGTCCAATTTGCGAGTTTATTTGGAGCAGACTCCATCAGGTCTCTATCTGTAAGAAGGAACTTCCCTGATATCGCTATCACAATGTCGTCCACGTAAGCTATGCCACTGAACCCCTCTTAACACAAGATTATTTAGAAGTATCTCATTCACTGCCATGACCCACAATAGTGGTGACAATACTCCGTCCTGTGGAGTACCCCTGTACATCGACCTTCTAGATAGATAGTACCTCAGCTCAGCATGGATAAGTCTCCTTTTAAGCATTTGCTCGATCCAATAGCAAAAATAGTTATGAAACTTCAAGTTAAGAAGTGCAGCAGATATGGCTTCTGTTTTGACATTGTTGAAGCTCCTTCAATAACGAGGAAGGACACTATAGTGAAAGTGGACCATAGTGCACCGAGTGCAGCGTAGTCTCCAGTCTGGATAGATGCTCAGAAAGTAATCAGTAATAGTAAATATGTATTAGATAAACAATTTTTGTACTAATTGGATTGGACCATAAGCCGCAATCTAACTGCAGTGACTCAAAAAGTTGTTAAAATGATTTTTTTCTATAGTCGCTCTGTCTCTGAATTTAATACCTGACCTGTCACTTCGAAAGGCTATGCCAATCCCTCCAATCTCCTTTGCTAAATGGCTGTCATGTAAAATTAATCAACAGCCAACTCTAAGCTCCCAAAGTAATTGCTTAATTATGCAACCCACTCAAACGAGGACATTCCTCTCTCATTTCCCAATATCTAATGGACCAACCATGCTCCTCGTCCACGACGACAACAAACACCGATGTAATCCGATATACCCTCACTGTGGAAATACACACAAATTAGATTGATAAAATAATTAATCAGGACTCTGATTACACTGGACTTCTGTCGATTCATATTCAACTCTCGTCGTTCCACTAACCACGCGCGTCACGAATCCATGCAACGCATTTTACTATCTCCAAAGTAATAGGCTGCATTTGGTGCCAAAACTATTTCGAGTTATGATCGATTTTAAATGCGTTTCCCAGGCAACAACACTCACACACACAGGTACAGATAAATCAGGCAAAACAGCTAGACAAAAAGTGGAATTTTCCAAATGACCCTAAGGCTAAGTAACCGCGCCTTGGCTTGGCTCACCGCCCCACCACCCCCAATCAACACTTCATAACTTATCACCATCGATCGGGCTTAAACGGCCCGAAAAATCTGTCGCCCCATTTGCCTCATTGGATTATGTCATTTCGAGACCGCGGCCTGTTAAAAAGAAAAAAAAAAAACACTCCCACTACCCAGGTTCCCGGTAAGCAATCCCATTTGCTCCTATACTGCCACTCCAAAGTGTATCGAGTCACTTTCACTTTGGTCCAACCGCAGCATGTGTGCCACTCTAGTATCTGTCCACCAGATCTTTAGTGGTATCAGCGAACACACACACACACACACACAACCGAAAGTAGTTGCAATGAATTAGATTGCATTGCAGGCGTGCTCTGATGTGGTTGCGACTGGCTTTTGGAGGTGTCTGCTGGTTAACTTCCTTCTGTGCGGAGTGGCCCCTTCTTGTGTCCACCCTCGTTCAATCAATTTCTCATAAGAGCGCAGATCCAACGTTCAATCCGTCGTCGCCTGGTATTTTGGCTCTCCTCATTGTGCCGATCAAAAAACGCAATGCCAGTGTGGAACGCATCATTAGGTGACGCGGTCATTAAGGCATACAAGTCCACTGAAAGCGGATTGGGGACGTTTAAACCAAATAGGGTCGTAAGCCGATTACGTAAACCGCTAAGACGTTTTTGACGATAATGAAGTGGATTCGTTTTGGCAGACAGAAAATGAAGTCCTACCGAGGTCTTCATCGGCTATGCACTGCTATGCATGTGTCAATGTCTAAAAATCGATAGTATTTAAATTTAAATTGGATTTACTGTATCTGTGTGTATGTGTGAGGGTCCATTCCAGGATTGCGTGATGGGAAAATTCTGAAACAGCGCTTTGCTGTTGACGGATGGATGAAGATTTTCTGCGTGCAGACTTACTTATGTCGATCCAGGAGTGTTGTCGGTTTGCGTATTGGCCTTTCGTGATGGAAAACGTTCATTA
Organism: Xylota sylvarum; assembly: GCA_905220385.1. Lineage (NCBI taxonomy): Eukaryota > Metazoa > Arthropoda > Insecta > Diptera > Syrphidae > Xylota > Xylota sylvarum. The sequence continues at coordinate 32,148,280 of LR999958.1, read as the reverse complement.
GAAGCGAAGATGTTCTATGCAGAAGTTTTTCTCATGACCTACATTCATACATCCGTAGGATGCCGTTGAAGGTTCGTTATGCTGAGCCGGCAAATGTCTTAGTTGTTCGCCGGTTTCTGTCTAATGGGGATCGCTTGGGGTGATACTCTGGCAATTAACAGAAATACTGTTCAATAAATGTTAGCTAACGGTTGTTTTTTAACTCCTGGACAGTGTCTATTTATTGTAGATTGTTATCTGCAGTCTGCAACCAAGCTAAGCTAATGATAAAACAAGGTAAAACCTCTTCAAACGTCGGTTCGTTTTAGGTGATAATTTAAGACGTATCTATGCATCTTAAATGGATTTTAGTGGAGATCCTATCATTGGTTCCATATCCTAGGAGATTCGACTATTGATTTAAAGTCAGATTTGCTACTCAAAATCTTTTTGGATACTTAACAAACTGACCCCACTTACTTAGTTAAATTTATGTAGATCTCATATATTTTCGAGTGTTCCAAGAAGAGCGATAGATCTTTGAAAATCTATAATAAATGTTATGAGGTAGGTATCTTATTATTTTTTACAAATATGTAAAGCTCTTTATATGTCATTTTGTATAAAATCTAATACCGGTTAAATAATTTTAAAATAATAGTCAAAGATTGCACGATATGTGACCAATCAATATATTTTATGCCAAAAAGAGCAAGCAACTTTTCTAGGATGCACACGCGCCGACAAACCGAATTTTAAGACGATATCACGCCAAAACTGTCATTCAACTTAATTTTCTACATAGATCGTGGTTGGCAAAGGATCTGGGGATAACTTTTAGACCCTAAGAGACTCCTTCCAACCGAAGTAACAGCGATCATTGGTAACATAGAAGTTGTACAGAAATTGATCTTGTGTGGCCTTACTTTTACTTATGTCGACAGATTTGATCTTTTGAATGATTTATCGATCTATCTTCGACATTTTGTGTTCTCTTATAAAACAACATTTTTGCCAAAATCCCATGATGCAACACACCTAATCTAATTTTAATGTTTTGTTTAAATTTTTTCTAATCGCTTTGCTCTGTCGGATTAACACTTTCTAACCCAAAAACATCCGCAAAAACATATCTTCGCAAATAAAACAAAGATTAACCTTATAATCTCATCACAGACTACAGCAATAAGCCACTCCATCGAGACGCGCCGCGGATTGCATAAGGTCATGTAACATCATAAGCACCTTCATCTCAACATAAAATGATTTATTGGGCCTCGCTCATCAACAACAACGCACCGTGCCCAAATACAAAAGAAACCTTAACAGTGTCATAGATACTATACACAATACCATATGTCAATCGATTTTTTACCGATCATTATCGATTTCAAAATCAAGATCATGCCGCCGCGCCGATGTTGCTGAACCCGCCTCCAATCGGTTTTTGGGTTTATGTAAGCACTAGCAGTAGATACAGTCTACTGAGTGTATTTCAAAATGCGAGCAGAAGGAGAAACAAACAAACGTGATGATGATGACAAAGTGTATCTATTGTTGATTGTGTGCATTTGAAATATATATAGATTCTCCATGAATCGATACTGTGTATCTGTATCTTTTTGTAGGGCACTTCAAAAGAATTGTGACCAAATGCCGATACAGCCTGAAGCAGGGCTACTACTACTGTCGTGCCGCCGCCGGCGATAATTGACTTTTCTCCACTTAGAATCGCCAGAGAAAGCAGAGTAAATCAAGTGTAATTGATTGTCGTTTGTTGGCTTTTGGGATAAAAATTGTTACGCCACTCGGGGTAACCAACATAAAATTGGAAATTTTACATATTTGGTTATGCAGGTGTTCCTGAATGGAGAGTGATTGTGATTTGAAATGCAGCATTGGATGTATTTTCTCATATCAGAGTGTGTCAAATGAATTTGTTGAGCATTTAAGAATAGAGGTGGATTTAGATAGGTTGGTAAGCTAGTGTGCCCTGCTTATCACATCTACACAGCAATACTGGGAACTTTCGATAATGTCTATATAGTTCACATAATTCAGCATCGAAGTGAACGTTTTAATCTTTAATTGTAGACACTTGCCCTGTAATCTTGCGGCCAATCTGCCAATTCGGTACACGTTTGAAAAAGTACCTAGGAGCTACTTCCAAACTGCAGATTGCGTTGCGGTTTTGCTGGGATTACAAGGCTTAAGTGGAATTGTTTCGGAATCAAAAATTCAACCATATTGTCCCACTTCCCTTGGAAAACGAATCCCATCGCCCCTGCTATGCTGTCATGTTTCACTGAGTGTTTCATTAAGTGACCCTAGCGTCAATCATAACTTGATCTATTGATCTTGCCTACCCTGATGGCTTCTGTCTTATGTTCCGTGAGCTGTAGTCCAACTCCTGCCATCCATTGCCTTACTTTCGTTTCGCCGTCACTTCAAATGCAATTTCATCGTCAAAGCCTATGATTTTTGGCTCATAACACTATCATACATAATGTTCCATAGAATAGACCGTAATACCGATCCTTGTGGAACTCCGCCAGATATGTTGTACTGCCTTACTCCAACGAATCTGCGACAGAGATTTATACAGACGGATTTAAGACATCGTCTGGAACAGGTGCGGGAGTTTATTCCAATGCATTGGATATTTGTATCACCACTCGACTGCCGGACCACTGTAGAGAATTTCAAGTAGAAGTCATAGCAGTTCTTGAAACCGTGTCCTGGCTTTCGATTAACTCGATAAAGTGCAGCGCTATTGTTTTCTACATAGATAGTCAAGCTGCAATAAAAGCCTTGCAATCGTTAATAATTCAATCCAAGTTATGAGATCGCTGTCAACTGCGATTTATCTCTGGACTGGGTTCCAGGCCATAGGGATATTCCTAGCAATTGTAAAACGGACAAGCCTGGACTAAGGAGGGTGCAGACCGGAATTTCCCTGACAAAAGGGTGTAACCGTCACAGCACCTATTAAATTGATAAAATTCCAATTGGATACCGCAGCCATAAGAATGGCAAATAGTCAGTGGAAAAATATCAGCACATATCTGCTCCCTTCAACGATTTCTGTAGAACCTCTAGAGACGAAGAAGAGGACACAACCTGTTCTGCTCTACCAGTCTTGAGAACGAAAGAAAATCGAGATAGATACGTACATACATACCATTTGTCCACTTATATCAAAATATCGAATTTGCGAGCTCCTGACCCAATCCATGTCAACATTAAGCTTGTCCCCAAACTAGCTTGATATCTCTGTTGAAATTCCACAGCACCCCGCTAGGCTTGACCATACTTTGATCACCGAACGTCAAACATTAATTTTTCAAAACAAAAAGAAAAAAAAAAAAACAAAACGCTCGCCATAATTAATGTCCAGCGATCGCACATGATCCACGTGAAGCCCGGCTCAAAACACAAATTACCCACTGAAATTGACAAATGACACCACCTGAGGCGTCAATGCTGTCGCCCTCGTCGCTGTCACTGACAAATACAATAATTATGCCGGCAATTTGTCAAAGCGTCAACTTTCAATTAGATGCTTCGCAACTGTAGGCGGACGTCGCTCGAGAGTGCCTGAAGAATTGGAACTACACAAACTGTCATTAAAAATTGTTTCCCCGATTCCATCCGAGACAGAAGGAACTCTCTGCCGATGCTAAGAGCTGACCATCACCATGCCAATCTGAATCAACATTGCAAACATTGTGCGCAATATATAATTTCGCAACATGTTGCCGAGCAATTCCCCAGCCAATTGTGGAGAATTGCAATTATTGATTGCAACCTCGTTGGCGCGCGATAATTATCTCGGCCAGATCATATTTTACGAGAAAACACTGCCGTGGTGCGGCCAATAAGGTTGATATAAATTTAATAAGGCAATAAGTACAACACGAGTCATTTATCATCTTATCGTGCTGGCAGATCAATTGCATTTCGCTTATCAGGCAATTTATCTAAAGCGTTCTCTCTGTGGCGACGATGCTGCTGGTTGGTGGTGGTTTTGGGCCAAAATATTGGGAAATTTGCTAACAGCGGCATTAGTTGGGGTATTTGACATTTTGGTCGAAGCGATGATTGCATCTTTTATAGGGTTTTGGTGTCAGAAATTGGGACAAGAATGATAAAGGGTTCAGAGGACTAGTGGGTGGGTAGATTGGGAAAGAATGAAGTTCTGAAGGGTGCTGTATTAGAAGGGAACATTTTTCTTTTCTAAGCTTGCTGACCCTACATTTTGAAACATGTCACCAATCAGGGAAGCGACAGTGCCTTATTATTGGACAACCAAATTACATAAGTAAAACTGTTGCCAAATGTGTGGACAAAGTGGTCCAAATCGATGGATAATTTGGTAGCTGACAACCTAGATAAACAATGGAAAGCCATAATTCGTGACTTTTACCTAAATTTCGGGACTTGAACAAAGTAGACAATTTTTGTTGAAAGCGTCTTTCAAGCAAAGTGACGCTCTTAATCCGTACTCCACATGCCTTGGCTCCTAAATGATAAAATGCCACATATCGTGCAACACAGTTGCCCATGTTCTAGATCATCCGATTGTAGTTCTTTTGGTTCAACCCTTTTCTTCTGTGTTGCCCATTTCACCCAGATAGTCAAGGGAAAGCCATAATTCGCGACTTTTACCTAAATTTCGGGACTTGAACAAAGTAGACAATTTTTGTTGAAAGCGTCTTTCAAGCAAAGTGACGCTCTTAATCCGTACTCCACATGCCTTGGCTCCTAAATGATAAAATGCCACATATCGTGCAACACAGTTGCCCATGTTCTAGATCATCCGATTGTAGTTCTTTTGGTTCAACCCTTTTCTTCTGTGTTGCCCATTTCACCCAGATAGTCAAGGGAAAGCCATCATTTGGGCCTTTTACCTAAATTTCGGGACTTGAACAAAGTAGACAAGTTTTGTTGATAACGTCTTTCAGGCAAAGTGACGCTCTTAATCCGTACTCCACATGCCTTGGCTCCTAAATGCCACAATGTTACATATCATGCAACAAAGTCGCCCATGTTCTAGATCATCCGATTGTAGTTCTTTTGGTTCAACCCTTTTCTTCTGTGTTGCCCATTTCACCCAGATAGTCAAGGGAAAGCCATCATTTGGGCCTTTTACCTAAATTTCGGGACTTGAACAAAGTAGACAATTTTTGTTGATAACGTCTTTCAGGCAAAGTGACGCTCTTAATCCGTACGCCACACGCGTTGGCTCCTAAATGCCAAAATGCCACATATCGTGCAACAAAGTTGCCCATGTTCTAGATCATCCGATTGTAGTTCTTTTGGTTCAACCCTTTTCTTCTGTGTTGCCCATTTCACCCAGATAGTCAAGGGAAAGCCATCATTTGGGCCTTTTACCTAAATTTCGGGACTTGAACAAAGTAGACAATTTTTGTTGATAACGTTTTTCAAGCAAAGTGACGCTCTTTTTCGATTTCAAAAATAGAAAAAAAAATTGAAACTGAAAGACTTTCGGAACGAAAAGCATTATAATTGAAAATATTTAACAGTGCTGGACCAAGTAGCTACACTTGTGGCACTCTTTCCTAAAATTTACATTTTTTGTAATCCTGCAGATTGAGTAATAGGTGGAAGGATCATCTGCCTTTTATCTGATCATCTTTATATTTATTTCGTCAAATGTGGCCGTGGGTTTAAGAATCCTGTTTGGGGTACTATCTAGTCTACACAAAGACATAACTATTCAGTTGCATAATGAGTCTCAGGTGCCTGCAACATATCCTATGGATTCCCCCCCTTTTATGTACATATCGCTACTGATATGTAACGAAGACAAGGACTGAGTATTGCATCACAGACCCTAATTACATGTCACGATTTCCTGTGAATAACTGCAACTGATTGTATTAAATGATACCTGTACTAGGCATATCCTTATAGATTTGCTGATAGCGCCGAATACTCCTTTCGTAATCATTCCAAAGGTAAAATTGACTCAGACCACAATTTGCTGCATATACTCGTACGTATGTATGCATGTAACCAAATCGCGATAAGGACCTTTCATAAATATAGACATTTCAAAACAAACCCCCATTGCCATTACCCACCCAAGAGTCGGCGCATTTTTTGACAGACCTCAATTCGAGAATGTGCGCGCCTATGTTGCCTAAGAAACTTGACTCCCACCGAGAGAGCGATAGCATCGAAGGTAGTTTCTCAAAACTTCTCCCATGCGGTCCAGTAATTAGCAAGCCCAAATGTACTCCACATCTACCGATCGTCGACAAGTGGAGGCTCGTAAATCTTCTCGCCGGCATATGTTGCTCACTGAATGGCGGCAGCGGCGGCGGCGGCTGCCCGCCACAAAAGTCTCTCTCGCTCTTTCTCTGCCTGTCTGCCTCCCAGTAGACAGGTACGGCAGGCAGACCGCCCACCCCAGCCATACAGTGTTGCATGCAACCGGCATTTACTACCCAAAGCCAGCGAATTATTATTGCTATTATTAATCATGTTTACTTAGCGCTGGGAATTAATTACTCGCGCTTAGACTATCGACATAATGCCGTGGAGCGTGACTTTCGCTTTATTTATTCGATTAGTCGGCAACGGTTGGCGGCTGGCGGTTGGCGGTTGGCTTGGAATTCGTTTCAGTGTGGCACACGCACACGAATACGATACGAGAGGCGGAAAAGCTAGCTATATCGACGTCGTCATCGTTGTCTCTTTGGGTGTAGGACAGCGAGTCGCATGATCAATTTTACGAATTTGTTAAATTCATTGTCCAGGAATCTGATAAGTGACTCCATGCGATTATTCAAATGTCACTTGAATGGGGAGGCGGCTCGGATCCAGTTGAAATGCATACCAAGAGGCTGCGAGGGGGTCCCTCGTGCAATGGAACTGAAAAGATCGAATCGAATTTCGGGAAGTCTATTGGTTATTGATGGAGGGGAGTTGCTTTTGAATGCGAATGACGGATCGATTGGGTTTTGTAATTCAAACGAGTTACTTAGGTTCTCTTATCTGGCGAATGACTCTAGGGTTTCTATGCGATCAATTGTACCTAAATGATGCGTGAAGCGATAGAAATCTTTATATGAAGGAACCGATATGATAATGGACTAGCATGGTTGGAAGACACAAAGATAACGCTTTGAAGTCAAAACTTCTAGAGATACTTGAAGGTCGATCGAGGGGTCTATTCAGTGCACAACGGTTACCTTGTAGCTTTGACTATAGCCATGAGTATGTTGCATTTAAGGTCAAACTGGGCCGAACTAATACTTTTGAAGTTTAGGTTTAACGATATTTCTACAAAGAACATTAAACTTTCTTCATATGTACGAGTGTCGGCTGATGTAACTAAATTTGGTAGGAACTTACAACCTTCGTAAAACAGGAGTTTAATGATGGATTTCGTTTAGTTAGGTATCAATATGTGGAGCACATTTCTTAGCAAAATCATTCTCAGCGATGAAGCCCATTTTTGGCTCAACGGCTTTGTTAACAAGCAAAATTGTTGCATTTGGGCAAGTCAGCAACCCAAAGTCATTCACCAACTGGCATTACATCCACAAAAGTTGACTGTTTGATCTGTGTTTCATGTTGGAAGGGTTACTAGCCCGTACTTCTTCAACAATGAAGCAACACAGTCGCAGCCAATGAACGAATTGGAAGAGTATGCACTGAAACATATGTAGTTTCAATAAGACCATGCCATACATCTGACTAAACAATGATGATGTTAAAGTTGAACTTTGGTGACCGTTGTATCTCCAGAAATGGACCATTTAGTCGACCGCTTCAATCGTGTTATTTGAAGAGTTTATGGTCAATGCCAATAAGTCAGAGACTTTGGACAATCTCAGGAGCAACATTGAACTCCAAACTGCCGGCATATAGTCCGATTTATGAGAAAAAGTCATAAAAAATTGAGTTCAATTCATGCCCTCGGACAGGCGTTTCCATGGAGAGTATTTGAATGGTATCCTGTTCCATTAATAAATGGCACTGATGGTACCCGAAATATTGTTTCCTTTTATTTCTCAAGCACAAGGTATTTTATTTAAAAAACAAAATGGGTCGCTCTTAATGGAAAACCTTTTGGTTTCGTAACCTGTAAGACTATGTTGATGCATCTGCAAAAGTTTTGTTTCTTCAAATATTAGTTAAAAGCAAAATCGCCGCTGAAGACATCCTTTAAGAGCTACATAGTGCACTTGCTCTGCTTTGTCAGAGAAAATCATGAATTTCAGGCTAGATGGGATTTTAAGTAGGGTAGAATACCACTTTAGAAGTTGCTCTAGGACTTTCGAGGAATTGACTTTTAGCTTCAAAATGTTTAGTGGGAGTTCGGAGATTCATGAAGCTGACTTCATATCGCAATTCAAAATTCAAAACCTCAATGATCTCGAGGTAGAAAAGAATTAGGCTGCTTTTAACATTCAGAACCTGGTTACGATACTTAAATGTAGTTGGGTTCTGGGATGTATACCGAACCAGTAAAGGTGGACTAAGAAAAAAAGTACCTACTTAGCATATCTTCTCTTCAAATCCAGTGGAACTACACTACATTAGTTGACAAAAACAATGCAAAGAGTTCTTAATGTTAAAGTGACACAATCTGCGCATTCCTAGACATCGGTGAACGTTTGATAATTCTTCACATAAGACCTTTCAACACATTGCTTAAATGGATGCATGAGCTGCGATTTCGGCAAAGATGCAAACTTTGGTAAGATCTATCAAGATCAAGGTCAAGAAGATCGCCACAGGAGTATTACATCCCTTAATGTAAAGCTTAGTTGTGGATGAACTCCTAGATAAAATGACCAAAAATATATCAACTGTGTGCCATGAAAGTGATTCTTTTACACCTCGTGGTTGAACAAAAATAACTTAACTATTCCAACAGACTTCCTGAGGGGGAACTGTAAACTTAAGGAAATGATTCTGATAACATTCAGCGGGAGCAGGATATTGTGAGGCATTAGGCTACAATAGAATAAACCATTCCCACAAGTGCTAGCTGTTACCCAGATATTAGCATATCCATACTAACCACAGACCCGATTGCTATCCTAAAATTCCAGAGAGAAGCTGACTTATCGAAAGGTCTCTAGAATCGTTATGTACTGTCATTATATCCTTTTCCCGAAATATGATGCACGACTTCAGAGAGTCTAAGCTAAAACACTGAAACTGTTGAATAAACTCGTCAATACAGAAGGAAGATATGTCTGTGGAGAAGAATCAAAGAAAACTTCATTTATATGTCCTTAGACAGTCACGTAGTAGAAGTAACGAACAATCACTGAAAAGCTGTAAGATGGTTGACACCTGACGACAATACCTTCACATTTTTGACAGCGATGAGGTTTCATAGCATATACCCGAAATTTCGGTAAAATTACTAGACATTTACTAACAATGTTGTAAGTCAGTTTAGTGTTTGTCTCTAGTACACACTAAGTCTAGAAGAGGTCGGTTGAAACATTCACTAAACAAACCAAAACTTTTTATGAAGCGAAAGATTCTTCTGACACCAGTTCTCTTAATTCGTTTTTGGTACATATGCTTGGAAAGTTTTCTTGGAAGATGGTTTTATTTTCCTCTTTCTCCCTGCAACTCCTACAGTAGTCATAAGAGAAGAAAAGTTAGACCATTTAAAGTGTTAGCCTATCGGCAATATTCATTGAGGACATCGTTAAAGTAGCTAACCATTGATTGCTCTAAAACAACCAACCCAATACCTAGGAAAGCTAATTGGGAATTTTTTGGCAGGGAGATAGAAATGAAGAACAAACCCTTACCGAAAGGGGTTGTGGTAGGACCTATCGACATTGATTGGAAAATTGAGTTAACATCCATTCACCTGCCTAATTACTAAAGGCAGAACTAAGTTATCACCTCCTTGGTGGACTAACTAACTAGCTAGCATTAGGAAAACATCTAGACAGATTCTCAAAGGAACGAACCCCGATGATACATGGAAGCAATACAAATAAAGTCAAAGGAATTTCAAAAACGAGGCGCAGTCTTCTGTAACCAAATCACAGGTACCATCGAATCTGCAAGTTTAAGGAAAGTTCTTTCTAGAGAACCAACAGCCCTAGGATCTGTCTGGTTCTCAATGAAACACTCCTAAAACATAGAAACAGCGGAATCAAAGTCCCAGCATACGCAGATGATGTAGTACTGCCAGCATCAGGAAAATTTCTTCCAACTCTTGGGGACTAAATTAAAGGAGTCCTAAAGATCTTGGAAACCTGGACCAGGAAATGCGGATTGGCAGTAAATCTCAAAAAAACAGAATTGATACTGTTCACAAACAAGTGAAAAATATCGCAGTTTAAAACTCTGTTTGAGGAATTCCCCTCAGAATCTCTGAAAGCGCGAATTACCTGGAACTAGTGCTCGACAGAAAACTGAATTTGAAACTTAATATCGAGGAACGAATTAAGAAAGTCACGATAGCCTTCTACTCGTGTAGTAGAAGTAGCGTACATTGGTACTACCAGCACAATGAGTACAATACTAATGGCAGGAATCGAGGTCATCCTCAACGTACTCCCGCTAGACCATTTCATACAAAACATTCGCAGCCACAAATGCTCTAAGGATTAGTCAATCAGACAGCTGAAGGCCGAAAGCATCCTGCCACGCTAAGATTCTTCAGGAGTATGTACGGAATCAAACAACAACAGAATACTTGACTTTATAAGACCTTTTACAGCCTTTTATTCAAGTGGAGAGGAATGGAAAAACAGAGAAATACCAAGCTTAGAAGCTACTGATGGATATCACCTTGTGCTTTGTGCTGTCTAGCTTAAGGTTCTTGGAATACACCATAAGGTAAGACTATTTGGATCCCTGGTCATGAAGGTATACCAGGGATTGAAAGGTCTAATGAAGTGGCTAGCAAAGGCTCGGCACTGGACCTGAACAAAGACGTACACTCTTAGTTCTGGTTGTTGCTTAAATTAGTGTTCTTCAGATGTCATTGACGTCAGATAGTATAATCTCTGAACCGGTCCAGAAGCGGCATTGTGTTGAATAGTATTTCTATCTCTGTATGAGCTCTAAATTTATCGTACTACGAACTGTTTGAATCATCCTGCATTGATAGAACAGCATATCGAGGTCAACAAGAATGAGTAACCTGATTTTTGTGGTTACTCATGCCATCCAAAGTGTTTAACTCACTTTTGACATCACAGGCGAGATAGGTAACCCATAGTTGGTGTCATGAATTTACCACAAATGGATACCCCAAGTATCAATCAATTTTCTGAATAACTCTGTAAGAACATAGTTCACATAATTTCATAAGAAATTATAACACCCTGTGCGGTCCGTTCTCAAATCAATTTCAATGCCGGCACACATTTGTCTCTTGTCAGAATAGAATCCATTTAAACGGCCCAAACCTACGCGCTTGGATTCAAGGTTAAAGATAAATCTCCAACGAATAACCAATTAGCAGGGGAAAAAAATACTAGAAAGGATCGCGACTCTCTCAACGTCCTAACCCTAACAAATTGGACGAGTTTCCGCTATTTGATATTTTTAGCATACTAATTGAATTCACCCCACGTTCCGAGAACCGCAAACACACAATACTCCAAGGACACGCGGTTCCCCATCCTCGAGCAAATTAATACCTACCATCATCTGCAGAAAAAAAACAAGAAACCACAAAACCCGATTACAAATGATGATAATACACACACAGACCCAGATCATCTCCATATGGCTCTAAAGCTCTGAAGGATCTATCCAGTGCGACGCTGACATAAAAATATAACATTCATGTCCGGGCATTAATAACCCAGCACAGTCGACGGATATGCGACGCAGGACCAGTGATAGCAATTTTGTCGGATCCTACGATATAATAGTCCAGCACAAATCATTATCAATTAATCACATTTTCACCTAGAGTCCCACCGTGGGCACCAGGCTCTTATCTGAGCTGCAATCGGGGCTGTAACATGGCTAGCGCGTCGCCCAGTAGCTGGTGTGGAACGCGCAACATCAGTTGCGACGAGCAAGGAATCTGCTGATTAATGGTTTTTGATTTGGACCTTGGGGCCGTGCTGTTTAAATGTACTGGCGATTCGCCAAACACTTTAAGGCACAAATAGTCGCGATTGTTGGATGGCCGGGATAGTGGTGAGGCAAAGGTACATATCTCTGGGATGAGGAAAACGTGAGTCACGTCGCAAAGGTCTCGATAAATCTTCGTATATACTTACATTGTGCAAGCGCGCGCGTATACAAACTCATTCGACGGCACGATGATTGTCACTTTCGTTACATCGCACCGAACTAGGATGTTGATAATGACACGGTGATTGCTGGCGAAGATGGCGGAGTACAGACATAAGACACATCGCGTATTGCCTTGCCATTGAACCTCATCGGCCCGGTCGTTGTTGGTCAAGACGAAGACGAAGACGAAGACCGAAATGTTGTTTATGTATTTCTCACTCTGTATTATCCGAGTGTAAAATCTTTGAAATAACTGAGTCCATGACCGGCCGGCGCTCGGACGGAAAAAAAGGGTCAACATAATAAACACACTGTGGGGTATCTGACAAAATAAGAGGCACATGAAGACTGTAGCATCAATACCTGGGTAGATTTAACGCTGGTGTGGACCGGAAGACCTCTTACCACAAAAGGTTCAAAAAGCCCACTTCATAGCTTTAGGACCTGACAGTCCTCTCATCTCATCGCTAAAACTAAGACAAGCTCCCAAATCGATTTTGATATGGATATGGACAGCTTACACTTCCTCGATTTTTTTACTATTAGACCCGTACAGACATCCTATATATTGTATATTAACGCAAGAGGTCAGTCGTTGTTAGAATTTATAATTGGAAATAATTTACATATTCAAAACAAGAACCCACTTTCGTTACAAGAAATATCCAAGAGGTCTTGGATGTAACTTTAAACAAAAAGACTGATTGGCATGTTCTCATATCCTAACCACCCACTCTGAGATTGGCAGCGAGGTAAAAACACTTAGCTCAGCACTCCATTCAACCTTTGTTAGGTCCTGCCCCATTGTAAGAGGCAAGAAGAAGCCCAACCCGGTATGGTGGACAGCGGAGCTTTCGACTTGCAGAAAAATGCTAGAAAGCTTTACAACGTGGCCAAACGTACAAAAGTCCCCGCTAACTGGCCTTCTAAGCAAGTTCTGCAGTGAAATAGAGTCCACTAAACACACAGCCAGACTCCAGAAAATCACTTCAAATGTACCCACAGTCCTAGGATTCATGGATCCTGGAACCTAGGAACCAGAAGGATCCTGGACAGAATCATGCATTGAGAGACTAGAAATCCTCTTTACGACTCATCTTCCAGGGTGCGAAATCCTAAGATCTGACACTGCAGTAAGCCCTTACGACAGAACAGCCAACACAAGCCACCTCTTGGGCAACCAGATTAAAGACGAAAAAACAGATCAACTGAGCAATTGACTCCTTTACCCCGTTTAAACCAACCGTCGTCCCTGACGATGCTACAAAGCCACAAGGAGTACACCAGTTAGCGGCTAGCGAATATTTTTTACGGTCAAAGTCAAAGTCATTATGACCGTAAGGGTATGAACCCACAACGAGTAAATCGTCATAAACTAGCCCAAAAGACTTTAGGCCGATTAGCCTTACCTCGTTCCTACTCAACACATTTGAAAGATTAATAGATCTACCCCAAACTAAGTCCTAGGGATATCTCCCCCGATGAGCACGCCTATACTATCTTTTGAGACAGCCCTGCATGAAGTGGTAACAAGGATCGAAAGTTCACTCCACCACAAAGAATTCACCAAAGCAGCCTTCCTGGATATAGAAGAAGCCTTCAGCAAATGTAAAATCTGAATCTATACGACTAGCACTGGACCAACAAAACATAGGCAAAGTAATCTCAAACTGGGTTGAATGTATACTCAAGACGAGACACATCAATTCAGAACTGTGTGACTACCATGTACATGCACTGGCCTCTAGAGGCATCCCGTAAGGTAGGGTCCTATCCCCTCCATTCAATACCCTGCACAAATTGGCGAAAAGATGCAGATTAAAGGTTAACCCCTTAAAAACAAAAGGGATCCTCTTCACTAACAAGAGAACAATCCCACAGATCGAGTTATTGAGACTCAACGACACACCTATCCAAATCTCAGATAAGGCGAGATACTTGGGCTGTATACTCGACCGTAAGCTGACCTGGAAAGAAAATACGACAGAATGGATACAGAAGACATCCACAACCTTCTATGTACATGTGAAGCAAAATCTTTCGTAGGAGATTGGGACACAAGCCCGCCATCATCCACAAGATATACATAGCCATCGTGCCTAATCTGGTGACCTTCAGCAAATGAGATCACGTACATTATGGCACTGACTAGGGTACAAATATTAACATCTATAGGAACTACCAGTCCCATCAAAACCACGCCGACTGCAGCCCTTGAAGACTGGCACTGATCCCAATAGACCTACACCTAAAGAAAACAGTTGCAAGAGTGCCCTACGCTTAAAACAATCCAACTTTTGGAAAGAGGGCGATACGGGCCACCGGACTATAGCGAGATGGACACACCAAGACAGATTATATATCATAATCCTATGACTTCAGCCTAAACGTTGAAATAATTTTGCCGTCAAGAGAGGATTGGATAATCTTCAGGACCATCAACCGAAATAATATCTCGATTTTACGGGTCAAAAACTGACGAAGGAGTGGGCTCCAGTATAACTCATCTGAACCCGAAATTGCTTGCTCACTTAGGCTTCCAAACCACTGCAGTGTGTTCCAAGGGGAAGTATAAGCAATCGTAGAAGCGACACGAGAAAGATGATCGAAATATACATCGGCAGTCAAGCTGGTATGTAGGGCATCTCATCCACAGTCAAATCCAAACTTGTGAAACGATGCTGTGAAGAACTCACAGCACTCACAGCAAACCACGACGTTACACTAGTTTGGATTCCAGGACACAGCAACATTCAGAGAAACGAACGGGCGGATGATTTAGCAAGAAAGGGGGATATAGTTCATACTTTCGTGAGACTAGCTAATGAGCGATAGAGCATACTCTCATCTTGTCGTGTCTCTAGAAAACTCTGGACAAAACATAACAATGCCAAGACCTAGCAAATTTTAGCGCTTAATAGACCCAACCTAGCGCTCTTCACGGGTATTATTACCGACCACAACCTCCTGGCAGCCCACAGAAGAAGAATGCGACTAGACACTGCTGTCCTCTGTCGAGTCTGTGGCGACTCGGACGTAGAAGCGAGCACATCTCACTTCCTATGCGAATGCCCAAGCCTGTGCGGAACTAAGAAAACCATCCTGAAATTTATAACAATATCGGGGTGGTTCAAGAAGGTCGTTTAGCTATCCCAAAGCTACAGACCAACTTTTGTCTTCGTTTTAGGTTGTCCACGACATGTGTTCACAATGGATCCATTGGTGATTCGATGGACGGCTGGCTGTGTAACCACCCCTTCTACCTACCTATCTACCTGACCCTAGAATAGGTACACTTCCTAAAGGCCTGTCACCTACTAGACTTTAGTAATTACACTTCAAAAAAAAAAATAGACATGGTGGTCTAAGAAGGGGCTTTCAATTGATCACCTTACAACACAAGTCGTTCTCTTCAACTGAAGAAAATTGTGCCAAATTATGTAGATCAAGGGTTAGGTCTTGCGATCTTAGCGGAAAGCAATAATATCCAACTACAAGCTTCGCGTAATATAATCATATATAGGCAAACCGTAAGCTATGCTTAAGGATCTGCTCAGATAACTCGCTAGATCCTCTTATGGGGTACCACACGGTTAGCTGTTGCGACCTCTGCTTTAGAGTTTCATATTTCCTTCTGTTGGCCATATTAGTGGAAGTCGAATTGTTATATATACGATATCGCCATAATGGTAGCCGTGAAACTTCTTGATGCCATTGAGTAGTTGATTCGGACAAAGTGCACCTCAAACAGTAGGTAAGTACAAGTGTTCATGGCATGAAGCTTCACTTTTCAAAACATATTAAGGAACAGCGCGCCATTGTGTTCAGATTTCTGCAACGTTCTTTAACTTAACTCCATATCAGTTTCAAGGTTCGTCGTTCTGGCCGATTTGGTACGCGGATTCCATTGCATGGTATGTTTGATAATAGAATTTTCTTCACAGGTGTATCCAACCCGCAAGGTGTGTCCAAGCCAGTACCATTTCCCTCGTCGCACGGTGATGTTAATAGGTTCTTGATCAGTTGTCATATAAAGCTTATGATTTGAGTTACGTTTTGACCGTACAATTTCAAAAATCGTCCGAAGACATCTGTAGATGGAAGACTCCAGGTTGTGAAAGTCAGTAGAGGACGTGTTCATTGGAGCGGAACAGTTGTAGCTTGATTTTCGTGGTCTAAACATTACTTCTCCAGATTTATGACAGCTATCGAGGGCCATCTCGAAGTCAATAAAAAATTATCTACATAGTCAATACAGGCGGATCTCGAGGAGAAACCTGCTTGTGCAGCATCGAGAGTGGAACACGTTGGATTTGTCATGCCTCACGCTATGCTGAAGTTCCTCAGCATACTTGATCTTTGGTAGCTTGGGATTTCCGACAGATTCGTGGTATTAGACTGGATCTTCCAGCCATTATGATCGACTTCAAAATGTCGTTGAGGACATTGTCATCTATCATAACGACTAAATCATATAGGTTAGCTAACAAATTTTTTTGAAGCATATCGAAGTTTTTCAGAAGCAAGACCATAACTATAGTTTCTAGACTAACAGAGGGTAAAGTCCCAAAATCCATAGGCAGACTACTCATTGCATTCTAGTCATAGTTTCTATCATATCCACCAGGCTACCATCGTTCCCAGATCATGTAGAACAAGATTGACCTGTAAAACGAATATGTTCCGTTTTTCCTGCTAATCTGCTGCTAATCTCTAGGTTAACGACTTTAAAAAAATCCAATGCGACTAGTAGCAACTGTCTAGCAATCATGTGTACAGAAAAGATGTCAACTTCAGACATCGACAACAATTGCATTTGACACAGATCCGTTCTAAGCCCGCCAGTATCATTCGTTATTTTCGCGGTAAATGCTGGAGTACCTCAGGGATCCTCTCTTACACCAAATTCATTTTTCCTCACCTGTGAATTCTATTATACTTATAAAGTATGTACAAAGTACCAACTTCGAATAACCACTTCAACATCTAAGTATAAAAAGAATAAAAATCTTGACCCCACTGTGCATTGTCTTCCAATGACAAGGCGATGACATTGCTCACACAACTTCGAAAAGACACGAACACACAATCAACAAAGCGCGATGTAATTACAGGACGATGGCAAATAAATTTCACTTCGAAAGAATCCACACAACATTGAGAGGTAATTTGAAATCAATTAGGTCCCGTGTTGCAAATTCTACTCCACACAAAATGCTAGACCAGAGGTGTAGAAGCAGCAAAAGAAGGACACAACTAAACAACAACAGACAGCGGGAGCACTAAGCAAATCCATCGAAAGATGGAAGCGGACATCTATCTCTAAGTCTTTTGGCTTTAGCGCTTGTCCATCTGTCTATCTGTCGGAGAGCGCGACCTTTTGCCAGTGCCAACAACGAAACATTTGCGAGATCTTGAGCGATGGAATCGAGTATCTCGCTCTGTGTCTTGGGCGCGCTCACCAGCATCGCATGAGGAAATGTCATGTGCGGTAAGTTATTGCACTACGATTGGATTGGATTGGAAGAGTTCTTATTCTTTGTCGGCAATTACCGCATAAACGCATCTCATAAATTTTCTATAGAAAAACAGCAGAAAAAAAAAATAGATTCGAAAGATACTAAGCCAGGCTAGTGCAGATTGCTGAGGTAATCGAAGCCGCCACCGCGCGCAACTATCAACGATGGCAAATATACCAGCAAATGACGTTTGTTACGATAGTTGCTGTTGAACGTTTGTGTTTGTATTTCGGTCCGTAGATACCGATCTAAAGATATTTGATGCATTTTGTCGTTTTGATGGTTTTTTTTTTCCTGTTTTGTGTTGGCCATGAACAAGGAAGTTGAGGTGAGTGGCAATTTGTTTGGAATATCGTCGAACCTAGAGCAGAGCATGAGTGTGGACATATAATGAATAAATTAAGGCGGAGAGCTGCGGGTTTCATTAGAAGTTTTATTCGATTTTTATAGTCAGTATCAAGTTTTGCATTTTACGGTAAATTACCTCATGTCTGGTAGAAGGTACTACACATTAATTTGCTGTTATGAGAGTGCATACCATTGAGTTCACTGGAAACCAAAGTATATTTTTCTTCAATCTAACGCACATATGTGTCACCAGGTTAAAGAATACTCGGTTCACTACTATCGAGGTTATAGTCATTGCATTTCTTCTATTCGCAACTCTCCGCTGCAACAACTTAATTGGAAAATTACCTTGTTTCCATCTCAGATACATTGTCGAATACAAGTGCATTAAAATGTTGAAAACCTTCAGCTATTTAAAAATATTTTAATATAGATATCAGCATGAATAATTACAGTCAACCTAGATGTTCACTTAACTAGAATCAATTAATACGTCCTTGAGCATCCCATCCCTATAGCCATGCAAACGGCCCCAACATCACAGCGAACTATGTTACTCAATCAATTATATGAATTTTTTTTCTTAAATGAATTCGTTGTCTTTTGGATTTCAATCATTCCGCAAAAGCAACTAATTGCCGCCGGCGTTGTTACCGCAAAACAATACCCCGAGCACATGCGATGTGACATGATGTGCCACCGGGACAGAGCGCCGCCATGTACATACGCTGTCCTGATTGAAATATCTGCCATGGATTGGATGTACGCAAAGCGCACAAAACAAGCCGCACAATTAATTGACTAGGCACACAAACCTAATGAAATACCGTGATGCCAATTCAAGAAACTTGACGCATTAATGAAAGAACCCCATCCGTCCCCGTGAGCTTCTGTGGATATTTAAAATACCTCATCATGTGTTGGAACATGAGCCTTTTAGTTGCAGCCACCACTACGGCGCACTACGCGCTGCAATCTTTCTCTCTCTCATGAAGATTGATTTGAGCAACGAGACGGCTATAAGTCGGCGGCAATCATCGTGCAATCGAAACCTAGGCAGTGGCTTTATCGGTGAGATGGTTCGTCGTTGCGCATTATGAAATGCACAAACATGCTGTTATTGCCTTTTCTAGGATCTGAGGCCGCATCTGTGGCGTTATTACACTTTGTGGCGGTGAACATCTGAAGGATGTCGAAATGAACGGAAACTGACTCTTCCCTGTTGTCTCATAAAAGCCAAATGATGTTTCAGGGAATGAATTTGACGTTTCAAACATTGACTTGGGGAATTATTTGTGCCAATCGGGTGAGACATATGGTCTCGTGGTCAGCTTTTTGAGCTGACGCTGGTCATATATGGTACGTGCTGTCACTTCTATCAGGTGGAATGCAGAATGAACAAAAGGTTTATTTAACGTCTGGCATGCAGATTGACAGGGAGAGAGACTTACTCTTTCATTGCGAGTGGTTAGTTGACAGGCAAAGAAAAAAAAAACAGCGCTACTTGTGTTGGGTGGTTTTCTTGATGATGAAATTGCAGTGATTTGATGCAGGTGTGGAGGTAAGCCAGTTGCTGGTCTTTGCTGTTGGTGAGTGGTTCATGACAGCTCTATTGTTTGTGACGGAAGTATTGAGGTGGAATTACGAAATTGCTACAATTGAATGCGAAAGGAGTGATTGTGATTGCGCTTTTGCACGCAAACGAAAGAGTTGAATTGCGAACTTTTTTTGTTTTTGTTACAGAAATGATATGTCTTGCCTATGAGTTCACTATTTCTGTTTTTTTTGGATATACAGTCAAATTGCATGGAATTAGACTACCAAAGAATAAAACTGGATTAGCGGTCGACTACGTAATAGATACAAATCTTCTCCTTGTCTACTAGAAAAGTAGTTATTGTCTGGAAACACATGGAGGAAATGCAGTTAAAATTGGTAACCACCCAACAATAAAACAGAGTTTATTCATTGATAACTCTCCTCCCCTAGCCTGTACTACTTCTGCTACTGCAACTGCTTGAGATACTTCACTTATGGTACGATACGTAGATGATAAGGTTAGGTAAGTGGGTACTCTTGTTGACGAAGATATCAACAGTTCACTTAAGTCACATGGAGTCCATTGTACTTAATGTTTTCCAACAGATTTGTGTACTAACATTTTGTTTATCAACTGCGCAAGATTAAGTATCATTTCAAGAGTTGCCTTTGGTGTGAATATCATCCTTCTCATTATCCCTAAGTTGCCAGCCTGTCGAATTTGTATGCATTCTCAAAATGCGATTTTTTTTTGTCGAGTATCTTTCACCAGACAATACAATCGTAAGTTATGATGGGTCCTACACCGGCAGTGTAAAGCAGTATGCTACGTTTCTCATGTATTTCTAAGGGCTTTGATTGCTTTCCATTTGAGTTTGGAGGAAATTTGCAGATTTTTGGATACCAAATTAACTCTATTTATACAAGAACCTTTGTACTTTAGTTTTACTCTTCTCCTTACGAAAAACACTGATCGGTGCTCGTTGATTTCACTTCCACAATCCTGTCTCTGAATCGTAAATAAACTAGAGCTATGAAATAAGTAGTAGGTTATTAAGTTTGCAGATTGTATCATTCTCCATTTTAAACAACTCCTTTCCAGGGTTTGAGAGTAGGGAGCCAAGCAGAAGTGGAACCAAAATTGCATGTCAACAATCCCTTGAAAGGCGTCCATCCAAAATCCATACTAGTGTTTAAATATACCACCTGCTTCTTAGATAGTTTCTTTCAATTTACTGCAGATGAATAGTTCCAGAACTACAAGCAAATAACATGGTAGTTCTCGATACTTAGTCCTGGTAAAAGGTACAGAATATCGTTCAAAACTCAAGGTTGACTCCCTGTTTTTTCGTTTACTCCCTTTCAGAAGAATGCTCACAAATAGGATCCACAATGGTTTCCATTTTGATCATGTGATCCCTACGTGAACAGATCGTTCAAGAAAATTGTACGGACTTTTTACAAATACACGCTATCCTTGGACGTCCACATATGTGGAACAAGGTTACCAAATACAAAGCAGGTCAAATATCCTGACTTCGTTTTCTCTTCGATATCACTAACCAACCATACCACCTGCCTGTATATCCACTTCATCGACATTGCATGACTAACTTAAGAAACACGTAATCTGATTTCCACACCAATTTGATGGAAATACCCTCATGGACTCATAATATTCTGACAAATTTTCCCAGTCTTATGCAATCCCTTCAGAACTATGACAGAATACTCCAACCGAACTAAATGAAGTGATTTGCTCCCGATCGAATCGCCCTTACTCCATCTAGTTCCTAATCCGAACCAGCAGCAGTTCCTCTCCTCAACATTGCATACTACACCTATTGGGTACTTAACCTGGTCGATAGAGAACCTTGAGCTGTTTTACATTCATGCCTACCCCACCCTGATATACATATAATTATGCATGCATGCGTTGCGTATGCATCAACAATGCATGCCAATTCTTGCGGTTGAAATTTGCATTTTGCACCTTAGCCTCAGGTGCAAGAGATTATACATTATGACAAGCCCTCTATACGGCGTTTCACATACGCCCATTCACTCCCTATCTACTGGTAGATGAAAAATGTCCTCGCGCAGTAAATTTTTATTCATTTCTTTCGTTTGCCCCCCCTGCTACACCCCTGGCTATTGCAATGTGTTCGGGTTCAAGGATTTCGAATTGCAGACACCACACCACTGTACAACATACACAACAGCTTCTCGCTCACGAAATGCATAAAATCCAATAATTAAAAGGAATTTCACGATTTTCATCTAACCATGGTCTATACACACACATACACACACACACACACCGCACAGCTTCCGATAAGTGATAATGGTTGTTACCCAGCAGAGGCAATTCATTTCATGCCAGATACAGAGGCAGATACCACCTCTAGCTGGCCACCCAGCTCTCGTTTTTCACTAGAAAAGCACTTTCACGAGAGAAGAAGTAGAAAAAGCAAAAAAAAAAAAATAAATAAGAATCACGTATGATCTGGGATCAAGAAAGTGAATTGCACCGCACGGATGGCGTACCGTGGAATTAGACCGGAGGGGTAGATTATTTCGTCCAATATGAGTTGATGGTATCATGTGGCTCCGCACTCATTTGCATTGAAATGAACTAGGAAACGATCTGCACATCGCACAAAGATGCGGATGCGATCGTTTGCGATTTTGTGGTTATCGATCGCGCTCATGGAATTCTTGTACAAACCGCAAGTCGTTTCGGTGCTGGTGACGATCACTGAGCAGATAGTTTAATCTTGGCTTCTTGTTTTCGGTTAGGAAAGTGCGGAACCAACTGATCACAAGGTAGACCACAGATTGGATGGCAAGATTGATAAATAGATCGTCAATGATATGAGTGTTTGACATGAAATGTGATTGTTTTAAAAGTGAGAGCGGTTTCCGTGTATTATCCTTAGAGATGCCGCGGTACTGATATTGCTTATTGAGTGGACGATTAAAGGTTTTGGTAAGTCCATGGCATAGAGCGAACTATATATCAGGTTAGATACAGATTGTAAGAAAAAAGCATATGAAGTGGTTGACCATTTACTACTATGTTGCCTACGATTCCAAGTTCCACAACTTCTGAAATTTTGTTCTACATGCAGATCTCTGGTGGATTTGTAGATGACTTTATTGTCCCATGGATTTCAGTAGCTCTCTAACTTAATAATAAGTACTTACCCACCAAAACGGAATGTCATCGACAGAAATTTTAAACAAGATAGGGATAAGAACGCAACCTTGTATGCATTCAGTTTAAGCAATGAAGAAGCCAGGTGTAAAGTACAGCGACATCGACCTAGTCGTTTGAGATGGCTAGGATATGTAAAACGAATGGCCACTAGTGCTCCGGCCCGTAGAGTCTTCGACTCAAACCCGGATGGACAACGAAATACAGGAAGACCTCGTCTTAGATGGCATGCACAAGTAGATGGGGACTTCAACCGACTTGAAGTGCGCAACTGAATGTAGTTAGCTAAGGACCGGGCTAACTGGTGAGGCTTGTTGGTTGAGGCCCAGGTTCACCCCGAACTGTAGCGCCACCTAAGTACATAAGTACGAGGATCTCGTTGTGTCCTTAAAATTGAAGAATTGTAAGATTTTTTGTGCGATCGTCGAATGCACCATTTTTTAAAAGTCGAAATTCTAAGAGAGGGTAAAAAATTGTTCAAAAAAACTGTGTCTTTCCACAGTTATATAAAAAGTTAGTATTTTTGCGCCACCTATATAAATTTAATTAACGTTATATGCCATTTCTTTTTCTTTCGAAATAACCACAACGATTTAACGATATTAAAAAGCCAAACCAATCAACGAGGACTATTTGTTTATATTAAATTTTATTTCCGCAATTACTGCCGGTCCTCCAGGCTTTTATGTCCATCGTTTTGCACTATGGTAAGACTTTAAAACCAACGGTATCTGATAGAAGTGATAAAAGTTTGCCGATTTTATTAGCACACAGAACTACTGCAAATGCAATCACCGATCGTATTTCGTGTTACTAGCAATGGTACCGACTACACCAAGGATAATCGTTTTCCGTTTCACTGCTAATTAATGAACGTGTTTTTTTTTTTTTTTTTAGTTATATCACAAATATATATTCGCTTATCCATAAGAATAAATAAATAATAACCAATTCGCCAGTAGTATCGCAATACATTAATTGGCATCCTACAGTCCGGTACTCACTTAAAGACTGGCATCTGTCAGAAATGTTTCCAGCCAAATTGAAAGAGGCGTTCAACTGAGGATATTTAGTACCACTTCACGAGTAACAATAAAACTTTTTGAATGAAATTCTATAATACATATATATGTATGTAGTTCGGCTTACTTCGGCTAGAAGATGGTAGCAATTTACGATGCAATAAAATTCTTAAAGGCAATGTGTGTACCCCCGACTGTAGGTAACATCACAAAAAAAAAAAAAAAAAAACTATTTAGAAGCTCATGGGGATTAACAATGCCGTACCACATGTACGTATACATACAGAGAAGTCAAGGAGGATATATGGACATAACTCGATGGAATCTGCAGCATGAACTATGTAACACCTCCCTGAGTCTTCGTATTTATATTATTTCATTCGGTATCATTGCATCGTTGAAGTACCCGCCTTCGACAGCTTCCCGATGCAACTTCTCGTGTGTTCCTGCGCATACGGGTGCATTTCAGTGTAAATTATGTTCCAAGATTGATTAAAGATTGGACAGAGGCATTCTGAATCATAGTAATGAATTATGCTCCTTCCAACTTCCTCTTGACTTGTTAAAGTAATAAATTTAGGGTGTCCCACTAATGGTGTCCTTATTTCAAATAAAAATTAGGTTCCACTTCAATTTATGGGAACTGTGTGGCAGTCAGAGTAGTCGTGGTATGAAATTGACAAAATTTTGAAGTTCCAACGATTAATAGCTCAGAAGACTAAGGGGCTGATGGGCAGTATTGAAGGATTATCTTTTCTTGACTAAAGTATAATAATCATGTGGGCCAGAGCGTGCGAAAACTTTTAATACATTTGTTTATGGCCTCACCTCATACGAACGCTCAGCAAACATCCCACCATATATGTCAAGAGAAAGCCTTTCAAATATGTACTGTTCTACCCTGCTGATCACTGTGGATTTCCATGACTACAAGTCCTTTTGTAGAACACCTTTCAGATTTACAAAAATGTTCCTCAATCTATAAATGGAACTGATGGAGAAGTTATATGTATACCCGACCAACATATCCACCTTTAAGGATAGCATCAAGTGTGGAAATACTATGTGATCAAGAATTGGGATAAAAGGGGAGTATCAACATCAAATTCATTGCAAGGAGCGAGGTATATCTGTGTACCAAGAAGGTACCAAAGCCTCACGAAGGATATGAAAGTGTTGCAACTTAACTTAAACACTATGAAGCAGGACAGCATCTCCTGACATAAGGCTTTCCCAAGTTGAGAATAGATGTTGGTTGGTTGGTTGAAACCGTCTTCGATGAGGATGCACTTAGACCAGAAAAGATTCATTGTACTGCCGATGTGCCTCTTATTCTGGGAACCAACCGACGAAAAAGTTTGTGGAGCAGATGACTCAGAAAGAGCTGATATGGGTCTGTGCTGATTACGAATTTGAATAAAGATCGTAAGAGCAAAGGTCAAAGTAGCACATACACAATTGTTAGGCATCTCAAAACAGCACCCTCAAGAAATTCCGAAGCATGCTAAGCTGGGTAAATTGACAGATGGTTCCAGAGGTTGTTCGTAATCCAACAATTATGGCTGAGGATTTCAACTCATGGGTCAGTGATTGTGGTAGCACAGAGATCAATAGACATAGCAACTACTTCAGAAGTCAGAAAGAACCCTGGCCTTTAGGCATGTTGAACAATTAGACAGTTTCCCGTAAGGACACCGATTTCGTAGCTGATCTGTGATCACTTTAGCATAACCAACTCGACACTAGGTTTTTTTATCTATCATAGCTTAGACATACTGAAATCGAGGTAAATGTTGATGAATCTTAGTAGATGTTCCTATATACCGAGGGGCATACCCAAGTTTTATTATTTAGGCAGAATCCTTAGAGTCCTCGCCTTTCTGACTACCTCATCAGCCTTGCGTTCCTTACGTGATACAGAGTGTAGTCTGGAGCCCTTAGAGCCATGACGGTGTCATTTCTTATAAAAAGGTTCTTGAATGAGGGCGATTTCGAAACCTCTTTGATAGAGGCGGAGATTTAGGTTAGAGGATGCTAAAGTGGATTAATGGAGATTAATCTGTACCAGTTTGAGTATCATTGTCATCTGTCTAAGATAGAGTCTAAGTCTTCGGGAACAACGAACCACACATATTCGGCATGGGTCTACACTCAAAATGGTTGCCCTGCCTTCTGTCCCATCTGGGAAGTTTCAATGTAGATCTCCGGTGCTGGTAATCCAGTTTTCCATAGTGGTATCACAATGGGCATCAGCGGGGACAACCATCCAACCCAACCCAACCCAACCCAAGTCTTCGGGAGATGATGGTTCATCATTCGGAGCCGAGATGTGGGGTGAGGCGGGAGTTGTCGGTATGGAGGGACCAACAACGTTTGTGCGATCCGAAGCAAAAAGCTTCGCCTCTACTTCCTTAAGACCACACTTGTTCCGAAAGACTTTAGCTTGGAGTAGAGGGAGAGACTCAGTGGTCAGCGAGACAACCAGCAAGTGGCCGCTTTTCTCAGCTTCTTCCGGTATCTTGGAAGTCTGGATTCTGATAGGTCAGGAGACCATGAATTTTTACTTACTCACGGGGTTTAGTAGGAACCCAAATTCTCGCCTTCTTACTGTGGGGGATTATGTAGACTCCAGTCCACTGCCTTAAGCTTGACACCTGACCAGATTTCACCTATACTGCTGATAGCAGTGGCGATGAAATCGGTCGAATTTTGGTCGTCGGAGACTATGAGCTCTATATAGCCCTTGCGCCAGCCAGCGTCTTTGAAAGTGGGTGGGAAGTTTAGATGTGTTGTGATACACTCGTTGGGATGAACAGATTGAACATGGATTGATGCTCTGGTGCAGATGGATAACAATCAGCCTTTCCAGTATTTTCAGTAAAAATGAAGATAGGGTGATACGTCGAAGATCCTTTGGTTCCACATGCGAACTTGCATTGTTCGCCTTAGGTATAAAGACGCCTACAACCTCAGACCACAGATTGGAGATGTAGTTACTATGTCTAATCAGGGAGTCGCTGCAGTCTGAAAATAAACCATTTCCAGTATTCAGTACAAGATCAATGGACTCCTTACTAGAGATTTTTGGAGAGGACTTTTAGCAACCTAGAAACCTCTTCAATACCACCGCAGAAGAGTCTCAAGAATCGGCGTTGTTCTTTCCTAAGTGAAGCTCTTTGAGAAACACTTTATAAACATCTTAGTCAGCTGTTTCACGAGAGGGTAAAGCTAAATGGAAAATAGGTCTACTTGCTTTTCTAGTAGCGCTTAGATTTGCACTCCGCTATGATGGTTTCTAATTGCTTGGAGGTCAAGGTTCAGCCACCGGCATTGAGCGTCAATGTTAAGGTGATCAGGTTCACTATAAAGTGACTAATTGGTATTTTTATAACTTCCCTTTAGATGGGCGGATGGTTTATTAACATCCTTACAAATACAAATATCAGGCGCAACAGGATATCCCACTCAGTAGTCTAACGTACTAATCTCAGAGCCACGGCTCTAATTGTGTTAAACTATGGTTATGTAACAAGCGAGTAATACAAGCGGCAGCTCGCTCTTTAAAATTAACGACATTATATGCAATAAGATCATGTCTACCAGTGAACCTTGTGGAACTTCCACAGTTGTAACATATTAATCCACTACGACGTGTCGGTGCCGCATAGTGTCACTTTGTTTTTGCAATCGTCCAATCGTGTGTGACCACACAGCTTTAAAGTGTTCCCACGTTTCTTATGATTGAAGCACTTTTTATGCCTTGTCTGTCCCATATCTGGCTATTGAGCTATTGCTAAAGTAGCATCGATGGCATCTGCTTTCAAATGAGTTTTAGGAAAGTCATTCTGCTGATTTCCTAGGACTCTTACACTCTCACCAGCAGAACTTTTCCATATTCTTTTTCTGGTTTCTGGGATTAGTTTTTACTATCCTACGCAGCCTACTTTTCAATGTAGAAGATTGCGCTGTCACAGTATATTGTTCATTCGTAATCTAATGGAAGTATACTCCAATGATTTCTTCAGAACTTGTCGGAGGTATTCTGACATATCCACTATAAGAAGTCTGTACATCTGCATGATAGTAGGATTTCTTGTCCATTCCGAGAGGCTGCTGAGAACGACTTCTGATCCTTGAGCAACGTTTGTGTTTGCAGTCATCAGTAAGTTCCATACTCTTCCAAAATATTAACCTCTCCTTCGACACGTCCTTCAATTCCAATATTTAATCACTCAACCACTCGGTATAATAAATACAATAGCTACCACTTGTCCTTATCCAAAAATCAAATACAAACAATTTCAAATCCAAACTAAGTACATTGTCATTCCGAATTCTACTACCAATTCCCACCTGGCACTCGGAATTCCATTCCCACTCCCAGGTTCCTAGCCCAGCGCAGCTCATTCATCCATTTCCATCGCGCCTCACTTAAGCACAGTTTTAAATGCCTCGCTTAATAGTCTCGCAGTATTCCCAGCTTCCTACCAAATTCGGGCGTATTACCTGAACATTATGACTAACAAAAAAAAAAAAATAATACACCACTCAAGTAAAACCCTGCGGGCGATTAATTTTCCATAATGGCGTAATCGACATGAAGAAATGATGAAAAGCAAACAAGGCGCACCAGCCATTCTCCATGACATCCACTCTCGACGGCACAGAGACCGAAAATTATGAAGATTATGTGGGCGGCAGTGGCGCGGTACTGCCACTATCCGCCAGCCAAAGTAGCTCTACGGGTGCAGTTCAACAACTGTTTTTATGGGGACTAACCGAATTAGTTTTGCATCTTTTTGGCTGTCTACTGGCGGCTGCCTGGTTACACGGCCCAACTCTCAGCATCTCAGCATCCGATGCGATAATAACCATGATTACGACCAAACCAACGACGGATATGTTCTGGTCTGGCTTGATGTCCATTACCAATTCAACATCAATTTTCCCATCATTTTCTCACAAACGACAGAGAGACACTGCAATTTTTAGAATTGGTATGCATGTGCCTCGGCACACCAGAAGAGATTTCTGGTCGATGGTCAATAATTTGGTAGATTAAGCCCGGCTTGGGAATGGTCCATATTTATGGTGCAACCGCAACCCTAGCTGCAGGGTGTATGTGGTATGGTCTTGGCCTCTCCTTTAATTGCTCGGCTTTATTGACTCAACAACATGGGGGCCGAGCGGTGTTGTTTTGTTATGCAATACATATAGTGGTAGACGGGTTTTTATTGATTTTAAGCCACCTGCCAGGTCGGGAATTGTTAAACGATTCAAAGATTTGGAAATTTTCAGATCAGTTTGGGTTACTGTTTCGCTTTCGTTGTAATTCCGGGTGCTTCATTGAAGAAAGGGCACTATGGATGGTGTTGATTCGATTCAGATTGGGTGTTCCGTAAGTGGAGTAATAGGCTTTTGTCTTTTCTTATCGAATTAAGTGATGACATAACTATTGAAAGGAAATGGAAATGACATGTATTGCTTGGATCATGGGGGCACCAAGTGCATGATAAATGTGCTTCGAGATTAATTTGTGAAGCAATGTGGTTGATATTTACTGATACGAGTGGGGAAGCTAAAGAGTCTTTCGAAAGAGATTCAAGATCGACTGTATATTCTTAATCATAAAAAACTGAAGAGCCTTACATGTAGAGATAGTTATTAGATAGATAGAAATAGAATTAATAAGTTACAATATACAGGAAAACTGTAGTATAGCCCCTAGGCCGTGAGGATGCTTCTGTTTATCTTAGGGAATCTTAGGGAGACTATTGAATATATGTACTTCCTCGAACTGGTCGCGCAAAGAACGCTGGGCAGTGCCTTAATCATCGAAACTAAATCATCAAATTTGTTCTTCTTACTAGTATAAGCCCCATACACGACAATTGCATCCAGGTATAAGGTTTTCTCAGATTAAGGATCAAAGTTTCAAGTCGATTCATCATTATTTCATGACGATTCCTGACTTGCAATCAAGCTTTCGATACGATCACCAAGGTCTTGGTCTTGACCTTGGCTGTTACAGTCCAGGTGATGCATAGGTCTCTCAGAATAGTCTACTGAATTTGGAGCTACTGTATCATTAAAACTGCCTCATGGTGAATGTCTGGTTCATGATTCTCCAAAACTGATTAAGGTTTTGCTGTGGCAAAGCAGTTCTCCGTAAAGAGTTCTTAATGTTTTGTACATGGGAGATCGTCATCATGGAGGATGGGGTCATCTACCACTCTTTTGGTAGACCTCCTTTAGAAACAGATTTAGTTTTTGGCTTAATGACCTTGCTAAGATCTTTTAAAGCAACTTTAGATGCACAATCTGCACATGTCGAGGGTTTTTTTTAACATAATTACTCTGCAATACAAACTCCATGAAAGGTATGCTTACGACTTGTTTGAGTAAAATTTCAGCTCATCCACAGAGACGATGATCTATATTCCGCGGTTAGGCAGAATGAATCATTCAATCTGGACGAGGACAACGAACAATATCGTCCACCCGACCTGGATGAAGTTAAGATAGCGATATCTAAGCTGAAATCCAATAAAGCTACTGAAGCTGATGGCCTGACTGCCGAGCTATTTAAAGCAGTGGAGGATGATTTGGTAAGGAGCACCAACTCATTTCCAAAATATGGTCGGACGAAAGTATACCCGATGAATGGAATCTCAGCATTGTTTGGCCGATCCTCAAGAAAGGAGATCCTCTAAACTGCGCCAAATATAGAGGAATAAGTCTCCTCAACATCGACTACAAGATCTTATCAGCTATTCTGTCTGCATGCTTAAAACATTTAGTCAGCAATCTGATTGGTCCATATCAGTGTGGTTTTAGACCAAGAAAGTCCACCAAATCTTCACATTACTGCAGATCTTGCAAAAATTTATCAAATCGATACTCACCACCTTTTTTTGGATGTTAAGGCCGTTTTATGACAGCATCTATAGAGAAGAGCTTTACAGAACCATCTCTAGTTTTGGCATCCCTACCAAACTCGTCCGGTTATGCAGGATGACGATGGAGAATGCACGCTACTCCATCAAAGTCGGGAAAGACATCACCGAGACCTTTGATGTTAAAAAAGGATTCAAACAAGGCGACGCGCTCTCATCCGATTTTTTCAACATCGTTCTTGAAAGAATTGTGCAGAACACACATGTCAGTATCAGAGGCACAATCTTTCAAAATCCCATTGAACTACTTGCCGATGATATTGACGTAATCGATAGAATACAGGATGATGCCAGTAGCCCTTTTGTCAGTATTGAGATGGAAGCGGCTAAGATGGGTTTAACAGTTAAACAAAGTACATACATATATGCACAGTGGATTTGTCTATCCCTCTACACTCAAGTCAGTTTGTATAGAGGAAAGGTAAATCCACAGAAGGTGCTCTTCACTATCTTGTGTAGTAGATAGAAGGAACTTTTCGTTCCAAGGAAATAGCTCTGCGTGCATTCCTTGATATTCAGGGCACATTCCATAACACTGGCTACGACTCAATAGCAAGAGAAATTAGTAGCAGAGGTATCGAGGATTTGACCAACCAATGGATAAGGATCATGCTTGAAAGTGGAATTAAAACTTCCTCCTCTGGGGGAGTGTCAGTGTATGTGACCGCAGTTAAAAGCTGTCCCCGGGGAGGAATTGTTTCTCCCCTTCTGTGGTCACTAGTCATAGACAATCTTCTCGTTGATCTACAGAAATCAGGCTACATCATCATTGGTTATGCGGATAACTTCGCGATTTTTATTAGTAGTAAACACAGCACGACCATTTCTGGTGGACGGATTATGCAAGGTGCTTTACTACACGTGTTATAATGGTGCAGTAAAGAAGGACTATTCATCAATCCTTGCAAAACTGTTCTAGTGCCTTTTATAAAAAGAAAGCAGGTCAATCTAGGATCTATCACCATCGAAGGCACTACTTTAGTTTATTCCAGTGAGGTTAAATATCTTGGCGTGATCCTTGGCAAACGGCGTAGCTGGACTTCTCATATCAAGTCCACCATCGAACGCGCCACTAGGGCCATGTGGGCCAGTAGACGCCTTTACTGCAGAACTTGGGGTCTAAAACCAACGTTCTTGAACAGAAATGCCAACTAAGCTTCAGACGCTCCAGAGAATTGTCTGTCTCGATAATACGGGTGTCATGGGTACCTGCCTAACGGCAGTATTAGAAGCCCTTGTTGGATTTTGTCACCTACAAATCTTCATTAGGAAGACGGCCGCTAGATGCGCTATTAAGCTTCAGCTAGAATACAAGTACAAACCAAGCCACCTGAAAATTCTTGACTTAATTCCTAAAAAGGACATGTCTTGCGACATCAGGGTCAGGGAGTACTGTTTCGGTAGGTTATTTTAGGTAGAAATATTGGACCGTGCAAACTGGTTTGATGGTGTTCCGACACTGGGCCCTAGAGGTGTGCTCTGGTACACAAATGGATCAAAGATGGAAACTGGAGTTGGAGTTGGCGTCCATGGACGCAACAGCAAAGTCTCGATACCTATGGAAATGTGTCCCACGGTATGTCAGGCTGCCATGCCATTAACATCTGCACTAGGATAAGCCTTAGTACAGGTATTAAGGGCGCTAGGATATATATCTTTTCAGATAGCCAGGCAGCACTTAAAGGCTCTCGACCAGATTAATGAACTCTATCTCTCTATCAGTTAAATGCTGCTACGATGCACTATAATCTCTTGACAAAAACTCGATTGGGTCCCTGGTCATCAAGGAATTACAGGCAATGAATCTGCAAATGAACTAGCGAGGGTTGGCACAGAATCTGCGTTCATAAGACCTGCATCCAACTGTGGCGTCAACTGGACTGCCGCCAGAGCGTTGGAAAAATGTTTCGGGGCTGAGACAAACCACGCGATTAATCAGGACTTCTTCCTAAAAGGAAATTCTTAATCTAGACAGGGATAGTATTAGAATGCTGGTGAGCTTTCTCACAGGTAACTGTGATATCACCTTAACAAGCTCAATCTATGCCCAGAAATGAAGGTTTTACTGGGAAGATGACGAATCTACTGAGCACATTCTCTGTGCATGCCCAGCATAACATTTGAGGCTTATTTTCCATAAAGAAATATGTTCGCCAGCGGAGTTGAGAAATTCTGCTGCTAAGGGCGTACTATCCTTCATTAGGGAGGTGGTACGACTCTTGGTTTAATCATATCCTTGGTTGGTTGATTGGTTAAAACTGGCCCTCGATGGGAAATGCACTTAGACCCGAAACTTGTAGCAAATCATACCCTTACTGATACAATAGATCTTTTAGGTCACAGTGGTAGCCATATGGATAAGGGTCCACAAAAAAAAAACAGAAAAGCTTGGCTTCTTTCTTATTCTATTTTTGTAGCAGTTACAAGATGAAGAAGAGAACAAGACGACTTCTACTCTTCACTATCTAGTCCGGAGCTCTCCTAATGCGGTCAAAATGCACATCTAAAACCTCATTACTTGTAAAGAAGGACGGAAAACTCTCAATATTCTGTGGTTTCACAAATCTCTTTAAAAAATCGAAGTCGTAAGACAAATTCTTCCATTAAAGTAAATAAACGACTGGTCTCAGACTCCACCGCGACCTGACTGGGAAGTGCATCAACAAAAAATAATAAACCAGCTAAACTTATGGCTAAAACCAATAAATGCCTCATTTACAGAAGTATGCTGCAAAGTTTTTGTTCAACTTGGACACTAGCCACTCGTCTGTCTGGATACAAAGTATAAATTGAAACACTTTTTCCTTATCCAACCCGTCACATGCCATAAGGCCAACACTCACTCTCCATAACCAATACTCCACCCTCTAATCGAACAGATCGATCAGAGAATTTCCATTCTCATAACCGAGCCCCACTAATAGAACCTGTCACAGCGAATCCATTACACTGTGTTAATCATTTGTAACACCTTTTAGGGTGAAGTATCTCTTTCAACCGCATAACCGCAATCAACTCGTCACACAATTTAAACCACAAACATGAGCACCTACCTCATCCACTACATGTATCGGTCGGTCTGTCGGTGGGTCTCCTTAAGGCGTGCGATTGCATAATCCTCGCACAAACATACAATCAATCTCTGTGATTGTATCTTTGCAGTTTTTAGTTTGCGCTCCTTGATATGAAACAATAATTGCTCGTTTGTAGGAGACGTCTTAGGCTAGATTAAATTTTTGATTTTCGTTTAAATTTTTTTTTTTTTGCAGCTATATTGCCATAAATTAATACAAATTAAAATTTTCCACTTTAATTAGCCAGATTCCCACCACCCGGGCAGTATCGGTAGCCAAATGTATCTCGATACATTTTAGTGATTTCCCGAATCGAAATCGAAACAACTAAATCCATTTGCTGGGGCGAAGTTGCACACACAGCTTGAAGTTTTAATTAGAGCTTTGCTTTGAGTGGTCGAATTTCTAAGCCGAAAATACCACATCTCGCGCACTGCAAGTCGGCAGAAGACAGTCCAATCGGGGAGCAATTATCGAACTGCAGGTGTTGTAAGTGGGCAATGCCGCGGGTTTTGCGCTT
This sequence comes from Xylota sylvarum, assembly GCA_905220385.1. NCBI lineage: Eukaryota > Metazoa > Arthropoda > Insecta > Diptera > Syrphidae > Xylota > Xylota sylvarum. The sequence continues at coordinate 32,113,833 of LR999958.1, read as the reverse complement.
GTGGGAAGTAGCAGCATTCTGAGATATATGTTGTCGGTGTAATTAAAATGTATAGAATACAATCTGTGGACAGACGTAAAACGTTTAAGGAGTGTGAGAACCTAGCTATCGATCTAGCGAGTCTAGTGTGAGATATTTGAAAATTGATTTATAATCGATGCCAAATGGTGTCAGAGTGGTTATCGGGTTATAAATATCAAATAATATTCGACACGTACTAGTATGACACCATCAGTACGTGTCAATGACTTCAGAAGTTTATAAGAATATTCCATTCAATGAACTTTTTCATACAAGTTCTTACTTGGTTTCTGTGTTGGAAGAGTGTGGCTTTCTTACTTTGTTCTTACTATTAAGCTTCTAAATGATCTATTAGCAATTTAAACCTAATTTCTTGGCAGATTCTTACACTGATAATGGATAGATTATCTGACAGTGTACATCTTTTGCTCAAAAGACAGATACACACAATTCAAAAAGGTATTCGACAGAAAGATTCGACTGGAAGCAAGCTAGTTTTATGACAGACCACAGTTATACAGAACAGATTATCGGGTTAGAAAACACTCATCTGTAGTATTCAGATGCAACAGGGTCATTGTACTACCAGGAAGCAAGACCCAGAATTATCCAATTTAATGGAATTTCTTCGACTTTCGGAGAAAGCCGAGAATACACTTCTGCGATAAGGAGCTTACAGTATCAGACCTCACCACCTCAGCACCTAAGATCTGTCACCTGATCCGAGCAAATGAAATGACGCGAAGTATAGTCGCCCTCTCCACAAGCGTCACAGAACGTGGTGTCTCTTAAGCCTAGCACACTAAGACGCTTAACAAAAGGAAAGTCTCCCGTAAGAACGCAAATAAGTTGTCTACAGTCTTTTCTGCTGAGAGACAGCAAGGATGCCGCTGATTTCTTACAAACGTTCGCGAGCATACGTTCAGTCTGCTGGCATCCTGGAGAGCCACACGCAATGGTGTTAGAAGGAAACCGAATCGTTAATGGATACCCTGACGAGGACTCGGAAAGACCCAACGAAAGTTCAGATCTTGATCCTCTGAGCCTTGCTTATGTATCTCATCGGAGATCTCATTTCTCGCAATCACAGTATGACCTGAGACCTAGACAAAAGTCGAAGAGTTCAGCCTTGTGACCGAATTCAAAAAGTTCTTACATCCTCGAACTATTTTGGAACGGGATACAGGGTTGAGTAAGGCCTTAAGAGTAGTCAGACTGTTGCTACAGATGCAGATACTCCGACCCCGTCACCTACTCGTAACGATATAGCCGACTGCCATTAGAAAACAGAGGCAATCTTGCCTAACAAGTAGTGAAGTCTAGTGCTGTCAGTCTCCACGGAGATACCAGCACCTGACCTTTGACTAGTTTTGGAGCCATCCGTGAAAATTCGACTGCAGCCCAGTCCAGTTTCAGGCTCTGGTCAAAGCCAGTCTTAAGGAAATTCTGCTCTCAGTGTCATTGCATCAGGCGGCATATCTAGGGAACCAGGTTCGTAGGATAAGTGTCGTGCAGGGTCATCGAAACTCTAGTGCGAATGATACCAAAATCCACCCCTTCCAAGAAGACAGTTTGCTTTGATAGTACAGCCCATGATGAAAGTATCAAGGGGAGATAAATCAAGCAGAACATCTAGAGCAGGGCCTTGCATACTCTGGAAAGCTTCCGTGCACCGGAGACGTGCCGTTTTTTGAAGTTTTACACAGAAGGCAGTGGCATACTTACGCAAAAACCCCTTCCACCAAACAACCGATACATAAGTTAGAAAAGGTCTTATTATAGTTATATAGATCCAGAGGACATTTTTCGGTGATAAGCCCCATGTCTTGCCAAAAGCACCCTTACACTGCCAGAAAACTGAGAGCGCCTTAAATGTCTTCGACTTGACATGCTTTGCCCAAAGAAGTTTCTTATCCAGGATTACTCACAGATATTTCGCTTCATTGAAGATCTGGATAGTGACCTCTTTTAGTATTGCTTAAGTCAGACCGGTCACAATTCTCTTTCTCGTGAAGAGAACAACCTTAGTTTTCAAAGGAATGACCGAAAGCTCATTCCTAGCCCATTCCACTCATCGACCATGTCTTAGGTTATCTGCGCGTTAGCACAGACAGTCTGTAGGCATGATCCATATGGCAACATCATCCGCGTATACCAGAGCGTAGACGTTTGAACTATTGAGAGTATACAAGAGAGTCAACTACTATGAACTATAAATAGAAGTGGAGACAGAACGCCACCTTGCGGGTAGCCTCTGTTAGCAGCTGCCATAATATGGCGGCCACAGTTCGCATGTACATACATATCTCCAAACTTCTATTCATCAGCATTACCCTGATCCACAATACCAATGTCTCATCTACCCCATGTAGTCTAGAAGAGTCACAAATGCAATCAAAAGTCGCATTGTTTAAAGCGCCCTCTATATCGATCAAAATGCCCATTTTAAATCGAGTGCCCATGCAATTCTAGCAACTAGATTTTGAAGTGCAATCTTACAAGATGTTCCACGCTTGTATGCATGTTACATCTCAAATAGAGGGAGCATACTTAGTGCAGTCCTGCGCAAGTGAATCTCGACTAGTTTCTCAAAGCTTTTCATCAAGAAGGCAGACAGACTTATAGGTCTGAAACTCTTAGCGAAGGAGTAGTCATCTCTACCAATTTATGGTATTCAAGAGTTTGCAGCAACTAGTTTATGCCCTGTTGCAGCAAGGCTGGGTACACTCCGTCGGTACCATGCGATACTTGCACTAAAGATTTGCACTGAATCGGGATTTCAAAACAGTTGACCTGACTACTTCATACGACGAAGTATGGACAAAAGATCCATTATACAAGCTACTAACAGTCGAATGCTCAAAATATTCAACCTAAATACCAGCCTTAATTACACAGCCAAATCACACCTTTCGGAACTTTGTAAACGAGAAGTACAGCGAAATTGTGAATCAAGTAATGGACTACCACAGGGTTCTAAATAGACCTCGTTACTATTGATTTTTTATATATTTCGATTTCTTGAGATCAGATAAAAAAAAAGAGTTATGCTGACGAGTTACGTATAATGTTAGATTGGACATATTAGTACCGTCAGGCTATCAAGAGTGAGTAGTGAACTACCACAGGGTTCTAAATGGTCCCCATTACTGTTGTCTTCTTAGATATTTAGCTTTCCGGAAATAAAAAAAAATTTGTTGTCCTGCGAGTTGTCCTCTGAAGTTAAATTGGACATGTTACTAAATATGCACCGTCTTGCTATCAAGACTGAGTAGCTCGTCAAATGTCGCAATCGCTGTTAAAAATCGATCGTCACAGATGAAATAGGAGACTTAACGATATATTTGATATGACAACCGAAAAACCATGAAATCAGACCGAGAGAAGAAAAGATAATTAACAAACTTAGTATGCCGTCATTATAGTACTCACCATGCGATACTTTGTATCTTTTACCAGAAACCCTGTATCTACACAATGTAAACACATCACATTACGTATCACAGTCTTAGATAAGGGCTGTCCACATATTTCAACGCTCAATACACAATGATACACTAACAAGCCCGTAACCAGAAGCCCAATGAATACAATCAAATTAATCGCTTTCAAGGAAACACACACTCGTTAATAGCCTCAACATTGTTTGCTCCATCAATAGGTCGGACATTGTGCCACTCTTACAACATTTCAATGCACACGTCAGGGCAAAGCCTAGTCGTGAAAATAACCTAAAACTGTGGACAAAAATATCTTTTAACTCCAATTGTCGACAACTGCCCACTTCGATTAGCCACGCCGTCGCATGGCGGTACGAGTACTCAAAAGAGACCAAGAAAAAATGTCAAATTGAAATGAAAATTGTCTTTCTTGTCGCGCACTTTGTTAGCCCCGATTCAAATGGGCCGGATTATAACAACAACTAGTTACATAGAAATCTAAAAAAGCAAAAACATCAAACACGTGCGTTGACGCCGCGTCGATTTTCCATGCAACAAACCCTAACCCCCAAAAAGAAAAAAACAAAACCACTCAACTACAAGTACCCGTAAAGCGTGAAACATTCGCCTTAACGGCCAAAATGGGAGTTTCACGGTACTACCGGCTTTGCGAACGCGCAACTGGTTTTTCAAAATTAATTTGACGACGCGACGCTTAGCTGCATTTTGTCATTTAGCCTGGCGTTATATAGTTTACCAGCGATTTATCTGTGAGTAATAGGATTGGCTACGTAGCCAGTCGTAAACAAAGCGTATTGCGTAGCTCTGGCTCCTGTAGGACTATGTAAGCTGATGGTCGTCATTGGGTTGGGTAACTCTCTGTGTGGTTACTATTGTTTGGTGGTGGAATTCCCTATGGATGAGAGGAACCATAAACTTATATAATTTGGTTGGGCAAAGAAGTTATTGGACGGCACAGTGGACCCATTTATACAGGAAACAACTTTCACTTTATGGTTTGTAGTATGTGCGCAACCGCACTGCACTTATACGTCAAAAAGTCTACAGTTTTGTCTGTCCTGTGTCAATTGGTGGCGGTTGGGATGAAAAGATTTCTGTGGCGTGTTTACATACGATGTCACATGCCAAGTATTTGAGGTTAACTCTCACGGAACCGGGATGTGGAAGGATTGTTTGTGTGGACATGAGAGCAAGTGGCCTGTCAATTGAACTAATTTCAGTATCCAACAGATAGCTCTTATCCACTTCCAACATATCAGATGGAAGACAAGAAAAATGTCATCCAAGGGAATATGCACATGTAGGTATACTGGTAAAAAGGTCTGAGGTTTGTAAAGCGCTTACACTTAATGATAGGGGGCTCTACAGTTCAGGTTAACCTGGCCTCAACCACAAACCACTCCAGTTAGCCCGTTCTTTAGCTAATTGCCTCCAGTTGCGCACTCGTAGTCAAGGTATCTTTCTACTTGTGCGTGCCACTTAAGGCGAGGTCTTTCTCTACTGCGTTTACTAAATGGAATATTGTAGAAGCATTGTGCTTTCACCACATGTTGGCACTCACTAGTTCTACGAAACCAATTGCAGATCCTGATAAAATCATGGATTTCCCTGATAGAGATACGAAAGTAGAGAAACTTAAATTTGTATGCATAATGTCTGTTTAGATAGCTGCTGTCTTCAAGACTAACAATCGATAAAAGATTCATTAGAACCTTACACTAATCGGAGCTTCTCTTCAAATATTGTTCCATGTTCCATTTTTTACCACTAATCCCAACATTTTAACTATTTCATTGATTTTAACAAAGATTTTGCCTCATCCAACGAAGACAGCTTCAAGACTGTTTCTTCATTTTCAGAACCGCTTCTAGGTATTTCTTACTTTACATTTACACAGCCGTAATACAAATCGTACATGGCATTAGAATGAGTATTTAAAGAAGCCGACCTCGTTCGAAGATCTCAAACTATGCAAAAACTTATAGGAACTTCATTTGCCTACTTAAAACTTCACCGAGAAGCAGAATAAGAAGTAAAGGGGAAAGAATGCATCCTTGAGGTATGCCAGTGTTAAACAATTCATTGGAATATCAAGATACAACTCGTTCGTGATAGTAGACAACAAACCGAGATTTACCCATTTTACTGATATTTTCATGACTTTCATTGAAAGCCGAGTAGGCGCTTCGACCAAAGGTAGGACAATCAATGCGTTCTGAAGTATTTTTCCCACAAGCATAACAGATTCCATCGTCACTTAAGTCAAGCTCAAGAGATGGACTCTGTCGAATGGATTAACAATGGGCACAGGCGTAGGTTCAGATGTATTCTTCGAACCGCAGGGTATATAAAAAATAAGATCGCATCCCGAACTACAAACGCCACTCCAGCATAGATCCTTACAGTGATATTAGCCGCCCGTGAGACTGCGTTGAAAGCAATAACACAAGCAGGTATCACATATTTTTTTTATCGAGATCCAGGCAGCAATTTCTACTATTCAAATTAAATCCTTATTTGTGAAGTCCTGTTGAGAAAAGCAGAAGGTTCTTGGAATACTATTTACGCTCTACAGAGTTCGTGGACATGAAGACATATCAGATAATGAAAAGGGCAATGAATACACTAGCAGGGATTAAGCCGCTAAGGGAGGTAAACAACTGATGATCTTCCCTAGCCACTTGTGTGACAAGTGGGACAAATATTCGTATGAGCATCACAATTGATCTGCATTGACCTGAGTGTGGCTTCGTTGGTTATTTCTCCTTCCTGAGTTAAACACATTGAAGTGTTTAGCAAAAGCCAAGTATCCTGGTTGAAAGCCAATTAGTTGTCTGCAGTCGTTCTGCTGAAAACAGAAAGAAAGCCGGTGACTTCTTGCAGAGGTCTGGGAAACTTCCTACCAGTATCTTGATGACCAACGTTCCACACAAAATTGTGTTTATTGGAACTCAACCGTGAATGGACGCAAAAAAACTCAACGTAGGTTCAGAACATGAAAAATTGTCATACGATCGCAGTATGACCTGGTCCCAAATATGGGTTCAAAGACTTTAGCTGCGAATTCTGGAAGATCTATTATGAGTCAGAGGCAATCCAAAGATGCCCATGCATTACAGAATGACGGAAGAAGAGTGATGTACATAATGTCCCACAAAAGTAACCACCAGAATACCCAACCAGAGTATTTGCGTTGTAGTAACCCATTTTCAGGCAAATTTTCAAGGACTTCGTCAGGATTTGCAGGGACGAAGAGGAAGAGGAAACTATCCTTCACCTCTTATGCATCTGTTCGACCCTGTCCCAAAAAAGACTACTCCATTTAGGGGTATGGTTCTTCAATGACCTCAGTGAATTGGACTCGACTTTAAATTTACATCTTAGCCGATGTTCATCTATCATCAGACGGCTGGCGTATCCATAAGACTACAGTCACTTACAGTAGTCTATCTTTACTAGAAGCTACGCCTTGTAAGACGCTACACTTATTTGATAGTACAGCTTATAATACAAGTATCAAGGGAAGGCAGTTCCAGCAGTGCATTTGAAGCAGCTACGCATATACTCCAAAAGTTCCGTGCAACCGAGAGAAACCATTCTTTTGAAAATCAGTTGAAAATCATCCTTTTGGTCCTTTTTGGGTTGTATACCCGATATCATTCCCTTAGACTTTGTTTTGAGTTACCTAAACCAAGCCCTTTGCATCCGCGATAGCTTGATTCTTAAGACAGAGGTTCATTCTTTCTTGTCGTCTCAAATCCGTGGGCTGTGATTCGAAGATCCTCTTTGCTGGAGCATTATTGCCAATCTGCCAGGCCGGAACACACACTTGTACTTGCAGATTAGTGTGTTGCAGAATGGCTTCAGACCTTCACACAGTACGGTAGGATTGTATATGCGACATATAGGAGGGATATGCCTCGATAGATCGCCTTTCTAGAAGATTAAGCATAGTCCAGTAATGGGGCATGGTTGAATCCACCCATGCTTGCACTCCATCAAAACATCACCTCGATGTTCGAAAATCTCCGATGGTGGATCATCATTACCGGCGGTCTTGTTGTTCTTCAGCGTTTTGATAGCTGAGCCAATCTTTTCAATACTGGGAGAGGGAATGGCTTCTTCATGAATTGGATGTGAGTTCTTTTCTTCCCTATCAGTCTCTTCATCTGATTCATTAGGTAGCTCCTGGAAATGTTTCTGAAAGACATCTGCTATTCCCTACTCTTTGGTGACTAGATCTCTTCATTGATTCCGGACTTGAAGCCAGTTGCATGGCTGTCCGGAAAAACATCCAGATGTTGGTCCTATCGCGGGACTTCGTCCCTATGTCGATAAAAATACCCTTAGCGTGTTCCTTCCTATCAAGCTTGCACTCGATTCTACCAACTATATTCTAAGGAACGGTCTTACAGGAGTTTTCGGATAGTTATCCATGCTGCAACTTCAATTCTTAGAATAAAAGTTCACAAGTCTCTAAAGTTCTGAGTTCCCGACACTCACACCAAGCAAAGCCCGCCAGCTAGATCTCAGCTACCCACCTACTCATCTGCTTTGAACATCAAAGAAATTTAAGATCCCTTCCAAATAGTTTCAACAGATATCATCAAAACGAGATCCTGAAGATACCTCTCAACCTCCATCTTTGCAAAATCAATCCAAATCCTTAAACTTACAACGGTGCAATACAAAAGGCATTTCGTTAGATCTTGACTTGACTTGAATTTGAATTTTTCCTGATCACGATCATTTCTTAAACGACTAGGAATCTCATTCGAAGGATTTGTTGAATCCTTCGAAAAATTTTACAAACTCAACTACTGGTAACGAATTCCACGAATACCCTGCTTGGCTGCATCTATGAACCTCACTTTGAAATACCATCTCTTACTTCGCTTGCGTAAGCCTGATCTTCATATAAATCACAGCGAACACGGATTTATCTTAAACTTCACCACGTACCGGCAATGAACATAATCTGCGGTGGAATCTCATTTGAGCCAATCTTCTTCTACGGCCATTTATCTAATTTCGAGACGAAATATTATGACGTAACAAAAGTCTACGGGTAAATTACCATCACGATCGTTGAAGGTATATGATCGTTCAATCTTTCTGGCCAATAGCCAGCGCGTGTAAGCGAGGAAAGAATACTTTGCCCGGTCCAGCCACAATGATGATGATGATGATGATGGACCTTCAAAATGATTCTTCACGCTCAGCGCTTGGGTCTGCTCTGTTCTGGGTAAAGTTCTCTCTGCATTTTTGCCGCGCCGGCCCCACCGCACCGCACCGCGCTGCGCTGCACATAGATTTCAGATGCAGATAATCATAGAGAGACCAATGAAGACTCAAGTGCAGATACACGATCGTCTATTTGGCAATGCACGTAGCCAAGTTTCGTTCTTTTGTTGGGATATCTGACCGTGGGATTGGGATCTATGGTGGAGCAGCCCTTTGATTTGTTCTTTTAAATGGAAATTCGTGCGAAACAAACGAGGACGCGCTTGCGCGAGCATCCATCGTCTTCGAGGGGTAATTGGTCGTCGTCGTCGTCGTCATCGTCTTCGTCTTCGTTGTCTTGGTGCATCTATAGGTGCACCAAGTGAGTGAGATGTTTCCTATGACGCGACCGTGGTACCCAGGAACAGGGTGGAATTATTGTAATTAAGATTTTTATGGAGGAGTTCAATGCATCGGAATGAGTGTGCGCGCATGCGCATGTGGGTAAGTGAGGAAGAGGAACAAAGGAATCAAATTACGGTTGTGGCAAGTTGATTTGTGTTTGGCGCTGGTAACCTTTGTCTGCATTGGGGCCCTGCCTATGATGCATGGGGAATGTAGTTAGGTGCAATTTGTTTTACGACTGACCTTATGAGGCGCTCGTAATTTCAATTAGAATTCATAATAGGCAGAGGCAGGTTTTTATTGGGTTGTTAGGCTCATTTAAATTCCTCCTTGCTGGTTTGCTGATTTTCAAAGGTACTGCCGTTGTTAGTCCAGCTGGATGGGTATTTCGATGGGCACATGTATCAATCCGCAGGTGAGGATTAGACTGAATGGTCGAAAGGTACTTCAGATGTGCCGTAGAAGATAAATTTTCATGGAGCGGCATCTTAGATACTTATGTGCGGTATTTTAGTAAACTCGAATCTCAGATCACTATGTTTGGTCTAGATGGTTGATCCTTGAATGTTTCAACAAAAGTTCTTATATTTCCGAAATGGATTTGTTTGTGCTGTTAAATAGGCTCTCCAGGATGAAGATTAGGTGTTTGGCTGTGGATGACGATTATAGAATAAAATAACCACAAGGACCAGTGCAGCAGCCACTACTGTCATTCAAGACATGCAAAAAACAAATAAGTCCAGCAGAAAGAGGAAAGAAAATTGACACAGATGTCACATCTCGAAACTGGTGGCAATGAAAATAGCAGCAACATTTATTTGGGTCCTGATTCCACAGAGTTAATTGTGTACTTAGACTTAAGCTATTACAAAAGATGACGCTGCATAAGGAAGCTGCTGTGAGCTTCCCTAAATCACTTTCGACTTTAGGTTACCTATTCATCTTATGACCTACAAACATAGTTCGCATTTTAACATGGTGATCCGTTGATTAGCTTACATAGAACCCAATTGATTTATACCAGACATGTTTCTATTAGTTTCGATATCTACACCTTCCGAGCAACGGACACTGAATCTAACCCTTCAATGGATGGATCCAGGCTATTATTGCGAACGTATAATGCTAGTACCAATCACAGAAAACCTTTAGAACCGCAGCCAGTCGAATTCCTACTGCTAACGTGGTGAATTCAGAAAGCGGAAATAAGTGTCAGCTCATGTAGTGAAACGGATTTCAGACTAACGCTATTAAGAACGACGTTAGCCATTTTCGAAACCTGTGAGCTTAAATTTAAGAAAGAACTATCTGGTCAATAGTTACGAATGTTGTTAGAAAATATAACTTTAAGGAACGAAGAACATGTCAAGACTGTAAGGCCAAAAAGACTATCAAAAGACGTTGATAGACGCAGCAGTCAATGTCGGGTTTATTAATCTATTAACCTTATGCTCAACATACATAGCTGATGGTCTCTACATAACTAAGATCTTTACAGTCTTGTTTCGACACCAATCGGGAGATTTGCCAGAAGACATGATCGAGCAAGTCCTAAAAGTATCAAAGGATGTCAGTGATCAGATGCCAATGACAGCCTAATCACGTTAAGAGCAGTCCATAAACAAATTATGTGTTGGAAGGTACAAAGACTGATCCAGTTCCCAAATGAGAGGAAGTCAGTTCAAATCCTAGATCGCATAGACCGCTCTGCATTTTGGACATCATTGGAAAAATTCTGGATCGTATTATAAGTGGAAGTCTCAAAACTATGAATAGAATGCAGAGCAGCAGTATTGTTTTCAAAAATCTTGCTTAACGGTTGACGCTATTGAGAAAGGAGTAATCACACCGATGAAGTTCGTAGGAGCAACCCTATGAACTTCACTGTTGTTATACTGAACCAAGAATGTGATCAATTATCAAATTAGACATTTATTCTACAGACACTCAGGGAAAATGTATACAAAACATTGTTGAACTATTTTCAAATTGAAATTCTTTTCCTTCGAAACAAAGGCTAGAATAAAGCAGTACAGGACGGTGTTCCACAATGATCCGTGCTAGGGCCTTTGCTGTGGAACATATTGTATTGTGACATTCTTAAGCTGAGAACGCAAAGTCTCCCAAAATAATAGGCTTTGCTAATAACATTGCTCTTGTAGGCGTAACCAGCTGGAATTGAAGTAGCTAGCAAAGCAACTAGTAGACAAAAAACAGAAGTAGTACTGTAAGTGGCAGAAGAACAATGAATTCCATGACGAAGACAGTCAGCAATAATCTTGTGATCTATAAGTAATAGAGAAAGCAACTTATTATCATCATTGATGCAGGGATCTATGAATATTATGCCTACTTATGGTAAAAGACTGCTCTTCAACAAAATTTGGCAGGATCTATAAGGATCTATTGATACCAAATCTTCGTGGAATGCGGCGCTGAAGATGATATACCACAGCCATGCATAACGCTGACGTTAAGAACCCAGACAGACAGCCGAAGCTTAATCAGTGAAACTGTGATCATAGTAATGCAGATGCAAGAGAGGCAAATAGCATATCAGTATCAGACTCCAAATGTGAACAAACCTACATACGTATGTCATAGGAAGTATCGCAAGCCTCTAGAGTAGTACTGGAGGTGTCGAATGATTCCCAAACAACACCAAATATTGCTTTTTGTTGACTGAAGTTGTTCGCCAATATAAATTAAAAGTAAAGTTGGTAGAATCGACCCCTGCGGCATGCCAGCAATTTGCAGCAAATATGTCGCAGGACACAGTTGGTTTCAGTTTTTATCACTGCTGTTGTAGTTGTAGTGATATTCTGAATTCGTAATTCTCCACCTCGTCTATAAGAATGAGGCTGGGCTGAAGGAACGTAACTACTCTTTTGGAGTGTTCGAGGCACATAGGGTGGCTTTTTGTAATAAAAACCTCTGGTGGTAGGAAGATTAGCAGATATAGATTTACGTTAGTTTTGGGTGCTTGGAGCTTATATAGCCAATAAGAGAGAAATATAGAACTTTGGAAAGCATACCAACTTGCAATTCACAGTACAACCCAGAACAGGTTTAAGAGAAAACTGAAAAGCATACATAGGTATATTAGGCTGTATCACTTTTTATGATATATCTAGAAAGATGGCAATGGCTGGAATGTCATTGTTAGACGACAAACGACTTCATTGCTTATCCCTCATGCAAATAGCCTCTCTATAGCTCAAGACATACCAATCATTTCTCGTTGGCTTGATACTCTTTTCTGTTTTGTTCTGTTTGGAATTTCATATCAAGGAGAACGATACCTGTTTGTTATCATACCGGTCAGCATTCACGTTGCCATGATAACACTATGTCAAATTTCTACTAGTAATCCTTGAAAACCCAGATTGAATGCATCTAAAACTAAAACTGGCAACGTCGAGTCTGTAGTATGATTTCTTTATTCCCAGATATCTTGTCGATACTTTCTGCAGAGATAATCTGCCTATAGATTCGACTAAAAGAAGATGATTGCCACAAAAAAATATCTTTCGCAGGAACCTGGCATTTTATTTAGTTATACAGTATCTGCAAAACTTCGTAAAGTATCTTGCCAACTTCTCAGGCTTGACAACTAGATAGACGTACTATTCAAACAAAACTAAATATTAGCCTACACATGCACTGCATGTACTGTACAGAATGTGTACATTGGTAAAACTTTATTGGCAACCTATTGACCCATACTTCACATTTTAATTGCCTTACGCTCTATAAATTCACATCAATCCTTTCTGGTGTCCCCATTCAGATTGCGCTCTACAAATAAAAATCAATTACCATCGAACTTCCATCCACTTATTCGCATTCCGAGCTCCTGCAATATTTTCCTTGTCATTGCATAAATTTCCAACCAATCGACCCGAAAGGTTATCTGTCCAAAACTAAATTATATAGTCCATTGGCGATATCAGAAGAGTACCCACTGCCTGATGATCAGAGACACCAAATCTCCATGTCAGACCAGGCACATACGTGCCACCAACCAGAGCGATGGCAACAATGTTGTAACAAGCAATCTACACCGGTGCTGCAGTTCAATGCAAATGAAGTTGAACAGTTAATAACTACCACCATGAGCAGCCGAGTGCCACAACAAGAAGCAGCCATCTGTGGATGGATTTGGTTTGCTTGTCCAGTTCCATCACGTAGCAGAGCCATAAGAATAAAGGAAGGGAGACGAGCGAGAAATCAGAACGCGACCAGAGATAATTACAACGACCATATAGCTCCGACACGGGAATATCAAGCGCGGATGTACCGTCGTCGTCGCTCTGTCCACCGGATTGAACTCTCCACCAAAAACACGTCCAGCAACGAGGCCAATTTAGGACAAACACAGCGCGACGAAAATGATGGAAGAAATTGTATATGTACTCAGTGTCCTCGCCCACTCGCCAGTTGCTGGTGCGACTTGTCCTAATGGAACTCTGATTGTTCTCGATATGCAGTGATCCAGAGGATCAGGGGTATCGATCTTCATTTGTGCGGAGGGCCAGTCGAGCACATTGGGTTTTACTGCACTACTTCTGGTTCTTGTAGTCAGTCGTCGTCGTTCCTTTTTGTATTGGAGGTTCAACATCATGGGCGCCCATTATAGAATCAAATCGTACAGCTAGCTAGGCTGTTTGCTGTTACGATGAAGATGGAATAAACTTTCAACAGGGGCGGAGTGGCAATGATATTGGATGAAAGGGCGAAAAAAACAAATTTCAACTGGCTTGTTCGTAGTCTAGCCTATCTCAATTGGAAATTAAGAATAGTTAGATGAGGACTCCATGAACACATAGGGTTAAGGGAACTTGGTAGTAGAGAATCTGTCTGTCTATAAGCCCATGTAAGATAACTAAGGTGGTATTTTCTGTGCTTATTTTGGACAGTCAAATATTTGGGGAAGATGTATGCTTTATATATCGCAGGCAGATCAAAGAGGGTAAAGTATTTCTTACATCGTCTAAGGAAACTTAGATTTTAGGGGACCTTGGGGACTATGTAAATATTTAATAGCTGAGCTAAGCCTAACTAAGACAAAAACTACAATACTTAGTACCCTTTACGAGAAAAATATAACTTGAACGACTGCGGCCGATAGGACTGTGGGGTACAACAGTCAAAGCATGTAAATCTCTGGGACTAGCGTAGATAGGAAACTCATCCCGAAAATACACAAAGAAGAGATAACTAGGAAAGCCACGCAGGCTCTAATGTTTGCCGGAGCCTAGCGGGCAAATTCTGGGAATGTAGGCGTAACATCCTTAAATGGATGTATATTGCTATTGTGAACCCAATGATCACATATGAAGCGATTGCATGGGCAAGCAGAACCAATCTGGCCGCCAGGAAGGATACACTCAATACGGTGCAAAGACTGACATGCCTCTTAGAACTCGCCCAACTGCAGCCATGAAAATACTATTGGAACTGACTCTTTTACACCTTGTGGTTGAGGAATGCGCAAGTAAAATGGCAAGTAAGAGTGGCCAAAACAGGAATAGGAAGAGATAGGTGCATTTCATCGAAGCAATTCGATGCGCTACGCAAACAACTACCACTCCTGGCCTTTTCTAGAGATGATACCATTAGAAGGTTCAACTTCCAAAAGAACTTTGTTACCAAGCTCAGCAACAAAAGGAGTTAGAGCAATGAATCCACAATCTATAAAGCTAGTAATCACACAATAAACTTATGGGTAAAGAACTGATGAAGGAACTAGAGCAGGAGTATCCGGGTCTAGAATCGAATACTCTGGACAAAAGTATCAGCATCTTTCAGGCTGAAATCTATGCCATTGATAGATATGTCCAAATCAATCTCGGCAGAAACCACGCCAGCTGTGATAGCTATAATGCCGGATAGCCAAGCTGCTATCTTGGCACTTGATTCCTATTTCATTAGCTCTAAACTTGTGTAGGAATACCTTCAAAAATTTAATGAACTGGGTAGAGGAAACAAGATGACTATCTGTTGGACACTTGGCCTTGTAGGAATAGAGGATAATAAAATGGGCGACTAACAAGAAAGGGAGGATCAGTAACATTCATAGGTCCTCAATCAATCTGCGGAATAGGGGATCACACCCTCAAAGAAGAATTCAGGAAACTAAAAAGGGAAAACAGTGCTAGAACCTGGAATAGTGCTCAGGGCATGAGGCAAACCAAGAAACTTCTAGGCCAACAAAATCGAAAAAAAAAGTGAAAGCATGCATCAGCATGAGCAAGAGTAACCCTCGTATCCAACGGGCTTCTCAACGGGGCGTTTTAGACTCAAGGAGCACTAGGAAACTAATTATATCTGAAGTAGCCCTCTGCAGATTCTGAGATGAATCCCATGAAATCCCAAACATGTACTGAGATCTTGTGGGGCACTGGTTCACAAACAACTAAAAATTTGGGCAGGTACGAATTACCAGATGAGGAAATATCGTCACTAGAACCAATTCTCAATCTTTGATTCTTACAGGAAACTGGATTAGAGAGAGTGTTCTAGGACAGATTTCTTGCAGCAGGGCATTCAGGAGGTTTCGTACTTCATGATATTTCTAAAATCAATAATTTATCAGCGTTTCCATGACATTGGTGATAAATGACGGAAGTGCAATGGATCGATAGTTGGTCGGAGAAGAATACTCCCCATTTTTAGAGATAGACTCGACAAATGTTGTTTTCCATCGACTCGGAAAGAGTTCAGAGGAATAGGACAGATGAAGAAGTTTACTCACAGAGAACTCTTAGTAAGAAGAATTTGTTAAAGTTAAGATCTCTAAGTACTCTTGCTACTACAAAAGTGCGAAAGTAAATTTGTCCCAACACAGGGAAAAGCAAAGAATAAATATAAAACAGGACTTCATCCAAAAGTATGTATATTTAAATTCCAACGAAAAGTTTTAAGACGTCAAGGAAGACCGAGTCTTCGATTCGAAATCCAGCCGATCGTGCACTATTGTGGAATACGATAGGCAATGGAGCCTAATAAGATAATTTCAGTATCTCGGGGATTCTAGCATTAATACGGAATATCATTGCAAGCACCGCGGAATATTGTTAAAGTGCAGGGAAATAACTGCACATGGGAATTTATTTCACCTACAGAAGGTGAACTATGAATCCAATTATTCGAGTGTGAAGTTGTATCCCACCGCATTTGAACAATAATTTCACTTCTATGTGAGAAATAACTCCACTCTTATGGAAACAATTTCAGATACAATCAGTGGGAAATAATTTCACTCCAACAATGTGAATTAATTTCCCACCAAATCTGAACTTAATTCCCATATAATTTCCCTGAATGCAGAACTTATGTAGAACTTTAATGCTAGGCATTAAACTAGCCTTAAGATCTGTCATCTTCTTGATGCTCAGAGCTTTGGTTGAAAATTGAAAGTGCATCTCCTGAAACCTATACATATTTATGGAAGAGTTTCGAGAAACTATAACTCACCTGGATCGGTTTTGTCTGGATTAAGAGTGCACCCATTACCTTTTAGAGTTCAAGTCGATGAATACTGTCAAATGTGGCATATAGGTGGATGCACAGATGGTGCATCTAAAGTTGATAGTCCAAAATTTGGTTTAATGTAAAAATGTTGTCCATTGTCAACCTGGCAGGCCAGAACCTACACAACTAGTACACATATCCATCCGGGGTCTATGTATATCTTTGCTAATTCGGAGTAACTTTTCCGAATTAGCAAAGATATGCAAAGTAACTTTTCAGCCTTGAATCCAGCTTTCAGTTGCTGGTCTTTCTATAGAACTCCTGGATGTTGTTCTCATTGCGAGCTTTTTCGATTTTGCTGAGCTCTATTCTTCTTAAACAAGATTACATTCTCCTTCTTTCTTTCGGTTCGGTACTATTTTTTCGCTGTTCTTGTTTTGCTCTTCCGAGTATCCGAGTAAGCATCTTAAATCATTCTTTCGAAAGTAAATGGTGTCCCACAGTGGTTTCGGCTTCCGCAGCTAACTGCACAAGAAACCCTGTCAAGAAACCCTATTAAAAAAACTTAGGCGTTCCAGTTAAAAAAAAAAATTAAAATCTAGTTGAAAACTTCGATCGTACCGCATCGAATCCTATGTACCATCTAAAAACTTAAAGGAAACCTTTTAAGAAGTTTTAAAGGCAAGTTTTCATCATCGATATGGCGCCCCAGCGCCTGACCCTCAATCCCTCCCCTGGTATGTCTTTCTTCCTGCCACTCATGGACTCAACAATCATTCCACGCTACCTATCATCGTATACCTTCGTTGCATTCATAAAAACAAATCCCGGAATACGAATTGAAACGGCATTGTCAAGTTCAAAGCCCTGAATCCGTTACGTGACCTCACCTCCAGCCAGCGCGCTCCATAAGACAATAACAACAAAAGCAACATCATCTCCCGCACTCAACACCGGGCCAACCTAAAGCGCTGTGTATTGTGTCTTGCCTGAGCAATTATTGCTGTCGAGATCGATAGTGTTGAGTTGAGATGGGGCCCACTATGCCTTGTTACGTATACTTGTACTCGTACCTATAGGTTACCCACTAGCCTGTGCCGCTGCTGCCTCACTCTTGGTGTTGATGTCGATAGGTACCGCGATAGTGTCGAAGCGACTGCAATTGAATTTGAAGTGAGAGCTGCCCTCACCTCTCTGGGCGAACTATTTTCCACTCTTTGAATGCAGATTGAGGTTTAATTCGTTACCATACCATACCATACCATACCGACCGAATGACGGTGCGCATATGGTTTGATCTTGATGGGAAATCGGTTCTATACCGCCTCCATGCCATGAAACAATTCTTTTGACCTGATTAGACGTCAATTGAAATTCAGGAAAATTCGTCGTGCAATGATGGGTTTCCATTTCCATACACACACACACACACTTACACACAACAAAGGGTTTGGTATTGAACTTCGTTCCGAGCGCGATAACAATAAAATCCAATGTAGCCCATCAAGGTTCGGATCGCAGGGATTTATGTGTAATTTGGAAGAATTTTTATGACCCAGTCCAGGCGGTGTTTTCAATTTGCGCGAATCCCATTTAAAATCATATCCCATGCCGGCGAATGATAAATATGGCCCTTAACTTAGCTCCAGCTGGGTGGTCCGCCCGTCTGATAGTCCTCTGCGAAGGTGTTGTGCATAGTGAGGGGTTAATGCTCGCCGAGCAATTGAATACAAAGCCATTTGCAGGTGTGGCATTCCTATTTCGAATTGCCTAAGTGATAATAAAAATCATAATTCAGTGGATATTGCAATGGTCATGGACTGACTGCCAGTGAGGCTAAAGAAATGAGGTGTCAATACGCAAATGGAGGTGCATTTGTTCTCTTGGCGTGGCGTATGGATCTCCCGGGCGGTACAGGAATTGAACTCTTCTATGCTTCGCGCATATTTCATTTGGGCCTTCTTCTATCTGCCAGAGAGAGCCAAACTATTCAGCGTTTGAAATATTGGCTTTTTATAACTAACAATCTAGGGAGTGGATGGGCAAACGAATATCTTTTTATCGCGGAAATGTCGAGGTGTTTTCACGTAGATTACTCAGACGGAAGATCACTTGCAGTTTTTATTCCTGTTTAATATTTTCAGAAAAAAAAGGGTAAGCCTTGTGAGTGATTGAAACATTAGCATACCATTCTTCTTGAAACACAAGAAAGGTAGCAAATCTTCGTGAGACTTTTTGCACTGTGATGCCCTCTCCAGTTTTTTCGTCAGAGTACGTTCTATAAAACTTAAGGAAACTAAAAACTTAGACACAGGCTTCATGATAGATACTCGTAGATACTATCACTGTCAAACAAGGAAACCCTTCAGATGTTTCAACAGCGACTGGCAAACCTAGTCAAATTTACTACCAAGTCTGCTGACAACTCAATGAAGGGATCTACTAGCTGCCAACTGGTGGCTGTACAAGGTTTGCAACTCTGATAGCAATACCAATCATAATTCTCTAAAGCATCTGAAAAGTCTTGGCCATAAAATATTCCTAAATATGTTAGAAAACCAAGTGACATTCGCAACTGCAACCAACAAAGCGGAAAAGCTCATAAATATTTTACGATTATTAGATGTCCAAAGTTCAGAAGAAGATGGCTCTTACGAATATCAGTGTTTTAAGGACCCTAGCTTACAAACTCACCCAAATAGCTAGAGTATTCATAAAATAGACTTGAAAGATCGCGATTGAAGATGGGATCCAACCTTCTTGGTATGTGGTTAGTGGCAGCAAGCAAGAGAGAGAATGAACTGATGTCCACAAAGGCACTCTCACTTAGATTCCAGATGGCAGCGGAAGAATTTTAGAAATTATTGGAAGGAATCAATAGTGACATCTGATATGTCTGTCAGATAGAAATACTTACTTAATATCTCATATAGGCTACCTCCATTTATTTGGAACTCAGGCTTATAATCCTACACAGGATTGTTCAAGAAAAGATGATGATGAACGAGTTGTGTATGGATCAACGGCAGTCCTCGATTCCTCGAAGTTTGATGCTCAAATCATTCCATTCGGGTCCCTATCCTAAGAAGTCTAAACAAGGATCTATCCATTCAAGTTCTGGATTGTGCATCAGGGTACCTTACCTATCACAAAACAAAAACCGATTCGTTGCAAAGGACAATTACCTTTGGATCTAAAAGTGTAATATTCTGGCGCTTAACAGGCTGAATGATAGTTTATAGCAGGTTTTAGATGTCCTAGATACACAGATTACATCTGGCCAGGAAGTGCGGTGGTCCGGACAAAAGGACAGAAGAGTGCGAATACAGATCTTTTAAGCATCCCATACGTCATTGGACATCATGACAAGAGTAAAATTCGCGTACATTTGCTTATTATGCACTCATGCCCTCAAGGAGGTTAAGGATGAATAAAATGTATTTTGTAGGAGTTTCTCAAAAATGGGAAAATGCGAATAATGTCTTTATTATGAAGTTGTAAGGAAAAGGTAGGAAAGGACGACATCTAGGTTGGACAGATGATACCACTAACAGACTACGTCTACGGTTTTCTCATTTCCATATTCGCCGAAAGAGGTGACACCTCTCCAATCATTCAAGAAGGCAAAAATGACTTGGATAATTAATTTGTTGTCAAAGTACGAACACAGATATCCCAAATGCTGGAAGGTAGAAAAATTACTAAATTCGAAAGCAAAAACCGTAAAGAACATCGGCTGTTTCAAAAGAAGAAGAAAGAGCACAAGAATCGCGCGATAATCCTTGTGTCAAGGTAACAATGAGAGATTTTGAAAGAAACCTTACGCTAGAGCCTGAAGATAATATAAGAAGTACAAATCGATACTCAACATCTTTTCATAGATTTTAAGGCCGCCTCCAACAGCATTTAGCTTTCCTGCCAAATTCGATGAATGATGGTGGAGAATGCTCACTGTCCCATCAGTTTGGTAATGACGGAACGGATAGTGTGAAGTCACAACGTCACCGACTGTGTTGAAATATTTGGAAGAACTCAGATAAGCCAACAGGAAGTGATACACTACAGAGCCGAGTTGGACAAAATTTCACTTAAGGCTATAGACTAGATGGACCATATTATTCAATCCAGGAGACTACTATCGTTATACGGATTGAAGACAGCGTCTTGGATTGAAATTTTCTCAGATGAGATTCACGGAAATTCCTCCACAAATGCTTATTCGCGAGTTTAATTTGGTTTTAGAGGAGATTTACTTTGGGATCTCTTTTGACGGGATCTTTAGTTTCTCATAGATCGATGCTCACAATGATGATGTGGACAAGATCTTTCGAAATACAGACGAGTGGAGCGCCTACATTTCCGGGTGTAGGTAAATTCTTGTCCTGGGACGCGGTCTACAGTTGTCTGTCATCAAATCCTCTTCTGTGACACATGATATTGCGGCAACAGATTTAGTGAATATAGTTCTTTCTGTATTGGAATCGACTCTCTTTACTAACTATTCCAACACAAGATCGACACATCTTGCAGCGCCTGCCTTTACTGAAAATCCATGCATTTTCGGAAGAACTATTTCTGCACAGTACACTGCAAGTAATTCTTGACATAGCGTGATTACAAACTTACTTTCATCGGCGCTACAAAGCGTGATGTTCCTGGGCCTCAAGTAATATGGCCTAATCTCCAATCTCGCACACCTAGTCGCCGGAGATCTCCTTCTACCTTGTCATCCCATCAAAGTTGAGGTCTGCCTTCGTTTCTAGCTCCCTCTGATATGGCGTTGAAGATTTTACGAATGGTTCATACGCTCTACTTGACCCAACCATCTTTATCGTTGGATACGATTTTTTTTTTTCTAGGTTTATGCCTCTATACAGCACGTACAACTCTTCGTTGTATCTTCTTTGCCAGGTGTTCTCTTCCTCATCTACACAAACAGGACCATAAATCGTGCGTAGGATCTTTTTCTCGAATACAGCAAGAGAGTTATCCAACTAGGTAAGGGTCCATGCTTCAGCACCTAAGAGTAGGACTATGATAATAAGTATTTTGTCCAACGTCTCCTTAGTTCTTCTCGATAGGGCTTTGTTCGTCAATAGCATACTCAGCCCAAAGAAGCAGCGATTATCAAGAGATATTCTACGTTTAATATCCGCACCTCGATATCGTACCTCGAAGTTACCTATCAATTGTCACGTTCTGACCATGTTTGCGGTGCCAATCGACTCTTCTTGATGAAAGCATACTTGTACTTCTTCTTGTCCTCGTTGATAACCAGTCCCATTCTGATTGCTGCTGACTCTATGCTAGTGAAAGCACCAGTAACTGTTCGCTTTGTTCTTGCTATCACGTGGATGTCATCAACAAACCCAAGGTATTGCCTTGGATGTTTGAAAGATAGTGCCTAAGTCTATTGACTTGGACGTTGTGTACTACCTTTTCTAGCACTATATTCCAAGAACTGCATAACAGTGCGTCACCTTGTCTTAACTTGGTGGTTTCGAACGTTTCAGTGGCATTTTTTCCAATTTTTACGGAGCAGCGAGCATTCTCTAACGTCATCCTGATAAGCATTATCAGTTTATCAGGGATATATGTATAGTAGGACATAGGACATAGCGTGATTAGCTACTTCAAAATTTCGAAACTAAATGACACAAGTGATGTGTGATTTGATGACGGATTTGCGTGAAGTTAGCTGCGATTTTGACAGTTTAACTCACGATTCAACAACGTTTGCAAATTATTCAAATTTTTATCAAAGTTTGCGTTCGGTTCCGACAACCTTAGTCCAATTTTCGGTGTCGTATATATCCAGATAAACGGACAATTAGGGGTCTTGTGGAAAAAATTGCCTATTTCTGACTCAACAACTTCGTTAATAACCAAAATTGTCGCATTTGAGCAAATCCGCACTCCGAAGTTATTCACGAAATACCATTACACCAAATTTGACTGTTTGGTGTGAGTTTCAACCTGGAGGGGTCATTGGGCCATACTTTTTATACAATATTGCTGGCGCCATAGTCACATTCAATGGAGATAGCTACCGGACCATGTTCACTGATTATTTTTGAGATAAATTAGCAAAGGATGACTTGGAGGATATGTGGTTCCAATCAAACAGTGACACATGCTACTCAGCTGGCCATAAAATCTAGTTATTAAAGTTGTAATTCAGTGACCGTGTTATCTCTAGAAATGAACCAGCCAATTGGACCCCTCGTTCCAACGATTTGACTCCTTTGAACTTTTTTCTTTGAAGCTATGTCAAGTCCATGGTCTAATATGTGCCAATAAGCCAGTAACTTTAGACGACCTCAGGACCAATATCGTACGCCAAATTTATCTCCCTTTTCCTCCACCAGTTCCATTATATTTCTTGACGGAGACTCCTATTTTTTAACTACATAAAGTGATAGTTAAAGTACTGTACAGGTAGGATCATTGATAAAAGATTCAAACTAAGCTTTCTCTCCAAATATTCCCAAACTATTTAATCATCACGCTTACCTCACAACAATCTAACCAAAAGCTGATCAAGTTTATTTCTACGAATGCAAACCGATAACAATCTATCCGTGATTGACTGATTTGAAATCCCATTATAAAGCTTTCGCTTTTAAAAGATCAAATTTCATCTCAGATACCACACTTTTGTTATGCCAACCGACAAGACCCTCCGACGGCCGAATATATCAACCAAACCTTATGTCACAACACTAAATGAATTCAATTAATATTGTGCGCCCTACTTTACACCTGTCAGTGTCACAGAAGACCATCCCAAAGCCATTAGATTAAATCAACAAGTTCTAGATAATCTGGGTCTGGTGTCCCCCCAGAAACGTATCAAGTTGCATGAGTGTTCTCCTTTTTCAGTGACAGACTACAAACCACAGCCGTGCTCCATAAATTATTTTCAAAAAAAAAATAAACGAAACCCATTTGCATCTGATTGGCTCAGTTGGGAAATTCGAAAATGTCCTTAATTTACAATTCTTCAAAAGGAAACCACTCCACTGAATCGGAAACTATTAAAGGAAGTTACTTCCTTTTGGTTTTTTTTTTTTTTCTTCGAAACACAATTCGACCGACCGACAGTCATTAGACCGCCTTCACTGTGTTCCACTGTGCGAGGACAATTCCAAATAAATGGGTGATTTGAATCGTTAGCCTTGACTTTCAGTTGACCCAAAAACAGCGTCCAGTAATTGTTATGAACTGGATTCCCCCACCACACCGAGCGGTCGTCCCCATCGAATGACATATTAGCCCAATCGATTTATTTAACCGGATTGTTGTGAGCCGTCCGTGGATTGTCAGCTGACACAATTCCTGGGACTCATTGGAAAATTGGAGCTATTACTCGATGACCAACAAAAAATATTAATGAACGCAAAGGATTCAGTAGAAAGTGCCTTTGGGTCAATGGTCAACCACCATCAAGGACGAAATTAATTGACGTTTTGAGAAATTTAACGAGGCGCCCAGGATCGGAATTAGAATACTGGAGTTCAGCCGAAATTTTCTTTAGTCATACACCCGCTCTAGAGTGTATGACTACAAAATCGATGAGTTATGAGTGTCGGTCGGGCGGGTGTTGTGCGGCCAATCGCCTTCTGGAAGTGTTGTCGCACGATTTGGATTTCCTTGGTGCGGCGTTGCTAGTCGAGTGTGACTAATGTGAAAATCATGTTCCCATTGAATTTGTATTCAGAGGTAACGACAAGAACTCTTTTTTTTTTTTTTCTTGAAGCCAATGTACCTAGGACAATAGTTGTAGGAAGTGCAACGTGCAGAGCATAATGTCTGCCACCACAACACCTGTGTTAGGTCGAGATACAGTTTTGGTTTTTTGTGTCGTTTGCGTGAGTTTTTAGTTCGAATTCAATTCAAATGGCGGCAAGTGTCAGGCACTTTTATGGAACACTACCAGTACGTACATAGTTCGGAGCCTTTTTGTTCTTAGGACAGGAGGCTTGAAAATTAGTCCACAGGGTTGGGCCTAAACGGACGCAACTGATTGCTTTCTGGGTTTGTATAGTTCCAATTTGGAAATTTTTCTTCATTAAAGCGGAACTATAATTGGAGTATTTGTTGGACAAATTTGGCTGCGGTTTGGTTAAATGGAAAATTTGTAGAAACTCGAATTAGTCATTCAAATAGTCGTACGCAAGTGGGTGATACTTTATGGAGGTTGGTTAAGCGGCGCTTAAGTGGCGGTTTTGTTATCCTTCGACGAAAATTTGTATATCAAACACGAAGCGCACTTAAGTATTCATATTTAAGCATTCCGTCGTATTGGTGGTGTAGTCCATGTTTCCTTTCAGTATTTTCGAGGATATTAGCACTGCTGATGACAGTAAACTAGAGAAGTTCAAGATCACCTATTTGGAAATAATCAGAGAAATGTTGAAGCTGCCTTAGGTATGAAAAGATTGTTGATACAATGTTTGTTAGTTAATTTAATGCGCCCTTTGAAGAGGTTAAACCGCAAGCATCCGAAGAAGACCATATTGGGCAAAGAATCTCCTCAACTACAAATGTCGTTGCTTATAGGATCCTCTATCTCGATGTAACATATATAGATCTCATGTAATCAATATCCATCGTCTAAAAGGTTCTGAAGAGTAAGATAGTAAAAAGAGAAGCTTCATCGAACTGTGCAACGAAGCTGACCAAAATATAAACAACACTTTGGTCAAAGAAGGAGTATTCCCGAACTAGTGGAAGAAACATAGACTGGTCCTTCTACCAAAAGGTAGTAATCCACCGCAGAATAGCTCATCGTATAGATCTCTATGTATGTTCGACACAGTAGGGAAAATACTGAAGCGCATAATAACTGTCAGGTTGGGGATTGCAATCGATGAGACTGGAGGACTTGAAAATCACCAGTTTGGTTTCCGTAAGTCATGGTCTACGATCGATGTTGTCGACGAAGTCTTCAATATCGTACAAAAAACCATAAAAGGAAGCCGATGGAAGGGCGGGAGTTAACTGTACTGCGCAATCATTACGCTGGATGTGAAGAACGCCTTCAACACCGCAAACTGGAGAAACATCCTGCGATCACTCCAGAGAGTACCAGATTACCTGCAGAAGATAATCACGAACTAGAAATAGGATAATACTCTACGACATCGACGATAGAACGAGGCAGTATAACGCACAGGCGGCGTACCTCAAGGTTCAGTATTATGTCCACTACTGTGGAATCTAATGTATGATGACGTCCCCAGACTTGAAATTCTGAGGTAAATACCGAAAATAATTATATGTACAATTGTAGTAGTGAACAAACTGCTTGATTAGTTGGAGCATGACTGCAATGAAACTATCGGCATGGTCCAGGACTGGCAAGTACGCATGGGTCTACAAATTGCAGAAGAAAAGACCGAAGTAGTGTGCATCAGCAGCAGGCGAGTCATGGAGACCATAAGAATACCGTGGGCGATCATATCGCAGCTTCCAAATCAGAGCTGAAGTAACTTCGGATTACCATAGATGCAAGGCTAACTTATGTAGAAGCAGCACCTGCAGCATGTAGTTGATAAGGCAGTGGCAAGGATTATGCCAAATATCGGGGGCAGAAACAAAAGAAAGGATTACTCTTAGTGAGAATAATATCAATAGTACTCAAGGGCTCAAAAATATGGGCTGGTGCTATGAAGACGAAATCATACAGAAAGAAGACTAAGACAACTAACAGAACCAAAGAGTTGAGAGTATGAAACGCCTCCCGAACAACTTCCTACGACATGGAATATGTAGTGGCTGGCATGGTACCAATAGATCTTCCAGCCAGCAGGATAACGGCAACAACAACAAGTCAAAGTACCACCAAGGACAAGTGTGAGAGAATGGCAGGAGAGATGAAGGCAGGTTGAGACAAATATTAATACCCAACATAGACGCCTGGATTAATAGGAAGCATGGGGAGCTGAATTTTTACCTGACCCAGATGCTCACTGGCCAAGGATGCTCCAGAGCCTACATACCTTCATAGGTTTTAGCACGACTACTATCCTTATCGTATAACATACAACGAACCCCAGCATATCCAGCTCCCGAATGCTCCACGGATGAGCCGGGTACCTAAGGCTGAGGTCCCCCTTCGCGATTAAGTGCTTGACGACAGTGCCGCGAGAACCAGGGGTAGAAGAGGAGGTAGATTTAGTGGGTGGAAGTCCCACACTGTTACTGAGCATGGGCTCAGATTCTTGCCAAAAACTAACTCCTTCATATATCTAGGATCTGTCATAGCAGCAGATGGTAAACTTGAAGATCATGTCAAGAGTAGTATGGACTCAGAATGAATAAAGTCTTTAACAGGCGACCTTAGTGTGGCAGAAATACATTAGCTGAGATGCAGAAAAAGACCATATTTAAAATACCAACGTACGAGGAACACCCATTTCTGCTATGGTAGAGGAAAGCAGACACCAGTGGTATAGCCATGATCATATTGCCCACGAAACGCTAAATATACCAGAACCAAAAAAGGAGAAGAGGAGAACCCCTAACAACATGGCAAAACCCAGGATCGAGCAACCTAGCGATTAAGGGCTAGGAGAGCCGACTCCACATAAAGAGATTATGGCAAGGTATATTAGTGCCAGTCTTAAGTCTGTTTTTAAAGCCGTCCTTGATATAAGTTTATAGAGCGAGTACCTAATCAACGCAGCTACGACCTCTTGAGAAATCGGATTGTTCCACAGTGACATCTCCGTTGATTAGTACCTCGATTCCGTTGTAGATTAAGCGCTCGGGGATCTTATAATAGGTCCTTAGGAGATCAGTTAATCGATATCATCATAATCGCCTGAATCTCTTGATTGAAACTGCTTGGGAAAGCATCTCGATGAAAGGATGTCATTGAATAATTTTCTCTCCAAGAACTTTGCATTCTTTCCGCAATTTTAAAGAATTCTGGATAAGTTCCGTCAAGTCCTGCAGCTTTCGCGGGGTGAGTTGCTTCAGACTAGATTATAGTGAAGGGATGAGAGTATTCTGAGGTTGTAGGGCGCATATTTCAAATACGTTTTCTTAATGAATCGGGTATGAACCTTTTCTGACTTACATTGACTCAAGCCGTCAAGTTCCCTCAATACGTTCCACAACTTTCTCCTGGATCAGGTGAAGTATAAACTTTTTATCGTTGTCTTCTATGATACTTTTGCTTATGAAATCTCTTTAGAAATGTCTTGCCATGATACCTTATGAAAGTTCCAACTCGGGAGTGATAGTGAAAAGATTGCCTTCTGCTGAAGTTCCTATCACCTAAAAGCTACAGCTGTCCAGTTGCACGCTCTGACCAAGCCGAGCAAAGTCGTTTTATCCAAAATCAATTGTTTTTTTTATTAGAGCTACCAACGAGGATTAAATGTGTTGTATTTCACACAACGGTAGCGTACGATTTTTGATGGCTTAAGTGGCGTTCCACAAGGTTTCATACTATAAACACTACTTTTAGTGGAATACGATCCACAATGACGTTCTACCTCAAATATCTCAATCTTACGGAAACGGTAAGACATTCGAAGGAAATCCCACAATACCCGTATGGTTGGAGAAGATGTATAGGACTTGAAACTTTGCACATGTCTAGTGTAGCTCATAAGGAGTGAGGCCCTTCAAATTGCCTCACTATTCTAAAATTCATTTGGAATCATTCTCCATCGTGGTCATCGACACTCCGACCCATACCATCTCCAAATCATCCATTCTCACCATTAGATCAGTTCAGTACCCTCATCGAAAATTCAATCGCACATATTTCACCGCGCACTCACTTGGGATCACCAACCTTCCCAAATTGACCAGTTACCAACCGCCCAAAACTTACCGCAATTAATCTCAATCCGACCAGCAATTATTATCTATCGCAGTACAATTAAAGAAGGGAGAGAGAAGGGAAAAAAAAAACTCTAATTCTCTACAAATGATCAATCTAAACAGGTGAAGTGTTACACCAAGTCGAAACTTTGTGATTCTCACCCAAAACCCAAGATAAACTTCATTGCTTCCTCCTTCTCCTTTATGTGGATGCTAATGGCAGTTCCATCAAATCGAAGGCAATTAACGAGAATCTTCCTCCAAGTTTGAACTCTTAAGACCCCTTTTTGTGCTGACCATCACAACACACCACAGAGCACAACACACCACAAAGCACAACACACACACACACACAAACACACACTGTGAGCCTCCAAAAGGTTCCAATATATTCCAATAAATTAATAACCGAGAATCAGTAGGCAATAATTTACGTCCTCCGATGCCTGGTGGCGTAAAAATTTCAATTTATTTCCTTTATTCTTTTCAATTTGTGACTTTGGAGCTCTGCGGCGGCGGCGGCGTGGATACTCCCCCCGCCGCCGCCTGCCGCCTAGGACCATTCCAAGAGAATCTCTTTATCGTGCTTACGGATCGCGCGGTCCCAACCTGGCAATGGTTACAAAATAGAAATTGTCTTCGACTTGGGAACTCACAGCTAGCGGCAGTGCGGCAGCACTTAATCATGTTCCCCGTAATAGAATCGAAGGCAGAATTCTATCGGTTCTTAGGTTCTCCAGTTCTCACACACAACTAGGAAGGGAACCCTTTTTTTTTTGCTCTTGTGATGCTGCCATTTGGTCACTAGAGAGGAGGTGAAAAATTGCATCTGGAAGCTATGCTATGGTTCCATTCTGTTGTGTTGTGCTTGTTAGCTGTAAGGAGTATTGTGCGATCCTTGCAACGTGAAGGTTATTAATTTCAAGGAAAAGGAAATACGCGATTACACTCCAGCCCTGGGGTTCTATATTGATACTATGGCTGGACCAATCTATTGACTAGACGTCTAATCAATCAACAGATGAACAATCGGATCATCAGTGTCTCCGGGCGATCACAGTTCTGCTGAAATTAATTCCTGGTTCTAGATTAGTTTGTTACATTCTGATCGTATGATTTATGGCTCCAAGTCGTGTCGTGTCAATTAATATGTGACATGACAGAAAGGACGAAAGGAATTCATTTCATTTGGATGTATCCCACCCACTCCCCACTTTTTTTGTTTCACTCACCTCTTTGTACTGCAGTTGGATTTTGAACAAAACCATCAAGGATTGAATTTCGTTGTTCGTTTGGAAACTTTTACTCATCGGGAATACCCACACTGTCTGGACTTTTTTTTGTTTCTTCTTCTTCTTCTTTTTATTTTCTAACACTCACTTGGTGCACTTCTAATCAATCACGAAACATAAAATGAGCACAAAAGGAACTGAAACTGTTCACCCATGTCGGCCGCACTGTATTCATTTGCATTGAAGGAGAAGCCTTTATTTCGGTAGAAAGGACGAACCGGGTGTTCGTATCGATAATTCACTTGTAAATTGTTTTTTTTTTTCTTTTTGCACTTGTTTCTGGTTTTTCAATTGAAACAACCTGTCGAATATTTATAGGTGAGTTGTGGATCAAACTCTGTACAGTACTGGCTATAACATGTTTCTTGCGTGTATGTGTGTGTTGGTCGAAGGACGGGACTCCCAACTAGGTAATTCGTATTTGCATGTCAAACGATTTTCCAGCCCCCATTTGGGTGGTAATAAATTTTCGATTACATTTACTACTAAATTGGACAATTGTTGACAGGTTTTTGGGGTGGCTGGGTGTTCCTCTCGGGAGGGGGGCACTTCTTGGTATTGTTGCTGGTCGATCCTATATGGTTTCTGTAAACGAAAAAAACGAGGAATTGTGTCAGATATAAATAAGTTATTAAGTACTCGATGTGTGCTTTGAAAATTAAAGGGTTTCAGAGGTCAAGGTTGGTAAATTCTCGGAAGTATTAGGTAGGACATACGTATTTATAAATTATGAGCTCCAAGGATACTAGCTTTGAAGTTTGACCTGGTTCGATATGAGAGTGTGTACCGGGAGAACATTTTTACGCAAAAGAATCATAGCCTTACTCAAGCATCATGGAAGGACGAGGAGTACCTCTAAGCAGCATCTATAGTCGAAAAAGTCTTGTAGAGCCTAAATAACTATGACATCTTAGTGAAATGGTTTTGGTCTATGTTAGCAAGTAGAAATAGATAATTAGACTGCAGATCAAAGCTCCATAACCAGAGGAAACTATTTTAGACAGACCTTCTTCTATTATACATCCAATAAGACGTTCGAACAATTTCCTAACCTTTAGGTGTATTGCAGCATTAGGGAGTACCATATCGAGATGTGTAAGAGCACCCCAACAAAAAGGTTTTTACAACTAAGTCAATCCAAAGGCTAGTCAGTTTGAACAGGCCCAAACATAAAGGCACAGTCAGGACGGAGTATTCTATTCGATAAAAACTTTGAAACCCATATGAACTCCAGATTTAATTAAGAGATGTATGTAGCTTGATGGATCAAAGAAGAAAAAGGGAGACCTTTGATTTTCCTTGATTGTTATATTCAATTCTTGAATTCAATAAAAATTCCAGACCATAATGTTGGTTTTTTAGGTTAAGGTTGTGCAAGTAATAGTAAAAGTCAGGAAATCGAAACAGAACCAATTTCTGTCTACAGTCAGGATTGGTTACGATTTCTTGGTACCCAGTAAGAAAAAACTGCCAAAAAATCTTTCAATTAGAGACACGGCTCGACAAATCCCACTGTGACTACTTAGCTTATCGTGGTGTTAGGACTTAAGGGACTTCACATTACCATCTATAGTAGGAACACCTCTTAGAATGTCAGACAACGCCAGATATCTTGGCCTCGTGCTTGATAAAAAGTTGAGCTGGGGTGCCTTAAAAATAAGTCAGTCAGGTAGCTGGAGACCAAATACGACAAGTCATTCTATTGTCGGATATTTTCCCGATTAAAGGGATTAATTACTTGCGCGCAATTTAAGAATAGTGATCTTGAAAAAACACCTAAGAAATATACCTACCACGGATTATCTGACTCTGTACATAGATTTCAAGAGACCTTTTACAAACACCTTCCCGAGCGGAGAAGAGTGGAAAGCGATCAGCTTACCAACACGCGTACCATCTCTACCTTCACAGATGGATAAAAAAAGAAGAGAAATATAGGCCTAAGCTCAGGGCATATCCAAATTAGTTCGCATCCCAAACCATAGCAGTGTTTCCCAAGCGGAGGTTCTAACAGTGACAATAGCAGCCAGTGAGACTGCGTTGAAGGCTATACCACAGGAAGATATCACCTTTTTCATCAACAGACAGGCTGCAATAAAAGCAATGTCTGCCATTGAAATGTAATCCGAACTTGTGAAGTGCTGTCGTGAAGAGCTGAAGGTTCTTGAAGCACAGAACAAGGTTACGCTCTGCTGGGTCCCTGGATATGAAGATATAGGTACCAGGTAATGGGAGAGGCAAAAAATTGGCTAGAAGAGGTTCGGAATTCGACAACTCAGTGTACATCCCTCCTTGGATACTGGGGTTCGAAGCAGGGATTCCCTAGAAACGTATGTGATCACAAGAAGTATGTACATGACCTTGTTTCGATAAGAGTAGGACCAACAGGATTATGCAAAGGATAGGAAATCCCTTTCTACCCTGATAGGAGGCTTCATGGAGTATATAATTCTGCGGTGCCACATGAAAAAACGAAGACTAGTGGAGGAGAACGTGGACGTCGAAGCCCAGCTTCACCCCGAACGCCACCTAAGTAAGTAAGTAATGGAAGAGGACTTATGTCGTAGATGTGGAGATGAGGAAGTCAGTGAGGATACAACCCACTTCCTCTGTTACTGTCCAGGTCTCATACACCTGAGATTTAAATTTCTCTAGCGACACTTCTTCCATGATCCAGAAGAAATATCCAGATGACCATTGAATACCATCTTGAACTACATCCAATCATCTGGATGGTTTCCTAGTTCACAAGAGTAAGAACCATATCTGTAGATATGGTATCTTGCCAATAGGCAAAGGACACCTCCCCCTCTGGGTTTCACGCTGTCAATCACTTCCGCTTACTCACGAACCTAACCTAAGGACTTAAGTAAAGCTATGGTAGATCGTCAGATCAAACGTGCTTCCACTTCAAATTGTAAAGGCCTAACAGTAAGGGGTAGTCAGCCCATTGTGCTATGACCTTTACAATCGTGTTCGTGCACAGGCAAATCCTGTCATATTATAGCCTCACGTTCGCCAGACCTGGTATAGTGTAGGCTGTGCTTACCAACTGCCCTACCAAAGATGTCCTCCTTTCCTATCTTGGCGTTAAAATCACTATTTCGACGTCATACATAGGACATTGCTTATATGCCTTGTCGAGGAGGTCGTAGAAACATTCTTTCGTGGCATAGTCCTTGTCCTCTATGGGGGCATGAGCGCATATAAGGCTTATGTTGATGAATTTAGCCTTGATCCAGATTGTCATATGACGTTAGCTGACGTGTCGAAAGCTCAAGACTTCTTGCCTAAGTCTGCCGCGTATAACAAATCCGTATTCGAATAAGCGCTGCTTCTACTCCCTATAGCAATCACCATAGCATACATCACAGTTTTTTGTCCTCATTTTGCCCTATCGCACTCCCTGGATAGTGGTGATATTTTTATTATAGCAGTCTAGGTCTTTTGCGAGTTGTTCCCCTGCACGCCGCCTGTTAAGGGTCCGAACATTCCACGTGTAGATCGAAAAGTTATTGTTCTTGTTTGAGGCAATTGGTTGCTTCGAAACTATTCGGTTTTTCCTTTGAAAGGGAAGTCACCTCAACGCACAACCTCCAACCTGAAGCATCACTTCCTTTTTATACCCCTAAGACAAGTGGCCAGATTCTCCGGAGTCAGTAACCGGCTTCATGGATATGAGAGCTGCGCTTGGCCCATTAAGGTTTCAACCGCTACCATCATCCTGGGACTCAAATATGTTGAATCAGCTCAAACATATAGGGATAGCACTGATAGTTCCACTTGACTGGAACTGTAGACTGTATCAACTGTAGGTTGATACCATCTAGAGAATTCGTTCGCTGCCACCTGGAGCAAGAAAAAGTGCCTTAATAAGAAAACATTGCTCGAAAGGGGTTCGTTACCCAATCTCCAGTCGAGGTACTAGGTATCAAGCAGCCACCAACGTGGAGGTGTAGAGTAGGAGTTGATAGTGAGAGGCTATCGTAAGAGCTCTTGTGCTTATATATATTTGCATCACTACCTTTTGGTTAGCCCATTGAACAATATATGTGTGCATACCTTCAAGCAGAGGAAGTTGTTAAAAATGCCATTGAACAAACCGATCTTCGATTAAGGACATGTGCTTACCGTATAACGAACTTGGGACATTGCAGAATTCTCTGGCAAATTGGTCAGCAAGATCTGTATGATCTATATAAATTAGAATTGATCTAAGTATAACCAAAGTTAACTCAGTCTGTGATAGATTTTGAGTGAGCTCACTATTTTTAATGAATACACTGCCTGAGACACAGACAGACTTCCATCTTCTTCGAGCCGTCGTACTTCCACTACTCCCACCTGTGCATGCGACTATCATTTGGTCTCTATTCGGGAGGTTCAGTCATCCTTACATTATCGAAGCTGTCGCTGAGACTCAAAGATCTGTTTAGGTTACGTACATATTTATAAGTCAATCAAAAACATCTTCCTATAACTCTTAGGCATCAC
The DNA here is from genome assembly GCA_905220385.1 of Xylota sylvarum. Taxonomy (NCBI): domain Eukaryota; kingdom Metazoa; phylum Arthropoda; class Insecta; order Diptera; family Syrphidae; genus Xylota; species Xylota sylvarum. The sequence goes on along the minus strand of LR999958.1, from coordinate 32,079,620 downwards.
AGTTAAATGTTTCCGGTTCAGATAGCCAGATTAAAGAGCGCGTACCTTGCACCAATCAGAATGTATGCAATTAATTTAAAAAGATCAGACTGATTGATTAAAAATGCAGTGGATCTTGAAAATTAGAGCATGAGCAAAAAAAGAAAAACAATATCCTGACTTTCTAACCCAAAAAGTCTACTTAGTGGAGTTACTTTCGACAGATCGATCATTTTTAGAAAGTATGCATGTATGTTCCTCCTTGAAATGAGTTTATAAGAAGCGACATCTATCGGATCACTTCTGTTAGCCAATGATTGTAACATCACCATCTAAGGCGATAAGAAATGTGAACTAATTTTTTTTATAAAAGTTGAACGATCTCATAATGACTTCATCAAGACCTGCATCAATCGAAATGGCCATAACATCCAACACCATTCAACGCAGCCATAAAGTTTTTGTTTGCTTCGCAATAAAATGCTACAATGTGCGAAAACCAATACAGTATCTCCCATCGCAAGAGTTATATCATCAACGAGAAGAACGAGAACGAGAACGAGTCTCCAGCTAATGTAATTTATTACGCGACTAAGGCCGAAGATGTAACAACACCGGCCGGTGCAAGGAGACGCAAGTTCTCGTTCTTGTTCCGCAACTTAACGCACATTCCTCCTTGCGCAGTCCACACACTCGCATGAGAAAATTGCAAAAATTGCAATTAATTGCCCACTAATCGCTTATCTTCAATGTATCTGCGGTTCCATTAGACAAATCCGACATCGAGAATGCCTCATGAGCAATGATATGCTTGCATACAAGGTACAAGTGCATTTCGAGTGGTTCGCTTAACCAACATATTCATTCGATGATACCAGAACCGAAGAGGAGTGCTGGTGCTGGAGAATAGACAACCAAATATCGACGACGACCGACGCGTCGTGTATGTTATGGGATTGGCGCTCACTTAAGCCTTTGATTGACATTTTTTGGATCTCAATGTGAACAGAAATTTTTCTGGGGATTTATCGACTCCCCTCCTGCCTATAAGTGTGCGTATGTACGAGAATAGAACTTGAGCCGTCAGTTCCGGGTTGGATGAGATAATCGCACCGGTGTGGATGATATGATTTCCATGTAATTGTTCGTTTAATGGGATCGTATAAAATTAATCGCTCGATGCTGAATGGACTAAGTGTGGGAGTGGGAGTAATATTATAGGCAAACCTAATCGGCGATCTGAAGGAAAGGTTAATCTTAGTTTAGGTTTTCCTTGAAATGAATAAAATACAAGGCGATTCGTTGAAGACTAAAACTAGATCTGTTAAGAGACGGTATAACTTCCACTTACTACCATAAAAGTTTGTAAAACCAGAAATCGTCTATACAAGCCTGCCCTGGGGGTGATACTGTATCGCCTCCCAGTGGACTTTTCTAGATGTAATGGAGCTGTTAGGTGACCTAACGATCTTTTGTGTAATCCAAAAAATTCTACAAAGGATTAGATAAGACAAGAGGAGAAATGCTAAAACTTACCGATTGTCAACTGTTGGATGGGCCTCAAAAGTATTCGCAATTTTCAGTATCCGGAGACCGAGGGAGGAAAAGCAACAAGCTGCTTCAAGAACTTTAGGAAAATTGGTGAATTCAACTGACTTTTTGAAAATATGTTGATTTGCACTCTGCGAAGACTACATTGTATGTATCCTTTAGGTCTATATCTCTGCTTGGGTAATTGAAGTTGTCTGTCCAACTAAATATTCCATTTGGAATCCATCAGGGTATTACGTTCCATGAGAGAGACTACATGCTGCTGCTCCGATTCCCATGCTGAAAAGCTGATGCTTCTTCTCAGAGGAACCTTCATTCATTAGAATAGGATAATATATAGCCGAATATTTAGGCATAGGCTCTAAAAAACATTTTTGGGTGGAGGAGACTACTTTTTGTCATAATACATCGAGCAAGCTCAAAAAACGTGTTTTTGTTAGCCAGGCGTATTCTATGAAGACACAATCGTCAACACACTCCCCTATTCCTAGCATTCCTAGCAGCTCCTACTATTACTTCCACTGAAAATTGGATTCTTACCGCTTTGCAAGGTTTTGGTGGCAGACACTCTTTTATCTTTCCGTACGAAAGCGGAGGAACTTCCACAATGGAGGCAACAATTCAGGTCGAATTATCTTCTACGAGCTACTTCGACATATTCGAAATAGAGATCGACCCCTTTGGTCCAAGGATGGGGAATATTAGTCGGAAATCATAGTTAAAAGAGAGACGTCTCAAACCTTGCACAATGGACCCCTTTCAAAGGCAAACAGACCCGGAACGAACTTGACTGGAAAACTGAAAACTGTCCTCGCGCAGTATAAAGCAGATATTACTGCGATCCTGGAAATACTTTTGGTACCTATACAATACAAATAAAAAAAACAGAGTTGGGACATATGTTACAGCTCCCACAAAAGGCTGTACATGTGGGACACAAAATTATCTGTTCCACAAATGATCGTTTCGCTATGATCTGCTTCAATGGTATATTTTACAGTATCAGACGAGGTAGCTGAAAGGAAGAGTTTCTCATGACCTCCCGAATCTACGGATCTTACGGAGCTTGTCCCAAAAGCAGCTAGGAAAACATGTTTGGCGAGATAGTCGAAGAACACAGCCTTCACGATAAGTAACGGCTTCCCGCTTCCCGACTTTGTGGGATTAGGTTTCACCAGATGGTTAAACCGCCAACCAAATCAACTAGCACTTATTCAAACGAGGCACACATGTACATGTTTGGCCCATTTTCCAGTCGTCACCAACTTCAGAACTCGACTGTCAAACGAGAAGAAATCTTGGTTTGTCCTGAAGAGGAAAATCAACATCGAGCGACCCATCACGCCATCACCTGCCGCAAACGTCAATCACCAGTGGCTCCATTGTTGCATCATTATCAAGGAGGTGGCCGAAATCACCATAAGCTACAAAGGACTCCTGAAAAATAATTTGTGGTATGATGATGAGTATACGCAATGGAAAAAGGTAACAGAAGCAGAATACATATCTACCAGCTTTACAACACAGCCATAAGATTGAAGGAGAAGAAATCCATGAAAGTGGCTTCAAAATTCTTAAGACAAAGGTTCAACATAGATCCTGCCAGTCATATGATAGGAAGACGATGTAGGAGAAGATTAAATTCTCTATGAACTGTATCAAGATATAGGTAGATAGTAGTCCAGAGGACCAACATACGTCGACTACATTTGCGCTACCACAACGAGCGAATAGACAATAATGCTCCAACTAAGACCATCTTCAAATCTCAAGCCCTTAGGTATGAGACGACAAGGAATAATGAAGATCTGCCACAGTGCTTAGTTTGACGAACTGGCAGCAGCGTGCCCATGATCGAAGAAAAGGAAGGTCGGTAAGTAAGTAAATAGGTAAGTACAGGTACAAAGTCAGCGATTTTTAAAATGTTTAGTTCCCTATGTAGTCTAACTGAGAGGTAGCTTTAAGTCGACAGCTTGTACTACCTAATAATTTTCATCCAAAGAGGTATAGGACTATAAGTGGAACAAAATTTTCTAAACATATTCGCTAAATGGTTGGGAGCCAGTGCAAACTAGGCTCTGAATACTGAGACCTAACTATGTTAACAAAGCCGGAATCTTAACCTTTTACTTATGACTTCCTTGGAAGTTCTGCTAAATTTTAACTTAGTTTTCGGTCCAAGATAGTACCAGGAAGTTTGTCCACAAAAACAAGAACGGTTTCGTAGAGGCTTAGTGATGAATTTTATATTTTCAAACTCAAATTTTTTTTGTGGAAACTCTCCACGAAATTCCAAAGAATTTCCTGTTTCGGCTGCACAAGAGCTTTCCCGACTGGTTCTGCTCTAGATGCTCTTCTTGATTTACCTCCCATTGATACTTTTATCATGGGCTATACTTTCAAAGCAATCTACCGTCTTAGGTACAGCCTGACCCTGAGCCTGGACTGGGCTGTAGACGAATCTTCACAGAAGGCTCCAAAACTAGTCACGGGTCCGGTGCTGAGGTCATCGTGGAGACCAGCAATACTAGACTTCACTACTCGTTAGACAATCATATCTCTGTTTTTTAAGCGGAGATCTATTCTGTCCTAATGGCTGCCAACTATAGTGTTAAGAAGAGGTGGCGGGGTTGGAGTATCTGCGTCTATACTGACAGTTAGGCTGCGCTTAAAGCCTTGCTCAAAAAACGTAACCCGTTCCAAAATAGTTCGAGAATGCAAGAACTCTTTGAATTCGGTCGCAAAGCGGTCTGGGTCCCAGGTCACACTGGGATAATGGGAAATGAGATCTCCGATTAGATTGCTAAACGAGGCTCAGAGGATGACTTCTCAGGTGAACCTGAACCTGAGTTGGGTCTTTCCAAGTTCAATGACAGGGGCTCCTTTGACGACAAGGTTCCCCTCGAACGTCTGTAAAAAATCAGCGGCATTTTTGCTGTCCCTCAGCAGAAAAGATTATAGACAACTTATTGGCGTTCTTACGGGATATGTACTTTCCTTTGGCCGAGCATCTTAGTGTGCTAGACTTAAGAGACACCACTGTCTGCGACGTTTGTGAAGAGGGCGACGATACTTCAGATCATGAAAATCGTCACTGAAGTGCATTCTCGGCTTTCTCCGAAAGTCGAAGAAATTCCAGTAAAATGGGTAATTCTGGATCTTGCTTCCTGGTAGTACAATGGATCTGTGGTATCTGAGTACTCCAGTGAAGTCCTTTTGTCCTAACCCAACAAGAAGAAAAAAAAAATGAGATTTTTAAGGGCAAGCCCTCGGTTCAAGCTTATTCGCCCAGTTAACGACAATGTTTGGTACATGCTAGTACATGCTAATAGATACCCGAAAACAGGGGTCACTACTAACAAGTTCATATCTTGAAGGCAGCTTAGAGGGCATAATCTAGGCTCACTCAAGGATGCATGATTTTCGAAAAGATTGTGACAGTCCCAAAAAAGGTAATAAGTAGTGACCATGGGTTTGATAACTATACGACCTGCGAGTGCGACTTCGAGTTTCAGGCTTCAAGCTTTAACGTAAATCATTGAGACATAAATGTTACTGTAGAAAACTTGTTGGTAACCTTATTAAGGTAGTGCGCGTCTGTCGTAGACTTCTCTCCGCTTCTTTGGACAGATCGATGTGATATTTTTCAATGATATTTGTCCTAGGTCGTACGTACTTTTCCTGAAAAATATTACAAAAACAGTTTTTCTGGTCAAGGTATTGGTTCAACACCACTTTAAAGTTAGGCTTAGGGCATCTTGCATCATTTCTGATTCAGCAACAAATGTAGTAACCAGTTCTAGGAGGTCGTTATTGACCAAGGACTTGCGTAATTTTGCATGATTACCCTACTCTAAGAATAGACAGATCTTCTTCCTCGAATACACAACAATCCGTAAGAAAATTTCTTGTCCAGTTCCGCAGTTTCATACTCCGTCTGTACTAAGAACACCAATGGAAGCAATTAAATTGGTTCTGGCCAATGCCTTCTGACCATTCTCTCTTCTCTCGTAAATCCATCCACAAAATTGAGTTAAGGCACTCCAGCTATTAGTCATTAAAAATTCGCCATAATTAGCGAAACAAACCATCAGCCACCTGAGAACCTACATCTTTTGCCGAAAAGGTTAATACCAAACTTAACCTAGAATAGTTTTCTAATAGCAGAACCAAATCGCGCCTCCAAGAACTCATTAAAACCCAAACCTTTAAAAGACAACTTCATATCCGTTGCAAGTTCATTACTTCTCGGTCTTCTTCACAACTCTTGTATGCTTGTCTGACGGAGATATCTGTCTTTCGCACCAACGCAGTAATTTCTTGTGTTCCTCTTCTTCATCCTCTACGTGTCCACGCCACCCACTTAATACCTAGAAAAGTGAAAGACCTTGCATTCAACAAGAGACAGAGAGAACTTCCAACTTGTTTTCTTCCATCATCATATCCACCCACAAACTGGATTCGCTTCCTGAACAGCCAATATATGCCCAGACAACCGCACACCGCACTGTTGTGTGATGTTCAAAAGAATTTCTACCCTGCAGCCGTACTGTCAAAGACCTCTCCTTATGCGTACTCGTACACTGAATAGTTGTTCGCCTCTGTTCGGCCTAGCTAACCTTTTGGATGTGTGTCTTCCTGGAAAACAAAAAAAACGCATCGAACGGACGTTTTGTGCCGCTTCGTGTCCAGAATACCAATTTGACGACCACAGCACCCTCAGGAAGAAATGTCATCACCGACGAGCGCTCTTCGGCGCAAAATGAGAAATGGCTTATTTGATATTTGTAAAATAAGCCCATCAATACGGTTCGAGGACGAGAGCAGCCCTAGAGCAGCATCTTTCCTTTCCATAGCTGGTCGCGGGTCGTTATGCGTAGGCAGGATGGGCGCGCATGCGCAACGCAGCAAATGTATCTAGAATTTATGATTTCCACAATTGCATCACCATCGCCACCAGAAGGATGGATGAATGGTGATTTTCATGGTCCGTAGCGAATCGACTCCGCCTCCTCCTGGATGCAGCATGTCTCCTCGAAATATGAGTTCTAATGTCGAAATCGAAGAAAAACCGTAATCATTAGTTGTGGCAATTATGTGCATTAATTTAGAGAGGCGCTCAGTTGCGCGCCTGCAGACCAAAAGGTGGAGCGCTGCGCTTGTATGGAGGGAGTCGAAATTCCGCGGGATTGAAAATGAAAACGCAAGTAGGCAGATGGACGATGGCAACATCGACATCGCCATCGCCATCGCCATCGCCATCAACAACGACGAGTTGCAATGACGACGACAGCGACGACGACGACGACGTGCTCTGCGATTACTGCATCGAATCGAAGTCTGGCGGACCCGCACGTCGTAATGGGATTCAATGCAGATTATCGACTCTTGGTGGTGGATTGTACGTGCCTCAGTGCGGCTTCGCCCGATAAGGAGATGCTGAACCACGAATGCAGCGCAAGATGGCCTTGCTTATTATTACGTTCGCGTTGGCGGTGTATGGGCACATTTCAATTTGAGACGGAAATGTGATGGATACGGAGTATCTTTTGTATCCAAGAATGATCTGGGAGTACTGTGCATTGCGAAAGCATATCCAATTTGGCTAAGGTAGACTTGCACGATGTTTGTCAAGGCATCTAAGCTCGAAATAGTTGCGTGGGTTCAGAGTTTAGCCTACGACAAGGCGCCAGATCACTAACCACTATTTGTGAAGTACTAGAATATTTTATGTACTACATATCTTACTGGTGAAGTTGTCGATCACGAATCGACAAAGCTGCATGACTGGAATAAAAATTCTAAGATTCGGCTGATTACGATCTGTGAGAACTTGTTTACACATCAGTCACTTGTTACCGTCAGCTAATCTATTGTCACATCAGCCATCATGATCTGTGAGTTTTATAGGTTTTCCTATCAGTCAAATACCTCATTTTAATTCAAGAGCGAACACAGTTTTATGGGGTTTTTCTGACACTACACGTTCGTGAAGAATTTATCATAAAATCAGTTCAGCTTCTGTCGTACACTAATGCTGCTACTGGTGCATGATAGCGACACGTCACGAATGCCCTTGTTAATGACTCAAAAGAAGATGCAAGCAGATTAGCTTACTGCTTTTGATTTCATATGTTAACACAGTGACTTTGGAAATTGGGATGTAAAATGTTGACTATCTTTATGCTATGTGGTTCGAATGAATTTCCCGCTTTATCTGTATTCGACGTATATGTCACTTCATATTTGACAGATGTCATCTTTTTACATTTTTTGACTTTTTTTTACTTTTATTGAAAAATATTGCTACTGTAGCAGTGTTCATGAATTTGTCGCCTGAGCCCTTATAGGCAGACATACTAACTTACTTACTTAGATGGCGCTACAGTTCGGGATGAACCTAGGCCTCAACAGACATACTACTACAAAAGAATAAACTGGATTATAAACACCGGGAACAACATATATACATAGATGCAGATACCCTATATGAAGTTATAAGGAAATAATTAAGAGCAACGAGTTTCGGTGTCAATCCATGCCATTATGAGGATTTGCAGTTTAAGGATGAAACCAATTTGAGTCAACAAAACTACTCATATTAGCGCATGTTCAGACAGTGCGGAATCCGTGCGGATCTTAGCGGGTATTCAGACAAGGCAGAATTCAAAAAAATATATATTCATACATACACGTTCGAAACGCGTGGAAACCGGAAATCAACTGAAGGCTTTCAGGCGGTAGCCGAGCGCGGATTGCCCTGCATCCTTGAACCCAGCATAAGGGTACGTTGCATCTGACTTGTTAAGAGATCTTGTCTGAAAAAAATCTCTACACACCTCTATCGTATTCAAAATTATTCCAGATTCCCAAGCACTTCTACTAGGAATCCTGATGAGTCGTATAAGGGACGACTCTAGGCTAAAGATCACATTTCAACTTCAGGGCCTTCCTACATTAATAAAGAGCACGTAGGAAATAATAAGTTGAATGCCTCTGAGTTTTGGAGGAGATAAATCTACATACATATATGGTAGGTAGGTAGCTAGGTAGTGTAGGGTTATCAGTTTTTCCTAAAACACTAGGCGCCATAGTAGACTCATCGCGATCTCTAGAGAACCATTAACGTAACAAACCTAAACCATCTTTTCCATCCATTTGGTTCGCAAACCCAACTTCCTCTAAGTTGTCAAAGAAGTAATTTCCTAAGTGTTTAAGTCTACTCCGAGCTATGCCTTCGCATTCACAGAGTAGATATGTGATGTCCTCTGAAACGTGACCATCACTGCAGTATCTGCATATATCGGCTTATCTCATGGCATGCCTCCTCAGAAAGCAATCACCAGAGAGAATCCCTACCGCTATTCTTAACCACGTCCTGCTTAGTTTTATTATTTCCGTAAATTTTTCCAATCTAACATAGACTACAAGGCCTTAGACACCCTATGTCTCCCAAGGTTAGACCATTTCAGGTCAGCCGTATTGATTGATGATCCTATAGAGAATACGCATATTGGTGGTTTTACTCATCTACTTATATCGCTTTGTGGAAGCTCTGATCCTTTTTTGGCCAGTACGTTTGTACCTCTCTATATAGCACTGTCCAGGTACCCAGAATAATCTGACATGGTTCCGCGTGCCAGAACCTGAGCATTGTGCGGCAATTCCTGACTTATTCAGATTTTATGATGTTGGATTCTAACGCCTTAAGCGCAACCTAACTATCAACGTATTAAAGATGGCGATATTCTTGTCAGATATTGATCCCGTCTCTTGTAAATCAGCAGCTTTAAGCACAGCTAGAACCTCTGCTTGAAACACACTGCATGTATCCGAAAGTATCAGAGACACTTACAGGTTTATGTCTTTGGAGTATATACCAAAGTCTGCACCCTTTCTGGAACTATTTGTGTAAACTGTAATCTCACTTTGTTAAGAGATGACTTTCCTATGCCAATTCTTCCTTTCCGGGTTTATTACTTCATACGGTGCATCGAAGTCGGGGTACCGAGGATGCCATCCGATTCATCAGGGATATCGGGACGTGATTCCTTAAAATTGGAGCTATGTCAGTCATTGTTGGACTTCAAGGATCCTACGTTAATAAGATGAAGCGTACATTGCTGGTTTCAGGCCCCACTTCTTCCCCGCTGTTCTCTTGCAAATAAAAAATAAGCTAGTGTAAATTCCTTGTACTGAAGGCTAGTTTCAATCTTCCCTACAAGCTCATGTAATGGAGTTTCTAGTAACTTACCCTTAAAATGTGCATATTGAGCTTTGCATAATCTGCCGATGCGATACTAGAAGCCTCTCTAGTATCTTCAGAAGGAATGACGAAAGACTAAGGGGTCTGTAGTCTTTTGCTTGACTTGATTTACCTGCTTTAGGTATGAAGATGAGCCTCAATTCCCCCATGCTGCTGGTATGTAGCCTAACCCTAAACGTTGTTCAAAGATTTCCCTAAGCCTGTGCCTAACTTTAGCTGGAACTTTCTAAAGCATAGCTGGCAGAATGCCGTCAGGGCCTGGAGCTTTGAGAGGTGTGAATGACATAATAGCCCAACGCAAGTTCCTTCATGTGACGAAAATTCACTACCTCTTCCTCTACTGACAAACTACTATTATCTGAGTACCCATTCGATATTAAAACCACTGGTGTACTACTGTCTGGAAAGTGAGTTTCGACAAATGCTTTCCTGCTTTCGCCCATGCACCATCACATTTCCTTATGTAGCTTGGCCAGCATTTTGCGGAGCCTAGGAGTCTCACTAGTATCTGCGATCCACTCGCAGTATTGTTTCCAGGGCTACGGTACTCCACCCAGGAAGATACATCTATACGCCGACTTTTTTTGTTAGACATCACTCCAGCTCAGCATGGATAAGTTTACTTTTAAGCATGTGCTCGATCCAACAGCAAAGGATAGCTGTCAACATTCAGGTTACGAAATGCTGCAAATATAGCTTCTGTTTTGACATTGTTTAAAGTTCCTTCAATATCAAGAAAGGACACCATAGGGATCAGTCTTTACAAGTTCTTTTACAGAAGAAGGATAAGCTGGACGGCAGTCCTTAAGGCCTAAGAATTTTAGAACTTACCTGACTTAGAGTCCACTGAATAGGACGTTAGTGCATTGACCGCTGCTTCAGTATCTGAAAAGCACTCTTGATACCTTTTTCACGATTAAACCTAGCTCCGATTTTAATGGCTTAAACTTAAGTCTAAGATACACTTGCCTTATGGGACTTATGTCCCTAGTGGTACGAAAGGAAAATGGAGTCCAAATGAACCACGATAAGACGGTCCTCTTTGTTTGCTTGACACGATCGGTAAAAATCTTTGAGCAAATAATTTACAATAAACTTTTGCCATCGAAACAGCAGGAGACTTATCAGAGCACCGATATGATTTTCGTAAGTCACGCTCTAAGGTGACGCAATAGACGCGGTAATATCGAGAACCCGAACCACTATTGAAAGCAGACATTAAAAAGCTGGTACTAAGCAATACTGCGCTATTATAATCCTGGATGTGAAAAACGCTTTTAACTCGGTGAATCGGGAACGCATTATGAAAAGTCTTTATCGGATCGAAATGCCGGGCCATCTGTGTAAAAAAAAAATAAGGAGCTATTTTGCAAACTCCTCCTCCTGTTCCTTCTTCTCATACATGACTCTGACGAGGGAATTAAGACCTACGAAGTAAATGGTGGCATGCCACAAGGCTAGGCCCTAGGCCCCCTTCTTGGAACAGCGTCAATCATCGGCTTTGCGAATGAGATCGCCGTGGTAGTCGTAGCAAAAACAGTTGAAGAAGGTGTACTCTACTGTAACGAGAGAATTGAACTGGTACGTCGTTGGTTAGCTGACGACTCGCCGGTATACGGTGCTTATTACAATAAGGAAAGTTCGTGAAACGATATCGTTTAGACTCGGACATATGTATGCATCTTGGAGTGATTATCGACGCACATTACCTTGAACAATCATACAAAAAATCGTCGAAAGCTGTTAGTGCACTTTCAAAGCTAATGAGCACTATAATGCAGTTATCGTCCCACCAGACAGGCTGTACGTGCTATAATGGATAAATTTGAGTCAAAATATTCACTATTGAATGTTTCTGTACCTCTGAGACAACGCACCGGTCGAAATACTGAAACTATCGCAGCCGTTAGTGCTTCAGTACAAAAAGAGTCAATTCAGTCGATTCCACGTCGTTCACAGAAATTGGGAATCTCTCAGTCTACATGTTCTTCAAGAGACTCCATTACATCCATTCTAAGATCCTGTGTCACTGTGCTGAAAGCCAACATCGTTACACTTCGAAGAAACTTGTTTGTTCTTAGGTTGGGATTTCAAAAATTCAGCATAATCGCCATAAGACTTATTTGACCTCGACAGATATTGACAATGTCCCTCATCCTTTTTAAATTTAAAATGTTAATCCTTTCGCCCAAGTCACAATCCAGACCACTTCAGTTGATAAATCCGCAAAAAAAAGCAAATATGTATCTACAACAGCCTACCACAACTCTTAGTCAACAACGGGAAAGAATGAAAAGTAAACAGAAAAAGGAAAAACATCTCCTCAGCACGATTCCATAACGTCTGTTCCTGTACTCTCATATACTTGATCTCACTTATACGGAGTTTACTTGTTACAACAGTTCATCGTACACACAATTGTTGCATGTTGCACAAAAGGAGCGATACGTAACCAACGGATATGCAGATTCATACCATAGTCCTCCTCCATGTCTCCTCGTTCAACCTACGGGTCTATCTCGTGGACATCTGCAAATCATCAATCAATCATCATTCTTTTTACCCTCGGCTTGGTCCCTCTGTGGAAGGTCTCTTCAACTCCTCTGGCAGTGTGTTTTCTTTATGGTAATTCATGCTTCTTCTCCACAAAAAAAAAAAAAACACAGACGCAAAGAAAAGATATAAACTCGAACTTCTTCGTGGTGAAGTATCTCAAGCGATTGTTTTGAGATCTTTTCTTGGATCCGGATAGTGGGAAGGTGGGGAGACATTTTAAAACGTCAACGCGTAAAGCAAACATTACCCACCCAGACCCCAATGCTGCTGCGGCTGCTGCTGCTGCACTTGAGGATCATCGTCATCGTATTCATAGCCATTGTCTGAGTTTATATTGCCGAGATGAACACAACTTGAGAGATCTCTTGGAATTGAGTGGCATTATGATGGAATGACCATGAAGTTCATCTTTTTTTTTTTTGTTTTGTTTCACCGATTTTTGTTTGTATATCTTTGCGATGCAAATTTTTATAGTTTTCTTTATCGGTTTGTGGGTCTTGTTATTAATTTTTTTTATTCATAAATCATCGATTTGGAGTGGTATGGTACCACGCTTCTGTGGGTATCTTTTTCAATTCTGCGTCGATTGTATAAATTGAAACCAAGGTTATGTGGATAATGTCTGATGGATTATTGACAATGCTCGTCAATGATATCCATCAGTTCTGTAGTGCGTGTAATATGAGACTCGGTTTCCGACGACTACATGCAGTGCTTTTGATGATGTTTGGCAAGGAATTTTGGCTCAGCAGGATGTTGTTAACATTCGATTGATTGATGACGGCAAGAGCTCATGGTGAACTTGGAGCACTTATAAGGCAATTTGGATGGAAAAATTAACAACTTGCTTGAATACTTGAAGTAATTATGTTTCTGCTCAGAGGATAACAAATGAATGCATGTTACTGGAATGGACCACACGCTACTATAAGATGCAGAATTGAGGAGAAGCGTATAGAGTTATCCAACAAGGTTAGTAACGAAATATAAAATCTCCCAAATATCTACCTCAGCTCTGTCTACCAATTGTCATACTTTTGATGACATTTTTCATCATGTTTTCGCATAATTGCGACTGTATTTCGCGAATCAAAGCTCTGATATCTTCTTTTATTGCATGAATCGTTGGTGGAGCATTGGCGTAGACTTTATCGGAAGGAAAAAGTGTAATGGTGTTATATAACAGGATCTCGGGGCAAATTGGAATCTCCGTCCAGGAAATTTCACACGCAATAGAGCCATTGTTTCACCAGCTGTGTGGCATGTGGAACGATCCTGCAGAAAATAGACTTTATCCAAAATTCGGTGCGAAGTGGTTGCGGATAGGCCTAATTCCTGTGATCCTCTCGAAATGGACACATCTGTGTTTTCAGTCCCATTCTCAGCTACGGCGGCGATTATTTCGGTTTATCTTGCCGCACGAATTTAGTGGTCAACGGGTGCTATTGAACATAGAAAAGACTGCGTGCAGACTGGTTGCCTATGCAGATGACATTGCTATCGCCGCCTCCGGAAAACCTCTTAATACTCTTACCAGATGGCCCTCAAAATGTGGACCAAGGGTTAACCCCTTCAAAACAGAAATTCTCCTCTTTACGAGAAAATATAAAGTTCTCCGTATTGACCCTCACACGATTAATGGCACCAGTCTCTCCTTTAACCATGATGTAAAATACTTGGATCTCATTTTGAATAGGAAGCTAAACTGGAAAGCCAATCTACTTGAACGCGTTAAGGAAACAAGTGTGGCTGTATACTCCTGTAAAGACGAGCTATAGGTAGAAGCTGGGGTTTTCAACCTCATATCATACGCTGGATGTACGTGTCCATTATCATGTCTATCAGGTTACTCACCTCAATCTCGTATCTATGGTTAAAAGATCTGCATGCATATGCATCAGTGATGCATTGAGAACTTCTCCCTCAGCGGCGGTGGACATTATCCTCCACCAGCTCCCCTTAGATATTCTTGGCAAGCAATTGGCTGCGAGTGCGGCTATTAGAATCCTCCTCACAGTGGTCTAGCTATTATAAGACCCACTCCTCAATCATTGATCGACTCTGTTATTTGACCGAAACTTCCGCACGACCATCCCTGACCGAATTGAATAGATCGCTGCTCCCTCTACTGAGCATGACTTCTGCAGAAGCTTTAGGGATGAGGAAGAGGAAAAAACCATTCTCCACCTCCTAGATACGTGCCCAGCTCTGTCCCAAAAAAAAAAAACTACTTCATCTAGAAGCCCACTTCTTTGATAACCTAGGCGAAGTGGGGTTCACTGTTCCGAAAACCTAATGTATTTCTGACGAACTCCAGGATATTTTTGAAACTATAACGTCTAAGATAACTCACGGGCAGGACATGGCTTCCAGGGGTTTGTATCTTTTCGCCCCTAATACAGAGCATTCACAGAAGAAGTGCTCAAGGCTTTGTTTCTCATCCTCATATCCCGGGCAAGTGCTAGATATCACCAGTCCCAGTCTGTATGCGTGGATGTTTGGGTCGATTTGTTGGTGTATAAACTGACCATATGTGTTAATTGTCTCCTGCCTAGATCGAGCGCCCTCTTTACCTGATGGTGGCAAGAGCGCTCAGTCATGGCTTTGGCAGCTTTGCAGGTTTGCAATCCTTTCCACAGGTTTTCGTGGTGTTATGCGAACGAGCTATATGCGGATTTAAAAATCTTTAAGGCTACTCCTAAGGTTGTAAACGTAGTCATATCTATGTTTCGGTCCCCTTCCTCCTTCAGTTCATCCGCAGCTTCGTTCCCTGTATTATTGCAGTGATCGGTACCCTAATCAGGTTGACCTGGGAGGAGGTTTGCAAGATATTAAGTTTTTCCTTGCATTCCTTCACCAATTTTGAGTTGATTCTTGCCTTTAGGGCTGCCTGACTGTGCGAGTAGAAGTTAATGCAGTTGCCTTGGGTTCCGGTACTAAGTAGTATTTTCGCGCCCTTCAGTACAGCAAAAATCTCTACCTGAAAGGCAGTGATGAATTGTTTCAGATGGACTACGTTATTCAGAAGTGGCGTTCGGCAATACACCCCCGCTCCCGATTCTCCGTCGATGTGCAATCCATACGTGTACACTTCTATTCCATCCTCACTTGCAAAGGCAGACCCCTGCCGCCATTCCTCGCGTTTGGGGAATGGAACTCAGGCCTTGTGTCGAAATCGTATTCCTTATTTAAAAGTTCGCTTGGATGCCTTGTGAATTCAGAGGCCGCCGTGCTTCCTTCTAGATAGCCCTGTGTCCCGTTGCAGTACTTTCATTGAAATGTCCTACAGTCTTGAGTCTAAGAGCAGCTAGTCCAGCTAATCTTTTCCTCTCCAATCCTATAAGAAATAAGATTGTCTCCATGACTGCTGTGTGGGTACTGGATTGGGATCCGGTAATTCCTAGGCAAGTCATACTTTGGATGTTAGTGAAAGGGCGTATTTCCTCCCTAGTATCGGCCACCATACAAACACTCCATAGAGTAGGATGGGCCTGACGATGCAAGTGTAAATCCAGTTGACTTACTTCGGTTTCAAACCCATGTCTTTCCAGAAGCCCTTCGGCATATCCAATAAGCCTTTCTGGCTTTCGTGATTCTTTTTCTAGATTACTTCTCCAAGTTAACTTGTTGTCCAGGATGTCCCCAAGATAGGCTACCTCGTTTTTCACTCGTATAACATGCCTTCCCCTCACCATAGAAATTCTCACAAAAAGGTCGTAGCGTTAGGAACTTATGAAATTTATCTCATACCATCTTGTTGGTTGAAACTCAGGTTTGGCCCCGAATGTGGCGCCATCTAAGTTAGAAAGTAACATTTAATGGCTAAAAAGTGATGACAAATCGGTTCAACCCACCAATTTGAAGCAATCTAACAAATGTTTAAATCACAAACCGATACATTCAATTTTTTGTCAAACGGAAGACAAACCATCCCATAAATCTTCTTTATAACACCCATTCCCTTACTGGAAAATAAATTCCCTCAATAATGGTAACTCCTTTAATCAAACTTACATCATACTCTGCCAGCAGTGGTGTCCCATCGAATAGTTATGAAACCATTCCCCAAAGTAACCATTCGATAAACATCGACCGAATGGGAACCAATACAAAATCTATGATCCCAAATAAAATGCAGTCCTTTAGCTAGCAGCATAACGAATTGCCAGACATTAGAAACCCAGCATGTAGGCTCATGAATTAAATATTTGCCCATAAATGAGCGTCACGTCTCGCCCTGGCCAAAAAGAGAGTACATTTCGTTTGTCACCGCGCAAAGGCACCCAAAACACCTCAATCATCCAAGACATGGTCGTTTTGTGGCACAAAAATACTTGGTACGGTTCGATTTGGCACGTTAAAGTGTCGCAGTCGCACACATAGGCGAGCAGGCACATCAAAGCTTGAGAGACGCCAGCGCCATGATGTTTAATTGCATCGATTATTTCATCTCATGCGAGAAATTAATTTCCCACTGTGAGTGGTTACAAAGTTTTGTCACCCGCGTTGGTGGAAACTACTGGAATGGTGTCGGGTCACACGAGAAGTTTCTAGAGCAATGGAGAGTGGGATTCGACGAGACGAAACTCATAGCTTTCACTATAGTGAAACATGTTTAACATTCTTCAGACAACGCTTCAGGATTCCCTCTCAACCATGATCAGTAGACACTGGTCTCGTCGGACAGTGTAAATTTATTCCGATACCAAAAAGGACACTCCCACAGAACAGCCTCCTGCCAAACGAATCACTTCTCAACGAAATTCAATTTAATTCTTAATTATATGTTGCAATCGCACAGCGTCTCCTCCCATCGGGAATCACTGTGAAATCCCTTAAACGAACGATTTCTTATGGGAATTCTGTTTTGGGTTTGGCCAGGCCAAGCGGTTTCGCTTTGAGTGCACCAATCTGTCCCAACATTAGATTTCATGTTTCCTCCAAATGGGCAAAACATGCGTTCACCGGTCCTCCCTATCCTAAGCCGCCAGCTAACCCTTTTTATTTTTTCTTCTTGAATTAGCATTCGTTGAAATATAAATCACCACAAGTCGCAGTCCGGGCTTCGCCAAGGTAACAAATTAATGAAATCCACGTCCGACCCAATCGGAGCCTGGTTGCAACCGGAGCACTATACACAACGGCCATGGCGAGATGTGCATTCAATTTCGTTGCAAGACGCAGGCGCGCGCATTCATTGCGCATAAATAATGTGGGCGCGCAGATCCATATCTTCCACCATCTACATCTCTAATCAAAGAGAGATACAACCACCACAATTGTCTTGGGGAGGAGCGACGGATGATGGCCTGGGCTTGAATGCGAACCGAATTGATTTGCTTTGCAATAATCAATCGGGAACGAGGCTAACCAATTCGGGAATAACAATTTCCGATTTGGTAGTGAAATCAAAAGGCTGCGTCGAGAGAAACTGATTTACAATTGGAAGCCATTAATCTTGGCTTGGCTGCAGCCCTACTTGTCAAACGTCAATAAATGCATATGATGGCTGAGTTGATCAGGAATTTTCCATTTTTTTTTTCTTTTTTTTTTTTTGTATTTCCATCGCGTTTGTGAGTGGAATTTTAAATTGTTTGGGATTTTTTTTTTTTCTTTGGAAAAAATTATGCAAAAAGGGTTGGACCGCAAGACTTGGACAGACAGAGTGCCTAAAACGTTTTTAAAAAATGCATTCAATCGGTTATCGGTTTTTGACAGCCTATCCCAAATGATGTAAAGTTTGCACGTGAAGTATAGGGTGTTCCAGCAATAGCGAACCAATTTTGTGTTTTAATACTTCGTCTGCTTCGTTTGCAAATATTGTCCATTATGTCAGTTTTGAGTATAAGACTGCTTAATCTGTCCGCCATTTTGACAACATTTCTCATAACACGTCTCAGTTCAGCACATCTCAGTTCCGGACTCAAAGTTTGTAGAATCTACTTTGAGACTGTCACCTAAGGTAAGGTCTTTCTCTACGTTGTCCCTGTGGATTGAATTTAAAGACTCTGCCTGCCAGGGCGCTGGACGATGATGAGATTATATTCACCATGCATACACTCGTTTGACCACAACTCAGAAATTAATTGATGTACCTATGCTTCACCAAATTATCTCCAGCTAATTTAAATCGGCTGCCAAGTCGTTAGATTCAGGAGTCTTGTTAAATTTTAACTTGGACAGTACTAACCTCACTTTGGTCAGGTGAACAGTAGTTATGCCTGACAGCAAAGTCTTGATCTTCTTCGCCGTTCTACAGTCTGCAAAAGTAGTCTTTCCATATTCTCGGCACCAACTCCGACTGTTTTATAAGGTCGCAGTCTTGCTCGAAAGATTCAGACATCCAGAATATTGAACGCCTACCTTGCGGAAATGTGATATGAAATTTTACTCGACGTGCAAATCCCGACCTTATAAATCATGGACAACATCTAGACAGCAATCTCTTGAACTTTGACGGCAAACATTCTTTTGTAGGGCATCATTCCAGTAAGGTAATGAAAGGTTCCTGAAATATAATCAGAGAAGACAAGTAGGTATTGATTCGTCCTACTTGATAAATCTGCTGGAATAGACGGAATCACAGCAGCCACTTTACAATAGCCTAGACAGAACTGTCTAAATCTAAAACTATAAGATTGATAACAGTTGTATCTTTAAACAACTCAAACCGACTTATAACCTCAAAGGTTCAGTGGAAAGCTTATTGGAGCTTAAAGAATGTTTTTTTTTTAATTGAAATGTTTAACAACCTAATCATCAAGCTGGCCAGAAAAATCTACAGCCCTTGGAACTATACTAGCACTGATCCTATTAGACCTACACCTACGTAAAGGAGTCACGGGTCACCACACTATTGAGAGATGGGAAAAATTGGGTACCGACAAAGATTATATATCACCATCCTACGTCTTCAGTCTAATCGTAAAAATAATCTTCTCCTTAAGGGAGAATTGGATTCATGGCAAGGCCATCAACATGAATAATATCTCGATTTTCACGGACGGATCAAAAACTGACGAAGAAGTGGGCTCTGACTCATCTGAACTTCATCTCATCTCATTCACAGTCGTCAAATCCAAACTTGTGAAACGATGCCGTCCAGAACTCAAAGCACTCATAGCAAACCACGAAGTTACCCTCCTTTCGGTCCCAGGATACAGCGGTATTCAGAGAAACGAACGGGCGAACAATTTAGCGACAAAGGGGTCCGGGCGAATCTGAAAATGGCCATTACCTCTGTTCTACATACCTCTGATCTACATACCTCTGTTCTCTAACGCCCCTAGCTCTTGTTAAAGGCAATATAGAGTAAGCCTTTGCGAGACTAGCTTTCGAGAGATGGAGCACACTCTCATATTTTCGTGTCTCCAGAAAACTCTAAACTAAACACGACAATACAGAACTAGGTAACCGGGATTCGGTAAATATGTACATACTACGATCTAGGCGACCTGTTAGGAAAGTCACCATTAACCATTCTGAAATTTTATAGTTTGTGCGTTGGGCTATGGAGCGAGGGATTCGAGATTCAATCCCCAAACAACACCTAAAATTTCTTTCGCGGTCCCACCTCTCGCGAGCGTCTGACAAACATCCAAGAGTGTAACTGTCACGAAAAAGCTTCTCAAATAACGAATTGTCCTTCAGAAACGGCATTAAACAGTAGGTCCCTTCTATTCGGATAACATGAATGGTTGTGAAAACCTAGGCCCTGGGTCCCATAGACCTGTCGCACCAAATATTTGTATTTTTTTTTCCCCCTATAGAGCAACTTGTGTCTTTGTTTTAAGGTTATATAGAACAAGGGTTCACAATGAATCCATTGGTGATCCAAGTGCTGGCTGCTTGTCACCCCCTTTTACCTACCTACCTACCTACCTAGCCAGAAAAAAGAAAACTTAACCCTAATTTGACTCCCAATGGACAGCCGAGTAATCAAAAAACGAGATAATGTAGGAATTTGAAGTGCCAGTTGAACGGAACCTTTTTACTGCCGCTGATTCTGAAACACAATTAATGACTTAGTGAAAAACGAGATCAACTTCGTATCGCATTTCATGAGCAACTCGTTCACATTTTGGCTTGAAACTCCTCTCACACGTTACTGCAAAAACTTTGTACCTAATAGGAAACAGAATCGATTCAGAACTTACTATACAATTGGCCCATCTTATAAGAACAAACCCATCAAGATCTCGGATTCCTGATATAAGGAAATGTTTTAAAGATAATAAATTGGTTCACAATCCTAATACTAAAGTTATATTACAGTGGTCCCTACCGTCGTCGGAAGGATATGGTGGGATGATCCATTAGACAAACCTAAACTAATACAATGTAAACTTTGCTGTGGCTTATAACAAACGCTTGAGATCAAATGATCACGCCTTAATTTCTGTCATTACTTAGACCTAATTCAAAAGACCTTATTGAAATTTGAAAATTTGTATAAGGTCATTCAACAAGAGGTGTCATTTTAATTCAATAGGAAAACGAAACATTTTTATGAAAAGTGGTGATCACTCTGTCTTCCATAGCCCCAAAGAAAAAGTCTAATGGTGTGAAATTGCAGGATCTCGGCGGCCAATTAAAGTCTACATTTCGAGAAATGTGTCAAGCAATAGATGGCACTGCATAAAATAAACATCATCCACAACATCAATTTCAGGCAAAAAAAAAGTCAGTCAATATCGTTCGGAAATGCAATCCATTCACAGAAACGGTCGCACCAGCATCAGCAAATTATGGCCAAATGATACCGCCAGCTCAAAATTCACACCAAACTGTCACTCATTGTAGATATGGAGAGGTTATTTCACTTTTTCTCTTTGGGTTTTCGGATCCCCAGTTATGACAGTTTTGTTTGTCTACCCAGTACCAAGACAAATGGAAATGAGCTCAGAATAATTTTGGGTAAAAATCATGATCTTGTTCATTTCATTTTAGCGAAAGTACAGCGCTGAGCATGGTGGACCTAATACCCATGTAGGCTAAAGGTCCGCTTACAGCTCAGCGACCTGCGAATGCGAATGAGCGAATATTTGTCAATTTTGACATTTCATTCGCAGCCACTTTTTTTCTCGTTGCAGCAATCAAAGAATTTTGCTTGTCATTTACAAGCTCTGACCAACCACTAAGAACAAAACAAAAGAATTGTAAGGTTAAACGCGCGAATGTGGATCGCTTCCTACATGTGTGGAATGTAAACAAAATTTGACAGTTGGTGAAGAGTATTTGCCTTTTCGCGGAAAAATCAGCGAATTGTTAATTACTTCACAAAAACTAATTTATATTCCACTTTTTTTATATTAATCGATAGACAAATTTAACTCTGTTCTTTTGGAATAGTAAAATTGCCAATGGACGTGCTTAGAAATCTGCTAAAAACGGTTTGTTCGCATTTCGCACGTTCGCAAGTCGCTGAGCTGTGAATGGACCTTAAGATATTTATGCAAAATAAAGTACAAAGTGGTTACGAATAGGTCCCATTCCTATGACTGTCTCGACATGGATGGACACACCTGCATGTCAGTCACACTCTCAGCTACAGTAGCGATATTTTCAGCTGACCTTGCCGGACGATCACGAGTTGGAGTCTTCACATCATTAACCTGTCCAAGACGTTCAAATTTTTCAATTAAATTCCCTCTAGCTGTGCGAGAAGGCGCTTGATGGTGACCAAGACAAGTGTGAACTTTATGAAACGTTTCCGCCATATTTTCACAGTTTTCGTAGTGATTTTTCACTATTTCAACAGGATGTGCGAGTATGTATCGATCCATATTGAATAACCTCCTAGTCTTTCCTTATTAAAAGTCATTACAATGATAGTTCAATACATACTGACAGTTCAACAATGACGCGAAATTTAAAAGAACACCTCTTGTTGGATACAAGCCAAGGAACCATTGACTAATATCGACTTTATTTTCGAAAAAATGCGTTTTTCTAATAAAATCTTTTAAAAACCAAACAGATATGCCTTAAGTAGTAAGATATTGTGGCATTTGAAATAAAAAAATCTCCAGCACTACAGACAGCAATGGAATAAGAGACTAGGGATATGATACGACGTTTTCTTATCTCCCCATCAGTACTTGTATAAACCAGTACATCCGTTCTGTATCAGACAAATTGAATCAAAACTAAGAGTACACCCCTTTTCATATCGCTTCCCACAAAGTTCATTCACAACAGCCTCATATCTTTAATTAATATGAAAAAAAAATCGATAAAAAAAAACAATTATACAACGATAGAAGTGGAAGCACAGTTAATGATCTACAATTAGCAATGCCCAACTCCTTCTACCAGAAAAGAATCCCATAAACCTCGTACACTATCATCTCTTAACTTTGCCCCGTTCGTCATTAGCAACTGAATGCACAGATCTTTATGTGCCATCGCGCTACCACCGGGCTCCGGCAATGACCACCAACGGCCACCGTCTTAGGTTGTCGACGACGACGCTCAAAGCCATTAACTTTTGTGTT
Source organism: Xylota sylvarum (assembly GCA_905220385.1). Classification (NCBI taxonomy): domain Eukaryota; kingdom Metazoa; phylum Arthropoda; class Insecta; order Diptera; family Syrphidae; genus Xylota; species Xylota sylvarum. The sequence goes on along the minus strand of LR999958.1, from coordinate 32,056,772 downwards.
TTCTGATAGAGGTCAATAGTTCCCCGATACATGAGATCATATGTTCACAGATGAGTACTGAACACGAAATCCCCCTAGTAGTAGATACTACTTCATCATCATCTCACCTTTCCATTTGGCCGGCCTTATAGCCTTTCGGTCTATAGATAGATGGACTTTTGTGTATCAATTATTCAGCGAATGTGTACTTACCGTCGTCGTCGTCGTCGATGAACTCTTCGTATCGATGTGATTAACCCGCATAGACCTCTGTGTGGTGTATGTGGAATCGATTTGGGAAATTGCCACCACTATCCCCAGTCCAATGAAATGTATCGCAGATATTTTTGAACCGAAATTGAATTGTTATTATGATATGATGTATGAATGTGTATGTACTCCGGTCAATGACCATTTCAATACATCCAACTGTGTCACGAGGACAATAAACCCTTTAATTATGCAATCAACTTCAAACTTTCTGGGTGTGAGATAATCACAAAAGTTATGGCCAATCTGAAATCTTGACCAAAAATTTCCGAAAAACAATGCAGATAAGAGATTTTTGGTAAAACGCTCGTGGCCTACATCACGATATCACGCACGAAAACGTGTCACAGGACATTTATTTCCAGCCCCGTGCTATCGAGCGTTGATTTGTTTTATTTCACTTTCTCAGTTGTATCTGATATGAAAGACGACGAAGGAGCAAAAAAAAAAAACAATTAAAAGTAACCCCGAATATTTGTGTGTGTAATTAACATATTACGAAGGACTCTCTCTCGTCTTCCTGGTGGCAAAAAGTTACTTTAATTGGTTTCAATAATTCTTTGGCTTCGTGATTTGTTGCTTTATTTGGGGTAGAAGCCACCGGGAGGTTTGGGAAAATCAATTATTTTAATTTTTTTTGTTCGTTCTTTTGTTTATAACGGGTATTGTTGGCGCCTTATAAGTAATATCTGCTTCTAAGTTTATAAGTTAAGTGTTTTTTTTTTTTGCTTTTCCATAGGGTATCGTCCTTTTGGTAAAAGAAAAATGTATAATCTGATTGTTTAAGAATGCTAATTTAGGAATACAAATGAAGAAAATAAATCTTATTTTAACTGAATTCCTTGTTTTAGTAAAAGTGTGAGATGTTGGGCAGCTAAGGAGTTTATAATACTTAGGCACGTACATACATAAGTAATGCCATTAATACTAATTAGGTACTTTAAGATCTACACCAATTAGCGTGATGGTTACACATTTCTATAGAGTTAATATTTTTCATTCATATCCCAATTGGGTAAGAGGGCAACGACTTCTTAAACGATGCATAGTTTTCCTGACGTTGGGGAAACTATTGGAATTAGAGTATATCAAATAATCGAGTTTAAGGAGAAACTATATCTTCTTGGTGACAACGTGAACTGTGTAGTAACGTGGCACACCTACACATTCAACACGTATGTATATATACATAAGCTGCCTGTATAGAGCAAAAGATAGAAAGAATTTGCACACTTCGGCAGATCCTGGAAAAAATCCAAGAAGTCCAAATGGATAACTACCATCTTTTTATCGATTTTAAATCTGCATGTGACAGCATTTATAGAAACGAGCTATACAGAGTCATGTATAGTTTTAGCATCCCAACCAAACTCGTTCGCCTGTTCAAGATGATGATGGAGAACACTAGCTGCTCCATAAAGGTCGGTAGCGACCTCATCGAGACTTTTACTGTCAAAAAAGGATTCAGACAAGGAGACGCGCTGTCATGTGATTTTTTCAACATCATACTTAAAGGAATTGTGCGAAACTAACACCGGAGGCACAGTCTTTCAAATGTATGTGCGACTACTAGCGTATGTCGACGATATTGACATTATTGGCAGAACACAGGGGTTGTCAGCGCTACGTTCGCTAGTATATAAACGGAAGCTGTCAAAATGGATCTAGCGATAAATGAGGGCAAAACCAAGTATGCTGTCAACACGAAGGGACACAACATCGACTAATTGGATGGAACGTAACAATAGAGAGCTCTAACGTTAAAGTAGTAAGGGACTTTGTCTACCTTGGATCTGCAATAAGATTTGACATGTCAACAGAAATGAAACGAAGAATTGTTCTTCCCAATCGCTGTTTCTTTGGACTGAGAAGGCAATTAAGTAAGTAGAGCTCTATCTCGAAGAACTGAGGAGGTTCTGCATAAGACCATGCTAGTCCTACTTTATGGCGCTGAATTATGGACTTTATTAAAACCGGATGAGGATATCCTCGGTCGTTTCGGAAGAAAGATTCTTCGTAAAATATTTGGTTCCTTTAGCATCAACGAATCAAACCCGGAGTGACAACGCAGTAGAGGAAGACTTCAACTTAGGTGGCGCGCACAAGTAAAAGGGGACTTCAACCCACTTGGAGGAGGCAGTTAGCTAAGGACCGGGCTAACTGGAGAGGTTTGTTAGTGGACGTTCATCCCGAGCTGTAGCGCTACCTAAACAAGTAATTAAACTATATATGTAACGATTAAGGCAAATACATAAGACATGTTGGCATAGTTCAAAGAATAGTCTATATTGCCATCACCGAAGCTCTCCGCACTAAGTCCATGGCTTCATTCACGCTTTTCCTGTATCTATTACTGCTAGACCTACAAATGAAGTGACTAGCAGTTAATAGTGCTTTTCAGCTCAGGCTGTTTTAAAGGCTTGAGACCTAAAGCTACACAAGTCATGACTCCATAGTTGTTCTTCTTGGTTGACATCAGAATATAACCATCATTACCACCACAGTAGGTATACCACGAGTTCTTAATCAGCTCATATTCCTCGCCAGTTGGTCTATACGATTCTTGCACTCAGAGCGATGCTAAGATACCCACCGATAGTAGTCCGTTTTTGGTCAAAACAATCTTGAATGCATTTGGATAGTTCGATGACGAAACCAGAGATTTTGGGATACCCTCCGCCACTCATCATTCACTGGTAGGAAATCTTCACCGCCATCTCAGCCATTGTTGCCGTATTCCCACAAGCAGTCTATGAGAGCCTGTTGCGCCTGACGAAACATGTTGCCACCGTTGCTAAGCAAGTAGGGTACCGACAGTTCTGAAAGATTAGTATGATCTACAAACCGATTGATCTTTGACAGAAGTAACAGCGCCAAGTAGTCTCCAATCAAATTGCTCTTATAGGCTATCCTTCAGTTTCTGGGTGTTGTAGGGGAATGGCTTGCCAGGGTTGTATACACCAGACGATTTGTATCCACGTCATGCCTTCAATTTTTCATCGGTGGTTGATTACCAGTGAGTATCCCAACTTTGCGCGATTCATTGAGTGGATGTAAGGTAGATTCTGACGGAAGATGTCCTTGCGGTATTCATGTTCAGTCTTATTTACGTAACGAACGCCATGTTTGCTCTTAAATTCCATTTCAACATGATAATCCTTGATTGTGTGGATGAATTTCTTCATTGGGTTGAACGTGGCGTAGTAATCCTCGCCAGTTCCAAGAAAACTAACACAAACCATATCGGGATCGATTTCGAAAACGTCTTTTGGAACATCATCATGCGAGTAGTTATCATAGTCCAGGTAGTAATGATCGTAATGAATTGAAATTGGCATACATGAGGCGAGTAATTTCGGCGACTTCTTGTAGCATACCCACACAGTGTCGTCGTTCTTCTTCATGCCAATGACCTCTTTCAAACAGAATTTATCACAGACCATAACCATCAGTATTTCGATTCCGATCAAAATGAAGTTCTTCAAATCGGGTAGGGTTGGATTGGAGGATCTCAGAGGTGCCATTAACTTGTAAGCAGGTTTCCTTATTTAGTTCTTTTGATTTTGTAATTGGTGCCAACTTAAGAGATGTTCCATAGTGAGCTTCTTGACCCAGTTGATAGGTTTTTACTAGGCCACCATAGTAGTCCATACGGAAACGACTGGTTCGCTTATCATATCACGCATAAAAGGGTTCAGCATGTCTCCGTATGAAATGTTTGGGGTACCGCGGACCGAGTACGTTGGATTCCATATCGGGGGTTTCGTGGCAGTAGCTTCTGGCCCATACAGAGCAACCAAAGACACACAGAAAACCCTCATAGTGTGTGAGATGTAGAACACAAACTCACTTAAACTTAATTATTCACAGAAATAAATAAAATAATAAAACAACTTAATTATGTTCTACGTACGATAGTTAAGGTTATGAGATTTATAATAGAACGAGTAATCCAGTTCAAACGAGAGCTCGGGTGCAACCGTAATGGTTCTCTAGGAATCACTATAGGCTCACTATGTTGCCTAGTATCTTATAATAACCTCACAATCCTACCTTATACCTTATCCTGACAAATGTGAGTCATTTATTATCGCCTCAAAATAATATTTGTGTTCACTATACTCTGGCAAATCATCAAGACTTACACCTCTTTGAAGTCTCCATTTCGAGCAATCACACAGGAAATTTGTCACGCAATAGAGCCATTGTTTTAGCAGATGTTTGGCATGTGGAACTGTTCCAACATTGTCCACGTCTATAGCATCAATTTCTGGAGAAAAAGTCAGTCAACATCGTTCAGTAATGCAATCCATTCACTGCAACGATCGCACCAACATCATTTTCAAAAAAAATACGGTCCAACGACACCCCAAGTCGAAAAACTTCACCAAACTGTCACTCATTGTGAATGGAAAGGTTATGCCACTATTTTTCTTGGGTTTTCGGAGACAAAGTTGCGACAGTTTTGCTTGCTCACGTAGCCAAACAAATGGAAATGACCCTCATCACTGAGAATGATCTTGTGTAAAAAATCAGGATCCTGTTCATACATTTCCAGACCCCAATCAACGAAAGTAAGGTGTTGTGCAGGGTCTGCGGGTTTCAATTTTTATGCCAAACTGAGCTTATAAACATGAAGGCCACGATCTCTATGCAAAGTGGTTGCAGATAGGCTCAATTTCTGTGATCCTCTCGAAATGGACTCACCTGGGTTTTCAGTCACACTCTCAGCTACGCGGCTATATTTTCAGCTGACCTTGCCAGACAAACACTAGTTGGAGTCTTTACATCACTAGCCTATCTGAGACGTTCAAATTTATCGACTAAATTCACTATAGCTGTGCGAGAAGGCGCCTAATGATGACCAAAAGCAGTATGAACTTTACGAATCGTTTCTGCGATACTTTCACCGTTTTTGTAGGGAATTTTCACTATTTCAACACATTGTGTAAATGTATATCGATATTTTAAAACCTCCTACTTTTTTCTTATTAAAAGTCATAGGAATATTAAACTGAATATTGGCAGTTCAACAATGGCGTGAAACTTAAAATGGCACCTCTTGTTGGATGACCCCTTACTTCGGATGATCTTTGGTCTCGTCTGCAGAGATGGTGAGTGGAAAAGAAGATATAATCAAGAACTACCTATATTACCTATATAGCGACATCGAGCATCGAGCTGAAAAGAGTTCAAATACAACGCGACTTAGATGGCTGGGTCATGTACAGAGAGTCTGACGGAGAGTCTTTGAATCCACTCCAGAGGCACGGCACAGTAGCGCCACTTAAGTAAATAAATAAGGAAAGTCGCACATTTTTTAAAGTCACCGCTACAGCCGTTACAATGCGATTTCAGAAACATATTTATACCGAAATATTGAAACCAAAAATACTTAAAAATATCTCAAAACCCCAAAAAAAAGGTATGAGTAGAATATTTGTAGTGCTCCTAGCAGCACATGGTACGCACTCAATAATTTAATCCTGATTAAGCTACAACGGAAGTCAGCATAACAACATTTCGAAACAGATCCACTCCCAATTATGTATAATTTGTATCTCAATCGTCACGCACCCATTCTACTTACACTTGGAATTATTCAGCGTGTATCCATTAATTTTATAACCTCAACAATCCATTAGGGGTTTTCCAATTCGTTTCCTTCTACATTCCTACACATGTGACCACACACAACAGTACTACTCGTATTCATGATTTTTAATCACATTTAATGGCGCGTTGTCCTTGGAACGGCTTATGCATCAATTTATTATTATTTATCAACCGGCATACCTCACACTACCCTCAATTAACTTTCTTTTTCTGTTTTATCGAAAATGCACACTTTTGAAGTTTACTTTTCGAAAACGAGAAAACACAATCGAACCCCGCCGCTAACACGAACTAAGACTCCTGTCGTTGTTTTTTATTTTTTCCGAACAAATTTCGTTGGAACCGCGCGTGAATGAAAAGGCACCCGTAAGGCACAGAGTCTTGACCACTTCTAAACCTACAAACGGCACGAATCAACCAGCCGACACGGACGGAACTACCACTGTTTACGGCCGGCCGTTCTGTTTGATTTGAATATTCTAATATTGGAAAATTGTCGGTCAGTCTACAGGAGGGGGTGAGCGCAAGTGCTCCCTACCCTCCCAAGACAGTCTACGACATTACCAGGTTACTTAGCATTTTTTTTCTTTTTTTTTTTTTTGACTTCACCACCGTTATTCACCACGATTACAATACCTGGTCAGCGAACGCTGAACTGGACTCCCTAAAACTTTAATGCCATATTCAGATTTAGCAAAAGCCGGCTAGGGTTGCGAGCAAAATTTATTCCAGGACGAAAAGGTCGACAATTTGTGTGCATGCATGTATGAAAATAGCTGGATTGTGGGGTGTATGAGGCAATCAGCGGTAAAGCCGTAAGAACTAGCGATAAGGAGAAGGCGCAAACCAACAACGAAGAGAAGAGAAAAAAAAATCAATTTTATTCTTAGCTTCGAACAGTAAAACAGGAACATTTTTCATTCAGGTTTTTCATAACGCAGTTTCACAAAAAAATAAACAGGACTTGTACGAATATATGTATATACAACTCCTCGTCGTTGTCGTATGATATATGCATCCTGTTGGGAGTTGACAGGAGGTTCTGCTTCGATGTTGGTTTCTTATAAGAATTGCTTATTCATGTTGGTCGAGAGTGAGTTAAGTGTGTCCTTGCGTCAAAGGATGTATGAATGCAGTTCAACGAAAGGTTAAAAGACAGAAAAAGGAGATTTTATGGGTGATAAATCGTCATGTTGTATTATCTTGTGAGTAGGGTTGCCATGTCATCGAGGATTTCCTCATACTCAATGGCAATATTATAGAGAGTTCAGTTAAAGCAACGAAAGAAAGGCATTGGAGAATAATCGTCCAACAACTTGAACAAACTATCAGAAAAGTTGCCAAAGTCGCTGTACAAAGATGAATTTTAAGCCAGGAATGGTCTAGGTATGACTTAAGCCAACCAAAGTATAAGGGCTTTAAAAGTACAGCGCAAGTAGAACTGGGCACAATTTCTCGTTACCTACTGATGGACCAGGTCTTCAAAGGTTTTGTACCAAAGTGAGCCCTCAGACTAGCATACATACATATATGCTAGATGGTTTACATACATAGACTAGACATACTAAGAGCTATGACGTATTAGAAAACAAGAATAACACTTGTCTCGAGCTTACATCGATTGGCCGGCTGGAACAAGTGCAGCCACTTTTAGGCCAGAATAGGCCCATTGTGATTCCACAGGATCAAGTGTCCTCAATCTACCGGTTGAACCAACAGGAGCTTATTATAAAGCGCTGGAGTAGGCTAATGGTTATGTTATCTAGTTTGCCAAGGTTTTCGAAGAAGTACTCTCCTAGATATAGTCTTATTCGAGTTGAGAGAGTTTGGTAGATGCATAGGAGGTGAAGAATAGTCCCTTTCTCTTCCTCATCCATGGAAAAATACAAATATTTCGAGCGATAGGTCCATGGGACCCAGGGCCTAGTTTCTCACAACCATTCTTTACACGAATGGAAGTAGACTAGTGTTTAATACTGTTGTCGAAGAACAATGTTTTATTTGAGAAGTTTTTCATGATAGTTATACTCTACGATGTTTGTCAGACACTCGGGGTTGTTTGGGATTGAATCTCGAACCCCTTGCTCCGTAGTCCAACGCACTAACCACTTGAGCCAAGGTGCCCACTCATCCACATAACTTCTGCAAAAATCGTTTGCCGCCAGACCCAGTCTGAGGGCATGCCTCCCAATGACGCAGTGTCACGTAATGACGCAGTGTCACGTAATGACGCAGTGTCACGTAATGACACCTACTACTGTGCTGATGAAGGATCTAATTAGTCTTATTAGACTATTGGAGCGCTTGAAACCCAGCTTGGGCCAGACCTGTTTCGTGATAGAGCACGTGGTGCTGTTCGACCATTTTGCTTAATTAAGAGTTTACACGTAGCGAGAGGCATGTTTAAATTCTCCTTCTCCGATAGAATCGACAGAGTTGTACCATGACACAAAGTTCTGTAGCATGTACGCATCCTTTTTCTAGCGTGTGCTGCACCATTCCCATCTACGATTAGTTATGTACAAGGCTTCAGGTTTTTGAAAGCATGTACCATCTTACGACTGCTAGGATGAAGTATTGCATTAAACCACCAAACACCCTTCTCAACCTAAACTTCTAACCTATTAACGTGTTGCAATGCTGATGCCTTTAACCCCTTTAAAAACTATAAATCCCTTACAAGCCACAACTCACATTCTCTACATTGGCAACCCTATTTCCCACTGTTGATATTCATTCAAGACATTTCCCTATTCGAGTCCTTTCTGTATCCTTTATGTGCAGTTTTTTTTTTCCACCACCCCCTTCAATGGTCACCGTAGCTACAAAAGTATCCAAAGTGACCACAACAAATACGTAAGGTGTATTACACACGCATCCCTTTCGGCTTTAAACGAATACGTCAGGCAAGTAAGAAGCCGATATGCGGTACCCACATACGTATAGTATGTACGTACCCTCATCCTTGCGACAGTTTGGTCAGTTACACGGGTAATAAATCGGTGATTTGTGTCTGATGAGTGTTGGAATTGCATAAGGATAGCCTGCAATGTGACAGTCTCTGGTACTTAAGTGAACTTAAATCAATAAATCACTCGACTGATGGCAGATGCATTAACGAATATAGTAAAGCCAGAGGGTCAACTCACAGTCAGGGAACTTGTTGAGTTGACACCTGCCTTTTTGGACGATTGTGTTTCGGTCTTCCTTATGAGTCCTTCGAAGGCTAAATGAGGTCATGTTCGTAAAAGCGGTATAAAAGTACTGTTTTAATATTATTTTCCTTTTCCTCACCAACCCGACCTCCTTAGTGGGAGCAATGTTAGGTTAGTCAATATTGGAGAAGTTCATTAGGCGCGAATAAACACTGTTAACTGTGATTTAAGGCCAACTTTTATTTTCTGTTGAATTTCCTCTTTTTTTTTTTGAAACGAATCAGAGTTTCAGTTTCTCTGCAAATGTTAAACAAATATTTACGAGAAGCAGTAAAAAAAAAAGTATCTGAGTGTGTGTACTTAATTCGATGTGGGTCAGTGGCTTTTTATTAGCCGTAGATAAATATATTGTTTGCATAACCTTTGCATTTGAACCTTATGGTAGTTACACAGATTGGTAGCAATCGGTTTTTGATGGATGGAAAGTCGGTGGCATGTTAGGCGTGTAGCCATGAAATTAGCAGCGATTTTTGAAAATAAGAATCTCCTATACAAACTTTTATAGCTTCTCCTTGGTGATGTGATATGAAGTAGACGGCATGCACGTTCTTGGACATACATACATTTGGATACATAGGGTTGGCCATCTGTGGGTTTCTTTTTGAATTATATGCTATTTTGACACTGACAGCTTTTATGCGCTAAAAAAATTCACAAAAACTCAGTATTATATTTTCACGGTACGAAATTTTTCGATTTACGTTTGAACAACGTTATTGCAAAGTTACTTCCGGTAAAGTGCGGAATTTGAAAGGAAATTTCGGTCGAAATAATGCACCAACACGAGTATGTGATGAAAATTCGTGGGACAGGTTTGCGGATTGATAACCGAACATATTCCCGTGTTCGTCCTATGCGCTCAACGGAGAATATTGCTTTTTGCAGGTTTTTGGAGTGGCAGCGTTATTGGCCAATTTTTCTTCCAAGACGGCAATCGAAGAAACCTTAAAGTCAATGGAGACCGCTACCGAGGCATGATAATCGATTTTTATAGCCAGAAATTGAGGATTTGGACTTGGGCGAGCTATGGTTCCATTAAGGTGGGGCTACGTGGCACTCAATAATCGATTTATTGGCACGGAGCTACGATTAAATATCGATGCTATACGAACAGTTCAGAGACGATTCAGCCACTCAAGAACAATAGTCTAAGAGCCCGCAGTCAATTTTGGACGTATGAGGCAACCGTATGAATCCTATGTTAACGTGGTGCTTTGAATTCAAATATGCCCATCTGGCAGCACGTAGTGGCAGCTAAAGGGTGTAACTGTATATTAAAAATCCGTTATGATGCAAAACAGGAATAATTGATGCAACCACTATTGGTCAAGCTATTCGTGAAATATGTGCCGAAACCTATATATATGTACATGTAGAAAAAAACAGTAGGTTCCACTTGGGGCCTCCAACCAGACAATATGCACTGGCTACACATTGCAGTAACAAAACCAATCCTCATGTATAGAGTACTGGTTTGGTGGCCCGCCCTGGAGAAAAAGTCCAACCTAACTATATTGGAAAAAACTTAACGTACTGAGAATCTCTCCCACTGCAGCGCTACAAAGCATGCTCCACTTACTCCCAATTGACATCGTCAGCAAACACCTGGCCGCCTGCTCAGCAATAAGACTGAGAAGCTCCAAACAATGAAATGAGCAACACACTGGACATATCAGAATATTATGGATGCATCGTCATCTTCCACAGGTCACCGACCACCTGCCTACTGAGTACAACTTCAGTGAAACTGAATGGACACACCGGGATGTTCTGTACAATGATTCGCTGTCAATTTTTACGAACGGGTCCAAAATCGAGGACGGAGTCGGTGCTAGAGCCTTCTTCGAAAGCCTGGATATCTACCCCTCCACCTGAAGCAGCTGACTGGCTGACGGTTAATGCATCATAGTCACGCAGCCATCAAAACCTTTGCATTTAGCACAACGAGACCCAAGGCAGTGAAAGATTGCCACGTATCTCTTAACGAGATAGTTGGATACTACAGCCTCACCGTCTGCTGGGTACCAAGTCACTGTAACCCTCTCCAAAATAGTTAATACCCTCACTATAGCATGTGCTATAGGAAGACATGCTCAAAGATTGGGCATCCCCTACAATGACTTCTGTAGAAACTGTAGGGATGAAGAGGAAGAGGAGACCATCAGTCACCTCCAGTGCACGTGCCCTGCACTCGCCAACATCAGAAAGGCTACACTAGGTGAATACCTTTTCAATTACCTAAATGCTCAAATAAGCTCCTTCATACAAAGGAGTAGATGGTTTCCAGAGGCAAGCGAAGGCTGAAGACAGCACTAACAAAGGCCTGATGTTCTTTCACCAATGGATTTAAAAATGCTCGCTTAAGGCACTGAAGTAAGCACCGTTCTCAAATCAGGTCCATTCAGTCCGAGCAGAGACTTAGTCCTGCTTACTTTCGGTCCGTCTATCAGCTCTTTCGAATAAGCAATGTTTATGCCAGTGCTGGAATCGTAACGGCTTGGTCAGGTGCGTGAACCGACAAAGTGTACCCTATAAGTATGGCTGCTGAAACTGAATACCATGTCCCGGCACCTAAACCTAAGTCAGCGTCACAAGGTTACGTTCCCCTGTGCACCGGATCTGACAAGTCAGCAGTTTCTTTGCCAGGGATGGATTTATGTCCTGGGACCCATGTTAATGTGATTTTATTGTGTACATCTTACTGTAAGAGAGTTCGAAGACAGTTCCTAAGCAGCTTAAATGAAAGACGAAGGACATACACTTTTAGAGCTGCTTGGCCATTTGATGAATTGTTTATGTGTGATCGTCGGAGGTTTCTTCTGATGCACTCTCTTGCACAGAGCCTGATAGCAAAAACCTATGCTTAGAAGATAGAACTAGATTGTCTTAATATTTGAGACAATTTGTAGTAGGGACTGAAAACTCCGAGTCCTAAACATTTTTGAAGCATTAGTGTACCATTCAGATTAAGGTATTAATAGAGAGATTAAAAAAATGTCGCGAGGCAGCCGAATTTTTGTCAAGGATCTTCAAATGTCCAGCTATGTTGGTGATTTTGTTCCAATTGTTTGGCAATATAGTTTTAACCAATTAAATCCTTAGATATTGACCTCATGGTTCGAGATCAAGTTAAAACTTCTGCTTTAAAGAGAAGAGCTCGTGAAGTCATCAGAGAACCAGATACCGTGACAAACACCTATAAAATGTCCAATATTTTGGAATTTTAATTTCAATGTTCATCTCGGATTCACCAAATCAAGAACAGGCAAGTCTGAGATTACTGGGCACAGATTAAGTAACTGTTTTTCAGAGGGTAGTTCCATTTTTGATACCTTTATACTCCTATTCGTTCAAGACATAAGAATGACTAGAGAAAAAGAATGTGGTGTGAAAAAAAAACAAACAAAACACAATGCTACTTTGTCATGACTTGGCTGCATTCAGTTTTATACGAAGTCAACCATACCGAGAAAGACAAATGAACTCCACGAACTCCATGGAATTCAAAGCACCAGACACCTATTGATTCGTGTGTATCCATACAATGAATATAACCAAAGAAAGAATTCCTTTGCCGTCTCTACATTTCGGTGACAATGGAAGCAGTACTTTGAGAACTCTTCCTAAAGAATTCTTAAAGTTCCTGTGCTTAGGAGTTTTAAATTCTTCCTCCCTTTCATGAGCCGATGCCCATTAGTAATGTGGATGACACTTTTATTGTTGGTAGTTAGTGTGATGTGAGTGCAATGCAATTTGTTTTCAGTTAGCGACAAGTCACGTAATTTGTGGAAATGCTATGAACTTTTTGAAAGACTCTAACGAGCAAGTATTTATGGTCGAAGTTTGCTTAGAGAACGCTTCCTCTAGAACCGCAAATAGATAAAACCCAGAAGATCTTGATTAGGGCAACTGGAAAATAATTGCCACTTTAAAGGGCATACATTCATCGACAGACCAGACTTGATAATGACCACTCTCCTCCAAAGCCCCTCATTTAAATGTAATTTCCACAACATAACCTAATAGTTCAAGTCCATTCCAAATTCGCATGTTAATGCAAAACCATCAAAATGAACGAACTCTAAGCAGAGAGACAGACGCGGTCAATCCAAAACCTTATGCAACCACTAAGACACATCCATGATGGTGAGCCATTAGGCCAATTGAAGAAAATTATGCAATTTACGACCACTTGACTGCATTCTAACAATCATCATCACAATAATTAAATACCCAATGGACATTGGGCCAAAGTAGCGACAGGCGCAGTGCCATAGCACTCCTCCAATGTGCATTCGCTAATGGCATCTTAAGTAATTCAGTTGCTTGAGATGGTCAATAAAAAAAATAGTAATAGCTCCGCTCCTATCCGCCCACGACTAATAAAACAGATAGACATGCAGACAGACAGACAACAATCGGACATTTAATACCACATTTGGCAGAATGATTTAGAGTGCTGGCCTATAACAACAGCACTAACTGCAAAAGCATAAATAATTCATGTGTCTCGTCTGGCCTGACAGGATAACTCCGTCAGACATTTGATAGTTTCACACTTAAGTCATTGTACGTCCTTTGTATAGTTCTGCATCTAATCCCTAGCTTGTGACCAATTACACTCGGGCATACAGCTGTCTGACAACAATGTGTCAATTTTTATTCTTGTGTCAGTTGTTTGTTGAACAACAAGGATAGAAGCGAAAGTGTACACTAAAAACCTAAATGGAGGGAGTTCAGCTTAAACTTTTATCTGCACCAAGTTTACATCATCAGCGATAGTCAAAAAATAAGAAAACCTCTAAAACAGAGTTATTAAGGGTTTAAAAAGAGGAGATAAATCTTCAAAGATTTTAGTCGGGACCAGTCTTGCTGTTTACTCGTATTTCTTTACGAGAATTGTGGTGTCTTAATGAAACAACCGGTAAGAGGCAGAAAAGTCACTGCACATGGCTATCGGCAGACACCTAGAAACCGATCGATCAGCATACAGCAATCAAGGCTCGGATTGCAGCGACATCTGCAGTAGAGTAAACCAAAGGAAATGTCAGTTTATCGACTAACTTGCCTCAAAGACTGAAGACACAGCAAACAGAGGTGACAGTGCAACAGTCCATAATATCACCAAGAAGCTCAAAGGTGGTCAGTAACCTTCTAATGTCGGATAAGATCATCTCATTAGATGAAGAAAACATTTCGCTACAGTCCTTAACCATTTAAAAAATGGTGCTATGGTCCTCAAATTCAAATTCTCAAATTCGCGCCGAACCGAGTTCAATCAAGGCCCTCAAGAAAAATTAAGCCGTGGCTATTGATAGCATTCTTGCTGAACTACATATATGTATGTATATGTATTTCAAACGCCCGCCATTCCGAACATATGCAACACAGATACACCTGCTACAAGTCTGATGAATTTTGGAACCTAGAGAGGTACATACATATATGCGATCTTCCGGCCTTAGCCAAGCTATAAAGAAACATTAAGATTCAACTCTTGACTTGGAGCATGTAGGTCTTCTCGCTGCATGCTCCCGCATGAACATCGTAAACACCTAACGGATCATAATAGAGCGATGCTTCCAGTAGAGGTCTCCACCTAATCCACTATTTATCGACTTCGAGAAGGTTTCGATAGCTTGAATCGAGAGGCATCAAGCCTTGCGCAAGAGAGGCATCCCAGAAAAATTCATAGCAATTATCAAGGCAAAGCATACGAGGGTAATAGGTGACGTCTTACACAATGATAAGGTATCGGAGGACTTTGAAGTTCAAAGTGGAGTACGTCAGGGGTGGATACTGTCACTGCTATTGTTCTTGGTGGTCATCAGCGACGTATTCTGTATAGCACTGATGGAAGGTAAACATGAAATTCAATGGACTATGACATCTTACCTTTAACACTTTGTCTACGCTGAATATGTTTGCCTACTTTCACATCGATTAATGAACCGTCTGATGACCTGAAATCTAGAAGCCGAGGCAGACAAAGTTTGCCTTAAACTAAACACAGGCAAAATAAACGCCCTTCTCACTTCTAACACTCGCGTTGAACTCAAAATTGCCGGGAAGAAGGCCGAGAAAGCAGACAACTTTCTATATCTTAGAAGTGTGGTCTCGACCAACTGCGAACTGGATTTATGTAACAAAATCTGGAAATCAAAAGCTGCTCTAAGAATGGTATCCAAAGTCTGCAGGACCAAATACAGCTCAAACGCGTTGCAGTGCTCCAAACAAGATTGCGCAAGAAGCAAAGAAAGTAATCGCTTTGCATCCTGGCTTTTCCAGAAGTGCTTAGCAGCTTGATTACTACTAAATTGTACAGAAGAGGAAATAAGACGCCGCCTTGAGGAGGTTTTTTTTCCATTCAGTGATGAAAATCATGCAAAAGATACTTAGCCATTCCTGACGGTACATCCATTTAGTATTTCCTTGCAGGGTAGACTCTAGGATTGGTTATACGGTTTAGTTGTGTATTGCAACCTACTGCACTGCGTTTCATTACCTTTACCGACAATATTTTTTTCTTTATAAAGGTTGCTACTACCTTCTGTGCTCACCATCTACTATGTATTGCAGTCTGGGGTTAAATCCTCTCCCAGTTTCTCTACCAAACGATGTCGATCTTTCATGGGACATTCAACATTTTTCATCAGATTCGGTAATAGGCTTCATTTGCTTCACATGGTCCAATCATGGTTCCATTGTCTGGTATAATCCTTGCGAGTGCAACATTTGCCTTCACAGCATTATCAGCTGTATGCTGCAGGAGTTGTTTAAAAGCTAACCTTGCGTCTATAAAAATGGTAAGCCACTTGACTTCCAGGTAGGAAATCACGGCATGATAGCAGATGTCTACTATTACAGTCTCCATGGCTATTCAACACTTCTGTTTTTTTTTTTTAAATTTCGGAACCATGCTTGTCAGCCTGTACCGGACCGCCTAATGGCTTTGTTAAAGTCTTGCCCCAACTTCTTCCATCTATTCCATCGTTGGTATCATACACCAGTACCTACCCCATTTTTAAAGTACATAGTCCGCTACAGTCTTTAATAAAAAGTCCAGCATTCTTATTACGTTTTTCAAACTCGTATTGTTGAATGCGTTATTGACGCCCAATGTGATGATGTCAACGTACCGCCCTTTCAATCTCTTTTTTCAATGGCTGTTGTGGAACCAGGACAGAGACCATGTTTTCGAAATACTTTACTGTCATGGGCAGGGGCTTTCGACCCCTCTTCTTTTTTGTATTTTGAAACTTCTATGCTCAATTTTAATTCGCTCCATCCGTTGTAGTGTTCCTTGGAGCAAAAGACACAAAAAACTTGTCCGATTGTACAATGAGCGTAGTGTGACGATCTCCATATTCCAGCAGTACATTGGTGGTCCATACGTGTTTCTTTTCTTTTGCAGCTTTGATGCACTACAGGTTCTTGTCAGGCTCTTATCCTTAGTTAACAGTTGGCTCTAAAACAAGTCTGAATTTGAGATTACTTATCAGAGGAAGGTAAAGATCCTTTCAGACCTTAGACCTCTGCCACTTTGCTCCAAACACTACTAAGTACTAGCGGTTAATCTATAGATAGAGTTTTACACTAAATGGTAAGCATAATCGAAAAGCATTCACGAAGCTGTCAGTATCGTCATACCAGAGGGCGTTGCACATGGGCTGTCAAACTCCAAGAAAGAGTCTTTGCTTGACAAACTGATAAACAAAATGCTCACAAGCTTGGGGATTTGTCAATAGAGGCAGACTGCAAGGCCTCTATGTGCTCTTATCTAGAATCATGTCGCACATTTGCCAGAGTATACCTAACACAAATGTCATCTTGAATGTGAAAAATATATCACATTTGACAGCATTAGTAGCGCAATCATACTTACTCCTTCGGACGCAGTTGACATAAATCAATTAATCGATTCGACAATGGATAGTGTTTTTAAAAATATTTCAAGGTGAATTCCTTGACACGTGTAGTTTTGTTTTTCAATTTCATGTCATCGTCAAACTTCTCTCTCCCTCTGTCACTTAGACTTAGAAATAGAAATACCTTTAGAAAGTTGTCTCCACAGCCCCTTTCCTTCTCAAACGTCTCAAAATTTCAATACCTCTTACTATATACTTGCAAAAGAAAAGCTTAAAACAAATATTTCCTGTCAAGTAACAATTAACCTTGAATTATTTTACAGCACAAATCTAAATAAAAATGAAAAATACAAAAAAAAATAATTAACTTCGTCATTCGACATTCCACTTGAAATGATTTCATCCTTTTCCCATGACCTTCAATACCTCAGCGCAGTAAAATTACATCAGAATCCTAAATTAATCCAACTTTCCACCGTCGCCGGACAGGAAGGGATTACTTTTAATGAACGTCAACACCACAACTGCCACAATAATTTCCTAAAGCGCCAAATCATGTTCCCACTCCCATTTCAGAGAGTTTGGCTTCAGAACTTTATAACCCAAAATTGTTACAAATGTAAAAACAACAAAAAAAAAACAGACACCGTTCCTAGCACAACTTATTTTTGGCATAGATAAATGGATAACATTATCTATGGCCACAGAGGTACCCTGTACACTCATAAAGCAAGCCATGAAAGCCGACACATCGGCAAAAAAAAAAAATTCACAACTTGTTCAGGGGGTGAACGATAACACACATAATCATCGTCGCCAGACCGCATAGCCACCATAACTATATAACAGCCACCACTACCAACACAATCGAAAACAACATGGTGCCTATTTAAGGCGAAATAAAGTCCTCACTGGAACCTATCGTAATAAATAACTGACATGATAATAACGAGCTCCGCGCTGTATCCGCAAACGTTGGTAACTTTTCTTAAAATACCACAAAAGTCTGAGCCATGATTTTATAAATACCAATGTATAATATGTATGTATGTAGTTGGTGTAAGGCTGCAAGTAAATCACACATCACCTCCACCTTTTGCGGTTCGTTGAGGATACAGTTTGACTTGTTAACTGAATGCGGAGAACTGCAATTTATTTGGAAAGTAATGCAGTGTACCCTAAGAGATATTTTAACAATAAAAATTCCTACGAAGAAAATAGACTCGATCAATAAGTCAGCACTTTAAACAAAACCAGCATCTGCAGGGAACATTTGTCAACAAGGAACTTTAGGGGTTCAGCGTTCAGGCAGAAAATAGCTACAAAATACTTATAAAGGGTAATGAAGATCGCCTGAATAAAAGAAACCTTGGTAGCGTTTTTATGGACCTTTAAAAATTTTTAAAACAAAAATGGACACAACCTTGAGGTGTACCGCAACTAACAAGTCTTCAAACCAATCCAATGCTCCAACCTACCTGTAAGCATTAAACAATTGCTTCATCGCCACTTCGAGCGAAAACCAATGCGAGGTTGTCTCCACACACTTTCTTTTGACGTTTGTTGGAACGCTAACACAAACGCTTTTGGCGTAGATAGATATGAATCAGCCTTTCCAGGGATTTCAGCAGGAAAGACAAGAAGCTGATGAGTCGAAGATCATTTAATATTTATGTTCAAGCCCTAGACAACACCTAAAATTTATTTCACGGTCCCACCACTCGCAAGCGTCTGACAAACATCCGAGAGTATAATTGTCATAAAAAAGCTTCTCAAAACAAAAATTGCCCTTCGAATACGGCATTAAACAGTAGGTCCTTTCCATTCGTGTAAAGAATATAACGTGCACTAAACGAATGGTTACGAGAAGCTAGGCCCTGGGTCCCATGGACCTGACTTAGTGCCACCTAAGTAAGTAAGTAAATATGAAGCCATCTGGCGCTGGGAACATAATATGTTTAAAGTGTGGAAGGCTGTTCAGCAGTTACTATATTTAGGGAGCTACAGAGGGGTTGTTAGGAAAATGCGTATCCAGTAACAGATCAATGGATTCCTCACGAGAGGTAGTCCAATGCCCTTCTGCATTCATCAAATAGTTCGAAGGTTTCTTCGCAATTTAGAAACTCATGATGATTCCTCTGTGTTGTTACAAAAGTATTCAAGAACGGCTTTGACTTTCCTCAGTAGTTTTCTATAAAAATCTCTTATGAGAGCTTTTGCCTATATACTTACGAAGGCTGAGCCTCAATCAACAAGCCTCTCCAGTTACGCACTCCAGTTGGTTGAGGTTTTACTTGTGCGCGCCACCTAAGGTGAAGTCTTCCTCTACTGTGTGGTACCTCCGAGTTTGATTCGAAGAATCTGCGGGTCGAAGTTTTTTTATTTGGTTGATATTGCTGTACTCCTTGTATAGTTCGTCGTTAAATATCCTTCTCTAGAGCCCATCAACACAAACGGGACCGAATATTTTATGAAGAATTTTTCTCGAAACGACCTAGGATATCCTCATCCGCTTTTGATAAAATCCATGGTTCAGACCCATACAGTAGGACTGGGATGATCAAGGTCATGTGCCTACAGAATCGCCTTAGTTGTTCAGGATATGGCCTTACTACTCAATTGCTTTTTCAGTCCAAAAAAACAGCTGAAGTGTTGTCGTCAGCATTGATAGCAGAGCCAATGGAGATAAAGTCCTTAACTACCACAAAGTTATAGCTGTTGGCTGTGACGTTCTGTCCAATGCATCGATGTTGGGTTTGTTTGAACATATTTTGCAATAAATCCCAAACTATACCTAAGTTACCTTAGAGCTAACGTTCCTTAACCCTAAAATCATTTCCTCTTTATTCTTGCTTCAAATGTTGTGAAAAGGAGAATGCGGCAGGAAGTGGTCCTCAGAGTCGGACTACGTATTCTGTAAATGCAACGAAACATAAGCGCGAACAGCTATTGCTATAAGCCTCCCAGAATCAGATATATAAAGGACATTCAATTGAATCGTGACCACTGAAAGGTAGATCAGGACCTACTTATCTAGGTGATATGAGAGTACGATGCTTATGTTTCAATACTGAAAGAGTCCTGCAAGCAGCTTTACGGAGGCGTTTAAGGAAAAACGCAACCAACAAAATGAATCAACTCAAGCCCAAAGAAGTTGCATCTTTTGAATGAGTGGTCAGAATCCTCAAAGCCTAAAACCTCGTCACCCTGTACCTGGATCAATCAGTCTTTCTGGAGTTCCTAAAGACTAACTGATTCCGAGGATGGTCATGAAGATCAAATTGGAGGTGGAACTGGGCGCTAGTTAATGTCAATCCTTAATCATATTAGAAACTTTGTCGGTGACTACGATTACTACTAAAGCGTTTAGTACTTCATGCATAATTTAAAAGTATCGCACATATCTCATGATCTGCATTGGTATCGCATTCGAAAAAGGGAGAAATTTTTAACTCTTTGTGTCAAGCTCCTCAGCTTATCCAGAGTACCTCTCATATAGACAAGGTTTTGGTATTTGCGAGTCTTAGGTCCTGAATCCTTACACCAGAAATGTGTTTAGATCAAGACGATATCCTCTCCGTTGTTGAAAATAAAAAGGCTGGAGATAATGATTTGGAAGGATTATGGCTACTATCAGCGATACCTTCACCACTGTAATGGTGTTCTCCTTCGAATACCTAGAAAATGGTAAAAAGTCCCTATCGTTCAAAGAAAACTGTGAGATCAACGGCCTTGGGTCGTTTCTCTCCAGAAACATTGGTGTCAATTGTGGCGCTACTTTACAACCTGTCGTGAACAGAACCGTTTTGACTTCTTGTATGGAACAAGTGTAACAACCATCAAACTTTCGAGTCTAATGAAGTCTTCAGAAAAAATCTAAAAACCATCCAGACGGGATAGAACAGAAAGAGAAATCTGCTTTTGGATTTCGTTATCCAAAAAGTATCTAATAGCCTCAAGAATCTAACTTCTTTTAATACAATGTTATGATGCTTGCTCCACAAATTGCCATTCTCCTAGACAAATGACACAATTATTCCCGCCCATTTGTTAATAATAATTAATTCCATTCCATGATTGCGAATACCTCGCACAACACCTACATAAGTATGTGCATGCCAAGAAGAGTCTCCCTCAACAAGTCATAAGATAAATATCCATGCAAATTGTTACCAAAATGAAAACACTTACTGCATGGCCATGGCGAATGGCAATAACAACGACACAACCTAAACGTTCACTTAAGACACTCTCCATTGTGGCATTCTCCTCCTGGCCAGCAATTTAATTCACGCGACCAACAAGGAAGTCTATACCCTCGAAAAACAGCCAATTGTCACCGAGAGACGTGGTGGCAGGAGGTGACTATAGCCATATATTTTCACCTAATCAAGGTGCCGGCTCCGAGCACGCCCTATTATTAGCTACGCGGACCAAAAAGGAGGGCCAAAGGTGCGACGACCGTTAAACCTCGGCAACAATCCGAACACGACACCTAGCGCCGAAAATCTCCTTTTATCGTCTGGTATCTGCAAAAAGTGTGTCTGAGCGCGTATTTCAGTATTTCGGGGGGCAAACTACACAAGGAGTCAAAGCAAAAGGTTACCAAAGGAGCACGAGGAGGAGTACCACACGGCTGGGGATGTGTGTGCCTCTGCTAGTCAATTGTAAATGTTTTATGACTTCCTCATTAGACCCCCTCGGGGCGATGCATTTTAACCTGAACGATGCAGTTCAGGCGAGTTATACCACTGCCGAACGATGAGAGAGAACGAATGTGTTCGTCCTGTGTTGTAAGTTTGTTGCAAGTTGCTGCAAGGCGTTGCTTTACTTTTTTTTGTGGTTTCTATGCCATTTGCGTCCCATGCTCCAGTGTTGTCTCTGGTTTATGGTAAACTTCGCCACAGAATGTATCGCATTGTTTGGATTTGTATTTTTTTTTTCTTTGAAATACAATTTGTTTTGTTTTTTCCTGGGAAAACCTCGTGACTATGTGTTCGTTTTTTGTGTTTGCCTTGGGAAAACTTTGGAGTTTGGACTGGAGTTGATTATGTTTTTGGCCACAAAAGTCAGTCAGCCGCAGCAGCATAGCGCGCAGAATTTCTTTCACTTTCAACAAGTCTGAGTTACGAGTGCAACTCATGTAAGCTGTTCGAATATGATTTGTTAATGTGAGTTTTATTACATAATTGGCCAACGGACACAGTACTTGGTTGAGTTCAATTTGTACGCTGTAGGGCAGGACACACTTGGCTGATTGGCTGAACTGGTTGACCCCCTAAGTTGACCGCTTTTTGACTGGGGCTCTGTTGAAGGGTTCGAAATGTCGAATGATTGTATTTTCTAATCATCCCTCGGGGGGTTGACAAACTGTGATCTAATCAGGCAACAGGGGGGTCAAGTCGTGACGTATGGGGTGTTATAAGGCGAAAGGTATTGGCCAGGCTAGGTTGTATTAAATTGTCAATTGTTGGTTATGAAAAAGGAAATGAATAGGGGTCATGATCTTAGATTCTTTTCAAACGGTGGTACGGAGGAGCGGACACCAGTTGTTGCACATGATAGCCAATTTCCAAGTCTTTTTCTGGACGAAATGACCTTCACCGGAGTTGTTTTTTACTGCTCTAATAAGTACTTTAGACAAAGGAGTATAACTTGTTCCACTTGCATCAAAGTTTTTTTCTTCGATTACACCGACTGAATCTTGACCAGTTCCGCAATGTCTATATCACCATCCTATACAATACCCTACACAAATGTGCGGAAAGATGTGGATTAAACGTTAACCCCTTGAAAACAGAGGTGATCCTCTTCACTAGCAAGAGAACAATCCCACGGATCGAGCCCTTGAAACTCAACGGCACATCCATCCAAATCTCCAATAGAGAGCGATACTTGGGTACTCGACCGTAAGCCGACCTCGAAAGAAATCTTTGCAGCAAAATCTTTGGTAGGAGATAAGGCCGAAGCTTGCCATAATCCACTGGATGTGCACAGCCATCGTCAGACCCATTCTATGTTATGGATGCCTAGTCTGATGGCCTGCAGAAGATAAGATCACGTACCTTAAAGCACTGACCAAGATATAGAGTTTAGCATGTATAGGAACTACCAATGCCATCAAAACCATGCCGACCTTGAAATCATCATACTGGTACTGATCTCACCAAAACTGACGAAGGAGTGGGCTTTGACATATACTCCCCTGAACCCGAAATATCTCGCTTTCTGAGACTTCCAAGTGTTCCAAGCGGAAGTATTAGGACCAAGCAAATTTTGGGCGTTAAACAGACCTAACCTAACACTCTTCACGGGGATTATTACCGGCCACAACCTCCTGGAGGCCCACCGAAGAAGAATGCGACTAGACACTGATGACCTCTGCCGAGACTGCGGCGACACGGATGCAGAAGACAGCACATCTCACTTCCTATGCGAATGCCCGAGCTTGTGCAGAACAAGGAAAACGGCCCTCGACGAATACCACTTCTAAAACCAGTGCGACCTATCAGGAAAGCCACCATTAACCATCCTGAAATTTATAACAATATCGGGGTGGTTCAGGGATTCTGTTTAGCTATCCCAAAGTTACAAACCAACTTTTGTCTTCGTTTTAGGTTATCCACGACAGTGGTTCACAATCCATTGGTGATCCGAGTGCTGGCTGCATGTATCTACCTTCCTATGGTGGAACGAGAAATCTTCTACAGTTATTTTTTACTTCAGTCACTCGAAACTCTCCAGATCGAAAGAGATGCAAGCTAAGATTTAAATTCTTTTGTGGTACTACCAGATTATACTTCCAGTGCTATTAAGCCTTGCGCAATACCTTAGAAGATACTCAACATTCCGGCAATTACTACAGACCCTCCAGGAACAAGATCATTACTGCCATCATAAAAACGACAACTCATAAGATCGATATGTTTATCTCAAAAGCGGGTATCTAAAGAAAACTCTCTTTTCCTACTCTAGATACTTTAGTTTTCTATAGAACTCATAAATCCCGCAATTAAAACGTTTTTCCGATGCAAACACTTTGATTACTAATTACTCCACATCTATTCATCCATCCATCCATCAACAAACCCAAAGGGTCCAACGTGTCCACACGAATCATCAAGAATGAGGAACAGACAATCAAGAAATCCCAAAATAATGAGTTTAACTTTATTCCCAACAGATACAGGTAGGTATACGACAAAAGAACAACAAAGATCACACAGCAAGATCTCCATCACGTTCTTGTGCGCGCTATAATTACCTGGTCATCAACATCATTGTATCTAAAGTACTCAAAGAGATGCACTTCTTTGCTTTGCATACGGCAACTACAGTTATGCGCCGCACACCGGTCATGAGCATGAACAAATAATTACACAGTTTCCTGGCCCTCCGTCTAATGTGTAGCAATTTGGCACAGTGTAAGCCCGGTTGCTAGTCAACAACGTGATCCGTCATTCAGAAGCCTCAACGTAACTGAGATCGGGCCATTTCCATTTTAATCTACCAAATCGGGGCCTCCAAGTCAAGAATTTCTCATTTTAGGCTAGGCATAGACCAGATCCATGAACTCTTGCTGTCAATTAGGGCACATTTCACCGTGTGGACGACGACGGACAGTAGCCGATGTTTCTTGGTTGGCCTATACCTCCTTTAAAAGGCTCACCATCCACAAAAGTGCTGCGCACGAATAATGCCATAAAACCAAAAAAAAAAAAACGGTAGAAAAAAGTATCTGAGAGATGAGATTTGCAATTTGCATATCACGTTTAGGCATTTAAGCCTGACTCCGTGGTCCATAAACTCTTTGTCGATGATTGAAACAATCTAGAACGTTGGAGAGATACACGATCCGCTCCTGAAGCAATTCGCTGCCTGCCATTACTATCTCTCATGCGCTCTCATGGGATACAGTAGATGGAGGTCGCGGCGCATGCGCGCGCGTTTTGAATCATGTATCTTTATGGATTTTATGTCCATTTTAAGGCAAAACGCTAGTTTGGCTTCGTTCGTGCCCTTACTGGGGATGGGGAAATGAGAAACTTAGATAAACCTAAGGCTCCTCGACCGGTGTACGTGCGGCGGCGCGGCGTTGTATGAATGTGCTTCTTCGGCATATCTGGTTTAGTGCCTGAATCTGAATGAAGAAATAAAAAGTTATGACCATCGCGCGAGAGGTTTTCCTCTCGCGAACACAAAAAAAAACATGCAAGCCTACGAATATCGTCGTCGTCGTGGCCATTACGTGAAATCTTTTCTTAATGTGTAATTTGCCTCCTCTATGAAGGTCAAGCTGGGAATTAACCTAAACTGGAGCTGAAAATTTAGATGACGGAAGAGAGTTATCTGATGGATACTTATGACTTTCAAGTTAACTCATGTGTGTGTGTGTGTGTGCTATTTCTTAGGGTCAGGATTCGATGTCTATTCAAGTGAGAGTTGGCCAATGTATGTTTGTTTGATTTGCTTACAGCTGCCGCGGTTTTATTATGACAACCGACAAGAGAAAAGTAATTACAACTCGACTTTGGGAAAAAAAAAGTCATATTCAAGATAAATGGTTGTGGGAGGTGAAAGTATGAAAAAGTTTACAGCCTACATGTGGTTTAGTTAAACGGGTTGAAATACCATTAATGTTAACAGAAAACATTTGTGAAATTTGAAACTAAAGCGGGAACACGTTAACGACTTCCGTAAGAGTGCATGGAATGGAATTTAAGTTCTCAGTAAAAACCGTGAAAACTTACATATTTGGAACAACATTAAGAAGAGATGAGTAATCCAAGGCATAAACTGTCAACGGAATGTCGTCTTGCGAAATGAGGTTTCTATTGATTTTACGATATGTGCTTGAGATACGTGGTAAAATTTTGAATGGCTGTCAATAAATACGTTCCACTATTCTTTGGGTATCGCTAACTAACTGAAGCAATATTTCTCCAAATAAATAGCAAACGTATTTATTCCTCCAAT
Source organism: Xylota sylvarum (assembly GCA_905220385.1). Taxonomy (NCBI): domain Eukaryota; kingdom Metazoa; phylum Arthropoda; class Insecta; order Diptera; family Syrphidae; genus Xylota; species Xylota sylvarum. The sequence continues at coordinate 32,030,848 of LR999958.1, read as the reverse complement.
CTGCATCACAAGGTCCTATTTAAAAGATGTCTGTAGCTACCTTAAAAATCCTGGAAACTGCATAAGGTTGGGTACCTTGTTGAAGTTCCGATCTACTAGGTCAAAGTACTCAGTAATTCTATTCATACCCCATCGTTGTGAAGTATCCTAAGGTTCAGCAAAGATTCCAGGTCAGATCTCAAACTAAAGGCTGAAGACATCTTGTTCTGAAAGAGTATGTTGGAGAAATCTAAGGATTTAGTTACTCAAGACAGTACTCGTGAAAGCCAGAATCCACTCGTTGTGTTTTGGCCCTAACTAAAACACACATGAACTACGCCTCTTCATGTGATGTTACAGTTTCTGACATAACACTCGTTTTTGAAAGATGAACTGGAAAAAAGGACAAGTTGCGTAAAGGTAATACCCGGTATGTCTAATCTCCTTCAAAGTGGGCAGAGAACGTTAGAACTGCTTTAATTGCGAAGAAAAAGAGGACTATGTCGACCGAAGGAACTAAAACTAGAAACGATATACTTATCGAATGGCCTCGAATTGGAAAAGGCCAAAGCAAAAAACACACATACCCTGAGTCTCCACCCCTTCTGCTAAAAGAATTTGATGTTGTCTTTTAATAATTCCAGGACTAATGAATAGAGATTGATAAAAGGTTTCTATCAGTGGTATTTTACATTCCACCCCTAAAAGTCCCAGCACCAGTGAATGGAAATTGGACAAGAAACTACTTGAATGCAATGGGCGGAAAGAGAAGGCTTCCTACAAAGAAGCGATGTATATTCGCAAACCTGGCAATGAACAAGGAACGAAATGATGAACAAGATGAACGATGTGGGGCACACACTCTCAGGTGGGCTTGTGTGTTAAAATATGTAACACTTGTGGTGTACGTACACGTATACTCCGTACATTAAATACTGCCTTCAGCACGAGTAGGTGGATAGTATTTTCCCACAACAAGAGCAAGAAAATAAAGAAGAGGAAGTCTGTGTATGGACCTTGGAAGGACTTATGCGTATTATGACTCAGGCTGCACAATTCCAAGGCTACCGCTCTTCTAAAACGCAGACTATCCGTGATGCGTACAAAACCTCACATGGCTGTGGAATGAAATGTGATTTGTACTGAATTCATAGGAGCAGTGTGTATTCTTCATCATCTTCCTACACAATCAGACGAGTTTGGAAGAAATGCCTAAGCTACCGCGATCCGTGAAAAGTCTCTGCCTGAGATACGGCAACCTTCCATTCTCTTCGATCCCGGGCAGTTATCCAGACCAAGCGCTCTGGCATCCGCGATAGCTTGATCCTTAAAATGGAGGTCCGGTCTTCCTTGCCATCTCGAACCTGGGGGATGTGATTCGAAAATATTTTTTGCTGGAGCATTATTGTCCATTCGCTCGATGTGACCGAGCCAGTGTAGTCGACGTCTTTTGACTTTTTAGACTACATCCACATCTTGGTATAGCTCATAGAGTTGGCGGTAGTATCTTCTTCTCCCTTCACCCTCCTCGCATATGGAACCGAATATTCGAAGAGAATTTTTCTCTCGAAAATGTTCAATATCTGGTCTGCTTTCCTGCTTATCGTCCAGCACTCGACTCCATATAGCGTTTGTGAATAGTGAATGCACAGCGGAGAGTCTCTCGCTTAGGCGCTCTCTGCAGGCTCTGGCTACTATAGTCGTGCTAAGGCTTTCAAATTTAACTTTTTTTTTCTGGGCGGTTTGCAGCTTCTTGTCGTTAAATAGTCGAGTTCTAAATTTGGCTGCAACAGTAGAACGGTAAGAGTCTACGTTTGCCCCTCTGAAAGTTTAAACATTCAGAATATTGGATGCGTGCTCGCATCTGTTAGCACGTGTTCGATTTGGTTGACTGTTCGACCATCTGAAGAGCGCCAAGTTGCTGTGTGGATTCGTCGTCATGGAAACCTAATGCTACTTATCATCGTATAACGAGCTGCTGTAAATTCGATTAGCAGGGAGCCGTGGTCTGTTGTCGTGTCGTGGAGGCTGTGCTTTTCGGTTAATCCGCCGAAGATGTTTTCCTTATCGATATGATTTTTTCCATAAAATCGATAAATAGTGATGGGTTTCAATATGAAGGACCTGGGTCTTCCCAGGACGTGCCAAAGTATACAAATTAGATCGATTGTTGACTTTCCTAACCTGAAACGGCACTCATATGGTTCAATCAGGTTATTGCGAAGGTTTTCAAGCACTCACACAATACAAGCAGGTATGATCTCTTCTTTTCGACGTTGAGAAGACTTATTCCTTTATACTGAGTTGACAAAATTTAGAGAATCTCCTTTTATGAGGATCGGCTGAGTTTCTTTACCAAGTCACCTTACAATGCCACCCTTCAGGCTTCGATTCTGGCCTTGTAGACCTAACATGTGGTACGGATGATCCCTTCGCTGAGTAACACTATGAATGACAGCAGATCTTGAAAAATTAAATGCCAGTATAGATTTAATGTCCCTGACTTCATTCTAGTATTCCCGCTCGAATGTTGTATTTCAATTGAGTGCATAAGCCACAATATTCGAAAACCAGAAATCAACATATTTCTCAGCTTCTTGAAGCAGAGTGCTATCTCTAGCAATGTCACTTGAGATCTTAGCCCAAGTCCTGTAACCTTCAAGTACATCTAGACCGATTCGACTCGTGTTATGATTCATTCTTCGTTGGACTCAAAAATTTAAATTTTCCTTATGCTATTTATAACAGCAATGTATGCCACTCCTTTACTAGTTTTTAGCTTTCACTAAGCAAAATAAATATATGTCCTGAACTAAATCAAACATGCAACAATTAGCCACCCACTATGAATGCTAAAACGAGAAATGACGACATGTTCTAGTTCCCTTTTAATGGGTCACACAACCAATTGGAGCAAATTAATTCTTAGTCTTGGCAATTCCCCGCTGTTAGCTGGTTGATTCAACTTAATCATTTCAATAAATCACCATCTAGCTGGAATTTATAACAAATCGCTATGCAATGAGTTCCTGCCTTAGGTGCTCCGAATGAAGGTCACCAGACCAGCCCACCCCCACATGCTACTGGGTCTACTTCGTCTCACACATATGGCTCTCCTAGAAGTCAATCACAAGAATGCTAATCATGCCTCCCCCCGTGCAATGTACGCTTTCACTAAGAGGAAAAAAAAAAAAAAAACAACTTACCACCCCCGTCCAGCACGGGAATCCCGCTGAAATCATCCATCAAAATGTCTGTGGTCCCGCCAACTTCACATCACAACACCAGCGCACTCATACAAAATAGAAATACTCGTACACCCACAACACAACAACAACACGACACCAGATTCCAGGTGAAAAATTGTTATTGAAATTCATGAAACACTTCATCACGTGACCATATGTGCTGCATGCATATAGAACGCGAAATGCGGAACCACACGGCGCGTAACCGTTCAACAACGTGTGTGTTATACCATACGTTGTCGTAATCCGCACACGTGCTTGTCTGTGGTTTGTGGTGCAACACTAGATGCCAAAACCAGCACTGGAGTCTACCATTCTACCACACACGGGAAATCCTGTGGCCACAAACTGTAGGCGCATTCAACGGCCTTTTCTACGAGTACTCAGATATTACTATATGGACAATTAACCACACAAGCGTAACAGAAACAGATACAGAACACACATTCGTCTAGTTAACCCGTCCCGTAATTAGATTGCGACTAGTCCTCGGCCCGTTTTCAGACTCTTGGCGCAGCAGACGGGAAGACAAAAAAAAAAAAAATAACAAACTTTCGGGCTGACGCTTGTTGCCCAGGATACCTCCTCACACAGTTGTATAATTGAATTGGAATTTACTGGCTGGTAGGCACTTGCAATTGATTGCAAAATCATAGTCGAATATGGATGGAAGGGTAGGTTACGACCCACCGCAGTATGGCGCAGCTCTCTCCACTCCACCGCTGTTTGATGATGGACAGGTGAGTGAAAGCCGGAAACTTTTACTTTCTGTCAATATTGTGTCAATAAGCCGTCGCGTAGTAAGGAATCAATGCTTCAATGGGCGTAAGACATGGGAGGAGGAAAATCCATAAAATCGAAATGTGGATCGTATGTCAAAGTAGGAATGCTCCCGTAAAGTGTTCAATGTTATGAGGTAGGTGCAAGCGCGTCGGAATGTCTTCGTTAAGGAATTGTGTTTTGTTAGCTGTCATCATAATTTCGAATGAACACATTCGAGACGCTTTCATTTCGAGGTATGTATGTAGGTCAAAATTGGTTTGTTTTCGTATTCGTATCTGTGTAAGTAGGACATATCGGTTTTTTTTGTTTGTTGAAAGATATCATATGAACGCTTGGGAGAATCCAATTAGGTAGATAAGAAGTTTAAGGATTTCTTTGACTCAGTAGCTTCTTAACGTAATAAACAGGGGAATTCGCAATGCTATGATGCCTCCATTTACGGAGCATGACTCCGATGGCGCAGTGGTTATACCAGTTAGGATACGGATAGAGGTACAATTGAATGCCAGAAGACTCTTTGTTTTCTGTGTATCTAATTTCGGCCATGACTTGCGAGAGATGGCACAATCCTCGGAGAACTTTTTCTCTATTATGCCGTCAATTATGCTATACAATTGTCGAGTCGGTGGCAGTATGGATGTGTCCTCTTCACTGATTTTCATTTACGACCCCATTCTTGCCAGAGTATCCGCCTTCTAGTTAACTTCAATATTGCTATATCTGGGAACCTAACACAGTTTGACCGAATGGTGCCACAGTGCATCACGGCATTTCCTAACTGCCTTTGATTTGATTTTATTAAGTATAATCGATTTTAGAGCTTGACTGTCAACGAGGACGACATATCCGACAGGGGAAGGTTTGACTGTCTTCAATGCATCTTGCACCTTTTTCTATTGCCAAGGATTCCAGCTTGGAATACACTACACCCTTTAGGTAATCTAAAAGATTCCTTTTTTTGGAGTGCTTCCGAGTAAAATCCTGCTCCCTTGCTTATCTCCAATTTTTGTGCCATCCGTGTAGGCTGTGATGCCTAAATCGTTATCTATGCTGTTGGTCTCCCACTCTGCTTGGCTTGGGAATAGAATTGGGATATCAAAGTTAAAGTCGTTGTAGGGGACTATATAATCCGATGTGACTGTGAAGCATTCGGGATTATATTTCCCAACCATTGTCTTTATTGAGTTTAATATTACCGCATGTCCATAGGTGGTCTCTTTCCACAGGTTGGATTCTCTAAATCTGTGAGCTCTGGCAGAACCTTTGATGAATAAGTCCAGAGAAAGGATATGAAGAATCATATCCAGCCCTGCTTGCGGTGCGCTTCTTACAACTCGAGTGGTGCCGAGTGCTACGAGCCTTTTCACTTTGTAGAGTTCTTTCATATAGCTCTTTATATCCGTTGCTGTCCACTAGACTAGGGACCCACAGGAAATGATGGGTCTGATAATTGATTTATACATCCAGTGAATGATGTGCGGTTGCAATCCCCACCTACTCCCAAAATGCCCTCTTACAGCCATGGAGAGCATTCATTCCTTTCTTCGTAATTTCTTCAACATTTTTTTCAGGATAACTTGGAGTCTAGAATGATGCCGAGATATTTCGCCTCAGATGAGAGATCGTGGTACTATCTAGCTTTGGTAATGTGAAGTCGGGTATCTTTCTTCTCCTAATGAACAGAACAGGTTCAGTTTTCTGAGGATTAACCTCCAAACCGGCAGAGCGTGATGCTGTGACTTGAGCTAAGGGATTTGAGTTCCTCTCGTGACCAGTTTTAACTTGGTTGTGATAGAAGTGATAGCTTTGATGCTGCTTGGGTGTCTATGTAGATGTCTATATTTTTATTGCTGTTCAGAGTGTTGAGTGGGTTATTCCATATATTTCCGCTTGGAACACACTTGCTTGATTGGAAAATTTTATGCACCGGACAATTGACGGTGCCTTTGAGAATGCACCTGAGCCCGGACCTACGTCCATTTTTAACCCATCCGTAAAGATGGATTTAGCATAATGACCTCATCATTGTGCAGCTGTCTCTAGAAGGAAATTTGGAATCGAGGTTGAGACTGAAGTTCGTGTGTGGGTAAGGTCCAGTAGGCAAAGCCCGAGCATGACTTCAAGGGCAGCGATAGGTGTTGTTCTAATTACGCTCGTGGTACCCAAACACAGAACAACAACAGATAGGTGTAACGATAGTGGGGTACATCCAGTGGATGGTGGCTGGTTTTGGCCCCCTTTTTCATCGAAGATTCCGCTGCATTCGTTAAAAGCAATCGAAGCCTTCTTTGTACATTCAAGTATATTAGCTTTCCAGTTCAATTTTCAATGTAATATTCACCCTAGGTATCTTGCCTTGTCTATTAATTGGAGTTGGGCTCCATTCAGTATAGGAGCTCGATTTCGGGTATTTTTCTCTTCTTTGTAAAGAGAACTAGTTCGATTTTTTGTTCATTAAGACTAAGTCCACAGCGATTGGCCCAGTTGTTCAGGGTGTTCAACGCTGTTTGTAGCAGATCAAGGGTTGTGGGCAGGAATTTTCCAGTCACTAAAATGACGACATCATCGGCTTCGGCGATGATTCGATGCATTCATTTCTTCGCATTTGGACGTCTTCGTAAAGTTATTAGAGAATGTATGAGAGGTCTTATTGGCATTCAGTATAAAGACTCGTATGACCCTCGCCTATGCTCTAGTGGTATGGCCAAAGCTTAAACAACTCTTAAGGATAGTGTTGAGCCATGGTCCATGGGTGTTCAAGAGAAATTTGATGTAACTAACATTTGGAAATTTGAACAAGATTTTGCTTATCTGAAAGGTTTCGAGACGTTGGTCGTGTGATTGTTTCATAGTGTCTAATTGGCTTTAATTGTCAAAATTTCTTTTTCTCGTGAATACTCGTACATATGTTTGTGTCGAGTTCAAGATCCTTTTACTTGCTAATGCCCTGGTTATTCTTGTTAAGCGATATGAACTCGATTACTAAATATTTTTGTGTTGCTAGAAAATTTGTGGTTTTATGGCGTAAAGCTATCGTTGACGTGGACCTGAACTATCATTTATAAGACTATTGCAATATGCTGTCTCTATCTCCTGAATTAGTTCTCAAAGAAAGTCAGCAGAGACTTGGTTTCTAATTAACGCCAGCTGGACCGGCTGGACTCTTGAGCTATAAATCCTTGACCCAGCTTGTCGTAACAAGAGATAAATTTGAGTCCGGGTTCGGCAAACACCCAAGGCTTCTCTCCCAGCCATATCTATGTATGTAACTGACTTCGAATGATATTGCCATTGGTATGATACCGAAAACAGATTCAGAAGAGACGGAATGGTCTCACTACTAGTTTATGTACCTAAATAGCTCCAATTCCAATAGAATAACAACAAACTATTAAATTCGAAACAAAAGTTCCCCAATAACTCTTCAAGAGAGACGTCCTTAAAACAAAAATATTGTAGCATGCAACAGTTACATATATTGTCGCCTTTTTAAGTGCAAATTCCTTTTTAAGTACATATCACCTATCCAACTGCATAAATTTCACAATAATTTGCTCTCTTAAAACTTTCGAAAACTTCCATCCACACCTTTATTCATCCGTATGCTTCAAGAATTTGTCCTCAAACAATAATCCTTTACATTCCTTTTCATTAGTTACTCCCTAGCCCTATTCAAGACTTTTTATTAACTGCTTTTCTTTTCATTTCAACACACCACCCAAATACGAGGGTGTCTACTGTCGCCTGCCATCTATAGCAATGAGTCCTTCACACGCAAATTTCATATTTACCCCGCCTCCCTCTAGAACAAATTACTTATACATACCAATTGCAACTTAAGTGCAGTCCCTAGAAAGCTAAAAAACCGAAATTTCGCGCACCCAAGAATGAAATTCCTTTTGACAACCTAGGAGACATGTTCCCCCCCGCAAACAACCGAACGACAACAACGACGACAACAATGCCGTTGAAGTAATAAAGGAAGCACTCATGTTTCGTGCAATCTCTCATAAGGATCAACAAAGGACGCAAACTAAAAGAAAAAAAAAAAACTAAATCAACAAATCCGGAAGGCTGTAGATTTTTTTTTTTTTTTTATTATGTGAACTGGCGCTCAGCAACTCACATAACACACTTAAAGTGCCAACCAGAGCGTAAAGTGATTTTGTGTTTGTGTGTGACTGTGTGTGCATTTAGCCGTTTCGAAGGAGTTAGAGTAGGGTTCAAAAATCGACGTTAGATTTTGACAGTCTCTCCATACCAGGGTCGTTGTCCCAATTTGCTTATGCACACTGAAATATATAACTACACTAACTTAAGCGAAAGTGTGAATAACATGCGAGCCAAAACCCCTCGTGAGTTTTTAAGGATAATGGCTGTGATTTTACGATGATGACATGATGCCGCCAAAGGTGTTCATATTATGTCGACATTAATTGTTGCGACATATCCTGACAAAGAAAGGATTAAAGGAAATAAAATCAATTCATATGATGTGGTTTTAAGATATTTTTGTTTTTATTATTTTTTTTTTGATTTTATTCGCAATTTTATTACAATAAAAGTATAACAAATAAAAGAATTAAATGTACCTACATAAATAAAATTATAAGTGTTACTATTTTTTTTTTTTTGGTTAACATAAGTCTTAATGTGAGTAAAGAATTAATTATAAAAACGATTAAAAAGAAACTAGGATAATTGAGACATTTTTTTTTATTTCGAAATGGTTTTCTATTTTGTTCGAATGTTCGAATGTACTTCTGAAAGAGCTTTTCGAATAAAAAACATAATTCGCCTAAGGAATCTTAAAGCGAGTAAACTCATTAACGAACATCTAGAAAGTATTATCAACTTTAAAAAAAAGATAGCTTCCTGCTCTGGGTCCTCCTACGTTGACCACATAAATACCTTACGGATCATCGTCAAGCAATACGTCGAGTACAGATCTGTACTACACCTACTTGTACTGTTCAATGATTTTTAAAACACGTTTGAGAGTCTGAACAGAAAGGTTATATCTTATATAGAAAACGCATCTAAAGCATATTAGTGACTATTATAACGTAGGGTATGAAAATGATAGTGATGTTTTACAAAGCCCTCAGTCGACAATAAGTGGCAAAATTCAATAGAACCTTACACCTTGACTATGTTAACGACACTACAGTACTATCGAACAGGATCATGAACCTGCACCAAATGAGTACTGGTTTGATAATAGAGACTAAAAATAACATCCTTAGACTGCCCTCGAGCTCGTCAGAAACTGGTATCAGCATTGCATGCGAGCAGGTTGAGAAAGTGAATAACTTCCTTTACTTTAGGAGTATTGTCTCAACTGACGGTGATGTCGAATTAGACCTTCAGCTGCATATTCGCGTTTGGTATGTTGTCTTCAGAATGGAGAAGCAGTACAATCACTTTAAAGACAAAGCTACGACTGATCACCTGTAACGTGGATTCGAGAAAGCTGGAAAATTTTGTTATTCCCTCTTTAAGAAATATACAAACAGCTTTATGAGAGAACGAGCCAGGAACCTCCAAATATCACACCCTTCGTAAGGAGGAAAACTGTATAGGTACCCCAATAAACCATGCAATAGATAAACGAGAGCAATTACAAATAGGTTACACAACATGGCGTGGAGCAGAACAGTCGAAAATAAATCTCGGCAGCTGGGAAAGATTTCGATGGATTTGAAGCCATCGCCAGGCCCTAAAACAATGTATTTAAATAGAGATGGTATTATATATGAAATTTTGAATTACGTAACAAAAGAACAATTTCAAATATCTCTAGGCTATGTTTGTAAATTTTTATGTTTTTTATATTTTGTTTGTATTAGTTCAAATATTGCTTTTTTATAATTTTTAACATCCTAATGACAAATTCTAATTTGGCAGCTGCATTTATTACTTCGTTTTGTGTTTTAAAACAAATATTATTATTATTGTTTTTTTTTTTTTAAAAGATAAAAAAGAATTCTTATCACCAGTGTGTTAGTTGGAATCTAATATTTGATCTCTAAATTCTATAGGGATAAATTGGTTTTATTTTTAATTATCTTTTTCTATAAACTATTCTCAATTTAAATGCATTTTTCATATGTTAATATTTTTCGTTTCTTTAAATAAACTTTTTTTTTAATATAATATCGTTTATTATCGTTCTAGCTTTTGCTTATAATTTTTTTTTTTTTAGTACATTTCTTTGTACTAATGACTATTTGAGTTTTCTTGCTTTTACTTTTACTTGTTTATAGATTTAAAAAAAAAATTGTATAAACAAATTAATACCAATTAATGACACATTCGTTTCAATAACATACTTTGAGATTTTTGATTTGAATATACTATGTATGTAAATGTATTTTTTTAAATTAATGTAACTACACTTAAATTAACTAAAAATTGCAGCAGTTTATTAGAGGATATCCGCTGTATAGGTAGGTATATATTTAACTTGTAAATAACTAAACTTAATAACCATTGGTGAAGTGATAAAAATAAAATGAGGGACTAACAGTGAATGAAGTGTTTCAAATGTATTTTGTGACATGAATTATTCATAGGTCTCTCTTTCGATGGACTTTGACAAAAATTGCTAATAGTAGGCGAAATCTACTTTCTTGAATTTTTTCTTTACTTTTAACATAAACAAAAATCTACTTGGAACAGTCCTGTCTTGCCGACAAATTTCCAGAATAGGTTAAAGGTTTCCGGAGAATATCCACGGGTTCTAGTCTAAATGAACCTAAAGGAAGAATGTTATTTTCTCTAGAAAGATCGCGTGGAATTGTTACTTGTGCAGAAAATCTATGAAGTTAAGTTAAACCAAACTGAAGCGAACAAGAAACTGTTCCAAGACCCAGGCAATAACTGATTGGAAGGATCGTGATGTTTAAAATCGCGGTTGAATAGGTCTTTTAGTCGATGTCAGTCAGTTGTAGCACATAAAGAATTGACACAACAGCAAGGAAGACATGGGAAATCTGCGAGGTCTGCATAGAATATGTTAAGCAATAAATTTTGTTTAACTCGGCGTATTTCATGTGTAAAAGTTTACAGAGGTAATATGGAAGAGAACGACTTTATTATTTTCAAAACTAACAGACCATTGTTCAACGAGTATCATTGTTCAGAAATGGCTAATGGCTGGAAAGTAGAACTCTAGACAACAGAGGGAGATGTAGCAGATAAGTGTTAAATACAAAGTCTAGGAGAAAGACAACATAAAAGTAAAGATTTTCTGGCCTAACCTTACAAACAAAAAGAAACCGTACAAGATGGCGCACACTCAAAGTAGAAGTCTTAAGACCCACAAACAGAAACATTTATAAGTGAGAGTAGGTACGTTAGGTACGTGGATAGGTGAGTGGAAGAATCCACAACGTCACACTCAGGTCAATACAGACAGATTAATTCGTCATAAAAATGTACCAAAGCGTACATGCTGCCTTCTACTCATAGGTGTGCCTTTCCTAATCTGTCTAGCTATCATCTAACAGAAAGACTAAACTTTGCTTAAGAACATACCAGTCCACAGATGATAGCAAAGTCTTCTTGCGAGCTCCAAATGGACGGATACAAATATGAAAGGCGGATTTCATGTATGGTCTAGTGGATAAATAAACAAAGAGACAGGATTTTTTTAACCGATGAGAATAGACAATTTTAGCAGTCCCAGGCGGACGGAAACATATGTGAATGGCAGATTTCATGGAGGGTTTGGTATAGATAAGCACAGGGACGTGGTTTTCTTTACAGATGAGTGCAGTCTTTTTATAAGCTTGAGACGGACAAAAACGAGTATAAAAACACACTGAAGCTGAGATAAGTCAAGAAAACACTTTGGACGCAAGGTATCCGTAAACACAATTAGGCAGCGACTACTAAAAATTGCTCTTATAGGAGTACTATGATGAAACAAAAAAAAAACATTGAAAAACGACTGTGGACTCCGGAAAATATCGAGCTTCATTGAAATCTTTACACAAGAGTTTTCTTCGTAGTTGGATTGTGTTTTGCGTATATTTGGTCAGATCAAGATCATTCAACGCACTGTTTATTATCCTTTTTAATGCAATGGTTTGCACGTTTCAACCGTTTTACACAAATTATAAATGCAAAGCGGATATTGAATTAATACAAATCTGTTGTTTTGCGGAATCGCAATTAGGAGCTTGGAAGAACATACACCCTCAAAGCTTCGAAGTAAACTCTTTATGAATTAACTATAACAATCATGCCAATCCAATAGAAAATGTGGGATCTAACGAAACGAAAAATATCTGCGAACAAAATAACAACGATAATAAAACGGATGACTTAGCGTCAATGTCCCAATGTTCTGTATGAGTTGCTCAAAAACCTAAAATGTATTTAAAGAAAACATCAGGAAATTAATTCTTAAACTAAGTTACGTTACATTCTAATTTATTGCTGTCCATTTTGAGAAACATTTTTTTAAACATCATAAAACGGATGAGTACAAAATGTGCTGAAATCAAATATGTATTTTAAAACAAAACGAATAACAAATATACCAATAGAGTGAGTTCCACTTAACATTATCAAACACCAATGGATATTTTTCAATAATTACGTGTGTGCACCGCTATACCTAGATATGTGCAATCTTTTAAGTCAATTCATAAGACAATGTTTTTCTACGCAAATACTTAAAGTTCACTTTTGATTCAGTCTACAACTTTACTAATTATCTTTGAGAAACAAAAAAAATTAAAAGAAAATTTAAAAAAAAAACTTTGTCCTTAACGAACCCTGTATATGGTGATCTGAAGATACCGTATCCCAAAGAAAACAATAAACTAATGTGTATATGAGAAACAACTGTTTAGGAATATATGGATGTATAATGTGTTGATTTGTGTAAATACTTTGCTTTTCAATGAAATATTCTCTCGAATATTAAAGAATATACTTAAAACAACGAGATTATAAACGAACTTTAAGAGATTCCATACGACTGACAATGCGACGACGCAATTCAGCATATCTGAAAGTAAAACAAATAAACAAATCATAAACACTTCGTCAATTCACAAGTAAGGGCATACTAACTTCTCTCTAACTTTGGCGATTTCACGCTCCAACTCATCGTTGTAGCGATCTAAAATTGCACGGCACTCTGGTACGGAGAGGTTAATAAATTGGGCAACCTCATTGCTATAATGAAATGGAAATCACATTCAAGCATCAAATTTTTTGGTCGAATAAATCTAACTACCTTATTTCTTGAGTCTTCTGGGCATCCATGAGAAACATTCGAGACACATCTTCATGCGGTCCAAGCATTATACGCACAACCAGTGGATAATCTTGATCCTTTAATCGTTTTTGCTCGCCATTATCACGTAGGATAAAAAGGGAGAAATTCTCCGCTGGACTATCTACTTTATATTTCTCCAGAATTAAATTTATCACTTCCTGAGTGGTGACCAACGATGTTACCCAGACACTCATCTGTGAGCCATAGGGTGGGGTGAAAAACGATGTCTCCCGATTGTAGAAGTGACCATTGATGGAACAACGACGCTTGAGCTTTGTGCGAGATCTAAAAGAGAAACACAATGTAAAAGGAATGACGTGAAATTACTATTTTTTTCTGAAAAACAACAAAACCCGGACGGAAAACCTTCGAGTGATACCTGGAAAGAAAAATTTTAAAGGCGTTGCAAACCATGGGACAATATTCGATACTGAGGAGATGAAAATTATACATCAGGCCCAAATATAAGAACTAGTTTTTCGACAAGAACACGTTTGACGAAATAATGAATACCAGCAACTAATTACAATGAATTAACCATTTCTTTCCACACTCGTTCAAAACAAAAGTAATATGTTGATCCAGACAACTCTCACCCACTCACCTCTTATTACCCGACCTCCTCTTGATCGCCGTCGATCCTGTCCTTGGAGGTCGCCTCAACACGACACCATCCTCAGTAACATGCAACTGTTGGCCATTTACAAACGTTTCGGATACGGTCAACTCTCCGGCGGCGCTGAAACTATTCGAATCACCTGCCCTACTAGCACTGATGTCGTTGTCACTTTGGTTGGGATAACAATCCATACGAATGTTAACATAGCGCGGTTCATTCCGTCTAATCGTCAATGGTTTACCGGGCTTCAAAGTTGACGATTCATCTTCGCTGTCAGTAAATTCAAAACATGTCGGTCCGGATTTTGATCGATTGATACCTTTTTCAAAGAGCGGTCTACCCTGATGATTATGACTTGATGTCGCTGAACCCGACTTCTGGAGCGCGTAATTTCTAGCCGATGAGTGTTCAATACCGCTTACAACTCTCCTACAGAGTGTATCGTTTATCATCGACGGATCTATGGTACGCAAAGCTTGCTCACAATTAAAACTCTTACTCATCGCATTTTCTCCATAAAGTTTCAGCGAATCATTTATTCGTGACGGATCAATGGGTTGATTCTTTTTCAATGTATCATCGTTGATCTCAGGGAAATCATTCGATCCGTTCACATACTCCTGATGAATACTTCGTTTGAAATCTTCAAAATCCATTGGTTTTAATGTGTCGTCATCGTTATCGGTTGTGACATTAGTACTGGTCGTTGTCTCGGTTGTTGTTGTACCCAAAGAAGCTGATGCTGTAATGAAATTATCAGAAGATGTTTCCGTAGAGGTACTGCTACTCTTCTCGGATGCACTTTTGGTCGGAGAACTTTCACTGGATGATTGCGATGATGGCAACTTTACTGGCATGGTTTCGTAGATTTTATCCTTTTCATTGTATCGCCTTTCAACCTAAAAGGAGTACATAAACTTATCACTCTCTTACAATAAAACACTTAGACTTCTCACCTGTAAGAGATCATCGATTTCGTCCCATTCCAAATTATTTAAATTATCCAATTTGGACGGAAGTGTTGAGGCTGAACTTCCCGTATTCGTAGTTGTCGTTAATTGCGTCGCAGTTGGTGTTGTCGGAGTTGTAGCCTCTTCGGACAGTGGATACTCATTCAAACTGCACGAATCAAAAGTCATACTTTCCGACAGCGAAATATCTGTTGAGAAATCATCTACCAAACCAGCCGTCGTTGTGGTCGTGGTCGGTGGATCAAGAGATTCACTCGCGTCGTGTTCATTTTCTTTATCGGAATTTTCTTGTTCAACCGCGCTAGCTGAATAACGTCCAGAATTCCTTTTACGTATTGCAACTGTCCGTTGATCGTCGTCCTCTTTCAAGTGGATAACACCTTGCACACCCCAGTATACACGTAAAGCACCTTCAAGTATCAGTCGATTGTTTACCTCACGGCTACGCACCTCAAGGCTTTTATTGTCATAAAATTGATTATAGAGCTGTGGAGGTAGAAAAAAAAGTTAAAGCTAGTCTGACAATTTGAGTGCAATTTTAGCAAACCTTTAGTTTCGATTCCAAATGGTCCCTGGGAAGAGCTGGTCCCCCTCCACCATTCACACGTTGTATACCCTTTTGTCCGAAATTTTTATGCGATTCCACACGCGTTCCATGACCAAAGAGTTGCGGCCCAAATAGAGCCCCATAACATGGCACATGGCAATAAGGCACTCCTTTATGCTAGAAATTATAAAATAAATTTAATTACATTGTTGCTACGAACCAAGTTCCACGATTGAGTAATTTGAAATGTTTGGTAAACAACCTAATGAATGACGCCACGGGAAGAGCTATAATTATTGCCTCATAATTCAAAACTGGTCAAGAGATGTAAAGAGGTACGCAAATCCCTTACCTCGAGTTACAGCATCACGCTTTGGTGGATGAGCTAGCTAGAAAAGGCCCAGAATCAAACGACCTACTAGCAGGCCACTCGGTCCTAACGTTTAACAGCCTTCTTATGTCCAAAACTTGTTCGGACTTTACGCTTACCTCATGCTGCGTCTCTATAAAACTTTGGGCCCAATGCCACAAAAAAGGACAAGAGAACTTCTATTGCTTAAAAAAAACACAGATGACAATCCTCATAGATATCCTCAAAGGACACACTCAATGGCGACCCATCTTAGAAAAAAGATACACAACCCTTGAAAAAGTATTTTTCAACAACCTTAGCGAACTAGCAAACATGCCATCTAAAACCACCCAAAATTCATCATGAAAACGGGCTGGTTCACGAAGGCCACTCACGCGATTCAGGTATCCCACACCGAGGAACTCAACTCCGTTGAGATCCGAGTTAGCCTACACTCCCGCAGTTGCAGTCACCACCCCAAACTACCCAAGAAAAAAGCTTAAAAGACGGCAAACACCTATGGTTTCCACTTCAACCAGAAACTACACACGTGGCTGATGGATGATACACGAAATCGTAATGAACGATTACAAAAAATTAAGGAGAACCTAATGTGGAACACAAAGAATACATCCCTAAACGGCGGTACAAAAGTGTTATGGACAGGAGGGGAGATGTTTTTAAAGGGTAGAAATTTTGCTTGCCTTAGTCTAGCTAAGGCAACAGAAAACTGCTGATCATGCTAAATAAACAAATTGGTTCCAATTAAGAGGAGGGGAGTCGAACTATAAACACAATTGTTATGGTTTTGGTCTGCGTTATTCGGGTATTCGGTTTCAGACCTCAACAAGGTTTTGCCCATGTTTTTGTCAAGCTTTCAATTCTATCTATTTTCGCGCTTCCAAAATTTTGTTGTTTGGAAATGCCATTTGAAATAGCATTCTCCGCAGAGCTCACCGAATGATCTTTTCTAGCGAAAAACGACCCAATGATGCTCGGAGAAAGTATGGTCGACTTTTATACGGTACGACAAAGCTCGGTTGATTTTTTGTTATTCTCTTTTGGACTCGTGACGTACTCTTACACGTTGGAGGTGAAATCCAAATCCAAGTTTTGTTGATATATCAAATATCTTTGTTTACAACTTCGAAACAACTTTCCCAATAGGAGAATCTTAGACGAACGTAGACGAACGTAGACGAACACAGCAGGGGAGTAAGGAGTTGGGGTATATTGTGATAACGTACCGATAGAACTCGCTATCTACTTAGTAGAAGTATTTTCCATAGTAAAGTCAACTGCATTACTTGCAGAAGAGCCTGTGGAGCTGAAAATAGTGAGCTAAACCCCTAAAGTGTATAGGTCTCACTCTGGCAACTATTAAAGCTGCAATTAAAGAAAAATCCCGACAGGATTTTCGTAATCACTGAACACAAACGCAGGCAAGATTCTTTGTGGAAACAAGACTGCCAACTGTAAGGCGGGTGAAGAAGATGTAAGACACTGATTTGCAACACCGATGTTATCGCAATGAGCCTTTCACAAAAAGCCTTTATCAACTTAGTACTTCTAAAGTTTGTGCCGCCTCGGAGTTGTACGTAAAAAGACTATATCTTCCTCTTGATTAAATTTACTTCGAAATCACTCGTGTCTAAGCACTTCTGATTAGTTATGAGGGCAGCTCTATCACGAGCTCTCAATAAAAGCTTATACTGGACAATAAATCAAAATCACAACAGAAAAGGGGACCGACACATGAACAAATATTAGTCAGGGTCAGGGAGGTGACAAAAATAATTCCACCGCCCTTCGATCAACTGAGTTTTATGATTTTCTCACATTAGATCGAGGAAAAGTGATGCTCACAATGAATTGATTTGACAAAACAGAGATAACGAACCCCAGAAAAACAAACACGAACCATATCAAGTAGCAAATGTATTCCTACTCCAAGCAGATCATTAATTAACGTCAGTACTTAACTTACAAATACAGAGACGCACAATCACTCTCCCTCATGCAACCGCACAAGATGAAACCCTATTTCCAGTCGTAAATATACATTATGTTCTTACCTCAGCATGTTGACCCGGATTCAATCGTTTTCCGCACTCCTCACAACGCAAACACTCCGGATGCCAATCATAGCCAAGCGATTGTTTCCTCTCAGCTGGAAAATATTTTACAAATTAAAAACCATTTCTTCAATAAAACTCCCAACCATACCAAAGTAGACAGGCTTTCCACACTTATGACACTTCCACATGGTGACTCTGTAGCCAGCTGCCTGGGAAAACTCAAAATTCACACACGGAACTCAACGATAGAACAGAAAAAAATCGAAATAAAAACCAAATTAAGCGAAAAATATTCTATGCACATAGAATTCCCATTGAAGACGCACGAGAATTTAATGCGAAATGTGAAAATAAATCACAAGAGATCGTACGAAACACTGAGAAACTTCCTGGAGCGCTTCTCTCCGGCTAGTTGGATAGTCGGGTCGGGTGTTGAGGCCCGGTTGTTGCAACGCCTACAATTGTTGATAGATTCCGTTCGACACTGGAGATTGTTTATCGTTGAATTGTTAATTGATTGCCGACTATTTTAATTAACATTTCTCTGTTTATCTTATTGTCTGGGTTTTGTTTTAACCAATTGGTGGGGTTTTCTCCGCACTGGGGAAGGGATTTTCTTCGGTTTAATTCGATTCTCTGCGAAGAAGACGAAGTGGACTCGGTTCTCTTTGTGCACCTTTGTTTCGTTTCGAAGGGGTTCCAAATGTCAGTTTTGATTATTTTGACATTTACAAAAAGAGTGGCTAGGTTGCAATGGTTGGTTGGATGGCTATTGAGAATGAGAGGAAATGAAGCAATGGCTGTGGTGATGTTCGGAGAGGATTGTATTCTGTAGACCACTAGATGTGCTCCTTGATGAATAATTTGTTGATTCATAACAGTAAATCAGGGAGTAATCATTCGAATTTCTAGGTAAAGTATTCTGTGGGGTATATTCGATTTGCAAACTAAATAATAAGCAATCTGTTTGCTCTGAATAAACAAACACACTCTGTTCAAGGCTGGAACAGAGAATTGTGAAATAGTACTGAGGCCGTTCCAATACAACACTAGCTTGCGAGGACCTTGGAGAGATTGTCTCTCCGGCGTTGGCTTCTGAATTTTACACAAGTATGATGTTACAGAGATCACATGGCAGCGCTTTTCCTTGTCGAAATCCTTTTTGACATCATAGGTCTCAGTGAGATCGTTACCGAACTTGATGAAGCACCGATCGTTCTACTTCGTTATTCAGGACAAACGGACGAGTTTGGCAAGAATGCCAAAACTGGGCATGGCTCTGTATAGCTCATCCATATAAGGGCTGTCAAAACGGCCCTAAAATGGATGGAGAGATGGTGTACATTATATCAATTTAGACTTCTTGAGTATTCTCAAACATCCTGCTGAAACCGCTTTATATGCCTCTTGCTTAGCCGCTTTATATGCCTCTTGCTTGTCGCCGCTCAGCCGCATGTTTATCCGAGAACGAGCAAAGAACCTATAGACATAACTATACGAAGGAGAAAGTGGCAATGGATCGGACACAGCCTACGGCGCGAAGACAGCTCCATTGCGAAATCTGCCATGCAGTGGAATCCGCTCACTTCAGCAGGCAGAATAGCATAGCAGTATGCCCTAGACAACGTGGCACGGAACAGCTGAGGAGGAATCGAGCTCTCTGGGAATGAACTGAATGCAGCTCCCACGCGTTGCAGAAATTCGAACAAAACTAACGTAGTCGACTTAACTAACTTAGTCGCATGTGTTTCCTGCCATTCTTGATCGCACCAGGGGCTTCTTGGTAGTGATTAGAAGAAACCCAGCGCCTCACTTGCTGCGTATCTGATGGCATGTTGCTACTGGTGTTCGGCACCTGATGCTGACGGCAAAGGAATCGTAAAGACATTTCGAGATTCGAGGATTCTGCTAAAACTCTGGTGGTCTCTTGCGAATGCACCGTCTCGACGTTAAATCTTTTCACTGTAATTCCACTTTTTTGTAGCATTGTAGCACTTGGGATATCCGCTTTGTATAATAATGCTTTGCCACTTGCTTGAACTCTTTTAGTGTATCTCTCTCTCTCTCTCTCGAGTCATGATTCTCTCTCTCCAATGTGCTTTAGTATAATATTTCACAATGACCCTGCGACATTCATAAATTTTTGAAAAAAAAATGTAATAATAAATAGAACTCTCTTCCATCTCAGCATTTAGGAACGCACTCCACAATCACTTTCTAGTTCAAATACCCACCACGTTGGCTATACACGGCGCCACATACCAACGAATAACATCCGGCTGTCATCATCTTATCCCCTTCTTTTTCTTGTAGGCCGTTGACTAAAAGGTACGTCGTCAAAATTCATCCTCAAACATCCACCATTTATTATAAATACTTTGCAACATATGTATTCTCATTAAACCCGCATTATCTCTATTTATTTATTAAATAAGTTATTAAAGTGAAAATTATTCTGTGATTTCAGATCCAAAGATGGGTCGCCGTCCCGCAAGATGGTGAGTTTTGCCTCGAAAGTTGTTTCCCAGTGCAAACGTTTCTTATAAAAAAAATTCCCTTTGCAGTTATCGTTATTGTAAAAACAAGCCATATCCCAAGTCACGGTTCTGTCGTGGTGTCCCAGACCCTAAAATCCGTATTTTCGATTTGGGAAGGAAGAAGGCTACCGTAGAGGACTTCCCGCTATGCGTTCACTTGGTCTCTGACGAGTATGAACAACTTAGTAGTGAAGCCCTTGAGGCTGGACGTATTTGCTGCAACAAATATCTGGTAAAACACTGCGGCAAGGATCAGTTCCACATCCGTATGCGTCTTCATCCATTCCACGTTATTCGCATCAACAAGATGTTATCGTGCGCCGGAGCTGATAGGTGAGTTGCACTTTTTTTTTTTTTTCTTATTGCTGTCCACTCTTATTAGTTAACATGATGAAATTGCTTCGAGCACTGGGTTATGATTTAAAACCATGATTACATGCTTTTTTGACATTCTTCCTGAAGTTTTTGTTACCAAAAACGGATTTGTGTATGATTCTGGAACGCCGTACTAATGTGATGAATTTCTTTTGTTTTTTTAGGCTCCAAACTGGAATGAGAGGTGCCTTTGGCAAACCCCAAGGTACTGTTGCCCGTGTGCATATTGGACAGCCAATTATGTCGGTGCGCTCCAGCGATCGTTACAAGGCTCAAGTTATTGAGGCTTTGCGTCGTGCCAAGTTCAAGTTCCCAGGAAGGCAAAAGGTATGTTGGAATACTTTTTATTTGTAGTAGAATGTAAGTGTTTAGTATTTTAGTTAATTAAGTGCAAATAGTGACGCGAAAGTCGTCGACCTTGGGAGTGACGCATCGGGGTTTTCCAATGCTAACGCAGTTATAGGGAATTGTTACTTATTTTTGCAAAACAAAAGATGCCTCGTCATGTTGTTGGATGCGTTTGCCTTTATTTTTCTCAAATTTTCTGTAGCTAAGTTGCCTACGATAATGTTAGCAAATCGAAACTTTTAATGAAGCAATAGTGAGTTACATTTCATAGTTGCATAAGCGATAGATTCCAGATACCTGTTCCTGAAAAAAGAGATACTCGAGTCGTCAAGCCTGTTTTGATTACGACGCTTTAAACAATTCCGAATTGAATATGAATCGTAGAATAGCTTTTTGTGTTAATTCACGTAAAATGCCACCGCAGCTTCGCATAGATTTTTGTGTTTTCTAGGCTATTAACGTTTCTTAAAAGTTCAATGTTGAACATATTGAACCAGACGCATAGGATCCTCATTCATTTACGCTGTCTGCCAACTGCTCTCCTTCCTTCAGTTCGTTCTTTCAGAAACCGATATTTTTCATTTCTGATTACATGACCGCAGATATTGTAGTTTTCGAATTTTAATTTTATTCAGAAGCTTTCGTTTGTTCTTATTCTTGTCAGGAACTCAGCGTTGGATATCCTAACTGCCCAAAGAATTTGCAGTATTCTTCGGAACAGCCTCATTTTGAATGCTTCAAGTCTTTTGCGCTGCTTTTTTTGCAGGGTCTAGGGTTTCCGCTCCATATAACAGTGTCGACCAAACGTGACAGGTTCAGTTGTAGATCTCTTCGTTGTGCTATTGAAAATCCAGTGCACCATATACGTCGTCTCTGGTAATGCTATCGCTGGTCTTTTGCACATGATGCTATCGATATAGCACTTTTCAAGAAATTAAGAAATACTCGTTTGATGAAAATTCTGGCAATATGCTGAGACTGTGGCTCTTTAACGTTAAACTTCCTCACGTTGTTGGGGATTGACTGTATAGTGTCGGTAAAATCCATATTAGACGATAGGTTTAAATCTATTTATGGTCCTCGGAAACGTCCCGACGTTTGTCTGTCGAGGTGCTGTGAATGTTTAAGTGCGGGAGGTGCACGTGGTTGCTTGATGGGCCTAAATACTTCTATGTGTTCTCGTGTAATATGTATTTTGTGATAGCGCAATCAAAGATTTTCTCCTTATATTTACATACAATAAATCGTAACTAGGACATTCCTAATTGGTTTTATCGAGGTGCTCGAAAAGGCAATCTTTGAAGAGTTGTAATACGTTCATCGTTAGTTCAGGTTATGATTATTTTTCCCACTCGGAGTTAAATTTTAAGGCTTTTTCTCGGTATTTTATATAATTTCCGCTGTAAATTGCTGAAACACACCAAAACGAGTAGATACTAGAGTATCATCCACTTCAGTTTTTCAACGATCAGACCTAAAATCAATGAACTGATTGTCAGTATCGAATCCTTAAGTCGACTGCAAACTTTTCACTGTAATTGTGAATCTCTAGAAGCAATATGTAACCTAGTTCCATTCTGGAGCACTATGGATGGCAGCTCCCAACTGCTGCCCTTTGAAAGCGATATTTTTTTCTCATCTTTTTAGTGTGATGCTTTGTTTTTTGGGAACTGTTTTTCTTTATACTTTTATTTCTTTGTGTTATTCTTCCTCTTTCTTTTAAACGCATTGTATTGCACACGTAATACCTTGCACCAACGATTGAGGATATATCGAATATATATTTTTGGGTGAGGTGACTCGCCCGACATCGAGTTCATACTCAATAAAATATATAACATTCTCTTAATCTCTAGTAAACCCTGTATATTTGTTACCCTGTTTTGTTATTTAATGATGCATCAACTATATTGTTGTATTATTTACGAACTTGGGAAGAACAAAATATATATTTTTGGGTGAGATGGCTCGCCCGACATCGAGACCATACTCAATAAAATATATGACAGTCTTTTTAATTTAGACTAGTCTTTTATCCATGAAGCATTTGGTAAGTGGTTCAAATGTGATCCTCATTTGGGGTTAATTTTGAGCCTTCGCTAGGAGCTACATGGCAGAAAGGCCTGACTTTAATCAAAGTAGAACTATGTAGTTTATTTTGAGAGAGAACTAAACCATTTTTTTCTTTTTATTGCAGATCTACATCTCCAAGAGATGGGGATTCACCAAATACGACCGTGAGCGTTATGAGGAGCTCCGCGATGACGGTCGTTTGGCTCAAGATGGTTGCAACGTCAAGTACAGGCCAGAGCATGGTCCAATGGCCGCTTGGGAGAAGGTGCAACGTGAAATCTACAGTTAAAGAGTTGATTCTCTTTTCAGTGATTTTTTTTTAAACAATGGATTGGCATACAACACCTCATGCCAAAATAAAATATTTTTATTCTGAAATTCATTTCTTTTTTGTTTATTTTTTACAAACATATCTTGATATGCATACAAATGCGGATTTGTTGACGTTGTCAGGCTTGACTTGGGAAGTTACTCTCGAAGTTTTTGTTTCTTGGGTAGTTTTGTTGGAGAAAACGGCAAAGGTTCCAACCGAGTCCGTAAATGGTTTAACATTTGAACAAAAGGAAATCACCCTTATTCCACGTGGCGTTTTATTAAAACTTGCTGGGTGGCTAGTACCTCGACTGCAGATTTGGTAACCAACCCCTTTGGAAGGTCGTTGGTGGTAGAGGACGAGAGAGAGGAGAAGAGTGTTCTCTCACTAAGGCAACTTCCTCTTGATCCAGGCAGCGGCGGACGAATTTACTAGATAGAGTTAAGACGGTGGCGTGTACTAGTTCCTGTCAGATCGAACTATTAGTGTTAACGCTATATGACCTGTAATGACATATTTGAATCCCAAGTCTATAGGGCTCTTCAATACTGAGCCAGGGTGTTGGAAAAACTTGGTGGCGGATGAACCCTTAATGGGCCAAAGGCAGCGCTCATATCTACGAAGCGGAGTACTGACTCCGGTAGATCCGACCCTTATCCTAGTGGAAAAAGGGAACTGGTCCTCCAGGTTGGTGCGTAGGGGTACCTTCCCGACCACTTCACTGTTGACGACTCTAGCAATCGAAAAACGGACAACGACCTTCGGATCTGCATGTGAAATATTCGAGCGCTTTACAGGCCGCGTGCACCCGCGCACAGCCTCCTCGACACGACAAGGTACAAATGCAGATATCCCAAACGCCACAACAAAAAAGAAATCCTGTGAGATGATATAACGTCGAAAACCTGCAATCGCAAGTGACCGCTAGAACTTTCTCCAAACGCGTGATCCGAAATCTCGCTACGACCCATATGTACGCCATCAATGGCAACGCTGCCAATATGCCATCAGAAATGTCGCAACTGATGTCCTGGGTTTCGTCTGACCACCACCAAGAAACCCATGGTTTGACGAAGAATGCCGGCAAGCAAATGTAGCTAAAGAGAGGAATCTTAGCATCGTTTACCCGATCCACAAGAAAGGAGACTCTCCCAATCACACCAATTACAGAAATTTCAGTATTCTTAACATTGTGTACCAGATCTTATCTGTCATCCTGTGTAAACGCCTGAAACTTATCGTAAACACCCTGATCGGTCCCTATCAGTGTGGTTTCAGACCAGGAAAGTCGACGAATATCAACGAACTATACGCTTCAGTAGTCTAAAATGTCTAGGACATGTAGAGCGGATGATGCTTCGAATCCAACCCGGAGGGACATCGGCGCGTAAGTAGAAAGAGACCTCAACCGAGTTGGAGTGCTCAACTGGAGGCAGTTAGCTAAGGACCGGTCTAACTAGAAAGGCTTGGTATTGAAGGCTCAGGTTCACCCCGAATTGTAGCCCCCCTAAGAAGAAGAAGAAGAGTCTCCTGATCCGAATCCTACATAATATTGAGGGACACAAGTACCATAAAACGCACGAAGAGAGTTTCTTTCGCAACTCATGTAGTTCCTTGTACTTGTACGGAATGAAGTCTTGGAATTTTTATATGGAAATGGATTGAACGTGACGTTCTACGTTGATGTCGCTGTCCTGGTGTAAGTTAAAAATCTTTCAGTTCTAAGCGAAAGACTTAGGTATAGTCTTGGAATTAAATCGTCTAAAGCAGAAATCGACCAATTCGCTAATAAAAAATCAATTCCGCTATTGAAGCATCGTTGGAGTTGAATTGAGCATATCAGATCAGCGCAATACGTGGACGTACTCGTTGACTCCAAATTAAATTAGAAAGAAACATCGGCGATGGCATCAAGAAAGTGTATATAGTTTTCTTCCCGTACAAGAGGGCATGTCGCAACACATGGGGCCTCAAATCAATTATGTGGGTGGTGTCTGGGAAGCCATGGCGGTTGTTAAACCCATTCTGATGTAAAGTGTCGTATGTATATCCAGAGAGAGGACAACCCTGTAATAAGTTTTTTGTCTTCGTTAAAACTAACTTAATCATTTGCCGTAAAAGCCTTTATTACGTCAATGCATACAGCAGTTTTGGAACACAGACGGGTAATTGCTGATTAATGTGTAGCAGAATGTTTTGAAACGTTCGTCCAATTTGTTGAATAAGTTAATACGTCTAATGTTCCAATCATAAGACACGTCTTCATCCAAAAGCATGTTTGCTTAATGACTCCCATGTTTGGAAAGCTCCATAGGCCATCAGAGACTACAACATTGTTTCTTAGCTTAGTCAACCTTTTCTAAACTAAATTATTGTACTGGCACCTTACTAACGAGACTTGGATTTTCTTCCTCCTCGCTGTACAGATGGTCCTTTGCTTTCTTTTTTTTTGACGGAGTGACTGCATGCAACTACCAGAACCAGCGAAGATGAAAAAAAACACGAGAATCCAACCCACATTATCAAACTCGGAGTTAAAGTTAAACACACCTTAAGCTTTGATTGACGTCTGATTTAAAGTCAGCAATAAATACTTTTTAATTTGTGTTTTGTGTCGTTTAAAGCATGCTAAATTAATATCAAATTTAAATTTATTCAACTACACAACTCCATCAAGCCCAATAATTTAAATCAAATATTTTGTTAAACTTACTATTTCTTTAAAAACTTTTACGGAACCGTAAATCGAAAACATTTTTCGGTTTATTCAAAATTTCAAACGTGAACTATCTTTAACTGCTCACAAGCTTCCATGCCTGAACCTAGCGATTCATTGGCCGCCGCCGATTGCTGCATTGCTGTCAAAAACACAATTCATTTCTAATTCATCCATCCCTTGTCATCTGTCAGTGGTCCCCAGTGGTGGAAAAAAAAGATCGATACCCTGCGGAAAATTCACTTCTTAGCAAAAACAAAAAGATTCCAATCAAAATTTCTTCTTACTAGAAACTAAGTATTCCTCCACAATTGGTTGTCCATATTCTGGGAACCGGTGACACTTCCAGAAACATCAAAAATTCCCACAAAATCCGTGAGTCAGGAGCGCAGTGGTTCTGATTCAACTATCCAGGAAATTCCAGAAACGAAAGAAAATGCACCATGGAGCAGGCATACGAAAATGCATCATTTATACAATCGTTTTTCTCGTGATATTCATCTCTAGCAGCACAGTCAATGCCAATTTGAGTGACCCATATAAAATTCTCGGTGTCAATCGTCATGCAACCACCCAAGAGATTCGCCGTGCCTACAAACAATTAGCAAAGGAGTGGTAAGTTAGAATTTATAAATAGCACCTTAAGTCGAGGGATTTATTATTTATATTTGTTGAATGGCAGGCATCCGGATAAATCTAGTGATCCAGATGCAGAGCAGAAGTTTGTCGAAATCAAACAGGCCTACGAGCTACTTAACGATGTAGATCGAAGGCGAGTATACGACCAGTATGGCATCACAAACGAAGATTCCCATATGTTCCGACAGCAACATGATTACAGTCACTATGGACGCTTTGCGCCAGATCCATTCGAGGAGTTCTTTGGACATCGCTTTCATTTCGATCAAGACATCAGTTTGTATCATAAACTTTCGGTGACGACGAAGTACTTCGAGCAAACAATTATCCCGAAGAGTGCCACAGTACCGCACATACTGATGTTCTACAATGATTGGTGTTTCCGGTGTATACGAGCGGTGGGGGTGTTTAAAAAGATGATTGATGCACTGGAACCATTGGGTGAGTAGTGCTGTGGTTGGGTTACATGTGTGGTTGTTGTTTAATGTACTCTCTCTCTTCCGGTAGGCATTACCTTCGCTACAATCAACGCGGCACACGAACAAAC
Organism: Xylota sylvarum; assembly: GCA_905220385.1. Lineage (NCBI taxonomy): Eukaryota > Metazoa > Arthropoda > Insecta > Diptera > Syrphidae > Xylota > Xylota sylvarum. The sequence goes on along the minus strand of LR999958.1, from coordinate 32,003,428 downwards.
GCTTCTGCGTAAAGTGGGAGTCGATGATGTGCCAAATATTATTCTTGTTCTCAACGGGCATAGCTATATCTACAGGGAGAACGCCTATAGTGTTCAGAAAATAGTCGGTGAGTTTGAGTGAATGTCCATTCGATTGTCTTTTACATGAATTCTTTTTTTTTTTTTTTAAGAATTTATCCGAAAGAAAGTGCCATACAAACTGATACAAAGCATCAATGATGAGACAATGGATAATTTCCTTAACGGTTGGATGGATAATCGCGTCAGAGCGGTTGTTATGGAACCAAGACAGCAGCCGCGTTTGAGATATCTTATCACTGCCTTTGCATTTCGACATCGCGTTGCATTTGGGTAAGGAGCACGTTTTAATTTTTTCTTTTGTTTTGGTTCGCTTATATCATTTTACTGTTTTAAGTTTTGTCCACTTAAGCTCCAAGGATACCAAGGGAATTCAAGAGCGTTACAAGGTCCATCCGAGCTTGGATACCCTTCTGATATTCAACGAAGACTCAACCCGTCCAGTTGCGAGTGTTTCGATGTCGGATATTCCAACACAGACACTAAACAATATTATTTCGGCGAATCAATATCTAGCGCTGCCACGATTGTCTTCACAGGAAATGCTTGAAGGTAATATATCGGTTTTCTTGTTTTTTTTTAGCGGATACAAACCGTGTAGTATATACTGAAACCAAACGGCACCAGGAAGAATACATATAGGAGGATTTCCCTAAGAGTGTCCGGATGTTTACGCAAGGAAGCAATAGCAATATCATCTGCATAAGCAATCACTATGAAAACTGTCCTTTCCAAAACGAATAGTAACTCCTTAACTACCTGATTCAAAAGAAATTCGGAAAAGACACCACACGCAACTAAAAATTCCAATACTTAATTTTACATTTGCGATTTGGCATTGTTAAAAGCTCCCTCAATGTTGGGGACAACAGCCATGTTATGACTCTGAACCGCATAGTTGGATTAAAGTTTTAGCGCAGATATCAAACAGTCCTTTCAGCGTTTTCAACAGGAAAAATAAGAGACTTTTTCCGCAACTTCCAGCTCAGTGGACAGTTTAGCAGTGCGGACAAGATTCAGAATTTCAGATTATTGATTTTGAGTATGGGAGAAGCTGTCACTGAAAAGTCCCCAGAACAGGCTTTGCTATTTTTGTCGGGAGACATTTTTGAGCCAACCCAATTAAATCGCTTTGTTCATATCTTTTTCAAAATACCTTTTGTACATTCATTTCAAATCTGAAATTAAATATTTCTTACGTTCTTAGGTGTTTGCCCAGCTGAATGGAATCGCCCAAGGAAACGTCTTTGTGTGATATTAGTAACTGAAAACACAGATGCCCACAATTATGCTCGTAATGCGTTGCGTCAAATCGCCCTCCAAAGTGGATATAGTTCTGAACGTGTTCGTTTCGCTTATATTTTCCAGGTATATCTTTTGTTTTGTATATATTTCAGGAGTGAATAATATTTGAAAACATTCTTACCCTAAGGATAAACAAACGGACTTTGTAAATGCCATGGCCAAGGGTTCTTCCGATGACAGACTACTACGATTGGTAATCATTTGGCGTCGCGATACATCGCATATAAAATATGAATGGGTTAGTGGTACGCGATTGGGCATCGAACGCAAAGAAAACGAATCGGACGAGCATACCCTCAATCACACAAAGGAGAAATTGGACGATATCATTCAGCGGTTGTTGAGAGCATCAGAAGCTTTGAGTTATGAGGCGTTTGTTAAGGTATAGGCTGTGAAGAGTTGCTTAAGAAATCTCTATTTTTATACTTCATTCCTTAGGACCTTCTCGATGAACATGCTCAGGGTTTGCTGGGCAAAGTAATTACCCGTCTTCTCTACTTCACCGAATACATGATTGATAATATTGAACAGGAACATGTTCTGGCAACATTGTCTCTTTTGGGCACAATCGCATTTATGTTTGCTGTTGGGTATGTGATGGTATATCTGGTACGGGCGGAGGAGGAGACTCTAAAGGCAAAGGGACAACTTAATAGCAATGGAAGTAAGTATTCTCCTTAATTGCTTATTAGAGTAGATTTGACGAGTGAATACTTTTTTTTTTATAGCAACACCAAAACCCGGAGCGTATGTGCCAGAACTTAAGCTGCATGAACTTCGAGCTGAAAAATATAATGGACTAGTGCGTCTTCTTAAGCCTGGCTGCCGTACGATTATTCTTATTACAGATTTGCAAACTCGTCCTAAATTAATACCGGGCTTTCATAAAGGCGTTTGGCCCTACCGAAAGAGTAAAACTCTCATGTTCGGTCATATGCTGATTGAGAAAGGACTGAGCTGGTATTCGGAGTTGCTACGTCTATCCCTATCGGAATCTCGTGACTTGAGAATAAATCCACGCAATTGTGTGGGTACAGTGATCGCTCTCAATGGGCATAGGAAATATTTTTGCATGTATCATGCAAAGCATCCCGAGACGAATCGTGGTGCTAAGGTAAGTATTGTTTATTGAAATTAGTAATAACACGATTTTCAAACGATTGTATGCTATATCAAGGAATCAATGGTTTATGCTAAATTGAACATCAATACATTTTCGTATTCGATAATCCAGTATTCCAATTGATTCAAGAGTTATTCTATTCAGATGTGCGTGCTGTGTTTCGCATAATATTCCGCTGTACTTACTTTTGATATGACGATCGAGAAGTCCTTTAAGTGTCAAAGGCATGGCAACATCTACATATCTCCTGACCATATTTATGGTCCAGCTCTTAGTCTGGCATAGATGATTTGGCCAATGGCCAAATGGCTCACCGTGACTTTTTCCAACTTATAAGTTTCTCTAACCTTTCTTCATTCACATGTGTACTTTCGACATATGAATTTCCAGTTCGTTGTAGATTTCCCTAGTCTATTATTTACTATTATAATTTACTAAACAAAAACACTACAATTCTTGACTCATTTCCTTTTCACTTATAAACAGAGAATGCTAAAAATGACCCGTCAACTAGTCCGACGCAACGATGATCCAGAAGCCGGTGCATTCCTTGGCATGGAAAGTGGATCAGATGAATCCGAAAACAGCGAATACGAACCGAAAATATTACTTGAAGAGAACCTTCTCGATGGTTTGAGTAATTGGCTGGATCGTCTCTTCGAAGGGACTACGCATCGGTACTATGTAAATTATTGGCCAGACTTTCCGACAAAGTAATTTCGTCACGTTTGAGGAAAAAGATAGAACAAATCTTTGTTTGTTATTGTTTATATTTTTATTATAGCGTAAAAAAAAAGATTTTAAACCAAAAATTATTTACTTTATCATAGACTTAAATTTATTATTTATGTACATTTAAGAAAAAAAGAACTATTATATAGTGCAGCTGTGGTGACAACATACAAATGCATACAAACAAGTATGGATTCTTTTGCACATGAACATACTCCATGCTGGCTAATGTTAGTAGAGATTTTTTTTTTCTTTTTAATTATTTTAAATTATGTAAATGTTTTTGTGTTGGTTAATAGATTTTTAATTTCTATAATTTCTTATGCAGAGCTTAAAAGTGCAAGAATACAATTAAGATACTCATGCAGTTGTAGAAGACATTTTGTTTATTTATTCCTATTCTTGAAGTCATGTCACTCGATTTGATTGAGATAATTTTTTGTCTGCAAATTCAGTTTAGAACGGTAATTTCAGGCTATGTGGCATGCCTTAGGGAATATGATTTACATTTTGTGCTTGTGTTCATTATTTCTGTTTTTTTTTTTTTGTGTTTGTTTTAAAGTGCCTTGCAAAGAGTTTTCTTTTTTTTTGAAGTAGACATTTATTTTTGCTTCCTTTTGTGCAAAGAATTATTAGATTACTGTTTTATAGTAAAGCTATGTAGTTATATCGGTATAGAGCGTGAATCAACGATGCTGCGATAAATTACTTAAAGCATGATAAATATAAAGATCAGATGCCTAACGACATTTTAGTTGGGGCTTTCTATTCCCTGCTTCATCATGCTCAGTTTTGCCTCTCGATATTCTGGTGTTAAAAACCAGAAAAGTATGTAGGTACCGGAACCTGCGTTCTTACATAAAATCCTTATCTCATCAAAGATTTCAGATTGAAACGTACACAATTGTGAATCTTTTCTAATATTGGGAACAAAACCCGGAAACTGAGTAGGATGCTGTCATATTGTTTTGATTCTTGTCAGTTTATTCGGTTTCAGACATCCTCGTATACCTTTATGACTAGTAATGCGGCAGATATTTTATTGTGTTTCAAAAGCCTTTGGCTATTCGTTTTAATTTAGTAGAAGGGCTCAGTAGCATGCGTGCAATTAAACTTTTTATGTGAGTGAGGTCAAGTTTCTTCAATCTTTTTCTGTTGAGGGCTAGATATTTTACGGTGGAACGCTGCTTTGGGTAAGGCCATTAAACTTCAGGTTTTAATTTAGTCCTATTTCCGTTTCCATATTTCCATACAACATTTGACAAATTTTACGTCACAGTTTTTGGTTAAATATAAATGTATGTAGTCTGTGGATATTGCTCGGCTTCCACCATGGAAGCTTGCTTTCAGGTCGTTTTACCAACGAAGACTTGAGTCGGCATTCGAGCATTCACCCATTCGTAGCAGTGAACAAAAAAGTGGCTCACATTTGTCGATACTTAGTTCGTGGCGAACCTTGTCTAGTACCATTCTTTGGCGGAGTCTTACTGCGATACGAGAAATTTGTTAGACTGATCTTTATGAATGAATTCCTGTTTGCTCTTGAGTCAGTAGAAATGTGAGCTCACATGTGTCCCCAATTCGCTGAGATCAAGTGTTGATGTGTTTCCATCTCTTCCCCGGAATGGCACCTTCTATTGCTTCACTTACTTTATTAATATTTACTGCTGGTGTGACTGTAACCAGTACCACAGTAATTTAAGTATTGTTTTTCCGTTGATCTGAAATCCGCCCTTTCTCTATACACTTGTTAAACAAATTCACAAATAGTTCTGTTTTCACTCGCTGATAGCTAGCTACCTTATGTATCACATCATGCGCCTGATTATTATCTTCGAATTGTTTGACCTCGTCTAGGAGCTTCGTTTCAAGGTAGTGTCTTATGGTACTCCTGTAAGATTTCCCCATTTGCTGTGCTGTTTGCCTTCAATGTGGAAATAGTTTCAAATACTTGATTATTAATATTAACTTTACATAATACTTTTTTTCCAGTGCGTTTCTTTCCCAAACACTTTTGTGTCTTTTTTTGGGAATATTTTTGGGTTACATTTGTCACTGAGCGTATCCATCGCTGAAATGCCGCTTAGTTCGTCTCGAAAATTAAGCCAGGTTCTACATATTCACGTAGTCCACACAAAATACACAAGTGGGCTACCTCTCCGAATGATCAGCGCACTCTTCCACACCGTAACATGTTTATCCTCTTCTAAAAATCAAAACAATCTTCGTCGTCTAAGAATTCAAATAAATTATATTTCGCCAAGTTCTTGCACTTTAAACTACATACCACTTTTTCCTTCTCTTTTTTTTAAGGAAAATTCTTTGTATTCGCCTTTTAGTTGCCAACTTTCTATTCGTATTATTTTTTTGTGTGAAATTGTTTATATTTATAAAAAAAAAAACATTTGTTGTTCCTTTATTTTGATAGAAATCTAGTCATAAACAAAATAAAAGCAAATAAGCATATATTTATAAGTAATACTTTTATTTTATTTTATACGATCGCATAGGACACGGATATCCAAAATATTTATATCTAGTAATCTAAATAGGCAGCCAGTAGAAAACGAATATAGGTATCTGAATAAAATAAATCTGGTTCACAATAAAAATTTAATAAAAATAAAAACATCAATCAATATTTGTAAAGCTAAATACATACTTCTATAATTTTTATTTCTTTTTCTAAAAAAAATAATATATAAAAAATATAAACCACATAGGCACAATATTAAAATTAATGCAGAAATCTAAAAAAAATAAATAAAAATGTTTTTTAGTCAATTTACACTATCATTAGTAAGTACTAAATGCAAATTATTTTAGTTATTGTTGATGCTAGCAAAATTTTATACTACCTATACAAACATAAAAAAAAGAAAAAAATGTTTTTTTTTTATTTATAAACTCCTCTATATGCATTCACTTCATTATTGTATACTCCTTAATCTAGCGAAGCCATAACAATTCTAAATGAAGAGTTAGAAAAGGAAAAGAAAAAAACAACTACTGTATTAACTAGTATGTAATTTGGGTTTATTTATGACTAGATAATAAACAAAACAAAACACTAATAATTATCATAGGCTGGATGAAAAGGCAAATATTAAATATACAGGACATGAGGATATGAATTTTTATGTGTTTTTTATTTTAACTTTAGTTTTTAATCTTACAGCTTGGGCTAGATGGAGTGTATGCTGTCTCCTAGTTAAACAAGTCGAAATCTCGCAAGATCAAGAATTTGTATAGATAAACTAATAAAGGATTGGCTTTGAATTTGGTACATGGGTTCTACCGAACAGTGGGTGGAAGTCTAGTCTAAAGACGAAAGGTATCGTTGACATTTTTATCATGATTACACAGCGTTGTGACTCAACGGGCCCTTTGACCGAGGATGAAATGAACAATTTTCACAAAACGACTAAGTGCCGCACTCAACGTAACGCCGAGCCTAGAAATCGTCATTGTCATGGGAGACTGTCGAAAGTAGGCTGAAATAAAGATGGGTTCTACCATGCGATCGGAAGAGGCGTATGTGTCAATTAAAGTTCATATAAACTGATTCTTTTGCGATCAATCGAAATGGAGCAGTTGTCGATATAATGGGAAATGATCATCATACTTCGGAGAATGTATTCCACTCAACTCCACGGATGACACATTAGTGGAGATTCGACTAAGAATTACCCTAGGATACTTCTGCTACTTTGGTTAGACGAAATGCATGCCCTACAAAACATTGATCCTGCCAGTTCTGCTATATGGAGCTGAGTGCTGGACGATAAGCAGGAAGCAGAGCAGAGATTGGACACATTCGAGAGATCATTCTTCGTCAAATATATGGTCTGATATGCGAGGAGGGCGAATGGAGGAGAAGATACAACTGCGAACTCTATGATCTGTACCAAGATGTGGATATAGGTCAAAACACATCGACTACACTGACTCGGCCACATCGAGCAAATGTATAACAATGCTGCAGCAAAGAGGATCTTCGAATCCTCCGTTTTAAGGATAAACTTATCGCGGATGCCAAGGCGCTTGGTCTAAACAACTTGAATCGTGCCCAAGATCGAAGAGAGTGGAAGGCTGCCGTGACTCAGGCAGAGACTCTTCACAGGTCGAGAGCACGGTAAGTAAGTAAGTAAATAAGTAAAGTAATGTTGAATACGTGCTGTTATACGGATGCAGGATTAAAAATATAAAGTCTGTATTCATGCGAAAGGTGGGCGCCGTGGCTCAAGTAGTTAGTGCGTTGGACTGTGAAGCGAGGGGTGCGACGTTGGATCCCTAGACAACACGTAAAAATTTCTTTTAGGGCCTTACCTCTCGTTAGCGTCTGACAAACATCCGAGAGTATAACTGTCATGAAAAAACTTCTCAAATAAAACATAGCCCTTCAGAAACGCCATTAAACAGTAGGTCTCTTTCATTCGTGTAAAGAATATAACGCACACAACACGAATGGTTGTGAGAAGCTAGGCCCTGGGACCCATTGACTCAGAATGACGAAAGAAATGCCGAGTAATACATGGAGCAAAAAAATCAAACTTGATGAGGTTCTTGCACCACACATCAAGTGTGTAAAACGAATTTCAAATCGGAACTCACCTCTTACCTTAGCTCGTCATTAAAGTCGCATAAAGTAACATTCTCTGTGTCAAGTTCTACGAGCACATGGCGGAATTCGGGGTTTTATCGAAACTCATACTCATGCTAGCAGGACGTATCGATGGAAAACACGCGATGCTCTGCGGAGTTTGGAGACAATATGTAACACCAGGTGTTAATATGAGAGTTATGTACCTATAGGTACTATCTGTCACAAGTTCATCTGATATCAGTCTACGTTCACGTTCATGGCAATTGAATATTAAGCCAGACCATTTGATCCTTAAACGACAAAACAAGAACATATTGTGGACAAAAATGGACAGACAAGTTTGAACAAAAATTATCAAATCAAATGTAAACACATGGAACAACTGTGCCAAGAATAGGACTATCCCTAGTTTGCCTTGAGAAACCACCTACATTTAAAGCCATACATTGGCAGGACAGCTCCCAAAACGATATTTGTTTTAAAGCAGTTTGTCCTAAACACTATGAAATGGGCGGCCAAAAAGATCTGTTATCAAAGCAATCATATTCCCTTTGAAAGGGTTTATCAAGCTTACTGTATTCATTCCTTGCAAAAAACAAAACTGAATCCTTAAAGCACGACATATACCAACGTTTGCATAAATATCCTGACTTATGCATAAGATTTCAAACACCATTCCTCTCCAAAAAAAATGGACCGAAGGAAGGGTAATCAATCATCTCATCCTGTTGAAAAATTTGTTGAATTGATGTTTCTGAACTCTCACAGTAGCTTTCATTCACTATTTGCGATATGGGTATATTCATGATCTCTGTAGCCTTCGGTAATCGATAACCATCTAGTTGAACTTCACAGATAAGGGTGATGATGCTGGTCAATTCCCAAAAAAATGTAATTCGAATTCGGAAACTTAAACTGCTTCAGGCAGTTCAATCTAATCATAATCATTCTTTGATTTCTTGCCTTGGGGTAAGACTTGAACTTGGATTTGGTACAAAACGTATTATTTGCGGGTTGTCAAAATTTATTCTAAAGTCACATATTCCAAGTAGATACACATACTTTATCCAAAAAGTTCTCCATGAGTTAGAGAGAAAATTTCGTTGCTTAAGTTTGGTATGTCATCCGTGTAAGCAACTAACCTTATTCTCTCCCTCTCAAGTCGCATCACGATTTTATTCATAACCATTATCCATAATAAAGGGGATTTAAGTCCACAATAAAAAGATTCTTATTTTGACAAATATACTAAAATTTGTGTTTCCTAATGTAGACTGAATAATTCGAGATCCCAAAACCATACTCGATAAGATATTCTTTAGCATCGTCAGTGCAAACATTGTTCAAACCTTCCTCTATGTTTAAGAATATCTTTTATCTTCCATTAAGATATGTATGCGTGTTTGGTGCTAGAAATCATCATACCTACATATATAGATATAGGTCAAGCTAATAGTTCTAAAACCTTTCCAACGCCTACAAGTTTAGGTGATTTGGTTTAAGAATGTTTAATTTCGGTAGATCAGCACTTGCGAAAGAATTAATTTGTGTAGTTAGTCTACTAAATTTTATGTCTTAGTTGGTCTACTACATTTTAACTTAGAACCACATTGAAGCAAGAACAACTAAACTCTATTGGCAAAGTTTTAATCGTAGTAAGTAAGTCCGAGAAGATGATCAAATCTTCAATTCTTCTATCGCTGATCGCTCTTGAGTTATAATCGTATACTCTCAGATGTTTGCCAGACGCTTGCGTCGCTACCAAATAGTATTTTATATTACTTTTAACAGTCGCCAACAACAGTGTCCTTGAAGGTACATTGCATTGCATTCTTCCCTCTGTTAAGGAAGTAAATCATCAAAAAATAAACACAAAACTTTCGCCAATACAATTGTTTATTTGGATCTCTATATTTATTATTTTTAAAATATATTATGTATTATCAATTAAATAATGATTTTATATCTACTAAAATTTACAAATATAGTGAAAAACAATCAAATACATGACAAACATTTAAGAAATAAAATAATATATAATTATTATGCTCTCGGAGTGTCCAAGATAGTGCGTAGAAAAGTGTGTGTTCAAGAATAGAATTAAGCTCACAGATATTGAAGTACCTTTAATACAAAACATTAACCAGAATTTTAAGCTTATCATATCTAAGTATTGTTATATATATATTTTCTTAGTCATACGTTGTAATATCTTAGAGTTACTGGTACTTCTTTTAATAGAAACATTTTTTTTTTTAAGTAAGTATGTATTCTTTGTTACCCTTATAAAGATTTTTTTTTTTTAATTTATGATACTTTCTGTTTTTCTTTTGGTTTCAAAATAAAAATTTTGAATATTGGGCACAAGTTTAAAATTTTTGTTTTCTAAAGCTAACACAGTGTTTTATTTTTTCTTTTATTTATGCTTTTCCACTTAAAATTAAAGATCATACAAAAAAGTAACTCATACAAGAAAGTATATAAGTATTTTATATATAAAAAAAGAAAATCTACATATTATTTAAAAAAAAAAAAAAAATCATTTGCGTTCGCTCGTGATCCATCAAAATATCTAAAAAATTATCACCAACAAAAATGGAAAACATCGAACTGAGGAAACTGAGGGTGAGGTCTTGAGATTGGGGGCGTTTGACAAACATTTCTATCGCTTTGATTTGCCCTTCATCGTTAGCCGTCGCCAGAAACTTTGCTTCTCACCGTTTGTTTGTCCAGCGCCAGGACCATCGAAATCATAATCTCTACTTTGGACGGAATTACCATTGCTGTAGCTGTCGAAGCTCCCATTGGTCGTCTTCTCACCACGCAGCATATCGAGGAAATTGTCTGATTTTCGTGTGGGTTTCTCACCAAAACGGAACGCGTCGGCACGAATTTCAGATTTCAAGTGCTCATGATTGGTGTTTTCGATTTTGAATTCATTGGGATCCTCAACGAAGGCCTGTTGTAGATCTCGCATGATCTTTTTACGAATTGTCTTCTTCATGCTGAGATGACGTTCTAGGGTCTTGACATCACCGCTGGTTAGGGTCTTATTGTTGTCACGCTTTTTCTTCGAGTGCTTTTTGGTCGGATCGACTTGAGCATGGGAATAGGTTTCGCTATTGTTGTAAGTTGTGATGCCATTGTTATTCGTTGTAGTTGTTGTGGCTGTTGTGTATGTGGAGTAGTTATTGATTCCGAAGATATCACGAAGATGAGGTATGGAACGGTCTGAGGAAGACATTTTTGATGAGTTCGAATGTGTGTTTTGTTTCGTAGGGAGATTCGTCTATTGATGTAAATCTGAAAAGGAATAAGAAGTCTATGAGTTGAGGGAGTAATAATAGTTGATCATGTTTGCTACAATTTAGGTTAGGTAAAGTTTAGAAGAAAATACAAAATTCCTCGCTTTGGACTCATCAAAACTGAATGGTTCCAGCCTCCCTAGCTATATAGTTGGATCTTTCTTAGATTGATCCTACTACATCGATTCATGTAGTACCGCGACAGTATAACACTGAGTTTCTATAATTTTTTTGAGCGTATAACAGCTGTCAGTGTCAAAATAACATATGATTAAAAAAGAAACCAACAGATGGCCCATCCTATATTTTCACAAGAATTGAAGGTGTCTACTGTATAATGCCATGTTCGAACGCAAATTTTCGATTGAGAATCTTTTTCATGACAGTCGTACTCTCGGATGCACCGAACTCTGTAAAACTGTTTGCAGAGCCCGATGGATTTTGATGCCCTTCATTAATCCAAGAAACTGGTGTTCCTTAGAGAGCATTGGACCTTTTCTAGTTTGAGTGTATATCCGTGCTCAGGGCACAAGCAACCGCTCCCACCTAATATTACTTATAAAAATCGTTCACAGCCCTTCAGAGCTCAATGATCTCCGAAAGGCAATGACATAAAAAAAAAACTCAAAGTCTTTCTAGAACCCATTGACTTGCGGTTAAACACAGTCTCCTCCACTCGTCCGATCGATTCCATTTAATTCCATTTTTCTGGTTCCACTTCTGGTTTAGAAGAGGCGTGTGTAAATCCTACACCTCAACTTGGGTATTGTGTTCGCCAAAAGCAATTTAATTTGTTTATAGAACACAACCCGCAGAATGACTGTGCTTCGGTTCTTTCAATATCTCGGTCTCTACCGACAACGATGGAACGTAGGTAGTTGAATAATTTATTGGCCACGTTAATGAGTGTACATTTCATTGCGAATTATTAAAGAAAAAAAAAATCTTTAGTACCGTTTGTTGTTGCCGGTTTTAGCCGACTTCATTAGCCACAATCAGCACCACCACCACCACCACCACCACTACCAGAAGTACACACAATGGCAGTTAATCTTTGCAGGCCATCGATTTTTATGTAAACAGTTTCAAAAGATTCAGTCCCAGTCTCAGTTTCAGTCACAGTCTCAGAGTCTATCCACGCGATCGACCGATCGACGACCACCATATGAACTCTCCTCCTCCGAGCTCCATTTATTCTCATTCGGATTCCAACAAATGGAACACATAGCACACAGTGTGGCAACGACTTGATTTGGGGGGGGGGGTTTAAACCACGACGACGACTACGACAACGATGGGGCTTCCGGAAAATGTTCATTTTGTGGTTGTCACACCGGATCGCAGTGGCAGCGAACACATTTCATGCGATCGCTTTGCAAATAGAATCTAATCGAGCATTGAATTACCCCACCGAGACAGAGGGAGCCACGCCAGCGAGTGGGAAAATATTCTAAATCACAGTCACAGACTATGATGATGGGACCCAGGCACTGTCATTTGAGTGTTCTCCTATCACGAGCAATTGTCGAGTATAATGACATTAGTACTACACCCTATAGGTGCCGGGCCAAGTCCAGACTGAGTCTGAAGCTTCGTTTATACCTAGAGATAGGTTATGGTGGACGTTGTGCAACGTATTATCACTTACGCTTCGCGTGCTGCAGTGGCCTCCACATCAGCGGTTAGCGTGATTCTGCAAAGATTGTGTAAGAGCTGGAAGTTGTAGTGAGCATGAAATAAATTTTCCAGCACTTAATCTCTACGGCTTGAAGTGTTTCTTGGTTGCGACCAACAAACAATTTAGAAAAACAATAGATTAGGTACGTGAGGCTGTGGCTAGAGCGAGACAGTCGCTCGCCATATTTGGTAGTAAGTACTGCGAGTACAATGGCAATTTGCATGATTTTAATTAGAAAATCTGTTGTGGGCCAAAATCGTTGGCTTTGCGGATGAATTATGGCAGAGGTAGGTAGCCCCTGTCTGGTAGAATACGAAAACAATTGTATACAAGAAATTAATTGTCATTGGGCGGTTTGTTGTGCACTCAATGTCTGTTAGGCAATGAAGGTGGATGTTAATTGCCGGACCGCACGATGTTTGATAGGAAAAGGAATTAATTTAACAGCTTCCGCAAAGGAAGAGATGTTTTTTTTTATTCAAATAGTTTTTCCATTTCTTTACGTAAATTGCAAATGAGGGGGGAGTTCAATGCTTAACGTGGTTAAGTAATTTGGTACAATAAATTGCATCACACTTTGGTGAAGTTTAGGTTATATGAATGCTTTCTGTCAGAAGGAAGATGGGTGGTCATAGGTTGCCTCATCTTCAGAAAAGAGTGAGATACCTTACAAAATTGTATTGAGTCCATAAACACTTGAATTGAAACCCAAACAATTCCTACTTTTAATAGTTATGATCTTATTTACCAATTATTTGCAATGACGGAATCACAATCAAAATATTGCTGGCGCGACTTAAAAGTAAAATCGTGTTAAGCTTAAACCTGTGACCGAAATAAATTATTTACTTTATTGTGCGTTGTCGATAAATTGAAGAAGGAAATTCTAAAAGAGAGAATCTGTATCTAAACAGTTATTCTGTATCTTTTTTCTTCTGTTCGGTTGGATTAGCTTTGGAACTGTAAGAAATATTTATAAAATATGCCTCTAGTAAGAGGCATATTTCTTGTTAGGTACTGAGGTAAGGGTCAGCAACGCCTGTGCGCCATCTTCGTCAATCTTTTAGTTCCAATTTGCAGACCCGTTTTTGTTAGGTTTCCAGCTTGCGAGACAGCAGTGATAATTTTCAATGCACCACACCCGTACAATAGTACTGACCCTACGTTGGAGCGGAACAGTCACAGCTTGGTTATCGTGCTGAAAATATTACTCTTCCAGATCCTGTACAACTTATCGAATGCAGCTTTTGCCTTCCTGATTCTGCTGACCACATTAAGTTCGGAACCACTATCGGCCGAGACCATACTTCCTATATAAAGGAAGTTTGCTCAGAAATTTTTAGTTGAACGTGAAAGGCTCTGAACTTTGTCTTCGCCCTTTTTTTATCTTGACCCGTATTCTGTTTGCTTCGGCTTCTAGTCTATGAGGATTTTAACATAAATCAAGGAACACATATCTGTTGCCATTTTCCATTGAATTCAACGGCTTTCCTCCGTCAGTGCAGCACGTATAAAATCACTGACGACCACAAGAAAAAACAGTGGTGAAAGCATGCATCCCTGTCTTACTCCGTTCTGGACTTCAAATTCTTTTGACATGTTGCCATTGCGTAAAACGCGACATATTCGCCAGCATCTTCAACTTTTTTTTGGAATGCTCTTCCTGTGCAAGTCTGACTTTATAAAATCTCGATTCAACATCTTTCTTGAACTGGATAAAACCAGATGTAATGGAGACCATTAGTCGACGTATATCTCTATAAGTATCCGCAAGGTCTTAATGTAATTAATGCTAGGACAAGTCACTGGAACAACCAGATGCTACTCAATTCCGAACTTGGCCACTGAAAATCTGTTTCTCCGAACATGCCAAATATTTGGGTCTTACTTAACAGGAAATTGATATGGATACTGAACATACATGAACGTATTAAGAAGACCGCACTGTACGCTTGTAAGTGAGTCATAGGTCTCAAATTGGAGGTTCCGTCCGCAAATATTGCACTTGGTGTATACAGCGGTAGTAAGGCCATCTGGCGATTAACACAGGGTCTAAATATGACCTGATGGACGGTACGGCAGCATCGTTGCCAAATGCCTGAACGTAGACGTTAGAATTGTTGAGATAATGCAGCAGATAGTTACCACCGTAAACTATAACAGATGAAACCGGACGCCATTTTTGGGACAGGCTATGTTTACCTCAGCCATATTATATCGGTTGTAGTTCACACAAAACTAATGCCTCTTCAACCTCGTGTTGTCTAGCAGAATCCAAATGCAATCAAAGGCAGCATTATAAAAGTTTCGGAAGAGTTCCCACACTGGTATGCATGTTGCATCTCCGATAGAGGGTGCATTTCTGTGTGATCCTGCTTACTCAACAGACTTTTGTGTCCGAAAGTCTAGCCCAGATGCGTACAGGCTTCCGTCTGCTCTTCAATAGTGCTGGGACTTTTGGAGGAACCTCTTCGGTCAGATTTTGTGCCCCGATAACTTTACCCAATAATAGGTAACAAACAATGAACTCGCTTTCTGTGCTTTAATCTTCTAATTTGATCGAATTTGAAGGACAGAATGTATTATTAGGACCAAGAAATTGGTCGGCTCCAGTTAAAGTATCTTTGACCTGATAATTTCTAAGCAAAACCACGATATGGGACACAACTGCTCATATGAAAGTGAAATTGTGGATATACTGATAACAACCCTTAAGAAGAATGAGTTTAGGCTTATGAACCAAAAGATTGCGATCTAATCCCGACTTTGGGATTAACCTTGTTGAGGGGAATACAGGTTTGTTGAAAAGCAAAGTTTAAGGGTTTCAGGACAAGAAATTCTGCATCCCTTACTGGGATTTAAGCAGTGATCATGCAGTTGATGGGATCAAGAGTTGATATTAGGTGCGTTTTTTACATGCCCTTATGCGATTGCTGGGAAATTTGCATGTTAAATGCAACCACAACTAATCCCATGATGAATTTTTTGGCTAAACTTTAGCGCCGATGGAAACAGTGATACCAGACTTCAAATTTCCTTGGGTTATCGATAATTTGTATAAAAACGTTAAAGCTGACGTACGTTGACTTCATCCAACAATTGTTTGTTACAAAAAACATAGATATCCAATTAATTTTTATAGTTTTTCCTTTTATTTCTTGCACTTATTACTCAGAATATTGTGTGCTACTGCTTTATTTTTATTGTGGCTTGTGTTGATCAGTTTTATTTTGTTTAATTATCTTACAGCTGTGCGGTGTCAGTTCATACACAGTACTGCCAAGTTTCTCTGATGACGTTGCTAAGCTCCGATGTCGTTTTTTTTCGTTCAAGCCCATATGGGTTTGCAAAAAAAACGCGCCTATTGTCTCCGATAAGCTTCTGATTCTGTTTGACAGTGAGGTGTACCCAGGTGCTGTAAGATGAGTTTAATTAGTTGATAATATCTGACATTTGCCAGTGGAATTGTAAGTATTCATTGCAGTTGCTGTTTTTGTGAGTCTAACACTTGTTTCCTTGCAATGAATCACTTTAAGAACGACCTGATCGCTAATTTATAATATAAATATATTATATAGGACAATGTCCTTGTTATATTTCAAGTAACCTCACAGTTTTTAGCGCAGCTAAATCTTACCTTTGCAACACATAGCAAGTAGCCAGAAGTAATGAAGATATTTTTACGAATGCATTTAGTCAGGCCCATCAAATCAGTCCGTAAAAATGGTAAATTTCCATCTGCTGTTTACCTGCATTCAGGATCCGAGTTTCATTTGTTTTATTTCAAATTTCCATAAGCAATTGTCTAAGCAATGTCACACGCTACTGTTCTTGAAGAAACTTAAGCTACCAGTGTCATGCTTTAAATTTTATCAATCTACAAAAGTGCTGAAACATGTCTGGAAATCTTGCTTAGAACAATCTTAAGGGCGCCCATATTTTGTAATTTTAGTTTTTCTCTAAACGAAATATTGTCTCAAAAGGATGTTATCGATAATTAGCATCAAAGACGTATTTTCAAATTGCAAAAACGTTAAGAAAACCAAATAAGTAAAAGTCAGTCCATGTCGCCTAATTTCGAAACTAATTTATTCGAAAATAGTCAATTTAAAATTTGTCTTGAATTCGACACTGTGTTATATAAAAAGTATAGGTTTATCATATGTCAAACTTACAAAGTGTACCAAACTGTCACTTGTCAAAAATATGCAGGCTTCTTTTGTGTCTCTCGCCAGTGAGTTTATTTAATGGGTGCAATTCATTAATTCTGAAATATAACTACTGCCGGCACACGATTACGACTCAAAGTTAACAACACCTCTAGTTGACATCTGTCAAATTTATATGTAGTGACAGAAATGGTTGTCAATTCAAATCTATTTGCTATCAGTCGAACACCCTGTACTACAATTTGAGACACTTAATCGTGTAGTGTTAAAAATTCATTTATCACCTCTTATGCCACATCTAGATTTTCTATCTATAACAATTAGCCAACATTCCGCAAGTATTTAACACACGCCCTGAAGAATAAAAAGCTTTAAAGTTGATAATACTCTTCGCAGCAATATGATTCTTTGCACCTAGATCTAGGAAGAGACACTCAACTGGCTAAGTCATTCTCACAAAGATCACAAATATCACTTGTGAATTCTTTTTTTTCGCTCTAATTCCAAATCCCCCTCGCCTGAAGGCGAATTATGAAAGAATAAAGAACAGAAAGGAAAAAAAATAATATTTCAAAAACCCGTCACAAGATTCAATGACCTTCAGGTCGAGATGGGCCGAAAGAAGATCTATTTCTACTGTGTGTACTGTGAGTATATACTAGATGGCCATTCTAAAGCGAGCCGACATTTTGCAATATTTCACATTTTATTGCACTGCTGCATGCGTGTATAATGATTTAATTACGCATCTGGTTAACATGTACAACCAAGCAGACTTTGCGCGGTAGTACCTACATTCCTATTACCAGTTCACGGCAGATGGGTATCATAACGAGGTTAAAACAAAAAACAAAAAAAAAAACTTTAACTGAATCATTTCGCGATGTTAACAATTTTTTTTTGTGTCTTACATTTTCGGCAGTCGGCCTTATCGTTGGCTAGGCTTGTCTACGGAAATTGAATGATGCGAAGGGTACCGCGAATTGGAATTGGATGGAATTGGCCATGTTGTGCAAGAACACGATAAAGATGATAGAAGAAGGTTGTAATTTTCTGGTATTTGGCTTGAACAAAGTGTCTTGGAGTTTTGAGGGTAATTGTTTCTATTGTTGTGTTTGCATGTTTACTTGTTTCTATTGCGTAAATTCGGCTGACTAGTAATGGGTTTTGGTGGTTGTTTTGCGAATGTTTGCTCAACATGAAGTTTTTCCAAGAAAAAAACGAATAAATTATACGAATAATTGCTTGGTGAAAACTCGGAAAACGTTTTGAGTCTCTTTTTGGTTGGGGAGAAGTATGACAGAAATTGTTACGATGCATTTTGTTGGTGAGATAATTGTTGAAATCTTATGTAACTCATCCAGGTTTGCGGTAAGCCTTGAAGTCGAGCATTGGTTCTAGACTACTATTTGAGAAGTGCGATACCCCTGAATAAAATCGGAACACATCTTTTCCTACAAGAAAAGATACAGCTATTATTCTTTATGGAGGCAACCTTCCAATGCAGGCTTAAACAAGACGACTTAAGTTTCGCATGGTTATAATCTACTCGTATATTGAGGTAGAACTCAGCAACATTATTCCAACAATCTCGCACTAAGTGCCAAATAACTCGAGCTAGTTGGGGAGGCTTGATGGATCAGGTCTGGATTGTAGAATAGTTGTGAATAGAAGTATGTTTTTGCAAGTGGGTGAAATAGGCAGGGAGCGTCTATTATACAAAAAATACTTTGGCACTGTGGTAAATCCCAAAGATAAAGAAGGATATAGGGAAGCAAAAAATACATCAAATCAAAGCAACGAGTTTCACAAATAAATCTACATATACAGGTCTAGGTTCGAGCCCCTTAGCACAGACCTACTTAAACCCTTATAAGTCCATTTGAATATAGAATCAGATGAAGTTTCTATTTACGCGATGGAGATTTCTGACTTTTATATTCACCAAGATTGTCAAAAAGAAAAAAAAACTCTTAAGTCAAGCTTCCTTGTAATGAACGGAACATGGCAAGTATCTTCCTTTATTTGAAGATGCCAAGCCTTTTTGTGTATCTCTCAATAAAACTCGTGACAGTGGGTGTAACAGGTGTTTTCCAATAATAATAGTTGAAGGACTGTTTGGAAGACAACCAAAAAAATACTATGTACCTATAGACACGCAGCCAAACCCTATGGTCACAGCTGAAGAGATTATTGAAAGCCCTTGAGCCAGGTGGCTTGACATAAATAACACATGATATAACGAGGGAGTGTTCTCAAAATATGGAAACTTGTGCTAGAGAGGTGTAGAAGAAAAATGATGAAGAGAGACGTTAAACGATAAACGTGTGAATATCACGAGCTGGAGCGACATTGTAAGACGACTGAGCAACACGATGTTTGTCACAGTGTCTTACTACATATATGACGGAGAGGGTGGAGCGAAGGAATAACCGGGTCAATGCACATTATATTGTATGATGTCATCCTCTGTCTAAAAATTCCAAATGAAGTATGTACTTGTATAATCTCGTATGTTATTCATTACCTCTGCAGATTCTTGGAATATCCCTATTCTCTGACTGTTAGCATACATATGTAGGTAAACGTTAAAGCCTTTTCATATGCGACCTTCAGTGTAGAGCGATGATGATTTGTAGAGTCATGAGGTGGAAGAATTTTTTTTAGAAATTACGCTCACTACAGAGCCTTCTTGATCGCTTTTATAAGCTAGCATTGTTTGTAAAGCGAAAATTGATCCTGATGTCTATCGAGTTAGATACAATTTTATTACACTCACAAAGGTATATGAACTCATTGCTTGAAGTCATGTCTCACTCCTAACCTTAGCTAGAGTTTCAGCTTAAACGAATTTTTGGTGCCCTGGACATATACTAAAGCACTGCTTTTTGGTTGTCAACCAGGTCTTTCTGTGGAATATTATGAGAAGTACACTCGAATGAGAAGTTCTGAGTCTAAATTTCTGGAGTGTACAACTTTGGAGAGAGTGTGTTTGTGCTTAACATAGCTTTTGGCCTAGCATCTTTCAAGCTGAGATTTAAGAGACATAAATTATTATGTAACTGTTGACTTACTACTTGGACCATGCACTCTACACTGTCGAATTGGTTACCAACGAAGAAGCCAGCTAAGTCATTTGAAAATATACTCTCTCTAGACCTCCTTCAGATAATAAAAGAAAATAGACTGGAGAAGGTGCTTCGAATACTATAACTCAAATAGTATCAAGAGGGGAAATATATAAATTGCGTCTGGTTGCACTGCATTTAACTACCTTTCATTTGAACTTCAATCAACTTATAGGAAATAGTTGTAAAACATTGCTAATTGTGGTTTTTCGTTTCTTAAATCATTTTAATATCGTAAATGGTTGAAGCACGCACGAAAATGCTATTTTTTTTTATAAAAATTACAGCAACTACATTGGTAGACCACAAGTAGCCGCCGAAGCGAAACCGGAAATCGTAGACCGGAAATATCAATAAAATGCGTTATGGTAAATTGGACATCAATTGATATTTATGTTCCGGTATTGATACAGTTGTGAAAAGTTATTCCGTGACTAAGTTTTAAGAAGCATTTATTTTAAAAAAACGTTGTTCCAGGAGCTTCAAAAGCTCATTATGTAGTTAAACGGTTTTCGAATAAAAACAGACAAGAGCAGTAGCAAAGAGTACACAGAAATATGTATTGTACATATGTACATATTGAAGCACAAGGCATTCAGATATTCAGATTTTCTCCACTTTTATGACTCGTGCTACTTCGTCGATTTTAAATAGATTTTGTTTACTTTTATTTAAAGAAAGGTCGGAGACGTTGTTAACGTTAAACAGAAAATGTTCATAAAAACGGACAAGGTGTAGAAACAATACAACCATGACAAAGCAAAACCCATAAATGGGGATGTGGATCTGCATAAATAAGTTAATATGGCAAATGTTTTGTTACTAGAACTTTTATGATTTTTAGAAAATAAATGGCGAAATCGCTATGCAATGCATGAATTTCATATTCTAAAATTAGTCAAGGGCTGTTTGGTGGAAGTAGGTATAAACAATAGTTGTTTCAAATGAAGAAATCAATCAGATCAGGGATGTTGTTTTTATAATGGATAGTGTAAAGATCAATCAAAGACCCATAAACACATAGGCACAGTGGTAGGAAAACAGGATAATGTTCTTCTAGTGTGAAACACAATATGCAAAGCGTTCTGACACTACAAATTTCTGAAAATCATCAGCTTCATCGGATGATATTGTGATAATAGGTAAAGTTCTCGAAGAGGTAGTGAAAGTGGTAGTGAAATCATCATCATTTTGAGCAAATCAATGCTCAGTTGGCTGTCTAACAAAAAAAAAAAAATGCTGTCTGGGGTTGGTCTTTAGATCCACCTATCTACGACCAAATTAGTTTTGTTCATAAGAAGGTACAAAGAACCATCCATCATATCTCTAAAAGTGTGTCTTTCGATCTCCCATTGTGTTATCTTGCAGTGGTGGTACCCCGACAAGCGCTTCTAACTTGTATAACTTTGTTTGTAACTTTGTTCACTGATGCAAGATTTTCGAAGATATTGGGACAGTCCCAGACAAGCTTAGACTCTACCGTGTACGACTTAAGGACTATAGTGCTACTTGACTTCTCCACAGGCATCGTGCACATATATAGTTCAATGGCATGTATGTGCTCCTCTCTGAAATATTGGTGATTACTTTCCAAGAGTGCTGTCATGCATTGGAAACTGGTACCATTTACCCTGGGACTAGTGCTGTCATTTTTCAATTTGGAAGCATCGGTGTAATAGATTTGGAAATTAGGTAGTGTTATGACACTCTAATATTTCAATTCACGGCGGTCACCTATAATAACGTCAAAACTTCTAGAGAATAGAAATCTCTTAAGCGTAGTATCTGGAATCTTAAGAATTGCGTCACGATGAATGTATTCTAATTTTCTCAGATGACCTGTAAAGTCAATTGCTTTAACGTCCAAAATCTGAGACAGCCTGAAAACACTAAGCATAGCTTCTTTCTTAACTGTGACGTAAGATTGAGCACTGCTCTTTATCCTGCTGTTTTCAGGACAAGAGCAGTCCAAGAATCCGTAATCTGGCTTTCAATTAATGTAGTAGATTGCAGCGCTATTTTAGTCATTGTAAAGGGCCATCTGTTGGTTTCTTTTTGAGTCATATGTTATTTTAACACTGACAGCTCTTCTGTGCTCAAAAAATTGACAGAAACTCAGTAACGTTGGAAATATTGCAAAGTGAATGCAGTGTTGCCGAAACAGTGCAAATTTTGAAAAAAAATTTCGGTCGAAATAATGCACCAACTGCAGCTAGTATACGCAAGTTTGTGATGAAAGTTCATGAGACTGGTTTGTTGATTGATGAGCGAACATATTCCCTACCGAGGCATGATAACCGATTTTTTTATAGCCAGACATTGAAAATTTGAACTTGATGGTTCCAGGAAAATGGGGGTACGTGCCACAAAAGCCCTTCAACAATCGTTTTATTGCACACTAAATTCAATAATCGTATAATCAGTCATTTTGGAGATGTTGCTTGGCCGGCACGTAGCTGCAATTTGACGCCGCTGGGGTACTTTTTTCTGTGGGGTCTTATTAAAAATCGATGCTATGCGAACAACACAGAGACGATTCAGGTACTCAAGAACAATATTGGTCAAGCTATTCATGAATTAGGGGCCGAAACCATCGAAAATGTATTTAAAAATTGTGTTGACAGGATGACCTATTTGAATAAAATAATATTCCATAACTAATCGAAAGGTTTCGAACAGTTTTTTTATACAGAAAAAAAAAATGCAAATATTTGGCGTGGCAGGTTTGTGGAACCCAGGGCCTATCTTTTCACAACCATTCATGTTGTGTATTCTGTACACGAATAGAAGGGACCTACCATTTAGTGCCGTTTCCGAAGGCAATTTGAGAAGCTTTTTTATGACAGCTATACTCTCGGATGTTTGTCAGACTTTCGGGAGAGGTGGGGCCGTGAAAGAAATTGTAGTTGCTGTCTGGGGTTTGAACCTCGAACCCCTCGTCCCATAGTCCCCCAATGCACTGACCACTTGAGTCACGGCTCTTAAGCCTTTATAGTCTTTTTAAAAAGAAACCAACTGCTAAGAAAAAAATAGCGATTAAAGACTTAGAATCTTAATTAACACTTTTAAAGCTAATCATGCAATGTCATGGATGTCCTTGTACGATGAGCTGGGTAATTAGGGAGGCCATAACCTCTCTAATAATGCAGAGGGTGGTCTAGGTGTGTCTTTTGCTGACCGAGGGCAGCCGTCCAATTAAACCTAACCTAACCTATACGCCTTAAATTTTAGAGGAGAAGTACCTATCCACTGCCTTTCGGAGGATCTAATATAAAGAAGTCAATGCTGAGAATGTCAAAAGAACTACTTGATAGTACTCAATATAGACCAACATCCTCATGTTAAGCATAATAACCTAAACGACGATAGCAAAATCATTCGTTTACCTTACCAAAACGAGATGAGGATAGTAATATAAAAGGTAAAATCCAGCCTAGCACCCTAAATTTGAAGTTTAGAATTCGTTACGAATTGTCACTATACAGACTCAGACCAGATATTTAGACTACAATCGAAAATACAAACAGACACATCTCTTCGGGACAAATTGTGACTTTAGTCCAAGTGAAATGAAATGCTGAGCTCTATTTACCATCCTAACAAATTCCACAAACATTTAAAACCAATATGTATCGATACCTCTTATTTTCTTCTCTTGATCTCCCAACATCTTGCCGTGTGTGGCAATTTTTAAAGGGTTCCCATAACCTATTGAGTTCGAGTTATTTAAAAAACTATTGAGCTCATAAATTAAAAAACCAATTCCGTAACACAAATTAAAAACCAATTTGTCATCAGCCAAAGGCACAAGTTATTGCAAATTGTAATCAAATTATCTAACTTACCTAAGGCCAGGTTATTAAAAATTACTTTGTCAACAGTTGTAAACCTAGTAACCCTTGTTGACTTGTTATCAAATCTTGAAACTAGACTTGAAACAAGCAAAAACATTTCACTTACAAAGCCCTACACAAAAGGTCAAAGCATAACACAACCTAAAACGTATTCCAATAACTTCTAGCCGTGTACTTCATAAATTAAAGTACATTTTTAATTATTGTATCTACAAGAACACGTAGCCCCCTCTTCATGTGTAAAACACAATTTCACTTACCTTGCCCTTGATTTAATACAGCAGATATCACATGTACATTGGCCTGCTTTTATTTTATTTCGCCGTATCTCGGATGCTCCTCCACACAAACTAGATACTATCTAGATATGCAGCCTGCAAAGATTACAAAAAAAAAAAGAAAAAAAGAAAATGAACACCATTAACATAAATTAGGTTAACTATATGCTATAATAAAATGATGAGCGGCCGAAAAAATTATGCTCAAACCAAAGTGGTCTGGTCAGTGGGACTGTTAATTATTGTTACCAAAATGCAGCTAAACTATTTTAAGATGATTTAAATGTGAAAATTACCTTTAATTAGATCCCATAATACAATTATGGAAACAGTGGACTTAAAAGTTATGTTTAACTAATTAGTAACCAACGCTTGTGAGAAAATATCAGACGGCGCGTCGTGGTGGCTGTTTCCAAATAAGGAGACCCGCCGATCTTACACATGCGATAACTAATTTATTTGCGATTTGATCGGATAGCTTTGTCACCTCAGACATATCGATGTGGAGAGATAAAATTTATAGAAGGTCATTTTTCTTTATGGTAGGTCTGGTCGTATAGAAACGAAAACAAGGCTACGACTAAGAACAATACAGCGGAAGTAGTTTAGAATTTATTACGCCACATAAAGCTGTTGTGCTTTGTTGCATCAAGACGTAATAGACTAGTCTTCGAAGTAGTTCTGAACTAGGAGATTAGGAGATACTTAAAATAGATTTATTTCTTCTTCAATTCGCATTGATTCTTGAACATTTACAAAATATTTTATATACCTACCTGTGCAGTCACCATAAAATCCGGAATTGTACGAAACATTAGTAAAAGATTAATCAAATGGATAGATACTACCGTGTTAATAGATAAAACAAAACCAACCATAACACTAATTTGGAGAATAAAGATAGACAATGAACGTCTAATTCAATTAGAAGATGACCTTTAAGACGTCCGAAAATCAGCTCGGAACCGGCTTTGGAATGGTACGTGATCACCATCTAGCACAGGCTTCGTGACTTTACAGTGTGTCTGAGAGTGAGTTCGAGATCATCTTGCTAAAGGTGTCGAAATGATCAGGAGCTGAGTTTTTCTGAGGATGTATGACCACTAAAAGCAGTACAGAATATGAATGTTGTGTAAAAATTGTGATCGCATCAACGCTCCAGTTCTACAAGCCGAGGAATCAGCAGTTAGAGAGACTGCAGGACTGTATACTAAAAGGGTATGATGATTTAGGGATTATTCTATTCAGAAGCGTGCAATGCGTTAGGATCTGTAGCTATACTTGGGGACTAAGACTAGCATTGGTACACTAGCTATGCCCGAACAGTGTTAGATGGAATCTAAGGTATGACGTGGTTGTCTGATTGGCGAGAGCCCACATCTTCAAAAGTCAGCATATCACGTATTAGTGTATTAATGGAAGTTTTGATCTAGCATGCTTTGTACGGGCGGATCGCTATTAGCAGAAAAAAAAAAATTATCTCGGGACCATGACGGACAATCAGAATAGGCCGGTCGTGTCGAAAAATACCAAACTACAGTTTAAATGCCAAATTCGGTGTCTTGAAAATTGGACTTGAGTCAGGTAAGACTATCTTATATACCAACAATTTTCTCATTAGTGACTTTTCTAGAGCCGGAGTCTACAGTGGTGATGCCAGGATCAAAGAACCCGCATATTTAAAAGAAAGATCTTTGCAATAGCCAACCCTTGCATATCTGCTCCGATAGTCAAGTTGCTATCAAATCCTGTTCAGCTGTTATGGCTTGAGATCCTTCGTAGGTTTCGTTTCTGGTTTGAAGTCCAGAAAGCATATCACAATGATTGGAAATTTAGAATGAAAAAAAAAATAATACTTCCTCCGAGGAATAAGTTGATTGATCTCTACTTCGCCAACGTTATCCTCTTTGCGAGGGATACTGCTAGTTTTAGAGATCTCGGCTCAGTTCGTAATCATTGTGAACCAGTGATTTTCAAAATTTCGTATTACCTTTATAGAGGTAGTCCCGAAAAATTATTGCTATTATGCCACATCTTGCAGAGAGGTAGTGCGTTCAAATTGGGGCGCGTCAAGGCTTCATAATGACAGTTGGACTAGGTGACGAAATTCAGGTTAGCCTCGTCTTTTGTAGGTAAAGCCGAAGTGGATCGACTTCATTTCAAGCTTAACTCAGTGATGAAGGTGGATGCAGAGCCACAGAGCAGAGCACAAATGGGGAGCTTCTCTCCTCGTGACGTCTTGACAGTTGCTATAGCAGTTGCCAACAGGGGTAATACAAATATTTGACAGTTGGTGTAGTTGGCGGTTTTACTCCATGAGAAATCCATGAAATTGATACATCAGCATTCACGATCGAGCTCAGTAGGCTCATACTCATTCACAATCAAAGACACTTAAGTTTTTCACCTAAGCCATTGATTAAAAATTTACTTGGAATTCTCAGATCACTAGCACTATAGAGCTGCTATATCATCTGAACAAAAATAGGAGGCTAAAGGAGGTGTTCCTTAGAATCCGTCGCATCCGTTACGTTGAAAGATACGTTGACGTTCTGCCAGAAAGGATGGGACTGTCGTCGTATCAAATATTCAAAATCGAAAAATTTTCGCTGATTCAACTGTCAATCGGTTGTCAACGGATACGATGAATATAAAAGTAGAAAATTAACCTATTCTATCCATTGTATCCATCACATTTGCAGCTTTTTGGCGACCTTTTATTCAAGCGTGTATTCTATTCATGTGTTCGTTAAATGCGTCAACGCAACAGATGCGATGCATTCTTTAAACTCAGAAAGATACTGTAGCAGCTTATTAGATTGGATGATTATCTGCAATTAACTAGGGTCTTTGGAAGATTCATGCCAGTAAACCCCTGAGTACACTATACAGAATCAATTGTTGTGCTGCAAGTACATGCCGGCACTCTTCATTAATGATTTAGTTCAGGAATATCGTCGAATCATTACACAACTCACTTCATAATAAAGGGGATGCCCTAGTTTGGCTCTCTTATAATGAATGAAATAATGTCATCGGTAGATGATCCAGTTGCTGTTGAAATAAATTCGAAATTGTCGGCAAAACTGTAAGTTTTTTAAATATCCACTGGTTACGAGGTTTCTTTAATGTCCATAAAACTCTAAGTTGTTCAAAAGCAATTATATCAAATTAAATCTTCTGGAACAACATCTCCCTCTTTCCGTGAATAGATATAATTTAGTAAATACCTTAATGGACTCAAAATTGCTGATCGCTACAGGCCATTTAGAAAGAAAGTTGTAAACAAACAGTCAATTGCATCTCATCAGACATATCGCATTAAATACACATCATCATCCATCTAAGTCATTATATTGCACACACATCACCCAACGGATACTGTTAAGTGCATATAAAATGCACCTCGACCGCCAAAAGACAATCGCACGTCAAAAACACCCAAAACCCTGTGAAAGGTCCTCTTCGACACTCGCACTTCGTAAATCATTAAGCGATTCACTTTCCTTCACAAATCGCAAATAAATTACAATTTCACCTGACGTGTCGGCGGAGATGTATACCTACGTAGGTATGTATCCAAAAGAAACATTAACTCGATAAATTATTTTCGGTTTCCAAATGGCGCCGATAAGGTCAGCCTAAGATTGCAATCTTTTTCGCCTCTTCTTCGTCGCTGGGTTTTGTTTTATTTTTGCAAGACCCACACCTCATGAGTAATGGTGGGGTCCTCAATCTTTTCCGCTTGGCGGCATCTTGCATTTCAACGCCTAACCACAATATTATGTAGAAACAAAGTGAAAATCTAATTTCCACCCACAAAACTCCAGCATGACCCCGTTCCTCGAGAGTACCTATACAAGGTGGTCGTGCAGTGCAGTGCTGGAAAATCATTCCGAATAAAATAATAAAAAAAAACAAGGAACTTCCACCGAAAGATGGATATCTAGTGGAATGAGTGGTAATTTATTGAGCTCTCAGGAAATGAATTAAAATAAAACTAATTTTTGAATTTACACGCTTTTCAAGGAAATTAACCTGGAAAACCTCTTAGAATCGAGAATTAACATAAATTTCACTTTCGTTTCGTTGGGTCGCCTCGATGTGTATGAAAACGTTTTTTAAATATGCATTCCCCTCTCTCTGACTTAACTTGGGAGGATGTGGGGAGGAAATAAATAAAACAGAATTTCTTTTTTTTTTTTTGTGATTTACAATGCGATCATCGAACCGAGTAAAAAACCGAGATATCGCGCCAAACGTCCGTCTGTCCATCGGACCGATCTCTAACTCGGAGGCACCATCAACACATTACCACCGCCGCACTTCATTGTGTTCATGCTCTGAAAATTATTCAATTTATACATAAAAAAGTGAAAAAAATTAAATCGGGAACTCGCATCGTATCGTCGCACAGCTTGGTAGTGCATCGGTGGAGCAGTTCCAGCGAAAGGTGTTTGCCTTTGGAGTTGTAGTATGTGCACCCAAAAGGTGTATGAATACCAGCAACGCATAAGAAGACCATAGCGCACGCGATGAGAAGTTAAGGCGTAAGCAAAAATACAAATTGTGTAATTAGACTGAGATTTATGATCAAGAGGTTTGAAGCTAACAAGCAAGACAATAGGAAGATATTTTAAAGGGGCACTAATATTCTCAAACAAACTTCAGAGACATACTCAGGTTAGTCGACTTTGCTGCGTGGTGGAAGATGATTGCAGCTGGCTCCTGTCCCTGTAGAAGTCCCCTGATTTACAAACCTTCATCCAGATGGATCATGCTGAGATCGCGCAAAGTTCTCCTCTAGTATATTGAATGTTCAAGCAGCGATCATTGAATCAAGCCAATACTTAATTGACGTTAAAGTACGAAACCGGATATCCGAAATACCTGTCAATCAAATAGAGTGACAGAATCTTTGTCGTGTGTTCCTTTCAATTATTCTAAACGCTCAATACCGCCATCGTCAAGATCAAATAAATACCTATATCTTATGTACCTTATTGCCAGGAGAATCTTCGAATTCTAGTCCTGAAGTTTAAAATGACAAAACAGACCGATGTCTCAGTTTTGAGAGCAAGTAATCGGTGATGCCAAGATGTGTCAAATCAATACACCAATGCAGCTTTATCGGACGTTTTCAAGCACATTGAACCATATGAGCCTGTTCACACAGGACTGACGGACTTAATTTTTTTTTTGTTTTTTTCCGTGTTTAGATTGATTGTATTGTCTGAACACTTCCACAGACTTTTTTGACATATTAGTTGTCAGTTCTTTTTTATCTTCACAAATTCTTAATTTTTTTATATTTTATTCACCATTTTGTTGAGTGACACATTAGGTCTGTTCCCTTACTTTCTACACTAAATCACTAATTTTAAAGAGTGGGGAATAATTCCCTCAGAGGATGATGAGAATTTCATGAAAGTTAGGGAACGCATCGAACAACTAAATCATCCCACATATGAAATGTCATGTATGAGGAAGAACAAAACACGAGAGAGACGATGACTGACATCAGGTTTGACAGATCGTACACACCACTTATCTACAGAAATTTGTTCGGTAAAAAGTCTTAACTTTTATCACTGACAGAAAATATTTTACTCTCCCGTAGGTTCTCTCTTTTACGATGTTTTTTGTGTTAGGAACGGAGTTGGACAAGAAGTCGTAACAATGCGTACGAATTTTCGGGTAAGGGAACAGACATATTGACATTTCAAAACGTCAAAAAAAATCCAGAAAATTTCGAAAAGCTTTGCTAGTAAACGCAAAAAAAATTCGGTCCATCAGTCCCGTGTGAACAGAATCTATGAATTCAATGCATCCTATCACAATGTCGCTTTCAATTAGACATTAATTTGGCATTTGTAGAGAACAACGTAATACTACTCGTACGTAATGTGACTTCAACGGAAAGCAGAAGTTGGAATGAGTTAAACTTTTGCTAGATTTTGTCAGTCAAGAAAAAATTCAAACAAATAAAAATTGACCGGCAATGCGATAATTGTTACTCGAAATAGTAGAGCACTAGGTTTAATAGGCTTTCTCTGTGCCGCCATCTGCAAATGAGGCTCATTAGGAGGACGGAGTATCTCAAATACTTGAAGAGACATCTTTGTTATTTTATAAAAATGTGCCGGATCCCTTTCATTTCGAAGTTTAGCGAGTAGCAACTGTCCTCAACACTCTATATGAATAAATGAGATTTTTTCTTATTCAATTTATCCATATTTTCAACAAAAAAAAAAAAAAACAGTTAAAAAAATGTATTCGTAGAATAATTACAGCTGTCAACAGTTTTATGTGATTTCAGAATTGTCATTTCAAACCGCATTCAAAGCGCATTCAAAGATTTGGTCACTAAGCGTAACGTGACCAAAGCCGAAGCGCTATTTTGTGTTAAACAGACGCTGCTTGAAACATTACAAAATACATTACACTACTACTCAATTCTTCCATCTCATTATAATCCGCATACCTACATTCAAAAGCAATGTGGATCGATATCTCCTATTTTCTTTCTGATTTTCCTGTCGCACAAGCTGTGTCTTGACTTTATAAGGTTTGCCATAAGCCCTAAAATTCAAGTCCGTATCATTTCAGAACAGTGATACACACAAGTTTGTATACGCATGTAAAATCCACCACATAAGGAAGCTATTGCGTTGGCTTCAAGAACATTATACCATTTATGATGCGACACTTTCTGGACTGATGTAAGTTATCAATTTAGAAGCTTACAAATCGCATGATTCATCATGAATGAGCCTCTGGTCCAGTAACTCGAATTTCTTCATTGAATTCAATTAAACACCTTGTTTTACATTTATTTATGAACCGCTCGAGATCAAGACATAATAAAATCTCCAACCCACACTCACTTGACAGCCAAAGTGAGTTGACTTTACTTTACCTTCAATGAAATCATTAGCGCAATGAAAACATTTGTAATCCGTAACTATGACTCAATTCAGAGCCCACCAGCCTCCACTTGTGCTGCAAGGAGTCACAAACAATAACAAAGTTAGACTTCTATTCAGCTGGGGAGGGGGATTGCTTAGGCTTCCTTTTCATTATAATTTCCATAAGAAAAAAAAAATGAAACTATAACTACAAACCCCAGCTTGAGATCTGAGTACAAAGCCATATGAGGGCCATCATCGCGCAATGTTTCTCATGTTGCAGACTTTGGCGCAATATTGCAACAATTATGTGCAAAAAAAAAAAAAACACCAGAAAGGAGAAACATTAATAAGAGTATTGAATTATACGCGTGTTGCCTGAAGAGCAGACGTGTCGCTTCGGTCGGTCGGCTGCGGCGGCGTCGTCGTCACAATCATCATCGTCGTCGTAGTCGGCTTTGGGTACATTGCAGACCGTCACGTTTTACACTATAACATTGGATTCAGTTCTTCTTGTTTAATTCTAATTTTTTTTTTATGAAATTGTAATGATTTCATGAACCATGACGCAAGCGTATGTTACGTCACTTTTTATTATTTTTTTTTTTTTTTTTTCATTTCGCTCTTCTATGTTACCCACCTGCGATCGGTGTTATGGTGTTCTAAATAATTATTGAATCAAATGATGAGAGATTTCGAAATACGTGCGTGTAAGAGATTTGAATTACAAACCAACTGTCTGTCGGAGGGGTAACCATGAGTATACCCATTTGTACTACTAAACTTTATGGGGCCATGAATTTTGCGATTTATCACCCGAAGAACCAATATCTGGAGAGTGGCTCTTCACTTTAATTACCTCACGATTAACAGTCAAGTGAAACAGGTTTTCGCTTTTGTTTTTACTGAAATTTCCTGATCGCTAAATTACTGACAAAAACCATAAAAAAAAAAAAAATAAAAATAAAAACCATTTACCATACACAAGGCAACAAATAAGTAATTTTTATTTTAAACACTTAAATATCGTATATTGCAAAAAATAAAACAGTCGGCTTAGGTCTCAGTCATAAATCACCCTACACAGTGTTCTCCACCAAAAAGGTGATTCCGTTCACCTTCATGGTGCCGAGGAAGGCAGGCAGGCAGGCAGCAGCAAGACAAACACTTTTACTGTCTTTTCGAGATCTCATCTTAGTTTTATTTCCAAATTTAATGAAATAAAAAAAAAAACGACTAAAAGAAAGCTTAATAAACACTTAAATTGAGTACCAAAGAAAAAAAAAATTGTTTTTATTGCAAAACACATAGGCGACGCCGACGGTGTAGCGAAAGGATTAACCAACTTTGTTTGGTGACTGCAATTTCCAGTCTACCCTGCATTCGTTGGTAGGAATCATTGACAGAGCTTTAGAGAACAAGTATTTAACTATGGTGTCCTTTTTTGACACTGTACTGCATTTCTTGAACTGAAGCTGCATGGCAAGGCTGGGCAAAGCCTAAATCCAACAAAAATCATCATAGTACCCTTTACGACAAATGTTGAACGAATGCAGCTGATAAGGCCATCGGGAATAATACTGTCACTATTCAAAGAAGTTATATACTATTTCGGACTACGTCTAAACAGTAAACTCATCTGGAAGAATCACAGAGAAGAGATAACTAGTAAAGCTACCCAAGCCCTAATGATCTGCTGGAGCAAAGCGGGCAAACAGCCGATTATCCTTAGATTATAAATTATCCTATGATGGATGAATGATTATAAAGCGATTGCATGGGCCAAGAGAATCAATCTAGACTCGACGAGAGAGGCACTCAATAAAGTGCAATGACTCTGTATTACAGGACCCATTAGAACTTGTTGAACTGCAGTCATGGGAGTACTATTGAGGAAAAAATTGGAGCAAGATTATTCGTGTCTAGGACAAAGGGCCTAGCACTAAATACTCCGAACTAATGAGCAAAATCACCAGCAATATCGACAAAAATTACATCAATTACTATAGAGCAATAATATCAGATAGCCAAGCTTTCATCAAGGCACTTGAACTAAAAATTATTAAGGTCTATACCCACAAATTGAGGCCAGAACAGCTCGGTTACCAAGGCGCATTATGCCATTGCTATCGTCCTCGAAGAGTAGCATGTGCTCTTTCAAGGATGTGAGGATGTCCATTGCAACACTTGTCTCAAAGAAGGATTATTCCCCGCCCAGTGGAAGAAACAAAGACTGGTCCTCCTACCTAAAGGTAATAAACCATCGTATAGGCCTCTATGCGTGGAACACCGTGGAAAAAATACTGAAGTGTAACATAAGCGACAGATTGGGGAGTGCATTATTAGCGCTGGTGGCTTTGCAGATCGTAATGCTCCCTCTATGATCAACGTCATCGACAAAGTGGTGAGTACTGCGAAAAAAGCCATCAAAGGAAAGCGATGGAAGGGCGGGTGTAAACAGTACTGCGCAATTATCATGCTGGATGTCAAGAATGCATTCAACACCGCAAACAGGAGAAACATCCTCCAAGCTCTTACCGCCAAGAGAGTACCAGAGTACATGTAGAAGATAATAATGGACTATTTTAGAAATAGGATACTGCTCTTCGACTGCTCCGATGATGGAATGAGACAGTATAATGACACTGGCGGCGTTCCCCAAGGCTCCGTACTAGGTCCACTACTGTGGAATCTAATGTACGATGACGTTGTCAGATTTGGAATCCCAAGATCTTTCAAAATGATTGGTTTCGCCGGTGACATAGCAATCGTTGTGGCGTGGGAGCATAACTCCAACGAAGCTATTGGAATGGTACAGGACTGACTCGCATGCATGGGGACTTGCAGAAGAAAAAACTGAAATAGTGCTAATCAGCAGCAGGCGAGTCATGGAGACTATAAGAGTAACCGTGGAAGATCACAGTTGAAGTACCTCGGCATTACTTTAGATGCAAGGCTCACCTTTAAGCAACACCTGCACCATACATCTGAAAAGGCAGCAAAGGCAACGGCTGCCCTGGCAAGGATTATGCAAAACATCGGCGGACCAAACAACAGGAAGAGATTGCTCTTAGCAAGAGTTGCGGCATCGATAATGCTCTATGGCTCCCAAATATGGGGTGGGTCCATGAAAACGAAATTATACAGGAATAAGACTGAGGCAGCGCCTTCCGAACAACCACCTACGACACAGTATGTGTACTGGCTGGGATTGTACCAATAGACCTTCTTGCTAAAGAAGGTCAACGAAAATATCGTGCAGACAATAGGCTTGGGAGGCAGATAGCGACACTGTGATAAACATTATGAAGGAGCAGCGAAGACGGGAGTGATAACGAAACGCAGCGCAGCGCTGAAGCCCCCTCGCAATGAAAGGCTTGACGGCACGTACGAGGAACGCTCCCTGCAATCCGTTGTATACTACACCATGGTCTTGAAATAGTCCTGAGTAAAACGCAGTACATGTTGTCAGCAGCCAAAGAGACTATTTAGTATACTACCTGTAAGGCACAACTCCATGCCTGATAGTCAAGATTCCACGAAGATTGATCCTAAAAAATTGCAGCTACATCGGTTTGTCGAAGCACATGTGTTTAAGATTTAAGGCATATTGTATGTTCTACATAGAAATAATCCTACTGGTTTTATTGTATCCAAGTATTGGACGGTAAGCAGAGAAGTGAAGTTTTTTTTAGAATTTTTAGAGCGAAAAATACTTCGTCGAATATTCATGGGAGATGAGCGAATAGATAAAAAGTACTACGGCGAATTCTATGAACTGTTTCAAGATGTCGTTGCAAGGACCCTAAGAAAACCATACAAAAGGACAACATTTGGTCGGCCACATCGAGCGAATGGATAACTATGCTTCAGCCAAAACGATCTCTGAATGCCAGACTTTCGGCTAAAGATGACAAAGAAGACTAAATCTTCGGTATAAAGATCTAGTAGTCATGGATGCCAGAGCCTTCGGTGTAGATAATAATTGGAAGCAGAGTTCACAGGATCGAGAGAATCCTCTGGTTTTTTTTTTACGATGAGGAGGCATGGGAAGATGAAATTGACGTTTAACGTGGTCTAATATTATAGAAGAACAATATATATTTTTTAATGTTCATTATCACCTAGAACTACAAAAACAAAAAATTAAATTTTGGCAAGACAGTTCTGTAACGAACCCAATTACTACTTTCTCACAACCATTCTTATTCTGTGTTCTAAATTCTTCACACGAAGGGAACACTGTTCAAAGCGATGTCCGCAAAGAAATTTCTGTTTTGAAAAGGCTTATCAGATCAGATTTACTTTCGGATGTTTGTCAGATGCTCGCGAGAGGTTGTTTCATGAAAAAACATTGCTGTTGGTGTAGTCACGGTTAGTCTACATGGACTTAGGACTAGAGTCCTTTAAAATTATGAAGCCAGCAATGGAGTGAAACGGAATGGGACGTTAGTAGTTGAAAGGAAAAGGAAAGACAGCTAGGTGACAGTGCGCATTAATTTGAATTCTTTGGAAATTGTAATTTGTTGTCTCACATTCGTGAGAGAGTTTCCGAAAAATATAAGCTTCATAGGTAGCAGCAAAGTATGAAAAAAAAAAAACAAATTTTATATGTATGTATCTGGTGATCCTATGAATCATTTGTTAATTATCACATGACTTTCAAATGCCATTCCTTTTGTGTCTATACTCCCTCCAGCGATGACAAGATGACAACTCATATGTTTATCCAAAGTAGTTCATTTCATGAATTCCATTCCCATTTGCAGCCTATAAAGCATGTACCCTTGGGGACTTTTCTTTTATAGAACTTCTTAATAAATGATTCATAATATCCACTTCACCGGTTTACCTCTATTTGTGAAGCCACCTCATGCAATAGAACTACATACATATTTACAATGGCTTAGGGGAGAACTACAATCTCATGAGTCTCCTAAACTCTTCGACCTTATTACAATACCCCAAAACAAATTTCTCTCATAAGTATCTTTCAGTTACAATAGATATACTATCGAACTAATTTAACAATGATTTGTTTTTTTTTTTTTTTTTTTTTCACTTTAATTATATAGCCAATCTGCAAACCCGGATCCTCGCACAAGAAAAATAAAACCAGCTTTAAGTCTTCATTAAAAGACCAAAAAGACAACAGAAAAACATTCACTTTGAGTGGAGGTTGCACTAAAGTATCCCAAACTCTCAGTGAATGTGTATCTCTCTTTTATTTTATTAATAGGATCAGAGTTGCCCAAACGACTTCCATTACATTCGACAATAACAGCAACAGCAAACTGGAGATATGCATAATCGTTGCATGAATTTTCACGACTATCGATCGACGACGACGACGACGACGATGACGATGACGATGACCGAATCGAATTGGAGGTGGTGGCATTAAAAGTTTTGCGAGCTGTTGCTCCCAAAAGAAAAACATTTTATTAGTGTGTGCAGAGAACAACAGTACGTTTAAGACCGCCGCCGCCGGACTTTGGAACTCGATGAGAAAATCCGCATTTCCACATAAATCATTCCGGCGGACCCCAAAACGACAAGATAAAAACATTTCAGAGCTCTAGAGCTCAATGAAGTGCACTTCAATAGCGCGCATGCGGACGGAACATGATTGTGGGAACTGGTGTCTGGTTGTGACTCATGAGGTGACTATACGTTACACACAAGATTGCCGGCTTTTTGAATAGCCTACATGTGAGTTGGAAATATAGCCAGAGGCTAGTATTTTTTTTTTTTTTGTTTTTTTAACGAAACATAATGGTGCATCGAATTTGTATATCGCCCTACCACAATAGGGTACCTATACATGTTAATTTTAGTTCTATTGTTTTAGTGAATTGTAAATTAATGGAGCCATTTCTGATGAAAAGGTTAATTCAATTTTGCTATGCAACAGCTTAATGGAGCTTAGAAATCTCTAATCTGTCAATAAACATGGCTACTTGAATGTAACATTTGGGCGCGCCCTTTGCCGTAAAATGCTTTTAGTTTTACTAATATCCAGGTGTTAAGTCAAACTTAAATGAGCATTATGTAGATATAATTACGGATTATCTAGCTGCTGATCCCAACTAGCTACTTATGGACAAAGACTTGCCTCACCTATTTTTAAAGCAAGACCGTGGTCGTATCTTAAACAATAGCTTTTATTATACTTATATGAAACCCTCTCTGCTTATAGTTTCTAGGTGAAGAATGAAATATACGCAGTTCCTCAATGAGATCATTCCCATCATGTTACAAAAAACCGCATCCGCATATGCTAAATCCATGATCTAAGGTAAGATTTAAGGTAAGGGTTGTCGTAAAATCGCAAACCCGCAGATTTATTTTCATCAGAGCAAAGAATACACCCTATCGCCATTCGAAAATATGGAAGGAGCTTCCGTAAGACCATTTACCACTTACCATGCATGAATACCAAAAAATTCTGGAGTTCTCAGGTTCAAATCAGCTAACGATGACACTGGTAGATGCTTGACGTTGTTAAGAAAGTGTTAAACAGAAGAACTTAAACCTTAAAGCTTACACGATGTACAGGGAAGTATTGTGCTAGACATTAATTATGCAAACGGTACCAGAATTCTGCCGATAATATTGTATTTTCTTGACAGTTATACTCTCGGATGTTTGTCAGACGTTTGGGAGAGGTGGGATTGTTAGAAAGGCATTGTCCGATCAATAGTCAGATGCACTGACCACTGAACTACGGCTCCACTATAATATTCTATGGTACAGAGAAATGAACAAATCCTAGTTCCTTTACTGTGGAACATAATGAACTTTGGAGCTAAGAACTCAAAAGCCAGGTAAACAAGATGCCATCACAGCATTGACATGGCAGTGGTGACCACGGTTAGGTAAATGGGTGTTCTCGTTGGCAGGAAGTGCTAAAGGCTTATTTAGATCATCGAGAGTCCACTGTATCTTAAGGTCTTAACGGAAACAAAGTAACTACGACCGTACGAAAATTGCTGAGACGTAAAGAATGTAGCTGGCAAGAATCGGAAGCGGAAGGTACTCGTCAATGGTAGAAGGTCAGTGGGTACCATAAAAGTAGTAACGGGCAATCACGCTGCTGCCTCTAAGACCGAGATAATGTACTTTGCCAGTATTATAGTTGCAAGGCTAACTTTTCATCAATAAAAAGAAAGATTGCTTCTGACAAGAGTTGCTGTATCCATAATCCTCTATCCAAAGGGCATGACAGTAAAGAGCAGACAAAGAAAAACGGAGAAAATTTACAGGACTATCGCATGGAGAGCAATCAGCAATAATACCATCGTTTTAAGGAAATGAAGCCCAGAGGATTTAAAGACCGAAGAATACCATAACCATGCAAACATATCAGAGGCAAAAAATTAAATAGGTTAACACAGTTACTAAGCACAGGGTCTGCTTCATCCTCATAATATTTCCACCTACCAAAGCAACCATGTATGCCAGTGTTATAAAATCGTATTCCAATCCAACGCCATCAATACTGATTGGTTCAATATGAAACGAGGAGATCCTAGCAGTTAGATCCTATCTCGTAAGACTGCTAATACCGCAGGAGATGATATCACATTTGTCCTCAAAAGCCCATCACCAATATATGCAAGCTCTGTTATAGAGATAAACTCGAAGGATAAAAAGTGTTATTGTAACTCAGCACAAGACATGATGTCAAATTGTTTATTTAGTTTAAACTCTATCATGCAATAATAAGTACGATTAAGTCTTTCACTGAAGAAACTTTAAAACAGGCTATTTGTGCCTTTGAGCATGAAAAAACTAAGCCATAGTTGGGCTGACGGCTTTAAGTGTTGCCATCAAATTTTCAAAAATACTTCTTCACAGGAATTACACTCAAATTTAGGTGCTCGTAGTCATTGTATCGGTTAAAGTCACCAACTGTGGTCACCACGCCGTTGCTTGAATCAATTTGGAACATCATCTTATGCGCCAGGGAAAACAGGACCAAGCCATTACCATTATCAGTGTTGTCTTTGTCCACTGCGTTGATTTGCTTCAAAAAAAAGTGCCCAGTAATGTGTTCCGATTTAGGAAAGCCCTGTACAGAGGTATTTGAGTCTTACCCTTCGAGTGATAAAGTTCAGGTGCTACCATATCATCATAACCAATGAATTCCGGGGCATTATAATTCACATCAAGGATATTTACTTCCACTTCCATTGAGCAGGACATTTTAAAAGAATCCACAGTGAGTTCATCAATTCTTCAAGGTGGCTCAACAGCTGAAGGCAGTAGGACATTTGTTGAGCTTTGTGAGCAAGTGACAATTCGGGATAACCATGAAAGATATACTCCCTCAAATATTAGGAAATTAATGGATATTCACATCCACTGCCAACTGATTCCACGAAGGCTGATAGACTGTTAGAAGCAGCTCTACATTAGTCTAAAGTTTTGTGAAACACCTCAAGGTGGTGTTTTATGAATGATATCGTTGACCTTAGTGATGAATGAAATTGTTTTGAAACTAGGCTACAATTAATTGAGATTAGTAACATTTGGCGATTATGACATATTAGGCAAATTTCGATCCACAATGACAGACGCTGACCACCTGATCGACTGAATAAATACAAAAATAAAATCAGGCCTGATTTAATCCCGAAATTAAGCAAATAACAACTTCAAGTCAGATCTAAGCCTTGACAGTTCTCTCTATCAAGCGCTAATATCGCCATCTACATTACGCTACATAACAGATGAGGTGATTCATGCTTTTGACACTGATCATGATATTTTATATAAACTAATGAGCCAAAACTGATCGATATTCATTGAAATTCCCTGATCGCCTGTTTTGTTATAAATATAATTGCTTCCGTTGATCCTTCTATTGCATCTCATATTAACAGATAAGACTGTCATCCGGTTCAGGTGTCGTATACGTAATATTTTCTATTAAAAATTAACAGTACTTGAAACCTTTCTCTTTTTTTTTTTTACTTATAACTGACAAGATCTATGTTCGTACTCCATCTCTCTAAAACAATGAAATTCTATAAGCACCTTTCATTACTCATAACATTCGAAATTGATTACTTTAGTCATCGTTTAATAGAAATATTCACTTAACTACTAATTGCCTCCGATATACTCGCAAGTCCTCTTATTTATTTGCGGCAATCCATAAAGCATATGTATGTACATAAATAAATCATTAGTCTCTTAGGAGTTAAGGTAGCACAACTTTGTGTAATTAGTTTGAATTAGATACCCCAGCCGGTTAATGGGTAATATTCCATCGACAAGTCATCGGAGTCTCTCTTGAAATACATCCAACTTAAGAACCTTAGATCACCTCCAAGCTATAAGAATCGATTCTCAGAAATCTTACATAAATAACCTTTGGCGTGAAATTAGAATCGCGCACAACGATCAATCATCCCATGAGTCAGTGATACTTGTATGAGTGTTTATTGATTTTTTTTTCTTTTCAATCATTGCGGTTTTATGAAGTTTTTTTTTTTTTTAAATTATACGCAATAAAATTTTATTCTCCAAAGTGAATTTCTATATACTATATGCGTAAGATGATAAAAATCCACAAGTAATTGGTGGTAACATGTTAAATCCAC
This sequence comes from Xylota sylvarum, assembly GCA_905220385.1. NCBI lineage: Eukaryota > Metazoa > Arthropoda > Insecta > Diptera > Syrphidae > Xylota > Xylota sylvarum. Next base: position 31,962,653 of record LR999958.1, on the reverse strand, counting down.
GTACATTATGTGTACATCTGTCAAATGCGATTTAACTGTCACGGTGGATCAGGGAGCAAGCAAACAAACGTCAAAATTCAATTTGTGAAAAAAAAAAAACAAAAATCAACACAATTTGATAAGTCGCCTTAACCGAGTAGGTCATCGGCTTTAAAAATACTCAACACAAGAATCAATCAAAGAACTTAACGATTTACGATGCTAATTTAAAATTACAAATGAGCAAAAACTAAATTATTTTAACTAGATACTCGTATATTTAAGATGACATCCGCAGATTGCTCTCAATAAGACAAGTGTAATAAAAAAAAAATAAGAAAAACAGATCGTTCTTAAGATCATTTTGGGTTCGTATTTAAAATGCAAATAATGTAGGTTGACTAGAAATTAGAATAGGATTAGGTGACGTTGTCGTTCTATATTTTGTCAAATGATTACATTGACTTTGAGTGATTATTAAGTTTTTATTAGGTTCTTAAGTTTAACATAAACAAATTAGTCATAGCCAATGAGGTTTATTTTGCGTAATATAGGTCCATATATGTACATATGCAATCAAATTTAACGAATGTAAATAGTTCGCATGACAGCTGTCAGAATCAAGCATTCTGACAATGCAATTTCTTCATAACTATTGCAGCACGTACATATGTTAACTTTCTCTACTTCAATAGATAGCATCTAATAGAAAAAACTTGTACTTCCCCATCAATTTTCCCTTCTAGAACAATTCGCAAATAATTGCAATGCAATGACCTCCGTCATTCATCTGTGTCTGTTTTCGTTCTTCTTCCTCATAGTGACTGTATTATTGATGGATTCAACGATACGAAAGTTGTAATTAATTTGAAAATAACCTCAAAATGCAAAACAATCTCGATTTCATCTCATCGTGTCGTATGCGCGTTGACTCTTCTTGTTAACTTCAGCCTCATCGACCTCCCCCTTCCAACTCGATGTGAATTTCACTTTTCTTTGTCCTCAAAAAATAAAACAGATAAAAACAAACAAAAAAAAAAAACCATCGAAACAACAAAACGAAAATTAAAATTAATTTTAAAACCATCATCTCGAAAGGTAATTTATGAGAATACTCCATGAGTCACATGCTTAATGGCGATAGTCTTGTGTTTAAGCCCCAACAACAGGCAAACAACGATTTGTTAGTTAATAATGTTAAATTTAAAAAAAAAAAAAAAAAACGAGAGAGTTCACAAGACGAATAATGTGATCTTGTTCAGATGATTACATCTCGAAAGGTTACTAACAACCACGCGTACAAGACAGGGTCTTGTAGTGTTGCAGCTCTGTGGATGCTGGTTACTACTCTTTTGGATGCAAAATGTATCTCAATGCAATCTGTGTGTGTTCGATGACTTTCATTTTTTTATGCAAAAGAGTCAGTACTATTGAAGTCCGTGTGTTCGAAACCAATTGAATTGACATATCAAATTTGACTGATTGAGATACTCGTACACGTTAGTGACTTACCTCTCGCTAGTTCCTTCCGAAGCGATTGGTTCTTGAAGCTCTGAAATGAAAGTAAAGAGAAGATTTGTTAATATTTTCTGTCAAATAGGGCTTCATTGAATATGGACAAATATTTTGTGGATCTCAGATTCATAGAAATTAAAAATTTTTTGAAAATTAAAAGTAGAAACTAGAATGTCTAGTCTATCTCTTTGGATTTATTAAACCTCTCATCTAGGTTATTCTAAAGAAATAAAAGTTAGATAAACATGAACTATGAAGATAAATTTGAAATTTTCATAATTTTCTTATTTTTTGGAGTTCAGCCATTTTTTATGTAGAATGCGACAAGGAAATCGAATCGCTTCCATTTTTTCCTTCCAGCTCTTGCAAATTTTTTTAGATCCAGTTTTCCACTTAATGAGCATAGTAAAGGGTTTTCAATCAGAACGCCCCATTTTTTCTCACATTTGGACAAGCCATCTGTCCGAAGCCTTTCACGAAATGCCATTACACCCACAAAAATTGTGTGTTATTTCCAGAAATGAACCAGTCAATTGGGCGCTTTGATCACATGATTCTATGCAATAAGCCAGAAACATTAAATGACCTCAAGACCAACATCGAAAGCAAAATTTCCGGCATAATGGCCAGTTTATGCGAACATCCTGTTGGATGAATTTTTCCAAATTAAGTCCAGATATGGTTTGCGTAGGTTTCCCTGGCCCTTTCCTTAAAGTTGTCAAATAAGGTTTTACTTGATACTCGCAGGGGAAATGAAACACTGGATCTTTCTTACTCTCAGCTGCAACACAGTCCATTAAATTGAATGCCTAGCCTGAACGATACTTAGGCACGATTCTTGCAATCTTTGAGTGAGTTTTCTTTTTTTTTTTGTAAATCTTGTATTCTGGGCCAGTTGTAGTTGGGACACACCTGATATTAGGTTCTGGTAGAAAGTGTGAAAGGATTCTTTCCTTGATAACTCCCAACGAGATGTGAAAATACTTCGCAAGGGATCTGTCAAGGCTAAGTCCAGATAAGGTTAAATGCGTTGTAGACTCATTCAAACCATTCAAAGCCCCGGCGGTGATGGTATATTTCCATCGCTTTTACAAAAGGTAATTGATCTCAGCCTGCCGGGTATGATTGCCTATCATCCCGACTACTTGGACATAGGTAAATGTAATCTTTATGCCCAAACTAGGCAATAGGCCTAGTAAACTGCCTAAATCTTATAGACCTATAAGTCTATCATCATTTGTTCTCAAAACCATGGAGAGACTCATTGATGTTCATATTAGAATAAAGGTACATATACAGGAAAGGTTAATCCACAGAAGGTGCTTTTCACTATCTTGTGAAGAAGATAGAAGGAACATTTCTTTCTAAGGAAATAGATCCTTGACATTGAGGGTAGTAGTAGAGGTATCGATGATTCGACTAACCAATGAATAAGAGACTTGTTTGAAAGTCGAGTGTCAGTGTAAGGGCTGTTCCCAGTGAGCAGTCCTTTCTCCCCTTCTGTGGTCAATAGTTATCGACAATTTTCTAGTCGATCTACAGAGATCAGTCTATACTGCCATTGCTTGGCTTGGCTATTTTTATTAGGACTACGGAGCGAGAGGTTCGAGGTGCAACCCCCAAACAACATCTAAAAATTTCTTTCACGACCCCACCTCTCGTGGGCGTCTGACAAACATCCGAGAGTATGCCCCTATCCATGTACAACATGAATGGTTGTGAGAAGCTACGCCTAGGGTCCCATGGACCTGTTGCGCCAAATATTTAAAATATTTAAATTTTTGTATTTTAAATACAGTACCACCATTTCTAGTGTCATACAAGATGCTTTATTACACATGTTAGAATGGTGCAGCAGAGAAGCACTATCCATCAATCCTTGCAAAACCATTCTAGTGCATTTTACAAACAGAAAACTGGTCAATCTAGGACATATCACCATCAAAGGCACAACTTTAGATTATTCCAGTGAGGTCAAATATCTCGTCGTCATCATTGACAAACGCCTTAGCTGAAATTCTCATATCAAGTCCGCCATCGATCGCGTCACTAGGGCTAGTAGATCCCTTTTATGGTAGAACTTGGGGCCTAAATCCAAAAACGATACATTGGATGTACACAATGTATACAATGATGGTGAGGCCCATTATCACGTACGCGACCATAGTTTGGTGTCCGAAAGTTCTTGAAGGGACAACGGCAACTAAGCTTCAGAAGCCTTAGAGAATTGCCTGCCTCGGTATTACGAGTATTACGAGTTCCTGACCTACGGGAGCATTAGCAGCTGTTGTTTGGCTTTCTCCCTTACAAATCCTCATTAAAAGGACGGCCGCTAGATGCGCTATTAAGCAGCAGCTAGAATGCAAGTATAAATCAGGTGACCATGTGGGACATCTGAAAATTCTTGACTCAATTCACAAAAAGGATATTTTCCATACGATCCCCGACATCATGGTCAGGGAGCACTATTTCGGTAGGTTATGTCAGATAGAAATATTGGAATGTGCAAACTGGTGTAATGGTATTCCGGCAGTGGATCCTAGAAGTCTGGTCTGCTTCACAGACGGATCGAAGGTGAAAACTGGAATTGGAGCTTAAGAATGTGTTCCATGGTTTACCAGGCTGAACTCCATGCCATTGAGATAATACCTACGAGTATCACTGCTCAATCTTACATGCTGCGTAAATATTTAAAAAATGTTAAAAATTTGGAATTATTTTTCCCTGAAAGAAAAAAGAGAAATCTCCGCCAATTGTCTAAACTTTGATTCCAAGTAGCCATTATTACAAGACATGCCTCCAAGTCCAGTTGCAACTCCCAGGCGTTTTTTTCTTCTTATAATTCCGTTGCATAAAAGATCAAGGAAACACTCCATACCAAGCCGTGTGCGAGTGCCAAACCTTAACCAATCCTCCACTAAGCATTTGTTATTCTATTATTAACAATCGTGACCGAGAAAAAAAAACGAAAAAAAAAAAAAAATAAACAAACACACTCAAAACAAGCCGCAGCCTAGACGTGCTCTCTTGTCGCTCTAGCAGCATCAACGTTTACACTTCAAGGTATCCCATAGATACACACAACAGCCTACAAGTATACAATGGATGCAATTCTTCGAAGCAATTAAAATAACCGTAAACCGAAAAAAAAGTAAACATTTTCCTCCAACCTTTATGCTAAAAAAAAAAAAAAAAAAACAGGAAAAATTGAAGGAAAACCAACGAGGTAACTGACTTTGCCACTTTGTAGCCATCTCACCAATAGAAGAGTGAACGAAGGAAAAGTCCATGAACGTTCGGTCCACTACAATCGGCGGAATAGCCTAGCCACACATCTGCAACTGTATCGCGCTACAGCGCGATAGGAAAGCTTAAATGGCAGGCAACTATCGGTGAAATATTTTACAATTTTTTTTTTTTTCTAATTTTCAGTGAATGAGTTAGATACCGTCGTCCACGAATAGATACAAAGATGCATGTAGAAAGTGTATAATGGAATCGCGCGCACAGAGATGAAAAAATGATTAATGATCGAGAGGTGGTGTGGCTACAACACAGCAACGATCCAAGCCGACACACAGACGGACCATCGCTACATTGAGACACCGTTTAGCCGAGCCTCGAGATTGTCTGTGCTGATTTTTTCTTTTTTTTTTTTTTGCATCGTACAGATACTTGTACTGAACAGCTGAAGGTTTTTCCTTGCTACGTCTGCGGATGATGATACTCGGCATTTCTATTAAATGCACCATAATTGTTGTGCGATTTGTGTATCTGTATCTGTATCGGTAGAGGAGTAGAATGTGAATGCGACTAGTTTGTTGCTTGAGTATTTTTTATTTTTTTTTCTAATTGAATTTAAGGTCGCACAATAAATGGGGTGTGCTGAGGGGAAAAAAAGGAGTCACATGGCTTTCAATATTTATAAAGCATTGTTGCCTCACTGTTGGATATTCCATTCGAGGAAGTACACGATTTTGAAAGACGCGTGACGTATGATTTCCTGGTTCGTTCCGGCATGACGATGGGAAAGGCATGGAAATTTCGTCAATAGAGATTGGTTCACCATCCGAGATAAGGCATCACAATGACAATGCATTTTTAGAGATGGTTATTGAGTTTACTTTCTAAGTGGTTGAGATACTATAAGCCACCAAACTGCTGGCATTACAAGAGACTTAATCTCTCGATTATTAAACGTGCTATTGCAAGAATGGCGTGGGAAAATTCTACCAGCGGTGGCGGCAAAAGTAAAGGGAACTCGCTCGCATGGAATCATGGTTGACACTAAGACTATGACAAGACTACTGCTGCTGGTAGCTAGAAGAGTAGACGATGATATTTCTGACTCTCTGATCATCATATACATACATAGGTAAGTTGTATGTATTTTAAAGTCACACTTGACAGAATTTATAAAGATGAGCTACACAGAGTTAGATATATATATCTAGTTTTGGCACACCAAACACACCCGTCCATCTATGCAGTGTAGCTCAGGTATCCAGCAAAGAATCAGTCTTGAGAATAGGTGTCTCATTCACGTTTGCATACAAAAATGTAAGCAGCTGACAGTAACGCAACCTACAGTCAAGTATGAGTAACTACGCATAATAATCCTTCGACTTTTTTCAGGCGTAGTCTGCAGTTCTGCAGGGTGTAAATAACTGATCCACTTTTAATTAAATTTGTAGGGAACCAGTGCTCAAGAACGAAGTGAAGGTTGTGTTGGAAAAAATGCAAGAGTTCTATTAAACCATTGTGACAACGCGAATAAGTGCCGCTCCTTAGGTAAGTTGGCCTAAGGCAAAACGTCAAACGACCTCTGCCAAGTAAGACCAAATGAAAATAGTCCGGTACAGAATCCCAAAAAGTAAGCGATAGCTACGACCAAAAGTAGGAGGGACATGTCTTTTAGATCAAAACGGTAATTGAGTTCATAATCGAAGGAACTGTTGGATGGAAAGAGAACAAAGTTGGAGATAGAGGATCAGTAGGGGATCAGCGATCTCAATTTCAAACGGACAGCACCGAGGAAACAGGTCCAGCCATATAATGAAGAGGAAATAGAAGTAGATGCTAATGGCCATGCTGAAGAAAAAGAAAGCAAACTAAAGAAAACTTTATCCAAGCTAGGAAGATAGTAACAGAAGAGCTGTGAAGAGCTGACTTCTAGCAGAAGGTGGAAGAAATATTAGAAAAGAAAGCGGAAGTCCTAAAAGTTACAAGTCAAGTCAAGAGGTGAAGGATCGAGAAGAGTTGACAATCGAGGAAGAGGTCCACTTAACATTTTCGGGGTATCTTGGACAACATATACAAACAACAGCATTAAAGGCTATGAGGAAGGTCGAGACTTACAAATATTGCCAACTAAGCGCTGGCGATTGGCAAAGCTTGCATTGGTTGGTTCAACTGCCGGCCCAGAGACTGATCTAGTATCGATGCCTCGGGTATGGGCACATTGTAAAGTACAGTAAGATCGTATCTCGAGAAGAACTGATCCTCTGAGTCGGAATGGATTAAGGAACGATTAAGACAGACTTGTAAACATAAAACATCTTGTTTTTCAGCTCGCATTAAAAGCTTCCCAGAAACGAATCTGAAATCATCTAACTGAGCCTTGATCTCAAAGGGTACTATGTATACGGATGTCGCAATACTCAATGAATCCGACATAAGTCCGGCCAGTCATCATTTAAAGAGAAAAGTCTATGATATGGTGCGGTGGAGGAGAACGGTGGCACAATCCGGATTCATAACAATGGCGCCCAACACGAGGCCCGATTGGCGGACAACGGTCCTCCTTCTTTGTATTGAAGTTGCTTTCACGAGTAGACCGTGATTCATACCACAGTGTTACTTATCTTGGTCCTTACAGTTCGCATGTTGTTGTTCTGAAAAAATATTAAAATCTATCACCTATCACCACTCTGTTTCAATTATCAATTTGACATTAAATTTTCCAACATATCATCCCTGTTTATTGAATAAGTTGTATGAATGAAGTGAAACAAGAGACCAATAGAATTTTTTTTGTCCCTAAACTCTTTCGAAACATTATAAACTATGTTATGTGTATCTTCAGCAAAGAGACACGATTCTTAGAGAGTGGATCAAACTATTCGGTTTCGCACTTTCTTTGTGTGGATTAGATCTTACTCTGAAAAGTGGCAATAAAGAGTTATTTTCAGACCTTCAGTACCTGGTCCCATTCAGAAGAATAGAAGGAGCCAATAAGCAACTTTGGTATATTCTCGAACTACTACTATAAAGAGAACTAAAGACCGCCTAATGGTTTCTTCAACAATAAAATACATACACTTTGAAAGGTGTGTTCTCTCTGTCCGCAACTAGATGAGAGCAAGTGGTAGAATAGAACGGTGTACATAACGACTTGGGATCCTCCGTATGCAATTCTTTTATCTCCCCATGTCACTCAGGTACTCATTTCAACACATTGACTGCATTTAACAAGGTGATTGCGAATATATTCCAAAATAAATCACCTAACCAATGTCAATACACACACTTGATGAAAACTCTTCAAAGTAATTGCAAACAATTTGCTCTCGCATCACTAGAAAAGAGTGTGTTCAGCCTCTCAGTAGATAAAAACAACACGAAACCCAGTAAAGTCAATACATACAATACTTATCTTTTATTGATTTAAAAATGAAAATAAATAATAATTGTATCACTTCAAAACACATGTAGAGTTGGCCTGAAGCTATTTATAATTTAATTTCCTGATTAAGAAGTACCAATATATGCTAAAATTCATCATCAATCAATCCTGCCTAACTCATAACTATTATTAAGTAATCAAACACAAAGTAATTCAGATCAAAGATCTTGCAAAACAAAGAAAGATATTTTCACATTTAAGACTCAACGGAAAGAAAAAAAAAAAAAAAACAATAATAATCTGCGGCGGTACTTTCAAAATTGTTTTTTTTATTTATTTTCTTTTACCTGACGAGGGTTCACCTTGGCGATATCTTGGTCGATTACGTCTTTTTCGAAGGTCATCGGTGCGAGCATATATGTATAACCCCTAAATAAATTGAGTTCAATCTGAGGTCATGTTGTGTGCATGTTTATTTCTTTTTGTGCTTTTTGTTTAAAAATAACATCTTGTTCTTAAGAATAAATGTGTGGTTGAGAAGGAGTGTTCTGACCTAGAAACCACAAAAGTAAATAGGTGAAATTATTATTTCTAGAGTGGGTTTAAAGGGATTTCTTAACCTAATTTATATACAGGGTGTGGTGACATGATTTTTGTGGATTTATGTTTCTTTGAGTTAAGGTGAGAATGCAATGGTTGTTACGAATACACTAGTCTCAAAATGTAAAATTTAAAATAGACGTCAAATGATCGGAATTTTGAGTCGAATTTAAGGTGACAGAATTTCTGTCAAATGCAAATATTTTTAGAACTAAGTAGATTCGGATTGATTGGAAAATGTCAAATGTTTAAATGATGATTTATTTATGATTTCTCTGCCCCAGGATATATGATATACAAAATAATTGAAGAACCCAGTCCCATGCAAGAGTACATGTTGCATGAGTGGCGACTACAGTAGCTAAAGCCAAATACAATTTGAGTCGCAAACTGAATGGTGACCCTTTAAAAGACGCCTACTTAAGTATTAAACGATTATGACTCACCCTGTCTTACAAACCATCACTCATACCATAGCCTAGGTACTCAGAAAAATTTATAACTGATGGCGAAACATTTTCTTATGACTGATATAAATAACAAAAAATTAAAAAAAAAAAAAAAGAAAACGGTCTATCAAACCATCTCGTTTATTGACTTCTGCTAGTCGACCAGCGAAAGCTTTCCCATTTGCTCTTATTTCATCGTCTTTGTGTGTTTTTTTTTTTTTTTTCTTACCCACACAATCTCTAAAGAATCTTTTCTTTACCGTTTCTGTGCACTAGAACTATCTTATAGCGCACATCGCACCAGCAGAGCTCTCTGGCATGCATTTAAGCAACTATCACTGCCACTACCAGCAGCACAACCACCAACTGACAAGTAGTAGCAGATGCCACTTGAAGGCATCGAATATAATCAAACACCGATAGGGCAAACCAGTTTGTTCTTAACCTAGTTTTGCTTTCTTCAGCCTCTCAGCCTCATTGTAGGTAACTATTGCTTTTGCACTTACTGGCTATAATACACCGCACTTATCTGGTCGTAATGTATAGGTAGAGGTGTACCTACCAGCCTATCTACCTATACCTACTCCGCGTACTGGCGGTTCTGGCAGTGTGTCTTACAATGGAAAATCCTATTTACGATGCATGAAGCCATGGAGCTGGGTGAAAGATTAATGATATACGAGTACCTTGGTTCTTGTGACGTTGTGAAAGAATTTTTTGCAGAATTTTTTTTTGCTTTTTTTGGTAATAAAATTGCTGGAGGCTTTTATACGGATGTGGAAGAACTTGAAACTACCCTTAATTGAAATTCTAATTTTAATGCAGAGGAGGACCGAGACTGAATGGTATGGTAATGAGGTGAAAGTATAAATTGAGTTTATAGTCCTTTTAAACACGACAGACGGGTTTTATGTTCGTGGAATGATGAAAGATGTCATCTGGAAAATGGAACACATCGACAGGCAGGGATGTTGTAAGCCTTTGACTTCTGTGGGATTGTGTGGTATGTCCACTGTCGATTATAGTAATTCTACGCAAAGTCGGATATTTATGTAAACTAAGGTGTGCCACAAGACTATCTCCACTAATATTGAACGGATTTTTAAAAGAAATTCAACAAACAATAGAATACTGTGTCTACATACACAAACTCTTCAAACTCTCTTGTATATACGTAGAAACATTCATAAAATATGTATTGCGAATCAGTTAACACGTTCTAGGACTAAATAGAGAAATATGAGTGATAAGACGAAATTATTGACCAGTGTCCTCTTTTTAATGCTCGGATTGTATCGGACAATATGTTGAGATTTGTAGATTGCGTGCAATGATACATAGGGTGAAGATGTAAAATAACACTGCACTACTTTCCAGGATCTTCATGGATACACTATGAAAAAGCTGTCAGTTGTTATCGAACGTGAGCATAATCTTGAATACTAGCTTAGATTTAACCGGAACTGTAACTAGCGCTTTAAAATAAGCTGACTGTGCCCAGACTGTGTCCAGAGTGGATGATGGGTTTGTACAAGCTCTACACAATGGACTGTAACTTCAAAGTGTTTCAATAGGGGTTTATATTCGCGAGTAAGCAGTAAGCCAGAGAAAGGGTCAAAATGAGAAGATTTGTGGAAACAAGCCAACCAATATCCGTGTTCCGGAGTTTGAGGGTTAAAAACTGGTTCTCAAGCTACAACATTTTTTGTCCCCGCAATTTCAATGATAAATGGAGCATCTAGACCTTATGTTGATTGTCAACGATAATGCAGATTGCCGAAATTTTTAAGATTGCCAGTAGCTTTCGCAAAGGAAAACTCGTCTTTCCGTAAGAATAATTTGACTAAGGCAGTCCAGCTTAGTTATTTTGCATTTGTGAACATAAGCCCACCAAATATGACCTGGCTAGTGATTACCATTATAAAGAAGTAGTGCCAACAGAAACTACAACAAAATGGAGAGTAGGAGACTGAAAATAAAAATACTTGACAGAGGTCCAAGATGAAAGAGGCCGGGAGGCGAAACTTGTTTTAGTCGATAAAAATCCAGCATGTTGTCTGGACCGATACCTCAATAACTTAAATATATTTCTACCCTCCAAGCAAACCAAAAAAAGTTTCTCCAAGCTTTGCTTTGTAGAGCATATGGTCCACTTGAAGGTACCTTCTACGGTACACTGATTATAAAAGCTACATATGTATATATTCTTTTCGACATGATACCGCTTTAAATTCAATCTGCCAGTAGGGGTAGAAAGTTGATGTAACGAAATTTGGTAGCATTTTGAAGTCCATCGTAGGATAGGAAGTTACCGATGGATTTTGTTTATTTAAGTAACAACGTATGGGGTATATCTCTCACTATGCGACGTAGTATAATAGAAAGTAAAGAGGCTTGCAACATATTAAAGGAGAGCTTAAGTTTCCGGAGTACAATTACGGCGAAGACGCTGTAATTACCTACCCTCCTTTCCGATTTATATGCAATAAACGGCATTCCTTTGCTGAATAAACCTTTTGTCTCAGTCGAAGTGATATTTAATCAGAAGTTTCGGTGTGGATATTGTGAGCGTTTAAACACATTTTTAGCCAAAATTAGGGTAACATTACGTTACACTGACCGATTACAAAAAAAAAAAAAATACAAAGATTTGGCGCAACAGTTCCACGTGACCGAGTGCCTAGCTTGTAAGGCCATTCGTGTTGTGCACGTTATATTCTTTACACAAATGGAAGGGTCCTACTGTTTAATGCCGTCTCCAAATGGCAATTTTTTATGTAAGAAGCTTTTTCATGACAGTTTTACTCTCGGATGATAGACAGACGCTCGCGAGAGATGAAGCCTTGAAAGATATTTTAGGCGTTGTCTGCAGATTGAACCTCGATTACTTCGCTCCGTAATCCAACGCATTAACCACTTGAGTAACGGCGCCTGACACTGACCGATTAACTTACTTTAAAATTGAAGAAACATGCTAAACACGATAGAAGGAATCAATAAACTCAGGAAAAGCTGCACTGTTTCGGGACGAATGGACCAACATGTGTACGGAACTGTTCTATTGCTCATATGCCGAAACACTTTGGGCTCAGTGACATGATCAACAGAAAGGATCTCACGGGGAATCCAAAAAGGTGAATGTGGATACAATTATTAACCGATTTGAAGAAATTGGTTCAGTTCTTATCATCCTCTCCAATCAATGGAAAAAATGAAAGTGTAGCTATGTGTCTGGGAAAATGAATTCAGTTTCATTCATAATATTTAAATATTGACAGCCGAATGGATCCTTGACAACCCGGTGTTTGGTTGAACAAACAAACGTCACTTTAACGAGTGATTGGTGAAATCTATTTTTATTTTATTTTATTTTTGCTGCCGTATTACATTTGCATACTTTGTATTTGTTTGTGGTATGAGTACCCGAACGGATCCATTCAAATCTGTCAAAACAAAACTTAAACGTCAATGCACCTGAAAATTCAATTTCAAACCCCACATCGATGATCAAATGCAAAACGGAATGCATAGTGCATTGGTTCGCATGCAATACCTCTTACGTAGACCTCTTAGCCGGTGAAATGCATAACAAACATGATCATTTATCTCTTCCAGCGGTACACGTTCAGTATATGTATCTATGTACATAATTTCCAACAAACAGATAATTTTGTTTAATTTCATCTTGATTCAAGCGCCCACATTTGAAAACCAGAATTCCCACTACCACACGTCCACAACGCAAAGTGAGTGTTCCTAAATTGAAGCGCTAACCGTTTAAGCAAACTCCTTTGTCTTTGTGTGGTTTACACAAAAGCCGGTGCACAGACAACCGCCGCCGACAACCACCATTCGCTTTGGTCCATGCATCCGTATCCGTATGAGCACCTCATATGATTACTTCCTCGTTGCAATTGATGCAGCAACCCTGGTCGCACATCTTGTATCTAATCAAAGTGTATGCGCGCGAATGCATGCATCCAAATGAAATCGCATGGGATTTTCATTTTCATCATGTGAACGTTGCGCAGCCCATCACAGTATCCATACAGGTGATGACGATGATGGAACAAGTCGTCTTTTTTAATAGACCCCACGGAACCGAACCGAACCGAACCGAACCGAACCGAAGTGCCTGTTGGGTAATTTGCAACAATTTTCCTAATTAGCGCGCTATCTTTCGGTGAAGATGATATGATATACCCAACGGTTTGTGTGATATGTGATGACGCAAACTGTCTGTTTGTAGATGCCAAACAATAAATAAATATAAATTTTCTTTGTTAGAGATGAAAATTGATGACAAAACTGGTTTGGGAAATTTCTAGCAATTACTTGCAAAAATGGAAGGCTTAAAGGTTGAACATTAGCAGGTTCAGGTAAATGGGGTTTAGTTTTCTTACGCTAGACCGCAGCAAACACGTTAAAGCGGAGTGTATAATGTTAGCTTTTTATCTCGTGAGACATGAACTTGACAGCACGTGGGCAATAACTATATTTAATTTTAGTATTTAATTGATTTTATGTATGACAGAGTGTAGTTACTGTTTAATTCGATGGGATTGTAAGTAGTTTGATTGGGAGAACAACAGATGCATTACACAGGTGTTCGAAGTAACTAAGAAGAGAGGTATATAATAGTCAATCTGATCACAATCACATTGAATTTGGATTTATAGCTATGCAGGTATAAAGCAATTAGCATAAATATGATTAAGTAGCACATACATGTAGTAGCATGTACAAACCTATGTTCATCTAGTGTCGTAGAAGTAATTTGAAAATCCAAAACGGTTAGCCTAGGTGATTATGAGTTATGGTTATGAGTTATGAGAGAGGCACCAGCCTCGGATAACAACGGACCGCCTCATTTAATACCACGATCCGGAACGTCCACGGACTATAACCTAAGAGTATGCACCTGGAATGTACGTCCACTGTACACTCCTGGTGCTATTCAAAAACTTGAATCTGTCCTTACGCGGTACAAAGCAGATATTACCGCGATCCAGAAGATACGATGGATAGGATTAGGTATGCAAAAACGGAAAAATTGCTACATTTATTACAGCTGTCACAAAAGACTGCACATGTTAGGATGCGGATTCGTCGTGGGAAATCGGCTACGCCCAATGATAATTGACTTTAAGCTGATCAGCAATCGCCTGGATACGATCTGCATCAAGGCAACATTTCAAAACATCAGCATAATATGTGCACACGCCCCGACCGACGAAGCTAAAGACTCTATCAAGAAGAAGTTTTATGACGTTCTAGACGGAGCCTACGAAGCCTGTCCGGAGTATGATGTCAAAATCATACTCGGGGACTTCAATGCCAAAATCTTCGGCAGATTAGTTGGAAAGCACAGCCTCCACGACAACAGACAATGGTCTCCGGCTATTCGATTTTACAACAGCTTATAATAGCTTGATAAGTAGCACTAGGTTTCCAAGACTATGAATCCACACAACAACCTGGCGCTCTCCAAATGGTCGAAACGCCAACCAAATCGACCACGTGCTAATAGATGCGAGGCAAGCATCCAACATTTTGAATGTTCAAACTTTCAGAGGGGCAAACGTCGACTCTGACCATTTTCTTGTTTCAGCAAAATTCAGAGGTCGACTATCCAACGAAAAGAAGCTGAAAAGCCGCCGGCTCTGATGCTCTAGCATGGTGATGTCTTGGGTAGGATGCATGCACCAAATCATCAACCAAGTATGGGTGGATGAAGCCATGCCCGATGACTGGACTATCAGTTCTATATGCCTTATCTTCAAGAAAGGTGATCCTATGTCTTGTAAGAACTACCGAGGCATAAGTCTGCTTAATGTCGCATATAAGACTCTATTGAACGTATTGCTTGAACGCCTGCAGCACACTAATCGGCACGTACCAGTGTGGTTTCCGGTCCGGCAGATCGACGATTGACCAAATTTTCACACTAAGGCAGATCTTGGAAAAGACCAACGAATTTCAAGTCGAGACACAGTATCCCTTCATCGACTTCAAAGCCGCATATGATAGCATTCATCGTCAACAAGGCGATGGTTGAATTCGGGATCCCGGCTAAACTGATCCAGCTGTGCCGCGTGACGCTGGAAAACAAGCCTTTAACCCGGTCCTTAGCTGCTAACTGCCTCCAGTTGCGCACTCCACGTTGGTTGAGGTTAGGTTCCACTTGTGCACGCCACCTAAGCTGAGGTCTTCTTCTACTGCGCTGTGATTCTTTAGTCTCTATAGATGCTGTCATATGAGGACTTAAAATCGATGAAAAGATGGTGGGTATTGATTTGAATTTTTTGAGTTTTCACCAGGGTCTGTGTAATGATTTAATCGATTGTGGACTTTCTGGGTCTGAAACCGTTCACTCTCGTTGGTAGATTTTTCCGGATCGACATACCAGACGCTGTCATTAAGTATTCCAAACTTGAAGCGGAGACCAGTAGGCTTGTATTTAGTTGTTTTAATTCCGATGATTGTATAAACTTAAAAGTAAAGAAAATCCTACAGACATCAAGAGAACAGTCCATTTTTTCAAAAAACCGATAGACTGTCAATTAGACACAACAATCTAATTACATTTTATAGATTAAAAACCGGATGACCCAAAATTAAACAACTTCATTAAACAAAACGTTAATTGTTGAGAAAAGTTAATAAATGTTTGCAAAACAATTGATTGTATCAAACGTTATAGAACGTGAGTCATAAAGAGAATGATGCACTAAAACTAGTTTTTTTTTTCCTCCTCACACAGTTGTAGGTCACAGTATTTGAACTGCACATTGAATAAATCGAAAAAGAAAAAAACTAAATTAAATACACAAACCTGTAAAAGTTGTACCATTAAAAAACCTCCACACAACAATTGCTGTTAATAATAATAATAATCGTTTTGTTATTGCAGTTCAAAGATTTATGCACATACTCTTAGCACAAACGGTGTATTCAAATCGCTTTAACTCTTTCAAACGGATCACGTATAGAGTATGTACATACACTGTTTGCCTGACCAAAGCATACTAGCAATTATTTTACAATTTGTTCAACAAATTTCATATTCAACAAATGCTTATTTTCTATTCTCATAAATTATGTTTAATTCGAAAACGAGAGTGGGCTTTAATTAAAATTTTCTATGGAAAAATGGCGTCAACCCAAAACACGTTTTATTCTTCGATGACGGTCAGGTTATGACCAGAAAAGTGTTCAAATTCAAAACAACAACTTACATATGATACAACCGAAAAGTCAGAAAAGAGAAAAGAAAAACATGACATTTTTCGACAAACTAAGCAAATGTCACGACACAATTTGCCGGAAAGGATAGAAATACCGAAAGAAACACAAACAAAACCGAGCCGACTCAACAAACAAATGACAATGACACCAGAGACCTTAAGGTTTTTTGACCTTATACACCATGTTCATGGAAATGGAAATGCATTCTTCAAACAAGAAGCGCTATGCGCACTAAGCAAACAAACAGGGCAACATTATGACTCTAGTTTAACCCCTTTTTTTTTGGAGTTTTACTCGTATTTACACAAATGGTTTTATGTTTGAGCAAACACAAGTAATTATGTGATAATCAGTCAACATCTTTAAAATTCGTCTGGGAGGGTCCGATAAATTGCTGCGCATTAGATATTTTTATAAAATTCCTGGAAATATAAATTTTTATTTTAATTTTAAGTAGGCGTTTGTCGTGACAAAATAATGGTCTGGATTTTAGTTTGTTGGCCAAATTTGTTGAGAGCATTAATGAGTCTTTCACGCGGTTAACCTTGAACGAGTATTACGTATGACAGGCGAAAAATTATAACAAAAACAAAACCTTTTTTAGAGAATACGGACTTGTTATCAATCATCGATTTTGATTACCATCGAGAGTAGATATAGGTGACAAACTTGTCTAGGTTTGCAGCGAATGGTGTAAATCTTCCTTAAATGGAGATAAGTCATGTAAGCTAGACTTAAACACAACCAACAGTGAGGTTGTCAATGTTAGAATTCGCAGTGACAGTGGTTACACTTAAGTACGGTTTATTTTCGCAATGTTGGTTGATTAGTAGTATTTTTGTATTGTTGAAGACAGTAGCTGTTGGGCGATTAAATATGTGTATCTTAAATGATGTTAATCAGGTTGTATGTTCCAATTTTGACCTAAAAAATTATAGACAGAGTGGGCTTAAATAAAGTCGGCCTTAAGTTGTGTATCTGTCAGAATTTTCGTCTGCTGTGGGAATATCGCAAAATATTGAATCATCGAGCGAAAATTTGATATTCAGCCACTTGCCACGAATAACACGGGATGCTGGCAGATGTGAGGAGTCAAGGATGCGAAAGCGGTCTTCAAGGGAATAAAGCAGAAGTTAGAATTTCCATTTCTCAGCGATCAGATAAACCGGAATAACCTAGAAGTCACTCATGAGCTAATGTGCAGCGCCCAACTTCAGTATGCCCAGGCCATCCTAAATTTCAATTTTAACAAAACAATCGTCATGAGCGACGGAGACATTTTTGACATACATATGTATGTATAGGTGGATTTTCCAGCAAGCACCAGCTTTTAGGCATCCAGCCCGAGAAAATCCCAAAAATTATTGCAAGATTTCTTGGAGAAATGTATCGTAAGACTTTTTGCAACATAGGGCGAAGGCAAGCCTATAGAAAACTACCAACCTAACAGCTGTCACGAATATACAAAACCGCTTTAACATAGCCCTGTTCATGTAAGGTTCAGTGGCTCATAACCCTAAAAATCAGTCGGTCTAATAGCTGAAAGCCGATTAAAGAAAGGCCACGCTACAACCCGAATAAGATATATCGGGAAGGTAATGTAAACTGTCTAGATAGCACCTTACCTGGACGTCGAAATACCCCTTACAAGGTCTTACGTGAGTAGAAGGGTATAGGTACAAGCATCTTCTTGGAATCGTTGTGGTTATACAAATCATTCAGACGTCCAAACCACAGCACTTTTTTCCAAGCGGAGGCGAAAAACTCATTTCATCGGTAGGACATAATATTTTTTATCGACAGCTGAACAGCAACAAAAGCGATGTCTGCTAAGGAAGTGACATCAAAACTTTTGAAGAGCTGTCAAGAAGATCGCAAGGTTTTTGAAATACAATGTAAGGTAAGACTTTGCTAGGTACAAGGTTATGAAGACGTATTAGGGAAAGAGAAATAAGCAAGCCTGAGTAACACCGCAATTCGGAGTAAGCTGAGAAGTCGGTAAATATCTCGCCTTGCACAAAGCATTAATGGAGGCTAATAATGGATCCTTGGAATTCTTTTAGATAAAATTATTGAGAATACGTGATGTTTACCAGTTACAGAGATACATTCCTTCAACAATTTGATAATATCCCCATCTTCGTTAATAGTACGGCTGGTCTTTAGGTTTTAGTTCAGACTAATAGAAAAGTTTTTATTAAGCTATTGGTCTTAAGCCAGTTTTTCCCGATTGGAGGTCACAACAATATGTAGGGAAATTAAAGAGCTATCCAGCTGACCCTTTGCAGACCTAAGCAATAGCACTTGGGACTTGAACAGGCTTACAACTACAGTAACTTCATCGAGTGAAATATCTGAAGCATCTAAAGCATTTGAAACATCTGGAGAAGAAGCTACTAAGAAGTGAGGCTTCTGATGGATCTGAAGAAGAGATGAAGAGAATTGAGACTCAATAACTATCGATACACACATTTCGTGACAAGCACGAGTAAACCAACAGAAGCTTTCAATTTAGCGCAGGATGGTAATGAATTCTAAGAATCCCAGTTCAATATTGTAGTCGAGGATAATAGGTTCTAGATGAAGCAGTCTTTTTGAGACAGGGCCGGGCATGAAGTGCATAAAAGGTGAAGGATGTTTTTTTTTAATTCTCTTCGTCTCTCCAACTCCTGCAGATGTATTTGAACTGGGATCGCTTTAGCATAAGCAACTTAGTACTACATTTGTGATCCAGCATAGATCAGATCTGCCTCGAGATGTGTGAGACAGGTCATGCTTCAAACCTTTACTGAACGTGTTTATCTTAATTTCTCAAGAAGTCATAACCTGCTGGACAATATCAAGAACCTCAGTGGTAATATTATCTGCCACCTTCCAGAGTGACCTGGTTTGATGAAGCATGGTGGTATTCTCAGAAAAGAAAAAGAAAAACAGAGATGTTTTATATGAATACAGTTTGAGATATTTGCCAAATGATGAAAGTAACATGGTAAGACAATGCTCGTATTCTAACCACAAACAGTTCGAATGTGAAAAAAAAAACACTTCTACTGACCTTTAAGTACCGATGATGACCTACACTCTGCTTTCAGGTAGAGTAAACCTGTTAAATGGATGAATGGTTCCCTGACAAATAATATTGTCTGATGGATTGTTGTATCTGTTTATAACTCATTTAACACCAGCCTCTCCTCTTCAATCTAGACCCGCTTTTAAACCACTTTATGCAGTCTCACAATATCATGTCATTACAAAGTTGATTCCACACTTACAAGGTCAATCAATGGCCCCTTAATGTTTCTTTAGTAAATCAATTAAAACTTGTACGAATGACGCATAAACAAATCATCGTCGTCAGACAAATTATTATCAAACCAGTTTACAAGCGCGTACCAAACGAACCAAAACCTTTTACCAATAGGAAATGTTTCATGCTAATATCGCATCCAACGGATATTATAATTCAGTGGCGACACCTCAATTAAGATGAGCGAATCCACAAATCAACCCACACTCTTGGAGACGATCAAAACAACGAAAAAAAAAAAGTTGAATCTCCTGTCCGCAAAAAAAAAAAAAACGATACAAAATACAAGATACAAGATTAAAAAAAAAAAAATTAATTACATTAGCAAATTAGAAGTAAAGTTAGCACAGGGTTAGCAGGTTCGATCATAAGATCGCAAAAGAACCGATATTTGTTTTGTTTTTATTTATTTTATTTAATTATTTAATTTTATGAACTTTTGGTTGATCTTATAGATATCGTTTATTTCTAATTAGATGCTGGATGTTTATTGATAGATGTATAATACCAGCGTATTCGTGTATATATGTATATATTTTTTTATTACAAAATGACACAACACATGCAAAAATAAATTTTATTCGAAGAAGATTGATTAACGCTGATTGAAATGATTTAGAAAACAAATATGTATATGTACGTAAATCATAATTTGCAAATCAGTTTATTGTTCGGAGTTGAAAACCCCCTCAAACAAGACACGATGATCGTTGCTTATTCATAATATGCAACGAGTCGGCGACAAGAGAAGAAGCTTCTTGAAAATTGGCTTTGGCTGATTCTGACCGCATTAATCCTGTTTTTTTTTTTTTGGTGAAGGAAATTAGCATGCCTAAAAAGAAATACTTTTTGAATCAAGAGAGCAATATTGTATTAGTTAAAAGTTTTTGAAAACAAACTAGCAATGATGTCTACATAAGTATGTACGTAATACAGAAGCAGAACAAATGTTTGTTTTAACATAAAGCTGGCGCTCGTTATGGAAAGTAGTTGACTGTAAAAAGTTCAAGTATGTATTTCAAGTATTTTTTGAAAATAGACGAGAATAAGGAAAAACTACTTTTATATAACGACGATAGAGACCAATAGCCCGACTTGGACAATGATAGCAGAAGTTTCCATCCATGTAGTCAAAATGCAGTGAGGTTACTAATCTCCAACCAGCAGCGGTGCTATTAGCTGGAGAAAAATCTATCCCTGATCAAAAAGGTTATCCGATCCGCAAGGAAGAAAACGCCCACTGATCTAATGGTCTACCCTGCAAAGCATTCAACTCTAACCCGGAAGGGCAATGCAGTAAAAGAAGACGTGGTCCTCACAAACGAAAAGGGATCTAAACCAACTTGGATTACACCACAAGCTATAGACCAGTGTAATCATAATGGTTGTAACCCAAGTTTATTTGAAATTGTGGTGGAACTGAGATTAAATTGTTAATTGCTATGAAAATCGATGGGGTTTCTTTTGGGAAACATACTAATTCCCCGTCATGTTCTGCAGACACAACTACTAGACTGCTAGAAGTGTGCTAATCCTGAAGTTCACATATGTATGTCAATGTTCATGAAAGCCTTAGATAACTCCAGACTTCGAGAGTTCTCAGGTTCAATAGGACTATTAGTGAGAAAAAGTAGTAGTACTCTATGATGCATACCGTCCTTCACCGTGATGCTGTGTTTCAATGTTGCTCGTAAAAAAAAAATCTTATGATACTTTGATGATAATGCTAAGGTGCGCCATTTTGTTACCGCAAAACTTGTTCAAAAATGATGTAAATTAGACCCAACCCATGAAGTTCAAATAACGGATTAGTTCTCCAATCCTTTTTTCAGCTACTTCGCCGAGGTTCACGAAGAAGTGTATTCCTAGGGTGTTTTGTCTGGTCCTCACTAGGACCGGACATCTGCAAAGGCATATGTAGAGATTCTTTCTCATTAATAACCTTGCAGCTTCTGCAAAAGGTATTGTGAGGGATACCAAGTTTGGCCGCATGGTCCCCGATTGGCCAGTAGCCCATGTGGCTACAATTCTGGCAATATCTGGTCTTGATTAACTAAGTAGGACATTTGACTTAGGGGTAGGGGCACAATCCCGAAATCCAAAATCCCGAAAATCCAAAATATCAATATAACAATGTAACAAAGCATCTAATCCTTTTCGGCGAAGGGTCATAAGTCCACAGGTCCACAATTCGATTGTGCATCAACAGTGGAATATGTATGGGGGGTCTGCTGCCCCCTTGCAACCCCTCTGCTTGGAGTCACTGTTGGATTTGGAGTAGGTGCGAGGTTGGGTATATGCAAAATTTGTTTAAATCCATACAAAAAATTTCATATTTTCGGGATTTTACATTTTCAGGATTTTGGATTTTCGGGATTTTGTTTTTTGGGATTCTGTCCGACTCAGCCTGTTCCACTCGTGATTGGTAAGCTGGAGGAAGTGAATATATATATTGCACTTAACGACACTGGTAATGAGCCATTAAGGGCCGACCCTCGCCTATGAGTGTAATTGCTGAGTGGGGTGAAATTGTGATTAATTTCGAACCGGCATTGCCCTGTCAGTTTAGATAATGTGGTGACCACATCAATAGCTTTGATAGTAGCTTGACTGTCTAAAAAGATAGCGATATTGTGACTGAATGTAGGGAAATTGTTCAGTAAACAACAGGCTTCCCCAAACCCAAGAATCTCCGCTTGGAAAACACTTGCAGAGTCTGGGAGATGAAAGAACTTCGATATATTTAGTTGGTCAGAGAAGATGCCTGCGCCGCTCTGCAGTCCATCTTCAAACCGTCCGTGTATATACCTATATCATAATCGCTAATAACCCTTGCATTCTCCCATTGAATCTATGTATGTACAAAAGTCTCAAATAAAAAAAACTTATATTGCTCACCTTTCCAGGAACTTTCAGCTTTCTTAAAGAAAATTATATTTGAGGGATTCATACAACCACTCCGGAATTTCTTCTTTCTTCGTATAGAACCCCCGGGTAATAAAGATTTCTTGTGATTCGGACCATTCGTTGCACAAAGTCTTGTTCATACAACGTGGTATTTCTCTGTTTTGTATTTGCAAACCAAGCTCGTCTTAAGCTCTTAAGGGTGAGTGTCTCCCTACATTGCTTTGAGGTGGCGACCAAACTACATCAATTACCCAGATTGTTGAATTTCCTAAAAGAAATGTCTTCTTTTTCAGCCGACTTCGTACAAAAAAATGCCAGACTTTTGAACACACAAAGCTGTAGAATGGTCCGGAGTTTGGCTGTGCTGATCGCATTTAACTTGACATGAAATAATGAGAGTTGCCCAGCGCTTAAAACATTTCAAAAATAAAACTTGGAGAGTTTGGAGAGATTGGAGAGATATCTTGGTTTATCTACTAACCTTACTCTCAAACAATCAGGTTATATGAGTTATGGTTCGCTTCTATATAAACCTACACTAAATGGTAAATGGATAAAAGTTACAAATGAACTAAGCATAACTCTCGGGAATCCATCTCGATTCTATGACAAAAAAAGTTGCTCTGATCAGTATAGCTCCGGTTATTGCTCTCCTTTGCTACAACTCTTTCCACTTAAGGTCAATCCCCTTACGGTAGATACGACCGTAGAAACATTAATCTCCTCTGATATTTTTGCATAAGAAACACAAACGAATCGAATATCTCTTTTCGTTCTACTTAAGCAAATGCGTTGCCCAATTTACCAACAGTTAAAGTTTCACTTAAATTAATTCGTAACTCGATATCTAAAACCCAAGTCTTCTGGAAGAGCAAAAGACTCCCTTCCATTCACATTTTATCCATCAACATAACCTCCATCTTTCATCTGAATAAAAAAAGATACACAACTGCAAAGATAATAATAAATTGTTTGCCATTTCGATAGAAGAAAAAAAAAGAAGGCCACTTGCATACTAAAAGAAAAAAAAACCCACACAGAAATCAGCCAACTGAATAAGATGCAAATGTTGAAGAGATACAAAAAAAAAGTCTAGATACCACCTCCAGCTTTGCAGTGTGTGCCTATGAAATTCAATCTCTAGTAACTGAATCTCAACTCTTTAAACTTCACCTTTAATGCTGTTGCTACTACCTACAACTTGGACTGGACATAGTATTGTCTTTATTTTTAGAAAAAAAAAAGCAAATCTGAAAATGATACATCTAGGTGTTTTGGAGTAAATTGAAATTGAAATTAAAACTGGAAACATCGTCAACGCTGTGTGCACGTTAAAAAAAAAAAAACAGAAACTAACATTTTGCAATGTATTTTGGCTTAATTACATCTCACAGAGAGTATCTCCAACTAGGTGGTCTATTTTCATGACGTACCTTCCTTTTGAAATGAAAAAGGAGTGTCCTCGTCAATGGGTGGCCTGAAATTCCAATTCCCTAATAAAATTTCCTAATGGAGGAGGGCGTCAACCGGGACGTGCACAATAATATAGACAAGACATACATATGTAGAACATCAATCGATGTAGAAGCACACTGAACTATGAAGGGAATGAAGGACATTATAGTGTACTCTAGATGGATAAGAATCTAAGGATTGTTGGTACGCTCCTTTGTGCCAGTGATTAGAAAAATTCCCAGTTGGATTGTATATGAAAGAAATTAGGTCAGCAAATTATTTTCGTTCGAAGGGTTTTATATCATGAAAAACTTGTTCAGAAGAGGGAGTTTACTTGAAAAGGAAACTACTTGTTTAGTTGTTGGTTATTTTATACAGGAAGTGGATGAAAAACCTGAGGAATTACACATGGGATAGTCGGCTCTTGAAGTTTTTATTTATGTTGGTTTTTTTTTTAATTTTTTTTTTTTTTTATCACAGTTTTATCTACAATGTTGTACCTGTACAGAAAGGGAGGATATCTCTCTTACATATGTATACTTAAGGAATCACAGAAACAATGTCGGTGTAGTGAAATTTATCGAGATTTGTAAAACGTACTTTGATTCGATTGCATTCGAAGTTTTGGTACATAAATAAATATATGTATGTATGTATGTACCTATACATTTTTTCGCATTGAAATGAAAGACATTACTGCTTCTTTGTCAGGAAAGAAACTGAGAGGATTTGTTTTAAAAATTATTGACCACAGGGAGTGCTGGGCCCACTCCCACTTTTGAAGACTGGAAACGATTTTTGTATGTAATGTACCTTCCTTGTCCTAAAAGTAACAGTTTTCCAACTCATACATCAATAACATCTTGAGCATCTCCAGTACAGTATATACAGTATATGTCTGTGTATAAAGGATTTAAGTGCAGAGACAGCGCTGCATAGCGGTGTTGTTCTCAATCGAAAAATAACCTTTGATAAATTGAACAACCTAGATGGGATTTTATTTACTGAAGGAGATAGTCTTAGAGATGGAATCAGTGAACAACACAAAGACTGGAATACTCGCCGTATGGAACTCTATACACGACGATCATTTTGGAACGCATCGCAAACGATGAACTGAATAATGCGACCGAGGAAGCAGATGATCAACATGTATTCCGGAAGAAATGCTTCATGATGGACACAATAGATATCAGTCCGAAGAGAAGAGCCATTGCCGGATCACACGATTTAAAAAAAATGTAGTTAACATTTAAAAACAGGATATGGTGTTTTACAGGCCGACGATAGAACTATGTAATACAATGTCCCAGAGAGCGTCTCCCAAGACTCTGTACTAAGTACCCAATTGTGGAACCTGATCATCAAGGATTATTTGATTCTCTGATTACATATCCATACGTAAATTAAGGAATAATGTCTATTGATGAAGCAAGTGTAGGAGGAAGCTAATCTCGGACGCCATAATCTTGATCATGATGATCGTCAAAATACCAGAAGAAGTTAGAGAACTATAAAACATGATACGAGAGGCTGGAGAGCCAAAAAAAGCATTTCATTATAAAGTGCTCCACAGCAAAAAAAAAGGCGCTTTTAGTCAATAAAAATACTTGGACCGATCTTTCAGTATCCTTTATAAAATTTTCATTTTGACTATGCAACGTCCCACTTCGATGTTGTACAATCCTTCTTGTGTTTACATACGAGAAGAGAGAAATATAATAGTAAGACAGCAAGAGTCCAAGCTTGGTTTGGTTATATTCCCAATAAGCTTGGCGTAGTCCATCTATTTAGAAGACTTCTTCTAGCAGTGACAATAGCCATCCCCGGGTTTATAATTATGACAGTACCAGATATTTCATCAACAGCCAGACGGAAATATAAACAATGTTAGATATAGACTTTTGAAGTGGTGTTTCCAAAAGTTGCAGCTTCTGTACTAAGGTATAACAAGGTGATAATTTCATTGAAATCACATCTTTTGAATATAAGTCTAAGGAAGAAAACTCCAAATGGTGTCAATTTATGTGCAATATCCCCACAAAATCTAATTGAAGACCTGTCCCATACTTAAAAAAAATAAAAGAAAACAAAAATGCTGAACAAAGATATCTTCATCTAAATACTTAAAACGTAGATCTGATCGTAGTCAAAGTCGTGAGAAAGTGAATTGCGATAACAAGCCAGATTACATCTACGTAACGATTCAAATATTATCGGGCAAGTAGACTCCACCATCGTTCTAAAGGAGTGCCTATAGATTTTTTTATGAATTACAACAGCTCTACAAAGAATACCGAAAGTCTTAAAGGTAGCCATTCGCAGAAGCAAAAGCAAATTAGTGAAACGGTGGCGGAAGAAAAACGAAACGAATTGCAAATGTAGAGGGTGTTTCTTATCTTCCAGGCCGATGTTTTTTGCCTTAAAAAATGAAGGGAATAAAGAATATAATAGATTGACGAGTGTAGGGGATTCGTTTATCCACTCTTCACAAATCGAAGACTGACGAATTAGAAAAGAACAGAATCAGTCCTAAACTTGGACCAATTTGATTATCGATAAATATTCCGGCTTGGTACACGTACATGCAATTACAAATGCCACTAATGCATGCTAACAATAGATGGCGTTCTTGGACTACTAGTATACTGCCAACGAAATTGCAACATTCGTTCAATAAAAGAAAAACCGATAGATTAATGAAGAAGTATGTATATAAAATTCTAGGCCTCTACCACTTTAGGAATAAGTTCCTCGGAAAGCACTTGAGAACGTAGAAGTTCTTTCTGAATTATTGGTTAGCGCCATCTGTGGATATGTATTTTAGTGCGACAGGATGTTTTTTTTTTGTAACTAGTGTTAGTAATAGATCTTTTTAGCAATTTTTAACATGTTTTTTCCATTTCTCTCCTATGAGTATCATAAATGCTCTACATAGTAGTGTAGTTCCTCTTCTTCAAGCTCTCTTACTAAAGTTAAGCTAAACAGCTCAAATAGCTAATCGTTTAGATAGGCAGATGCTATGGATTTATGGACATCACTAAGTATTGGTGTACAACTTTACCCAATCTCTGACGGGAAATGAAATTTGATATAAAATTTAATTAAAATTAAATAAATTAATATAAAAAGAAACCAACAGATGGCCCACTCTTTATATATATTTATGCTGCGGAGGAAATGGCGAAAACATAATTTGGCAATGATCCCAATTCCTAAGTTGTAACTATTAGATAACAAAGTTTTGTCATAATCACTAAAAATCGACTGTCCTATTTTCTACAGTTTATAAAAATTAGAATTGAAACCTTTAACCCATTTAATTTTCCCAATACCGTTCACAGTTTTATGGAAATAACAAGTTTACCTAATAAATTGCTTAGTATCGCAAATATTGCACAAACACTTTAGAAGAATTGGCAACCAATAAAATTAAATCTGCTGTCTTAGTGTATTACGTTTCAGTCGAAGTGATTTTCCTGAAAACAATTTCCAATATAAAGTGCAATCCTATCACAAATTGTTAACTATTACACGTGTCAGCAACTTTTGTGGGAGAATTGTTGGTAAACTAATTACCATATTTATGGTGAATTCACATTGTAAATAACTGCCAGCGTTTGTTCATTTATATTTGCTTGTCACAAAGGCACAACACACATTTTATTTATTTATACCGATGCAGATGTGTCGACAAATTAATTTTTTTTAAACAACGCTGTGTTTAGAATAATCGTTCAGTGGAATTACTGTAACAGTAACTTAATGGGAGTATTTCATTGGAACATTAAAATTGAAAACTTAAGATGACTGCAGTAGAACTGGGTAACGAAATAAGTGGTTGCAATAGAGTGAACTTTAAATAATTCAAGCCCCTTTAATAAAGTCAATATCACATGAGAAATATAACTCCGCTTGGAGACAATGTCTGACGTATTCATGATTCAAGACTCCTCTTACAGTAGGGGGTGCAAGCTAGAAAAATTCATGTAAAAAAATTCGGTAGGATTGCGAGGCCTTCGATATCAACGTGTAGGATCAGATTAAGAAAACTACGAAAAGTCCAGGAAATTCAAAAGACTGACCCACTTAGGTGGGTACGAGTAATACCCCTTCGATCAGACGTACATATATTCAAATGCCGTGACCAACAGAGAAGATCACATGGCGAGTCTTAAAATGTGGCACTCACTAGATTACATACTAGATGACGTAGAGAGAACATCAGAAAAAGATTACATACTATAACCCCACACCTGCGTTTGTTCATATGCTTCGCAGCGTGGAGATAATCCATATTTGTTGACATTACCAATAAATACTACAAGTGTACACGCTTAGAATCTTTAATTCTTTTCAATACAAGTATGGGCACCGTGGCTCAAGTGGTTAATGCGTTGGATTACGGAGCGAGGGTTTTGAGGTTTATCCCCAGAAAGAACCAGAAAGTAAATTCTTAGAGAATATTCCTTCAACAACTTGACTGCTTGGCAGAAAACCCACAAAATTTTTTCTAAAAGTCACTCTAAATTCGATTCAGGAAAGCTATCATAGACTAAAAGCTATCCCGACTTCCAAACTAGGGATATATGAATGTGATAACACAACTTACAACGTAATTACGCTTATAACTTAACCTTAACTGGATCCTAGTAGTCCCACTACTCCCACTAATCATTTCTTCACAGCTGGCGGTAATTTATTTCGCAAACTCTTTCCTAATGAACTCAATGAAAACTCAGGAAAAATAAAGTACTTTACAAATTGAAAAACATGACTTTAAACTAAATATGTATTCCAAATTGTGTTCCCATAACATGTACTATTACTTTCAACAACCAGTCCAGTTCAGTGTTCCAAGTGTCAGATTTTTCATCGTGTCATCGGCAAAGCTTTCTTGACAATTAAAGGCCATTTACAAGAAATAATCACCAGACTAAGAAGAATCTGGCTAACGTTTGAGAAAAATGGAAATAACTTCAATTTGGGTCTTTAAAAAAAATTCAGAGTCTCTGACCAAAACATTCCTTGTACCATAATATTTCGGTTTGGCAAAGTAAATGCTTTTCATAACTTCAATCCTATGAGCAGAAAATGCTCCCATAAACTCTACTACCTAAGTACATACAGTTCAAGAAACCTAAAGCAGGCGGCTGCAATGGATTTATGCATCAGACTTAGAAAAAATGTATGAAGGCACAGCCCACAACGAAATGACAATTTTAATGTCGAATGATTATCACCTATCTCCCGTTGATCTACAATACTACGACCCAAAGTTGATTGGGGTGACAAACTGGCCTAAAATCTCTATACCTTCAAAAGTAAGTAACAAATAGCACAAGACAAATAGCCTAGATACACATGCCAACGCATTTTACATCTGCAATATTGCAGCTAAGCTATTTCGACAAATGTCACGCACCCTTAGATGTGAGATGGGAATTTAAAAAAAGTCTAATCAGTAACTCAAGCATCAGAAATGCTTATCTCGGGGAGTAGCTTTTTAACTATCTACATGAATTAGTTTATCAAGGTAATGGTGTATATACAAGCCGGCAGATAGCAACATAAATCAAGTTGTAAAGGACCTAAATAAAACCGAGAGTTGAAATTAAAGTTCATTCCATTTAGCTACGTGGGAGTGGGCATTAACACGATTTAAGCAGACTCCATGGGGTGCTATCCAATAAGCACCAATCATTAATCATCTACTTGGGAAAGGGACTCTGTATACTTGCCCAGAATACAAAGTGAAACTTTCTTCCAAATAAGTATGTTAAAAGTCCCTTAAAAAAAAAAGCAGCAACTATTCCAGTTAACTCGAAACTTTGTTTATCTTCCGGATGTACTATGTGCAATGCATAAAATACCCAACCATGTCTGCAATCAATCAGTTCAATCTATCGATTCAAAACAAAAAAAAAAAAAAACCAGGGATGACAAATTGTTAATTCATCTCCAGTGCCAGTTTACATAACACTTTACTATCATATCAACAAAATTTTTATCGCTCGCATCTTGGAGACACATATGTAACACGATTACCAGCAAAACATACCAATCCATTTATTGTATCTGTAAAAACTTAATCAAAATCTCATCTTCTTTCGACCCGTAGTCAGACCGACGCGACAAATGCTTATTTTTTCGGCTAAGTACAAGTGTATTACGCAAACAGCATACTTAATTGGGTTAAAATGGGCTTTGCTATACATCATCAGAGAAAATGTAAACCTTACTCTCCCACTCTTAGTTGTAGATACTTTTTTTATCGGCATCATTTGAGATAGTTGCACAGGCCCACGCCGTCGCACACATTATACACGGCGGGCACTTAAGTCGGTTACTCTAATCCTTTCCCCCTTGTACAAGACGTTGTTGCGCCCCCGTTTTTAACACAAACTGTGGTGAGTAAGTAAAATGCACCTTTCACTTTGCACTCAATATTCAAGCAAACAAACGAAGACATTGTACATGTATGGACAGACATACATATGCGCATTATACAACCAAATATCCGCGATAAAATTTCCAAATTATGGATACAAAGATACACAATTTCATACCTTTCAAGTGAGACCGCCAAAAGAATTAATTCTGCAAAAATGATGGTCCTTCCTAAAAGTAAGGTAAAGCTGCGACACGGCGGTATCTTTTTTTTTTTTTTTGTCAGTTTAAAGATGACAACGATTAAGTTCAGTTTCAGTTCTTTTCACATCAAGAATAATCAAGAACAACCTAAATTAAACGAGGAAAGGAAGATAAAAGAATACGAAACAAAAATGAACCGACAAACGGCAAAAAAGAACGACAAATCGAAAAAAAAAACAACAACCGAAACAAAAATCGGAACAGGTCGTGCTGTGGTCCTAATTAAATGATTTCGAAGGTGGATGAGATTCAAATGCTGCACTGTTCGAATGTATCACTTGGATACATAACACAATACCGACAATATACGAAAAAAGAAAAAAACAATAAGAAAACACACCACAAGTTGTTGCTGCGCGACGAACAGAATTCAAATTTCAATCACGCTCCACGGGCGGACTCCACACACCACTTTTACTCCACTTCTTTAAATTTTATTATCTTTTTTTTTTTTTTTATTGTAAGTATCTTTGTATCTTTCTCCTTTCGATGAGAGACGACAATTGTTATGGGAGCGACCACCACCGCGACGGTTTTTTGAAAGTTGTATAAAAGGGCATTCGGTTTTATCTTCGTTTTTTTTTTGTTTGCTTTTTATCTCGATTGTAACTGAAAATTCAAATCACATACGATGGACACTTACGTATCTATTTCAAATGACCCGAATAGCAGTGCACTTTTTTTAAAACTTTTGTTTGTTTTTGTTTTTTTTTTTTTTACAATCCACCCACTAGATACAATTGTTAAAGGTCACCTAGGACTGACATCAATTTTTATCGAAAATTTTCTTTGAATTACGATACGAAAAACGAACTCTACACGAGAAGAACTCAGAATCGGCGAGTTACCTGTAAAGCTCTTCGGAAAGAACTGATCAGTTACTGTGATGCGGTAGTTGGGTTAACCTCCCAAAAAGTGTTCAACCAGGTGTTGTTAGGTAGTATACACTCTACTGTACAGTCTGGTGAAACAGGTAAGACAAAACTTGCA
Organism: Xylota sylvarum; assembly: GCA_905220385.1. Taxonomy (NCBI): domain Eukaryota; kingdom Metazoa; phylum Arthropoda; class Insecta; order Diptera; family Syrphidae; genus Xylota; species Xylota sylvarum. Next base: position 31,930,924 of record LR999958.1, on the reverse strand, counting down.
GGCATTCAACAAGCATATCAAGTTGATTTAGCTGCACAGTGCATTGGATGGATTGGTTAGAGTTAGATACAAATTTTAAGAGAGCGGTCGATGGTTAGTTAAAGAGACAAAAGAGATTAACTGGTGAGCTAAGAGTGGTTTTGTTGTAAACTTTTCCGAGTACGCATGCGGGGGTTTTATGCGGAGCAATATTTAGTAGTAGATGGAAAAAATGCTTTGTAGAATTTTGAGGAGTGAAAAACTGAAAACTATTTTGAACGAGTTTACGTTTCCGTAGTGGATTTTTCTGAATTTTAGAAAATTGGCTTTGGATGGGCTTTGAAATTACCTCAAGAAACTCTACGACCTCATTAACATCTTTTGCGGTATCCCCCTAAAGACGTTATGTGGTATTAGTTGAAATCACGTTTTTGAATGAATATTATAATTTGAGCTGGGTAGGAGGTGACATCAGAAGGAAGTGATTAAAGCTAGTCCAAGCCATTCACGTAAAATATGTTCCACGATTTCAGTGTCATCAAGATATAGTCGGCACAAGTCCGTTAGGATCTAAGCGTTATAAATATTTGGTCATTGCTAGTTTTTTTGAAATTGTTCATTTTCTCGGTATGTCAGAAGGCAGTTTTGTGATTTCCAGTAAGAGACCTTTTCTTTTTGTGCAAAGTGATTTAACTCTATCTTTATCTGGTTACCAGGTAGACCACAGAAGGGTTCAGAGTCAAAAAACGGTGGATGTGCATCTGGTAAGTTTGTCAGCAGTTTCATTGCCAGGGTTACCTATAGATATGTCCTGGGACTCATGTTCAAGTTATTTTATTATGTAAAGCTAGCTGTAGGAGGGTTTGAAGATGGTTCCAAAGCTAAGACCCAAAGTTAAAGGACTTCAGTGCGCGATCCCAAACCCTCTGTTTAGAAGAAAGAAGTAGAGTATGCTATTGGCGTAGACAATTTGTAGTTAGGGCCAAAAATTCCGACATTTTTGAATCGTCTTCGGTGTATCATTCAGATTGAGGTATCAATTGAGAGATTTAAGAAATGTCGCAATAACTGCGACTTGGAATGACAACTTTGAGATTGATTCTTTTTGGCATAAAATCTTAGATACCTATGTACATACATACTCCCGGAGAGTATAGTATTATTATGTCCAACTAGGTTGGTGGTTTTGTTTTTTTTTTTTACCAATTAGCCGCCGCGGTCTTCAAAATACTTATATGCAGAGGTGCTCGTAATACCTACACAGGCCTGTTTTGGCATCTTTTGTAGGCCAGAGCAGGAGGAGGCTTGATTAGCCTTTTCTCACCATACGAGCAGTACGTCGGTTATTATAGGTGTGATGATGGTGAGGTAAGTCCAGTGGATTATGTTTGTTTTAATTTCCATTTTTCTAAGAAAAGTAGTCAGTAAATAGTAGGGACAGGGGGATCGTAAATTGGTTTGATTTGGTTTGTTTGAAGGGGCTGCCAACTCAGAAACACCAACACAGTTAGCATGTTGTAAAATGTGTAAAAGGCTCTTGATATCTATGTTTATCAAATCGCCTAAATCATTATAATAGATAGAAGGCTACTAAGTGAAGCTTCCTTTTGCGAGAGAGGTTTGCAGAAACAAAGACGGTTAGGAACGGTTTCATCCTTTTCTCCGGCCACGCAGCTTGTACAAAAATCTACAAGCAAAAAGGCCAAGCTTTGTACAATAGCATGCTTGCCTATTAGACATTGTCCAGTGATGAGACCTATTCTAGGTTAGATATGCAACCTGTTGAGAGGAATCAAATTCTTAGAGCATTTTAAATTCAGTTTTGGCCAAATTTGTTTTGTCTCTAGACATATTGGTCCACTTGTCCTCTAACATTTGTACTCTTGATAGCATCCAGCTTGAATTTTCGTTCGCAAGTAGTGATTGATATATCTAAGGTGCATTTGTCCGGCAAAATGGGTAAAGTTGTTCCCATTCTGACGAGTTCATCGGACTTACAGTTCCCTGGAATAGCACTAAATATTCCAGAGAATTTTTTACTCACCAAGAGTTTTGTGATGAAGAAATGCTTTCGGTGTCGTCAGCTGCAGCGTAGAGAGACGGGGGAGTGTTTAATCTTCTCAATATAGTTTATTGTAAATTACGTATGTATGTATATGTACATATAGAAGGGTATTTAGATAGCTGCCGATAAGGACGGCCCTAAAGCGAACACTATAAAAACGGTTGTCTAAGTAAGAAGTTATCTATTTTAACAATATGGCTTCAAAGCCGAAATCTGTTGCAACATCGACTTCGATACCATTCTCTAAAGCTAAAATGGTAAAAGACTCCAAACCAAAGACGAAAGAGGTTAGAAAGTTGGAAAGAAAATGTGGAGGAACATGGCTGGAGACCATCTAGGCTTGTAAGATCTCATCTTGATTCATTATCATTCTGTACCTTATTTTTGATATGAGATGGATTCAAGGTTTGAGACAGAAATGGGTCAATGGAGAAGTTAGCTAGGTAACTGAACCAAAAAGGATTTAGCGTGAAGGGGTTATCCGCAAAAACATTGATTGGAAAGGTGTCAAAAAATTGGCGTTGATATGTGGTTAGGTTAATGATTTCTTTTCGAAAGAATGTGAGGCACGTAACGAGTGCATTTTCCGTTGTAGTTGACGGAATAAAGACATAGGGTCCTTTATAAGATTGGTAGCGCTGGTAGAACTATTAGATGGAGTTATAAAAATGGGTGAAATTAAAGTAAGTACCGAGATAGTTGGTGCCCATAACCTCTTTCTCCTTTTTTGCAAGTGTCGAAGTCCTCGATTATACCAAGCAGGTGATGTACATATAGATGATGTTTTATAGCGAGAAACATGTAGAGAGATAGTTATGTAAATATTTCCCCGAGAGGGCAAAGATCGCCAAATTCAAAGGAAGACCTACAGATCTATGTAGGTATTGATTTTGCTGAAATTTGCATTATGAGTCGTAAGAAGAGAGAACAGCGGTAGCGGTGGACAGAAGTGTTAGAAGGGAAGTAGTTATAAATAGTTGAAAAGAGATAGGGAATAAAGCAAGTCTGGAGGTTAATAGGATCTGTTGTAAAAATAAGGTCTAATTACCCACTCATATAGTTTAAGCTTCCACTAACTTGTTAAATAATTGTTAAATTTGGCAAGACAAGTTTAGAAAAAGAACATACAAATACCAACGAAAAAAGATTCACAACTGTCAGAAGCCGCGACAATGAGTCAACTTTACGATAGAGCTGAAAATCTCTCCCGCGTAGTGTCACATCTACAACAACTACTATGAGATGCTTTCCCAAATGCAGCGCTGCATTATGAATCAGCAAACATTCCGAAATACAAACCCAAATTTATGACAACGAAGCCCGTTCCAAAATGCATTGTGATCGAGTATGCTACGCAATCAAAAGTAATCAGCAACAAACAGTTAACTAGCACGATGCAAATGAAATTTGTTACTGCAACAGTTTTTGTGTTATGTTTGTGTACGGTTGCCACCTGTATTACAATTGTTTGCAAATGATTAATTACATAAGTTACAATTAATTTGTTACAATTTTTTTCTGATTTGCAAAGCAAAAATTGTAGGCATCGAATAACATTCCACAACAACGCAACGGCATATCCATCGCAGCGTGAAAGCTCCGTGTGTTTGCATCACTAATGCGAGGTGCAATCACTTTGTGAATTTTGCTTGAATCTTGGAAAGCAGCTTATACCAAAAAAGCCTCCTATCCCGTTAATAACATTCTTAAACTCCCGACCTCTGGACCTCGAACCAGCTAGTATTTATTTCATCCCTTAAGGACCACAAATATGCATACACCGAGTACTTGGATGAAAAGATGTTTGAGATTTCTAAATTTAAGCTATTCGTTTATTTCTCATCAGTCATACAAAAAATTTATATATTAAACATGTACTCATCTTATCGAAACATGTACACTTTCCAATAAAAAATTTTGTAAAAGGATGGGGAGAAACAAAAAAAAACTAATAAAAAAAAACAAATCACCTAAATTCTTAAAACTAAATTGAAAAACAAAAATGCACTGTTTAATGTTGTTTTACGTATTTTTTCTCTTTTTTTTTCGTTTATTCGCTTTTTCCCAAAGAGAGTTTTATACATTTGTTTAAATTTATTTTTTTCTTGTTTTTATTCACATCATAGCTCATATACAAAAATGTATATAAATATTTAATTCAATATAAGCAATTATAGATCTTACTTATCGAGAACATGGGATGGGGGGACGAGGATTCAACGTTAATGGGGGGTAAGAGGAAACACGGGGGATGCTGAACGATGGCGTTCTTAGACCCGAAGATTTTCGCTTTTTTTTTCTAAATAATAAATTACAAAATAAAGTCTTTGTTTTTTTTTGTTTATGAAAACGTGTAACTGAAAAAAAAACTAAACAAAACATAGTGGAACGCGTAGTCGTACACACACAACGGCACACGCTTAGGTGGAAATGTTTCTCGGTGAGGCTTACAACTCATCGTGTTCGTTTGATGTGTCTTCTTCCACTTCTGGTACTCCCTCATCCTTATCATCATCATCCTCATCTTCGTCGTCATCCTTGGTATCGGCTACATTTTTCTTTGACTCCTCTTCATCCTTCTTGCGTTGCTCTTCGTCTTGGGCGTCTTTCACTTTCTTTTCACCGGCTTGAGTGTCGACTACTTTGCCGGCCAAGTTAGAGGCATACTCAAGATCGTCAGTGATGAGAACATTATCAAAGATTGTGCCAGACTTAACTTGCCACAAATCAAAGCCGAGGGTGCAGACCTCTTTGCGCAAGTATAGATTTTCATCGGCACTGTATTCTGGGTTATCGATTTCTGGATGTTGCCATGCTCCCTTGTAGTTTGGATTGTCCAACTGTTTGGGTTGCCATTCACCCTTGTATTCTGGATTATCGACCATTGGTGGTTCCCATTCACCGTCCATCTCATCGTCCCAATCTTCTGGCTTGGTGGCATCTGGATCTGGAATGTGCTCTGGTTTGTCCCAGTCTTCTGGTTTCTTATCATCTGGATCGGGAATGGTTGGCTGTACAAACAATAAAAATGATTAGTTAACTTTCTGTTGATATTTCTACGCAGCGAAACCTACCTTATCATCCCAATCTTCTGGTTTCTTTGCATTTGGATCCTTGATCTTCTTTGGTGGCAAGAAGTCCCAATCATCTTCCAAGTTTCCTGATTCAGCCTTGACATTATCGATAAGTACTTCATAGGTGTTATCTGGTTTCACGATCAAAGTGTAGAAATGGGTGTAGACATCATCCTTGCAACGGATATCTTTGTTGATCAAATGATTCTTGCCCTTGTAGCTGAAGATGACATGGACTTTCTTGGTGCCGGGTCCGCAAATATCTGGTCCGAACATGATTTCGTAAGGAGATTCACCATGCATATCGGTTTGCTCGAGCGAACAGTCAAACAATTTGACGTAACCACCACCACAGTCAATGTTTTGTTCATGTTTCACTGAGAATTGAATGACCAATGGCTTGGCCTCATTGCTGAATGGTTCGAACTTTGTCGAGAGAGCATAGAAACGGGCATCTTGTGATGTTTGCAGACCTGCAGAAAATAGAAAGAAAAACAAATAAACATAAGTCGCTGGATCATTGAACTCTGCAACGGCGCAGAAGTGATAATGAATGATGTAAATTGGATTATCACATTGAACTTCACATGAGTTGAAGAGCTGCTAAGTGGTTTGTTGGAAATATTATACCATCGTTATGAAGCACAATAACAACAAGAATGTGGAATCTACACGCAAATAGTTTTGTGTACATTACGTGAGGAAGACTTTGCAGAAGTTTGAATGCAATATTTCGTGCGAATGTTAGCGCAGTTAGTCAGTCAACTATGGGGAGGCACATACCTGAGGTGCCTTTTCTGAGGAAAACCTAAGAAGCTACTAAAAAACCAGAGTTCCGGAAGATATACATATTTTGAAACTGAATTAACTGGGATCAAAGGAAAGCATAGGAGCTGTTGTTTCGTAGAAAACACCTGCCACCAGACCAGTAGAGCAAACAAACATTTTAGAAGAAGATAAGTCAGCAACAGTCGAGTTTAGCCGCAAACGTGGGGTAGTTCACGTGAGTCTAGAACACTGGGGATGAACTAGAGTTAAAATACGTTTCAGAACTTAGAACACGATATCGTGCCTCTCGACAGGTAACAAAACCTGAAGACTACATGAACATATTCATATTCAACAGTGTGCAAGAAAAAATGGTCCACCAACACCGGAGGCGGATTGCAAGGCATCACTAACTAAAGAGATTTGTTGGTTGTAGTCTGCATGGACTAAACTTTTTGTTTGTGTTTTTACGGGAGGAGACTTTTTTTGGTCCGCAGAACTCAAATCGAGTCTCTTTAACTTTTGCTAATTTCTTTATCAATTCTGATCGGTTGAAGTTACTCAACATTGTCCGTAGCATGTTAAACCAAAATTTTTTAGTAATCTCCTATTTAAAAATTTTTTTCAGTGTAACCCGACACTGCTTCTCTGACAAGAGCATTGTGGTTGTTATTTTATTCGCCTATCGCGTTCAGACATATTCCAGTACGGGCGCGATGACTAAACCACTACAATTGTCAATAAAAAAAACCCAAATCGAAAGATATGAAATCAATACACCATCAGGTTAGGTTGACGACAATTTCTCAGAATAAAAACATGCTAGTACTCATGTTCGACGAAAGAAACTACCAACTATTGCAAAATCGGCCGCTAAATTGTTTCTTATCTGTTTAGTATATTTCGTATCTTTCGCGGAAGAACTTGTCTTATCATCTCCTAATTTTTCCGGAAAAAATTAAGATAACAAGAAGTTTCTTCAAAAAATTTAGAACAATTAACCTATTCAGTCATAATCCATTTATCGCAATGTTGACAATTTTAAAACATTACGATATATGTACATAGTTGATAATCAAGTGCTCAATGCTTCAATCAGTTGACTCATACTACTGATAAGATAAACATATAATTAATAATAACCTGTATACATAAATAAGTACATATGTACATATATCCGAATAAATGTAAATATTTTCCAAGCAATCTTACCTGCACGCAAGTACAGTAATTACGATCAAAATAGTTCACCCAAAACCATACCTACATTGATTACAATTTAAACACGAGGTGGTTACAACCAATAATTGTTTAGGTACTTGGTTCTGTGCACTGGAAGCACCTACTGGTGCGTGAAAATGTTTTTTTAATTATCACCGCCCGCCAACTGTGACAATTGTATGATAAGACTGAACAGAGTTTTGATTTTAATTGGAATTGAATGTCAAAAGGAATGAAAGTCCGAAACAAAAAAACACGTCGAAACTAATCATCTGATAGACAAACGAAAGACCGATTAAAAAGTAGTTAATATGCATTTAACCGGAATTCACAGAGCGCACACAAATTTGCATATTATTTCGAAATGGATGTGTTTGCCTGTGTATGCATGTGTGTCAACGTGTGCCTCTGTTGAAATTCACATTTTTTCGGGAATTTTTAGCTTTGCCTTGGTTTCTTGACATTTAAATGAAACAGATTTGGAAAGTATACGGAGAAATTGGTTGGTTATTTTATGCAACTTTTACGAATTATTTTCTAGAAGATTAGGGACGCTGTGAACGTGGTCGTTTCCTTAAGACAAATACTTTGGTTAAGATATCAAACAAGAATTGTGAAGTAGACCACTTAAGCTCTTGTCAGATAATTGCTTTCCACTTTAGACGCGACATACACTCGTGTATATATATGTATGCAGAGAAAATATTGGCATTCTCATCTCACAAAGACGTTGACTATATGCCTACACTGAGAAATAAGAAGCAGAAAGGTTGTCAGTAAGTAACAGAGAGAACTTCGACGTAAGACTAAAATACTTGCAGTATGTTTCCTATTTCAACGGATCTGTAACCGGAAATTATGAGGAAAATGCTGAGTAATGAGTTGTGGGGTGAATTAGTTATTGATGCGAAAAACACATGGAAAAGAAATTTTATCGGAACTGTTCCTCGCCTCGCCATAGATTCACAACTTATTATGGTGTTAATCAACATGCTTGAATTTTTTAGTTAGATAGGTGGAAGTCAAGGGCTTTGGATAGACTGGACGTCAACACTTCGACAGACCATGGAATGCAATGAAATAACTTTTACTCGCCTCGGTATTTCAAAGAGCCAGATAACTAAGAAAAACTTCCATCTTCTAGGTTTTGCAACTGGTCTACATTGGCTACTGAGCTATTCTTGATGGCGCTTTAACGATTTTATTTACATAAAACAAAAACGGTGTTGACAGTGAAGTAGAGTCATAAAGAGGCACCGATTTTCCAAGCGCAAAAGGTTTTCCCATATTTATTTGGTGACAAGAGATATCAGTTGCATGGCGTGCTTTGAGTTCACAGGCAAGTTCTACTACCGCTACATTGTTCTGGCCAATCTATAGGGTTGTCGCCTTTCAGGTCAGTATCACCTTCTCTGATTCAATAACTACGAATAAATTTTTAAATAGGTAAACAGTCAGCTGCCGGGTCTATCTGCAAGCAACCAAGTTAAACACAGATGTCTCTCCAGACTTGTCAACTAGGCCCAATTAAGCAAGTTCGAAAACAATTCGAGAACAATTGAAATGCCAGAGCAAATATGTATGTGCCTTGTTTAAATGCACTTGATACATCGCCCCTTTTACAAATCGACAATTTAAGTCCATTGACACTGGCAAACACACCGTATAAAAGCGCAAACAAATCAATAGTCAAACGTGGCACTAGCACTACTACGATATCACCTCTCCGCCATGGAAATGCCGGCCAAATTATTGTAAATTAACACTTCCCCCCACACGAGCTGTTTACTGATTGATAACTCGTCGGTTAAATCATTTTAATTCCCACGTCATCGTACAGAAAGATAAAAAAAAAATAAAAAAGACCGGACAACACATTATATCTATTTATAAATTCCCTTTTGTTTTCCCAAAATTTAATGGACTGGAATAAATAAAAAAGTCTTCTTCTTGTGGTCTTTGTTGTCCAAATTGCGTTTTTCATAAAATTGTATTCACAAACCCAACCCAAACCGAATAACACTCACCTTTGTCGGCTTCCTCATCGTTGAAGAATTTTCCAGAGCTTCTTATGAACTTTCCAAATTCTTTACCCGGATGTTTGCTATAGATCCACGATTCCTTCCATGCATCTACAAAAATAAATTTTAACAAAAGTTTAACATAATATATCCACGTCAGCACAAGACACAATATTCTTTTCTCAAGAAAAAAGAAGAAAAGACAAAAAAGAAACTCACCATCATTGAAATTCTCTTCAAAATACACTTCGCCACTAATTTGTTGGCAAAGAGCTAGTACAACAAATAATAATGCACTCACACGTTGCATTTTTAAATATTGTCCTTACTTAGCTGTGTAGAATATGATTTATTTTATTTAATGTTTAAGAACAAATTGGGAATTTGAGAAAAAAAAACCCACAACCCACTTAGTTCACGATTCAATGGATAGACAACGAATAAGTGCAGGGAAAAAATTTCAGTCTAAATAAAATGTCATTCGCACTGCTATGGTAGTGTAGTTGTCAGATAATTGATGAGAAGACAAGTGAGAAGGATGAAACTGCCTTTGTGTACGATGTGAGCATGTGTCTGAGGAGAAAAGATATAGAAGAAGTTTATCGTTTTCGGCTTCGCATTTAGATTGATGGGGAGATGGAATAGAGTATGTTCTTAGCGGCTTTCTGTGTAAATAAAAGAAACAGATATATGAGCGTATGACGAATCAGGTTCGGTTTCATGGCAGACAGATGGAATACTCGGATTGGATTGAAGTGGACCAATCAGAAACAACCAACACAAAGATGTTTTCCACGTTGACCGTAGAAAAACAATAGCGCTGTACGAAAAAACACTTACAGAGCCATCTGTTTGAGGGACTTGGAAATGAGTGATAAGTGGTTTTCTTTTCAATTTATTTGTGAAGAGTAATCAATTAATGAATAATGCGTTTTTGAGTCACGAATTTGTTCGTTATTAATTTTTAACATCCATTTTAGTTTCTCTATACAAACACTTACATTCAATTCATCTTGCAATATATCGCCTAAAAGATACATGCATACCTGACCCACTGCGATATTTTCCAAACATTTGTAACATTAAAGCTAAAGCTATTTCGTTGGACCCTTTGGATCTAAAACTTTCCGGTCGGTCCTAAACATTTCAAATAGTTACATAGTCCGAGGTGTCCCTGGACCTTAAGCAGCAAGCCTCTCCAGTCAGCAGTCTCCAGTTTTGCTCTTTAGGTTGAGGAGTTTAAACATTTAGATAAGAGCTTTTTCGAACTTGTCGGAGCAGTGTGCATTTTCCATCTTTATTCTCCACAGACGCTAGGTGGTAAGGAATCCAAGAAACACAAGGTTTTATAAATACTTTTTCCTAGCTGCTGTGAATCCTTTTCGACTGATCTGCACCATATGTGTCTCGGTCAGGTTAGCGGGTTCCATTTTATCGCATGACAAACAATGGAGTTATGCCCGTGCTATCCACTGCCAACTCCATCTTGGAATTATGTATCTATAGAATCCTGATCCGTTGAAAATACGATTAGACGAGAAGATCCGCAAAAAGTTCCGTAGACACCAATTCAGGAGCGTTTGCAGCGTCTGATCCTCAAACAACACAAGAAGCATGAACTTTTCGCTGATCTGGTACGGATATACATACATGCCTAAGGAACACATCCGCCTTCCAGGCGGAAATTATGGTGATCAGAGAAGTCTTATCTTGGCTTATATGTATTATCTTATCTGACGTGATATGTGCTAAGGATATCCGCATCATTTCGGACAGTCAAGCAGCTATCAAATCCTTGGAATCAATCTCTATAAATTCTCTAGTAGCTTTAGACTGGCGATCGTCTCTCACGGAGTTGGCTGAGCAGTTCAATATTCACTTTTTTGCGAACGACTTTTATAGAAACTGAGGAAGAAACCATTCCTCATCTTGTTCTTGACATCTTTCTACCGCAGAAGGAAGCTTCACGGGCTAAAGCTTTCCCAGATGTGTTTTTTAAGTCCGAATTTTTAATTCCACACGTACAGTCCGACACAGCGAATAAGCTTATTTTATTTGTTCCATAATTGGTTCTGTACATACAAGCTTGTTGTTTGTATCCCAACACGTATACAACTATAGAGGTCCTTATCTCTTTATCAGAAAGTATAATTAAATTTTTGTAAAAGCAGCTATAGGAAGAGTTATAATCTTCCTTCTAGTCAGGATTTCTTCTAACACATTTGGCTATTACGTTCCATCATTAAAAGGGACAGTTTAATTATATTAATAGCATTTGAATCACTTAAACCTAAACAAATTATTTTCTCGTTAGATGCGTTAATTTAATTGTTATGATCGTGAAATTTCGGTTTTGTACCAGGTGCGTAAGTCTTCGGAAAATTGGTCAAATTTGGAATTACAAATTGAGATATTTGTTAAATGTCAAATTGAGATATTTGTTTTATTATTAATCCTAATATCGTTGTATATGCACATATTTTAATTTTTAATTTTTATTATATCTGCGCATGCACATTCGTGTTGATCAGAAATTTATTTACGCAGATTGTATCATACGATTATCTCAAAATTGTTGTTAACTTTTTAGAAGTAGAGTTGGTTCGGTTCCACAAATAGATTTAGATAGATTACTAAGTTTGTCGGGGACATTTGTACAGGGTTAAATCAACTCTTTCCAGGTAACTTAGATTTTAGTCAGATAACTCAAATTTCACACGGCAATTTGGTTCAGGTCCTAATTCAATCGTGTGTGTTACATGCCTTGTTATTCTGGCACAAAATCTAAGACACTAAGAACTGGAGCGTTAGAAAAAGTTATGCGGCTTATCACATTGTTTTAAAATTTGTTTGACATGAAGGTGTCAATGAGGTTTTGTCGAGTTTGATAGAATAGATTGCATTCTTCAACGTGGATAAAACAAGCCATGATTCCGAGAAACTCCTTTCTAGAAAAGCAGTCATAGGGGACCTTAAAATTGGTAAACCTTAGAATATAAATATGGAACTCTTATTTTTTAAGATCCATGTCCTGAGCAAAAAATTTAAATAGAAGAACAATACTATAATTTATTAAGAATAAACACAGCAACCATACGCTTTTATGGACAGGAAAGCATCTTTGGCAGAAGGTTGATATTTGTTTTTGTTGGGATAAAAAATACTTCACTGTGGGAATCAGACGCAACTTGTAGCACCAGGAAGTCAAACCCTAAAAAACCAAGTAGCCGATTCAGTGATGAAAAGCTTATAGCATCAACATTCAATTCTTCAGCATCAAAGATCTTCAGCATCGTAGACTGTATTGTCATTAAAGGGTTTAATGTTGAGTAGCTTAGCAAAAACAAAGTGTCTCGTTAGAACGCCAATGAATTGACCATAGTCTTTTCTGCTGCTCGTAAGAAAAACAATCGACAACTAAGCTTTTAATCTAGTATATTGGAAAATCGGACAAAAATGCAGGTTCTCAAAAATCATCCGCTTTGTCTAACAACATCACCGAATATCATTTTAACTATTTTGGAATTGGTTAATGGTCTCAACCCATTAGGGCCTTAAGCGGAACTCCTCAGGGTAGCGTTTTTTCCCCTTTTCTGTGGAATCTAGTGGTCAACGAGCTGCTATAGGACATAGAAATGTCTGTGTGCAGAACTTGTCCTCTTTACGCAGAAATACAAAGTTCCCCTTATTAACCCTCCCAGGATTAATGACACCAGTCTTTTCTTTAAAGATAATGCAACATTCTTGTGTCTCATTTTGCATAAGAAGCTAAACTGGAAAGGCAACATACTTGAACGCGTAAGAAATGCAATTATGGCTCTATACTCCTGGAAAAGGCCATAGGTAGGAGCTGGGGTTTTGGAATACAGTGGTCTAGCAATTATGAGTGCTACTCATTCATTTTCTCAATTTTACCCTAGAAGATACCGATTACACCCCGATGTCCAGATAATTTTAGCGTTTTTCAGGCGAAAATCATGGCAATCAAGGAAGCCTGGCTTAAATGTAATGCAATATCTGTCAGGCTTAATAACATATTCACTGACAGTCAAACGGCAATCAAATCCCCGGAATCGTGCCCCTTCACTTTAAAGGCCGATTTAAACTGCCGTTTGTCTCTTCTGGAGATGACTGAGGAGTTCAACATTCATCTATGCTGGGTGCCACGCCACGGAGATATTGCAGGGAATTGTATGGCTGAGGAGCTCGCCAGACAGGGTATGACCCATTGGACCCTGCCGAAGTTTCGGAACCTGGGTATGGTCCTCGCTCTTTCTCCACCTCCTCCTATGTACGTGCCCAGCTCTGTCCCAAAAAAAAAAAAACAAAAAAAACTACTCCATCTAGGAGCTCACTTCTTTAATTTGCTATGCGAACAGGCTGATTCATATTATGTATATACTGATGTCTCATCTATACCATGTTATCGAGCAAAGTAGGAAAGTAAGCAATCTATGTGTATGAAAATGCCAATATCGTATTCATTCCTATCAATCTTGGAACTAGATTTTGAAGCATGGTCTCAAATAATTTTCCAGTCTGATGTGTGTGTTGAATCTCCGATAGATGGTTCATCTTCAGAACAGCCTTATGAACGGGAACCTCGAAAAGATTTTCCGTGGTTTAAGGCCAAACTGCAGTCAACTTGTAGGTCTGAAACACTAGGTGTATGCATAGTCATCTTAGATAAACTCGTTAGCATACCAGTTTCGCCAAATTTTTTTGCTTCCGAGATTTCTCAAAAACTATCTCTAATAACAGATTTGACAAGAGTATGACCTTTTACATACATACGGAGCTCAAAAAGTTCGGACATCTAAACTATGTATTGACCATCTGACTGATCCTGTCTGATCGGTTGTTAATCTGGAGACCATTTCCATAGTTAGAATGTTGATTGTGCCACCAGTCCTAACAAGTCTCCAAATTATGATCCATTCCATCGTTTTTCTTTGAAAAATTTACTTTATAGTAGTCAAGGTTTAAGTTTGAACAATATTCATCCGATTTCTGTTGTGGTTTTTCGTTTAAAAGCAATTTAGAATACATTTGGTGAATAAAACAACAATAATGGTTAAAACACGATACGGGAATTGGAATGTTTGCATTTAATACAATGCTACAAAAAATATCAAAACAGTTTACTGCATTCATCCAATAATAACATATTAACACGGCAACTTCTGCGATAGTCATTCTTAGATCCAGATGGATCCAGTTTCCATTTCAAATTTAGAACTTCAAAACGGAACGTCTACAAAGGGAAGAACGAGAGAATTATCTTTTCGGGAACATTTTCTTACAAATTATATCTACATGCCCCAGGTGTCCAACATACAAAAATTTCGGCGCCACTTTTATATATACTATAAGAAACTCTGATCCCTATAGAATCACAAACAAATCCAATGCATCGTCGGGAATGTTAGAACGCCCTACTAAATATTTTTGCCGGACTGAGCTAGTTTCTGTCAATTTGTTCTCATCACGATAGGATAGATGAATGGCGGTTGAGATTTGCTGATCAGAATCAAAGAGTTTTACAAAAACTTCGGGAAAAAATGTCTCTTTCGGACATGTTGCTTAGTTCAATGGCTCAGTTCAACTTGTGTACAAACTTTTGAGCAATTGCTCGTTTTGGAAATCACTCGTTAGTTCTCTAGTGAAATATTCTCGCTCCAAAACAAAGAAGCATAAAAAAATATCACACTCAATTTAAGTTTCTGATTTTTTTTATTCGATTTTCTTTTGCGTTCTTTTTTTCTATCAATGAATTAATAGTTCACGAACCGAATGTAAGCGATCAGAAGAACCAACCATTCATCGTGCATCATTATCCACTGATGAAAAAGAAAATTGCATTTCGTACATATAATCTTAATTTTTGTTTCCTCCAGACAAATTAATACTTTGTTTACATTATTATTAAATAATTTATGTAGATTTTTTTTTTTGTTTACTTAATGAACTGTTTTTTCTGTTAAGGTTAAGTTTTGCTTATACAAGTTTCGAATTAAATCGGAATTATTTTAATGTAGATTTCTATTCATCGGAGTTGGAATCATTCTCTTCGTCTTCGTTGTCTTCATCCTCTTCATTTTCTTCGGTTTCATCTTCGGATGAATCATCCTTCTTTTTCGAAGGTCGTCCACGTCCTTTACCGATATTTGATTTTTTTGATTGAGCCTTGTTTCCGTTCTTTTTGGTTGTACCTTTGGGACGACCACGACCACGTTTCGCTGGTGTCTCACCATCGGCTTTATCAGCAGGTTTATCTTCTTTTTTAGAATTAGCCGATACGTGAGTTCGCTGTAATTAAATAATAAATAAAAATCAAGGTTTAAACTTTCATCTTAGAGGCGTATCTGCCTTAATTAGATAGACTGTACTTAATTTACCTTATAAATATAAATTACCTTTTCAGCAGCTGACGAACGTCCTCTCTTTTTAATCTCAACGTTTTCAGAATCCGACATGTTGATTGGAATTTAGTTTTTGCTTGAATTTATAATCCTGTAATGAAAAACAAAATAAGGATTAAAATTATTATGAACAATATAAACCTCCTTATTTTTACTCTAAAGATAACTAAAACAATAATTTAGATAAAGAAACACGGCAAAAATTTAAGGATACCTTCAAGGAGATCCATTCCAAATACATTTTACATAATTCGTTCAGAAATATTTGAAAAAGTTTAGAAATCATTAAATAAGATCGTGAGATTTATCCTTATTTTAAAGGAATTTGGTATTTCGAACGGTGTTCCTACGTCTGAGGAGCTAGAGAGTAGCTGGAGAAAATTAATGCAAATCGTCTAAGGAGCGGGTTCGATGCTAAAAATGTTGTTACAGATACAACAGGTTGGAGGTATGTATTTCATCGGAGTAATTTCTATTTCACGTACAAAAAAAACACTAGTTACGAAGCAGTAACAAGTTTCTCAATATACACAAAGGGACATGGCAATCTGATAATCATCAAGCGGTCAACCAATCAGATTTCGATGAACGTGAGGATCGCCACCAGTATGTACGAACCTTCTGACAAGGCAACACTAAGATAAAATGGAATTACTGTGAGAACATGCAAAGTTGGAAAACTGTAATCACAGGAGACCACGAGAATGTACGCCGAACGCGTGTCGCAAGGGCTACGTAAATAAACAGAACTCTCGTATCTCGGGACCACAAAATCCCCCTGTCATCCAAGAATTCCCAATGCATTCTCAAAAATCACAAAATGTTTTTTGACTCTACACAAGGTCTGTTATTTTACTTTCTGCACTAAAAATCGTAAAATCACAAATTCTAAGAATGGAACATTTAAAGGAAGTTAGGGAAGGCATCGAACAACAAAACCAGACCACAACTGAAATATCATGTATGAGAATGAACAAACCACGAGAAAGACAATAGAATCTTTAGAATATATGATTCCAAACCACATAAAAATTAAATCCTAAATTAATTTAATGATTAAGAGAAAAATAAATATCTGAACTAAAGTGGCAGTTGAATGCATAGTGCTTTTGACAGATCGCATACCACTTACCTACAGAAATTTGTTAAATTTTAAAAATTCTTAAGTTTTGTCGCTGAGATGAAATGTGTTACTCTCTCCTTTCATCGCTCTTTTACCTTTTTGTGTTAGGAAACGGAGTTGAACTAGTAACATTTCTTATGAATTTGTACGAATTTTTGAGGTAAGGGAACATTGCATGCGAAGTTCTGAGAGGACTAAATGTCAAACTATCACCATAATGTAGAATTAAAATTTTTCATTGATCTGTTTTACTGTTTTATTTTCAGCGTGTGTTCTATATATTCGTATATCATAGGTAATAATAACTTACGGCTAATGACGAACCGATTTTCCTAGTCGTCTCCTCTCTCGTTTTGGATACCCAAACTGGCCGCCGAGAAATTGCGAATTAACTAAAACTAACTTCTTCATCTGTTTTTTTTTTTTTTTTAAAGTCTATGTGAACCAACCTGAGATGATTCAAGAACTCAAGGATTAAATAGAATGCCACATTCGTGTATCCTTCCTTTACTCTAAAATATCTTCTAAAATTCCGTCAAACGGGTACAGATGTACCTGTCAACGGAAGCCGGTGCTCATCTGACTAATATTTCATTTCAAGTCTTATGTCAACTATTACATTTTAGAAATCAATAAATACAGTGTTTTTTTTTTTATTTAAAATTTAAATTCTGGTTGAGACACCCTTCATATGTTGTCAATTACGTAGGACACAAAACAACAACTAATGGGACAGAATTTTAGAAACCCTGTCTAAATTATACTGGAAACATTACCTAAGTATGGGGTGGGCCATCTGTTGGTTTCTTTTTGAATCTTATGTTAATTTGACATTGACAGCTCTTATGCGCTCAAAAAATTGACATAAACTCAGTATTATATTTTCGCAAATGGATCGAATTACGCTTGAACAACGTTGGGAAACGTCCAAAGTGAATGCTGTGTTGCCGAAACAATGCGAATTTTGAAAAGAAATTCCGATTGAAATAATGCACAAACTGGGTCTGGTGTACGCAAGTTTGTGATGAAAATTTGTGAGACTGGTTTGCTGATCGATAACCGAACTAATTTGCGTGTTCGTAATGTGTGCTCAACGGAGAAAATTACAGCGTTTTGCAGGTTTTTGAGTAGCAGGTAGTGGGATAGCGCTACCGATCCATGATAACCGATTTTTTAGGGGCAGAAATTGATTATTTAGCCTTGGGCGAGCTATGGTTACAGCAAGATGGGGCTACGTGCCATACAAGACGGCCAACAATGGATTTATTCCACCCTAAGTTCAATAATTGTGTAATCAGTCGGTGATGTTGCTTGATCAGTACGGGGCTGCGATTTGACGCCATTGGAATTTTTTTTGTAAGGTGCCATTAAAGATCGATGCTATGCAACCATCCCGGAGACGATTTAGGAACTCAAGAACACAATTGGTCAAGCTATTCTTGAAATAGGGGCCGAAAACATTGAAAATGTATTCAAAAATTGGGTTGACAGAGATGAAATAATATTCCATAATTAATCAGAAGGGGTACTTTTTTCAATAAATCAACAATCGGTAAAAATATTGGACAATGTTTTTTTGCAGCCTTTTTTTTTTTTTTTAAAAAAAACAACAGATAGCCCACCCTACAGGAATGACTTGCCAATCGCGCACAGCTTGAACTGTAGCACCACCTAAGTAAGTAGGTAAGGGAACTATCCGGAGTAAAACAAGTGTCAAGTTGTTTCTGGCCATCTTAAATAAATAAACACCTTACTAAGAATAAATAATAACACTATGTATGTATATCGCTAGTTGGTAAAATCTGATACCGTCGCCGATATCAGCTGAAGTTGCTGGTTGGTGATGCAATGCACCAACGGCAACAGTGCTCTGCACAATTCAATTTTCATACATTTACATATGTATGTACATACATAGGTAAATACGTATGAACATCTGTAATTCATTTTTCTGATCAGACTCTTCATCAAATTTGCTTGACGAGCGATTTGACAAACCATCCAACCCAAGACAATTTGCGTTCACACGCATCAAATTTAGAGTCATCATACGAATTGGATGAAAAAATTGATCAGTGTGAAACCCCCTATTGAAAAATCTAAATCCACCCTATACTTGTGCACTATGAGCAGTTTGTGACATTAGTAATCTGCAATTTTGTAGGTTAGGACAACCTACAATTCTATTCAATTCACAAAAATTGTTTATGGAGTCTGTTATGATGAACAAATTTACATGCATGTGTCTTCTATTTTTTCTTTATTTATTACCCTGCATCGTTTACAAAACCTACACAAATTAATAATAATCATCAGTTGAGTATGAGTTATTCATTATGAATTCATGAACTTCCTCTGACCAAACAGTTCAGGTTCTCGTAAGTTTTTTCCCCTCTTGGCTTGAGAGTAGATTTTGGAATGGATTTGTTGAATAAAGAATGTTGTTTCTCTTTTTCTCTCGTCATATTGTTTTTTTTTTTAATTGCATTAAAATCTGCACACAATCTTTAGCAGACAGTAAAAAAAAAAATAAAGTCTGTTTACAGACAGACTTACGCGCGCATTCTCCAAGCGCATGAGTTATGTTTATGTATCTACAACAAGTATCGGTGCAAAGAAACTCCATACACTGGCACTAATTAAATTTCATGAATTAAACTTAAATAATACAATTATGTATAGTGTATAGATATAAACAATATATATAGAGAAGAAAATAAAAAAGCTCTGTCCTGTCTCTTTGAGGAGAAAATTGGCAAGAAATTAAGTTTTGATATCAACAAAATTGTTTCGATTTTTCGTTTCATTTCCACTCTTACAATCGATGCAGATAGGTACCTGCCTTCGAATGGAATTCTTTTCAAATATTTATCGACAGTTTTGCAATTTCTTTTTCTTTTGTCTATTTCTTTTGAGTTAGAACAGGTATAGCATCTTAGATACTGAACTTCATTCTTTGGAACCTTGTTTACTGGTTCCAGGGATGGAAGAGGATGTGGATGAGATTGTAGAAGCGGTGGCGGTGGTAGTTGAGTGCAAAAAAGAAAAAAGAAAGAAAATGTTTGCACTCTCCACTTCTGATGGTCGTTGGTGGGTACAGTTTCCACAAGAAATTCAAATCGATATCCAGATTTCCTTTTTCATTTCTTCTTTGTTGTTAGAATATATCTTTGAGATTCTTTTCAATAATTTTTTTTTTTTCAATTTATCTAATTTTTTTTTTTTATTATTTTTAATTACACTATAATGAATTATTATAATTATTTTACCAATGTGAAAAAGAAAATGTCTCATAAGTAAAAGAATATGCAGATTGTTTTAGGTCATTCACTTGAGTTAAAGCTTTTTTTTATTTTATTGTGTAGCACTAGTTGGAGGATGGTAGTTGGTAGGTTTTTTTCTACATTCACATGATAATCATCGAAAAGATGAAGCACTAAAATTTAGATGCAGTTACACTTTAAGAAGTACATATCTATATATGTAGGTGATTTTTTAATTTAAATTTTTTTTTTACAAATTTTTTTGTACATTTTTTTTTTTTAATTTTTTTTTAACTCACCGATAAAAAAAGTGTATTAAACTTTTTTTTTAACTAAGTACTCTATACCGAAACCGAAGCGTTCTTGCTTGTATCGCGCTTTTATCTTTTGTGTCTGTATACCACTCTAGCCGCGGAGAGAACAACAGAAACTCTACTATTGTGGTACGAAATATTCGCTCGGGTTGCACTCCCAAATATAACGGAATACATACGGCCACCTATTAATACGCAGATGTGCAGATATATATCGAAACGTAGGGTATGTACATATGTACATATATATATATATATAAAGGGAGCCATGACGATTATATACCTACTTACCTACATGGGATACGCGCATTATGTGTGCATGGGGTGGATTTTTATTATTAGTCGTATTCTCTGGAAAAGTTGAGAATGTTTCATGGATTTTATCCTTGGCGTTTACCTCTGGCTTCCTGTTCCCACCTCCAAAGAGGGCATACATTCATATATACATTTGAATCTACGAAAGAATAGAGTTGCAGAATGTATACCCCACTACCGCTGATGCTGTATGCAGAAGCTACATTATGACTATGGTGGAGAAACCATGGTGTTGTTTGTGTTTATTTGCCTACAGGATAGAAGATAGCAATGATGGCGAAGGAGTAGCTACCATGAGAAAAATTTGCGGTGTACAGAGGACGAGAATCGCACAGAACATTTTATGTAGATACATACTTACATACATACGAACTTACATACACAAATATCTGTATGTCTTTTGGATGGCAAGGGATACTCTGGATACAGAGTGTTGAAGCAACAAAGATAATGGAGGAGGGGAATGCCATTTGAAAGTTGCCGCTGCTTCTGTATACCCACTACCCAGCCTAGTTTCGTTGGGGAATTTTTGCGCGCATTACTAGTTGATGGGATTTTGGCAGTGAAGATTGAAATTTCAGGACATAGAGTTAGCACATTTAAGGCAGATATGTACATTTCATTTGTCACATGCTCTATCGGACTTTTTCTATTTTAAGCTGCCTTGTTGGAGTCAAAGGTTAAGGGTTAGCTTCTGCTCCCTTAAGTTTTGCAAAACCCCATATGATATGTCAAACTAAATGCTGAAGGCGTTTTAGGCAGTAACAGCACCTCACGAAGTAGTGTCGTTTGAGAAAAAAAAGAAGAAAAAACTATCAAACATTGAGGGTAACGTAGGGTCATAAGTCTACCTAAATTGTTGATTAAAACCAACAATTATGAATTATGACTCACTATGTTACGGCCCACTATATATAGACTTATGACCAACTTAGGTTATAAATAGGTTCACATTACTATATTATAGGTGCTATACTATGCTAGGGACCTGTATGTCCACTGCGACGATATGCATCACGTGCATCATTACTAAACAGATATGGCTTCAACTGTCTGATTAGACAGAAAACGTCTTCTTTTTCTTCTTAGGTGGCGGTATAGTTCGGGGTGAACCTGGGCCTCCAATAACAAGCATCTCCAGTTAGCCCGGTCCTTAGATAACTGGCTCCAGCTGCGCACTCCAAGTCTCTTTCTAGAGGTCTTTCTCTACTGCTGTTAGATTCGAAGACTCTACGGGCCGAAGGATTTGGTGGATGTCGCTGTACAGCTCGTATAATTCTTCAACGCAAACAGGACCGACAATTTTACGAAGAATCTTTCTTTCCAAGTGACCGAGGATTTCTTCATCCACTTTAGATGGATTCCAAGTTTCAGGACTGGAATGATCAAGGTCTTATACAAAGTCTCCTTAGTTGTTCGGGATAGGGCTGTATTACTTGCCTTCTCAGCCCAAAGAATCAGCGATTGGCAAGAGTTTTTCTTAGTTTAATTTCTGCGGAGATGTTGTTTTCAGAATTGAAAGCAGAGTCGCATACCAACCCAAAGTTGTAGCTGTCGATTGTGACGTTCTATCCAATTCGTAGATGTTGTGTATTCCTTCCTATTGACAGCATATACTTGGTTTTGTCCTGATTTATCGCTGGACACATTTTGGCAGCTTCCCTTTTCAATACTAGCTAACGACAGTCCACTGTGTTCTGCCAATAATATCAATATTATCGCTATACGCTAGTAGTCGCACAGACTTTTGAAAGATTGTGTTAACTTCTCAGTCTCCCACAATCCTTTCAAGTATGATGTTGAAAAAATCTTTTTTTTTTTTACATAAAAGGTCTCGGTGAGATCGTTACCGACCTTGATGGAGCAGCGAGCGTTTTCCATCGTCATCCTACATAGGCGAACGAGTTTGGCAGGGATACCAAAACTAGACATGTCTCTGTATAGCTCGTCTCTACAAATGCTGTCATATGCGGCCATGGGTATCGATTTGGACTTCTTGGGTTTTATCCAGGATCAATCGAAGTGTGAAAATTTGATCGACTGCGAACTTTTCTGGTCTGAAACTACACTAACTTTGTTTCAATCAGGTGGGCGGTAATTTTGGCTATCATCGTCTATGTTGAATGGTTCATTCTTCCTGACAGCGGGATGTTGGTCTTCGTCGCTGTTATACAGTCTGCAGAAGAAATTTTTCCATATTCTCAGCATCGACTGTGATTCTACTATGAGGTTTCCTCCTTTATCTCTACAGGCTTCTGTACGGGTTTTGTTGGCCTGATACGTTCTTTTTGCCTGTTGGTAAAACTTTCGTACATTATTCCGTTTGATGATCAGGAGATCGCCATGTCCCCTTATGGATATTGAGATGAGGAAACCGTGTGCTTGCTATACATAGTGATCTTTTGGCCCGTAGCGAATTCAATTAGCCTAAGTCAATTTCCGGACGTGGTGTCGTGAAGGACATTACTCGTAAGTTTTGTTTAGGTGCTCGTTCTTAGAAACATTATTTGGTAGCGTCATGAGAGCTGTCGTTGACCTATTAAGGGTTCATCCACCACCATCTCTTTTCCAACACCCTGGCTCAGTATTAGGGATCCCTAATGATCTGGGATTCTGATGCATAAGTTGAAGCAACTCATATAGGGATATCAGTTGGGCGATATAGTTGAGCGACGTAGGATGTCACCGTTGATTCCATCTAGGGAATTCGGCCAATTCAATGACCTTCCAAAGCGGTTGACTACCAAATCTCCAGTCTAGGTACTAAGCACCCAGCACCCACCAAGGTGTAGGTGTAGAATAGGACTTGATAGTGAGAGGCTATCGTGAGAGTGCTTGTGCTCTCATATATTTGCATCATTACCCTTTGGCCACCAGAAAAGGTTACTAATGACGATTATGTGTCATTACGGAGCACTGCATTATCGGCAGGCACGTCATTAGACTGGACATCCTTACTTCTGACTTCTGTAGAAACTTCATTGGTAAAGTAAAAAAAGAAACTATACTACACCTCATTTGTACATGCCAAGTACTCTCCGCTCTTAGAAGATTGCACTTAGGAGTCTACTTCTTCGATAAATTAGACGAACTGACTAATGCCAACATCAAAAACCCCCAGTGTTTTCGATGGTATGTTTATTATTATTTTTTTTTTTTTATTTTATTTTATTTCACCAAAAGTTTACAAATAAATTTATTATGTATATATGTTGGTATACATTTTAATTTTTTTACTTCTTAGCAGAGCTCTGCTATTTAAATCCATGTGATTACACCTAAGGGGAAAATCGCATCTCATTTATGTATACCATGACAATCTTTTTAAATTGTCAAAAATTCGTTTCGTTTTTATATACACTCTATGAAATTGTGATTACTGCTGTGATAACGAAACAGTTGATTTTGCTTTCAACAAAAATTCCACTACACAATCAATTGCCTAAACGCATTAAAAATCCCAATAGATGGCAGCTTACCATCGGCGTCCTTCAAACCGCCGGTCATCTCTTTCCCACTTGACGGTGGATTTTTTTTCGGTTGAAATCAAACTTCTTCTGTGTTTACCGGCGCGAACATAAAACCCCAACAGTTTTCTTCTCAGTGTTGATTGGATAAGAAGTTCTGTATTTGTGCGGTGTATTATTCTTTAAAAATATTTTCTCACCGAAAAAAAAGGGATTTTATTGCTGCAAATTAATTCGTTTAAATTGATTCCACTTCAAATTCATTCACAAGTAAGTGTACTTTATTCCATTGAATTGTTTATAAACCTTCACAACAAAACCACTGTGAAATTCGTTGGAGAAATTGCTCTTGCCAAAAAAAGAAAAAAAATAATTAATAATGGCGTGTATTTCGGAGTTGGCGTCACCTTTTTTACGTTTTGCACATATTTGGGGCTTTTCCAGTGAATTCTTTAAAAATTCATATTTTTTGTAATTTTTTTCCTCGTATTTTCATATTTTTTTCGTAATTTTTGTTGAAAAATTGAATTTTTTGCAAATTTTTATCGAAAATTGGCGCCAAATTTGAATGTTTTCATTCTACCAATGAGGGAAAGAAAAATTGAGAAAAAAAAAAAATTTATGAATTTGATTTAGCAAAGGTGTTGTTCCAGTGAAGATGAATATTAATATGTATTCGGGGGTTTTTTTTATTGTTTTTATTTTATATAAGGGCACCATTTTGTTTTGGTCGTAATATTTCTCAGAAATATTTTTTTTTATCTTCAGTTGGGATTGCCATTGGGTGCTCAAGCAAGAATTGAGTGATTGGAATTGAGTTGTCTTTTACGGCGGACACTCATAAGATTGTTTAGCGTACATAATGTGCCTTGTGTCGATGACTGCAATTTGTAGACAAGAGGCTTACGAGACCTTATTCCGACCACGATAATGACTGTATACATATGCATTCATCTTTTTTTTTTGTATCTAATTATTAAATTAAATTAAAAGGGGCTGAGCAAGAGTTAGGTACACGGGGAGGAGGTTATTTCTTTTCTTTTCGCTCACTCAAATTTGATAGGGTACGCTCGCTGCTTGTTTGCGTTGATTCTTGTTTTCGCGCTTTTTAGTGGTTTTTTTTTGTTATTGGTGGAATTTTGAATTATAACTGCTTTTAGAGTATTTGCGTTGATGGATGTATTAGGCGTTTTTCTTTTTTAGTTCAAAGCAGAGATTGAGTTGTGAAAAAAATGGTTGTTCCTTTTTTAGTTCCGAGCAATGTACATACATATGTATATAGAACAAGGTTATATACATATGTATGTAGTCCGGGCAATAATTTTCGTTTCGTACTGCGCATATGTCAGAATCGAAAAATGTCGACAACGTGAACTTTGTTTGAAATGAATTGGTTGACCTAATTTTGCTGATTTGTCAGTATTTTTTAACAATTTAAATTAACAACTATTTTTTTAAAAAAGAGTTAGAATCGTCTGTCATTTTGAACGTGTGCAATATATTACCTTGTAATAGGTCTGTTCGGGCGCAGACATAGGCTGAATTCCAAAACGCAGTACTACAACGTCAAACGTTCCAAAATGCAAACAAAAACAGTGTTGCAAAGCATCACGTTTCAAAATGCATCATGGATTTTTGTGATCCAAATGATGTTTTTGTTGTAGTTTTGTTTTTGATTGGAAAATGGAAGTTCTTGCAAACTTTGTTTCCAACTTTCTTTTGGAAACAACGAATTATACTTTATAAACTGTAGCGTTCAATTTGTTGACATGTACATAGTTGTTTCCAATTGACGAAAACATCGCGTATTGTTTCAAAACGTCAAAAATAAAAAAAAGCATCAAGATTTTTCATCACCAAAGGAGTTTGCAGGCACGATGCGCATTTTTTGACGTTTTGGTATATACTTTCTGCACCAAAATTAGTAGATTGTGAAATTTTAAGGAGTGGGTGTAAAATTCTCTTAGAGGAAGATAAAATGTTACCAAACCTGAAAATTTGTAACAATTCGGTACGAATTTTTGTCTAACTCCAAGGGAGTGAAATATTTTCTATCTATGACAAAAGTTACGAATTTTTTCAGTAGGGTGGCGTACGAGCAGCCAAAAATACTATATATATTCAGCTGATCAAATATTTCTTTCCCTCCATGAAATTTTCATCGTTCTCTGAGAGAATTATCACCCACACTTCGAAATTTGTGATTTTACAATTTTTAGTGCAGAAAGTAAAGGAACAGACCTCTATTGCGAAAAGTAAACGATCGGGGAAACAACGATCATTTTTTAAACGGCAAATGTCAAACGCAATGGTGTAGCTATGTATGTAGATGCGAAACAGCCCCTCGGGAATCATTCCAGACATAAATCCACCTGATGTCCTGTCAATGCCAAAGAATTTATTGCATAAAGAACCATTCAATTAAAAATTTGTCCAGGTTAGGCAAAATACAAATATTTGGCGCAACAGGTCCATGGGACCCAGGGTTTAGCTTCTCACAATCATTTTATGTTGTACGTGTTATATTCTTTACACGAATAGAAGGGGCCTACTGTTTAAAGCCGTGTCCGAAGGGCGACTTGTTATTTGAGAAGCTTTTTCATGACAGTTATACTCTTGGATGTTTGTCAGACGCTCGCGAGAAGTGGGACCGTGAAAGAAGTTTTAAGTGTCGTCGGAATTGAACCTCGAACGAACCCATCGGTCCGTAGTTTAAATCTTCAATTTGCCAGTCATATCAGATCTTAGTGCTCAATCGTGTGTCTTAAACAAATCAGAGGGTGCAGCGATCGACATGTTCAGGCTCTGAACTAAAAAAAACATCACTTTTCTGCATTGATAAAAATTAAAGAGATTTTTTCTCCTTTTAATTTGAATAAAGCTCAAGTTGCACTTGAAAAGCTTTGTTAATAAATATCTCGCTGTCCGGAGAAGCAATTTTTACTTGCACCTAGGAAAGTATTGGTTTCGTGAAAAAATTTCAAACTTATCATTACTATGATGGAGAAGTCCAAAAAAGTGAGTCCGCCAATAGTCCTTGAATCTCTCTATAATTCACCTGAACACCACATAAGGCCACACCCACTTTTTGACGTTGTTTTTACAAAGAAAAAGGATTTGTGAAATCTCCCAGATAGTATCAGTTCAATGTTATCAATTGCATCAAAAATGCAGAATGCCACTTTATTAGGTTCCATGTGTAAGAAGACTTGAATTTCAGAGCTTATAAGATTGTAAACTTACAGCATTAAGGTGCGTGTACACACCGTCGTGCACTTTATTTCTGATCACCTTTAGAAGTAGAGGTATCGGAGCACTACGTGGTTTATTTATAAGATATAAGTAAATTTCACAGGAATAGTCCCAAACAAATAAACAAATAATAATCCTTCATATTTTATAATTTTATAGTGACTTAAGGTCTAAGGAAACTGAAAGTAAGGAATGAGAATTGTATTTCTCTTGCAGATTTTCAGTATTCGGTCAGTGATTCCCGAATGAGAAGTATCTGAACAACGCTATATTGAATACAATTAACGTACACAGAGCATTGAAAATAAGGTTTATTACATATTTCTAATTTGTACACTTAAAAAGAACCTGTTACAACACATGGGGCATAGGGCGTTAAGGACGCCTGCGCGCTATGCGGTTCAAAGTTCTGTTAATATCCTTAATACCTGCTACATTTGCCTAGGGTGACACTCTTCTACCGGATTTGTTAAGTGGATTCCATTGTACCGCATGTTTGATGCTCATAGGCAATACTCGCTGATGTATATAGTTTCAAAGCATTTGATTTGTTTAACCATTCCTCCTCTATAGTACCCAGAAATTGAACGACAATTTGCCCTAGCAGTTCAATATGACACTACTTGCGGTTGTTATACTTTGTACTGCGTGCTGTACTTTTACAACAATAATGGCAACTTGATCCGTTTTTTTCTATTCGTGTAAAGATTATAACAACACGCACAACATAAATGGTTGTGAAAAGCTGGTCCCTGGGTTCCATAGACTTGTTGCGCCAAATATTTGTTGTTTTTTTTTTTTTTTTAAAGATGTATCGCCTTTAAGCAAGAGGTACATATTCTGTTGTCTTTCTTTCTAACGGGATCCCTCCCTGTGGACGAAGGAACTCGCACTTAAAATTTTTTACTTTTATTACAACTTTGTAATTTTAAAGAATTTTTTCTTAAAACCTTTACAGATTATTGAAAACCAACTAATAACATTTTTAAAATGGAAGATAATTTCACGCCTCAGCAGCGCGGCAGAATAGTTGGAATTTATTATCGCAACAAAAATAATTTGGTCGCCACACAATACGAATTACAAGAGCTATTTGCTCCTCAACCTACGCCTACCGCTAAAATAATTCTAGAGATGGTGGCTCGATTTGAGAGAACTGGAGACACAAAACCGCAATGTTTGGAGGAAAGTTTTTCCAATTAAATATGTACAATTATGCAAATTTTGAAATGAGTTAATTTTTTAAGTAAAATACAGCCGAAGTCTTGCATGTCTTGCAAGCCAAGGGCTATCATTTTAAATTAGTATAAGCACAGAATCTACCACCATTACATTGTGGAACCTGATATTTGTGTCCACCTCACCTCGGCTTCTCTTGATTGAATTTATATCTATATCTGTTCTGATATTATTTTTGAGCGTTTGAATCGCTTATTTAATCATAGAGAAGCTTAAAGACCTGCGTTCGGACGTGACAATATAACCCTCTTACACGCATTTGTTGACGAACACTAAATATCTTACGGACGAACTTGCAGAGAATTGTAAGAAGGGATTTGAGTTATTTTCCATATAAAAATCAATTTAAAGAGCAACTCCTTGGCCAGAGACCACGCAAGTGGGGTATTATTGGTCCGCACACTGCTTAGAAAAACAAAATCACTATTATTTGGAGAAAATGATTATGTCAGACTAAGCCATTTCCACATTGGATTTGTTAATAAAGCAAAAGTAAAACTACGAATTCCGAATAAGATATGTATCTATCAAGAAACTATTCCATGTCCTTTAGCTAAGAGACTACGTAGGCCTTCTTCCTTTCATCGTAGTTTCCCAAATTCTATTTATGAACTGCTAAAAAAGGGTCCAAAATAGGTGCATCACTTGATTGAAGCCATTGGGAATGTTGTACTGCAAAATTTTTTTTTTCTTTAAACAAAATCGTTTATTTTTTTTTTTTAGCATGAAGTAAAAAAAACAAAGACTAATAATTTATTGTTTTTTTTTTTAGACTTTAACAATGGCTGATACTGAACTTAAGAGAAAAGGTCGCCCAAAGAAGAGGGACTCCGAAGTCGTTATTGAGGTCAGTAAACAAAAGTGACTTGTAAGATTATATTTAGAGTATTGTTCTTTACTTTAGTTACCAGCAAAAAAAGCAGTTGTTAGTAATGGCGATGATGCTGCACCGGCAGCGAAACGTGGCAGAGGGCGACCGCCTAAGGATGGTAGTGCCTGTGTTCCAAAGAAGGCAAAAGTTGCAGTACCCGGCAGAGGACGTGGACGTCCACCAAAGAGGAGAAATGTAAAAAAGGGCAAGAAAGAGTCCGAAGAAGAAGCCGACGATGACGAAGATGATGCAAAAAAAGAGTCTTCCGATGAAGTGGAATCATCTTAAATCTTATGTGTAAAAATGTAAAAGTAAAAATTAAACAAGAAAAACCAGCACCACATCAACATAACCACACCACAAAAAAATACAAACACAAATACAAGATGGAAAAGTGAAATTAACATTTTATTAAATGTTTCCCCCCACTTTTTAGAACTTCCTTCTTATGTTTTGTATTTTATTTTATTTTTTTTTTTTATGTTTATTTACTTTTGAAGTGTAAATGACTGTTTTCAATGACACCTCTTTTTATATCAGAGGTGAGATTTTCTTATTTTCTAAAGTAAATATATCTCTGAGAAAAAAATGAAGAAAACATAAATGTGTTAAAGATATATTATTAGATTAAATAAAGAAAATATATGTAAGAGTATGTATTAAATATATTATACGTGTAAAAAAGTAAATTACAAAAATAAAGTTCGATTTACTTAAAATTGTTTTTCCTATTAATTTTGAATGCTTCGATACTTTGTTTGAAATATCAGGAAAGTTCCATCTGGAACGGATGATTTTAATACTCTATCCTTCTTCCTTTGTATCAGTTCTACTACATACATACATATATAGGCGGTTTAAAATTTGTTTTACACTTGTACGGTATCTTTTTCTTCAAAGCCCAGATATGAAATTTCATCCTCCGCGCTATTGAAGTTCAAGTGTGGTGACATACAGACAGACAGAGCTGCCTCAATCGTCTTTGTTATCAATACATGATACGAGTCGTATCTCGATTATTTTTCTCTTTGAATAGGGTATAAAAAGGTAAAAGGTGTTTCTGCTGATGGTGCTGCGATTCCAGCACAAGAGACCCCCTCAATTGCGCAAATTAGAAAGGTATCAGTCTCCTCAACATCGCGTGTAAGATTTGATCTGCCATATTGTGTGAACGTCTGAAACCTTTCTTCAACAACTTAAATATAGGGGCCAACCCTATCTGAGTGATTTCAGACTTAAGAAAGTCCACAGTCGATCAAATCTTCACATTTCGATAGATCCTGGAAAAAATCTAAGAAGTTCAAATCGATACCCACCATCTTTTTATCGATTTCAAGGCTCCATATGACAGCATTTATATAGACGAGCTATATAGAGCCATGTCTACTTTTGGCATCCCTTCGCCAGATTGTGCAGAATGACGATGGAGAACGCTCGCTGCTCCATCAAGGTCGGTAACGACCTCACTGAAGCTTTTCATGTCAAAAAGGATTTAGACAAGGGGAGACGCTGTGATGTGATTTTTTCAACATATGTACTTGAAAGGGTTGTGCGAAACTTACAAGCCAACACCGGAGGCACAATTTTTCCAAAGTCAACATTGACATAATTGGTAGTGCGTTCGCTAGTGTGATGGGTTCATTACCCAGAACAATAACAAAGCACGCATTTAATATGTTGCATAACTTTGTTACAATACTATCATAATTCATAAACAATACATTGTGTGCACTTCCACGTTCTTGAATGAATGTATCATCATCGTACTTCATTGTTTTGGTTTTCCAAACCATACTACGTATGTGTCATGGGGTAGATCAAGTGTCTAGCTCTTATGACCCGATTCTAGTGCATGCACCCTCGGACATTGTAACCCAATACGTGACGCGAGCGTACGTAATGGTGATCGTATGTATCGATTGCTATTGGAAATGCTGAAGGGAATTAGTATATATGCTCCTGAAAATTTTGAATAAAATTAGAATTACTTTTGACTCCAAGCAATGGTATTCTCATTTATGGCAAACTCTGGCAGACAAACTATGGCGTATAGCCCTGCCTTGAATAGGGGAATCAATCGTCTCTCACAATCTATAACATTACACTAGTATTACAACGGAGGCTGCCAAAATGGATTTAGCGATAAACGAGGGCAAAACGTATATGCTGTCAACAAGACACAGACAACATCGACGAATTGGACAGAACGTCACAATCGACAGCTATAACTTTGAGGTAGTAAGGGACTTTGTCTACCTCGGCTCTGCTATAAACTCTGACAACATCTCAGCAGAAATTAAACGAAGAGTAACTTGTAAATCGCTGCCTTTTTGAGCTGCGAAGGCAATTGAGTAGTAGACCCTATCCCGAACAACTAAGGAGATTCTGTATAAGACCTTGATCATCTCAGTTCTGCTTTACTGCGCTGAAGCTTGGACTCTATCCAAAGCGGATGAAGATATTCTTGGTCGCTTCGGAGGAGGAGATTCAACGACGAATTATACGAGCTGTACAGCGACCTCAACCTAGTCAAAAAATTGGGCATCAGTTGTTTAAGATGTCTAGGACATTTAAAGCGGATGAACACAAATGCTACGGCTCGTAGAGTCTTCGAATTTAACCCGGACGGACAACGCAGTAGAGAAAGACTAGCTAAAGATTGGGCTAACTGGAGAGGCTTGTTAGTGGAGGCCCAGGTTCACCCCGAACTGTAGCGCGACTAAGTAAATGTTTCTTAGTTGGGTGATCATATTTACGCGTAACAAATTGAAAAGCTGATTGATATGAAAATGAGCCTGTCAATAATAAGAGAATGGAAACTGACATCTATTATGGTGATGTGAACTTAGGGCAGGTTTTGGACAAGAAGTTCAATGCCCAAGACGTGCACACCAAGGCTCAATTCGCCAACATTAGCCCAATATGCGCTTATACCTCCGCAGAGGATAAGGACTGCTGCGCAGAAGCAGAACAAAACATCAATTACCCTTCTCTGGATAGCTCCTTCTCATTCAAATTAAAAATCTCTTCCATTAATATTTTATTTCGAATAATACACGTATTTTATACAGTCTACTAGTAGATACACTAAAACAAATATTTATTAACTTTACGTGCTTTGTAGAGCCTTTTCAAAGTAACTCGACAAATGTGGATAAACCGGATCGTATTGTGTGCTATTCTTTCGCCTAACAATGTCTCTATACCTCTGTAACGCGCCCGAAATGAGTTCCAATCTGTAAAGAAAATAATCCACAAACAATCTTCATCAATTCAAAGGCATTTTGCTTCAAACTCACTTTTCTCTTTCAGA
Organism: Xylota sylvarum; assembly: GCA_905220385.1. Lineage (NCBI taxonomy): Eukaryota > Metazoa > Arthropoda > Insecta > Diptera > Syrphidae > Xylota > Xylota sylvarum. The sequence goes on along the minus strand of LR999958.1, from coordinate 31,898,217 downwards.
TGTGTGTCCCTCTAGCCACTGTATTAACCTTTCATTCGACCAATTTGCAGCGGTATGAGGACTTTGTAACTCCATGCCTCCATGACTAAATAAAAGGAATAGAATTATATAGGACGGCACGGGTGATTCCTTTTCAATTGACTGTTCAACTAGATCTTCGGGCTTCTGTAGAATTAACGAGGACATTGCACGGAGGAGTCTAAAAATATACAAATGAATCCTAATTCTTGTGATTTTTGGATTAAAATGAGTTGTAACCTGAAAGGTTTGCCCAATTCGGAAAGATTTGGTGAAATAGTTTTTAAAGCATTCTCCAAACAAATACAATCGTTTTTCAAACGGTTTCTACCTGCTGTGGACAGAGGACGAAGTATGCTCAAGTTATTAACAAACAATTCGATACATCTGATCGCCAGCTGTTCTCCACTATAAGATACGATAAGAATAAATTATTTATATTTGTGGAGAAAAAAAAAAACTGTTGCGTTACCATTTACGAATGGTTTCTTTGTCATCGAATGGTGCAGCATGATTATTCCACGAACGTTGAATGAATTCCTGCAATTCTTTCATATACATCGAAGGTCCAGCTATGGAAATTTTTTCCGAATTTAATCCTGGCTCGCGATGCATACTCAATAGAATGATGCCAATTGTGGATATCATTGAATCTGCAAAGAAAATTTTCGGTTGATATTAAAAAATCATAACATATGTATGTACATATGAGTGTGCCTAAGATACGATTTCTCTTCATCTAATCCGTATCCTTGACGGTTGCTGTGAACTTGTTATACGTTGCGATGGGAATTTTCTTCCGTTTTGGAAATTTTTCGGAACGGATACTAAAATAGGACTTATTCTGACGTATGTGTGTACATAGATGCTAGATAGCATCTCCTTATCTTATTACGCTCACATTAGGCATCTATGTAGATTTTGGCTTTGCCGCCTTAGCAACAGCTAGAGTAGATATGCTATCCTATGGTATTTCTCAGACATCAACAGTTAAAATGCGTAACAAGCACAGTAGTAACAAACAACTTACCCATCAACTGTTGAAGAATGGCCTGAACCAAGCGTTCACCCTGCAGCAAGCTTTTCAGTATCGCTTCAGCTGGAGAAGATTTCGAAAAGTTTTCCCCCAAATTCCAAATCATTCTCTTCACAGAATCCGAGTGATAGAATAGAATGTTTGCCAGATTTATGTTCTGAGTTTGGGGAATATTTGGAATGTCTAAAAAGCAAAATATATCGATTAGTCAAACGCCATTTGTGCACATCAAAAGCAATTCTTACCGACAACCTGTTTCGAATCGGTTCCCAATTTGATCTGCCCCTCCATCTTGGACCAAAAATCTTTGCTGCATGCATTGAAAACACCCGCAACCAGATTTGCCAAATGATTATCAACCATCGCCGCGCTCAACTCGGTTGAAGCCACGCGAATATAAGTGTCAACAGTTTCAGTTGAAGGCAGATCGACGCCAGCCAAACATGCTTTTAAATTAGCAGCGCATTTAGCCAAATACCCAGCCTCGAGTGGTTCAAAAATTGTGTCATCGAAGACAAAACTCAAGCCCAGTCGTGCTTGTAGACCTCTAGCAGAAGACAACAGTTTTGATAGGCCCTCCTGTAGAGCCTGGGAAATATGTGCCGAACAATCTCTGAATGATTTTCTAAATAGATCCTCCACAGAAGTCCAGAACTTTTTATGAATACCACTATCACCACTGTCCGATACACGGGATAGTTGATTCACCTCTTCTAGACACTTACGGAGGAGAATAATTTGCTCGCAGTACTCGTAGAGCTCGTCATAGATCAACCAATGAAGTGATTTCCAGAGCTTGGCTCGAAAGTTTTGTGTCGTTGTTAAAAGGGGAGTCTTGCCCGGGCCACGGTGAGAAGCTGACGGACCTCCATTTGGAGATCTATTGCTAGATGCAACTTTTGAAACATCCGTTTGGGAGATAGTGGAACTCAAAGCGGATATATCAGTGCCGGAAAAGCACTCCTTCAGGGATTGATCAATTTCAGCGATGAATGTCGTCACCAGATTGTCGAGGGACATGTCCAGAGTTTGAAAGTTTATGAAGATCTACAAAAATAGTTGTGAGGCGGATTTTCTTAGGTCTATGTGTGCTTACCTTTAGAGTACTGGTTACTTGAACCTCATTGCGTTCCTTCAATCCATTCACCAACTGCATCTGAGCGAGATTTTTTATCTTTTGCCGGCTAGTGATCACGAAAGCACGTTCCTCCTGAACGAAGTCAATTTTATTCAAATCGGGATCCTCAATCAGGGGCTCTGTAACAAACCATTAGAGCGGTTATGACCATTTTTGTATATACAAAGACTTACCCAATTCAAAATGAATGCTGGCCTGTTTGAGAACATCTTTCGTGTTTTTTAGCTTCTGCGTTAAACTCAGTAAGTTTCCACACGATCGCAGTATGTGAGAGACTTCATGGAGACGACCTAGTACCCTGGTTTGATTTTCAATCAAAGAGTACTGTGAGTCGACTTGATTCTTTAGCCGATGGGCAGTGGCTTGTATGCGTTCCACATCCGCTGACACCGTGTTTAGTGCTACATCTAAACGACCTGCGTGCGTAGCTTGGGATAAAAGTGCACCATGCTGTTCACGTACTTGGGACTGAAGCTCGAATGAAATCGTTTCCAATCCCTTGGAGAGTTCTTGAATTTGAGTCGAAATTGTCATGTTGGCGATGGGAGTTTTGTCGGCCTTATCGTTGATGAAGACTTTATAGAAATCTGTGAAAGTGGAGTGGTACTGTACTGTACTGATTGGAATGAATTGAATTTTGTTTGCAACTTACCATTTTGCTCGATTTCTTCGCAAATATTTTTATTGGACATGATAAAGTAGTTGTTTTTGATTATTTTATCAAAAACACGTAGAAACTCAACGTAAACAAATGAGGGTGTGACAGCTGACCAGCTAACAGGGATGTTACGGTTGTAATGCAAAGTAATCAGGGGGAATGCCACGGAATGGAGGACATTCTTTAAATGGGAAAGATATATGTAGGTAGGAATGCAAATGCATGGTAACGGCAAGATTGCAAACTAAGATGAGGAGCTTGTTGTGATTTTGTTTTTTTGGGATATACCTCCGGAACAGCGTACAATGATCTTATTTAATTGCTGTATAAATGCTTTCATGATGATGGGAATCGATTTGGACTTCTTGAGTTTTCTGAAGGACTTGTCGAAGTGTGATGGCCTGATACAACATGACTGATGAGATCTTCATCGTGATGTTGTGAAGACTGATTCTTTCATAATAAACTGATTGGATTGATTTGCTTTTATTTGAAATGACGACATTGGTCCTGGGGGATGCGATGGTTGATATAAACTCCTAGGACGAGGAACCGGATAAACAGGTGGTGGAATTCACTTAGGGTACGCAAACGCTGCCGTTGGACCTTTAAAGGCTCATCCTTAAAACTCTTGCATCCTTATGGGTTTGAGCTTCAAATATGTCGGACTAGCCCATGGTTGGTTGGTTGGTTTAGGAGAGTGAGCATGAATATATGTATATAGAACGTTCAACTGACTGGAATCATAAGTACTATTGTTGATTCATCTTTCCTATCACCAAAAACATTCCAGTGGGATTGTAGTCCAATCTTTGGTGGTGATACTTGCAGGTGAGAGTAAGGATCTGATGGAGACACGCCTATAAAACCCTCGCTGGACCTACCAGACAACAAAATAGAAGATACTTCCGGTTCATAATCGTTCTACTAATTTATTGTTGTTATTTGTCTTATCAACATGATCAACCTCCAATCAAACATACATATTTAAACATTCCACGTAAAAAAATACGTGAGTGTATCTACCGAAGTAATCTTATGCCAACACGTTTCTACCTAATTGCAACCAGTTGGCAACGTACATCAGATAACTTTTTATTTTTCTAAATAACCCCTACAAAAACAGAAACGTCATTGAATCGAAACAAAACGCCGAAATACGACAGGTTCTTGTACTGAAAAAAATCACGCACAATACCTGGAGAATTTTTAATTAAAAAAACCAATTTAACAAAATATTTCCCAATTTTCGACTAGTTCTTAAAGAAAGTCAAACAAGAAGATGGGTCGTCGTAAATCAAAGAGAAAGCCACCACCAAAACGCAAGGCAATTGAGCCACTTGACTTGCAATTCAATTGCCCTTTCTGTAATCACGAGAAATCCTGTGAAGTGAAAATGTAAATTATCTGTTAAGTACACCAAAATGGAATAAAAAAACTTCATTTGATATTCATTTCAGGGACAAAAGCCGAAACACGGCCAGAATAACCTGTCGCGTATGCATGGAGGAATATCAGACTAGTATTAATTTTCTATCGGAACCGATCGATGTGTACAACGATTGGGTGGATGCATGCGAGACTGCTAACTAAATTTTGTTTTAACTTTTCAACTTTTGTAGCCTTAAGTTTACTATACACTAACTGATGAAATGACCCAACAATTAAGTACAACCTAACAAACAAACTTTATTCGTGTGCATTAGCATTATACTTTTATTCTGGTGCAAAGGAAATGTTTTTAATTTTTGTTCTCGTCAATAAATTACTATCAAAAGTTATCCACTTATGTTCTAGGTGAATTTTTGTAAAAAGTTTCCACCTTCATCGTGTTTGATGTACGAAATGAAGACGTTGTACAGAGCGGTCATGACGTTCACGAATATCACCCGATACTTGGTCTCCAAGTATTGGAAGTTGACATACTGCGCAGCTGGCCATACACACCAGTCGGTCTGAAAGGGAAAAGGTGTTTGATGAGAGTTGTTTGAATGGCGGCCTATTATACTCACTATGTAAATATAAGGGAACTTGGCGATGATTTCCTCGTTCGTCTCGCGAAGGGTTTTCCTCTCCAAATAGCAGGCGGGATAGAAAAATAGCAGTATACAGACCGGTGACATGATGAACTACAGAAGAAAGTCTAGTTAGATTGGTTTGAGTGTTTCGCTGAACCTACCTGATCCAAGAGAATCTTTTTAATTGTGTTCCTCACAGTGACTTCAGGCATAATCCTGTCCATCCATCCATAGGTATAGTGGTGCAAGGGTCCTTGTAGTGAGCCCACAACAAACATTCGCCCTGCAAACAAACAAAAATACTGAATATGTAATTTTATGATTGACTTATCTCAATTCTTATCGCGGCAGTGTCAGTGCTCTGTCTGACCTTGGCGAACTGTGTAGACTTTTTGTTGATTACTCACACATTCGGGCAATGTCATAACGCTCTCTAAGGATCCCACGACGATATTCTAATTCTTGTGCAGCGACATCACCGACAACCATGAGTACTCCCGAGCTGATGATGTTTGTAGCGAGAAGGTATTTACCGAATAATTTGTTCCAAACGACTTTGACTAAACTTGGCTGTCGTCTGGGTTTTGGTGGTAGGTTTCTTGCCCCTCTAATAGTTTGACTGATTATGGTTGTCCTTGGTAATTGGGTCATAAGAAGGGAGCAGGAAATTGATTTACTAAGCGCGAAGCCGCGGCAGGTACTTTGAGCAAACATGATGCAATGATGACAACTGTTATGGACTGCGTTTTGCGATGTGAGATTTTGAGGGAGTGCTGCTTAAAAAGTCTAATAGACACATCACTAGGTTATGGATTAGAAATTTTAATTCAACTCTGGGATTATGGGCACACGCTAGGGCCAACTTTTTTAATTATCATCCTCATCAACCCCCTGCAATAAAACCTTTGACAGTTGATTGTGACATTAGACCTGTTTGTTAAACTATCCCAGAGTACATGGACTTGTTCATTGTTTTGTTTTGTGTGCGATGAAATGATGAGTCGTTTTTGTTTCCGATTTCTTTTCAAACTTTGTAAACTTTTTAAGCTTCTGATCACTGAGACAATTAATTTGAAGTATATTATTGCCGTTTTCCTGCTGGAATAAGTCATTTTGCGAAGGATTGTTATGGTTGCGCTACCAATCTACTATACCTACCTCCTTTGTTCGACACCTCGGAACTTGAAAGCTGCAGCACGCTAATTTAATTATCAACAGCCGTCGTAGGTACGTATTTCGGTATACCACCTATGACGCTTTATTCTTTTAAGCCGCATTTGGTATCTTACTTAAGCGGCGCTACTCGGGGTCAATCTAGGCCTCAACCAACAAGCCTTTCCCAGATAGCCCAGTTGTGTACTCTAGTTCGGGGAAGGGTCCTTCTTATTATTGCGCGCCCCCTAAGGCGAGGTCTTTCTAAAATATCTAGGCGAAGTTCTGGGGTGAGTTGCTGGAAGTAAAGGTTCTCTTGATCTCTACGCTAGGCATGAGGGTCTTGAGAAACCTGATGCCAATTTGACTACTTCGAAAAGAAGGTATGTTAAAGCTTATCTGGCTTATAGTAAGGCCTCTGGTAGAGGTATGTACCATGACAAAGGTAATAGTCAGTAGTGGCAAGAGCGGCAGCGAGGAAGAAATCTTCTACACCTGACGGTATTTGTCCCGTATTCATAAGAATACGAATTAGGATCTATAAAATTTGCAATGCTCTGCACTAAATTATTCTAGACTGGGAGAACCTAAGGTGGCTTTAATGCTTAAACCGGGGATGGCACAAATTCTGCAGAATGCCCTCGAAGGCCGCCACAGCTATCCATAATACTCACGACGATAATTCAAAATGGCATTGGTAGAGTTAATACTTCTCGTTCTACATAGTATTAAGCTCCTAAATGTAGTTTCCTTTTGTGGAAGAGAGATAGGCAGGCAGCAAAAAAGGTTGAGAATAGTTTCCTCTTCTTTTTCGTCTTTGCTTCTACAGAATTCATTTGATTCATGCATACTGGACAGCGTCGGGTGATGACACTTACAGCGAGATTCTTAAGATGGTTTAGATATAATTCACTTTCTTCGGCTCGGCAGGTTGGATCTAGTAGAATTAACATGCATAATCTCGACGATTGGTGTAAAATATTGTGGTAAACAATTTCCTCCGTTTTATACCAATCACTAAAAAAACTAGAGATTTTAAACACAAGCCATAAATTTGCTGTTTGTCACAGTATAACCCATTAGCAACATTATTATTTGCACAATGCACAATACCGTCCGGATAGTAATTTATCACTTCATTCTTTAAACAATAGATCTACAATAGCAATTCTCTTAAAACCGACAGTTTGTTATTCCTATCTACTCGAGAGTGTCTGGTGGAATTCCTAGTTCAGCGTTCGTCCAAGACGATGGATCGGGATAATCAAATTCACCCTAAAAAGTAAAAGTATGTAAGCATGACTTGAAAATCAATAACACTCCAAACTTACAGTAATATGTTCATGCTCAGTGAAAATGTGATACAGAATCCACCACCACATTAGACCAGCTACTACTTCGGCACCGATTCTGGTCGCCCTCGACGGTGGTGGTGGACCCACACGGTAATTGACGCTAAAATTGGAAAATGCATGTAGTTACAGAAATCTTGAGAGGATTACTATACAAATTGGAGCTACTTTAATTATGTAATTTCTGTTAACCTCAATGGGTTTTGTTGTTATTTGAGGAAACAGGCACTGTGAACGGAATTTACTTACGCATGACTGCTGCGAGTGCTTTGGACGATGGTTGACTTAATCGGTTGTCGGGCAATTAAACCAAAAAAGGCTCGTCCCAGTAGTGCTCCTCGCGAGGATAACATGTTTCCTTGAGGTTTTATTAAAATTTATAGACAAAACAGTAAAGATGTTCGACGTTTTTTTCTATATGACAGAGGAAATGTCAAAGGGAGTTTGACGTTTGACGTTTGGCAGTAAATGTGGCGCCATCTATATGGAAATAGGAGGTATTGAAATAGGGGAGTAAAATTCGTCAACGTTTTTTTGAATGTTGGTTTGTTACAACATAAAATCGTGCGATATTAACTTAGCCTAGCTCATTAGGTACATGTCAGAGCCCAAAGCAATACTAATCTGAGCTGTATAAATTATTGATATAATTCGTTTAAAGACCGATAAAAACCAATAAATTTTGTCCACCCATGTGGCAGAAATTATTCTTCTCAGTGACTTCAATGCATACAACTCGAACTGGCTTCAATAATTTAACAGAACTAAAATTTCTTAGAACGAGGAAACTATGTCTTAAGAAATACTAACCCTTTAATAAACTCGAACTAGATTATAATATTTACGCAAAACTTTGATAGGATAACAGATTCCCCGCCGTTTCGCGTTGACCTACCGGAGATAAGTGCATAAATGAACAGTGAGATTTTTTGCGTCTTTTGCATGAGTCGACATACATATGTTTTAAGAGTACACGCACATGAGGTGGCCAATTGACTGGTCTATTTCTGGAGGTCATACGGTCACCGAATTTCAACTTCAACAACTCGATTGTTTGACTTAAGATTGGTTAGCCTACAAGACTTGCATTTGTAGGTGCTTCTGAGTAGTTTCAATTTTCCAGTATAGAGTAGTGTCATCTAATATTGCCTTTACACTTACAGAATAATATCTGTTTCCTATTTCTTGTATGGTCCAAAGCATCTCCTTATGTCCATTCATGCTGACACTCGACCCCAAAGCATTTACTCGATAGAATCTAAAATTAAGCGATTAGACTGATAGAAGATTCAACACTGTGATTGAAGATCCAATCTCCAAACATTGGTACATACAAAGGCGGTTAAGTGACTTATGCCTGTAGTTGTTTCTTCTTTGTAGGTGGCGGTTACAGTTCCGGGTGATCCTGGGCCTCCAGTAACAAGTCTCGCCAGTTATTTCGGTCTTCGGATAACTGCCTGCAGTTGCGCACTCCAAGTCGATTGAGGTCTCTTTCTACTTGCGCGCGCCACCTAAGACTCTACGGGCCGGAGCATTTGTGTCCATTCGCTCTACATGTCCTAGACAACTTAGACGACTGATGCGCAATTTTTTTTAGACTAGGTCGATGTCGCTATAAAGCTCGCATAGTTCGTCGTTGAATCACTTCCTTCAAAGCCCGTCGACGCAAACAGGACCGAAAATTTTACGAAGAATCTTTCTCTCGAATCGACCGAGGATATCGTCGATTCCACTTTAGATAGAGTCCAAGCTTCAGCGCCATAAAGCAGGGATGATCAAGGTCTTGTGTAGAGTCTCCGAAGTTATTCGGGATAGGGTCTTACTACCCAATTGCCTTCTCAGCCCAAAGAAACAGCAATTGGCAAGAGTTATTCTTTCTTTTAATTTCTGCAGTAGTTGGCTGCCATAAAAGTCTTGTGATGTGATGGTAGATTTTAATTTTCCAAAATTTATTCAATTCTTCTTTTCTTCTTTATTTGATGTTAATACTTGGAAACTAGTCCCCCAACTGGCTCGTTGGTCTAGGGGTATGATTTCCGCTTAGGGTGCGGGAGGTCCCGGGTTCAAATCCCGGACGAGCCCAAGAGAATACGTACTTTTTTTTTGTTTTGTTTTTTGTTCTTTATATATGTATTTAGTTGATATGAGAGCTCATTATTATGTTTTGTATTATACATGCGTACATGTCTCTGTATGTATGTACATATATTTGTGTGCATATCTCACCGAAAAGTGGAACCACTCTCCACATCTCTCTAGTGAGTGTGATACTTATTATTTCAGCTGCATTTGATGAATACCAAAGGTATGGAACTACATATGTATGTATGTTGTTTATCCAGCAGGACGAACAATAAATTGTGATTTCTATCCAATGCTAGACAGACTTAATAGACTTCTAGACTTACATACGAGTACGAGTAGGTACATGAATATGTATCTGACAATAGCATTCACGTAGAAAATAAAGATGATCTATAGTTAGAACATACACTAGTAAATGGCGACTAGTCATCAGATACTCAAGAGAGAAAATTAATCACGTCTTATAGATGTCACATAATAAACTGGTTTTGTTTAAGACAAATTTTAGAAGAATATATTAATCTACAAGTCCCGATAACGAACTCATTTCAACTAGGAGAAGAAGAACTACTGAACAGTTAACTATAGTCTATAGCTAAAACTATTTACTTAGCAAGCAGCAGTACTGCCGTTGTTCGATGTAAAAAAGTAGTACAATTGCGGCTAAGATAGTACTATTTTTTAAGTTGCAAATGTCATAAAGATATGGTTCATTTCCAAAACGTTCAGTTTGTTGTGAATTGAGAAGCAACAATATCATGCATCAAATGAAGTTTTTTAAATTGATATGGTTTGCATCAGATTCCCTGGCCTTGATTGACTATGCCACTCAATAGACACGCTTATTGAATTCCTAGTGTCTATCCTTAGATTCAGCTATGACCGTAGCTGAATCCAAAATAACTTGAAGAAAAATTAAAATAATGTTCATACCTTTAGCTGGCAGTAGATCTCCCTTACACCTTCAGTGTTCCTGTTGGTAATGGAAAAACTACTGATTTTCATTTGACAAATAGTCCCTTAATATAGGGTCACCTGCGTTTTTTTTATCATACTTATGTCATTTTGACACTGACAGCTTTTATGCGCTCAAAAACTTGACAAAAACTCAGTATTATATTTTCATGGTTGAGAAATATTGCAAAGTTACCTCCAAATTCGATGCTGTGTTGCCGAAACAGTGCGAATTCTGAAAATAAATTTCGGTAGAAATAATGCACCAACTGCAACTTGTGTACGCAAATTTGTGATGAAAGTTCGTGAGACTGGTTTGCTGATTGTTCCTTTTTTTTATTTATGTACCACTATTAACTTTTTAAACTTTTTTTGTAGAAACTTAAACTGCTAATGTAACTATAATTATTTTTTAAAGTAACTGACCTGAAGAGTTCTCAATACTTATTATATTTGTTTGCTGAACAGAACAGAACATATTTCCGTCACCGTTCTGTGTGCTCAAAGGAGAATATTCTGACCGTATGGTATGGTTTTTAAAGTGGCGGCATTAGTATCCCATTTTTCTTCCAAGACGCAATGGAAGAAACGTTACAGTCAATGGAAAGCGCTACCGAGGCATGATAACCGATTTTTTATGGCTAGAAATTGAGTATTTCATGAGCGAGCTATGGTTCCAATAAAATGGGGCTACGTGCCACACAAGCCGTCCAACAATTGATTTATTGCACACTAAGTTCAATAATCGTGTAATCCGTTGGTTTGGTGATTTTGCTTGGCCGGCAAGGAGCTGCGATTTGACGCCTTTGGATTTTTTTGTTGTGGGGTGCCATTAAAGGTCAATACTATGCGAATAATTCAGAGACGATTCAGGCATTCAAGAACAATATCGTCAAGCTTTTCGTGAAATGGGTGCCAAAACCATCTGAAAAATGGGCCTACTGCCAAGCTAGCCGAGGTTTTTTTTTATAAGCTTTTTAAAAGGCCAACCAACAGAAGGCCCACCCATAGAATGCCTCTTAAACGACCATCGATTTCTCTATTAATCAGGAAAATCGCCAGTAACAATCTTGCATCATCTTGTTAGCACGATTGAAAAGTCCACATTATCAGAATTGCTACTGATGCCAAAGCTATTGACTCACACACAACCAGATGGATATGCACCATATTGAGTAGCAAAATCATTTCTGTCAAGCTTGTAAAATTCTCGATTTTCTTTAAAACTACTTTAGATTGTTTTGAAGGTAAAATCCTATCGTCCCTTCTGTTGTGTTTTACTGAAAGCAAATAAAAATCCAGCATTACTGTGATATGCAAACTGTCCTAAACAAAATAAATGCTTGGTGCCAATCAGAAGAGATATATGTAAGTTAAGACAGTCATCATACCATTTAACAAGAGGAGAAGCATAAACTTCCAGACGATAACACTTAATGGTTCACAACTCGATTTCTCAAAAAAAAAAAAAAAATATCGGGGTAACTCTAGCTCACAAACTTAATTAGAAAGCTCGTCTAGAAAGAACCACTGAAAAGGAGACAAAAGCCTTCTGAATCTGTTCTAGACTTTTTCAGAAAACATGGGGACCATCATCATCCCATTAATAATCTATGCATCGACTGAAAAGGCTAATCTAGCCTACTTCCTCCATGCCCTACAAAAGGTGCAAATACTGGAATGTGGCGGCAAGCGCCCCAAAACTTCACCTCCTACGCAATAACAAAACTACCAATGTGGGACAAACGAAAATCCTTGAAAAGATCCCGCTGCTATCCTTACCGTCAGTATGCACCTCGGACTTCATGCCAAAAAGAATTAATCTCTATCCTTCCTTCAAAGTTGTCATTCCAAATAGCAGTTACCGGGATAATCCTGAAATCCCTCATTTGATACCTCAATCTGAATACACTCAAAAGGAGTACGAGTCGGAATTTTCGGCCTCAAGCAGAGATTTTTGCTATCGAGCTCTGTACCTGAGAGTGTCAGATCAGAAATAACTTCAGAAGATCACACATAAAGATTTTATCAGATAGCCAAGCAGCTCTAAATGCTCTCATGTTCTTTGACTTTCAGTTGAAACTAGTTTGGAATTATGTATCCTTAATCTTTAACATAAAGGCATCCCTGGCAATGAAGCCGCAGGCGAACTTCGCAGATCCCCATTCTCTATTTATTGACCCAGGGACATGAAATTCACAAACCGACTTAAGACACGTCAAAAAATATATGAATTCTCAAAAAAAAAACGAAAGGGATTCTAGCATTGACCAAATATAATGCTAAGATCCTGACAGACTTCCTATATAATCATTGCTATTTCAAATACCACCTCATGAAATTGATTAGCCAATCGGACATGCACCGACTATGCCTTGAGGACAGTAAAACTGCTGAACATACCTATATTTTCTGTGAATGTCTCGCTTGGACTAGGCTCAAACATTTCCATAAAGGCTTTACTTTACCTTCTGATGTCTTCTTCAGAACCTCATTCATGAACTAGATTTCAGCTTCTAGCCAAAACTGCACAACGCGTTCAAAGACCAAAAGATCTCTATGAGCGCGTGGTGCTTCTTGAGGCAATTTCAAAGCCCATCACCCCAGTTATCTTAAAATAAAAGAAAAAAAGTCGTCAGGTTCAGCAGCCTTATTGAATTTAAGTTCGGATATTGCTATTCTTACTTTGTTTTGGTGAGGGGGACAGTATTGGTTGTCATTGCCTTGTTTCCACCAGCGTTGTACAGTCTTGCAGAAGTAGCTTTACCATATTGTCAGCACTCATCTTTCTTTATAGCCACTTGGGACTAAAAAGGGTTATCAATGTCATTTTGCCTGCTCCTAGTATGATCCTGAAATTTAAATAAGAGACAGCTTAGAAAGCCTGCTACTTGGAATAGCAGTAGCAGGATTATCTGAGTGAAAGGGAAAAGGATAGGAATACTATGTGTTTTGAGAACGATAAACCCGAGTTACATAACTATACTACTCACTGCCAGATGGAACACACTAACAAGCAAATCCATTTAACCAACGATGCTGGACAATTACATAATACGTAGGTAATGTAAGGATAATATTGCAGCTACTGCCATCGATTTCCAATCAATCAACCTGGAACAATTATGAAATTATGGAATGACTATTATGGAATCCCATTACCATCAAGCGCCGACATTCAGCCGCCCAAGATACTCGAGCAGTTATCAATTTATTGAGAAATTATACTGCCAGTTCGACAGTCTATAGCTGCTATCTACTGCACAGTGGCTGGTGCTCTGGTTAATAGGGAACATACCATGTGCGCCGCCCCATGCTGAGGGGCGAGAGTCCTATATACTCGTATGCGCGGATGCATTATTTAATTTAGCATAGTAATCGTGCTCTTATCCGCCAGTGGACGGTTTTCGACATTTTCCCCATCCTAATGCACTTCATATGGAATACATATACTTTTCCTTTCGGCACAAATTCTGTTTTACATTTACGATTGTATCGCTGTTTTGTTTTATTATTTTCCATTTGTTTATTGTTTTTGAATATGCAATTGTGGTGCATTACCATTGAGAGTGGAGAAATGGGTTTCTTGTTCGGCTTTCGAGGAGGTCCTCCTTCAATGCTAACAGACTTTGATGCTGGCAAGCCATATCAAAGTTCACGATAAGGTTAGAGAAGTCGTAAAATTGTATTGCGCTCGCTCCCAATGATATAATATGTAGATACTTTGGTGTGGAGAGCGCTTTGATAATGTAATAATGGAAATAATAATTGCTTAATAGAAAGTGAGTGCACCATATTTTGATCTCTTAATAGGAACAAATCGATTGGCGACGCAGGAGCGGGTGGTCTAAATATTGACTTTTCGGTCTTCCTCGTTGGTTTTGATATTTACTCTATTTTTTTGGTTGGATTGTTATTAGAGTTTTATTTTAGATTTCATCACGAAACTGGTGTTGGATTGTTTGTGTGGAACGAAGCACGTAGGATATAGAAGGGAAAATTTTACCTGTTTATAGATATTTATTATAATTACATATTATACGATGAAGGAAATGCCGCTACATGAAGTTGGTAGTGATTTATGTAAACAAATTGGCAAGACAAGTTGGAGAGGAATAAGAAAATTGACATAAAACTCGGTATTTACCAATGGCTTATGTTAACCTCCATCCAATTAAAGTGATAGTATTTAAGGTGCTTCCAAAACGTGTCTCAGATACAGCAATCATGTTCCTGTGGGGGCATGAGATTCGAAGATCCTCAAGCCTATCGGCTCGACAAACATTCCAACCCAAGTAATAGGGTCTCTACTTGTACTTGTAGAGAGCACAAGTTGTACGAAGTACGAAGTTCTACTTATACTTATACTTTACTTATAGTATTCTTCGTGAAGCTTATATTTACTCTGAGTAATGTGGACTCCTAAAAATCTTCGAAATTGTAGTTGTCAATAGGGATGCTTTGTCATAGACCAACTCGTTTTGCCAGTCCAACAATCATCGCAAAAGCCTCTACAGTTGTGAGAAGTGTACACGTTTGGATAATCAATTGTTCTTGGACTTTCTAAAATGTCTATCCATCTCTTGGTTAGTCGAATTTTCGATATCTCGACTACTGATTGCGCTTCTTTACGAGTTGTAGTTAGTATTTTTGAACACATCCGTACTATCTAACTAGGAATGCACATAGAGCTATTTTCTTGGAGAATACTTTCCGGTGACTTACCTTTCCTGTACGCAAAACTGATTCGAGTGCAGAGGGATAGATAGACGTAACTGACCTCTAATGTGAATGTGAATGTCAATGAGTCTCTTTATGATTTTGAGGACAAATGATTTCGGTCTACTAGATTTAGGCAGCTCACCAGGCTTCACTTGAGGATAAAACTCTCATTTAACTGTCTCCAGGTAATCGGGAAGTATTATTATTTGAAGAAGGAGTATGCACACTGCGAAGAAGTATGTAGACCTGTTAGTCTATTCTAACCCCAGCTACCATTTTGGAGAGTTAGATGCCCTTATTAAAGTTTCCTCGTATTACGATTCCTTTCGGAATCATTTTGAGGGTTATATACTCTTACTACGCCTTGGCGGAAGAAACCTGTCATAGAGCACTTTCTCTAATCCTGTTTCCTTTAAGAATCTAAGGATGAGAGTTGTCGCTAGTGACTCTATTTCCTCATCTGATAATAAATGGTACTTGCCCAAGTATTTCAGTCTTTTGTGGGTCAGTGCCCCACAAGATCCCAGTACATGCTCTGAGATTTCAATGGGCTCATTGCAGAATCTGTAGAGACATTCTTCAGATATGGAGTTTCTTGGCCTGCCTCATGCACTGAGAATTATTCCAGGTTCTTGTCCTATTCTCCCTCTCTTTCCTGAATTCTGCTTTGAGGGTACGATCCCCTATTCCGCAGAATGGTTCAGGGAGACGGCCCTTTTATTACTCTCTATTCCCACATGACCAGGTATCCAATAGAGATTCACATTGTTTCTACTACATACCTAGTTCATTAAGTTTTTGCAGGCATTCCCACACACGTTTGGACTTAATGACATAGGAATCCAGTGCTATGATAGCAGCTTGAGTATATGTCACTATAGTTTTATCACAGTTGGCATGATTTCTGTCAATATTGATTTGGACTCATCTATTTGGTTCTAGTCCTGAATATCCCTGTTCCAGTTTTCTCATCAGTTCTTCATCCATCTATGGTACTTTGTTGTTGCTGAGCTTGACAACAAAGTTCTTTTGGAAGTTGAACCTTCTAATGATATCGTCTCTAGGAAAGTCCAGGAGAGATAGTTTTTTGAGTAGTGCATTGAATTGCTTCGATGTAATGCACTTATCTCTACCCATTCCTTCTATGGTCATTCTTAGAATCGTTTTACTTGCACATTCCTCAACCACAAGGCAAGGCAGTTCTAATGGTACCTCCTTGGCTGCAGTTGGACAAGTTCTCATGGCCCCTGTAATACAGAGGCATGTCAGTCTTTGCAACTTACTGAGTGTTTCCCTCGGGGTGAATTGGGGCATATACATATGTACATACATACATACATATGTACATGCAGATATCCTTGTTAGAACCAGATTTTTGTTTTTTTCCTGCATGAAACAAGGATATTGCAAAGATGATATCATCAGACATTTATCTTCATGCGGGATGAAAATCCTATTCTTTTTGTTGCTCTAACTCACTGTCAAATTCTGTGTAATTTGTGACGCCTGTAAAAAGTCCCAACCGCAGTACAAAGAATTCGAAAAAAACCAACAGTTCTAAGTAAAAATGACCAAAATTTTTGTCAAAAACCATTTGTTTGATTGATTCTTGTCAGACTTGTCGGTTTTTTCTTCTTTGCTAAAAATACCCTTCGGATATTCGCATAAAAATGTTGACGTTTGAGCCACGGCTATTTTTGGAACAATTATGTGTAAAAGAACTCTTCAAAATCAGCCCTCAAGGAACAATTATTTTTTTTTAATGAACCTTGACTTGGTCGTAAATCTTTAAACGCAAAACTGACAAGTCAACACATCGGAAAGGATTACTTGTGAAAATCACTGCGCCAGAAGTGGTATCAAAAAAGAAAAAAAAAAATGTAAGGCTAAGCTACCTTTCCAGGCATTATTCGGCCATAAAAGTTATATTCCTTTGAAAAGGATGTGTTTTTTTTTATTATTTGTTGTTGTATAGCTATGTTCTCATGTGATTCCAAAATCTTGCAGACATGTTTTGAAATTTAATCCCACCTGAGTTGGAGAAGGAAGCATCATTGTGCATCTCAAGTGCCATCGAATGTAGACCCAAAAGAAAATAAGAGATTTTTTGTTTGTTTAAGGAACAAAAGGAAGGATAAGAGGATAAGGTAAGAGAAATTCATCCGCTATCCGTTAGTGATCCATTTCTTGGATCACCATTGTACCGCAAAACCGCCTGAAATTCACCTGTCCCGCGCAGCGCAGACGACGATGACTCAGATTTCTTGTGACGCTCTGTTTTTTTTTGTCTTTTGACAGGAAATTCTTTTTCATTTTCAACGAAGAAGACGATGCTTTTTATTCTGGTTTTGTCAAATCTTCTCTGTCTCGTTTGGAAGGTAATTTCATTTTGTTTCCTTTTTTTTTACTTTACGTGGATCTTTGTGATTTAATTATGCAATCGGTTGTTGGTAGTTTTTATTTTTTATTTTTTACTGAAAAACCTTTAAAATGATTGAACACAACCTGCAGCACGAATAACATGTTTTGACAGTTTGTTGTTACCTTGGTTTGGTGACTGAAGTGGAGTTTGGATTGGAAAACATGGATGCAATTAGTTCGTTAATTAGATATGCAATTTATTTGACAGTTTCTTGTTAGGAAGAGGGGTTTTTTTTTTTTCGTCTGCTGTTTCCTGATTGAGACAAGTACTTTAGATGTCACAATGATTAAGTGCAGTGAATGTTGTTTTTTTTTTTTCGATGACTTTTAAGTTCGAAAGAAAGTTCATGCAGATTCGGTTCATTTTAACGATGACGGATACTCAGGTTACGTCAACTAAAATAATTTTGTTTTATACTTGTTCTTTAGATGATCAGATGACAAAAAGAAATGCTTAACATGGAGAATTTTGACAGCAATATACTTTGCTGTCAAGTAAAACAAAGTTTATGCTTAACCCACATCAACATTAAATTATAAAACCATCGATAAGAGAATACACACATCTTGGTAACCTACTTTCTGCAAAAAAGATATGCAACAAACTATTTCTAAATGACAGTCAACAGAGGATAAATTCGAACCCTCCCATTCGAATCTCTATGATCTTGTAAAAACATTGCCGGTTGCCACTTCCCCTTTGTAGTGCCCAGTGGCTGAAACATAAACTTTCGGTTATAATCTCTCTGAGATATCACCAGCTGAGTCTACAAATGAATGCTACATGGCATTCCCGCAAATGCGGATAATATCGACCATGCATTTCATTTTATTGCTGACCAATGAAATGCGGCAGGATTGAGGAAAACTTGATTTTCACTGGTAGTGACTTACTGAACACAGCCTAAAGCTGGGAAAATGTCTTCTAAATTACAAATAAAATGTGACTCGCAAGTAGGTGAGGAATAGAGAAAAAACACATTCAATGTAGGATTGAGGAAAATAGTAAACAAACACAACAAAACAAAAAAGAAACAAGTGGAATAATTCCATAGAGCGCCGCGTTACGGATCGTTTGGTTTGGCTGTGTCCACACACAACTGTTTATAGCCAATTTGTTTCATTTAGACGAGAAGGCCAACTGTAATCGGCCAGATAGTGTTGATATACTGGTGACAGCGATAATGATGTTGTGGAGGATGTATGGAGGGAGAAATTGCGTTGGCTATGACCATGACATAGTGCAGCTAGGAGTTGCCTATCGTTCTTAAAAGCCCACTGGCTATTGGCCATAAATCGAGTTCAATTTAAAAGCTGCAGGATGATATATTCGCGAACAATAATTTTCTTAATTGAAATCGAATTGAACGTGAAGGTGTGCAAATTTCCAGGGTTTTTGCTTTGATTGGAATATTTTTAGAGCAAAATGCCAAATTAGATTCGATTGGGCTAGGAAATTCATAGGATATTTTATTTGGCACATTGGTAATGAATGTTTGCAGCTTTCTCCTGATAGAAGGGGTCACTTTCTAAATGATTTATCTACATACACACATAATAGTACGGATTCAATTTTGAAGCAGAACAGTATCTATGTTATTTTATTGTTTCACCATTGCTGTAGAAAATGTCACTTAAGCTTAATATATTGAAATGTTAAGTACAGACTGTTACCGAAGCCCGTTTTGAACCCAGAGAAAGTTAACCTTAAATATGTGCAACAGTCAAAGTTCATGAAGACTGCATATCCATTAAACCAGGATTCTAGAATACCTAAGTGGCGCATTTGGCCATCAAAACTCCAGGACAGATAATACAAAAAGGCATGCAGTTCAAGATGCTTTGATAGTGCAGCTCATGTTACAAGAGTGGTACTTGATGTACTCTACGCGCAACTCCATCCAGTTTGGTAGTTATGCGACAAGCTATTCTACCAAACAAGCTAGGAACGGTCTTATCATTGCTTTGTGGATCCAAAGGAACTTTTTCGCAAAGGACAGAACGGACGCATGCATCCACGCGACATTGTGATTTGGGCATAATGCCCAGTTTCATCGTCAGTGTAATACAGAAGGGCTCTATGTACATACGATGCTCTCTGGATGTTTCTTCTTCGAAAGATTTTACTGTCAAAGTGACGACTTCATCGATGGCGCCGATCGTGTAGCGTGATTTTTGTAATCTATATTGTTGATCTGCAAAGCCTCCTGTCTTATCGATTGGACTCTCCAGTCTGTTGCTTGTTGGTATCCAACATTCAAAGAAGACTATACGGCAAAGGATCCTGTGGGGGTTTCATTCATTTTGCGGATCATCGTTCTTTCTTCCACTGGATCGGGAATAGTCCTTCTTTAAACCACGAAATCTAGATGTCAGCGCAAATGAACGAACGACACCTAATAGCTGGTCCCAATGCAATGTTGGGAATGCTATTTACAGCTCGTGTTTTTCCATCACGGATTTTTCAAAGATTCGATTGACATCTCTTGCTTCTTCTATATCCGTGTCCACCATATTCTTTTGTTAGATTTTGTTCAAACTTTGCATACTTTGCTTGATATATTTTCATTGCCGCAATAACATAGATGGCATACATTCTTCGGACATCACTAGTCATTATCTAGTGTTCTTCCAATACCCTTTCCATCCTGTCTAGCCAAATCAAATTCAAATCCGTACCCATTTTACACATTCCACCACAAATATATGTATGTACATATTCACCCCCGAGATACGCACTCGTATTCTTGTAATAAATTGCAAAATGTAACTCTAGGTGAGAATGAGAGAAGCACACTCTTTCACATCCCAGTGATGCACTCAAGAAGTCCACAATTAAAATGACTTATAGCGCTGCCCAGCCAAATGGTTTGGCTATCTGCTGCATTACAAGCGCATGTTACATCTCAAACAGATTGTCAGATCGTTTACCAGATCTCTGCCAGGTGAATAAAGAATCAGATAAAAGCCACAAGAGTAATCTTCGCACCGCCACCGTCGCCGTTTATAATCCAAGAAGCCCAAGAAACTCGAACAATCCCGCATAAATCACCACTGCTGCTCTGCCAGCAACAGTGTGCTCCTTCCTCAAATAACTCGACGATGGGGCGTTACTCCAACGTGCAGCTGGTTGCTCCTGGCCTTTTGCTTTTTCCTGACTGTTCGCCATGGTTAAGCATCTAGAATTTGCATTACAAGGCAAATATCCGGCTCTAGGATCTAATCTCAGAGTTGGCGCGTTATCCATGTGGCGCCATAGAAAAATTAGAAGAAATTTATATTGCACGTCCCTTGGAGGCGTGAAGTGCAAACGAAAAGCGAATGTGTGCGCGCGCGCAATTTGATATCTGTCAACTTCTGTCCGCAAGGTCAATGAGGCAGATTTTTCAGCGGATTTCTCGTGTCATAGAAACAACCCGACACATGGACATATTTCTCAACATTGGCGGAGATTAGATTTATCTTCGCTTTGCGTTGAATGCGCATGCGTCACGTCGTCGTCGCATCGGTCGGCCACAAAAGGCTAAAGAATGCCAAGAGTGGTGTGGCTTTGGAAGAACTCACGTTTCTTCACCTTTCGGAAGACACCGCATATCATGATGAACACGAAGCGCGCCAGTATAAAATGACTGGGGAAACTATATGCACTTACAGCTGGAAGCGTCAAGTAGCTTGCAGTGCATGGTGCGCTTTGGTAAATAGTCAATTTGTCAGCACAGCGGGTGGCAAACTTTTATGGTTACCACTTGTCTGTGGCATTAGAAGTGTTGGCAGGTAGATAGACACCGGAAAATGGTTTGGTATTTTGTTTATTCACTTTTTTTTTTTTTTCTGCCTCGAGGAGAAATATTATTTTGACGCTTTTGACGCCATGATGAGAGTGTGTATATGCAGCAAAACTGCTTAATCAGTGAATTGATTAATGGCTTGCTGCGTCGAGTATATTTTTTCCGTCCGAAATTCGTCGGAAGAGACACGTTCATGAGTCATTTTAAATGGCATCTTTGAATTAATTTTCTTAACAGAGTGGAGAAATTTTTTCCGTGGTGAATTTCCTTTTAACGGGCTTGGTCAAGGGAAAGGTTTTTAGTTTGTTATGATGTAGTCAAACTGAAACTGTCAATTTGCCTTGACAGATCGGAAGGCGAGACCTGTCAAAATGCAATTTCACAGTTAATAGATCTGTTTGCTTACTTTTGTGGTAAAATCAAATTAAATTGTCCAATTAAACGTTGGAGACATAATTTTGGACAAATTTCGAAGTAAAGGTTGTGCAATGATATGACTTCGGTGATTGGAATGATTTCAACTGCCTTTTCAAAGGATATTGGCGATCGACTGCTCCGAAGTGGAAGTCTAGGAATTTGCTTTATTTTTTCTGAAGTTGAGCATCTAGCACATACATTTATACGACAATACTTCCGTTATCGATTCGAGTTATCCAAGCTTGACAAGTCTAAACCACCTTTGAATATGTAATGGATTGGACGACCCTTACAAATACAATGAAACCTTGTTATAGACGGTAGGCCTTGATAAAACATAAATCACATAAAGAAAAAACGTCAAATAGACAGATGCTGTTACGTCAAGTTTAAAAGAACTAAGTTAACCTTGACATGTCTCCATCTAAGATGAAAATAAGTCACCCGCTAAACTATTGAAATGCTAAACCATTCGAATCATCTCAAATTTCCATATCCTCTCACTCTCATCGAAAAAGGTACGTACTCCGACTAATAAAACGAAAAACACATCGCTCCTTCAGCAGGACAACTAAATCTACACGCACAAGCGTTCCCGCATCACTATCTTCATCAACACGTATCTAATCTACGATCGCTTTCATATCCAGTTCATAAACAATTCTCAGATGGAGGAAATCCAATGGACTACTAGAGAACGCTGAACATCGGAGACGCACCACTTCATCCGGCAGAATTCCCATAAATTTCAAAATTTCGCTTGACCGCCGCCGAGTCGTTGTTGTCGGCCGCCACTCAAGTGTGCGGTGTGGGGCCGTAATAAAGCCGTCATTGTCTTCCAGGATGATATTCTGCGAATTATTCGTGTGTCCATGTGAGTGCATGCGAACGTTTGTATGTTTACCCACAACAGCCTTGACTAGTCACACAACATAAACCACCGATCATGGAAACATTTTCACTACTTAATCGCGCCAGCAATGTCGTCGTTGTGGTCGTAATCATCGTCGTAGTCATCGCTATAGCTATAGATCCAGCAGAGGCTGGCGTGCTGCACATGGTCACTCTATCATCACACAGCCACCATGACTTGGGTATTTATTTGGTAGTTCCAGGAGATATGAGGCACAGACAAGAACAATAAAAACAAAAAGAAACCAAAACAGTTTCCACACACAATAACTCTATTTATCTATGTCGTCCGTCCATTAGGAGAGCGACCACGGCTGAGATTGTTTATGTTTCACTCTTGAAGCCCGCGACAGGGTCAAGATGGACTCGACGAGTACACGAAGTGTGTGTATGGCTGTGTGTCTTATAATAACATCATTATTTATCTGAAAGTATCCGGCAATCTTTTATCGAGTACCTTGTTATCTGTTTCGATCTTCATTGTGTGCTGATCGCACAGCTATAGATACCGGCGCGGAGAGAGGAATAAACGCGTCTTGGACGCGTGTTTTATGTTCTTCTGGTGGTTGTGTTGAGTCCACTGCTCTTTGACATCCAACAATGGAAGCTGTGCGGCCAGAGATATGGTGTCCGGAGGGTGACGCCATGCGATGCGCCGTAACTGTGACGATTTGTTTATTCGTTCAGTTGTCTAAAGACTGTCATTCGAATTTTGGACAATGTTGTGGCTGAGGGCTTAATTATTTTCTTAAGGGTTTTTTCGGGCTAAATATTACGGAGACAGCATCACTGACTTAATTGTTTATTTGTTTAGATGGGCAGACTCTTGTGATGTCTCAAGGGCATCAAGGTCAGAAGTGGACAGTAGTGACTATCTTATTTTGATATTTGTGATGGTTTGTCATTTGGTAGTTGTTAATAATAAACGGATGGTTTCTGAGAACGTCTGACGTTTCCGTAACTTTAGCTAAAAATGTATGGTAAATATGCTACAAGATAATTGTAGCTTCTGTTTGACAGGAAGCAAAACATTGTCTTTAGGGAATCTACCTAAGATGGCTACTACACAGGTTAGGTTAGGTAAGCTATCTTCTTCTCTTCTTGCCACACTCGGATCAGTGTAGATTCATTGTGATACCTAAAGAGAGACTTGTTCACGGCATTACGTCCAGAAAGTACTCTGCAATAGAAATCATTTCAGAGAGTTCATACTAGAAGAAGACTCTTTCAAGGAATTCGTTCCTTAGGTAATAGAGGACTGTCCAATGACAGAGCAAGTTTAAGTTGCATCTTCGTGGCAATCCACGTCTGTGCTACCTGGAGCATTATTGTCCATTCGCTCGATGTGAGTGAGCCAGTGTAGTCGGCGTGTTTTGGTTTTTTGGACTACATACATCCACATGAGATTCGAATATGTCGAAGTGTGGTTATGCTGCCGTTTGAAGCTGTGACGCCATCGTTGACTGCATCGAGAGAGTTCGTCCGTTGTCGTATTTATAGGGGTGCTATTTTTTAGTGTTCAATACTCGCACATATAAGTACAGCAAGTCGAATCTGGATGGCCACCAACCAGTACCTGATGGCTACCACTAGGAGGTAAAATAAGTTACAACACCGGACATCGCCAGGTTGACGCCAGTCAGTGTCTACTCTATTCCTACCAGCAATTCTAGACAACCATCTCCCTCTCCTGGTTGTCGGTAAAAAAAGTGATCTACTCTTGTGATATTGCATTCAGTGCAGGGTCACGAGTGGGTATTGTCACTGCTAGGACCAACGATTGTAAAATATTGGCATTTCTTAAAAGCCTGACTACTTGGGGTAAGTACATTGAATAAGAGTAGATGGCTTATGTGCCTAATGTTGGTACTCGACTACAAGTTTGAAAGAGTCTTACAAAGTCCAGATACATATGTGTAGTATGGCCTATCGTGTTACTTGGGTTCTAGCCGATATTCGTTGTTGATTGATTATTAAGACTCTATTAGCTGCCACTGTTGAATTCAAAATGTTTTAAACGGTTACAGTCTGCAATCCGTATAAATGCTGGCATTACCCAGGGCCAGCAGTTAGTTCTGGGGGGGAACGCCCAGCGTTAATCGACGATTCTATGTCAGCATTCACTGCTATTGACTGCATACTTGAAGGTAAAAATATTTGAATGGTGACTACAAGTTAGAAACATGCGCTTTGAGATTTAGTTGTAAAAAAGAAACAATCAAACATCTGCCCCTGGACAAGATGTCAAAAAATATTTCAGTTACAGTTTCGCAATATCCGTCGGTGAATCGCTTCACCATCGATAAGGTAAGTCATGCCAGATACCAACCACAGACATTGCAAATTGCAACGTTTAATCCATCACTCATGTCAGTATCTCATGCAAATTGAGCCATTCCACTAGGCCATTATATCCCAGTAGGGCATTCGAACAAGAGCCGCATTGCGTGCCAAGTTCACCATCGTTTCATCAAATCTAATTATTTTAAAACGGCCACTTTGCCAATGAAATCTATTTTCTCTCTGCAAAACAAAAAAAAAATGTATCCGCCAGGGTAAAGTATCATCCCATCACAGAAATCAATTACAAATCGAACTTGAAACGCTCAATCCATTTGCAGCATGCGATGCATTTTTGCATCAATCATCTTCAGATTTATTTGGATGGACGATGCATCATAGCGCCCTCGGGGACTGGACGAATGCAACACGTAGCCGTACACTAATACAAAATCAATCAGCATCAGCAATAGTTGTTGACTTATAGCAATTGACTCTAAGAGTTCGAATTAAATGGATTAATACATTACAGGACATCATGCTGACAGGATGCGCAATTAACAAATTACCTGCTGGCGTGTATGTATGTACTTAAAACTCGATCACGTATGATGGGATTGAAGGGATTTCAAGGAATCGAACCAAATAATTGGGTTTAAATTCCATGAACAAGTGATTAATGAAGACCGAGTTACTGAAAACAAAGCATGAGAGCCAAAAGTTGGTTCAATAAGGATGCCACCCGCATGAGGAGCGTCATTAGTCTCTGTGTTTATCGCTGATGCGCAAAGTCACGTTTGAAGTTCCAAAAACAAAACAAGGAACAAGATTTGGCAAAAGATTATGCAGATCGTATTACGTATGTGTGGCAGTAAGCGGGCCATAGACATAAATCAACCGAGAGTATCGTTTGAGTCACGAAAAGAAGCGCCAAACAATGTGGAAGGGGATGCTCCTTTTCGTCTCGTATTACACAAACTTCTAAAATTAGTTCTCATGGTCAGATAAAGAATTCTTTGTTTTATCCAAATTTAGGCGTAGCGACGGTCGACAAAGAAGCGGCTTTAAATTAACGAGAAAAGATTTCATTTTATCCTGAAGGTAGATTACGTGTTTTAAAAGATCCAAAACTTTACTTATTTATCTATATTTCGATCTGTAATAAGAGTAGGTTCTGCTGAGAACTGGTTTAAGGCTGAAATACATATACGGTAAGGAATTAAAGTGATATTCATTTCATGCTTTAGAATTTTTGATTTTAATAAAACAAGAACTGTTTTCATTTTTTGGACCACACCATTTTATGTGGATTAAATGACCTCCACGGGAGTTTTTTCACACTTCGATTTTTGTGAGGTTATTTTCGATGACTTTTCGGGACATTTCTGGTTGTATTGCAGTCATCACTTTACGGATTTTGGGTTTTATGTGCTCCAAAAAGATTGTAAGGATAGCCCTCTGACAAGGCGTATTGTAGCTTCTGTTCGAATATGCCAACTTATTATCGAAGGTATAAGCAAATCCAAAAACGACTACTTTTCTAAACTATAACTGATGAACAATATCGACGTACCCATCATTCAAGAGATGGATACTACATCGGGCGAAGCACAAAAGGCTAGATGCACTGTCGCCAGCTGCTCTCGGATTAGAGCCACCTTCCACAAACCATACGGGAGAGTAACCTATATCAGAAATGGCATAGTGGATATAAAACTGATAAGCGCAGACTCCAGTAACAATATTTTGATAATGACAATCCAAATTGGTGGCATCTAATATTTTCGAAGTTCCAGTTCAATCTAAAGTTTGCATTGCCGATGTCAACAGCCAGTGGAGATATGAAAACAACGGCAACAATGGTGACATGCTAATGGAATGGGCAGATTCAAACCACCTGCACATAATCTTCGACGCAAAGGATAGACTGACCTTCCACTCTCGGAGACAACGAAAAGGCTATAACCCGACAAGTGCTTCGTAGCTGCGATGCAGAACACCACTCTCTGCTTGCTTCCAGAACAGTCCTGCCGGATTTTCGGCATAACCAACAGTGTCCAGTCTTAATCCATGTTGGAATCCAGATTCCCCTAACTAGTTCTACACAAAAGCCGCGGTGGAACTTCACCATGGCCGATTGGAATAGCTTCTCTGATGAGCTCAACTCATGGGTAAGGTTTATTCCGCCATTGACCCAGAACTATGATAGACTTGTAGGAATGGTTACGGCAACTGTCAAAAAACATATTCCCAAAGGTTTTCACAAGGAGTTCATTCCTGGATGAACCGAAAAAAATGAACGACTCTACGATAATTTCATGGTAAATAGAGAACCCGAAACTGGCAAAGAATTTTTGAAATCGTTTGATAAGAAACAAAAGAAATGGACAACAACGGTCAAGAGCCTTAACTGCACCCACTGTAGTAGGAAAGCATGGAGTCTCCTACTCAAACTTCGAGGAAGCAGTAGCTCTAACACCACAAACTCCTGCATAGTCCCGAACAAATTGTAGATATGTATTTCTCGTGCCCCCGTGGCCATAAAACGGGCTCAAAGGAACCTCAACACCAAAACCCCACAGTTATCATAGTTTTCGGGTAGTTTTACACCCGAAGAGGTTAGCACCGCTCTTTCAGCAGTAAAAAATAAAGTCCACGACTGGGTCGTACGAACTTGCACCTTATTGCGATAAGTTTACAATCTTATAAGAAATGAAATTAAAGTCTTGTTATTCTTACACATGAAGCCTAATAAAGTGGACGTGGCATTTTGCATTTTCGATGAAAATGATAACATTCAACTGATAATACGTGTTTCGGATATTTCACAAAATCGTTGTTTTGTATAAATGCTCTAAAAAAGTGGGCGTGGCCGTATATGGTGCTCAGGTGAATTATAGAGAACAGACCGAAGGAATTGGCGGACACACTTTTTTGGACTTCTTCATCATAGTAATGTCAAGTTTGATTAAAATCTCGAGTTCGAAATTTTTCACGAAACCAATACTTGCCCTATAGGAATAGGTGCAAGTAAAAAGAAGGCGATGGGTTTCGATGGCTGTACCAGGAGTACATGCGCCTTATCAACTTTCAAACTGCAAAGTGAAAAATCTTAACAACGCTCTGCCTCAGGGATTCGTCCTCACTCCTTTGCTCTTTAATCTTTACATTACCGAAATATCTGCAGCCACTTCGAGGAAATTCGAATATTCAGATGACTTGGCAATCGTCACCCAGGACATGGACATAGCGAATAAGAAAGAACTCTAACAGAGCGAAAATCTGGCGAATTCTCAGGAGTAGTCAGTAAGAATCTGTTATGATAGATGAACCAAATTGCCATCATTGGTGAGGAAGTATAGGACCTATAATGCCAAAAGACAGATTGATCTTTTGGAGAAGTAACAAGGTTCCTTTCGAATAGCTTCGGTAGACTGTCTTTCTGATTATCATCTGGCATATCAATTTTAAGTACACCAAATGACTTGATTCCATGTCATGCCTTTAGTTCATCATCGGTCTTATGTATCAGACAAGTTATCAAAATCATCCAAATCTAAAACTTCAGTTGGAAGTTCATCCTAAGAGGAGCACGTAATAATGAACATGATGTTGTAAGATGATACGAAGAACTGGAATTTACTGGCTCTTCAGTATTTTTTTGTACTGGCACATGCATACACTTATAGAGTATATACCCTTTTGTTTTATATCAATCAGCTCGTCCAAACGGAAGTTATTCTATTTCTAAAAGTTATTCTATTTCTAAAAGTGTTTCATTGCGTTCAGAGTGAAACTCTGCACAGATTTCTTTAAAAATGCTACCACTTTACTTACTATTGTACTAACCTTAATCAACGTAAGACGACAATACTGATACGTCTTTCGCACCTTCTAGAACTTCGACAACTACTATCGCTTCTAATCCATGTTCTAAAGTGTCTACTATTCCATGTATGTTTATGAGGTTATCCTAAACTGTGGAAGGACCCTTTTATATTCCCATTTATTCTAAAAAAGGTGCAAGAGTGAAATACATACCTAATTAGATGGACAATTATCAATTTAAACAAAGCCAGAACCTTGGAGGATGACAATGAATTTAGTGTTTTTTTCACAGATTCTTGTAATGCTTTCGGTAAAATTTTGTCAGTCTTAAAATACTTGAATTTCAAACAAATCTTAAAGACAGATTCAATCATATCTGAATGAATCCAAATAGAGAGTGATCCTTTAATAACAACTTTGGTGTTCCTCAAGGTTGTGATTCGGGGCCATTGATGTTCATTCTGATAAAAAGAAAGTGATGTCAGATACCGTAAAGAAATCGGACTTTTATGAATTTTATTATTTATTCTTTTATTTTCGCCTACTATACTTAAGTAGTATTTTTATCTGACCACAACATTTTATTGTTACAGATTATTATTATTTAATTGTTTATACGGAATTATTGTAAACGTTTTTAGTGTACACTCCTGTGTCAGTAGAATAACTTTCCATTACATAGTATGTTTCATGAATAGTCATCTTTCCATATTGTGTTTGATTATTGATTGGCAGTTCATGTGAATCATACTTTGCATTCCTAAAATGAAAAAAAAAAAAATCAAATATTAAGTTTTCAAAACAAAATTTAAACAAAATATAATAATGCTCACCCTGTAAGAATTAACTCTCGACCCAATTCAATTAAGTTTTTCTCGATAAATTCACCATTTGTCGTGTTAATTGATGAATATTCCTTTGACGGTAATACATAACGCACATCGGCTCCATGATCTGCACCTATTTATGTATATATATTAATGGCGAATAAAGAGGATATAGACATTGCAATGAATGCATTTTGGTTTGAACAATGATTAACGACTAACAATTACGAATAATATAATATCTGCTGTCGACTAAACATACAAGATACAACTATTGTACAATAAACTTACCAAAATTCAAATCATATCTCATGGAAATAGTGTTGCCATCTCCAAGCTCAGGAGGAACAGTATAAATGTATGCATACACCGGAGCCTTGGCATAGAGTCCATGTAAAAGTACGACCTGCTTTATTCCATTGCCAAATAGAACATCTGTAAACATTTTCTCCACCAGTGGGTATGTTTCGACAGAGAAATCTTTTCCTTCCATATAAGCGTTCCGCAGATAATCCGAAAAATCATCTCTATATTTTGAGGCTACCGCTTCGGAACAGCCAACACAACTATTGTTATAATACAACAGGACAGGTGCTATCTCATGCCAATGGGAATTCAAGACCCCAATCAATTCAGTTCCATTTTCGTCGTACCTCAAAAATTCAGCTGCGACCACGGTGCCTTCCCTCTCGGATCTAGCCATTACCCAAGGAACGGTGGATATAAGTCCTCTTTGAATTAAAACTATCGGAAGTTCAGTAAAAAAAGCGTTGGGAACATTTTCAGGTTCCTTTGCCATTCCAAAGACGACTGTAGAAGTCGCACCGAATTCTATTAAAGCAATTGTTGCTGTGAAATGTTCCTCTTTGGTGCGCTCTAGGAGACATTGTTTGACTTCATCCGGATTTTGCAAATCACAATCAATGGCTTGGATGTATCTATTGAATTGTTTCTTAGGATCAAATTGAAATGCCCATGGATTTATTGCACAACCACTCGATGAGATTGCTGCATGGAAATATTTCCAAGAATCAGGATTCAATAGATGCGAATGAACAGAGGCGGCTCCAGCGGAAACTCCTCTTAGGAGAACTTTTGAGGGATCTCCTCCAAACACATGTATATTTTCATTCACCCATTTCAGAGCCAACTGCTGATCTTTCAAGCCAAAGTTTCCACTCACCAAATCAGTACCGGAACTTAGGAATCCAAACGCACCAAGTCTGTAGTTCGGCAAGACCAGAACGATATTTTGACGTACTACGTACTCCTCGTTTACATCTCCCGTATCTCCAAACATAAATGCTCCACCAATAATATATATCCAAACCATATATGGAAGTTTTGGGTTTATGTCTGGGGTGAAGATGTTAAGAGTGAGGCAGTCTTCATTTCCATTCGATGGGCTTAGGCTTTTGTTGAACTGTACACAAGGTGCGGATGATAACTTGGCGTTTCGTACCTCGGTCCATTGATCTGTGTAGGGAAGTGGTGCTTCAAATCGTTTGGCCTTGCCGTAAGGAATGTTGGTAAAGGAATAATATTCTCCATTATAGCTGCCTTCCAATTCTCCATTTGGTATTTTAACGATTGTACACTGAACTACTGCTAGGATGGGAACAAAACACCAGAGTAACGTGGACATTGTGAAAAAGGAACTGTAACTGAAATATTCAACAAGTATCTGTTGTTTTATATTTAAAAATCTGGTCTGATACAAATTACTAATAATTTGTTTCACGGATCTTATGATAACTTTCTAGCCAGCCTTGTATATGTTATCAATGGATCTTCTCGTTGAGTGGCACGTAACAATGACCATTAGCGTTCGACTGCTATAAGGCATTGTCATGCGATACCGCGGGCTTACAAAAACAATAATTATAATTAATTCACTCTAACTTCCGTCGTTGGATGCTTGTGCCTATAGGTTCCTGGGCCAGGAGATACTGTTAAACTGGAAAATCTTTACGATGATCTGTAGGCACGAATATTTGGTGCTTTCTTGTGATACTAGTGGTCACTCTATACGTGCTGTAATCATTTAACTCAACGGTTAAGCAAAACAGTCGTAGCTTGGTGTCTAAGCTAATTGCATTGCTCATAGCAACAATATCTGTTTGCTACTGTTCGGGATGAATCTGGACTTCAACCAACAATCTTGTCCAGTTAGCCCAGTCCTTAGCTAGGACTGGAGGCAGAGTTGCGTACTCCAAATTGGTTGAGGTTTCATTCTACTTGTGCGAGCTACCTAAGGCGAGGTCTTCCTCTACTGCGTTGTCCCTTCCGGGCTTGATTTGTAGAGTCTACGCTGGTCTTAACGGCTATAATGCATTTTTTTGAATAGGTTAATGTCGGTGTACAGCTCCACAGAAACACCGATTGGCAAGAGTTATTCTTTGTTTTATTTCTACTGAGGTGTTGTTTTCAGAATTGATAGCAAAGCCAAGGTAGACAAAGTCCCTTACTACCTTAAAGTTATAGCTGTCGATTGTGGCGTTCTGTCCAACATGTTGAGTGTCCCTTCTAGTTGACAGCATATACTTGGTTTTGCCCTCGTTTACCGCTAAATCCATTTTGGCAGCTTCCGTTTCAATACTAGCGAACACATCGGTGACAGCCCGTTGAGTTCTTCCAATTATGTAAATATCGTCAGCATAAGCTAGTAGTTGCACAGACTTTTGACAGATTGTGCCTCCGCTGTTGAAAAAATTACAGCGCGTCTCCTTGTCTAAATCCTTTTTTGACAACAAAGGTCTCGGTGAGATCGTTACCGACCTTGATGAAGCAGCAAGCGCTCTCCATCGTCATCCTGCAAAGGCGATCGAGTTTGGAATGGATGCAAAAATTAGGCATAAGCTCCTCTCTTAGATGTCATATGCGGTCTTAAAATCGATACAAATATGGTGGGTATCGATATAGACTTCCTGAGGTTTTTTCCAGCCGAAATGTAAAAATTTGATTGACTGTGGACTTTCCTGGTCTGAAACCACACTAATATTGGCCAATCAGGTTGTTGACGAAGGGTTCACACAATATGGCAGATGGGATCTTGTACACGATGTTGAGGAGGAAATTACCTTTAAAGTACGATATTTTGGAAGTACACTTTGAAGTAGCACTCAATAGCAAGATTTCTTTATGGTGCTCCTCTGCTTCTGCCATCATTTTGTCCAGAAGTCTCATGCGAGCTTGGATTTGCCCTTTTGAACTTTGTTCCGCTTTTGGTTTTAGATTTGTGAATGCTCGCTGCATTAACAGTGTGGTATCTTCTTGCAATGCGATCAAATCTTCCATGATGTCAGAGATTTTAAAGGATGTAATCCGATTTCGAAAGGACCAGAAATTAATAATTTAACAAGGAGTAGATTTTGATTTGTCTTTATTTCTTAAGTACAAGTGTAGATCAAAGGGAAGAAATACGTGGCATCAACTGTCAAAACGAAAAAAGGATGAATACAGCCAACACATGTAGGTTGAGTTCAATTTAGAACATTAGCGCTAACAATAATTTTGAACAGTCTTTGGCACTTGGTGTCCCATATGCTGCTAGCATCAAGTAAATCAATGTTATTACTTATTTATCGTTAATTATACCTCATATTTGTATATAATAGCACAATTTCCTTAAATCATATTTTATTTTATTTTTCTCGATACTATTCGCTTACCACCATAAACTTTGCTCGCTTGTGGTTTACAAAAGTTGGAACGCGAGACTGGTGTCTTCGAAAAAGAACCAAATATATGGTTTTCTCCGACACTTACTTACTTATCACTATATGGCAGCACTGCTTGAAAACACTTATCAAGACCCACTAATGCAAGGCAATGCATATATACATATATATACATATATACATATAGTTATGTACTTAGACTTTTGAAGTTAGTTAGCTATTAAGCACAGCATTTTTATTTGTTTATATTTCATGTCCTAACACGGAAAATTATTATAAATTTGTTTGGTATGGCCTCCACCATATGTATAAGTTTCAAATATGTGGTACGTATCATAAATTATCAAGCTTCCAGTTTGTGTTGCAGTATTTACTGGAAGTTTCTTACCAAAATACTTAGCGACCCTGAAAAACAATTTAAAAATACATATTTTAACAGAAATAATTTGTTTAAATAAAGTTTACCCTAAAGTACTCAGCCCTCGACCCATTTCAATCAACTCCTCAGCAATACATTTAGTATTAGGTGGACATGTATCATTTTGTTGGAGAAGTTTCAGAGGTGCTACGCATTCTGTGTCGGCACCGTGATCAGCACCTAAAGACAAAGAAAACATTTATTTGTATAAATATGTTAAATAAGACGTAAAGACGCATCTCGTCGCTTTGCAAAATACTTAACGAAATACTTTTACTATTATTAATTAAACAACGAATGTCAACGGATTAAAAATATCGGTGACAGATATTTACAACGATTGCTTTGAATTTTATCCGTTGACATCTCCCAGATGTGTCATTTGAGAGTTCCATTGTGAACACAATGAAACTGTCAGTTTGACGTTTGGATAATAGCTTCATATTTTGTGCTCTGAATGTTATTTTCAAATTTTTAGCGCATGACTAAAAATCTGGTCTAATTTTAAATTTCTGTTTTGTAAGAAAATTGATACAAATTTAATTTTGAGAACTTCACTCCTTGTGCTCAGATTTTTCTTGGGTTCACTTGGGTATTTGACATTCTACAGAACGTACATAGTCGTGGGAGCTTCCACAAGTCTCTCACAAACGTGAAGCCTCCTGAGATCTCAAACAGATTGACGTGAATTTTGACAAAAAGCGAACAGCCGTATATGAACTTGCAATGTCAGTTTCAAATCTGTCAGTGACTTTGAAGCAATTTTTGACATTCTTTCAGATATTTAGAATCTCAAAGCTTCCCTTTCTCGATACAAGCCTCACTTGACAGAAAAATCATAATAATAAACTTACCGAAGCTGCATTTCGAACAATTGGATAAAATATTTCCAATCCCAAATGGTATGGGATTCCTATAGTCACACGCGTACCCTGGCGCCGAACCATACAATCCATGTAAATGTAAACCCTCCTTAATGCCATTCATAAACAGTACATCTGTGAACATCTTTTCCAGCAGTGGATACGTTTCTACAGTGAAATTCTTTCCCTTCATGTAAGAGTGTTTTAGAAAATCCGAGTAAGTATCTCTAAACTCTGCCGCCTCCGTTTCGGAACAGCCAACACAGCTATTTTTGTAGAACAGTACAATAGGAGCTATCTCCCGCCAACGTGAATTTAAAATATCAATCAACACGTTTCCATTCTCATCACAGCTCAGGAATTCAGATGCTGTAAAGCTTCCTTCTCTCTGAGAATGGCACGCAACCCAAGGCGCAGTGGATATTTGCCCTCTTTTCATTAGGGTTCGTGGATGATCGGTTAGAAATGCATCCAGAACATGCTTCGATTCTTCTACGACTCCGAAGACATTGAAAGGATTGTCTCTAAATTCTAGCATAGCATTTGTCGCCTTAGAATGTTCCTTGAAGGTGCGCTCTAGAAGGCACTGTTTGATTTGGACAGGACTCGGCAAATCACAGCCGAGGTGTCCAATATATTTGCTGAATTGTTCCTTAGGATTCGGTTGCATTACCCATGGATTGAAAGCGCTTCCACTCGATGATACCGCCGCATTGAAGTACTGCCATGAGCCGGGATTCAAAAGATGCAAATGAACACTGGCGCCTCCAGCAGAAGCTCCTGTGAGAAGAACTTTTGTCGGATCTCCACCGAAAGCGTGAATATTTTCATGAACCCATTTGAGGGCCAACTGTTGATCTTTCAAGCCAAAGTTTCCACTCACCAAGTCAGTACCGGAGCTTAGGAATCCAAAAGCTCCTACCCTGTAGTTGGGTATGACAAACACAATGTTCTGAAGTGGTACGTACTGCTCTGCTGTATCTCCAGCTGCTCCGATCATAAACCCTCCGCCATACAGAAAAACTCGCACCGTCAATTTTTCTCTCGGATTGATATTTGGCGTAAAGACGTTTACAATGAGACAGTCTTCCGTTTCCAAACAAGAAGGGGATGGTTCAGTGGCACTGCGTATGCCGGCCCACTTTTCGGTGTAGGGAATTGGTGCTTCAAATCTTTTCGAACC
This sequence comes from Xylota sylvarum, assembly GCA_905220385.1. NCBI lineage: Eukaryota > Metazoa > Arthropoda > Insecta > Diptera > Syrphidae > Xylota > Xylota sylvarum. The sequence goes on along the minus strand of LR999958.1, from coordinate 31,862,467 downwards.
GACCGGCGGCTGGGCGAATGGAATATTCGTAAAAGAGTAATACTCTCCATTGTAACTCCCTTGTAATTTTCCGTTTCTTATCTCAACAATTGTACACTGAACTGCCACCAAAAAAGGGATAACACACCAGAGGCACGTTTTCATAGTAAAAAATGAATTGCTACTGAAAACTGGAACAAGTATCTGCGAGCTTTATATTGAAAAAGTCATTGTTTATAGATTCCTCTATGCGGTCTACAAACTCAAAACAATTAACTTGATCGAATTGATTAGTGGAGATACTTTTATTTTTTTTTATTTAATCTTGGATAGCAATCGTTCTTCTTAAATATTTATTTATACACGACAATTAAATCGATTAACCGAAGGTATACAGATATCTCGGAAATGTACATACATATGTTCAAAACAAAAAAAAAAAAACAAAGTGGCGTTACGCCAGGCGGTTCTTAGTCAACTGACGGCAAATCTCAAAGCATGACCGTATTTTGCACATAATCAGCCAAGTGGTAACCCGTGATTGATAAATGCAAAACTTACATACATACATCTCTCGGGAGATAATGAATCATAGGATTTCAGCTAGCTAAATGTTTTTTAATTCTAATGTATCTATGACCTTCAATTTTAAGTTCGCAATATTATTAATTTCTATCTATATACGAGTATATTCATACTATCAAGCTTTTGTTTTGAAACGTTTTATTTTCGTGGTCCAATGGCACATAGTCACAATCTTGCAAAAAAAAGACTTATAGCGCAGACTTCGCTGAAATGTTGCCGGATGTTAGTATATGACCTAGAGTGAGGGACGTTTTAAAGATAGAAAGCTTACTTTCGAACATAGACATCGTTTTTTTTGGAACCAACAAAATTTATTAGTGTAAATAAATCGTTAAATTAATTGATACAATTTTATGTTTGATAATGAATGATTCACAAAAAGAATACCTAAAAAGAATACATTAATATAATCTGAATTTGAGTGGATTATAAAGCACCCTACATACTGATCAAAACCATCCGTAATAAAGCAAACATCGTGCTATTAAAAGGACATTAATTTAATTTCTTATTCTTTGGAACATTAAAAAAATCAAAAAATTATAAATCTTTAATAAATATTTATTATATTTAAATTTTGCGAGAAACTATCATAAGGAATTACTATGCTTTGTTTGATGACTTATTGAAGAACCTTTTGGTAGGTTGCAAAGGTTTTCTGCGATAAGGGAATAGGGTAAAGATACTTCGGTGGAGGCAAACAGTTGGGGAAACGCATCATCACTCACACGTAGTAGCTACTTGACGGTGAACTAACGATGGGCGTTTGGCATATTGAAACTACTTCGACTTATTTGAAGATCATGTCAGTAAAGGTATTTCAAAATTGACAATAATGGATCAACTGCAGCGTTCACATAAAAAAGTGAGTTAATGACACCGGTTTATCTGGATTCTTGGGCTGGAGGCGTTGATAGTCAATCAGCGTTAAAAGTCCTGGAATCACCAGTAATTTGATCCAAGTTGAAGGGACCTACTGTTTAATCAAAGACCATACAATACAAAGATGTCGCACGTCATACAATGGAAATGAAGCAGACAATTTTCGGGCTCAGCTAAAGAAAAAATTTGCAGATGTTGTGCAACATTATAAGAATGGATTGATTTGGAAACAATTTTTATACCGATAGATATTCGTTTAATGCTGTTTTATGAGTCTGAAATGTTTAATGAGCCTGAAATGTTAAATGAGCCTGAAATGTTTAATGAGTTTACTAAATTGTGAATATAATTGCCCGATTTCTGCAAAAGTTTTATAGGTGAAACATAAATCTTTTCGCGTGAACAGTTTGGCGAAATGATTTCGTTCATATCATCGTTGTACTGTCATATCATAATTTGCACTGAAGTCCTTTTTAGTTGCACTATGATTTTTTATGTTGGTACGAAACTTTTTATCCGAGGACACTCGTTTGTCCTTGGTATCCGGTGATCTATTACGTTTCGAAATTTTCGTATTTTTCGAGAAGTCAGACTTGGATGACATGCACAGGCAAAAGCACCGCGTTGATTGAACATTTTATTGTTAGAGATTATTATTATTTAATTGCTTATACGGAATTATTGTAAACATTTTTAGTGTACACTGCTGTGTCAGTAGAATAACTTTCCATTACGTAGTATGTTTCATAAATAGTCATCTTTCCATATTGTGTTTGATTACTGATCGGTAGTTCATGTGAATCATACTTCGCAATCCTAAAATAAAAAAAAAAAATCAAATATTAAGTTTTCAAAACAAAAGTTAAATAAACTACAATAATACTTACCCTGTAAGAGTTAACTGTCGACCCAATTCAATCAAGTTATTCCCTATAAATTCATAATTTTTCCTGTGGGTTGTGTTAAGGTATGAATATGAACAAGACTTTTTTGGTAATACATATCGCATATCATCACCATGATATGCACCTATTTATGTACATATATTAGTGGGGGATAAAGAGGATATAGACAATGCTTTAAAAATTAATGCATTTTGGTTTGAGCAACGTTTAACGACTAACGATTACGAATAATAATTGCTGTCGGCTAAAGATACAACTAAGCGTGTCTATGTCTATTATATGTATATTGTATAATAAACTTACCATAATTAATTAAAGTGTTCCCATTTCTAAATTTAAGATGAACAGTATAAAGGTATGTATACACCGGACCCTTGCCATAGAGTCCATGTAAAAGTACGACCTGCCTTATTCCATTGCCAATTAAAACATCTGAAAACATTTTCTCCAGCAGTGGGTATGTTTCGGTAGAGATATCCTTTCCTTCCATATAAGTGTCCCTCAGATAATCCGAAAAATCATCTCTATATTTTGAGGCTACCTCTTCGGAACAGCCAACACAGCTATTGTTATAATACAACTTGATAGGTGCTAACTCACGCCAACGGGAATTCAAGACCCCATTCAATTCAGTTCCGTTCTCGTTGTAGATGAGAAACTCAGGTGTGCCCACGGTACCTTCTCGCGCGGATCGAGACATTACCCAAGGAACGGTGGATATAAGTCCTTTTTGAATTAAAACTATCGGAAGTTCAGTAAAAAAGGCGTTGGGAACATTTTCAGATTCCTTTACGATTCCAAAGACGGTCGCAGTAAACGTACCGAATTCTATTAAAGCAAATGTTGCTGTGAAATGTTCCTCTTTGGTGCGCTCTAGGAGACATTGTTTGACTTCATTCGGATTTTGCAAATCACAACCAATGGCTTGGATGTATCTATTGAATTGTTTCTTAGGATCATATTCAAATACCCATGGATTAAGGGCACAAGCACTTGATGAGATTGCTGCATGGAAATATTTCCAAGAATCAGGATTCAATAGATGCGAATGAACACAGGAGCCTCCAGAGGAGGCTCCTGTCAGGAGAACTTTTGAGGGATCTCCTCCAAAGGCATGTATATTTTCATGCACCCATTTCAGAGCCAACTGTTGATCTTTCAAGCCAAAGTTTCCACTCACCAAATCAGTACCGGAACTGAGAAATCCAAACGGACCATATCTGTAGTTCGGCACAACCAGAACGATATTTTGACGTACTATGTACTGCTCGTCTAAATCTCCCGTATCTCCAAACATAAATGCTCCACCAATAATATATATCCAAACCATATATGGAAGTTTTGGATTTATGTCTGGGGTAAAGATGTTAAGAGTGAGGCAGTCTTCATTTCCATTCGATGGGCTTAGGCTTATGTTGAACTGTACACAAAGTGTGGATGGTAAGCTGGCGTTTCGTACCTCGATCCATTGGTCTGTGTAGGGAAGTGGTGCTTCAAATCGTTTGGCCTTGCCGTAGGGAATGTTGGTAAAGGAATAATATTCTCCGTTATAGCTGCCTTCCAATTCTCCATTTGGTATCTTAACGATAGTACACTGCACTACTGCTAAGATGAGTACAAGACACCAGAGTAACGTGGACATTGTGAAAAAGGAAATGCAACTGAAATATTCAACAAGTCTCTGCTGTTTTATATATAAAAATCTGGTCTCATACAAATTACTATTAATTTGTTTATTCTTAATCGCTAATATCTCGGATCTTAAGATAACTTTCTCAAGCCTCGTACATATGTACATATAATGTTATCTATGGATCTTCTCGTTGAGTGGCACGTTCAGATAAACAATGAACAATAGCGTTCAGTTGCTATAAGGCATTATCGTGCGATAGCGCTGGTTTAGAATTCAATAATTATAATTAATTCACTCCCACATCCGGCGTTGGATGCTAGTGCTAACGTTGGCACAAGCATAATGGGCAATTAATAGCCCTTGACGTTCTATATAATTCACCTGATTACCATATATAGGACAAATCTAAGAAAGATAGTTGGCGTGCACTCTCTGATAGGCAGACTTGCCAGAAGGTTTGGTGCTCCCTTTAATGATTTCTGTAGAAACTGTAGAGAGGAGGAAGAGGAGGAAACCATGACACATTTTCTGTGTCCCTATCCTGTTCTATCGGTCTTAAAAAGGAAAATCCAACCCAACTCATCCTACAGGCGATAAATCTCCGTCCGTATGGAGCTAAGCTTTAAGAGTCGTTCCTCTAAAAGCCGGTCGTTAGGAGAATATCAAGTCTAATTCTAATTATTATCAAACAACTAACTAACTATATAACCAACAAAAGTTAACGATCCGCACACATTATTTAACACAATACCTGCCCGTCTGGCAATTTAAGCGTTCTCAAACACTCATTAACGGTCTAAGTAACGTGTATATTCGTGAAAACTGCAGTCATGCTTCGTATAGTTGGACTGATAATGATTATTTTAAAATTATCATTCCAATTTAAAGAAAGGTAAAATAAACAAATGTCATAAAAACCTTCCTAAGGTTCGCAGGGATGGAAAAAAATCACATTTCGTAGAATAAGCGGATCTACAGACAATATGGACTTACAACCATTTATCGTAACCTAAGTGTTCTTGATTTTATAGTATTTAAAATCTTCCACGATTTCCAAGCTAGAATTAAGGTTCCAAGATTTAAAAACAGATTCCCATAGATTTCGTTTAAATAAGCACTAAACTCAGCTATCGAGATATCGAGTTTTAAAAACTCATTTTTAGGATATTATTGTCTGGCCGTGCGATAGATGCATAAATGCAAAACTCGTTGACTGTAAGTCGCTCTCACAGTTTTCGTTTTTACTAATCAGAAAACTGCAACAAAATGTTGGCGGCTAGAAAAGTTGGGTGGCAATTAACCTCCACCCACTAATTAAAAAATTAAAAAATTATTGGAGTGGAAGTGGCACCCTGACAGGTGGGATACAGTTTCGTGTGAATATTTGAAATTTAGTGAAATTTAGTTTCTAAATTGTTCTGTTGCTGTTACCCATTTATAAATATGATACTTGTGTTGGAATGCCTATATAAAATAGAAGAGTTTTGTATACCGCAAATATTTTGTCTTAAATTTGCGTACAATTTGAAAAACTAACATACAGAAAAACTACAATCGGTCTGGAACGGATCGTATGATACCCTATTCTCCCTGCTATCCAGCCCTTATAAAGTAGGCGTTGCCGTATTGCATTTCTTAAACTTGAACTACGACGATAACTACGACAGTTTGAGGAGGATGTTACATGTAACATCAATGTTTGTTTGATGAAAACGCCCCCAAAAAGTGGGTGTGACTAAAAACAATGTAATGTTAAAGGTAAATTGTAGACAATCGGAATTTCTAAATATCTGGTCTCTAAAAATATATAGGAAGCAAAATTATTTCCACCACTAATACATAGTATCTCAATAAGTACACATACTGGCGTTATTTTGACGCTATAGCTCAACATATAGGGTATAAAAATGTAAATTTTGTTTATATCCTTGAAATTAAGGACATTCAAGAACTTTTAGCTTTTTGTTTAAACTATTAAGCTCTTTGAAAATAAAAGTAAAATAAAAAAAAAAACAATATAATATATCTGGCAGCACTGGTAAGTAAAACTTTTCCAGTCCAAAGAAAGATGGTTATCAGTGTCTTCGAAAATGGATTAAATATATGGTTTTCTACGACATGTATCCAGGATTAGGCGTTGCGTACTTACTTAAGCCACTATCGACCACTATATGGCAGCACTGCTTAAAAAAAAGAAACACTTACCACGGCCCACTGATACAAGGCAATCCCTACTACAATATATACTCACTTTTGAAGTTAGTTAGCTATTAAGCATTGAATTTTTATTTGTTTATATTTCATGTCCTAACACGGAAAATTATTATAAATTTGTTTGGTATGGCCTCCACCATATGTATAAGTTTCAAATATGTGGTACGTATCATAAATTATCAAGCTTCCAGTTTGTGTTGCAGTATTTACTGGAAGTTTCTTACCAAAATACTTAGCGACTCTGAAAAACAATTTAAAAATACATATTTTAACAGCAATATTTTTTTTTAAACAAAGATTACCCTAAAGTACTCAGCCCTCGACCCATTTCAATCAACTCCTCAGCAATACATTTGGTATTAGGTGAACATGTGTCATTTTGCTGGAGAAATTTCAGAGGTGCTACGCATTGCGTGTCGGCACCGTGATCAGCACCTAAAGACAAAGAAAACATTATTTGTATAAATTTGTTAAATAAGAAGTAAAGAATAACATCTCGTCGCTTGGCAAAATACTTAACGAAACACTTTTACTATTGATTCGTACCAACTCCTCATAAACTGCTAGTGAACTGAAGTGCTAGAGACAACAGGCTTTTATTAATTAAACAACGGATTGAAAATATCGGTGCCAGATATTTACAACGATTACTTTAAATTTTGTTCGTTGACATCTCCCAGATGTGACACAGATGATGGAACTGTCAGTTTGACGTTTAGATAATAGCTTCATATTTTGTGCTCTGAATGTTATTTTCAAATTTTCAGCGCACACCTGTATAATGCATGACAAAATCCAGTCTAATTTTAAATTTCTGCTCTGCAAGAAAATTGATACAAATTTCATTTTGAGAACTTCACTCTTTGTGCTCAAATTTTTCTTTGGTACAGAGTTGTTTGAGTTTCCACAAGTCTCTCACAAACGTGAAGCCTCCTGAGGTCTCAAACAGATTGACGTGAATTTTAACAAAAAAAAAAGAAAACAGCCGTCTATGAACTTGCAATGTCAGTGTCAAACCTGTCAGTGACTTTGAAGTAAATTTTGACATTCCTTCAGATATTTAGAATCTCAAAGCTTCCCTTTCTTGACACGAGCCTTGACAGGAAATCATAAAAATAAATTTACCGAAGCCACATTTCGAACAATTGGATAAAATATTTCCAATCCCCAATGGTAGGGGATTCCTATAGTCACACGCGTACCCTGGCGCCGAACCATATAATCCATGTAAATGTAAACCCTCCTTAATGCCATTCATAAACAGTACATCTGTGAACATCTTTTCCAGCAGTGGATACGTTTCTACAGATAAATTCTTTCCCTTCATGTAAGAGTGTTTTAGAAAATCCGAGTAAGTATCTCTAAACTCTGCCGCCTCCGTTTCGGAACAGCCAACACAGCTATTTTTGTAAAATAGTACAATAGGAGCTATTTCCCGCCAACGTGAATTTAAAATATCAATCAACACGTTTCCATTCTCATCACAGCTCATTAATTCAGATGCTGTAAAGCTGCCTTCTCTATGAGAATGCCCTCTTTTCATTAGTGTTCGTGGATGATCGGTGAGAAATGCATCCTGAACATGCTTCGATTCTTCTACGACTCCGAAGACACTGAAAGGATTGTCTCTAAATTCTAGCATAGCATTGTTCAATGTTCCTTGAAGGTGCGCTCTAGAAGGCACTGTTTGATTTGGACAGGATTCGGCAAATCACAGCCGAGGTGTCCAATATACAGATAAACCGCCATACAGATAAACCCGCACCGTCAATCTTTCTCTCGGATTGATATTTGGCGTAAAGACGTTTACAATGAGACAGTCTTCAGTTTCCAAACAAGAAGGGGATGGTTCAGTGGCACTTCGAATGCCGGCCCACTTGGCGGTGTAGGGAATTGGTGCTTCAAATCTTTTCGAACCAATCGGCGGCTGGGCGAATGGAATATTCGTAAAAGAATAATACTCTCCATTGTAACTCCCTTGTAATTTTCCGTTTTTTATCTCAACAATTGTACACTGAACTGCCACCAAAAAAGGGATAACACACCAGAGGCACGTTTTCATAGTAAAAAATGAATTGCTACTGAAAACTGGGACAAGTATCTGTGGGCTTTATATTGAAAAACTCATTGTTTATAGATTCCTTTATGCGGTCTACAAACTCAAAACAATTAACTTGATCGAATTGATTAGTGGAGATACTTTTATTTTTTTTATTTAATCTCGGATAGCAATCGTTTTGTCGAGACCTTGTGCAAATAGAGTTCTTCTTAAATATTTATTTATACACGACAATTAAATCGATTAACTGAAGGTATACAGATATCTCGGAAATGAACATATGTTCAAAACAAAAAAAAAAAACAAAGTGGCGTTACGCCAGGCGGTTCTTAGTCAACTGACGGCAAATCTCAAAGCATGACCGTATTTTGCACATAATCAGCCAAGTGGTAACCCGTGATTGATAAATGCAAAACTTACATACATACATCTCTCAGAAGATAGTGAATCATAGGATTTCAGCTAGCTAAATGGCTTCTAATTCTAATGTATCTATGACCTTCACTTTTAAGTTCACAATATTATTAATTTCTATCTATATATGAGTACATGCATACTATCAAGCTTTTGTTTTGAAACGTTTTATTTTCGTGGTCCAATGGCACATAGTCACAATCTTGCAAAAAATAAAAAAAAGACTTAAAGCGCAGACTTCGCGGAAATATTGCCGGAAGTTAGTAGATAAAGATAGAAAGCTTACTTTCGGACATAGACATCGTTTTTTTTTGGAACCAACAAAATTTATTAGTGTAAATAAATCGTTAAATTAATTGATACAATTTTATGTTTGATAATGAATGATTCACAAAAAGAATACCTAAAAAGAATACATTAATATAATCTGAATTTGAGTGGATTATAAAGCACCCTACATACTGATCAAAACCATCCGTAATAAAGCAAACATCGTGCTATTAAAAGGACATTAATTTAATTTCCCAATCTTTGGAACATTTAAAAAAAAAATAAACAATAATAAATCTTTTGGGTTGGATAAGATTCCCAATATTATACATAAGTTTGCCACAAACTATCTTAAGGATGTACTTTGTTTTGTTCAATAACTTATTAAAGAATCTTCTGGAAGTTTGTAAATATTGTGTCCGATTAGGAAAAACGGTAGGTAAAGATATTTCGGTGATGGCAAACAGCTGGGAAAAACGCATCATGGTAGCTATCTGATAGGGAACTAAGGATGAACGTGCCTTTTTCAAAAATCACAATCAAAGGCATTATTTTTTTTTCTATTCAAATATTTATTCCTTCACGTCAAAACTTGGGATCTAAATCCAAAAATAATACATTGGATGTATGTATACAATGATGATGAGGCCCATTATCACGTACGCAGCTAGAATACAAGTATAAAGCAGGTGACCATGTGGGGCACCTGAAAATTCTTGGCTCAATTCCCAAAAAGGACACGTTTTGCACTATCCACGACATCATGGTCAGGGAGTTCTGTTTCGGTAAGTTATGTGAGGTAGAAATATTGAGACGTGTAAAGTGGTCTAATGCTGTTCCGGCAGTGGTTCCTAGAGACCTGGTTCACAGACTGGTTCACAGATGGATCGAAGATGGAAACTGGAGTTGAAGCTGGCGTCTTTGACGGTTTTCCAAACTTAACTCCATGCCAGTAAAGGTATTAAGGGCAATAGAATATATGCATATATATCTTTTCAGATAGCTAAGAAGCACTTAAAGAGCTGTTGTCCAATTGAATGGAATCTATATCAGATAAATGCTGCTACGATGCACTACAATCTCTTGCCAGACATAAAAGGGTGACATTCGGTTGAGTCCTTGGTCATCACTGACTATGGCCAATTCGAACCCAAAATCACTGGACATCACACAACATAGAGTTTAGTCTTCACGGCCTGGCAGGAAGGCTTTGAGGATCTTACGGAAGATTGGTAACCAACTTGAACTTTATTCAACCTAAAATCAATCCGGATCGTGTTGCCAATCGCATAATAAATATCTCAAAAATCAAATCAGATAAAGTCTCAGCAATTAGAAGATTTTTCAAAGAATTTATTTGCAGTAACCTCAAGTAGAATATATTCGAGATTTCACAGTAAGTGAGCTGCCACACGGGTAGGTCTTGGATCTAATTTTGTTCAGTTGCGTAAGCTCCAAATAGCACTATGTGAAGAGTTGGTGATCTCCAATGAAGCAATATGAAGATCATATTGTGATCAAAACAATCTAGAGGAGCAAAAATGCAAGACTTGATGAGTTTTCTAGCAGCAGCAATCAGCGCTCAGCTGAATTGTTCCAGTCACCTGTAAGATGGCATAGGAAGGCGAAGCTATTCATTTGAATGAAAGAAAGGGATTGATCATAGAGCTACGAAGGACAATCTAATTGAGTTAAGAAATTTGTTTTTGAATTTAAATTCAATTCGACCACCATTTCACACAACAGAACAGAAAATGTTAATTTGAACTCGCGACATCTAGCGAAAAATACTTAATTTATAGAATAACTGGTTCTGATCTCGGAAAGAAACTCAGGGACCAGGTAAACAGAAAGGTGGTTATATTGGCCCAAAGCTAATAGGCTTTAAAAACATTTGAAACTAAAGAAACCACTTACCAAAATCCAAGTCAGTTCGATTAGCTAATATATTTGAAAAGGAGTATTTTATAGGATTTCCGTACACGTAGCTATACACTGGAGCCGTCCCATATTGTCGATGTAAATTGATCATCTCTTCCACTCCGCCGACAAACATTATGTGTGAAAAAATTTCCTCCAGCAGTGGATATGTATCAACGGAGAAATCCTTTCCTTGCATATAAACGAATCTAAGAAAATCTGAATAGTCATCTTTGAAGTTGGACGCCGTTTCTTCGGAGCAACCAACACATGTATTATTATAAAACAGCGCAATAGGGGCTATTTCACGCCAACGATTGTTCAAGACCTCAATTAATTCTCTTCCATTCTCGGCATAGCTCAGGAACTCCGCGGCTGTGTAGCCACCTTCTCTAAAGCTATGGGATACAATCCAAGGTATGTTGGCTATTTCTCCTTTTTGAATTAAAACCCGAGGATGCTCAGTCAAAAAGGCATCACGAACATTTTTAAGCTCTACAACGACACCGAACACATTCACTGGATTATTATTGAACGCTTTCAAGGTATTTGACGCTGCAAATATTTCTTCCTTGGTGCGTTCTTGTAGGCATAGTTTGACATTTTGACGATCTGTCGATTGACAACCAAGAGCGCCAATGAATTTGATGAACTGCTCCTCAGGATTTGGTTGCATTACCCACGCATTTACTGCAACACCACTGTTTGACATAGCGGCAGTACAATACTTAGACGAAATTGGGTTCAACATGTGTAAATGAACACTGGCGCCACCTGCTGAGAATCCCGTACAAAGTATCGACCTAATATCACCACCAAAGATGTGTATATTATTGTGAACCCATTTCAGGGCCAGTTGTTGATCTTTCAAACCGAAATTCCCACTGATTAGGTCATCGCCAGAACTCAGGAATCCCAGAGGACCCAGTCTATAACTGGGAATAACAAGCACCATCTCTTTGCTGGCCAAGTAAGATTCATCGATATTCCTAGCGGCTCCTCTCATAAACGCCCCACCGTGAAAGTAAACCTGAACTGGATACTGGCGGTTCTGGGTTATATCGGGAGTGAAAATGTTGAGAACAAGGCAGTCCTCGACGCCATTTGTTGAGGGGTCCATTGTTGAAAATTGTACGCAAGTAATTGGCGGTAAAGTGGTGTTTCGTATGTCGCTCCATTTGGCGGTATAAGGTATTGGCGGTTCGAATCGGTTAGGTCCGGTGGGTGATTGCCCGTAGGGCACGTTCAGAAATGAGTAGTATTTTCCATTGTAGCTTCCCAGCAATTTTCCATTCGGTATTTCAACGATTGTACACTGGACCGTAGCCGAAATCAATGCGAGACAAGTTAACAACGCGTTCATTCTGAGTAATGAAATGCAACTGAGATTTTAAATTTGGTTCTGCAGTTCAGTTCTATTGGGACAACAAACAAGGTCAATGGCTTGCAAAAGTGCTAAAATATTGAAAGCTGCTTAAAATGTTGCTTGACTTGTTCGACAAGTATTGGACAATTTGCAATGATTTCTGTAGCCACTTAGATAATAATTAATTGATGTCATTGTGTTTGTTAATATTGCTTTAGTCATTAAATTTTATTGTGTGTACTATAAAATAAAGTTAGTGCTTACGACATACATAGATCGGGCTAAATCTGGATAGTAGGAGTAATGAGAATCTACCCTTCAGATATGCCAGCGTCGATGCTCGTTCGTGAATTGATCCAATAGTTCTACAGAAACTGGAAACGGTGTTGATATATAGTTAAAGCTCTGAAAACTTTAGTCAATATATTTTACGGATAAGTTTATGCGACAGGATTCATTAAGATCGTCCTAAGAGGGACTTACTATTCTAGGATGACTAACATCGAGTACAGTCAGCCTCACCACAGACCTGTACTCTGACGAAATGGAACTTCAGCTCTTCTGGCGTGGAATCTATTCAACGTTCTTTGAAGTCCAATTGTCTGGCGAACGTTGAAGAAATTCTGGACCTTTGAACCAACGGTTCGTTGCACTTTACAGCCTTGTCAGCCACATTTAGTTCACTGGGAATCCATCGCCAATCAGTCAAGGTAGTTAACTCTGAGATTTCGAAAGGTGGCAAATGGGCGATACCATTTGGGATCCGACAGTAGTCAGCTAAGGATGGTTTCAGAATTAGATCAAAGGAATAGCTTCTGAAATTTTATAGAATGAGAGTTAATTATATTTTTCGTGTTGTGGGCACCAAGATCGAAAGAAGACTTTAGGGCCCTACTCCAGTCTTCATTCCTATTAAGGTACTCACGACCAAATCGCTATCACTCGATTTTATACATATAAGCTACAGGGGCAGCACTATTCTTGCATCGACGAACACCTGAAGATGACTTCCTAGTTGATGGATAGATTCGTTGGTAACGCAGCATCTTTGAATTTGTAGGTCTTGCAATATATATGTATAATAGGAATTGAACCCAGTTCATACAATTTTCGTATGGAGCGTTTTTTTTTTTGTGCCAAACTTCACAAGATCTCTAGATACCTTGAGCAACACCTTTGATGTACATTAGGATGTTTAAGTGCAGGCCCAAAGATTTCAATTTAGTTTTGAGAAATCTCAAAATTTCCCGTTCCGTCCATGGACAGCATTTTTCTCATTTCAGGACAGTTTATGTACTCTAGTTTATCTATCCTTTTATCCAGGTTCACAGGGGAACCGCAATACATTGCAGGGACCAGTAGCTCTTAGGATAAAAATAGAGGACAGGACTAACTTCGATTTATAGTGCAGGGCGTGCATCTAACTATCCAATATGTATACGTATGATAGATGGAGGAAAGCTTACACCAAGTTCTGGCAGCCGCACAAAACTACCTCAGCACGGACAAGTCAACTGCTGGAATATTGTCCATGTACTGAAACTTCAAGAATTCTGTAGGGAGGTTGTGTTCAGGCAACTTATCTGCTCGTCGTTTATTAAAAAAAACTGACAGTAGATCATTAATCATAAAAGATAAAACCCCTCTGGTTATTACCAGCTAACTCAAAACAAAACAAACTCAAGATCGTGGCAGTAAACCACAACTAAACTACTTCAGCTTGAGTTAGATACGTATCCAAGTAGTTCTTATTTCGAAATCACGAATGCATGCACAGCGTTGGTATCTATTTTAAACAATCATATTTGAAAGACTCTTGAGAGAACGTCTCTATCTGAATCTCAACACCGAAAGACGATTTGCAGATACACCATTTCTCCTGATAGTGAGAACAATTAAAAAATAAGGTACAGCTCCTCTCTTGCGTAAGACATTTGCTTACACTTATTCTGTCACTCTTTTAGTCGTGTGCACTCGCAGGATAAGTGTCCAGTTCTTTATGTCCGTCATGTTATTTCTATGGCTTTCTTTGTAGTGGTTAAAAATTCCTTATAATAGTCGGGCCAACTTTTCAGAATCTATATTGATGCTTCACTAGTCCATCTGCAACAAAAGTTGCCACATCGTGTCCAGCATGAAGATTGCGACATTGGGTATGCCATCAGTGCCAGGCGCCTTATGGTCTCCGAATTTCTTGGATGTGGTATATTGATTGCGAACTTCCAGCCTTTATGCTTTGATAATTTTTTGGTATTCCCGATTGACTTGATAATTAAATTGCTACTACCTTCTTCAGCAACGTAGAGTACATGACTTTTACTTGGAGCAGTAATCCTTGCTTGCAATTATGTTACGGACCGATACGAAAGAAAGACAAACCCAGTTTCCTTAGATTGTTCTTACGTCAGAGAACGATCTTTGATCGAATTGTGTCAATCTGGAGTGCCTTGAATGTATCCACTATATCATTATAAATTCTGATACATGTACCACTCAATCTGACATCAATTACTCAAATTATTATTCTGAGTATGTCAAAACCTTTCATCAAAAAGAAAATCACCATTTTGCCTAGTGATACAACATGATTTGGATTGGTTTGGTTGAAGTGACTGCCAGTTTAGACCCGCCAACCCACTTAGACTAGCAATAGGTCCATTGTGAGTATCGGCCTCGTATGTGAGTATCGGTCTACTGACCAAGATGTAGAGCCAGTGAGTTATACGAGGTTGTAGACCCTATCTATTTCCAATACCTTTTTTTGCAAGAGAAAAGTGCTACTGTGGCTTTCTCGACTCTTTTCTGAATGTCAGATTTCCAGCTTAGCTTCCTATCCAGGATAAGACGCAAATATTTTGCTTTGTTAGAGAACGTTAAGCTGATACCGTTGAGAGAGGGAGGGTCGACTAATGGAATTTTCTATTTCCTGGAGCAGAGTGGTAGTTCAGTTTTGTGGGGGTTTTCAATAGTTCATCAAGCACCAAATTCGAAAGGACAGAACACTTCCTTGCTTCTACTGATAGATCTTCTAGCAGACATTCGACCCAGCTTTGAATTGATAATAATCCGACCATTTAGGAGGAGATTAATCAATTCGACAAGTGAACTGTCAGATATAATAGTTAGAACATGCTCATGGACTAGGGTTTAAGTTCCTGCTTGGAACTCAGATTTTCGGAGTAAAATCTAATTTTTTGTGAGAAAAAGCAACCCAACTTTTCAAAAGAATTTTGAAACAGTTTTATAATCTTCTGAAGTCTAGTAAGGATGACTCCTGATATCATCGGTCGATCCAGTCGGTAAGTCCCACTCTAAATAAAAATCCAATCTTTTACTTATAAGAGAACTGTTGGATGACACAATTGGAAACGGGTCATGTTCTAAGACTTCAGGATCTTAATTGATTCTGGGTTCGTTTCCAACAAGTAGGTGTTTAACTAACCGCTACTTAGGGATATTATGGGTCTAGGTACGATGCCTGACACTTTACATATTTATTCTAGATTTATAGAGATCCAATTGAAATGTTCGATGCCAAGGGTCTTAATCTTATAAACTTTTCTCCTGTTTGTTTTCCTCTTTTCGTTCTCCGAATCCACTGTTTTTAAGTGTTACCTTCCTTTTCTTCCGCTTGGTCAGTGTCTTTCTTTTATAGTATCTGTTTCAATCAAGAGTCTATCATCATCTATCATCCATTTCTTGTAGGCGCTGTTGGAGACCTCTTTGTTCCCATATACATATATATCTGAGGGGCTTTAAAATATTTCGTTACCTTCATACATACGTACCTATGAATATATGAATGTATCATTAATGATTTCTTTCTTGATACAAAAAAAAAAAAAAAATAAAAAATATTTGAAATACTTTACACATGCATTAGTGTTCAACACGAGGATTCTTAAAGGAATCTCACCTCGTACATAATTTGCACATTTCCAATCACTTTACACGCGCACCTTCTCGATGCCACCATGCCATACATTGTGAGACTTCATCGACACGAGAACACGGGAAGCATCGTCACTCACATCCTCAACGATGATGCGATTTCTATGTACCACCATCATGTCCAAAATAGAACGTTACCCAGACACGACATCTACCGGATGGCTATACCGAAGTAGATGAGGCCACAGACATACTCCATCTCGGACAGAACATCTCATACACGACTCTTCCGAGAGCCAATTAAGAAATGTTTAACTCCGGAAAGTGTTAAAGTGTGTCTATCTGGCTGCTTAGTGACTAACAGAACAGGCTAAGCTTCGATTAGCCACTCAGTCTGTCTATTTTAGATACCAGTGTGTGAGTGTGATGTCTACACCCATTTAAATTGTGCAATAAACATAAATTTAACCAGAACATATGTTTCCGTGGTGAAATTTATGATGTACATCCGTGAAACATGGAGGTTTCTGCAATTAAAACCAAGAGAGCACCAACTCTCTGCCACAAACAGGAAGGAGATCTGTAAAGAGATGTTTAAGCAGAAAAAAATAAAAAAATAAAAAGTTCTTCTCATCCTTGGTTCTCTCTGTTTGGTTTGGCACACACTCAAGTGATGTGCTCCAAGTGTTAACACTTCTTGGCTATTTTCTGAAGGAGAAAATTTCCTGCAATGGATTGTTGGAGTGGTTAAGTGTAGGTTTAACTTAGTTGGATGGTGGGTTGTGGTTAAATGATTAATGGACTGCAAGGATATTGGTTGGAATTCAAGAAAAAGGTCAAGGCTTAACGAAATGTCTGACTTGGATTCTTAAAGGAAAATCTATTATAGTAATAGTAACGATGCGAGACACTTATTAAATGTCCTGACTCTGATACGTAGTAGTACTTCAGATCCATACTTCGACAGCTGCTAGGGCTCCGAGAAGGAACTTCAACTTTGGACTTCTAAATACGTCTGGAGAGACTACTGACTGTAGAAATCATTCGGTAGCCATAAACACCAATAAGTGGATCCAGTATCGTCCTCATTTTAAACTGAAGTACTGTAAGACCTATCTGAAAATCTACCGAAGCGTCGAAGCTTGCCAAATTCACATTTCCACTACGGAGGCTTACACCCATTCTTGTAACTACTGATGAAGCAGGCTTTGCGAAGGGGTTTAAGGGACATATATTTTCTTGTCATAAGATTGTTGGCCTTCTCCATTCGTTAGCAAGGCTTAAGGTCTTACATAACATTGGTATTTAGAAAATAAATTTACTGTTGCCTATAGTTGGAATTAATTCAGCCATCACCTGGAGTTCCTAGACTACCCAACACTAGGTGTGAATAAAAAAAAAACTCCTTAAACCTCTTTTCAGCACGATTTTCATTAAAACTTCACAGAAACATGCCCCACAACATCACCCAGCACATCACACACCAAAGGCCAAATATAGACCGAGAAAGAAAGAAAGAAAAAAAAAAAAGCCCAATTCCTTGCATGAATCCATGTCGAGGCAGCTAGCCAAGACTGCGCAACAACGGGGAAACGTTCTCTATGAAGCGATTGATTTAAATTTTCAACATATTGACATGCATTGCATGTTCTCATTTAACACCCTGCACACACTCTCAGATAAGGCAGTGCGCATCTAAGAACGATCCTCACGTTCAGTTCAGATTCCTTCGCCGCGCCCCGCCTGCCTGTGTAAGATCCTCCTCTCGCATATAATTTCCATTTCGTGTTAATTTGAATCGACTTATGTTTGCTGTTAAATGTATTTCAAAAGGAAATCATTTCGATAAGTAGATCGGTGCTAGGAATTTAGTGTGTCCAGAGTGTTTACTTTGTCCCGAGATACGCGATGGACTCTTGGAGTGAGTCCGGGCAGTGCAAATGAAATGTAACGTGTTTGCTGGAATTGCATAAATTAGATGATTATCACCGGAATGAGGTTTGTGTTGTAGAGAATCACAGGAGAAGATGACACTAACATGCTTGGGAGTAACGAGATTATTTAAGTTTTTTTTTTTTTGGAGGATGTGTCGAGGGACTTTATTGGAAAGGAAGTTGTAATCGTTTTGGAGTACACATCTCCAAATTGCTTAGAAATAATATGAAGCCATAGGTATGGTGGAAGGTATACATACATATGTATGTACATGAGATGTGTTTAAGCAGCACTTCCACCAGCTATTAAATGGGCATCAGGTAGATAGGGTAATAGGGCAATAAGAGAATCCGCATCCAGTAAACCATCCCCAGTATAGAAGAGGTTGGTTCAGCTATCAAAAAGCCGTAAAACAGTGGAAGAGTAGCCGGCTCTGAAGGACGAAATGTTTTGATGGGGTGTATGTCCTAAATCATCTACTAGCAATGGGTGAATGAAACCATGTTCGATGACCGGACTATGTCTTGTAACAACTATCGAGATATATCCCTGCTAAGTGTCGCATATAAGCACTAAGTGAACGTCTCAAGACTTTCTGCCACTTTTTTTTTGTCGGGTTGGGAAACATTCCACTGGAGCACTCAGACGCAACTGGTTCTTTGTACTAGCAGGAAGTAAAATGCAGTATTACTATTTTACTGGAGTTGCTTTGACTTTCGAAGAAATCTGAGAATGCACTTCAGTGATGAGGAACTTATAGCATCCGCACCCCCTACATCAGCACCGAATATCTGCCACCTGATTCGAGCGAAGGCAGGACAAGTATCATTATCATTAGTATGTGAGCTTAGCACACATAAATGCTTGGTAAAAGGAAAGTGTCTCGAAAGAACGCCCATACGTTGTCTTTCCTTCTGAGAGAGCATGAATGCCGCTGATTTCTTACAGACGTTCGTGAGGATATAATTAGTCTGCCTCCATTCTGAAGAGCCATTCCACATACAGTTGTGTTCATCTAACGTACGTTCAGGTTCTGAGAAGTCATCCTCTAAACCTCGCTTAGCATTCTCATCGGAGATCCGATTTTCCGCAATCTACTGTAACCTGGGTAGCAGACAAGAGTAAAGGAGTTCAGCCTTGGGACCGAATTCAAAGAATTTTTACATTCCCTAACTATTTTAGAATGGGTTACAGGGTTTAGCAAGGCCTTAAGGGCAGTCTGACTGTCGCTACAGACGCAGATACTCCGACCTTGCCACTTTCTCCGCTTGAAAAACATAGCCATGCTTGCCTAAAGAGTAGTGAAGTCGGCAACATTCGGTCTCCACGAAGACACCAGCACCGGACTCTTGACAAGTTTTGGAGTTATCCGTAAAGATTCGACTACAGCCCCCAGTTCAGGCCCAGACTCTGGCCGAAGCTAGTGCTGAACGCAAAGAAAGTTGACTCTAAATTTGCATACCAGCCAAAGTTACGATGGAACCAGGGTCATCAAAACTCCACTGCGGATGATACCAAACTCCATCCCGTCTAAGACGGTAGATTGTTTTGATAGTAGAGCCCATGATAAAAGTATCAAGTAGAGGTAAGTCAATCAGACCAACCGTCTTTGGAATATAGTGCAGTCACATACTTACGCGAAAGCCGTTTTCATTCAACAACCAACGCATAAGCTAGAAAATTTCTTATCATAGCCGTATAGATCTAAAGGACATTTTCGGTGATAAGCCTTATCTCTTGCCATAAGGACCTTTACACTTCCAAAAACTGAGAGTGTCTTGGATGTCTCTGATTTGACATGCTTTGCCCAAAGAAGTTTCTTATCCAGGATCACTCACAGATATTACGCTTCATTGGATATCTGGATAGCGATCTTTTTCGTAAAGAGAACAAGCTTAGTTTTTAAATGATTGAAGGTCATTTCTACTGTATCATTCATCGACCATGTCTAGGGCTATTTGCGCGTCTGTCTGTAGCCATGACCCCGATATTTCGACAAGAAAGTGAGCACGACCCTGAGGCACGATCTACGATCTACGCTATCGACGAAGTTGTGTAAACGGCCCAAAAATTCATAAAAGGAAGACGATGGAATGGCAGGAGTAAACAGTACTGCGCAATCATCACGCTGGATGTCAGGAACGCATTCAACACCGCAAACTGGAGAAGCATCCTGCGAACACTTACCGCCAAGAGAGTACCAGAATACCTGCTGAAGATAATGACGGACTGTTTTAGAAATAGAATACTGCTCTACGACAGCAACGGTGGAAGAAGGCGGTATAACTTCACAGGCGGCGTTCTTTAAGGCTCCGTGCTAGGTCCGCTTCTGTGGAATCTAATGTACGATGACGTTCTCAGACTTGGAAACCTGAGATCTTCCAAAATAATTGTCTTCGCCGACGACATAGCAATAAACTTCTTCATGACTGCAATGTAGCTATAGGGATGGTCTACGACTGGCTACTACGTATGGGTCTACAATTTTCAAAGGAAAAGACCAAAATAGTGCTCATCAGCAGCAGGCGAGTCATGGAGACTATAAGAGTAACCATGGGCGATCACGTCGTAGGTTCCACATTAGACATAACATTACCATAGATGCAAGGCTAACTTATAAGCAGCACCAGCAGCATACAGCTTATAAGGGAGAAAAGGCAACGGCTGCACTGGCAAGGATTATGCCAAATATAGGGGGCCCGAAACAATAAAAGAGATTACTCTTAGCTAGAGTTGTCGCACCAATAAAGCAATACGGCTCCCAAATATGGGCTGGTGGCATGAAGACGAAATCATACAAAAAGATGACTAAGACAGCTTATACATACAACCAACGTGTTGAGAGTATACAGCGGCTTCCGAACAACTTCCTATGACGCGGCATGTGTAGTGGCTGGCATGGTACCAATAGACCTTGCTAAAGAAGTGCGACAGAAATATAGTCCCAGTAGCACAACCGCAACAGTGACGAGTCGAAGTAATACTGGAGTACCACCAAGGGTAAGTCTGGAAGAATAGCACAAGATATGGTGTCACTCTGCTAAAAGCAGGTGGACGCAGAGATTGTTACCCAATATAGATCCCTGGAGCTGAATTTTTTCAGGAGCATATCATGTTCCACTGCCTACGATATTATGTAAACCGGCGTCTGCTGGTAAACCAACTAGGAGAGGATTTAATTCCAGACAACTTCACCAGATAGATGATGAGCAGCGAAGAGTTAGGATACTGTGACAAGCATTATGCAAGAGCAGCGAAGGTAGAAGGGGAGGTTGATTTACTGGGTGGAAAACACTGTTACTGAGTAAAGGCTGAGTTTTTTCTTTAAACAATTCCCACCTTCCTATGTGAAAACAAAACCTACCTACCTGAATGGAAGGCCACGTATTGTGTAAGCTGCTGAATAAATTTGACAGTGGAAGGAAGCAACAACAACAAAAGGGATGCATCAGGAGAAGTACATAGAATTAGTGTACCAGCTGTAGAAGAGAAAGTGGTAGGATTGAGAATGTCGAAGCATTTTTGGAGAAAGGGTAGATGCTGGGTTTATTGTGTTTTTTCGAAAAGAAAGAACCACCAAGTCGGTCGAGTTCACTAGTCGGGCTCACACAAAACAACAACCATCTCAAATTGGTAATGTGTATCTTTGATAAAGTTTCTCAAGTTCTGTAATACTTGTCCACTTGACAGAGAAATAAAATCTCAAATTTGTATTCTCTTAAAATAGAAGTCATCCAGTAGTATCCAACTTCTAGTTTACAACATCAGCATCCTGAAGCTGAACTGCAATTAAAAATTGAAACAGAAATTAAATTTAAATAAAAAAAAATAAAATTAGCAGATATCAACCTTGAAAAGATTTATTAATCCAAAGACACATGTATGTCTAAGAGGAAACCCTGCAATAAAAAAAAAAAAAAAAACACAACACTCGTATGAGTGTACGGAACTAAGTTACCCGCGCGTGAGGATGCACATCGGCTGGACTGGATACTCAGTGCGCAGCTGCTGGCTTACAGGTCCAATATCCTCTGCCATGTAACATGCTCGCCGATAATTAAGCATTAATAAATACCAATAACATTTTTCCCAGACGCAGAGACCTTAATGTGCGATATTTCGGCTCAATTAAGATAGCGTAAGTGTTTGTTTGCCTTGCCCATTTGCACGGACCGTGGCAGCTCTTTACCCACAACAGCGGCTGAGATGCTGCACAGCGATATAGTAACTTTATCTTCATATTTACCAGTTTAATGGTCGCTTGGCTAGTTGACTACACACCATCAGGCCACTGGTCCTGCGCGATGTAGGCCCCGCGAAACAGTGGGTAATTATCGTCGTTACTCCACAGCATGGTCCGTAATGCTATGATTTTAATTGCTCACCTGGGCTTCGATCATTGTTTCACGGAGTACACACTAACTACACGATGTTGCACACGAGATTTGCAAATGTAGTCTACCGGCAGGGGGGACTCTACTGCGCCAGCGTGACGCGGCGGATCGAAAGTATATAAAGAAATTGAAAGAAATTTAATATGGTTTGGGAAAATATCGTTTTTGTTTTTTTTTTCGCTACCGAGCCTGGCAGGCGGGCCAACATGACTTTTAGGCGGACGATGTCGGATTGGAGCATGAGAAATTTATTGCCTGACTTAGATGGTAATTTGTAATTAGACCTGCAAATGGTATTGCTATTCAAATCTGGACGGTGTGCGGATTGTTTCGCGCACGAATCGAGTGCTATGTGTCGGTTTGCGGCAGACGGAGGATATATTTTCTTGTTTCGGATTTGACAGTTGAATAGGAAATGGTGGTTAGATTTGATGGCTGTCAGGGCTTTGGAATGACTGTCCTTTCAAAAAAAAAAAAAAAACAACAATGGGTTTGAAAAGTTAGTGCTGCTAACGGAGTAAAAGTCAACTAAACAAAGGATGCGGTACAACAAAGTCTTGAAAGCACTGATGGAAGGATATGAACAGTCCAGTACAGGGGAACTTCAAGTAGCAACTAACTTAGTCATCCGTAAAATATGTTGAGCGGCATTGTTAAGAGCTATGAATGTACATACTCGTATATGTGGCTCGTAGTTTTTCGACTCAATCGATGCACGCCTTTAAAGTCCCAAAGTGGACTGTTTTTCAAAGTCTCCCGAAAACTTTGGACAAATGTCAGTTCGTCGTTATTTTGGATCAATGCATCGCTTTTTCTGGTCATGAAATACGCTAAAATCTCTATTTGGTAGCAATCATTAAGAAATCTTCTGAAAACAAGGAGGACACCATAGAGTTCTTCCTTGATATTGAAGGAGCTTTCAACAGTGTGAAAACAGAAGCTGTATCTGCTACATTTTTTGACTTGAAGGTTGACAATTATCTTTGCTATTGGATCGAACAAATGCTTAAAAGCAGGCTTATCCATGTTGAGTTGAAATGCTGTCAAACAAGAAGGCGGGTATATAAGGCCTTAGAGCCACTCCTATAGCTGCACTAGGAACTATGGTCTCTTTCGTTGATATCTTTGCGAAGCTAAACGCCTGACGGATGGATGGACTACTAAAGCAGCATTACGTTTAAGGAGTCTTTGAAACTGGCTCGTGGAAATATAAATAAATGTTCATAACACTATTCCTAGTATTTCGGACTACATTGTGCTCTATCTGGACTTTAAAGTCAAGTATAAAACCTAGCAGAAGTGCTTGGGAATCAGGAGACATTTTAAAGGAATCTGCGATAGAGATATACACAGACAGATCGAAGACAGTGTCTGGAACAGGCGCGGGAGTTTACTTCAGTACATTGGATATATGTATCACCACACGACTGCCCGACCACTGTAGTGCATTTCTAGCAGAAAGGACAGCAAGCTTTGGAATCGCTATAACTTGATCTAAAATAATGCCGCTGATGCGACGTATCCCTGTGTCGAGTTCCAGGCCATAGGGTCCACTACTCTCAGATCTTGATGTGATTTGGAGGACACATAATGTCATATGTCATCGATATTTGAACTAAGATGCATAGATGCAACTCAACCAATTTGTAAAGGTTTGTTCAACTGTCTGTCTGTGCTCAGATGTTCTCCGTTAAGTTGTCTCTTTTGTTCAGTTGTAACATGATCATTTGTCGTATGTTCAGTTGTACTCAATCGTTAACCAACAGATACAATGTTTGTCGCGAACAGAGAGCAAATAAAGAGAGTTGTATTCCATTATAAAACAGATCAACATATTAAATATCCTCTAAACAGGGACGAGAATCCTGCCAAATTATCTGTAGTCCCTTTTGGAATGCTTTTAGTAAATAATAATGGTATAAAAAGCATCGCCTGCAGTTTTGTTATTAAACCCGTTTTCGACCTAAGTCAGTCTGGTAGTCAGTAGCACCAACCACTGTAACTTTGTTGCAAAACAAAGCATCGTCACGACCATCTGGACGAGCGTCATACCTGTTGCGAGTTCATTCCAAGCTTAACCACTCAATTTTCCCAGCACATCCATCTGCGCCCCGACTATAGATTGCAATAATTCACGAAATCTTTCAATCGAATATAAATAAATCCAATGCACGTCCCATCATCAATTACCGGTACAACGTGCCAACCAGACCGACATAGCCAACTATACAGTCGAACACACACACACTCAGCGCGGTCCAGTCGAATGTGCGTTGAGCGTATCTATCACACATCATCATCATCATCATCATTGGGGCGCACATAATGCCCGGGTTATTATCAGCTCGGCAAATCACGATAATCAAACTATGATTTGTGGTTATTGATTCTGATGCCATTACCTGGCACTTTGTTCCTGCACTATGTGTATACAGTATGCCCACGCGGAACCATGATAAATCTCTGGCAATCCGCACTTCGGACTGCCAGAACTGAATGTGTGTGTGTGTTTGAACCTAAAGCACAGCGCAATTCTGGATATTTCATTGGGGGCCTGTTGATCGAAAAAATCAACACACAACACAACAGTTGCGGGATCAACGAAGACGTTAAGAGCGCGCTGAGGAGGCACACCAGAGTTGAATGCAGATGCCAAGGCATATCTCCCTGCCAATATGGAAGCCTTGATTTGTGGCATTCATTACAGTGCATTTGCGTTTTAAGAAATTCCTCGAGGGTCGCGCAGAAGGTCAGCAGGCGAGTGAGCGCGCCATTCAACAGCAGGGTGGTGAGTTCCAACCTCCAGGTGGTTGCGCCGGACAACTGGACAAATGAGAGATTTGATTAACAATAGTTTACGGCCGCAATAGATGAGGCTTTGCACTTGGGATTAGTGCGCTATGGCGCACTCTTTAAATAGCTTCGAGGGAGGGAGCCTACATTCTGAGAAATGGCCAAACCATTTGATATCATTTGTTAGATGGCTATTTTTAGATTTGCGCGTGGCTTGTGGTTTATTTATTTGTGTGCACTACTGCGAATCGACTGGCATTGGATGGGTGTATGATCAGCAATAATCAGCGATGCTGTGGAGATTTGGAAGATTAATGGGCAAGACGTGGTATCATGTGCAAGTAGATGAGGATGATCGTCTTGGAATTTATATTCTAA
Source organism: Xylota sylvarum (assembly GCA_905220385.1). Classification (NCBI taxonomy): domain Eukaryota; kingdom Metazoa; phylum Arthropoda; class Insecta; order Diptera; family Syrphidae; genus Xylota; species Xylota sylvarum. The sequence goes on along the minus strand of LR999958.1, from coordinate 31,836,849 downwards.
TGCGGATGGAATGGGATTCAGAGATTTTGATTGGAATTCACGTATTCAACCAGGAAGGGGTACAGTTGTAATAAGAATAAATGGATGGCCTGGTTAATTTGAGCTACTGTTCTGAAAAATTTGTTTCCTTTATCTATAGCTAAGTCCATTTTGACAGACCTTACCCCAGGTTTAATTGGTCTGAATCCAAAAATTTTACGGTGGCTTCAACTGCCACGTACCTATGTTGTGTTGAATGACTCTGTAACCATTTTAAATGTACTGAATATTATGAACAAACAGCGGTCCTAGTCTAGACTCTTGTGGGACTCCATTCGTAACAAGCATTACTTTATTCTGTTGTCTATGAGTTACATTAGATATAAAATAGGTCCTCTTTTTTTTTTGTTTCATACAAACAGGTATTTGTTTGTCAAATGAGCCAATTTTCTCGGACGAATAGTTATATTTAATTAGAAGTTACGTTGCGAAGGTTGTGTAAATTTATGTAACATCGCGTTACAATATCTAATTCACTCCATTTCGTGGAGAGTGATGTACCGTGCTGTAACAGATAGGCGGTCACTTTTTACTGTAGATACAATACGGTAGACCGCACTGTATTCCCGTTTTTTGTTGGTGTCCTATATCGCTGGGGTTCCATACCCTCGTTTGCTGCGGTAGCTTCGTTAGACTTATTAGTAAGTTTGGATGAGAGTAGGTGATACTCAGCTTGATCGGGATGATGAACATATTGTGCATCAATCCTAGTTTTGAATACGGAAGACTGTATTTTTGTCAAGTCTGTCCATCATCGGGCATTTGAAGTCAAATTAGGCCAGTTGAATTGAAAGGAGAACAAACCAAATTATGTCATCAATACACCAAGAAACATGTGTTCACTTCGTTGATCATCTATAATTTCGAAATCTACTAGGTTCGCTTTCTCCCATTGTAGTATCTTCTGTAAATCTCTATTTATTGTGACAATGTGGTTCCATAAAGACTTGTCGCTTATTAGTCCATGTCTATATATTTCATTATAGCAACGTTCCGGGAGTTTATCGTGATTTGTGTGCAATGGGGCGATATTTTTATGGCAGGCATTAGTTTCATTCAACGTTTGGGTATCGGTTGGTTGCGGGCAGTTTTTCAATAGGCAGCAAACCTAACAAAGAACAGGTGTTATTTCGAGGGAGCAGTTCTTAAGAACTCCGTCTCGTTTAGTGGCCTTCCTGCAATCTAGACAAGAGCTAAACTTTACATCAGGCATCGATGTCCACATTTTAGTTAGGTGAGTGGATCCACTTGTGCTGAATCTAATGTTGGAAAATAAATCGGTTTTAGTTCTGTGGCTGGTGCTACATCTAACTAAAAGTGCGAAGGAAGAAGGACAGATATAGGACTAATGTTTTTCTTCGTCGCTTGAAGCTGATTCTTCTCAATTAAATTGGAACACCACTACGTGTACGCTTAATCTTTTAAATGAATAAAGGATTTTTAATTCCATTCGCAAAGGATTCAGTTCATATTATGACGTCCGAATTCTTAAAACGTACGTCGACCCATATAAGACTTATAAAAGTCTAGCAATTCATCTCCTCCGTCCTTAGGTAACTGCCTCTAGTTGCGCTGCTATTTGTGCGCATAACCTAAGGCGAGGTCTTCCTCTACTGCGTTGTACTTCCGGGTTTGATTTGAAGACTCTACGGGACGCTGTGCTATTATCTATTTGCTCTGCATGTCCTAGCCATCTCAAACGACTGATGCGCAGTTTTTTGACTGTGAACGCAAACGGGATCGAAAATTTTACATAGAATCTTTCTTTTGAAGCTATCTTCATCCGTTTAGATAGATTCCAAGCTTTAGCGCTATAAAGCAGGACGGGGATCATTAAGGTCTTATACAGAGTCTCCTTAGTTGCTCGGGATAGGGCTCTACTAATCAATTCCCTCCTCAGTCTAAAGGAACAGCTATTTTTAAGAGTTATTCTTCGTTAAATTTTTGCTGAGATGTTATTGTCAGAGTTTATAGCAGGGCCCATGGTTTACAAAGTCCCTTACTACCTCAAAATTATAGCTGTCGATTGTGCCATTCTGTCCAATTCGTCGATGTTGAGTGCCTCTTCTTGTCGACAGCATATACTTGGCCCTCGTTTATCGCTAAACCCATTTTGGAAGCCTCCATTGCAAAACTAGCCGGTGACAGCCCACTGTGTTCTACCAATTATATCAATATCGTCGGCGTGAGCAAAGCACAGGCTTTTGAAAGGTTGTGCCTCCGGTGTTGTCTTGTGAGTTTCCCACAATCCTTTCAAGTATGAAGTTCAAAAAATCACATGACAGCGCGTCACTTTGTCTAAATCCGTTTTTGACATGAAAGGTCTCGGTGAGTTACTGACCTTGATGAAGCAGCCAGAATTTTCCACCGTCATTCTGTACAATCTGACGAGTTTGGCTGGGATGTCAAAATTGGAATTGGCTCTGTATAGCTCATCTCTATAGATCCTGTCATATGCGGCCTTAAAATCGATGAAAAGATGGTGGGTATCGATTTGGATGTCTTGAGTTTTCCCCAGGATCTGCTGAAGTGTGAAGATTTGATCGATTGTGGACTTTCTTGGCCTGAAACCACACTGATAGAGGTCAAATGACGAAATCTGACTAAATCTTAGAAATGAGTTAGTGTATGCTCTCTACGGGGCAATTCCAGCTACTCGGCTGGTAGGCCACTAGGTCTTTTTCCTTTTTTTGGAGAAGCCGTTGCTCTTTCCATCTCGTCTGTTCGTAGAGCTCACGAGCAGTCCTTCCTCGTACTTCTATGCAGCACTACTTTGTATGCATCTTGTTTAGCTGTATGTCCTTGTCGGCATTCTTCGTCCAACCTGGGGTTTCTTGGTGGTGGTTGGGTGAAACCCAGCACATCAGTTGCAGCGCTTCTAATGACTTGTTGGCAGCATTGTCCCTTACCATCGGCACTTGATACTGGCGGCAGAGGAGTCGTAGCGAGATTTTACGCGTCCAGTGAAGGTTCTAGCGTTTTTTGTGATTGCAGCTCTCTTTTATATAACTAAGACAAGTGGCCGAAATTTTCGGAGTCAGTAACCCTCTGTTGGAAATCCCTTTAGACCTGGGATTCAAATATGTCGAAACAGCTCATATAGGGATAGCACTAATAATTTGGCCTGACTGAAACAGGTAAACGCCACAGTTAATTCCATCTTTTGAATTCATCCGCTGCCGTCTGGAACAAGAGGAGATGCCTAAGTGAAAAAGCACTCCTCCGCCTGCTCTAGCCTGCTGCCACCAACCACTTTCCAAAGGGACTGGTTATCCAATCTCCAATTGAGGTACTAGGCACCCAGCAGCCACCAACGTTGAAGTGTAGGGTAGGAGTTGATAGTGAGAGCTATTGTACGAGAGTTTGGGCGTTTATATATTCGCATCAATACCATTTGCAATGTTAAGGACCAGTTTATTTTCAAGACTTGATAATCTACAGTACTATCCTCACTTATTCTGTTATAGCCTAGGGTGTTCATCATCCTTTCATCATAAAGAGTCCATTTTAAAAGCATTTTCTAATTAGTTGACGAATATTTAGGAGTACCTACTTCTATCACGGTTATGTTCGCGAATGGTAGTTCTTATGTTCCAGACTGATCTCTTTTTTTTCTGGGTACCTATCAAGTCAAACACTTTTTTTAACCATTTGTTGAGGCGTCTAATACTTTATAATAAACTCCTATTGACTGCTCTTCACAACCGTCAAATGCAAATGTTGGGAAATAAAATCACCCTGTATTTGGCGTATGTTCGCGAAGTTAGTCAACAAATTTAATGACACATCTCGCCTACGTCATAACCACACAAAAATACCTACATACATATGTTAATATTTAAAAATACACCGATATTTAGTAAACCTGATTAGAGTTAAATTGAATACATTTAATGGTTATATTGTTGCTAAAGTCGGTATGGTGTTGGAGATTCCATTGCGTCAGGCAAACATTTTTCTATAAAACTTGTTTATGGTTTCCTATAAATTCACACGCCATCTTGTTGGTTTATATCAGTGAAGTCATTCAGTTCAGCAGATAATTAGCACTGAAAATCATTTCAAAATGAAGTTTCTTTTTGTGTTCCTAATGTTGGTCGTGACTATTGCTGCCCAAGGATTCGGAACTGGTGGATTTGGAAGCGTTGGTAGAGGAGAAATCCGTGGTGTCCCTGGTGGTGCTAGTGGACAAGCTCAACCATCAAGTATTGGTGTACGTGGTGGCGGTTTAAGTGGTAGTGCCACTAAAGCAGCATTTTCATGAACTTTTAGAAGATACATTTAACTGAAAAGAGATTAAATAACTGCTCCTAAATAACTTGTTTATATGTATCAGAACCATGTAAGACAGGGAAGACATGGGATTTTTTGTAGTTAAGTTATATTTATATTAAAGGCCTAAGAGAGGTCTTATCATTGTATTGACTCAAAGCCAGGCAGTGTGAAGGCATAGAGCACCGAGTTTACGGTAACATCATCCGTATATGCCTCACAGTAGACGTCAATGCCATTAAAAAATGGAAAAAAGCTACATCCACAAGTGTATCTACAAAAATTGTAAACAAATACGACTATGATGTCATTTGCCAAACCAGAAATGGTTATTAACAGAACTTAAAGAAATAAAAGCCTTGTGCACTTTCACATTCTAAACAATACAAAGACAGTGCCGTACAATTTTGTGTAAATTATTATTTATTTTTCAGTTTAGTCATTTCCTTCTTTATGCATTTGCAGCTGCAGCATTTCCTGGGCTACCACTACCGAAACGTGCACTTAGATTCACTGGTAGAACCACATCAGAATAACTGCTCGAAAAGAAGCCACCTCGATTTGCACTATTTCCAACCTTATTACCAGCGCCTTCAGTATCTCCAAGTCCTTGGGCAGCAATAGCTACGATCAACGCGAAGAAAACAAATACTATGAACTTCATAATTTTTATACACGATATGTATCTGACGAGATGAATGAATCTACTGATGCTAAGTGGTGAGGTAGTATGAATATTTATTCCAAATTAGCATCAAATTTATAGGAAAATATGTAAAGTCGAATGTTTACTTGAATCTTTTTATGCAAAACTTGTATTTTATTCTGAGAACCAATGCGAAGTGCTTTAGAGAGTGAATAACGAGGTATGGTAGATGTTTTTCATTCAAATGTTAGAACTGATTGTTGTAAGTACGTCAGACTTGTTTAGCATCGAGGAATTTCGAAAAATGTACTATCCTATGTTTACATGTTTTGTTTTTTGTATTTAATTTCGCTGATTTAACCTCAATCTACCAAGGCCTGTCAGGTCATAGTAGATGCAGTTAATTCTCTGTCCAACGTCATTAATCCAGAGTCACTCTCTCAACTCTGCTATACTCTTAACAACGCTCTCTATTCTACTCTAAACAAATACTTATTTTGAGTATATTAGATTCGTAATCGTAAGAGTTCTAATAAATGTATTAATTCTCTTTCCTTTGACTAGTTGTAGTTCAACCAGTGCTGCCAGTGTTTTGTAATACAAATATCAATGCTAATCAGACCTGTAAACTTTCAAGTACCAGTACCAGTCAAGTACCCAGTACCTTGTACTTGTACTTGTACTTGAAAAAAAGGAGTACAATATACTTGGTACTTTAAAGGCACCAAGTACAAGTACTATTCCAAGTCCTCTCTTTTAAGTACATTTACTGGGTACTGTAATACTGGGCAGTACATTTGCAAGTAGTTTTCAAGTACATTTCTGGTACTGGGTACTTACTTACACAGTACTGCAGTACAAATGTATTTCAGTACTTTACAACTCTGATGCTAATGACAAAGAAATCCCCTTTTCTCCTAATTTGGTTCGAAAAAGTAGGTACCCCAGATTTTTCCACACACAAGTGCTTGGCAGAAATAGGTGTGATTGCACTTTTTCGACCGCCAAATACGCTCATACCTCTGTACAATCCCTTAAATGTTCGTACAATGCAAGATTATACATATGTACCTTTTGTGCTTTGCCTACTTTGTCTACTTTATGCTGTGAAGTTTTTCAAAAGCTTATTAATGAAACGAATGGAAGATCCTCTATTAAAAAAAAAAATTTTTGTAAGAAACTTTGGCCGAAATGCATTACCAACGGCCAATCTGATGCTGATCCTGTGATCCCCGAAATTGGAGGCAACATTTTAAATCTGGGAATGGAAATCGAATTTGAGGATTTAGAAGAGCAAATGCTTTCAAATGAAGAATTAATGCATTTGGGATCGAATCTAGAGTAAGATGAAGAGCCTGAGCCTTCCACGAGTTATCAATTGACATCAAGAAATTTTTGTAAAGCACTGCATCATTTCGAAGGGGTATTGGAAATTTTAAACCAAAACGATCCCGACGAAAAACGATAACGTACCCATAATTGCTATAATGGTGGAATGTTAAAAACAAAACAAATCTAAACCCTTAGTGAAAATCATATGAAACATTTTCGCGACTTATGTAAAGACTTCATTATTGTCACGTAGATATTCCAAATTAGTGCTATCTCTATATGAGCTGCTTTGACATATATGATTTCCAGGTCTATAGGGATCTCCAACACTGAGCCAGGGTTTTGGAAAAGAGTTGGATGAACCCTTAATGGGCCAACGGGTGCGCTCGTATCCCCGAAGCGGGTTACTGACTGAAAATCTGGCCCCTTGTCCTAAGGGTATAAAAGGGAACTGGTTTTCTAGGTTGGGGATTGTGCGTCACAGCAACTTTCCAACCACGAAAAAAAGTTACATATAAACTAACAGCCCCAGAAAAGGATGATCTCATTGTTGATGACCCGGCAAACGAAACAAGGACAACGACTTTCAGATCTACATGTGTAATGTTCGGACCCTTAACAGGGCATGTGCAGCAGAAGAATTAGCAGATGCTCTAGACTACTATAATACAGATAGCACTGCCATCCAGAATATGCGATGGGATGGGCCGGGCAAAAGGAGAGTGAACATCTGCGACATTTACTACGGTGATTGCTATAGAGGAGACTTAGGGAAGAAACTTGAGCGAGCGTGTTATGATAATCCGAATTAGATCTAAATTTGTCAATATAAACCTTATATGCACTCATGCTCTCACCGAAGACAAGGATAACGCCACCAAAGAATGTTTCTACGAGTATTCTACGACACAACTTACGAAAAATGTCCTAAACACGACGTTCAAAACTTATTGGGTGATTTTAACGCCAAGATAGGAAAGGAGAAGATCTTCGGTAGGACCAATAGCAAGCGCAGCCTTCACGACACCACGTCAGGAAACGAACTTAGACTTATTGATTTCGCTGCATGTCGGAACGTTACTATATCAAGCACACGGTTTCCTTATCTCAATATCCACAAGGGGACATAGCGGTTTCCTGATGATGAAACAGTCAACTAAGAGCATGGCTCCAGTATTCTGAATGTGTGAACCTTCCGAGCAGCTAACATCGAATCGGATCACTACCTTGTCCCAAATGCCACAACTAAAAACAAGTACTGTGAGAAGATTTAACGTTGAAATGCTGCAATCGGAAGAGATCGCCAGAATCTTTGCCGAATGCTCGCGAGCTCTATGAGCAGAAGAGATGAGAAGAACATCGGCTTCTCCAAAAGAAGAAAACAGAACAGGAGAAGTGGGCGATCGAAGATGTTGAGAGATAATATTCCAGGAATGAATGGCAGTCGGTGCTCAGAATATGGAGAAATTTCTTCGGAAGGCTGTATAGCCAAAACTTTCGTCTACCTTACCAAATCGAAGTTAGGATAGCAATATGCAAGCTTAAATCCAACAAGCCTACCTGGTAGAGAGCATACACCAACTCATTTCTAAGATTTTATCAAGTGAGTGTATGTTTGATGAATGGAATCTAAGCGCGGTTTGCCCGATCCACAAGGTTTTCAAGGAGACCCCCTCAATAGACCAGGAAAGTCCACAATCGATCAAATTTTCATACTTCTACAGATCCTTGAAAAAACTTAAGGAGTCCAATACCCGCCATCATTTTATCGATTTTATGGCCGCATATGGCAAGATCTATAGAGACGAGCTATACAGACCCATATCTAGTTTTGACATCTCTCCCAAACTTGTCAGATTGTGTAGAATGAAGATGGAGAATTCTCGATTTAGGAACTTCGTGCTGCATTACAAAATTTAGTTCAGAGTCGCCAGTAAAACATGTTTCCAATAAGAAGTTAAATTGACTACCAGATGTGGATCCCCCGTGTACTGATATTAGATACAGGCAACAATTATCTGTTCCAGGCAGTGAGATAATTGTTGTGTCAAGACAAGTAGAGTTTTTAATATCACCTTGTTCAGCTATTGAGAATTTAGCGGTTTGCGAACAAAGTTCGCTGTACTGCCACTTCGAATAAAATTTTTTCAAAATGTAGTTCTAGAACCCCAATTAATGTCTGACGTTTAACTTTATTTCGCTCAAAAAATACACGTCAGGTCTATGATATGCCGTGAAATGCAATAAGTCATCTGGTCTCGCATTAGTAATTATGGAATTGACAAATTAAGCAGCTATCTTGGGTTCTGTGCTATGCTTTCTAGACATTTTAGGAAGGAAAAATGTCCAAAAGGGCGAACAATTTTGCCATCAACCCTCTAACATCAGTAGTCAGGTTATTTACTTGTTTCTGGAAATTTTCGTTAGTTAAGTCTGCTTCAGTATGTAGCTACATTGGCGTAAAAAACGCAAAAAATCAATGTTTTTTGATTTGTTGAAGTCTAGATAAAAATGCTTTAAAAATTCCATATTCCCTAAAAGAAGCACGGTGACTGGTGTGTTTTTTGCAGACAACACAAAACAGCTCCTCTTTCAATGTTTCTTTATAAATCTGGCATTTATTAGGCTCATGGGTTTCTGCACATTTTACGCACCTATGTGTCATACCATTGTTAGCTGAAGTATACAAATCGTTAGCACCTATGGAAGTAATATATTACCTATCAATAAATATAAATAAAACAAATGTATACCACACATTCAATCCCATTGTACTTAAAATGTTTTTTATTTTCCTCCCTTACTTATAGCTATGTTTACAGGACCAATGTTTGATTTTTTGCCCTTGATGACTATCTTATCACCACCACAACGTTTTCCTTTAGGGCCACAGCCATTGCCTGCTGCGACTCCGTAGGATGAAATCACCATAAGCAGCATCAGGAATACGACGAAGTACTTCATTTTCGGAAATATATTAAGCTCTGGCCATTTTCTGCTTTTTCTTTGGAATTGAAAAAAGAAACTGATACAAACTCTCAAGCATAGGCGATATTTATAAGAATTTAAAATGTCACATTGCTGATAATAATATAAATAAATAAATGACAAATTCCTATTTTTGTATAATTAAATGTTTTTCTAGTCTTCATTAATACGGTGTAATTATTTTAGCACATAAGTCAAATGAAAAATGATCAAGAAAACAAGCCTTAACCAAGTGGGCTGGGTTACTGCATTTTTTTGATTGAATTAGAATGCGTTCCACAATTTTCCTTGTGAAAATTTATTAAAATCGTTTTTTTTTTTAAAAGAAAACTTCTTTCAAAGTGAACATGGCCATTTTCATATGTACAATGTATTGGTGAACTGCAGATAATATGAATAGCTATAAAGTTAATCCGAATGATTTTGCTTTAATTTTCTAGTAAAAATATTAAGTTGTTATAGTATACAAAATCATAAAAAATCTATTCCATTGCATTGCAACAATGTCCTGAAATTCATATAACTCTATTTAAAATAGTACAGTATACAAATTATATATTTTTAGTAGATACATATGAATGTATAAGACTCCAAGAAAAATCTAGCTTAAACACTTTAAAGTGCATTGTAAATAAAATGCTGGATGGTAACCCTTGAAAAGGAATTTCGAATGAACAAAAAAAATCCACTTAATGAATTAAACTTTGAATATAAAAAAATGTATATTAACTAAAATAAATAAGCTAAATAAAATTTACGAAAGTGAAATCATGCACAGCTCCAAGAATTGCACAATGACCTAAAAGCTGTGCTAAACAAATTACGGAAAGGTCATAGAAAATCAAGTGCTGATTTTAAAAGTCCATCATTTAATTAACAACGATAATTTGTACCTATTTAATTAATTTGAAAATGACATTATATTGAAATGGAAGAATTGAAAACAAACTCCAATTATTTTTCGATGAGCTGACGAATATACATTAGGTGATACTGCAAGCGATGAACTTAACAGTACCAAGGATAAGGAGCAAAAGTAGTATGGAATAGTATCTCAACGGTGAAATACGAACACTACAGACTCACTAAAGCTTTCTAATTGCGCAAATAAACCGTAAGGGACGTCAACTGCAGGACGAGTCGAACATTCCTTCTGAGAAATGTGAAGTCGCTTATAAGACAGCAGTTTCTGTGGAACATGTTTCTTCAAATAATTCGGATTTTTATGTCCCGTAACATTGTCAAAATTCCGGGAAGATGTTCACTCTTGAAGTATCCATACGATTGCTATGTGGGGTAAGCGTCACCAAGAACGAAAACTTAATCATGGTTCATGTGGTAGTCATATGGAAACTACCATGCAATAAAAACGTTATTATTGGTTACCACTAACTGCAAACGCCGAAACCTAGTGTTTGAAGAAATGTATTCACAAAAGAACCAATTTTAGGACAAAGGTAACAATAAGAGTAGTGTCTCCCCCAATAAAAGAGGTAGATTCTCTGTTAAATGTTTGCAGGGATAGCAAGATCTAGAGATCAAGATTGGTTGTGAAGCTAATGCACACAGTACAGTGGTGGGAAGCACGAACGATAACAATAAGAAGCTTTACTCGAGTTTGTAGTGTGCAAAGAACGTACTATTTTCAACAGAGGAACAGAACCGACCTTTGTGGATGCAAGACAAAGGGAAGTTATTGACGTGACTCTGTGTAGTAATAGAATGCTTGATAGAATATCAAATTGGAAGGTAATGGATCAGATAATGATGTCGGACTACAGAGCCATCTCATTTGATGTTCGACACGGATCTAAAAGGAAAAAAAGATCGGGAATATGTCAGGATTCCCAGGAACACGAACAAAGTAAAATACCAGGAAGTGTTACGGGATAAACTGAATGGGAGGCTACCCAAAATACCAAAAACCACTTTTGATGTAGAGTCGCAGCTGCAGCATTTACAATCAGCTGTTGAGAATGATTACCAGGATGCGTAGATGAGAAGGACCCTACGCCTTGGTGGTGTAGGGAACTCGAAATTCTAAAGAAGGAAGTGAGAAAAGCCTTTAAATACGCCATGAAAAGAGATGATCCTGTATCATAGGATGAGTATAAAACAAAGAAGAAAGAGCTCAAAGCAACTTTGCGACGACGTAAAAGGGAATCGTGGAGGGAATTTTGCTCGAATATGAGAAGCACAGCTGAGGTCAATAGACTTCAGAAAATTGTTTCGAGGTATTCAGTTTCCAATGTCGGACTCATTCCCGATAGAACGGGGTAGATTATTGAGACACTGGATCGTAAAAATGAGGTCCTCATGAAAATATACTTTCCGGGAAGTCTTAAGTCAGATCAGCTTAGGGCTCTGAAGAAACAAGAAGTCGAACGGATCTCTCCTGAGAAGACTTGAAGAGACTGGCATTAGACGCATGGAGCGAAGAGATAGAGATACATGACCGGCATTGGAATGTGTTCTTAAACTCAATAAGTGCTCATCTCAAAATGAGATGAGGCTGCTCTGAGTAAGAGGGGACTGACGGCAGCAAAAATGAGGACTATCTGTGCAAAGCAAAAGTCAACCTCTGAGTTCTATGTTCCGGAATCATTTGCTGCAATTGGCAGAGGAATGATAGAGTACCTGGTCAACCGTGGAAGATTGCAGGCAGGCGAAAATGTTTATTAAAATGCCGGTTGCCACTACTCATAGAAAAGTTTTAAATTTTGGGGGAAGAACTCTGGTTCTGGTGGTTAGCGTTACAGGTCATGGAAATTTTCGGTATCACCTAAAGAAGAAGGGTTTTCTGGAGGATGATACCTGCGACCTATGTTGAGATAAAATGGGAACTGCAGCACATACATATATTGTGTCAAGGGAGGTCTTGGGGGCTACTGGGTAGAAACTCAGAGGATGAACTAGATTTCTCTTAAACAGATGCTGGCGTTGAAACGAGGAATTAAAGCCAGAGAGGAACTGTGGAGAAATCCGGAGAGTCTCTCAGGCTAAGATGGATCGTGGAAGAGATAGTAAAAGGGATCCAACACTGTGGTTTGGTTCGAGATCTCTCGACTAATATATACATATATGTATATAAGTACACCAGATGCTTCGATATGACAGCTTGTTTTTTTTATTTTAGTTTTTTTTTTTTTATTTCTCTTTAACAGGGCACAATGGCGGCTTTAAACTTTTATTATCTGTCATTATCATTGAAACGATAAGCGACTCATTATTGTGAACACACACCGAAAATATATACATATATGTATGTCAAACATTTCTCAAAGAAAACTTGCAATCTTTGTACATTTTTGAATATAAATTTTATGGAGATAGAGTAATGCTTGTTCATCTCAGAAAAGATCGCCACAGTAAATTATACTATACTTGATAGTAGCTCAGAAACATCAATTTGCCATCGTTCACAATAATAATTAATCATATCGAGAAGCTCTACACAGCAACATTCTACAAAAGCCATGAAACTTGCTTGTCAGTTTTGTAGAAGAGGACGAAATTTTTCTGAAAATATCTTCTTGTATGATCTGGCGCTCTTTTATAAGAATGACTTCGAGATTCAATTTGTCAATCTATTCAGATTAGAACGGGCCACTTTTTTCATACAGTTCTTAGACAGGAGTCACCGTGAATTACAGTCCTGTGTGTCTTTTACTACTTTAACAAAAATGCTTCAAAAAAGAGGAATTTAGAAACTAAAAATATTTTGAAGAAAAATGTTACGTATACGCCACCGAATTACGTACATATGTAAATTCCTCTTATTTCTACATTCTTCTACAAGCAGATTCGGCTAGTAGTTTTACTAATTAAGAGGAATCAGGATCATTTTTTGTTAACTATCCAATCAGTCTCTTGCTGTCACAAAAATTATTTTCAGATGTTAACTAACACGGTTGTCTCTCTTGTGGATATCGAAAAAGCCATCGATGTGGGTTAGATTGACAGGTTGATTATACATATGCCAAAAGTATAGGTAAGTAAACCAAAGATGATCTTTGAACTATGCATATTGGTTTTTCGAAGGACATGGATGTAACAGATGTCTAATATTGCTGAGATTCTAGTATTTTAATTTGAGAAGCTTTTTCATGACACTTATACCCTTGGATATTTGTTAGATTGAACCTCGAACCCCTCGCTCCGTAGTCCAATACACTAATCACTTGAGTCACAATGCCCTCTGCCACATACTTTCTTAAAATTTCATATTTTTACATGAAATTCTAATTGGTGAGAGCGTTTTAATTAAAATCCGATTTTTATAAAATTTTTCTTCAAATATCAAACGTTCGAAGTTATCGTTATGATTCAATACAATAATGCAGTACTGCCACGTCCACTTTATAAAGCCTGGATAAGAAGGGATAGAGTATCATATGATGCATTCCAGACAAACTATAGCTTTCTGTATGTGTTTTTCTGAAAATCATTTCTAAGAATGAATACTCAATCTTACTACCAAGGGGAGTAAACTTTCAAACTTTAAACTTTCAAACAAATATCTCAATTCTTCAATTTTCGGCCATAAGCTTGGCACATTATTGTACCAAACCAGTAATCCAGCACGCTGACTGCGTAAAATATCCAACATCAAACGAATTGTGTCATTACCATACCTGAATTTGTCATTCCCTATTGCATTCATAAGGATCACTACATGCCAAAACGACTAACCAACCTTCTGGATGATGACTAGAAAAACTGGTAACTATGCAAAAATAGAATTTCGTCATTTGGATCTAGATTTAAACGGTACTCGTATTCTGAGTTACTATAAATATGAACTCCATCTTGAGAGCTACTTTTAGTTCTTTTATTTTATTCCGAATAGGTAGCAGACAACCGACAGATATTAATCATGGTGATCATGGGGATTTCAACAAATGCAACCAGACTACTTAAGACGTGTTTCTGATGATGTTGACAGTGATGACGATTACAATGATGATGCTGTAACTACCAAAGAAATACCAGTCATATGTCTCCTTGGTGTTCCTGAGGGTAATTTAGTTGTTAAACTTAGACCAAATGCATGCAACGATGACAATACTGATCCGAAAATTGTTGTTCGTATCAGTTAGTTGAATCAAATGAAAGAGAAAATAAAAATATGAAACATTAAAAAGAAAAAAATAAAAAAGAAAACTCTTATACAATAAAGTGTGTTGTTTACATTAGTTGTGTTAAATATTGGGTACCAACCAGGATCTGATAATATGAAGTACTTTGGCCGGTAAACTAACGACTTCACTTCCTGCGAATGATTCGCTTTAACTTCGTTGAAGTTACTAGGTGCTGTCATTGATTAAAATGCCATTTTTGTTTGACTATTGATGTTCTGAATCGAATAATGTCGATTTACAGACTATGTGCCAAAATGGTTTTAATCTATGGAAGACAACGAGAAAAACTGGTAAATACACAAAAATAGAAATTCGTCATTTGGATTGAGAACGACGGTATTCCAAATCACTATAAATATGAACTCCGTCAACTCCGAGCAACTATTAGTTCTTTTATTTTATTGCGAATACACAGCAATCGAGTGTTAGGACTGAAAAACTTCCCAGAAATGAAGTACTTCATTGTGTTATCGATACTGATCATGTGGATTTCAATATTCGGACTAAGTCGTGCTGCTGATTATGAGAGTGATGAAGATGACAGTGATGAAACAGGATCATCTGATGAAGACTGCAATGATGATATAATTATCCCTAGAATACCATCCAGACATTGCCCTGATTCTACCAATTGCGAAACAATTATTAATAAAGGGACAACAATCGTACATCTCAGTAGTTCTGCTTCTGAGAAGAAGATAATTGTCAAAACAGGATCGTTTAATTCATGCGATGGAGGTGATACCGTAATAACTGGTCCGCTAGATATAAATATTGGTTGAACCGAAAAAAAAAAAAAAAAATCTTGAGTACTATACCATGAAGTGTGTTGTTTTCATTTTTTTATTAAAAAATAAATATTACATTATTAACCGCATTGATAGTGGTATTTGATATTGTATATTGTGGTGAAATGAATGTATTAAAAACAGTCAGGATCTGAGGGAACTCAGTGGTAAAAGCTGATGATTTCGAGTATCTAGGAGTAGGTAAATATCATCATTTCAAAGGTAATATCATCATCATATTACGATCATTATTATGTCCTTAAATCAGTATAAACCGAAACAGACTCAGCTCTCAATAAATGTCAGTTAGTGACTTTTATCTTTGAACCACCGACGATATATAAGTAAGTAAATGCAAAGCTAATAATTTATCCTTTCACTTGATCCGCTTTGTTGTTGACCAGAATGAATGGATGGATGTCGCACTGTTATGAACTTCCACTCTTGTCTTTTGTAGATCAGAATTGGGCAGTTCTAGACTGATATTCTTTCGAAATCAATTCTTCTACTTTCTTGTAAGGGACGGAGATCTTCTACCACTTTTCTGTATACCAACAACTTGTGGAGCAAGGAATATTTAAGTCTATGAAAGATCAGTTCGTAAAAAGTACTGATTAAGTGTCTGAGTATCACTTAGTTTACCGAAGCTTCTTCTTTCTTGCCACTGTGACTAGGATCCTTTGGCGTATCTGCCAAAATTATCCACTATTCCATGAGGACTTTTATATGTGTGTTTTATTTGTCATTACTGTTGGATAGTATTTGGGCTACAAAAAGAAATATAAAATACCCAGGCCTAGCTTTTCACAATTACAAGGTTATGTGTGTTATATTATTCATATTAATGCCGCCTTCGAAGAGAATATTTTCATACAGTTTTACTTTTGCATGTTTGTCAAAAATTCGCAAATGGTCGGACCAAGAAAAAACAAATTTCGAACCCTCTAACCTACAGAGGATGGCTTCTTCTATGAATGCTTAGTTGAATGCTCTGGTGAAAATCTTGCTAAAGATACTAATTGGGCTTACTACCTGTAGAATTTTTTGCTACTGTCACTACTTTTATCTGAAAAAATAGTGATAGTGTTCGGTTGGTGGAAAGAGTTCCATTTTTGCTGAATATTAGAATAGAAACCTGCATATATCTGAATCTATTCTTTTTTGTAAATATGTAGTAAAAAACGATCATGAATTTTTCCTGCTGAGAAATAGGATCGATTCGTAGGGAGTTGTGCTCTTTAAGGCTTTCAGAGTTTTTACATATGTATGTTCGATTGTTTAGCAATTTTGTGTTATTCTTCCGCATTCCTTTTCAAACGAAGGCATCGACAGATTTTGCAAAGTCCATTTCACTATTTCACTAAAAGTTGGCATGTATCTGCCTTCATTTAAAATGAGTTTCCTGCGCAACAAGAATGAGTGAATTTTTCCTTCCTGTGGCCGTCAGCCAGTGGTTATTTGTTTTTTTTGTGCAGACATTAAATTTATAATAGAAATTACATAATTTTACGGACAAATTATATACAATTTACAAACAAATTATATAGGGGAATTCCTGACTAAGTTGTCCATAAGTTCCAATGGTGATAGCAGAATTAGCTAGAATTTTTACGTTAGTTGATCTTTCTTGATATGCATTGCAAACATGAGCTTGGTATTTATATTTATCACTGAGACCTTGAATTTTACCAAATTTGCCGCAACTTTGTATACATTTGGCTTAGTTAAATTACTTAATAATAGTTAAAGAATTTAAATGCAAATGTCAGACAGTCAAAACGGGTGAAACGACTGGTATAAAATGGACAAGATACGGAGACTTACGCAGTTGCTAATTATTTTTTTCCACGAACTATTATTGAATCCAGTTTAGTTGGGTTATTATTAGAATTAATTCAACAATTTTTCATATTAAAGCTATTAAATAGAATAATAAAGGCGATTCATCGGTATTTGAACCTGTCTACATGCAAGGAGCTAATCAAACACAACCTCTTACATTTATGTTGAACAATCAGATGAAATTAGCTACATGATACCCTGTAGTCAATATTTTAGTTCATTAACAAGAAAGGAACCCTACCCTTCACTTTCAATACTTTCCATTGAAGTAACCGTACCACTGTTAGTATTTTTATTTAAAATTAAATATATATATAAACGATTGTATATAAACGATTCTAGATACTAATCAGAAATTCTGATGCAATCTTAATGGGTGATGGAACCATCGATGTGAAGGGGAAAAATAAATTTCTCAAGTAAAATGCCTTTAAAACGGGATGTGGTCGTTGTGAAAATCTAGTACATTAAATAGACTACTATTGGTTTTTAATAATGTAACCATATCTCCAGAATACTAATTATTTGTAAATACTCTAAGACTTGCCCTTCAGCGCATATCTGAAAGCATGTACTGTATGCATTTCCTTTTTTGCTGCCTGAATAAATAAAGTTAAAAATCCGCAATTAGGTAAAGCGAAACCATGTACATTCAATAGGATCTTTGATACATTACTAAAATATAATAAAAATTCAATAAATAATGTAAAGAGAGTTTATTAAGCTAGTCCTAGTTAGTCTTAGTGGTTCTTTAAACATCCTCCGGTCCGGGGTTGAATCATCAGGTCCAATGGATTAAGGAGCTGAACTGGTTTCCGAAATAAGCGTCCTTTTGCACATTGTACTTTACAAGTGCACTTTCTTTGCACCTTCCCATCTCGGTTCGAATAAGATTTTTCAATGCAGTGCACGCGTGGAGTTGCATTGTCGAAAAGAAGAACTATGGCAACTCACTTGAACTGGTTCCCTGGTTTGCAGTGTTTATCACGCGATACTTCCCTAGCTCCCTCAGATCAAATTCGTCAGCCTCATTCACCTCAGATGTATCCGGGGATTGGCGACTTCCATCTCTCTCAGAATTCGATCCACCAAGGTGCCCACTGAACGATGAAATGCCATTGTATTCTCTTCTGAGAAATAAACCCTTGAAAGGCCTCTCCTTCAAAGACACCTTCAAAGCCTTTCATTTCTAAAGGGAGGGGATTTCAACAACGGAGGGGATGGCTGCGAGTCGGGTTAGCCAAACAATTTCTTGCACGTAATGCAGTTCGTGACTCGCCGTCTTATAAGCTGATGCCCCTTGATCAGCCAGAAGCGTTCTCTAACTTTGGAATGAACGATATGCACTCCTCTGTGAATTGTGTATTACATGAAAGTATAATCTAATAACTGAGGTCTTCCTCCAAGCCCTAGCAAGCCTTCGTTCAAAAAGTGTTCAATTATTTTCTCCGCAAACATCGAATGTAATTAGAAAAATAGATTGCCGGAACATAAATGAGCAATAACGTTCATCTCATTTGAGTTCCGTTCCAATCAAAAAGCAATGAAATTACCACTCTTTTGTTCTGCAATGATTAACAAATCGCAGTACCCAACTAGTCACCTGCAACATCCGTGGACATCACACCAGAGGATCGGAACTTGGGCATCGGCCTCTAACAACATTATTGTTAAAAGCTCCAGATCTGGATTCTCTAAGAATCACTTACGCCATTGCACCCACAGCTACGACGATTTGCGTTTATTTCCAGATCTGCCTCTAATTATGAGCTCCGCCGGATTGTCTTTACCAGAGCAGTGCCCAAGATATATAAAATTACGGGAATGGTCAGTGTTGGACCGAGTCCTGCGGAATGTAACACCGTGCCTGGAAATCACAAGATGTACTATTGTACAGAGAGAAAAGAGTAGAAAACATTTCTACGTACATGGAGGAGCAAACCGCACCTAATACTTGGGTATACGCCTCCACTGACGACGAGCAAAGCTGGAAGAAAACAGCAAGAAATGAGGAATCATTTTGAAGTAACAGAATGCCAAACATAACCTTTTATTTCGGCAAAAGTTTATAATCCTCAATACCTCAAAAAAAAAAAAACAAATACTTGGCACGTCAGATCCTTGTGCCCAGGGCTTAATGCCACGCAACCATTCGCGTTGTGCTTACTATATTCTTGACACGAATGGAAGGGTTCTACTATTTAATGCCACATCTGAAGGACAATTTTTATTTTGCACAAGCTTTTTATGATAGTTATACTCTTGGATGTTTATCAGATGCTTGCGAGAGGTGGGTCCATGAAAAACATTTTGTGATGCCTGGGATTCGAACCTTGAGCATGCGCTTATTGTAATCTCTTAAATTATAGATTCAGACAATGCTCTAAGAACGTATAGGAATGTTACAATCCTTCTGGAAATGATCGTATGTAAATAAGAATTTATTCCAAATAATGCAAAATGTGGAGTTAGCTGGTTCGCGATTGTCGAGTTTTAAGCCACTATTTCAACTGACCTGACTTTACGAGCTTACTTTGAAGTCTTAACATCACTTGACTCAATTTTTTTTATTTGGTTCACAATAACTGGGTGAGATGGTGCTTCAAAGCGACCGGACAAAGGACAAACTTTAAGAAAAGTATCCGCGAAATTTTTACCATTTTTGTAGTCAATCTAAGTACACAATTATTTCTATGCGTTGCTCACGCGTATAAACACTTCTTTTTTTTTGAACAGTATAGTTTTTACTTGTCAGTTGT
Organism: Xylota sylvarum; assembly: GCA_905220385.1. Lineage (NCBI taxonomy): Eukaryota > Metazoa > Arthropoda > Insecta > Diptera > Syrphidae > Xylota > Xylota sylvarum. The sequence continues at coordinate 31,817,042 of LR999958.1, read as the reverse complement.
CACGGAATGACAGTTTTATGTTTGACAGCTGAAAAATACCGTAAAATTCAAAATATAATGATTGCTTAATGCTTTGAATAAAAGCGGATTTGTGTATATGCATTATGTGACCAAGTCTGAGCTCCTGTCTCACAAAATTAAGCAGAAACGGTCGCATATTAATCGAATGGGTTGTTTCGGATGATTATACAAAAATAAAAATTAAACTACATAAAAGCTTGACATTTTGGTTTGTTTTGAGAAATTCAGGTTTTGCGCATGGTGGATCAGCTGGAATTCTTGTTATTCTTGTCATAGCAATAAGAGTGTTTTGCTAATGTTTATCAGAGAGACGGAACTCTAAATTACTATAAATATGCATCATGTCTCCATTTCATATCAGTTTACTTTCCAATTCTAAATAGAAAGCAAAAATTTGACGAGGTGACAATTCTTTCCAAAAATGAAGTACTTCTACGTGTTTTTCTTGCTGATTATGGTGCTTTCAGCCTATGGAGTTGAAGCAGCTCGCTGTAACGCCAAAAAATGTAAAACTGTTGTAAAATTAGGATCCTTTGGCAAGGGGAAACGGGGTAGAACATCCATAGATGGTCCTGTAAATATACAGTTATAAATAATTAATCGAAGAATAAAATAAAAAAAAAGTACATACTATGTACAATATTAAATGTTTTGTATATGCTTATTCATTTAAAAAAAATAATTATTACCTTGACTTCATGGATTGCGGTATTGAATCCATGCAGGATCTGAGGCAACCCAATGGACAAAAGCTGATAATTTCGAAGAGGCTCGAACAGAATGTCAACCTCGACATTTGTATGTACATATACATATAACTTGGAAGTAGTTAAGGACTTTGTCTATTCTGTTTCGTGGCAGATCGTCTGGCTACTTGCGTTGTCAGGAAACCCTTAAACCTTTTTTATGATCTGTTAATGTCAGAACGTCAGTCAAAGTTTACATTTTGTTCACAATGAAGTTCATGAACGACCAACGTTTAGAAATTATTAAAAATTACTATCGAAATTCTGAGTCACCCCCAATTTTCGGTCATAATAATCGTCGACCAGACAGGCTGTGAGTGCTATAGAGGATAAATTCGAGTCAACATATTCATTATTGAATGTTCCTGTGCCAGTGAGACAACCGACCGCTCGACGTACTGAAAATATCACAGCCGTAAGTAGTTCAGTTCAAAATGAGCCAAATCAATCGATTCCACCCCGTTTCAGTTCACATTGTGTCGAATTTTGCGTAAGATCTTGGCTTACAACCATACAAGATCAAATTAACTCAAGAACGGAAGTCACTTGATTATTAGTAAGGCCAAAACTTTTCCGATTGGGTTCTACAAAAATTTGAAGAAAATCGTGAATTTCATAGAAAAATAATTTTTAACGATGAAGTTATTTTAACACAAAATATACATTTTTGGATAACAACAGACCCACATGTGCTTCAAGAGACTCAACAAGACAAATCCAATCCTTTAAATCCAAAGTGGAAAACACTTACCAAAATGAATCGATTTAATCATGGGAATCAGTGGAAGGAGCTAGTGGTTGTTTTACCCGCCTATAATAATGGCTTCAAATATGCGGATCTCAGTCTTCACGGACAAGGTATTTACTTCCTTTGGACTATAACGAAAAGGCAAACGTTGAATTTTTTTTTTAGACTTCAAGTTCCTAATGATCAAGGCTAACACGTCTTTATCACCTGTGGAGATGAACGGGTCCTTCAATTTTCGAAATACATCATGACGCCTGTTTGCCTCAGACATACACATGTACAATGCAAGAATATAAGATGCAGATGCCTCAGTAAATTCTCACTCTCCAAAGGGCATTATCTTGAAAGGGATTTTTTAAGAATATTTAACTATTAATATTACCAATTTGAAGCAATAATATATTATAAAACATGTTTTGGGAAAATTTATTTGAAAATCAAAATCTTTTACATTTAATGTTACCATTACTGCTATACACTCAATCTTCATATTCTTCAGAGAAATGTGGTCTTTCCCATGTATTTGGTCTTGGATTAATAATTACATTCTCTATTATTGTATCTTTTCTAATCCCTTCACCTATTCGTCTAGAAATGATGTCATCTGGTAATGGATTGGCCGAAATCACCACAATCAGCAGCAGTAATACGATCAACTTTTTCATTTTCGAATCGATTTCCCACCCTGAGAGCTTCCTTGTTTCTTATTGGAATTGAATAACCGAACTGGTACGTATTCTCAAGATTTGGTGAATATTTATAGTAATGTAAAATACATACCATTTTTTTGATAAGGATTGACACGTTGCGTTGGCCTGATAAGCGTGCAGTCTATTGCTATGACAAGAATTGGAAATATTGCAACTGATACGAATGGGTAAAACCAAAGAGTCGAGCTCAATTGTATTTTTGTATAAATCATGGTTTTTGACGCCTTCAATAGGGTATAATCATTTCGTCACATAGGTAGTAGCTCAAAGAAGTAGTAAGCAAATATAAGCATACATATGATACAATGACAAGGGAATTTGAAACAACATTTTTTGAGGTAACAAATTAGGAGGGAATAGTAAGGAACGAAATCGAGACATACAGACCAATTAGACAATCATCGTTTCTGTCATTACGATGGAAAAGGCTTCACGTAACTAACCTACTTCACCACTGTCCACAAACAAACTGACAAAAACAATTCCATGCACTATTGCTGTGCTCTCTTATACATCCAAGTCCTTAAGAACTATCAAGGTTAAAACATAATATATAAAACACAAGGGGAAATTTTATTTAAAAATCAAGATCTTTTACAATTAGTATTTTCATTACTATTATATGCATTTAACTTTAATAATTTAGATGAGGAATGTTGTTTTATCCGTGTATTTTGTTTTGAAAAAATATCCAAGGTATTTAGTTCCTTCTTTCACTATACGCAGCCGATAATATAGCGTATCCACACTGGCAAGTGATCTTCTAATGAACGACCAGTTTTCAGAATTAACCGCATTTTTTAGGTCCAACATTACTACTCCACTGTAGTCCTTTGTGCCATAGTTGGATATCAGTTACAGCTCGTATGGCATCAACAGTACATCGCATTTTTCTTAAGTCAAAGTGGTGTACTGAAAAACCGCCTTTCTCACCTGTTAGAAAGATTATCTTTTCGAGGATCTTTCCCATGTTATCTAATGGGCATATTGGGCGACAGGCTTCTTTTCTTTTAGTAGCAACCCCAAATGCAGCGTTTTCTATTTCAAGATATTTCTGCATCGTCATTACGAAAAGGTCTGGTCTTGTTTTCACAGCCGGCTTTACTGCTTTATTCGAGATGCTATCGAGTCAGTGTGCCTTGGTGTTGTCAATCTTGCTGCATGCCTTAAGCAGCTCCTCCAAAGTAATTAGTGGAATATTGTCTGGATTGGCTTCTCTTATGATGTTGCCAATAATAGGTCTTTGGGGAAAACTATGGATCTCAGCATTATTGGACATGTTATTGAAGGGGTCCTATACTCCATCAGTTTCGTCATAATGTATGCCGAACCCAATTGATTAATGTCGGCTTCTTGGCAGAGACATTTAAAGCATACAGTCCTGTACTACTTGATGGGTGTATTTAGGCCTGTCTCCTTCTTAATCGCTGAACTTTGTGCCGGGATTGTAGGTATCTTGCTCGAAATGTTGTTATTTCTTCGGTCGACCAGTAACACAGTGATGTCTTCCTGCTGTTTGTTTATCTAGGCATTGACACATCGGACCCGGTGGTGATGGTGGTAATAAGGCGATGTGTGAGATCCTCCACTTAGTAAAATCGATGTGGTAAAATCGCCGTTCAACATATCTTCGAATGTATCCTTATTAAAAGTTCTGTTGCTCCATTTTGGAATTGTGTGGAATAGATCTGGATACGCCAAGGATACGAGTATCCCTGAAGTGCTGCTATATGGATGTGGTACCTGGAGAGTGACCACTACTATCACGAGGAAGCTGCAAACGTTTGTTAATAGGTGCCTACGCAACATCTTAAGGACTTTCTGGCCAAACCGTATCTCTAACGAACAGCTTTATCAGAGAACGGGTCATGAACCATACAACGACGAAAGTGGCAGTGGATTGGTCACACTCTCCGAAAAAGTGACAGGTCCATAGCTAACCACGCGATGCAATGGAACCCGCTTACTCAGGATGGCAGAATACGCGGCGGTCCCAGAAGTACATGGCGTAGAACAGTCGAGAAGGAAGCACGGCAATTGGGAAAGAGTTGGGGAGAGCTGAGGCACATTGCCAGAAACCGCACACGATGGCGCGTAAGCGTTGTAGAGGCCCTAGGACCCACAAGGGGATACAGGACATAAGTAAGTAAGTAAGTATGCCCCCTCGATGGGTGACAGGAGTAGTAGGCAATAAGTACTACTTATCAAACAGGGATACGCTGATGAGGAGCATGAAATTTTATAGCTTGGCATTTGAGAATGAAAAGCAGTGCCAATGAAAAGTAATACCATTTTATATAACCCCGCCCACTTTTTTGACGTTTTCATTAAAGAATCGATTTTGTGACTAGCATCTTCTAAGTTATGATTGTATTTCAATCCAAAAATATAGTACGCCACGTTCAATTTATAAGGGCTGATACAAAGGCAGAAGGATAGCGTATCATACGATCCATTTCAGACGGATTGTAGGTTTTCTGTATGTTTTGTATTCAAAATTATCGTGTTGGATTTATATATTGATGTACTTATTATACGCTTATAATTCATTATTTCTTTGAGTTACAGACTATGTACCACAAAGTTTATACCCTATGGATGACGACTGAAAAAACCGATAATTATACAAAAATACGAATTGAACTAAAAGGTCGACGTTTTCATTTATTTGCAGAGATATAGGCTTTAACGCTAATTATCCTATTAAGCTAAAGCGTCAATCTTTATCGGAAGACGGCATACCAAAGTACTATAAATATGCGCCATGTTCTGATGGTAAGTGTCAGTACGATTATTCAATTTCAAAAACGAAAGCAAAATGTTTCCGCGGCTTATCTTTCCAGAAATGAAGTATTTCATTGTCTTATCGGTGCTGATCAGTGGGATTTCCGCAAATGCATTTGGACCACGGAGTGATTCCACTCTTGAGCGTGTCGATGGCAGAATTGCTGAAACTGGATCTTATGGCAGAGACCGTGTTGGGACTACAAATCCCTATAGAGATACGTATGTTAAACTCCGTTATGCTAATAAAATTGTTAATAAAAGAACATTCTAACATTGCAGTAATTCTGCTCCTGACTATGATGATGGTACAACTATCGCAATAGGACATTTTGATAGCCGACGTGATGGTAATATAGTTGTTAATAGACGAGTATTCTCACAACGTAATAATCCTGCTGTTGAGGGTGGTTATAATATAAATGTGGGATCTTTTGGTAGCGGCGTTTCGGGTCATACAATTATCAGTGATATAACAATTGCAGAAGGCCACGGTAGTGATGCAAATGCCAATAGAAGGACTAATGCACAAGGCAGTGATAAAAGTGATAAAGGACGACCATCCTTACATGATGTAAATGTGGGATCTTTTGGTAATGGCCGTTTGGGTGATACAATTATCAGTGGAAAAACATTTGTACAAGGCCATGGTAGTGATGCAAATGCCAATAGAGGGACTTACGCACAAGGCAGTGATAAAAGAAGAATATCCAGTAGTTCCGCTCCTGAGTGTGGTATAATTGTTAATAAACTAAACGTCGTGCTAATGCTGATTCTGAGTATCCTCGTAGCATAATAGTCAAATCAGTATCAGACCACACAAATTATAGTGGTCATGCAATGATAACTACTCCTGTAATAGTATCTGATGATTATCGAAAAATAAATAAAGTGTACGACTGAGTCGTATGTACTTGCACCTTTATACTGAAGGTTTATAAATTTAGCATTTTTCAAAACCGGTTAGTAAGTACAACAACCAACTCAAATGAATGAAATTTCAAAAATATTGTTAGGGCCATTGACGAGCAAATCGTTTTTTTTTTTTTTGTAAAATTGGCCTTAAGTAAACTAGGTACCGTTAATATTAGGGCTAAAAGAAAATTTTCAATTTCGCCACTAGGGATTAACACACCGATCCTAGATATGAATTTTGATCCAAATCCATTACCCGTTCAGGCTGTAGTCTCGTATACAGTCAGATAGACAATTAGACAGATAGACAGACGGCATTACCAGACTCACTTTTTGACTTCTCTATAAAGGTAATATCCAAATTCATCAAACTCTGGAGACTGAAAATCTGAACGAATCCAGAGAATTGGATTTGTTGATGGATGAAAGTCTTCTACCAGTAAGCTAAGACCGTTGTCACATTACCAGCATTTACCAGTGGCAACAAACAAATTATGGCTAATTGCGACCCTCGTTCATCGGGGCAGAGAATGTTTGAGACTTTACAGTCTATCGATTAATAACTTGAGTGCACTTAGTACCCCTCAACTGTAAGAATGTAATTGGCAGATGACGGCAAGTACATATCCGTCGTTTTTTGGATTCAGACGGTTGAAAATAACTTACCCATTCATGATCAGGGATCAATTTCGGTGCTTTTAACTTATTCGTTGTTTTTTTTTTACTTACATAATGTATATCCTAGAAAGCTTTTCTTGGATTTACAAAGATGAAATAGAACTATTGAGTTCATATTATAATAAATGTAATAGTTGCAAATGGAATTCTGAAGATACGCCAAATTAGTCGTAGTATGTTCGAATTTGTAACAAGGACTAGTATAGTTATGGCATTTACTCTGGATTGGTTTCTTCTAAGGATACATTGATTTTCCGGAATCAGGTGCTTCAGCTTGTGGATATGTAGAATCGTAAAAGAAGACTGACCGATAAACTGTCGGAACTGATAGTCCTTATTCTTTTCCTCCATTTGTGAAACCATCGTAATCTTTCAGCAATTCCGAGCATATAATACAAGTGCTTGTAGTATAAGTTGTTTTACACAATACAGATGGCTGTATGATAGATTCTGGAATGCATTCTAAGGCTACTTTTAGTCAGATATAGTCGCCGATGTCCATAGGCCAAATTGGAAGGAAATACACATTCGCACTGATCTGATTGTTGTGACAAATGAAGTGTATTTCGCACTTTTTTTGGTTACATAGCCATGGACAAATCCAATCCTTTTAATCCAAAGTAGAAATCATGCGAATGAGTGGAAGGGGTTAGTGTTTACTTACTACGTATTTACTTATTCATCCTTTTATTTGCAAAGACTACTGTACTTGCTCACTCTGAAAAGCTAGTCCTAATTATATCCGCCAATAATAACTGCAGCATTTGTTCGTCCCCTTGGTGGCTGCAATATGGGGAGCCCAATCTTCAAGGTATGTACTTCCTTTGGACTATAGGGAGACAGCAAACTTTGAATTTATTTTCCAAAATTCAAGTTCCTAATGATCAAGGCTACAACATCTCTATCATCTGTAGAGGTTTGAGATACCTGATGAACGGGTTCTTCGTTTTTTGAAATACATCATGACACTTGTTTGGATCAGGCGTACATATGTATGTACAATGTACACAAATAAGATGCAGATGCTTCAGTAAATTCACACCTTCCGAAGGACTTTCTAGTCCATTATCCTGAATGGATTTTATAATGATATTTATCTATTAATATTAACAATTTAAACCACTTCTTAATTTCTGAATAATATGATATAACACATGAGGGAAATTTTATTTGAAAATCATTATCAGTATTATCATTTCAATCATATGCATTTAACTTTAATATTTAGATCTTTTAGATGATACGCGTTGTTTTATCCGTGTATTTGGATTTGGATAAATATTTACGTTGTCTATTATTGTATCTTTTCTTGTGCCTCCACCAAATGATCCTATATTGATGTCACCTTGTAATGGATTCGCCGAAATCACCGCAATCAGCAGCAGCAACACGATCAGTATCTTCATCTTCGAATCGATTTCTCGCCCTGAGAGCTTCCTGGTTTCTTATTGGAATTGAATAAGCGAACTGGTACTTACTCTCAAGATGTGCTGAATATTTATAGTAATGTGGAATACCATTTGTCTGATAAGGATTGCCACTTTGGCCTGATAAATGTGCAGTCTATTGTTATGACAAGTATGAGAAATATTGCAACTGATACGCATGGGTAAAACCAAAGAGTTGAGCTCAATTGTATTTTTTGAATAAATCTTGTTTTATTCGCCTTCCATAGGGTATAAGCATATTTTCACATAGTCAGTAGCTCAAAGAAGTAATAAGCAAATGTAAGCATGCATATGATGCTATGACAAGGGAATTTGAAACAAAAATGTTTGCTGTAACAGATTAGTGAGGATCGAAGTCAAGTCATACAGATCAATAAGCCTAACATCGTTTTTTGTCAATACGATGAAAAAGGCTTTAGGTAACTACCCCTCTTAACCACTGTCCGCATACAAGTTGTCACAAATAATTCCAAGCGCTGTTGATGTGCTCTCTTATACATCTAAGTCGCTAAGAACTATCAAGGTTAGACAGTAAGACGTTGTCCTTATGTTAAAGTTTTATTTCTGCTAATGTGAAGCCTGGTTGTGTATAAACACATATTAGTAATAAAACACTAGAAATGATTCACGCACTATGTTTTATAAGTGTATTCATAACTCCTTGAGCCGGAGCACATTATAAAAGTCGCAATCGGTCTGGAAGAATTGGTATAATACCCTTTCCTTCTTCCTTCGTATCAGCCCTACTAAAATGGGCGAAGCATACAGTATTTTGTTTTTAAATTACATTGATAACTTCGCTGGTATACAAAAAAGGATTCCGAAAAATATCGAACATTAAGTAAAACAGCGAATTTTGGGTACCGAAAGGGTTTTTAGTTTTATTTTATTGCACGATAACTAGCGTCTGTATAATTTCAAATTTTTCCGGCTCAAGGGCTCAACTCATCTCTGGACTTCCTCACTGCATCTATTTATATCGTTTTGGGCAACTTCCATTTGATTTCCCAGACTTGTACTAAATATAAATACAAATTTTTGGCGCAACAGGTCCATGGGACCCAGGGCCTAGCTTCTCACAACCATTCGTGTTGTGCGTATTATATTTTTCACATGAATGGAAGGGGCCTACTGTACGGCAATTTTTGAGAAGCTTTTTCATGACAGTTTTACTCTCGGATGTTTGTCAGACGCTCGCGAGAGGTGGGGCCGTGAAAGAAATTTTAGGTGTTGTCTGGGGATTGAACCTGGAACCCCTTGCTCCGTAGTCCAACGCACTAACCACTTGAGCCACGGCGCCCACTACCAGACTTGTACTACCAGAAAGAAAAATCTAGTAATTACTTTCACGGCCCAAAATCTCGCGAGCATCTGACAAACATCCGAAAGTACAACTCTCATGAAAGAGCTTCTCAAAACAAAAATTGGCTTTTCGAAAAAATAATGATAATATCACAACTTGCGTAATCAGGACTAATTTCGCCTGGAACACGGTACAATTATCATACAAAACAATTTCACCTACCCTTTCAAATTTAGTCTTGAAGCTATGCGTCGCGTCTGGTTGTAAATGGATGAGTTTTCATCTTCTGGGACTATAATCTTCCTACCAGAATGGCATCTAAGGAACGGTTATCTGGACTTTAATATCAAAATTTAAGCTGGGTAAGGAGGCATGACTAAATTCTTTACTGAACAACTGAGAATTTGTTGAACGACTGAATGTCAAGTGCTGCAGAGGGTGGTGTGTGCTAATCGACAAACAAGCTGTTTGCTGGACTTTGTATAGATTATCGCCATTTATGGCTTTATATAACGCAGCCCAACCGACAACGTGAGTATCAGTCCAATAAATAGAAAAGTAATACTGTAGCTCTTGTTGACTGTTTCTGGAATGTTGGGTTTCCAACCTAACTTCCTATCTAAAGTAGGATCAAATATTTTACTTCATTAGAGAAAGTTAAGCCTATACAATTTATAGAGGGAGGATCAGTACCATTTCAGTTGTATGGGGGTCAATACGCTATACAGCGTTCTTAAAGCGGCTTAAAGGAGTGCTTTCACAGATGAAAAAATGGCGCCATGACCGAAATCATTCAATCTGGACGATAATTACCAACATTTCTGCCCAACTGACTTGAACGAGGTTAAGATAGTGATATCTATGATAAAATTGATGTAGCAGGGAATGACATGGTAATGAGCATGCACCAACTCATCTGCAAAATATAATCGGTAGAAAGTATGGTTGATGAATGGAACCTCAACATTGTTTGTCCGATCCTCAAGAAAGCAAGCACACCTTCTAAACTATGCCAACTACAGCGGAATAAGTCTAAAGCGCTTACAAGATCTTATCTGCTATATTCTGTGAATCCTTAAAACTCTTTGTCAACAACAACCTGATTATATTGGCGTGGATGCTTCAGAATATTGTTTTATTTTATTACAAAAAAGTTTGCAGGATTTAGATTTGGCTTTCTTCAATTATTTTGTATGCTCTTACCACTGGTTAGGACTAGCGGACATAAAGAAAACGTCGCCTTATTCAGCCTAGCTCCTCAGTGTGGCAAGGACTTCCCTGTATTTGAACTAATCAATTCTACTATAATTTCTTAAAACAGAAGAGCTATTAGGAAGACCAATTTGAAGGTATCTGTGATCAACAAAGGAGTTTTCATCTGACAGCTTTCAATTTTCAATGCGTGAGTGAATTACATATATAACACCAAATGAGGTTTGCACTTAAAATATAATCTGTCCCAAGTGTATGGTGAGGATTAGTATTGCAGTCGGTTATGAGTCTAGGTTTTTGACGCTGTAATACTTCGATATAGCATTGGGAAGCTTAAGGGAGGTTTTGTGCAGTTTAGTGCTTCTGGAATCCGTAACAGATTTCTTCTATGATCGTTGGTTGCTTGGATTGAGTTTGGGTTTGTACGGTTCCACGCAGCTATTGACAGTAGTTGAACCATATGCAACTGCATTCCTTCTACTGGCCAGCATTTTAGGAGCAATACCACTAGACAAAGCGCCGTGCTTACGTCTGCTTTTAAAGATGAACCGGTTTCAATTTAGTTTTGTTTGTTTAAGTCCCACGATTGACGGAAAAAGAACATCCGTCTGTACAGAGATCTGCAATATACAAACAAGTCTGTTTAATCCGGATGTCGCTGGGTGTGCCGAATAGATACATGAAATGAAAAATGAAAACGCCCCCACAAAGTGGTCGTGGCTAAAATTGACGTGTGGATAAATTGCAGACAATCGGAGTATATGGTCTTAACAACATTTTTCGACATCACGTAAAATAGTGAAGCTATGAAAGTTGGCGTGGCAATGGACGGATTTAAAAAAGAAAAACTGCGTCTCTTTTTCAAAAGCCCAAATGCGAAACTCCATCCTCTTAGCTCAAAATTTAAGGGCCAAAAGTGATGACATACGGACGGACAGATATGGCTTAATTCTTTTCACTTAATCAATCATCATCTATCTAACATAGGATAGGGTATAAATATGCACCCAAAATTTAGGTTTTTTCATAACGAAAAATCAACTCAAACTGAAAAACGAAAAAACGGCCCACAAAAAATGTCAAACATCAACCCAATTTGATAAATTTTTTTGTTGTTTTTGGTTTACATATACATTTTTGAGGCCATTTTTCATTTTCAGTTTGGGGCCAATTTTCATTTGGACCATATTTCATGTAGCCGTGCCGAGTACTCCGTTGTATTATTGACTATTGCCCCACAGCAATGTTGACAACTTAATCCAGCCCAACGGAGACCATGAAAGAATGAATAAGATGAGAGGGGTAAGAATAGGATGGACTTCATCTTGAATTAAGTGGGTCCCGTGGCTCTGTGGTTAGTGCGTGGGACTATTGAGGTTTGATTCCCAGAAAAAACAAAAATTGCACTATCGACATGGCATTGGAAAGTAGGCTCCTTCCATTCTTGTGAAGAATACAACACGTACGACACGAATGATTGTGCCAAATACTTATATTTTTTTTTTTTTTAAATTACTATAAACAAAACAATTATTTTCATATTACTTAGCGATCCTTTATTTATTTATTGTTAAACAACAGACACCATTGCAGAACCAGTTACTATTGCATCACCACTACTACCTGTGTGATTTGATACTCTTCCAATTAAATCATCACCATGCCCAGGACTTGAAGTACTGCTGTATAAGAATGATCTTCTTCCACCACGGTTTTGTACGTACGTTTATCTGTTGGCGTATGCATCACCAACATGACCAACACGTCCAGGACTGGAGCTACTGCGATGTAAAGATGAGTTTCTTCCATCACGGTCTTTTACGTACGTCTGCCTGCTGGCATTTGTATCACCACCACTGCTGTTACCAGAAGATTCCGCATATACATTATCACCACGCTGAGCATAGGAACTAGTGGATTGTATGGATGTTCTTCTCTCATCACTACCATGTGCGTAAGGCCTTCTATTGGCATTTGCATCACCACCATAGCTTGAAACAAATGTTTTTCCACGCTCAGGAGGTGAAATACTGGGTTGTAGGGATGTTCTTCTTTCATCACGACCTTGTGCGTAAGTCCCTCTATTGACATTTGCATCACCACCATGGCCTTGTACAAACGTTTGTCCACTGATAATTGTATCACCCAAGAGGTCGTTACCAAAAGATCCCACATTTACATCATCCCTACGCTGAGAAGGGGAACTACTGGGTTGTATGGATGTTCTTCTTTCATCACGGCCTTGTGCGTAAGTCCTTCTATTAGCATTTGTATCATCACCATGGCCTTGTACATACGTTTGTCCACTGATAATTGTATCACCCAAGGGGTCGTTACCAAAAGATCCCACATTTACATCATCCCTACGCTGAGAAGGGGAACTACTGGGTTGTATGGGTGTTCTTCTTTCATCAAGGCCTTGTGCGTAAGTCCTTCTATTAGCATTTGTATCACCACCATGGCCTTGTACAAACGTTTGTCCACTGATAATTGTGTCACCCAAGGGGTCGTTACCAAAAGATCCCACATTTACATCATCTGCACGCTGAGGAGGGGAACTACTGGGTTGTATGGGTGTTCTTCTTTCATCACTGCCTTGTGCGTAAGTTCTTCTGTTGACATTTGCATCACCACCATTGCCTTCTGCAATTGTTATATCACTGATAATTGTATGACCCGAAATGCCGCTACCAAAAGATCCCACATTTATACCATAACCACGCTCAGGAGCAGAATTACTGCGGTGTAGAGATGTTCTTCTTTCATCATGGCCTTGTACGTACGTCTGTCTATTGGCATTTGTATCACCACCATGATCTTGTACAACTGTCATTCCACTGATAATTGTATCACCCGAAAGGCCGCCACCAAAAGATCCCACATTTATACCATAACCACGCTCAGGAGCAGAATTACTGCGGTGTAGAGATGTTCTTCTTTCATCATGGCCTTGTGCGTAAGTCCCTCTATTGGCATTTGCATCACCACCATGGCTTGGAACTATTGTTTGTTCACTGATAATTGTATGACCACCACGGCTGTTACCAAAAGATCCCGCATATACTTTATCACCAGGCTCAGGAGGGGAACTACTGGGTTGTATGTATGTTCTTCTTTCATCACGGCCTTGTGCATAAGTCCCTCTATTGGCATTTGTATTACCATGGTCATCTACAATTCTTTTTCCATTGACAATTATAATATTACCATCACGGCGGCTATCAAAATGCCCTATTGCGATAATTGTACCATCATCATGCTCAGGAGCAGAGTAACTGCAATGCAAGAATGTTCTCTTCTTAATAATTTTTATTACCATAATGGAGTTTCACATACGTATCTGTATAGGGATTTGTAGACCCCACACGGTCTCTACCATAAGATCCTGTTTCAGCAATTCTGCCATCACCACGCTCCGCATTTGCGGAAATCCCACTGATCAGCACCGATAAGACAATGAAATACTTCATTTCTGGAAAGATAAGCCGCGGAAACATTTTGCTTTCGTTTTTGAAATTGAATAATGGTACTGACAGTTACCATCAGAACATGGCGCATATTTATAGTAATTTGCAATGCCGTCTTCTGATAAAAAACGTCGACCTTTTAGTTCATTTCGTATTTTTGTATAATTATCAGTTTTTTCAGTCGTCATCCATAGGGTATAAACATTTTGACGCATAGTTTGGAACTCAAAGAAATAATGAAATATGAACAATACTCGTATGTACATGCAGAAAAGCTACAATTCGTTTGAAACGAATCGTATAATACTCTATCCTTCTTATTTTGCACTTATTTTCGTTGAAGTCACGCCATTTGTTTCAAGTACTTTCTTTCGATACTTTTTTATATCGATTCACTAGGTTATCGATAACAATTTTAGTTGTATCGAAAAAAAAGTATCGAGAGTAATTTACTCGTAATTACTTGTATCGAATCAAACTTAATTACAAGTATCTGTTTAAACACTCACGGTGGGTATGCGACGCCATTAAATTTAAAGATACCCTTCTGTTCAATCTCGTATATTTTTTTTACAAAATTTCACTGGCTAGACCTTAGATATTTATCTTCACTATCTGATGTCAAAAATGTCATTGGAAGACTAAGCGTTTTCATTCCTCGAAGAATCATATTCCTCGTGAGTGGTACGATTATTGTTTTGGTTTGGTTTATGCTGTGTTTAGCCGTGTATCAATTATTACTATGTCATGAGTGTACGCTTAATAATTCAAGTTCATCAACAACCAGGTTCCAAATGAGGTGAAATAAAACTTCTCCATGAGGACAACGTTCTGATGTTTTGACATTGATAGTTCTTAGAGACTTTGATGTCTAAGAAAGCACATTAATAGCGCTTGGAATTATTTCTTTCACCTGGTATAGTATAATTTGAGTGAATCTATTTGTTTCATACTTATGAGGACTGAGTAGAAAAGGGGTAGTCTTTTCCATCGTATTATAGTGTCTTACAATGTTTAGGTTGATTGGTCTGTAATTATGAATCGACTTCGATCCTCACCATTCTCTCTTAATCTGTTACAACACATACTTATAATTGCTTATTATTTCTTTGAGCTACTGACTATGTGACAATATGATTATACCCTATGGAAGGCGACAAAAAGCTGCATTTTTACAAAAATAAAAATTGAACTCAGAGGTCGAATTTTTGGTTTTACCCACGGTAATTAAACGCAATATTTGTTATTGTTGTCATAGCCTAGATGTAGGCTGCACGCTTATCAAGCTAAAGTGGCAATTCTTATCAGAAATATGGTATTCCATATTTCTATAAATATTCAGCAAATCTTGAGAGTAAGTACCAGTTCGCTTATTCAATTCCAATAAGAAAGCAGAAAATCTCCGAAAAATCTATTCGAAAATGAAGATGTTGATAGTGTTTCTGCTGCTGATTGCGATGATTTCGGCCAATCCATTGCCAGGTGACATCAATATAGGATCATTTGGTGCAGGCTGCAGGGGTGATACAAGAATATCGAATGTAGTTATTAATAAAAAACCAAAGAAAAAGATAGTACGTCATGAATATGAATATGAAGATTGATTTTAAATGTACATATATAAGAGTAATTGTAACACTAGCTATAAAAAAATTTGTTTTTTCTAATATAATTCCCCAATACTTGTTTTATTATTATTTAGAACTTACAACTTGACTTAAATTATTATTATTATTAGTTAACAATCCTTATAAAATCCTGTCAAGATAATGGACTTGGAAATCCTTCGGAGTCCTAGAGGTCCTTCTTCTTGTCTTCTACTTGTACGTGGTTTTATTTTACTGCGTTGCCATCTTAGGTTGTTCCACTATGCCGCAGTACAGCTCGTATAGATCGTCGTTGAATCTCTTCTTTCAAAGTCCGTTAACGAAACGAAAACCAAAACTTATTTGATTCCGACAATTCATGCACAGTAAGATACAAAAACGGATCACGTCTTAAGCCATTCAACGTTCATAGTGGGACCTCCTTTATAGTTTAGGTCTTGTACATACAATTAATGATATAAGAGACTGTTTTCAGTACCGAAGAAGAAATGCCACTGCGTTGGGTTTTTCAGCAGGACAACGACCAAAATCGTTCTTAGGCCGGTTCAAGGAGCGCGAGGCAATCAATATGACCAGTCATTAAATTATGTAGGAAGAGTAGGTCGGAATTTTCGCGCCGGTTTTCGAGGGACTGAAGGTTGAACAATTTCAATTGTTCAGAGTAGGGAGGCAAATTGAAACTATCAACCCAATGGAGACCGCGAAGGGCGAAATGCATAAACCTACGTTGGACGGCTTCAATACGGCGGATATGGGCACCATAGTGAGGAGGCTAAGCTTGGCTAGGAGTATTCGAAGATGGGTCTGACAAAGGTGATATAGAGTGATTTAGTAACGCAGGTGTCTGAAAATACCTTAGACCAAGCGCAGAATTGGCTTTACTTAGTCATGCACCGATGAGACTGTAGGGACCGGTTCGTGGAGAGTAAGTAGGTAGTAGTAGAGTATGGGTGAGTTCATAAACGCCAAAAATCTGCGCAAGTACAATCGAATTTCTTTTCTTATGCGTTTTTGAACGCACTCACAACGCAGAATATGTGCAGTAAACATGAAGGCCTAACTTAGTACAATTCATGTAAACGTTGTTCATAAACGTCGAAGAAAAATCAAAAGTTTTATCTGATTATTTTTCCAAACTGAACCCTCGTCCTCCCTGTAAGGACAATACGTTAAATTATTTTGTACAAAAACATAAATAAAATATTTCCAATACCTAAATTTTTTGTAGAAATAAATTTGTGTATTCGCAGTTTTTCTGCAGCCAAAAAATTATGGCGCCGACGTTATAATGACGTTTATGAAGAGCAGATACTGCAGTCGACCGACGTTAGTTCGATTGAAAATCTGCTTTAATGAACGCGGATAATGCAGTTCTTGGTTAGTTTGACGTTTATGAACGACGTTTACCCTATGTGATGGATTGACATTTGTTAATATTAAGTTGTTAGTTGAAAAAAAAAAAGTTAGTTGATCGTTTTGGTGAAAACGACAGTCGGGGGTAGAAGGAATTGAATTTAAAGATTTTCAATTTTCATTGGCACAGACCGAGAGGTAGGAGTCTTTGATATTGTGGTCGACATCATTGGTGGTAAGGGCGAAAATTAAATGACCCAGGTGACTGCTTTGAGGGATACCTGATGTGTCTATAAAGGGGTTAGAGACGGAAGATCTTAATATAACCTCGTACTGTTGATTTTCAAGGTAAGATAGGATCAATCTGATAAAACCGGGTTGAAAAGCGAGAGCTTTCAACTTAAGAACAACAACTCGGTGGGAGATTTTATCAAATGATTTACTGAAGTCTGTGGCTATTACATCAATTTCGCAAACTCATTCAAATGCACTCAGCGCCTGAGAAATAAATTCTGTTAAGTTGGTGGTTATAGATCTATATTTGAGGAAGCCGTGTTACTTAGAAGAAAATAAGGATTCACAAGGAAAAAACATTGTGTTGCTCTAAAAGAGTGTGAGTATGGATCACAGTTTGGCTTTAGGTCGATAGTTGGTTATATCATTTTTTGGAACTTTCTTATGAATGGGTATGATAAATGAATTCTTCCAAATGACGGGAAAAGATTCTTAGGAAAAGGACATGGGAAAAGTGAAGTCAAGGCTTGGGGTAAGTGTGTCACATATTTTTTTTAAAACAATAGTGGGCAACCCGTCGGGTCTAGAGGAGTAGTCACCCTTAAGTTTGTTAAAAGTTTCTTGTGATAAGTTGCGAGGTTATATTGACCGAGACTAAGGACGTTTGACCGCAGTTATTCATATGAAAGAAGTAGTCAAGGTCGGGTTCAAGAATACAGTCAGTGAACTACTGGCTAAACAAAGTGAGCGAATAGGTTTAACAATTTTAGGTCAGGGTTGATAGATAGCTATCAGATTTACATACGTTTGACATTTATGAAATGATAAAAACGTTTAGACTGGATTGCATACGGACAAGATTACTTTGGTAAAGAGCTTCACTTAGTTCAGCAAAGTGTGTGTCTGTGCTGATAAAGGGAGTAGTCCAAGTCAGCGCGAGATTTCAGGTATTCTCTCCAAAGTTTGTTTTTCTTATTATGAAGCGAGCGCAGTTGTTTATTATACCAGGGTGGGATGAAGTACAGTACAGACACAGTTATTATTGTATCACCACTGTTATCTCAATTACTTGATCCTGATCTGTCTGTTATGTTACGATGATGCTCAGAATCAGAACCACGAACTTGAACAACTGTTGCTTTATTAACAATTGTATCTATACCACGTTTTTGTAGGTAAGTTTCTCTATTGGCATTTGTATAACCATCACGGTCTTTATCTAAAGATCCTGTTTCAACAATTGTATATAGTCCAAATGTATTGGCGGAAATCCCGCTGATCAGCATCGATAACACAATGAAGTACATATGTACATAAATTACTTCACTTGTGGAAAGATAAGCATTTGCAGCTGTTTTCTTTTTCGAAATTGAATAAATGTATTGATCTTTACCATTCGAAAATGGCACATAATATATGTATGTATAATAATTTGGAATCCCTTCTTTCGCTAAAGATTGACACTCTGGCTTAATAGATAATCAGCGGTAAAACCAATTCGTCTTTATGTATAATTATCGGTTCTTCAGTCGTCATCCATAGGGTATATACTTACACTTTGAAACATAGTCTGTAACTCAAAGAAATAATGAAATATAAGCATATGATGAGTAACATCAATTGTTTTTAAAATTTTCTGAAACGGGCATGAAAGACAATCATTTTGAATACAAAACAAACGAAAGAAACGGATCATATGTATAATATCCTAGAACTTTAGTAAACATTGTTTTTATTTTTTTTTATAAAGTGCCGCAACTCAACGTAGATAACAAGAGTGTTAAGTCAGTTTTAATTCCTCCCCTTATCCGTAATGAGATTATTCACCTCAACAAATATCGTTTTATAATCCAATTGTTTTTGTTTTGTTTCGTAAAATGATTTTAAAATATTAAATTGGATCGTTTCATTAAAAAGTATTTAATTTATTTTAGTGGTACCGTGACATAACGCCATGTAACATAAGCCCATGTGACATAAGGCTATTTCACATAACGCCGTGTGACATAAGAGCATATTTGACATTTGACGTGCGACATTTCAAAGTGTGGAATGTGCTAAGGTTTCAATGGGATATGTAATGGGATAACGTATACTCTGCAAGCAATCGTATAGATAGCAGATCAATGGTTAGAGCTGAAAACACATTTTGTTATGCAAAGAATAACGCAAAGTGCTACATCCGCCGATCAACATTATGCGATCTACTATAATAACCATGTATGTACATCGTTTTATTCTTGAAGTACCTACATACATATGCACATACCTATGTACGTACTGGAGTAAGTGACAAACTCTTCGAAAGCAATTCCGTGGATATTTTAAAGATTCTCAGTAATTTTATATTCTTAGTAGATTTCTTAATAAAAATTATCGTTTCAAATAATGTTTTTCTAACTCTTCCAACATATATGTACATATATCTCTCCATGATATACTTGAATGTCCATATTTAGGATACAAAGAGGAGGAACAACTAAAAACTAAGTTTTCAAAACAAGACCGAGATAGGAAATAAGTGTCAAGATTATGTTTTGGAGTTACTGAAATAAAAAAACCCAAGGGTTTCCAAAAAATATAAACGTTCTAAAAAAAGGATTGTTTTAAGTTAATTTTTTACTTTTTTTAAAGTTTTAAAGTATAATATAGAGATAAGAAGGAAATAAAGATATTTCAAAACATTTGGTAACTTTTTTAATTTCTCTGCGAATAAATTCAATAGCGAAGGTTTTTTAAACTTAATAGTTTTTAGGGATTTAAGGAAATTAAAAAGCTCATTAACAGCGCTTGAAATTACCTATTTCTGTCAGCTTACATGCGATCAGTGGTGAAGAAGGGTAGTTACCAAAAGCATTTTTCTTCGTATTTTATGACAGAACTTCGATCCTCACTAATCTGTTACAGCAAACAATTTTGTTTGAAATTCCCTTGTCATAGTATCATATGCTTGCTTACATTTGCTTATTACTTCTTTGAGCTACTGACTATGTGACAATATGATTATACCCTATGAAAGGTGACATAGGTGACATCTTTTTGCAAAAGATACAAATTGAGCTCAGAGGTCGACTTTTTGGTTTTGCCCACGCCTATCATCTGCAACATTTGTTATTCTTGTCATAGCAAGTCTGCACGCTTATCAGGCCAAAGTGGAAATCCTTATCAGAAATATGGTATTCCACATTACTATAAATATTCAGCACATCTTCAGAGTAAGTACCAGTCCACTTATTCAATTCAAATAAGAAACCAAAAAGCTCTCAGAGAATCTATTCGAAAATGAAGATGTTGATCGTGTTGCTGCTGCTGATTGCTGTAATTTCGGCCAATCCATTACAAGGTGACATCAATATAGGATCATTTGGTGAAGGCACTAGAGGACATACAAGAGTATCGAATGTAATTATTAATCCACCAAAGAATTCACAAATAACACAACGTTCCTCTTCTACAAAATATAAATAATGATGTTAAATTTATATAACAGTAATGATACTACTAATTGTAAAAGATTTTGATTTTCAAATAAAAATTCACAAATTCCACAAAACATGTTTTATATCATATTATTCAGAACTTAAAACGTGATTTAAATTGTTAATATTAAAAGTTAAATAAAAATAATAATAATAATAATAATAATAAAAATTAAAAAAGTAAATAAAAATAAATTCCTTTCAATTGAATGGACTAGAAAGTCCTTCGGAGAATGTGAATTTAGTGAAGCATCTGCCTGCAAACAGGCTTCATGATGTATTTCGAAAATTGAGGAATCCGTTCATCAGGTTTGTGAGATGTTGTAGCCTTGATCATTAGGAACTGGAATTTTAAAGAAGAAATTCAAAGTGTGCTATAATTCAAAGGAATGACCTTGAATTAAGGAGACGAAGGAATTTCGTAGTTATTATCACCGGGTATAATTAGGACTAGCTGTTCAGAGTAAGCAAGTTCAGTAGTCTTGGGATATAAAAGGATGGCACCATCTTCGACAACTGATGGGCAATTTTTGACTAGGTCGATGTCGCAGTACAGCTAGTAGACTTTGTCGTTGAATCGCCTTCTCCAAGGACCGCCAAAGAAAACAGGACTGAATATTTTATAAAGAATTTTATAACCAAGGATATCTTCATCCGCTTTCGATAAGGTCCATGCTTCACCACTGTCATATGCGGTCCTGAAATCGATAAAAAGATGCTGAATATCGATTTGAACTTCTTGGGTTTTTTTTACAGGACCTGTCGAATTGTAGAAAATTTTATCGACTGTGAACTTTCCTGGCCCTAATCCACACTGATAGGGACCGATCAGGGTGTGAAGGTTTTAGGCTTTCACACCGTGTGGTAGATAAAATTTTGCACACGATGTGCAATAGAGAATGATACCTCTGTATTTGGCGAAATTTAAGGGATCTCTTTTTTTTTGTGGATTCTGCAAACGGTGCTGAGGTTCCATTCTTGAGTGTGTGTATGCTTTCTATCAGGTCGCTTCCAAATGCTTTGAACAGCTCGACTGGCATTTTGTCTGGTCCAGCAGACTTGTTGGATTTAAGTTTGGATATTGCTATCCACACTTCGTTTCGATCAGGTGGACGGAAGTTTTGGCTATCATGGTTCATTCTGCCTGACAGCGGGTTGTGGGTCTTCGTCGCCGTTGTATAGTCTGCAGAAGTAATTTTTCCATATTCTCAGCACCGACTGCGACTCTACTACGAATTTCCTTCCTTATCTCTACGTACGAAATTTGTTGGATAGACAAGTTCTTTTCACCTGTTGTTAGTACTTCCGTACATTATTCCTGGAGTATAGTCTCTTAATATCTGCGATCCAGCGCTTCTCGTGCTCTATTTTCTTCTTTTGGAGAAGCTGATGTTCTTCTCGTTTCTTCTGTTTGTAGAGCTCACGAGCATCTCTCGTCCTTTTTTGCAGTGCTGCTTGTTTTGCTGCATATGCCTGTCAGCGTTCTTCGTCAAACAATGGATTTCTTGGTGGTGGTCGGGCGAAACCTAGCTTATTAGTTGCGTCTTTATTGATGGCATGTTGGCATCATTGCCGTTGGTCTTCAGCATTTGGTATTAGCGGCATAGGTGTCGTAACAAGATTTCGGGATACACGTTCGGTAAAGGTTCTGGCGGTCTCTTGCGATTGCAGTTTTCGACGTTATATCTTCTCACAGTATTTCTTCTTTGTTGTGGTGTTTGTGATAACTATGTACATTCGTACCTTGGCTGTAATAAGGCAGTGATCCGTATACTGGAGGCATGTCTTACGTCGATTAACCGTTTGATGATCAGGAAACCGTGTACCTTCTAATAACCATGGTCTTCTACAAATCTTTTTCCATTGACAATTATAATATTACTATCTTCTATCAAAATGTCATATTTGTATTGTGTCATCACCACGCTCAAGAGTAGAATCACGCCGTGGTCCAAATGCATTTGCGGAAATCCCAATGATCAGCATCGATAAGACAATGAAATACTTCATTTCTGGAAAGATAAGCCGCGGAAACATTTTGCTTTCGTTTTTGAAATTGAATAATCGTACTGACACTTACCATCAGAACATGACGCATATTTATAGTAATTTCCAATTTCGTCTTTAGATAGAGATTGACTCTTTGCCTTATTTTTGTATAATTATTAGTTTAGTCGTCATCCGTATGAACATTTTGGTACATAGTCTGTAACTTAAAGAAATAATGAAATATAAACATAAGATGAGTACATCAATCGATTTTAAAAAAATTGTGAAACAGGCCTCAAACACGATCATTTTGAATACAAACCTTGCAGATAACATCAGTTCAAAGTTATCCTGGCATCGTAGTGCCCCTAAAAATGCAGAATGTTACGTCAGTTGGCGTAAGTATAAGAAAATGCGTGAAATTTCATAGCTAACGTTTCAGACTATTGACTTTATCTATTTTACATGAACTTTAATCCTGAATAATTTATACTCCTTCAGCATTAAGATGCAAGTACGTACGTCCCAGACGTAGACTTTATTTATAATGTTCTTCGGTCTAAGGAGTTACGAATATCCTTATAATACGTAGCGCGTGTGGTGTTTCTAGTGTTTATATGGCGTCATTAAATTTAAGGGTATCCCTTTCGTCGATGAGTATCTTTTCGAGTTAAGTCTGCCTCTGGCAATTCTTACTAAGTCATCAGTGTACGCTTGACAAAAGCGCAAATAAGATTTTTCCAAAGTATTGACAAGAAACGATTGGTCTGTATGTCTCGAATTCGATCCTCACCATTCCCTCCTAATCTATTGCAGTTTTTTTTTAAATTTCTTTCATTATTTATTTGAGCTAATTATGTGACAAAACGATTATACCCTATGTGAGACGACTGTAAAAATCAATACAAACAATGTAATTGAACCTAGAGGTCGACGTTTTTGGTTTTACCCACGCGTATCATCTGCAATATATGTAATTCTTGTCATAACAATAGACTGCACATTTATCAGGCATAAGTGCGAATTCTTATCAAAAATATGGTATTCCACATTACTATAAATATTCACCAAGTCTTGAGAGTAAGTACCAGTTCGCTTATTCAATTCCAATAAGAAACCAGAAAGCTCTCAGGGGGAGAAATCGATTCGAAGATGAAGATGCTGATCGTGTTACTGCTGCTGATTGCTGTGATTTCGGCCAATCCATTACCAGGTGACATCAATATAGGATCATTCGGTGAAGGCGTTAAAGGTGATACAATAATATCGAATATAACAATTAATAAAAAACCAAAAAAAAAGATAGTACGTCATGAATATGAATATGAAGATTGAATTAAAAATGTATATTAGAGTAATTGTAACACTAAGCTATAAAAGATTATGATTTTCAAATAAAGTTCTAAACCAGTTTGTAAATTCATGTAATTAAAAAATACAGTGTCATCAATTTATGTAAATGGCTGATACATAAGATGACAGCTCTAAAAAGTTGAATTCATAAATGTAATAGACGAACGGGCCCTAGTATTGAACCTACAGAACCAAATTAAAAATGCTTTTAGGCTGTAGCATTCATGTTGTAATTTCTTTATCAACAAATTTATAATTTCAAATAATATAGTCCATACAGAAGAGCTACAATCCGTCCAAAACGGATCGTATGATACCCTATTCTTTTACCTTTGCATCAGCGCTTATAAGGTGTAAGATTTTTGGATTGAGATACAATGATAACTTGGGAAGCATGTCGATACTAGTATCGACTAGTTACAAACTCGATTCTTTAATGAAAACGCCCCAAAAAGTGGGCGTGGTCATATAAAATGTTTTGGTATTACTTTTTATTGGCGGCATTTTTCATTCTCAAATCCTCGGCTATGAAATTTCATGGTTCTCATCGGTATATCTCTGTTTGATAAGTAATACTTGACCAGATGTTTCATTCTCTTATGGGTCAATGCTCCGCATCCCATAACCAAATAGTGACAAATAAGCAAACAGCTTGACATATCCAATTTGACAATCAGTATATAAATGTTGACGGAAAAGATATAAAGAGTAGAGACGTTAAATAATTGATGAACAGAGATGGATGGATGAATAGCAGCGTCGGAAATAAGTTGCATATACTTAAAAATTGATTTAATGCATAGAATTAAATAAAGAACAAACCGAAGCTTTAGAACTCCAGCTAAAGTCAGTAGCAATCAGAAACAAAGATTTAAAAGAAATACAAGACTATTTAGAAAAGAAAATCAAATATCTAGAACGGACTCTCAAAAGGAAAAAAATTGTTGTGTATATTAGATAGATTAGATAATAAAATAGAGAAAACCAATGAAGAATTACAGCAATGAGTTCTTCATTTACTAATTAAAGTATTAAAAGTAGACATCAAAAGCCAGGACATCGATTATATTAGACACAAGAGAGGAGATAGAACCAGACCAAAGGTTTTTTGTTTTTTTTTTTTTAAAGCGGTAGTATCTTTAATATTGAACAAAACAAATGAAATTTTATTAAATAGCCATTTATTTGTATTTAATCGAGGGAATACATTCAGCAATTAATTTCAGGCATATGCTTACAACGGCTGGATCTGATGAATGTCCTCCGAGAGACAAAGTTTTCGACCACTTTCTAAAGCATTTGTGGCTGTATGTCCTCAATAACACGATAATATTGGGTCGATTGTTATTGGTTTGTCAATGTAAACTAACGACACGGTCATCAATACAATGAATAGCGGTCTCAGATGGTTGATTATGTCGGATGTAATATGGTGCAAGTGCTCTATAAGTTTGGTGCCCAGAACCATAATTTTGGAACCAAATTTTCAAAATTTGGTAACGTTGTTGAAAGACTACACATTTAGGAAAAAAGGGTTTCCTTTCAAAACCCATTTGTTTACATTGTTTTTGTTGTACTCCGATTCTCTTCTGTGAATACGTGTCAGCATTGGCAAAAGCCTTTTGGTCTTGGCTAAACTACAATCAATAGCTGTTAGCACTAAAAAATGGTTGTGACTGAATGTATCCCGTCATAAGCTTTGGTGAAACAATCAATTTTATAGAATTTTTGCCAAAAAGTCTTACTGTCAATCATTGGCAACAATAATTCCCTAGTGGTGGAGTAAGTATGTCAGCGGATGTGTTCCCATAAGACGCTTAATCTTACATAACTTTTCAGACTGGTTTTGATCCAGTGCTCTTTTCAAAACACACATATTGCAAAAGGCTAATTTCCGTTCGTCTATTAACAAATAAAGTGCAGAATATACCCAAAAATATACACCAGTGACTGTAAAAAAAACATACATAGGTAAATAAATAAATAAGACTTAAAGCCTTAGCCTATACTATACAAGAGTTAACACTGATTCATTCAGATGATAAGCAATCGATGGAATTAGTCTTCAAATAAATTTACTTTGGAGAAAAATTAATAAACGCGGAATGTAATATAAATCATTTGCGAAACAAATAACAAATAATAACGAAGTAAACTCAACTCAGCATAGTCTATATGCCTTATATATAACCATAAGTGGATTTAGAACAATCTCAGATAAAGCATCATGTGTCATACCTGGAGTGGTCCCCATCGGCATTCTCGCAGACGAGATGCTACGAATTTATATAAGGAGACTCCGCCATCAAAAAGATGCGGCTGCAGCGATAAACACTAGCAAGCTAGCAGATCAGATGAAACAACGCCACAAGAGGCAGATGGACCTACAAGCTTATACCAAAAATTGATGTCTGGACAAGTCGCACACATGGAGACTGTAACTACCACCTAACACAGTCTTATCCAGTCATGGCGGATATCGCATTTACCCGTACACATTTGGACACGATACCGCGCCACTTTGTCCTGAAAGTCTGAATGGCATACTCGTATCTTTGGAAGATTACCACATCTATTGACTACCAGCCATTAAGAAGGAGAGCAGACTTCCAACAACATCTGGACACCCTCAGACATGTGAGACGAAACCTAAATAGACTCATCAAGTAGTGCAAGACTGCATGCTTTAAATGTCTCTGCCAAGAGGCTGACATTAATCGATCGGGCTCGGAATACAAAATGGTTATGACGAAATTGAAGGGGTATAGGACCCCTCCAATAACATGTCTAATAATGTTGAGATCCATAGTGGAAAACCTTTTTACCCAAAGACCAGTTACTATGGGCACCATCATAAGAGAAATCAATCCACAGGATATTCTACTCATTATTTTGAAGGATCTGCTAAAAGCATGCAGCAGGATAGCCGACAATAAAGCGCTCGGAGCAGATAGCATCCCTAATAAGGAGTTAACGATATCTTGATTCGCAGATGACATTGCCGTCTTGACAGTAGCTAAACAGATTCTTGCGGTTAAATCAGTTACAAACGAAAAAATTGCCCAGATAAAAGATAGGCTAGGTTCGTCTTGGACAACTAACTCCAGTTTTAAGCGCATGTCGACTACTTAACCATGAAAGCTTCGCAAATGAAGGGAGCTCTCTCACGTATACTGCCTAAATTCGATGTACCTGGAACCGCTTAAGGGGTCCTACTCTCGAGAGTTATCACATCAGTCAAAAACCAAAAGGAGATTGTCGTCAACATACAGACTCTGAGCACTACGAACAATCATTTCAAATGCAGCCGCCTTTGTTATAGCTGAACTGGTCCCCATCGACGTCCTTTCAGATAAAATTTTGAAAATTTATAACAGAAGAGCCAGAGGAACTAACACGAGAATCAAGAGAATCAAAATTGAAGAAACGATTGTATCAGCAGCTATGTGGTAAGTTCGTTTGGACAATACCACATAGGGTATATTATTTCTCTATGTTACAAACTATATATCAAACTTAATATACCCTTGGTTATAAAAATACAATTGACCTCAAAGATCGGTCGACTTTATGGTTTTACCCAGGCGTATCAGTTGTAATATTTGGCATTGTTGTCAGAGCAACAGACAGCACGTTTATCAGGCCAAAGTGGCAATCCTTATCAGAAAATGGTATTCCACATTACTATAAATATACAGCAAATCTTGAGAGTGAGTATCAGTTCGCTTATTCAATTTCAATAAGAAACAAGGAAGCTCTCAGGGCGAGAAATCTATTCGAAAATGACGAAGTTGATCGTGCTACTTCTGCTGATTGTGGCGATTTCGGCCAATCCATTACCAGATAACTATAATATAGGATCATTTGGTGGAGGCACTAGAGGGAATACAATAATAATTATCAATAACGAAAGAAAAGAAACGATAGTATTACAGAATATGAAAGTAAATATTGACTTTACCTTTATACAACATTAATGATATAACACTAGCTATAAAAGATTTTGATTTTAAAAAAAATAAATAAAATTCCCCAAAACTTGTTTTATATTATATTATTCAGAACTTACGACGTGACTCAAATAATAATAATATTAATAGTTAAATATCCTTATAAACTCCCTTTCAATATAATGGACTAGAAAGTCCTTCGGAAAGTGTGGATTTGCTGAAGCATGTGCATCGTATTTTCTTGCATTGTACATACATATGTCTGATGCAAACAGGCGTCATGATGTAGATACATACTTCGAAAATCTAAGAATCCATTCATCAGGTGTCTTAAATCTCCACATGTGATAAGGATGTTGTAGCCTTAAGCATAAGGAACTTGAATTTTAAAAAAGAAATTCAAAGTTTGCTGTCTCGCTAAAGTCCAAAGCAAGTAAATACCTTGACCGTGAAGATTGAAATCCTCATATTGCAGCCACCAAGGAGATGAACAAATTTCGCAGTTATTTTCGGCGGGTATAATTAAGATTAGCTGTTCAGAGTGAGCAAGTTCAGTAGTCTTGGCAAATAAAAGGATATCTCAAAAATGAGTAGGTAAAGAATAGTCAACCTGATTTCAGTGGTAGGATACAAGGATAGGGGTTAAAACAGTCTCTAATAAACTCCTTCAAGGTCTTGTCGTAATAATGCCTTATCTCTTGTGGGACCAACATGAAAACAAGACAACACAACAAATTTGTGTCAAGTATTATTATGCAGCGACCAGCTGACTATATCTGGTAATCATCTTGGAGATTACCAGATATAGTCAGCTGTGTGTATGGCCTGGTACCAGACACAAGGCTGCCCACAAAGCCGAAATTCCAACTCGACCGAGAGCCAGATTCTGGATACCTCTTGGACACAGTCACCAAGGGACATTGTTTGGCTCAAAGGCATCCAAAATTCGGAGAAGTCAAATGAGTCCGGGCGATTAGTTTCACTGCGACTGAACCTGGAGTCTATTGAGCTCCTTGCTGCATGAAATTTCAGGATCTTTTATGGGCTGAATATGCTCCTTTTAAAGGTAAATATATCTTTCAGCTTAGCTGAGAAACCGGTTGATTCGTCCCAGTCTAAGAAGCAAGTCAGTGGTGACCAATCCTCTGATTCGGAGGATTATAACGCCAATAGAGGCAACTATACCAACTAGCACTAATCTTCCGGTTGATACAGATTAATTTTCGTCATTCAAAAACAGCCTCTCCTGATTTGTTGCTATTGCTTTCATCTCGTGGAATCGTGGGCTATATGGGACAACAGTATAGTGGGATTAAGGGCAAAGAATTACAAGGTGCCTGTAGTCCTGCCAAGAACATTGTTTCAACCGAATACTGTTAGAATAAAACAGTATGTAATGTAGTTCTCAATGACCTATTCTAATTGTTTGTAGTAAAATATTTAAAGTGCTGGCAATGCTAAAGATTGTATTTTTTTCTTAAATATTGTTAAGTTTAAAGACTGGTTCGGTAGAAATATAAGAAGACACGAAGCACGAAAGTTCCAAAAAAGGAAAAGTACAAAATAAAATGTTCAGATATTTGTACGTAAGTATATGTATATCAAAATATTTGTTATGAAATAATCTAAACAAATATGTAATTTTTGTTTAATACGACCATCTTAGTTGTTGACTAGGTCGCTGTCGCTATATATGTAGCTCGTACAGCTTATGATTGTATCTTCTTCTCCACTCTCCGTCTATGCAGATGGAACCAAAAATCACCCGAAGTCTTTTTCTCTTATAACAACCGAGAGCGGTCTAATCGATTCTTGACATTGTATATGCCTCTGCGCCGTAGAAAAGGACTGGGATGATCAGGGTCTTATATAGGGATACTTTTAGTTGTTCGAGAGAAGGCTTTGCTATACAGTTGCCTTCTTACCTACAAAAGCAGCGATATGCAAGAGTTAATCTTAGTTTGATTTCAGCGCTGTAGTCATTG
Organism: Xylota sylvarum; assembly: GCA_905220385.1. Lineage (NCBI taxonomy): Eukaryota > Metazoa > Arthropoda > Insecta > Diptera > Syrphidae > Xylota > Xylota sylvarum. Next base: position 31,787,060 of record LR999958.1, on the reverse strand, counting down.
TCTGAATTTATAGCGGATCCAAGGTAAACAAAGGTGACGTTCTATGTCATATGTATGTAATTTTTTGTTGGCATCATATATGTACTTTATTTTGCCCTCATGAACCGTTGAACCCATCTTAGCCGCTCCCCGTCTCAAAGATTTTTAATTAATATTAACAATTTAAATCACGTCGTAAGTTCTGAATAATATAGATAATATAAAACATGTTTTGGGGAATTTTATTTGAAAATCACAATCTTTTACAGCTAACTGTTATATACATACATTTAAACTCAATCATCATAAATATATTCAGTACGTATTTTTATTTTTTTTGGTTTTTGATTAATTTTTATATTCGTTAATATTGTATCTCCTCTTTTGCCTCCACCAAATGATCCTATATTGATGTCACCTGGTAATGGATTGGCCGAAATCACAACAATCAGCAGCAGTAACACGATAAACTTCTTCATTTTCGAATAGATTTTCTGAGAGCTTTCTGGTTTCTTATTTGAATTGAATAAGTGAACTGGTACTTACTCTCAAGATTTGGTGAATATTTATAGTAACATGGAATACCATTCTTCTGATAAGGATTGCCACTTTGGCCTTATAAACGTGTAGTATATTGCTATGACAAGACTGACAAATATTGCAGATGATACGCGGGGAAAAACCCAAAAAATTCAACCTCTGATTTTAATTTGTATTTGTGTATAAATTTTATTTTTTATCGCCTTCCATAGGGTATAATCAATTTGACACATAGTCAGTAGCTCAAAGAAGTAAATAATAAGCAAACATAATTTAGCCTGCATATGTTGTTTCTATTTGTAATCTGTTTGCTGTGACAGATTAGGAGCGAATGGTGAGGATCGAAGTCGAGACATACTTACCAATCAGCCTAACAGCGTTTCTTGTCAATACGATGGAAAAGGCATTAGGTAATTACCCTTCTTAACCACTGCTCACATACAAGTTAACAGAAATAATTCTAAACGCTCTTAGACATCAAAGTCCCTAAGAACTATCAAGATCAAAACAGCAAGATGTGAAGCCTAGTTGTGCCTCTGATGTGAAGCTTAGTTTTGGACAAGCTGAATAACCTGAGCTTAGTAAGAATTGCCAGAGGTAGACTTAAGGAACTCAAAAGCATACTCATCGACAAAAGGGATAAGGAAACACCATACGTGCTATGTTTTGTAAGGGTATTCCAAACCCCTTGGGTCGGAGAACATTATAAATAAAGAGCACATCTGAGTCGTACGTACTTTCATCTTTCTGCTGAAGGATTATAAATTATTCAGGACTGATGTTCAAGTCATTAGTATGTAGCGATGGGTATAAAAACTCTTCCATTCACTTATAAGTACATGACACTTAATTTAGTGGGCATGAGAATCCGCAGTTTATGAGGATACTAGGATGAAAACTTTCAACGGATGTTATCTGCGAAGTTTGTATTCAAAATGATCTTGTTTCAGGCCTGTTTTTAAAGTCGATTGACGTTACTCATCATATGTTTATATTCCATTATTTCTATGAGTTACATACTATGTGTCAAAATGTTTATACCCTATGGATGACGACTGAAAAATTGAACCAAAAGGTCAACGTTTTGTTTTATTTTGAGAGATTTAGGTTTTAACGCTAACTATATCTATCAAGCCAAATTGTCAATCCTTATCGAAAGACGCCACCAGAGTACTACAAATATGCGTCATGTTCTGATGTTACCATCTTATTATTAGTAAGTTTATTCAATTTCAAAAACGAAAGCAAAATGATGCTAATCAATGGGATTTCAGCAAATGCCTTTGGACTATGATGTGATTCTACTCTTGAGCGTGGTGATGACACAATACAAATAGGACATTTTGATAGAAGATAGTAAGAAGATGGTAGTAATGCAAATGCCAATAGAGGGACTTACGCACAAGGTTTTGGTTAACAAAGAACATCCAGTAGTTTCGCTCCTGAGCGTGGTACAATTGTTAATAAGTCAACAGTTGTGCTAGTTCTGATTCTTAGCCTTCACATAGCATAAGTTGTTTTCGTAAGTATACCATTGAATTTCAACTTCATCAAGTTTATTGGCCAGAGTTCTGTATGAATTAGAGTGTGTAGTGAGGACTTTGGTTGATTTAAGAGGGTTGGCTTGCGGCCTTTACTTAGGCCTCTATTGCGCCCGTTGTATTCTCTTCGATTGTACAGCATTAGTTAATCAGATGTGGGGATTGTGTTGGGATGGGATGTACTATAAGTGTTGGGATCATGGGAATTAATGTGCACTATGTCGTGTAGTGATCGCGAAGGCATGTTGTTCGCCTTGCAAAGGACCCCAGTATCTTTTGTCTTAACCTCGCTGTTGCAGGACAGTGGCAGAGGAAGTGTTCTACATCTACCTCCTCCTGCTCACAGTTGACGCAAATTGTTGTTTCGCTTTGAGATTGATGTAGCCTGTCATGAGTCCCACCATAAGTCTCATCTGTATTCTACTTGAGTTTAGAGCTCGTTTTGTTGTGTTGTTACTTGTTTCCTTTTTTACAGATATGGCCACTTATACGTGTCTAGATTCGCCCAGTAGTTGTTGAACTCCTGTAGTATCTGCATATTAATTATAGTTTTAATAGTTGTCACGGTGACACCTATTCAATCAATTCTTTGTTTCGTGCTCCTTGCTTTGCCAATTCATCTGCCTTTTCGTTACCCGGTACACTTTCATACCACGGTTTCGGCATGAGGTTTGTAATAGCGCTTATTGCTGCTTTGTTATTCGAGCAGATGTCGATTTGCCTATATATGCTGTCTTCGGACAGTATCTCGATTGCCTTCAGTATTGCAAAGGCCTCTGCTTGGAGGCACAAAAGATGCCAGCACCTGATTCCCCCGATATATTGGAGCCGTCTGTGTGCACTGTTACCCTATTAGATGCACTTCTCGTTCTTTCGTTCGTCTTGTAGATAAAAGTGTTTCAAAGTTGTCACTTCGACAGTCGATAAGTGGTGTCAAATTCCTTATTGTTCTTTTTATTTTACGATGTCCTGTGTGTGCACCCTCTTTGAAGTGCCCGACGGTTCTGAGCCTTGTGGCTGACAGGCCGGCAATTCTTTTCGCTTCTAGGTGCACTGGTAATATGTTTAGAATCGCTTCCACGGCCGCGGTTGGTGTTAAGGATTGTGATCCTGTGATTGACCAGGAAGCCATGAGTTGCACATTTGTAAGCAAATCTCTTGCGTACTTTTTGTCTAGCACCCACAGCAGAGGAGATATTATTTCCTCCTGTGGGGTACCTGTGCGTTCTGTTCCCCTTCTTGTTTCGTCTCCCAGTGAGGCTGTGAATTCCAAATATTATTACTCAATTCTAAGATTTTATAACTTTAACTCGTTACAGAGTTCATAATTGTATAAACTTCCGAGTAATTTGTTATTCTCGGTTTTTTGGTATTCACAGTTTCTCTTTTCTTATTTTCGGTGGTTTCTCACCGTTTTTGGGCGACGTATCTGGGTTGATATCTGGCGAAGATAAAGCTTTCTTTTCTTCGCTTTCGTATGATACTTTTGACTTTGCATACACTCAGAGTTGTCACATTTCTCTTGATTTGCTTGAATTGCCTTTGTAAGGTCTTTATTTTTTTTAGTTAGTTTTTAATAACTCATTATGTAGATGGGTAGTAAGCTGTTTGATGTTATCGAGCTTTATTTTTAGTTCATCATTTTCTTTCTTCATTTTAATTATAACAGACTGTTTTACAGGCGTTGGTGGTGGGTTTGTGTTTACTTCATTAGATCTCAATCTACTAACCCTTGAGTTTTTTCTAAACGGGTCGATTAAATGGAATAATTGCTCCTCCCTAGAATCCTTAGGACTGAACTCAATAGAGTGTGGATTTTCCAGTAAACCTGGTCTGCCACCTGGGGTATTACTTCCTGTCATTTTATTCATTGCATGTTTTAATTTCATTAACCTTTTTCTAAAAAGTTTAAAAATTTGGACTTTAGTCGTCTTTTACGACAGGCAATCCCATCTCGGGTAAATTCTGTGCCCTAACCCGAAGAGGCTAATGATCAAGGTTACAACATCTGTATCACCTGTGGAGCTTTGACAAACCTGTTTGCATCAGACATGCATATGTTCAATGCAAGAAAATAAGATGCAGATGCTTCAGTAAATTCACACTCTCCAAAGGACTTTCTTCGTAAGCTCTCAATAATATATTATAAAACATGTTTTGGGGAATTTTATTTGAAAATCAAAATCGTTTACAATTAGTGTTACCATTACTGTTATACACATTTAAACTCAGTATTCATATTCTTCAGAGGAATGTGGTCTTCTCCATGTATTTCGTAGTGGATTAATAATTATACTGTCTATTATTGTATCTTTTCTAATGCCTTCATCAATTCTTTTACAACTGATATCATCTGATAATGGATTGGCCGAAATCACAGCAATCAACAGCAGTAACACGATCAGCATCTTCATCTTCGAATAAATTTCTCGCCCTGAGAGCTTTCTGTTTTCTTATTGGAATTGAATAAGCGAACTGGTACTTACTCTCAAGACTTGGTGAATATTTATAGTGATGTGGAATACCATATTACTGATAAGGATTGACACTTTGCTATGACAAGAATAATAAATATTGCAGATGATACGCATGGGCGAAACCATAAAGTCGAGCTTAATTGTATTTTTGTATAAATCTTGGTTTTTGTCGCCTTCAATAGGGTATAATCATTTTGTCAAATAGTCAGTAACTCAAAGAAGTAATAAGCAATAATAAGCATGCATATAATACAATGACAAAGGAATTTGAAACAGAATTTTTTGCGGTAACAAATTAGGGGGGAATGGTAAGGGTCGAAGTCAAGTCATACAGACCATTAAGCCTGGACAAGGCATTAGGTAACTACCCCTCTTCACCACTGTCCGCATACAAGCTGACAGATATAATTTTAATCGCTATTGCTGTACTCTCTTAAACATTAAAGTCCCTAAGAACTATCAAAGGTCAAAACAGCAAGACGTTATACTTATGAAAGAGTTTTGTTTTCGCTAATGTGAAGCCTGGTTTTGGACAACCTGACCAACCTAGGCATTAGGTGTCAAGCGTATAATGATGATATAGCAAGAATCGCGAGTGGCAGATTTAGGGGACTTAGACTAACTTAAGTACATACCCATCGACAGAAGAGCTACCCTTAAACATAATAACGCCGCACGGTATACAAGAGTGTATATACAAATAAACAAAAAAAAAAAAGCACATGTTACTGTCCATTTCTCTTCCAACTGTAGCATGTGGTCGAGGATTAAGGAGCGCTTTGATGTCGACTATTCTGCTGCATGTCTTTAGCAGCTCTTCCAAAATAATAAGTGGAATATCCTGTGGATTGATTTCTCTAATGATGGTATAACGCCTGTCAATATACTTTCTTAGGTATCCTTACCAAAAGTTCTGTCGCTTCATTTTGGACCTGTATGGAATAGATCTGGATGCGCCAATGGATGTAGTAACCTTCAAAGGATATGAGTATCCCGGACGAGTATCGCAGACCCCAATTACTCGATGATTGCTGCTTCACGAATTTTCTCGATTTTTCGCAGCTCAATTTGCACATTTGCTATGTACGTATGTGCCAATCTCTGTCCCAAGATTTCGTGATTTGACGCCTCTTAATTATTTCATCGTGTAGCTCTGTTAGAAAGCCTTACTCCCCCTTTCCTCGTGGCGTCATCTGGATCTAAGCATTTCAAACTCCGACGCTCAACTCAACATTGCCGGACAACAGGTCGAGAAAATCGAAAACTTTCTATATTTGAAAAGCATTGCTTCGGCCGTAGAATAGGGAAAGCTAAAGCTACGATTGGAATGCTATCAAAAATCTGGAAAAGCAATGTTCTCAGCACAAAAACTAAACCAGAGATTGTTCAGATTCGATATATGTAGAATACTATTCGAGTGTAGTTCTTGGAAGATTACCAGCATTGTCACTCGAAGGCCGCAAATCTTCGTAAATAGATCTCTATGTAACATCTTAAGGATTTTTTGGACAAACCGCATCTCCAATGAGCACCTTTTTCTGAGAATGGGTCAAGAACCTATAGACGTCGCCATACGGAGGAGAAAGTGGTAATGAATTGGTCACACTTTACGGCATAAAACCTATTGCGAAATATGCCATGCACTGGAATCCACTCACTCAGTCAGGCAGAAGAGTGTGGCATCCTAAGCAAACCTGGCGAAGAACAGTCGAAGAGGAACCGAGACTACTGGGAAAGAGCTGGAGTGAGTTGAATTGAAACGCATCGTAGATATCCGAACAAGATAGCGCAGGCGTTTTTGATGCCCTATGCTCCTCGAGGGGTGACAGGATGTAAGTAAAGTTGTTAGAGGTAAGTACTACTTATCAAACAGAGATAAACTGATGAGAAGCATAAAATGTCATACCTGGGAGTTTAAGAATGAGAAGCAGTGCCAATGAAAAGTATTACCAATACATTTTATATAGTCCCGCCCACTTTTTGGGGCGTTTTCATTAAAAAATCGATTTTGTAACTAACACGATATGCTTTCTAAGTTATCATTGTATCTCAATCCAAAAATGTAGTACGCCATGCCCACTTTATAAGGCTGATGCAAACGCTAAAGGATAGGGTATTATACGAGCCGTTTCAAACGTTTCTATGTTATTTCTTTGAGTTACAGATTATGTACCAAAATCTTTATACCCTATGGATGACGACTGAAAAAAAGCGATAATTATACAAAAATACGAATTGAACTAAAAGGTCGACGTTTTGATATATTGGGGTTTTACCGTTAACTATCTATCAAGCCAAAGTGTCAATCTTTATCGAAAGACGGCATACCAAATTACTATAAATATGTGCCATGTTCTGATGGACAGTGTCAGTACGTTTATTCAATTTCAATAACTAAACCAAATTGTTGCAAGTGGTTATCTTTCCACAAATGAAGTATTTAATTATGTTATCGATGCTGATTAGTGGGATTTTAGCAAATTCATTTGGACCATGGCGTGATTCTACTCTAGAGCATGGCGATGGCAGAGACCCTGCTGGGGTTAAAAAATCCTATAGAGATACGTATGCGAAATTCGCTGATGGTAATAAAATTTGTTAACAGTAGAATATTCTTACATTGCAGTTACTCTGCTCCTGAGTATGCTGATGGTGCAACTATCGCAATAGGACATTTTGATAGCCGTCATGATGATAATATTGTAATTGTCAATGGAAAAAGAATTGTAGAAGACCGTGATGGCAATACAAATGTCAATAGAGGGACTTACGCACAAGGCCGTGATGAAGGAAGAACATCCATACACCGCAGTAATTCTGCTCCTGAGGGCGGTTATAATATAAATGTGGGATCTTTTGGTAGCGGAATTTCGGGTGATACAATTATCAGTGATATAACAGTTGCAGAAGGCCATGGTGGTGATGCAAATGTCAATAGAAGAACTTACGGACAAGGCAGTGATGGAAGAGGACCATTCTTACACCGCAGTGGTTCCGCTCCTGAGAATGCTGATGACGTAAATGTGGGATCTTTTGGCACCGGTCGTTTGGGTGATACAATTATCAGTGGAAAAACATTTGTACAAGGCCAGGGTAGTTATGCAAATGACAATAAAGGGACTTACGCACAAGGTCGTGATGAAAAAAGAACATCCAGTCAATCCGCTGCTGAACGTGGTACAATTGGTAATAAGCTAACCGTCATGTTAATTTTGATTCTGAGAATTCTCATAGCACATAGGTTATAGTGGTGATACAATAATAACTGAGCCTGTAATGGTATCTATTGGTTATCGAAAAATAAATAAAATGCATGACTGAGTCGTACATATTTGCTCCTCTATGCTAAAGGTTAATGCAGTTAGCCATTTTCAAAACCAGACAAAACTAAAGCACCAATATTTGTAGTACTACCCTGAACCAACTAAAATGTGAAATTTCAGCAATATAGTTAAGGCCCGAAGCAAATAGTGTTTTTGTTAAGTTGTCTATAGGTAGAGTACCGTCCTAAGCAGTCTTGGCCAAAAACTTGGTATGCCATCATATAGGACACCCTGACGATCTGATGCTATTAAAGCGGCACTTGTTACTACTATCACTTGAATTAAATAAATAATTTGGTCCTTACCACTGGCGGAGGGGGTAGCAAATGACTTAATAAAGTAAAACGCACTTGTTTGCGCTCCAAATATAAGTGATTTATTATCGCTAACTTATCCACTACATGTATGTACAACAAAATTACGTTAATATTGTCATCAATTGTTCTCAGGATCAGTTTGGGATATTTGACCTGGTTGTTGGTTCTAGTATTGCACCGTCTAGACGCAATATGACACAACGTGTGAATGTAAATTCTGACCATGACAACACATGCTGGGAACAGTGTGTGCCAGGGAACAGGTAACTTGTGATGTTCTATGTAATATCAATGATGAATCAATATTTGGAATGGTGGATAATGATGCAGTTATGACATTTACTCCAGATTCTGAGGAGAAATTGGTTTTCCGGAATCAGATCCTTCAAAATTGTAGAATTGTAAAAGAAGATTGATCGATAAACTGTCAGAACTGACAGTTCTTATTCTTTTTCTTTATGTGTCAAACTCTCTGCAATCTTTCAGCAATTCCGTACATACAGACAGTATTACTGTATGATAGATTCTGGCATGCATTCTAAAGGTACTTTTGTTTGAATATTATCGATGATGCGGATAGGCCAAATTGGGAATAATGGAGAAGTCCCACAGATCTGGTGGTGTGACAAATGAAGCGTATTTCGCACTTCCTTCGGTTACATCGAAATGAACAAATCCAATCCTTTAAATCCAAAGTGGAAACTACTTGAGTAAGCAAATCGATTTAATCATGTGAATCAGTGGAAGAGGCTAGTGGTTACTTACTACGTATTTATGTACCTATTCAATTTTGAGCCATCGTCTTTATTTGCTAAGCCTACTGGACTTGCATACTCTGAACAGTTAGTCCTAATTGTACCCGCCGGTACTAACTGCGAAATTTGTCTCCTTGGTGGCTCAATCTTTATGGTCAAGGTATTTACTTCCTTTGACCTATAGCGAGACAACAAACTTTCATTTCCTTGTTTAAAATTCAAGTTCCTAATGATCAAGGCACAACATCTCTATCGTCTGTAGAGATTTCAGATACCTGAGGAATGGGTGTACTGGTATTTGAACATTTTAAGTACAAATACCAAGGAATTGTATTTGTACTTAAACAAAAGTAAGTACAAGGTAATTGTACTTGTACTGGTACTTGTACTTGAATTTTACAGGTCTGCTCATTGGTTTGACGAGATAAGGAGCATTTTACAAAAATATGCCAAATGGATAGAACCATTCGACAACTTTCACATTCCTCTGGAGAATCGTTATTCTAAAGGTGTCGGCTGATTCTGATACGCAGTACTCTTATACAATCTTCCCTTGTGTATAGGATGTTGAAGGGGATCCGGGTGCATTTTGTATGGTGGTTGCGAAGGAATGTGTTGCAGTTTTTCCATTTGTCAGCTAAATCCTCTTTTTGCTGTTCTATGAAAATATTTCTCGAAAGCTGATAGAATTTGAGAGATTCGACAATAGATGAATAATTAGTAGCTTCTTTTACTGCTAAGTCCGTAGTGTCATTTCCTTTGTTACCTACCTGCCCAGGTATCCTTACTAATGTAATATTGTTGTTAGAGTGAAGATTACTTCTTATGAGCTCTACGGTGGGACATTTATGGGTATGCTTTGGTTATCTGTTAGGATCAAAGTTTCTTTATGAATTGCCGTTTGCTCTGCAATATAGCTGTCAGCAGGTCCTGGTAGAAGTCCTTGATGAATGGTGGTTATTTTTTGGCTCTTCTGTTGTAGTCATCAGTGTAGAAGATTTTATCAGCATTTATAGTGGTGATCATTTCTTGGTGTAGCATTTGAAAAAGTTTGTGTGGTGTATTGTGTTTCTTGTATTTTGCGAGACTTGTGTCTATGGGAAGTAATTTCCTTTTGTTGTCGATGATGAGTCCATTAAAAAATCGTATTGGGTGGATATGAGTGATTTTATTTTACTGAGATAGAGTGTTTTCGATTCTTTTTTTTTCCATACAGAGCTCTTTTTTGCACCATACAGCTAACGCCTTGCTTACTAGGTTTACTACTTTTCTCTGTGCTAAGCATTCAAAGTGGATGCAGCCTGTTTCTAATCGTATAGTCTCGATTCTGGTACTTTTTAAGGCCCCAGATGCTGTACTATAGCACTCGTTGATAGCTGTGTTACAATGCTACTAGTGGTGCCTTTCGTAGTACACATAAAATTAGTCATACCATGCTGTAGAGTGTCCTCGACTAGAGTTTTGGCAATTCGAAGTGCGGTTTCTAAGTATAGCCCTCTTTTTGCTGATCATTTTTAATAAATTGTTTCGGAACTTTAACTTATGTATTAACAACTTATTTTATGTGTATCTTCCATTTCAAATTCCCACTAAATATTACTCCGAAAATTTTCAATTACTTTAGTATCTAGTGGAATTGTTGAACCGCGAAGTAAGTGGAGAGGAGGAGCATTTCCTTTTCCTGTAAAGGTGAAGCCTATCCGTTTTTGATGAAGGAATGACCGTACGAACAGCGTATACACCAATGAAATATAGGTTATATTTCGTAACGAAAGTTCGGTTATAGGCGAGTCAATGTATGCGTTATAAATTACCACTGAGAGTAGGGACCATTGGGGGGTTCCATTATCGAATCCAATTAGTGACGAGTACTAGCTATCAACAATTACTCGGAAAGTTCTTGCAGACATAAAAGATATGACAACTTTTAAAGTGTGCTTAAGAACTGAAAACTTTGTAATTCGATCAAATGCTTTTTCTAGGTTAGAAGACATTACTACACTATGCTTAGCTTTTGATAGATTTTCTGCAAGTTGGCGTTTTAGTAAATGTGTGTTTGAATCTATTTAGTCAGACCAGTGTCAGCATCATAACACAATCCACAAGAAAGGAGATCCCTTAAATTTCGGCAAATACATAGGTATTATTCTCTAGTCAACATCGTGTACAAAATCTTGAAACGTGAACGCCTGAAACCCTTCACCAATACCCTTATCGGTCCCCATCAGTGTGGTTTAAGGCCAAGAAACTCCACAGTCGATCACACTTTTTCACACTTCAACAGATCCTGGATAAAACTCAAGAAGTTCAAATCGATACCCACCATTTTTTTTTTTTTGGTTTAAAGACCGCATATAACAACATTTATAGAGTTGGGCTATACAGAGCCATGTCTAGTTCGCCTCAAAGTAGGTAAAGACCTCTCCGACAAGACAAGTATGATTTCTTTAGTCCTTGAAAGAATTGAGCGGAATGCACAAGCTAACACTGGATGCACAGTTTTTTAAAAATCTGTTCAACTACTAGCGTACGACAACAATATTGATATAGTTGTCAGAACTAAAAGGGTTGTAACCAGTTCATTCATTAGTTTTGAAACGGAAGCTGTCAATGTGGAAGCTTTAATGTTAAACGAGGCCAAAACCAAGTATATGTTATTAACGAGAAGGCTCTGCTATCAATTCTGAAAACGAAACTTAAGCAGGAATTAAACGAAGAGTAACTCTTGCCAATCGCTGTTTCTTTGGGCTAAGAAGGCAATTAGGTAGTAGGGCCCTATCCCGTACAATTAAGGAGACTCTATATAAGAGCTTAATTATTCCAGTCCTCCTTTATGATGCTGAAGGCTGGGCTTTATCGAATGCAGATAAAGACATCCTTGGTCGCTTCAAGAGAAAAATTCTTCGTAAAATTTCGGCATCATTTGCGTTAACGGGCTTTGGAATTTGTTCGTCTCCTTGGTGGCTGCAGTATGGGGATCTCCTTCATTTGATCTATAGTAAGACACCAAACTTAAATTTCTTGTTAAAAATTCAAGTTCCTAATAATCAAGGCTGCGACATCTTTATTACCTGTCGAGCTTTGATAAATCTGATGAACGAGTTCTTCGATTTTTGAAATACATCATGACGCATACACGGAAATAAGATGCAGATACTTCAGTAAATTCACACTATCCGAAGGACTTTCTAGTCTATTGGATGATGTTATAAGGATATTTAACTATTAATATTAACAATTTGAATCACGTAAGTTCTGCATAATATGATATAGAACATGTTTTGTGGAATTTTATTTGAAAATCGAAATCTTTTATAATTCGTATTATCATTTCTATTACGTACATACAATATGTATACATTTAACTTCATTAGTTATATCTTCTTGATGAGGAACGTTGTCTTATCCGTGCATTTGGGTTTGGATTAACAATTACATTGTCTATTATTGTATCTCCTCTTTCGCCTCCACCAAATGATCCTATATTGATGTCACCTGCCAATGGATTGGCCGAAATCACAGCAATCAGCAGCAGTAACACTATCAAAATCTTCATTTTCGAATAGATTTTCTGAGAGCTTTCTGGTTTCTTATTTAAATTGAATAAGTGAACTGGTACTTACTCTGAAGATGTGCTGAATATTTATAGTAATGTGGAATACCATATTTCTGATAAGGATTTCCACTTTGGCCTGATAAGCGTGCAGACTTGCTATGACAAGAATAACAAATGTTGCAGATGATACGCGTGGGTAAAACCAGAAATTCGACCTCTGAGTTTAATTTGTATTTGTTTAAAAATTTTATTTTTTATCGCCTTCCATAGGGTATAATCATTTTGCCACATAGTCAGTAGCTCAAAGAAGTAATAAGCAAATATAAGCATGCATATGGTACAATGACAAGGAAATTTGATCTTCATGCATCTAAAGTCTCACTTTTTGGGGCGTCTTCATAAAAGAATCGATTTTTTCACTAGTACAGATATGCTTTCCAAGTTATCATTCTCAATCCAAAAATATAGTATGCCACTCCCACTTTATCAGGGCTGATGCAAAGGCAGAAGTATAGCGTATTATCCGATCCATTGCAGACGTTTCATATGATTGTATTTATTATTTCTTGGGGTTATAGACTACGTACCAAAATGTTTATACCCTATGGATGACGACTGAAAAAAAACCGATAATTATACAAAAATACGAATTGAACTAAAAGGTCGACGTTATGATTTATTTTGAAATATTGGTTTTTTACCGCTGACTATTTATCAAGCCAAAGTGTCAATCTTTATCGTAAGACAGCATTCAATGTTACTACGCATATAAAGTACACCAGTTTCGGATGGTAAGGATCAGTACGCTTATTCAATCTTAAAAACGAAAGCCAAATGTTGCCAGAGCTTATTATTGTTATTATACATATGTGAGTAACATTCGAAACAATATTAAATTAAGGTTAAGATTAAAAGAGAAGTAAATTTTTAACATTGATTCATTGTATAATATTCATTTAGTTCCTGTATTATTCTAATATTTTATTTAACTCTGAGTCTAAATTTTCTTTACATATTAAGAGTATAAGCCTCCCCCAATATCTTCTCCATTTTTCTGCTTCTTGCAATTTGTTCCCATCGTTTTTGTTCGTCTTACCACATCTTCGAAGTTTGTAATTTCCGTAATTCTACTATTTTGAATTCTTTGATATCTTTCTATGGCCCTTTGGGTAGTTTCGGGGTTTTTTAATTTTTTAAGATTTCATATATTTAGGCTCAAAGTTTGTTGAACTGGTAGTATGGCTATATCGAAGATGTACACTTATTTGGAACTCGAATTTAGTTTTAAATTTCATAATTGTTTCCAACTATTTGAGACTTTTCTTGCTTTTTTTGTCCTGGATAGATTTAATCCTGTGCGTATTCAAAACTCTCGTTTCCTAATTTATTGTCAATCTCATAATGATTGGTCATTACTTATGTTTTTAACTGATTTATTTCCAGGCCTATTGTCTTACATCTTTCCGAGAATCTGCTTAGAATTTGCTTCATTTCACCAACGATTTCTGGAAAAAGAACTATGTCGTCCGCAAATCGAAGCTTTGATAGCTGTTTTCCATTTACTTGTGTCCCAAAGGAATAAACAGGAATAAAAAAGTGTCCCAAATGTCTGACAATCATATGAACTACAGATTTTTGTCTGACAATATTGTAAGAAAAATATTGTCAGACTATTATCAGACAATTGCCAGATCGGACAAGTAAAGTTAAACATTTTTATAAGATAATTTTCTCCTGTCTATAAGAGTCCCTAGACAGGCAGAACTTGACGCCATAAGAGTCTGCAAAAATTTGATTACTAGAAGGATGAAGGGTGAAGAGTCATAAATGAGAATACGAATGATTGCACTCAAATGTGACTCTAATTATACCCTTTCTGCTTCATCAAATATTCCGAAATGGACGAGAATTCTTCTTACAACAGAACGAGAATTGTTGAAGGATTAAAATATCAAATGACTTAGTTAAATTGAACTCACTCTTCGGAAATTAAAAATGAAAACAATTGTTTGCAACTTCCTTATAATTCCTTATAATATTTGTTTAATTACAGTCACATAATGGGACGAAATCCACTAAATTCCATAATTAACTCCAATTTATTAATTATCTGACTAATCGTTACGAATACTCCCTACACATAACATGTTGCTGAATTCGTAGCCAGCATTTGCATTTACTAGCTGGGGCGGTTTCAAAAAACATGGCTATGTTCACTTTGCGTCAAAAAAGGGTCAAATTGAAAATTGCTGAACGACCTGCTACAAGAGAACAAAGCTTAATTTATCTATCGATTGGTATCAAGAAATTAACAATTCTCTGATTTTTCCGCAAATATGCGAATGGTTTTCGCGACCTGTCAAATTTATTTTATTCACATTCAACATATGAATGGATGGATGCAATCCACATTCGAGCGTCCAAAATATTCGCGAGAGTTTAACCTCATAATTATTTTGTTTTATGGTCGATTAGGTCTCGTAAATGACAAGTAAAATTCGCAGATTGCTGCGACCAGAAGAAAAAAGTTGCTCTGAATGAAATGTCAAAATTGGCGGATATTCGCTCGTTCGCATTCGCAGGTCGCTTAATTGTGAATGGACCTTTTAAAATCTTATAGCGACAGGGTTGCCAGAGATTTTTCAATAGTTTTCCCTAGATAAATGTCCATGTCCAATGCGTAGAAATCCCTTGTGAAAAATTATTTGACATAAACACCGGAAAGAACAAGAATTAAGTCAAAGAACAGATAAGTCAATGTATACATATAAAATTCATTATATTTATTATTTAAACATCAAAATAGAGTCAATTTGACTTTATTTTTCTTTGCACTTTGTGAGTGGGTTGTCTTTGTCGCTATGCTTACAAACACTTTTACAACAAATCTTTGGTATGCTACCCCTAGACCTGTACATGCAGGAGTTTGCCGCCAAGATTGCCTTGAGATTTAGACAATAAAATAGTTTGAATTCAAACCTCGAAGGTCATACACAGACTCGTAAGAAACTTGTACGTGAAGACGTAAAAAGGGACTAAACGTTACCATACCTTGACTTTAAAAAACCATTCTCATGCACTTTTCCAGAGGGAAAGAAGAATGCGAAACTAAGGAACCAACTAAGAGACAAAAGACAAATCTATATCTATCGACACAGACTGGTCAAAGATGGATATAGGAACGGGTGCCAACAATCTCTTACAAAATGAAAGATTATACTATATTATATTATATTATATATATAAGATTATACCTATCATACATACCTTTACCTACCTCGTCGTTAGTTTTTCAGTCGTCGAGTCGGTATAAATATGGATGAACTCATCTTCTGGGATTATAATCTTCCTCCTAGAATGGATGTTTGACTGGAATTTATTATCAACACGGGATTCTCAAATGAAAAACGGCGCCATTATCCAAACTATTCAATCAGGACGACAACATTTCGTCCAACAGACCTGGATGAGGTGAAGATAGCGATATCTAAGATAAAATTGAGGCAGCGGGTAATAACATGGTAATGAGAATGCACCAACTCATCTGCAAAACATGTTTATGTAATGGAACCTTAACATTGTTTGTCCGCTCCTCAAAAAAGTAGACCATCGAAACTTCGTCAATTATAGAGAAATAAGACAAAATCACTCAAAAAAAGCCCTCAAAAGGTGGGCGTGGCTAAAATAGATGTACAGGTAACTTGTAGACAATCTGAATATCTAAATATTTAGTCTTCACAAAGTTTTTCGATTTCATGTAAAATAGTGAAGTTATGAAAGTTGGGGTGGCAGTGGGCGAATTTAAAAAAAAAACTGCGTCCCTTTCTCAAAAGCCTAAATTATGAAACTCCATCCTCTTAGTTCAAAATTGAAGGGCCAAAAATGGTGAAATACGGACGGGGAGACATGGCTCAATTGTTTTCACTCAATCAATTATCATCTATCAAACTTGGAATAGGGCATAAGAATGTCCTCAAAATTGGGGTTTTTTTTTTCTCGTAATGAAAAATCACCCCAAAAATGAAAAATGTAAAAAGGCCCAAAAAAAGTATCAAATATCACCCAATTTGAATTTCTTTTTGTTGTTGGTTTTCATATTAATTTTTGAAACCAATTTTCATTTTCAGTTTGAGACCATTTTTCATTTGGACCATATTTCATGTAGCCGTGCAGAGTACTCCGTTTTGAAAATGGCGACCAGCCATATTGCGCTTGAGGAACCCAACGGACCAAATAGTTGTATTTTTTTTTCTGGAAATTATTATATACAAAACAATTAATTTCATAGTACTTCAGACCCTTTATTTATTTATTGTTAAACAACAGATATCATTACAGAGCCAGTTACTATTGGATCACCACTACTTCCTGTATGATTTCATCCTCATCATAACGCCCAGGAGTGGAAGTACTAGGTTGTAGGGATGGTCTTCTTTGAACAGGGCTTTGTGCGTAAGTCCCTCTATTACTCGAACGGCCGTTACCAAAGTATCCCATATATACATCAACACCACCCCCAGGACTGGAACTACTGGGGCGTAGAGATGTTCTTTGATCAGGGCCCTGTGCGTAAGTCTTTCTATCCACATTTGCATCACCACCACGGCCTTGCACAAATGTTTTTCCACTGATAATTGTATCACCCAAACGGCCGTTACCAAAAGTTCCCACATTTACATCATCAACACGCTTAGGAGCAGAATTACTGCGCTGTAAGGACGGTCTTCTTTGAACAGGGCTTTGTGCGTAAGTCCTTCTATCCACATTTGCATCACCACCACGGCCTTGTACATATGTTTTTCCACTGATAATTGTATCACCCAAACGGCCGTTACCAAAAGTTCCCACATTCACATCATCAACACGCTTAGGAGCAGAATTACTGCGCTGTAAGGAAGGTCTTCTGGTAGTACTGCCTCGGACGTACGTCTGTCTATTGGGATTTGTACTACCACCATAGTCTTGTACGACTGTTACTCCACTGATAATTGTATCACCCGAAATGCCGCTACCAAAAGATCCCACATTTACATGATCACCACGCTTAGAAGCAGAATTACTGCGGCGTGGTGATGTTCTTCTTTCATCACGGCCTTGTGCGTTAGTCCCTCTATTGACATTTGTATTGCCACCATCGTCTTCTACAATTCTTTTTCCATTGACAATTATAATATTATCATCACGGCGGCTATCAAAATGTCCTATTGCGATAGTTGTACCATCATCATGCCTAGGAGCAGAATTACTGCGACGTGGTGATGTTCTTCTTTCATCACGGCCTTGTGCGTTAGTCCCTCTATTGACATTTGTGTTGCCACCATGGTCTTCTACAATTCTTTTTCCGTTGACAATTATAATATTATCATCACGGCGGCTATCAAAATGTCCTATTGCGATAGTTGTACCATCATCATGCCTAGGAGCAGAATTACTGCAATGTAAGAATGTTCTTTTATTAACAATTTTATTACCATAACGGCGTTTCACATACGTATCTGTATAGGGATTTGTAGTCTCAGCACGGTCTCTACCGTAAGATCGTGTTTCAATAATCCTGTCATCACCACGGTCAAGAGTAGAATCACGGCGTAATCCAAATAAATTTGCTGAAATCCCACTGATCAGCATCGATAGGACAATGAAATACTTCATTTCTGGAAAGATAAGCCGCGAAAACATTTTGTTTTCGTTTTTGAAATTGAATAAACGTAATGAAACTTGCCATCAGAACATGGCGCATATATATAGTAATTTGGAATTCCAACTTTCGATAAAGATTGACACCTTTGCTTGATAATAGCGTCGACCTTTTGGTTTAATTGTTCAGTCGTCATGCATAGGGTATAAGCATTTTAACGGATAGTTTGTAACTCAAAGAAATAATGGAATATGAAGAACAATACATGCAGAAGAGCATCAATTCATTTGAAATTTGGATCGACCTGAAAACTATTATTAATTTCAGAAAGAACTAGAATTCGGTTATTTAATCTGTTGGAAATGTTAGAACGAAATGTTGGCCAGTTTGCAGCAGATAATATGTATCTAGAAAACCCAACTCGATACAATCATGATAGCAGCAAAGGATGACCTATCCTATGCGCTAACGAAGTACTCTAGGTGCCTAGAATTTGGTTACATAGGACGCTACTGCAAGAGTGAGCATGATCGTTCCAAGCAGTGCAGAAGATGCAGAGAGGAAGCCAAGAACTGCAGGATGGACCCAATATATTTTTGGTGCAGAATGGGGCAGTAGGCCTACGTACAGAAGAAGGCGAGCTCTCCTCGAGGCATTCGCATCACTCGAACACACATTTCGCAAAGCAGGCAGAGGACCATCCTAGACATTACGTTCATGAGTAACTCGTTCCTGCGTAAAGAAAAATGGTGGGTCAGCAAATAATATACGCACAGTGACCACCAGGCAATTATATTCAACGTTGGCAAAAAGAAGCGCAGGTAGTGCCCCAAAAATAACAGGGCCGAAGTGGAAAGATGCAGCCTTTGTACAAAGAGGTGTATTGAAGGCCGACTTTTTAACCAGCCACGGATCAGCGGACAACATCTATCGCATCAACTGACACAAACAATCACAAACGATGAGATCAAAACGTTCAGGATAAAATGTCTCCAGGCCCAACGGGGATCCCAGCGTTCTAGGGGAACACCAGAGTTCCAAGAACGTCTAGCTACCTTCAGATTGGCGAGACGCGACCTTGAAAAGATATCAAAGCAAAATGCTTCAAACAACTCTGCAACGAAGCAGATCTAGACCCCTGGAGGGCGGCATATAGGATGGTAATGAAGAAGCTAAGGGGCAATAGGTCTACACAAATATCCTGCCCAACACTCTACTCTGTGCACCGTCACGAGAGAGACCGCCAATTACACCAGATGAACTGCACGAAGCATGTAGGAAGATAGGACCCGACGGCATCCTAAATATAGCGATCAAAGCAGCCTTCAAAAGGAGACCAAATCTTTTTATAGCAACAATGCAAAGGTGCATTGAGGAGTGTATCTTCCGTGAACCATGGAAAGTCCATCATCTGGTGTTGCTGCTCAAATTAAACAAGCCACCTGGAGAACCTTTGGGGTATCGGTCAATATATCTGCTAGATACAACCGGAGAGATCCTAGAACGTATCATATACGGCAGACTAATCACCGTGGCAGAAGATAGAAGAGCTTTGTCTGACCACCACTATGGCTTTAGAATATCGCATTCAAATGTCGATGCTATAAAAGGGGTGTAGATAAAGCAGCTGAAGCGATACTGCGGAAAAGATGGTGAAAGGGCACAAAGAAATACTGCGCAGTAGTAACAGTCCTGCATTAGGATATCTCTGACCAGAATGGATACACCGCATTACCTCGTAAAGATAATCCTTACATACTTCATTAACAGGAAGCTGTGGTACCACACGGAGGATGACTTTAAATAGTACAATGTTTCCGTGGGAGTCCCACAGGGGTCTGTTCTTGGATCTCTTCTGTGGAGAGCAGCAAGCAGCTCGCATCTGCATACAGGCTCTGCGAAATGCGAATAATATACAGTGTCCGGACAATTTCGGACGAAACTACTTGTGTTATAGCGGGTATAGTGGCAAAGGGTTTACCGTAGGCGAACCACAAACCGACAAGAGACCAGCATTATCAGGAGGGAAAAGCAAAAGAAAGTGGAACAGCTGTAGATGGACCCACAAGCTGATTCCCACAATCGAGGTCTGGACAAAGAGAGCACACAAGGACTGTAACTACCACCTTACGGAATTCCTGTCCAGCCACAGCGGCTATCGGAAATATCTGTATAGATTTGGACACGATAGCTCGCCCTTGGCGATCCTATGTCTTGTAAGAACTACCGAGGCATATCCCTTAATGTCGCATATAAGATCCTATCCAACGTACTGTGTGAACGTCAGAAGCCCTTCTGCAGCACACTAATCGGCACGTACCAGTGTGGCTTCCGGCCCGGCAGATCGACGATCGACCAAATTTTCACACTAAGGCAAATCCTAGAAAAGACCAACGAATTTCAAGTCGAGACTCACCATCTCTTCATCGACTTTAAAGCCGCATATGATAGCATTCATCGTTTTGAGCTCTACAGTAGCAACCGCTGCTAATTCGGTTTGGCGAAACAAATGGGGTCAAAACTCCTAACTCGGAAAACGAAATGTTTGCTCTACAAAACTTTGATCCTGCCAGTTCTGCTGTATGGAGCCGAGTGCTGGACGATAAGCAGGAAAGCAGAGCAAATACTGAACACTTTCGAAAGAGGAGGGCGCATGGAGGAGAAGATATAACCGCGAACTCTATGAGCTGCACCAAGATGTGCATGTAGTCCAAAAAGCCAAAGCACGTCGACTACACTGACTCGGCCACATCGAGCGAATGGACAATAATGCTCCAGCAAAGAGGATCTTCGAATCACAGCCCCCAGGTTCGAGATGACAAGGAAGACCGAACCGTTTTAAGGATCAAGCTATCGCGGATGCCAGAGCGCTTGGTCTAGATAACTGGAAGCAGCGTGCCCGGGATCGAAGAGAGTGGAAGGCTGCCGTGTCTCAGACAGAGACTCTTCACGGGTCGGGAGCCCGTTAAGTAAGTAAGTAAGCTCGCCTTTCTGCCCAGAATATCCAGAGGAAGAGGAAGACATGGAGCACTATGTTCCACTACGCTTCGCAGAGGCAAAAATGGATCTACCGTATACAGTGGAATTTTCGCATTAAAAAAAAAAAGATGTGTCTTTCTTTTAGTCATTGCATTTTCCCACTCACTCTCACTGCACAAATAGTTAAATTTGAGGAGTCTTTCTTTCGATACTTATAGGTATTTGTATTTATGTAAGAAAACTCTTCCATGATGACAACTTATTCCTGTTTTGACCCTGATAGTTCTTACCTACTTGGATATCTTAAAAAGCACATCAATAGTGCTGTCATCTGGAATGGTGCAATTTCAGTAAATTTATACAGACAGTTGTAAAGAGGGATAGTTATCTAAAGACTTTTCCATAGTATTGACAAGAAACGATCTTAGGCTGATTGGTCTGTAGCACTCGACTTTGAGCCTCACCATTGCCTCCTAATCTGTAACAGCAAATAAATTTGTTTTAAATTCTCTTGTCATTATATCATATGCATGCTTATATTTGCTTATTACTTCTTTGAGCTACAGACTATGTGACAATATGATCATACCCTATAGAAGGCGACAAAAACCAAAATTAATACAAAAATCCAAATTGAGTTCAAAGGTTGACTTTTTGGTTTTTTCCCGCGTATCATCTTGTCATATTCGTCATTCTTGTCATAGCCAATAGACAACACGTTTATCAGGCCAAAGCGGCAATTCATATCAAAAAAATTTATATAAATATTCAGCACATCTTGAGAGTAAGTACCAGTTCATTTATTCAATTCCAAGAAGAGACCAGAAAGCTCTCAGATACTCTATTCGAAAATGAGGATGTTGATAGTGTTTCTGCTGCTAATTGCGGTGATTTCGGCCAAACCATTGGCAGGTAACATCAATATAGGATCATTTGGTGCAGGCTGCAGAGGTGATACAAGAATATCGAATGTAGTTATTAATAAAAAACCAAAAACAAAGATAATACATACTACATATGAATATGACGATTGAGTTTAAATGTATAAGAGTAATTGTAACACTAGCTATAAAAGAATTCCACAAAACATGTTTTATATCAAATGATTGTGAACTTATGACGTGATTTAAATTGTTAATATTTATAGTTATAAAATCCTAATAAAATCTTTTTAAGATAATGGACTTGAAAGTCCTGTGTGAATAGTGTGAATTTACTGAAGCATCTGCATCTTATTTTCTTGCATTGTACATGTGTATGTCTGAGGCAAGCAGGCGACATGGTGTATTTTGAAAATCGAAGAACTCGTTCATCTACACATGTGAAAGAGATGTTGTCTTCAAGTGCCTTGATCATGAGGTACTTGAATTTTAAACAAAAAATTCAAAGTTTGCTGTTCAAAGTGTGCTATAGTCCAAAGCAAGCATATACATTTTCTGTATAAAAGACCTTGACCGTGAAGTCTGAGATCTTCATATTGCAGCTACCAAGGAGACGAATGAATTTCGCAGTTATTATCGGCGGGTATAATAAGGACTAGCTGTTCAGAGTGAACAAATCCAGTAGTCTTGGCAAATAAAAGGGATGTCTCAAAAATAAATAAGTAAGTACGTAGTAAGTAACCACTAGCTCCTTCTACTGATTTGTTTAGATAAGTATTTGTCACTTTGGATTTAAAGGATTTGATTTGTCCATGTAATTTGTGATTTGTCTTGTAACTGAAGAAAGTGCGAAATACGCTTCATTTGTCAATTTGGGCTATGCACATCGCCCCCAATATTCAAATAAAAGTAGAATGCATTCCAAAATCTATCATTTTTTGTTTTTAATAATAATAATTTTTATTTCTCAATTCATACTTCAATTACAATTACAAAAATTCATTATACAAAAAAAAAAAAACAAGAGAAATATTTATGACATTTCATATTTTAAAAGAATATAGAGTTAAATGCTATTTTAAAAGATTAAATTTACCATAGTTTAAAAAAAGAATGGGTGGGGTGACCCTTGAGAAAAAAAAAACAAACATAAAAAAGAATTAATTCATAACAAAACGAAAAAGAAAACAAAAATAATAAATAAATAAGCGAATGGTAGAAAGCAAAAAACGATAAGAAACACAAGTAAACATACATATTTTATCATCACAACGAAATATCAGAGAGAGTACTAAGATACGACATTTAAAAGTAATTCCAAGTTTAAAAAGTCAAACTCAAAAAGCGGTAGTTTATTATATAAGCGACATGAAGCTACAGTATAAAAATTACCAAACGCTGTAGTGCGAAAATTGGGCACAGATACTAAGCATAATAAATTACTGCGTAAGCTATGATTGTCAAATAATCTAAAATTTAGATGTCATGATCTAACGAAAAATTTCTTTAACACTTTAAAGCAATGCAGATGTCGAACTGGAAGAATATTCAAATCACGAAATAATGGCAAACTAGGATGCAAGCGATGTTTATTGCATATTCTCCTTAACATAATTTTTTTTAGGATCAGTACAGGTTGTAATTTATTAAAATAAGCACCTCCCCAGCAGGTGCATACTGCAGTTTGGATTGGACAATTCCGTAATAAATAATTTTTAAGAGTTTTGTCGAGCAAACAGTTCGCAAATAAAAGAAGTTTCTTAAAGTGAACCGAAAGTATCGAGTTAGAGAATCGATGTGATTAGCAAAGCACAGAGTCAATAATAAGTCCCAGATATTTAAAATCATCGACTACCTCTACTTGGAAGCACTTATCGCTACAGTTCACACTGCAGCAAAAGCTTAAGGAAGACAAACTGGAAATGCAGGAACAAGAAGGGAATTTAAATTTTCCACACTCAGGTGCATGAAAAAAAACATTAGTCCCAAAACTGAAATACATAATTATAGTTTTAGAACTAATCAACAATTTATGTTCAGCGAACCAAATTCTAAGTAAATTTATATCAGAAGTTAGATTCAAGGGGCTGTCAGAACCATACGCATAACCAACATCATCAGCAAAAGCAGTAGGTACACCTTTAAAATTTAAATCAAACAGAGAATTGATGTAAATTAAAAACAGGATTGACCCTTGAGGCACTCCTAAGTTAATATATTTAATTTCACTTCGCATCTCATTAATCTTTATCCTCTGCGATCTATCAAACAAATAAGATCTAAACCACTCAAGCATAAAGCCCCGAAAGCCAGCTTTTTCCAACTTCACCAGCAAAATCTCATGGTTAACCATATCAAAAGCTTTTGTTATATCTATAAACAAGCCAGCTGTAAAGAGTTTCCTATCCAAGTTGTAAAATATTTGGGAACAGAAATGGAGTAGGGCATCGTCCGTAGATTTAACTTTCTGGAATCCAAATTGAACAGAGCTAAAAAAGTTTATTTTGTTGAAAAATTTTACAACTCTATTTTTTATAGCCTTTTCAAAAAATTTTCTGATCGAAGACAGAAGTGAAATGGGTCTGTAATTACTTATATCACTGACAGCTCCTTTTTTAAAAAGAGGTAAAATGACCGCGCATTTAAGTGACATTGGAAAAACCCCAGAGAATACACTTTTATTAAAAATATGGGCCAGTACGTCAACCACAAAACAGGCAATAGTTTTTAAGAGCCGATTCGAGATACAATCATTTCCAGATGAATTTGAGTTCTTTAAAGTGCCAATAATATTTAATAGCTGAGAAGCGGTTATAGGCTCAAAGACGAAGCTGTTTCTCTGAAAAGATTCGGCAAAATTACTACACGTAAGACAAGATCTACCGATCTGAGCATTAAATCCAGAATTTAAAGAACTAGCTATAGTGGCAAAATATTCGTTAAAATAGCTAGCCATCTCAAATTTGTCTGAAGTCGAAGATCCATCAAAACGAATCGTGGTTGGGATTTTATTTGAAGTTGTTTTGTTAAGTGTGGTATTAACAACTTTCCATTCATCCCTAAGATTCCCTCTCGATAAACAAAACTGATTACTATAAAAACGATCCCGACATATCGGAATATCCCTTTTTAAAAGAGCACATAATTTTTTGTATTTATCTCTCAGGATAAGACTATGCGGATGCTTTACATATTTAATTCTAAGCTTATTCTTACAAATAATTTTAAAAACTAAACTGTCAGTAATCCAAGGCTTAAGCCTTTTTACCGACTTTTTAGGAGTAAACGTGAAACTGGTATACATAATAAGAGAGCCAATAAACTTGTCATAAGCTACAGACGCATCCAATTCGGCATAAACTACTTCCCAAAACTCAAAACAAAGTAATGTTTTGAGATTTGTAAAATCAATTTTTTGAATCTTATGTACAGAGCTGCTATCATAGGAGAAATTACTAATTAGTGTATTAACTAGCAAGCCAGTCATAGAATGGTCTGTAATCCTCAGATCAAAAATGCATTTTTCGCAAATACTAGGTAAAGCATTACAAAACCGACCATAAATATGATCTAAGTATTTACCTCATTAATAAATGAGACTAAACCATGATATGCTAATAACGACAAATAAGTAGATACAGCGTTACTATCATCTAATATGTTTATGATTTTAATATAATCAAGTTTTTCGATTTTTCATTATTTAAAAGATTTGAAAATTCTTCAACAAAGACCGAAACATTGAATTTATGAAATCTATAGACACAAAGGATTATATGGACTTTGTTATTAATTTTAAAAGATAATACACCAATAATGAATGTGGAGAAGAACATATTGAACTACGGGAAATTGTATGTTCAGAATTGCTGAAAGATTGCAGTTGACAAATAGGAAAAAATAAAAGAACTGTCATTTCCGACGGTCAATCTTCTTTTACAATTCTACATATCCACAAGCGGAAGCACCTGATTCCGGAAAACCGATTTGTCCTTAGAAGAAATCAATCTCGAGTAAATGTACGTAAATACAAATTCGAACCTACTACCACTAATTTTGCGTATCTTGATACTATTCCACTATTGATACTTCGATACTATTCCATTTATTATAATGTTCTAATACATTTTTAATAATTCAAGGATTGAATAAATACATTATCATCAGTATAAATGGCTGATTCATAAGATGAGAGCTCTAAAAAGTTGAATTCATAAATGTCATAGACAACGGGCCCTGGGATTGAACCTTGAACCAAATTAAAAATACATTTAGGCGGTAGCAATTATGTAGTAACTAATTTATTTACAAATTTATAATTTTAAATAATACAGTCCAGTGTGCGTGGCGTACTATATTTTTGGATTGAGATACAATAATAATTTGGAAAGCATATACCGATGCCAGTTATAAAATATATTCTTTAATGAAAACGTCCCAAAAAGTGGGCGTGGTCATATAAAATATATTTGTGTTACTTTTTATTGGCACTGTTTTTCATTGTCAAATGAAAATTATGAAATATCAAGGTTCTCATTGGAATATCTCTGTTCCACTTATTATTTTAAAGGATCTGCTAGAGTCTTGCAGCAAGATAGGCGGCAACAAAGTGGCTGAAACCAACAGCATCCCAAATAAGGTAGCAAAGCCGGCTGTAAAAACGAGACCAGAGCTCTTCGTAATGACAATGCAGAAATTCTTTGAAGACGGAACCTTCCCTGAAAAATGGAAAATGCAGCATTTGTGGTTGCTACCAAAAGAAACTAGTCCTTATACCCTTATTGTGGAACATCATGTATGACGGAGTCTTACGATTAGCGTTACCTGGGCGAATAACGATAATTGGAAGACAATGTCGTCATGACAGTAGCTAAACAGATTCGTGCACTTGAATCAGCTGCAAACGAAACAATTGCCCGGATTAGGATTAGCCGACTATAAATCAGAAGCTGTCCTCATGATAAGTCCAAAAACTGTAGAGTTTGACAATTGCCAGGTTGGTAACCAAACAATCAGGTCCAAAGAAGCGGTTAAATACGTTTTTGTAATGCTGGATAACAAACTCCAGTTTTAAACGCATGTAGACTATTTAACCAAGAAATCTTCGCAAATGCAGGGAGCTCTCTCACATATACTGCCTAACATCGGTGGACCTGAATACGCAAAAATGATCCCACTCTGGAGAGTTATCACATCAGTTCCATTATATGCCGCCTGAGTTTGGGCGCAGCCACTAAGGACAAAGGAGATTGTTATCAACATACAGATTCTGCGCGCTACGAGCAAGCAGCGGCGTTCGTCTCACTTCAGATGAAGTCGCCTTTTTGTAGTTGGACTGGTCCCCATCGTCATCTTTTCAGATGAAATTTCCAGAGTTTATAACAGAAAACCCAAAATGACGCCAATAGAATTAATAGGATCAAAATTGAAAAAACGGATGCACCAGCAGCTATGTGGCAAGCTCATTTGAACAATACAATGAAACAAGATTGACATACAAACTCATATCGACAATTCAAGCTTCGATTAGCCGTGAACTTGGAAACTGCAACTACAACCTCATGTAGTTCCTGTCTGGCCACGGTGGTTACCGCAAGTACCTCCTCCGATTTGGACACAACAGCTCACCATCCTCCCCCGATTACCTAAATGAAGATGAAAATACTGAGCATGCAGCTTTTTATTGCAGACACTTCACGGCATGGAGCATTATTCTGCCCAGTCCAGAATTGGACACACTTGGTCGCTATGCGGCGTTATTATGTTTAAGGGTATAGCTCTTCTGTCGATGGGTGTGTTTTTGAGTTACTCTAAGTCCCCTAAATCTGCCTCTGGCGATTCTTGCTATGCCATCAGTGCACGCTTGACAGCTGGTGCCCAGGTTGGTCTATTTCTCTAAAATCAGGCTTCACATTAGCGGAAATTAAACTCTTCTATAAGTATAACGTCTTGCTGTTTTGACCTTGATAGTTCTTAAAGACTTTGATGTCTAAGAGCTAAGGCCTTTTCCATCGCATTGACAGGAAACGTTGTCAAGGCTGATTGGCCTGTATGTCTCGACTTAGATCCTCACCATTCGCTCCTAATCTATTACAGCAAACAATTTTGTGTCAAATTCCTTGTCATTGTATCATATGCATGCTTACATATGTAAATTTGCTTATTACTCCTTTGAGCTACTGACTATGTATGTGACAAATTGAGAACCTATTTCTCGTTGCTGCAGTTTATTTAATTCGTTATATAAATATAACGATATACATTTACCTAGAGAAATGTTTAAAACTAACTTACAATTAATTTGTTTGCAATATTTTCATTGATTTCTATTATTATTGTGAATTACTTTGACGTATTATTGTGAATATGAAATTATTCCTCAATGAAATCTAATCTGTTGATGTACTCTAATACACCATAGATTGAAATAAAATGAAAATAAATATAGAAGGCGACAAAAACCAAAATTTAAACAAAAATATAAATTGAGCTCAAAGGTTAATTTTTTGGTTTTTCCCCGCGTATCATCTGCAATATTTCTGATTTTTGTTATAGCAATAGACAACATGTTTATCAGGCCAAAGTGGACAATCCATATCAGAAAAATGGCATTCCACATTAATATAAATATTCACCAAGTCTTGAGAGTAAGTACCAGTTCGCTTATTCAATTCCAATAACAAACCAGAAAGCTCTCAGGGCGAGAAATCTATTCGAAAATGACGAAGTTGATCGTGCTACTTCTGCTAATTGTGGCGATTTCGGCCAATCCATTACCAGACAACTATAATATAGGATCATTTGGTGGAGGCACTAGAGGGAATACAATAATAATTATCAATAACGAAAGAAAAGAAACGATAGTATTACAGAATATGGAAGTAAATATTGGCTTTACCTTTATACAACATTAATGATATAACACTAGCTATAAAAGATTTTGATTTTCAAATAAAATTCCCCAAAACTTGTTTTATATTATATTATTCAGAATTTATAACGTAATTTAAATTGTTAATATTTATAGTTATAAAATCCTAATAAAATCTTTTTAAGATAATAAACTAGAAAGTCCTTCCAAACGTGTGAAGTTACTGAAGCATCTGCAGTGTACATTTAGGCTGAGGCAAACAGGCGTCATGATGTATTTCGAAAATCGAGAACCCGTTCATTAGGTTTGTCAAAGCTCCACAGGCGATAGAGATGTGACTTGAATTTTAAACAAAAAATTCAAAGTTTGCTGTTTAGCTCTAGTTCAAAAGATTACATTTTCTGTATAAATGGCCTTGACCGTAAAGTCTGAGATGTCCATATTGCAGCTACCAAGGAGATGAACAAGGACTAGCTGTTCAGAATTTGCAACTCTAGTATTCTTGGCAAATAAAAACATGGCTCAAATATGAATAAGTAAGGAGTAGTCAACCCGTGCCCAAGGATACAAGGCTGAGGGTCAAATCAGTCTCTAACGAGCTCATTCAAGTGGTTTAGCAGGGCTTATCGTAGTAGTGCCTTATCCCAGCATAACTGGCGTTGCTGCAGATGTACCATTTCTTACCGGCTTACTCGTGGAACCAACATGAAAACAAGACAACCCAACAAATTTGTTCGTATTTTGAGTATTATTATGCAGCGACGAGAATGCAGTTGACTATAGAGGTACATACATATATGTATGTATACCAACGAGCACTAACCTTCCGGTTGATACAGAATAATTTTGGTCATTCAAAAACAGCCTCTCCTGATTTGTTGCTATTGCATTCATCTCAGAATCATGGGCCCTAAGGGACAACAGTATAGTGCGATTAAAGGCAAAGAATTACACGGATTTCTTTGCTAATGCACTAGGAAAACCCAGGGCCTGTGATCGCAGCTGCTGTTGGAATCCAAGTGGAGCGGAAATAATGAAAACCAAATTAACTAGCTATGAGTACGATATTAAGCAATGAGAGAATAAATCTGTTTACGCTCAAAAGGAACAATTAAGTACAGCGACTCACTGCAAATATGATAAGAAAAATGTTTTGAATATCCATGAAATTGACTTTCTTTGACAGATGGCATTAATATTTGTAAATCAGGATATATTTCGCGAATAACATTTCGAATGTTGGCTTCCAAGTGTTCAATTGTTTCTGGTTTATCGGCGTAGACATGCGACTTTAGAATGAAGCACGAATGAAGTGTCTAGTTAACAGGCCCATTTCGTGAAATTAATTCTTCGTCAAATGTTTCTTTCAGTAAATTCATTGTATCGCGCTGTGTTACATGTGGCGCCGTCCTGCTCAAATCACATGTCTGCAACATTAATAATGCCTTCCAATTGAGGTACGAAAAAGTTAGTAACTATGTCTCTGGACCGCTCACCGTTGACTGTAACGTTCTGATCATAATCATTTTTGAAGACATATAGACCAATGATTCCACCATCGGCCCAAAAAAGCACACCAAACGGTGTCCTTTTCTGAATATAATGGTGCTTCGACAATGGCTTGTGGATTATCATTGCTCCAAATGCGGCAACTCTCTTTATTGACAAAGCCATTTAACCAAAACAGTGCTTCAACACTGAAAACAATTTTCAAATGATTTATTGCGAAGAGTGTGTTCAAATTGGACCTCCAGATTACGCAATGTATGCGCAACATCTCTATCACCTGTAGAGATTCGAGAAACATGATGAGCAGGCTCTTCTCCAAATACATCATGACGCCTGTTTGCATCAGATATCTGTACAATGCAATAGATACAGATGCTTCAGTAAATTCGGACTTTCCGAATGGCTTTCTAGCCCATTCCATGAAAGGATTTTATAAGGGTATTTAACTACTAATATTAATATAATATATAAAACAAAAAAAAAATATAAATCATGTCATGGGGAATTTTATTTCAAAATCAAAATTTTTTATAGTTAATGTTACCATTGCTATTATCTATACATATACATTTAAACTCAATAGTCATAGTTATATTCAATATGTTCTGTCTTTTTTTTTGGTTTTTTATTAATAGTTATATTGGATATTATTGTGTCTCCTCTTGTGCCTCCACCAAATGATCCTAGATTGATGTCACCTGGTAATGGATTCGCTGAAATCACCGCAATCAGCAACAGTAACACGATCAACATCTTCATTTCCGAATAGATTTTCTGAGAGCTTTCTGGTTTCTTATTTGAATTGAATAAGTGAACTGGTACTTTCTCAACATTTGGTGAATATTTATAGTAATGTTTTTCTGATAAGGATTGACACTTTGGCCTGGTAAACGTGCTGTCTATTGCTATGACAAGAATGACAAATATTGCAGATGATACGCGTGGGTAAAACCAAAAAAGTTGACCTTTAAGTTCAATTAAATTTTATGTATTGGTTTTTGCAGTCGACTCACATAGGGTATAAACATTTTGTCGCATAATCAGTACCTCAAATAAATAATAAGCAATTATAAATTATATATACATATGACACATATGCTTTGCTGTAACAGATTAGGAGCGAATAGTGAGGATCGAAGTCGAGTCATACAGACTAATCAGCTTAACATCGTATCTTGTCAATACGATAGAAAAGTCATTAGGTAACTACCCCTCTTCACCACTGTCCGCACACAAGCTAACAGAAATGACTCTAAGCGCTTTTTACGTGCTCAGGTGGAGTGGGCGTCGTGGCTCAAGTGGTTAGTGCGTTAGACTACGGAGCGAGGGGTTCCTAAACAACACCTAATTTTTATTTATTTAACAGCGCCACCTCTCGCGAGCGTCAGACAAACATCCGAGAGTAAAACTGTCATGAAAAAGTTTCCCAAAACAAAAATTGCTCCCTGCATACGGCATTAAACAGTAGGCCCCTTCCATTCGTGTAAAGCATGCACAACACGAATGGTTGTGAAAAGCTAGGCCCTAGGCAAAAATTACGTGCTCTCTTAGCCAACAAAGTGCCTAAGTGCAGAAGGATTATAAGTTAGTCATGATTGAAGTTCAAATGAAATAGATGAAGTCAATAACCTCAAACGATAGCTATGAAATTCTACCCATTTTCTTATACATGAGACCAGACCTGTAAACTTTCAAGTACCAGTACCAGTCAAGAACCCAGTACCTTGTACTTGTACTTGTACTTGAAAAAAAGGAGTACAATGTACTTGGTACTTTAAAGGCACCAAGTACAAGTACTATTCCAAGTACTCTCTTCTAAGTACATGTACTGGCTACTGTACATTTGCAAGTACTTTTCAAGTACAATTCCTAACGTGGTCCATGTGTGAAACGTGCTAAGGAAAAGCATTAATCTTCAAATTTGTTTTTGGCATCTGCAACAATTATTTTCAGTTCAGATATGCAAAAGGCCAATCAGGAGATCAATTGACCACCACTTACTTGAATGCTGCTGCAGATAATGACAGTGGACGGTTACAAAAGTGATCCCGAGTCTCGTAATATGTACGTATGTAGAAGAACAACAATGCTTTGATTCTCGGTATTAAGTTAACTGTACTATCATGTCACACCATAGACTATGCAAGGTAATGTACTTGAAAAGTACTTGCAAATGTACTGGCCAGTATTACAGTACCCAGTACATGTACTTAGAAGAGAGGACTTGAAAAAGTACTTGTACTTGGTGATTGTAAAGTACGAAGTACATTGTACTCCTTTTTTTTAAGTACAAGTACAAGTACAAGGTACTGGGTACTTACACAGTACTGCAGTACAAATGTATTTCAGTACTTTACAACTCTGCATGAGACTTAGTTTAGTTGACGTAACATTCCGTATTTTTGAGGGCACTATCAGGATAGCTTTGAACGGATGTTATATGCGAAGTTTGTATTCGAAATTATCGTGTTTCAGACCTGTTGCACAAAGTTTTTAAAATCGATTAATGTTACTCATTATATGTATATTTATATTTCATTATTTCTTTGAGTTACAGACTATGTACCAAAATGTTTATACCCTATGGATGACGACTGAAAAAAGCGATAATTATAGAAAAATACTAATTCAACTAAAAGATCGACGCATGTCTTGATTTATTTGAAGATATTGGGGTTTTGCCATTAACTATCTATCAAGCCAAAGTGTCAATCTTTATCGAAAGACGGCATACCAAAGTACTATAAATATGCGCCATATTCTTGTGGTAAGTGTCAGTTTATTTCAAAAACGAGAGCAAAATGTTTTCGCGGTTAATCCTTCTACAAATGAAGTATTTCATTATGTTATCGATGCTGATCAGTGGGATTTCAGCAATTGCATATGGACTACGGCGTGATTCTACACTTGAGCGTGGCAATGACACAATTCTTGAAACAGGATCTTATGGTAGAGATCGTGCTGGGATTAAAAATCTCGTTAGAGATGTGAAACTTCGTTATGGTAATAAAATTGTTAATAGAAGAATATTCTTATATTGCAGTAATTCTGCTCCTGAGCCCGGTGATGGTAAAATTATAGGTCCTTTTGATATCCGCCCTCATTTCAAAATTTTTTTTAAATCCGCGCAGTGGCACGCCCACTTTAATTATTTTACGTCATTATTTTACATGAAATCGAAAAATTTTATTGAGACAAAATATTTAGATATTCAGATTGTCTACAATTCACCAATACATTGTCTTTAGACACCTGCACTTTTTAGGGGCGTTTTCGTTAAAAAAAACGATTTAATGGTATTTTGAATGTGACATCCTTAAACGTTATTGTAGTAATTCAATAAAAAATGCAGTATTCTATGCTCACATTGGTGGGGCAGATGGAAAGGAAGAGGGATAGTGTATTAAACAATCCCTTTTAGACAGCTTGCAGCTTTTCTGCTTTTCTAAACTTGTGCCGCGGCTTTAAAAATCCTGTATTTCGTGCTCGGACATACATTGATTTAGGCCAATATACCCCTTTAAGAATAATTTTTGCACGTTTCTATTCCTTTAGCTTCTCTTGTACATGTTTTTTGAAAGATAATAATTTAGATTATCAGAACTCCGAGATATTTATGTAGTTTTACTTTTCAAGGTCCTCGTTATGCTAAGAGTATTTTTCTTCCTTTGCGTATCGTCCTGTTCTATTACAAAATATCATAACTTTAGATTTGCTGGTGTTCAGTTGTAGATTCTAAAGCTCGTAGTATTGTTAAAGTCTGTTGATCACGATCTGTAATTTTTAATTCGCAAGTATGACGATGTCATCAGCATATAGCAAGAGCTTTATATTAATTCCGACAAACGTTATTTCTCCTGGCAGATACGCAACCAAATTATCTAAGAAAATTGAAAATAGAAGCGGGCTCAATAGGCAGCCTTCTTTTATTTCAGTTTTCGAGTGGAACCAGTTGGAGAAGATGTTTCCATACCAGACCGTGATTTTCGTCGTAGAGCTTTTGCAGCACTCTAATTTTTTTTTGTTGAAATTCCCAGATTACTTAGTTTAAAGACTAGAGCTCTTCTGTGGATGGAGTCAAAAGCCGTGTTAGAGTATACGAAGAAAGCGTATAGTTTTTTCTCATTTTCCAAATACATCTGGGCGATGCCTGTCAACCTGAGATGGGGTCGTGAAATAAATTTAAGGTGTTGTCTGCGGATCGAACCTCGAACCTCTCGCTCCGTAATCCAACGCACTAAGCACTTGAGCCACGGTTTTTATACCTAAGGCAGGTAAAAATTCGCACGTTAACCTCAAAGATCTTAGACCCCTTATTTTTTTCCTAGACCCCTTGACAAATTGATAGACACCAATATACGCTACAGTGCTAATCCAAATTTTCTGGCATTCTCATGCACCTGCCAAGCTCTCTCAACGCTAACATAAGCATAAAGCATTACACCCAAATCACAGCGTTGCGTGCGTGCGTCCGTCCGTTGACAGATTTTGTAGAAACAATGGGCTCTTATGGGGTAACACAAAATGTGACCTCAGCGTTATATCGGCTACTACAACGTCCAAGTAGATCTACTTTCTACTTTTGCGTTTGACAACTATCGGCTATCAGCTGTTTTATGAATTGTTCGATTTTCAGCGACAGGGTAAGTTCTTGTGTCGCCTGCGTGCGTTGTGACAAATAATATCGTAAAGTACCTACAAAGGACTCAACGGACGGACGCAACATTGTGATTTGGTCATTAGCTTCGTCCTGTACTTTATAACAAGTTCCTGTTGGTTCAACGGGTAGATTGAGGACATTATATTCGGTGCTGTGACATAACCCACAGTGACATATAGCTAAATATTGAATTTTGGCCTTATGTCGTTTTCAGAAAGCGAAATAAGGGCAAACTTTAACATTTGGCTTTCACAAAGTTGCAGAACCCATACATCGTCTTTAGCCATGCATCCTTTTCGGCTGCGTTTTCTTTAAAAAAAACCGAATTTTGAGGCACTTTTTCATGAAACATCCTCGACAAAAAATTGCAGTATGCCACGCCCACTTTATACATAGAAAGGATGATAGGGTACCAAACGATCCGTTCCAAACGAATTGTAACTCTTCTGTATGTTTTTTTGGTTTATTTTGAGAGATTTTGGTTTTACCCATATCAGTTGCAACATTGTTATTCTGGTCATAGCAATAGACTTGACGTCTATCAGGCCAAAGTGTCAATCTTTATCAGAAAGATGGTATTTCAAGTAACTAAGTATAAATAAGCACAATGCCTTGACAGTAAGTATTAGTTCATTTATTCAATTCTCGATAGTAAGCCGGGCAACAAATTCTTTCCGAAAATGAAGTACTTCTTTGTTATCTTGATGCTGATCTTGGTCCTTTCGGCTCACGGAGTTACAGCAGGCCGCGGTTGTGGACGTAATGGAAGACATTGTCGTAATAATATAATTATCAAAACAGGATCATTTGGTAGGGGTAAAAGAGGACACACGACAATTACTGGTCCTATACATATAACTGTAGTTAAAAATAAAATCAAAAGACGACACCCTTAAGTTAAGTGAAATTAAATGTGTATCATCCTGACTGTAATTCAAAATAACCGAACAATAAGAAAAGTTTATTTATTAAGTACTGTAAAATTAAAAGTGTTGTATATAGTAATTTGTTAAAATAAATATAACCCTGACTTCATTAAGAGTGTTATTAAACGTTGGGTTTCAGAGGAAATTGGAAAATGGAGCGAGATGAGTGCATAGATATAGTCAGGAACTGAGGCAACCTAATGGACGAAAACTGATAATTTCAAACATCTAGAGGGTTTTTCAATAGAGACATAACAATTTTGTATTTTAATACAAATGCACCCTTATGGTTTTTTTTTATAATCTGTCAACGTCAAAACATCAGTCAAAGTTTAGATTTTTATCATGGTCAAGTTCACGAACGAGCAAAGTTTGGAAATTATTACAAATTACTACCGAAATTCTGAGTCTGGCGGTGGTCTTTAAGTTGTGACCACCGACAGACTCAGCGCTAAATTCGAGTCAACGTATTCACTATTGAATGTTCTTGTGCCAGTGAGACAACGCAGAGGTCGAAATACCGAAAATATCGCAGCCGTAAATGCTTCAGTTCAAAATGAATCAAATCAGTCGATTCCATGCCGCGCCGTTCAAAGGAACTAGGAATCTCTCAGTCCACATTATGGTGAATTTTGCGTAAAGATCTTGGTCTACACCCTTAAAAATTAATTCAAGAACTAAAGGCTCTTGATAATTTGAAGCGTCTAAACTTCTCCGATTGGGCTCTACAAAAGGTTAAAAAAAATCCTGAATTTCATAGAAAGATCATCTTCAGTGATGAAGCTCATTTTTGACTTAATGGCTTTTTCAGAGCTCAAAGTTAGGATTAGATTAGATTTAGAGGTTAGGGATTTGATTTACTATTTGCTCCTGCAAATTCGATTCTTATATTTCGCTAAAATTTGCCATATATCCGCCTACAGTCAGAGAGACTTTCCTGCACAACAAGAATGAGTCAAAGTTCTCCTTCCTGTGGTTTTCCTCCAGTGGTTGTTTTCTTTGCCTAAAGACTGAGTTTGTTTATGTAGAAATTCCTTATAAAGCAAGTCCATTAAATAATAGTTAATAAAGCACATTAGTTTTCAGTTATTCAAGAATATTTATTGATTTCTCATTACAATCGGATAATTTTACTTCCCCCAGCTTTGTGAATTTGAAGAAGCAGACGCTGATGCAGAACTACCACCAAAACCGCCTCCACCAAATGATGAGGCTTGGGCATTTGCATTGCTGGAACTACCACCACGAAAACCACCAAATCTGCGACCGCCATGTCCACCACGACCGAATCCTTGGGCACTAATCACCACGATTAACATTAAGAATACAAAGATGAACTTCATTATTAAAAGATATTTTCGTCTTAGATAAGCTTCTGCTGAACTGAATAAATCCACTGATACTAACTGCCAAGACAGTCTTAGTATTTATAGGGTATCGGCGAAGCGTCTTCCTCACAGAGACCTTGACTTTCTGAGAAACTGCTTGAGAAATCCCCAAATTAGAACCAGTTGTGCATTCATATGCCTTACATCAAATTAACACTAATTGCTAAGAGTAATAAAAATTATTAAATTCAAGTAAACATTGCAAATATCAAACAGACAAGGCGGGGGTAACAAGTGGTAAAACAAATCTACAATGTATGCGGACTAACTCAGATTTTTCTACATACTACTGTCAATCCAGTTTGTTTGGTTTATTAGTAGCATTAATTCAATAATCTTTCATATTCAAGCTGTCGAAGAAAGGAATTAATTTGACTCATCTGTATTTAAACCTGTATATCTGTCTGGTAATAGGTATATGAACTCCGCGTATATGTATGACAATCACATTAAATCAATCACACGACACCCTGTACTTCTAATGAGATATTTATTGCATTTGTAAACAATTTATATTGACGAGATACATTTGGAGGTCAGCGTGTATCACCATTTGTAGATGATATTCAAGAATTTTTGTGAAATCCCTTAAATACGGCTTAACCATTACCCTGAGTAGATTCGAAGAAGAAAAGTCATTCCTTTAGGGAAATGCCCTTAAAAGAGGGCGTGGCTCTATATAACGTGTTTGCAGTTTAGTTAGTTAATAGAATGTTAAAATCTAGTACAAATTTGGACGAAACTCAGTTTTCTTAAATGGTAATGTCTTTTTATATCCCCTATCTTTGACTCATAGTTTGTAACTTACAAATACAAATACAGATAATTTGGCACTACTGATCGGTACGAGACCTAGGACCTAGGTTCTTGGCACCATTAGTGTTGAGCGTGTAATATTCTTCATTCGAATGGAAACTGCTTATTGCTTGATGCCGTCTCTAAAGAGCACTTTTTGTTTCAGGAGTTTTTTCATGACAGTTATTCTCTCGGATGTTTATCAGATGTTCATGACCGTAAAATACATTTTGTATTGTCTAGAGATCAAACCTCTTACCGCTCGATCCGTAGGCGAATGCATTAACCTCTTGAACCACGGCGCAGCTTGTAACATACAATGAACAGGTGGACAGATTTTTAACAAACTTCATATTTAGCGTCTGTGGGCGTCGTGGCTCAAGTGGTTAGTGCGTTGGACTACGGAGCGAGTGGTTCAAGATTTAATCCCCAGACAACCCCTAAAATTTCTTTCACGGCCCCACCTCTTGCGAGCATCTGACAAACATCCGAGAGTATAACTGTATTGAAAAAGCTCCTTAAATTGCCGTTCGGAAACGGCATTAAAAAATAGGTCCCTTCTATTCGTGTAAAGAATATAACAAGCCCAACATGAATGGTTGTGAGAAGCGAGGTTCTGGGTCTCATACACATTTTTTTTTTTTTAAACGCTCAAAGTTCCATCATACCAATACGGTTTCTCAGTAAGGAATAGGTCTTCACATCGAACTATTTAATAACGAAGTCCTCAACAGCATCTATCGCGATTATTGTTCGAATATAACAAAACTTAGTAACAGGCGAGCTTTGGTAACAGCACACAGCTCACTAATATGTGGTGTACTGGTTGATTCAGAGTCCTGATACATTTAATGGCTTCTTAGCCAGTTTCGAATTGGTTTTGTTTGCTTGAGGCTTTTGTACTGCATGTCGTCGTCGGAGTAACTTCCCTACCTCGTAAAAAGAACTTAGTTCCGAAACAACTATAAGCCTTGGAAAAGGTCGGATTCACTGTTGACGAACCTGCTGATTTTAATACCAAAATAGGAAATTAGGACATTTTTGGTATCACCATTGCAAATCATAGCCTATATGACACCACCATCATCTCAACATTCATAAGGAAACAAACAAACAAATCGTCAACCAAATTGATCTTGTTGCGATCGACGTAAGATACAGTATCCTAAATATCCGAAAGTTCTGAGCGGCCAACATAGTCTCGGACAACCACCTAGTTGCAGCAAAGGTACGTCTACGGATAACTCAAACACCACAACAACGGAACAATACTATGAGGAGATCTAACGTTGAACGGATTCAATCGTAACAAACCACCAAAATCTTTGCCGATCGCGTATCCTCAACCTCTCGAAAACTCCTATGCAGCCGGCATCAAGTACTGAAGACCAGTGGCATCGTTGCTAAGAAGCCTTTAGAAACGCCGCAACCGATATCCTGGGTTTCACCTGGTTTGATGAGAATGCAAAAAAAAGAGGAGGGACGAACATCTTCTCCAACAGGCTTCTCCGGAGGAAAAAGAAAGAACACGAGAAGCACGCGATCAAGGAATTAGAAAGGTTCTATTCCAAGAACAATGTTCGGAATTTTACGAAAAGGTGAAAAAAAAACGTATCAAGGCAACAAGACCCACTTGGAAAAACCACTTCTGCAGACTCAGACTAAGAGCTTTGCTAAAGTTGGCTATAACCCTTGTTTTAACATCGTAAACGTATAACAACACCGCTTCTATCCAAATTACAGTCTGAACGAAATCCTGATCATATTATAATCATCAGTCCACTCAAATGCAGCGTTCTTCTCCGTTAGCGTTCTTCATAGTTACATATGATGCACGCTATGCACGTTCCAAAGTCGAGCCGATATCCAAAACTTGTAAACTGCCCTGTGGTGTACATATTACGGTCCGTAAATTGCTGCATAGTATCCTCCTCAACTACTCTTCCAAAGCTAAGGGCACTATACGGGTCGTACTCAAATCATCAGCACAATTAGAGAAAATGTCACCGAATTCACAAAGCAATATTTGAATTACTTTGATTTGTGCTGAGTGAAGATTTTCGTCTGACCGGAAAAGACAGGAGTACGAAATGATCGGTAAAGTTGGTTGTTCTAACCATTACTTCCCAGCTACGATTCCTTTAGGAACAATATCACCGGCGGGTGGTGTAAAGGATGTCTAATCTAATGTAATGAAGACTCATTACCAAAATCTTCTTTCAAGACTTTGACTTCGTTACTTTATCACTTTTGCAATTCAAAACTTGCAGTTTACAGTACGTGATAATACCAGACAACAATTTCCGTCTCATTTTTTTAACTATTCTAATTTATAATTTTAAACTCATGTCTCTCTCTTTTACGTCAATTTTGTTCCGAGCTAAGTCAGCAAATATAAATACACT
Source organism: Xylota sylvarum (assembly GCA_905220385.1). Classification (NCBI taxonomy): domain Eukaryota; kingdom Metazoa; phylum Arthropoda; class Insecta; order Diptera; family Syrphidae; genus Xylota; species Xylota sylvarum. Next base: position 31,746,520 of record LR999958.1, on the reverse strand, counting down.
TTGCTCATAATTGCTGACTTAGCATATTATTTCAACAGTTGTATATATTTGCAATCTAAGCAATATTTTAGTATTTAAGGCTGTGAATAAAATGCAGCGACCCAGTCAAAGAAAATTGAGTGTTTTAGTTAGACTTCCCCCCACCAGTGGTAAGGAGTTTCAACTATAATAAATTCTCAATTCAGCAAGCTGTTTTATAATAAAATATTCTAATGTCCTAAAACGAAACATAAAGGAGGTGAAATCGAACTGTAATATCGATTCAAAGTCTGGAAGATTGTTAGAGTTGATAGAGATGCTAGTATAACCCCAGAGTGAATGTTAAGGATTCACAAGGAAGTTATCGTCCAGGCTTTCCGGGGGATCAAACATTAGGTTTGAAACTCATTTAATTTATCTAAGTGCATAATTTTTTAATTCACTTGTATTGTAGTAAGCATATAGTCAGGAAGTAAATATTTTATCACTTAACAACAAATGGTATGTCATGTATCTTATGACAACCTTTATGAGGCAATTAACACTAGTCACAGTTAAAAAAAAAACAACACTCGTAGCGATGACATAATAAAACCAAATAAAATACATTTAAAGTTAAGGCAGGATTTCTAGGAATATTTATTTTACAAATTATAAAGTCCAGTCAGATTATTTTCCAAAACTTTGTGAATTGGATGTAGCAGACGCTGATGCAGCACTACCACTGAGACCGCCTCTACCTCCTTGGTTAAATGATTGTGATTGAGCATTAGCACTGCTGGAACTTTGGCCACCACCACCTCCAAATCCACGACCACCTCCACCGAATCCATGACCACCGCCACCGCCACCGAATCCATGACCACGACCACCGCCGAATCCTTGGGCAGCAATAGCTACGATCAACATCAGGAACACAAAGATGAACTTCATTTTTAGAACTGTATAAAACTACTGATAGTAACTGCCAAGCTACTGCGGGTATTTATAGGAAATTAGAGTCAATCGTTTAATAGCCTCTTCCTAGTGGAGAATTTGTATTTTCTTTCGAAAAACAATCCAAAAGATTCCCCTAAACGTGGAGACAATCAGTTTCAGAACTGCCAGTCAAATTGACGCTAATTAATATGAGTAATCACAAATATTAAACTCATGTGTATCTATTAATGTCAACATTTGAAGGTACGTACGTAGATACATGTGTGATCTAGACAACATGGGTATAAATTCTTGACTGGTGTTAAAAGTGTTCTAGGTAAAAACCCCTTGGGTTGTAAGCCGGTCTTTGGGTAACTACATAAGTTGTACTTTTTGTTACTTTTTTTAATTATCATTTGCTTAATTAATTTTGAATATTCATCCATACTATGAGAATAAGACACGGTAGGGATCTAGACTAAATAGCATACAAACTGGCTATCCACATGACCTTGTACACTCGCGACAGAGATTTATGATTAAGAGGTAGAGTGCTAACTAACAGATTTTTATGTGCTTACATATGTATGTATAAAGTTGTGGTAAATACTAATCTGTTGACTCGGGAAAAGCAATACACCATTGATAAGGAAGCAATGCAGATACTTTTTGCCGATTGATTATTGTCGTTCATATGAGAGGTATTTCAATAGGGACATAACAATTTCGTATTTTAATACAAATGCACTTTTAAGCTTTTTTATGATCTGTCAATGTCAAAACGTCAGTCAAGGTTTAAAGTTTTATCATGGTGAAATTCATGAATGGAGAACGTTTAGAAATTATTAAAAATTGGTTCCGAAATTCTGAGTCGGTCTGTGGTCGCAAATTTAAGAGCGCTTACTACAATCGGTCGGAACTATCGTCCCACCAGACAGGCTGTGCGTGGTATAGTGGATAAATTCGAATCAACATATTCACTATTGAATGTTCCTGTGCCAATAAGATAACGCACCGGTCGAAGTACCCAAAAATTTGTCAAATCAGTCCATTTCACGTCATTAACGATTTAGCCTTGTCCGATTGAGCTCTACAAAAGTTTGAAGAAAATCATAAATTTCATCGAAAAATCATCATCAGCGATGAAGCTAATTTTTGGCTTCATAACTTTGACATATTTACTGAGAAACTGAGTCATTGTCTTGACATGCCAACTGGATTGAATGGCTCAGCAGGAGGTAGATCGGAGAAGAATATACCTAGTTCGGTAGCGTATACGTAACATTTTTCCAATTTTTGTCTCAATTTCTTTAATGTCCTATCTAGGCAGTATCTAACCAAGTGAGTGATTGTCTTGACTTGCCAACTGGACTGAATGGCCCAGCGGAAGGTAACAGAAGGAATTTTTGACCAGAATTGGATGGGCTTCACATTACTGATATGTGGTTCCAACAAAATGGTTCCACACAGCTGGTCAAACAATTAATCTATTGAAGGGGAAGTTCGGTAATCGTGCAATCTCGTAAATGGCAACCTTTTTATGGGGTTGCATTAAGACGTTTATTTATGCGAACAAGCCAACAACGTTTGAGGAGCTCAGAAAAAATATCGAAGGAGAAATCGCCAGTGTTCTGGCCGATATGTGTGGGAGAGTGGTGGAAAATTGACTCAAAGAATGGATCGCTGCAAACGTGCTTGCGATTATCATATGTACAAGATCGAATTCCATACTTAAATTTAACGTCTGTACTACATCTGGAATAAATTTCATCCCGATATCTTAATTATTCTGTGTTTTATCTTAATACAAAATTGTTATATCCTTTCTGAAAAACCCTTTATAACGCCGCCTACAGACCAAAAGTTTTCAGGCGTAAATGGCAATCAATTCACATATCAATCATCAACTCGTTAGCATGATTGAAAAGTATCTATCAAAGAAAGAAATTATCAGAGCATTTGCTTGGAGACTACCAGTTGGCCATTATGCTCCATACTTAGTAGTACTTCTGTCAATACTGGACAATTTACTTTAAAACTTTTAAAGGTTGTCCCCAAGGTGGAGTTTTATCCCACCAACTATGCACAAACACTTCTAAACGACTTAGACAATGCTGGAATTTTATATCAAGGCTATGTAGATGATCTAGTCATAATAAGAACGCAGTATTATTGGACAAATGCTGATAACAATCAGAAAGTCTAAAAGTTAACCCAATTAAAACAGTCATTCCATTCACTAAGGAGAGAAGCTTAAACCTCCAGACGATAACACTAAATGGTACACAACTCGATTTCTTAAAAGAAACAAACTGTCTCATGGTAACTCACAAACTTAATTGGAAACCCCATCTAGACAGAACCACTCAAAGGTGACCAAAATCTTGTGGGCTTTCTAAAGTCTAGACTTTTCGGAAAAAAGGAAATTAAAACTAAGGACAAGCTACCATACTTACCCCACCATCATCACTCCAATAATATAACCTACGCATCGGACGTATGATGGGAAAATGCTAATTAAGCCTACTCTCGCTCCGCCTTACAAAAGATCCAAGGACTGGTTTGTGTAGGTATTACGGGTGGAGTGCCTATACATATAACTGCTGCGCTGGAAGTCCTTCTAGAACTTCTAGACCGAAGAAAATCCTTGAACTAAATCCACCGCTATCTTCTTCAGTAGTATGTACATCGATTCGCAGCTAGATTACGAAAAATCCTTCAGATCTTCATCCTCATCAGAAAACCAGACGGATCCTCGACAGAATCGTCCTCTGAGAGCCTAGAACTCCTCTTTAGGACGCATTTTCCAGGGTGCAAAACCCTAACATGTAACATTGCACCTCCTGAGCAGCCAGATTATAGAAGTAAAGAAAGTCAAATGAGCAATTGACTCCTTCACCCTTCCAAGCAAAAGACTTTGGGCCGATTAGCCTTACCTCATTCCCACTCAAGACATTTGACAATCTAATAGATTTACACATTCGCTCCAAATCGTAATCTCATCGAGATCATTCAACGCTATATGGATGATAGACCGTGTATCCTTGTTTTAACCTCGACTTTTCCAACATTTTTCCAACTTCTCTTACCCCTGTCCTAAGTTTTGAGCGTCGTCGGCTTTTTTCGTCAGTTGTAGTGGCAGGTCTTCTTTCGCCGTCCTTACGAATTCCAATTGCGACGTTGACGTTTTCTTCTGTTTCCTCAAGAGGCCCTCTGCAAACTTGTAAGCACTTCGAACTTTTGTTTTCATCTGCACTTAATGTAATTGGCATCGTTGATGTAACAACCCTTTCAACCATCTATCGATAAAATATAAAGATCAACGCAGTTGTTCCGGTGAAAGTCAACAACGATACCACAATCCAAGCAACAAAAGATGCATTGAAAGCTCAATCATTTTAAATTTTTCTCATTAATCAAGATGATGTACCCGCATTCGTTTGCAACCACCACACGACCGATCCGATGTTATAGGCCACGCAACTGACAATGCACAAAAATATCTTAAGCCCGTTGACCTTTAAGGGTTAGATTACATCGTTCATCGTTCACCGCAGCCTATTGAAGGTTTCAATCGATTCGTAATTGATTTAACGACTCGCTAGCTCCGCTCAGCGCGAATAGTAAAAGGCATTCTCTTCCGACCCGAACTAGGGTCGAGATGAGCCCGAAAAAAAAAAAAACCCCTTCATGTCAGCCAGCAAGCCTCGATATGCTAGATGCTTCCCCGATAGATAATTTCGGCAGTCGGATTTGTTTATTGTTCGATCAGTTATAATGGCCGCGTCTTGTTGTTTATTGTTTGACGGCCAGCGCGCACAGACCAATAATAATCGCCAATAATGTAGCCCAATAAAAATTACATAATTGAGGACTTGTGGCATGATGATCAATTTGTGTCGGTTGTTTATCGAAGCAGGAACCCAAGCCAAACAGACGGAGAATAATGTCTGGCTGTGGGATTACAAGGAGGATTACATGACTTTTTAATGTGGCTGCGCCTGCGGGGAATAACGCTAGCAATTATTATCATGCGACAAATGGAAAATGTCAGTGGGTAATGCTGATTATGATGGTTTTGCTTAATTGGTTGGCTTGAACCGTGGCGTGGATTGTTCGAATGACATTGTAATTGCTGGGCCACATTGTGGTGCACAGGTTGAGTTCAGTTTTATTTTTGTTTTGTCGTACAAAGTTTGGTTTCCGGCTTGAGCTAGGTGGTATTCAAACTATTTATGGGAATCATCCTTTTCTTTCCAAAGGATTATTCCTCTAAAGGATTATTCATCATTTAACTCCGTCTACCGGAAGTAGTAGTAGCCCAGAAAAGTTAATGTAACGAAATTCGGTAGTACGTTCAAACCTTCGTTTGATAGATAAATATTGATGGATTTAGTTTATTTAGGGCTCAAAGTGAAGAACACATCACAGTGGAGATGAAAGCAGCCCGCACATAAGTAAAAGGGACCGTCTTGCAATCGATTAACTTCGTTACTGTCGATCGAAAACTCTCTACCCTATGATCATGCACTGTTGTTATTAATAAATTATAATGTAAACAAATTAGTATATTTTTAAAACAATTATCTACACTTTATATGAAATAATTTGTTACTCTTATCAGCTGGTCAATGATTTGTGAACTACAAATTAGAGATCGAGGTTAATTATTTATACAAATTTTAGGATAGATTATGAGCAAATGTGACGAACTTTGAGATAAGAAAATTATTTTTGTTTTGATTAATTGTTTTTATTCTTATCACTAATTATTAATAAGCAAAGTGTCAATTCTCGGTGGAGTCTTTAACCCTAAGGCACGCGTCCATAGATAGAAAATAGGGTAATGCCTCACAGTTAGGGGTGGTTGGCGGAAAATGAAATACCTCCAACCGACCAACAGAACGAGACTAAAATTCGTTAAGCAGCCGGAGGGACTCGAGAGTGTGAGACAAACGTGATCATGCAATAGGTTAGGTAACGATTGAACATCATCGAAGAAGGGGGTACTTTCATTGGTGAGAACAAATAGAAGCCAAACAAATCGGAATCATGATACCGGAAAAAAATTGTGTTGCGAAGGATGACGCTAGAAACTGCAAGCAACTAAATGTCGAATACGTACATATGTATAAGCCGTCAAACAGATTGCAATAAATAGTCCAAAGTTCTGGGAAAACCTGGATAAATTAGTACAGGCAATTCCATCAAGTCGAACGAAACTGATCTGAGGCGTTAAAACTGTGGACACCGGAACATCAAGCCAATTATACGCAAGTTGCATGACTTCGAAAAGGAACCCCTCCTGCCTAGGAAGCTATGTATCACTGGAATCTTCAATGAACCCATTGTGCACCCCTGTCGTTAGTGGCTTTGAGTTAACTAAGCAAGCTCCTGGAATCAACACAATATTTTTTTAGATTTTAAGATGATTAAGCGCTACTTTTTCTGACAGGTCGCCCAGGGCTCCGAAGTTGTATACCCTCTCCAAGCGTATATTGTAACATAAAAAAACAAATGAGATAGACACTATAAATTATATATATTCCTGATCAGCATCAATAGAAAAGATAATTGAGTCACGTCCGTCTGTCCGTCCGTCAGTATATAACCACTTTTTAGGCCTTAAATTTTGAGCTAGAATGATGACATTTCATTTCTAAGCTTTTGAAAAAGAGAAGCAATACAAGTGTAGAAATTTTTGGAATTCGCTCACTGCCACGCCCGCTTTTTTAGAACATCACTATTTTACATAAAATCAAAAAATTTTGTTAAGACCAAATATTTAGATAATCAGATTGTCTACAATATACCCATACATTATCCCTAGCCACGCCCAAGTTTTGTGGACATTTTCATTAAAAAACTACTTTTGATGAACTTTTTGTAACTTTATGTAACATCGTCAAACGTCAAACGTTATGTAATTTGAGCGAAAAATGCAGTATGCCACGCCCATTTTATAACAGCTGCATAGAAAGAAGGATAGGGTATCAAACGATCCGTTGCCAATGGATTGAAGCTTTTCTGTATGTTTTTTTTTCTGCTTTTGTCTTCACCGCAGAAATAATCCGTATCTATGATGGACTGCCTGAAGAGTTAAAGTGATGAGCTAGGTTTAGGTTAGGTTAGGTTTGGTTAGGTGAATGGGTGCCTTTGTTGGCAAGAAGTTGCCAACGGCAATTATGAAACCCCTGAGTACCTTATTTCAGTCTTTGACGACTGAACTTAACCACACAGATACGTGTTTGAATCTCAGGAGTTTGTTCAGCTCAATATTTCCTAGATCGTCAAGTTCCGCACCCAAGAGTGTCTCTTTCCATTTGATAGCTACTGCTGGACAATCACATTTATGTATTAGATATTATCGCCTGTCACCTTCCTCGTTGCCTCAGGAAGGGCATGGGAGGAACAAAAGCTTTCCTTAAGCGCTAAGCATTTGTCTGATTTTAGTATTGTTATGTTTTATTTATAATTTTCCAGAGTTTTCTTAACGGGACAAGATACTCTCATCGTGGATTTTTTCAATTGCTAGGGGAGGTAGAAGAAAAGTAACGAATATTACTAGATCCTGTTCAGACCCCTTTTTTTACTAATTCGTCCACCAGTTCGTTCCCTTGGATATCGGTGTATCCTGGAACCCACCAGAGTGAGCTAAATACACGCTCACTTCAGACGAGTTAAGTCCACTTCTTCATCACTTTTTGATTCGTCGGTGAAACTCGAGATTCTATCCAAGTTGATGGTTTTACTGTTCGCCAATCCTATTTTGAGAGAAAGGTTGCTTTAACTTTTAGACTGGAGTCAAGGGATGGTGAAAACAATGAAGAATAAAAAGGCTCCTGGACCTGAGGGTAGCGAGCAGAAGTGCTGAAGATGATAACAAGAACTTGCCCTAGCTTTTGGTGAATATGTATAACAGTTGTCTTCGAATTGGTATTTTCCACAAGAACTGGAAGATGCAATGGCTGGCACTCATCAGCAAAGGAAAAGGAAACCCGGACTCCCCAATGGCGTACAGACAATATTAGGACCAGATCTGTAGAACATCTCCTACGATGGGATACTTCGCATTGATATGCCCGAAGACACCTTACTGGAACCACTGAAGATGCACAGAGAAGACTGAACCAGGTCATGAGACGCGTATTTAAATAGATGGAAGACCATGCACTTAATCTAGCTGCATAAAAGACGGAGATAGTCGTCTTGACTTAGACATATACCAACAACCGTCGATTTTCATGTAGGCCCAGAGGTTATAGTCAGCGGAGAAGCAATGAAGGACCTGGGAATAGCTCTTGACCCCAAACTAACATTCTGAAAACAGATCTAATCCGCATCAGAAAGAGCTGCATGTGTCACCCTCACTTAGCAGACTCATGGCGAACATAGGTGGCCCAACGGCAATCAAACGGAAACTCTTGATTTCGATCAGCAACTTCATTCTTCCGTATGGCTTTGCACTTAAACTGCAAAAGTACATAACCAAATGGCTACAGTACAGAGACGTGGAGCCTTTCGCAACGCAAGCTCCTACCGAACAGTTTCAAAACCAGCCATTCTCTTAACCGCGGGAGTCACTCCCATCGATCTCCTCGCGACAGAGAGGAAGTACGTATGTATGAAAAGAGAGCTGTAGTGGGAGTAGAAACCGCAACAGCAGAGGCTAAGGAACTCACCAAAGACCAGTGGCAAAGGCGATGCTCTTAAGGGAGAAGAGGGAAATGGGCTGGAAGACTGATTAGAAACGTTGCGAAGTGGACGGAGCGGAAACATGGTAAAGTTAACTACTACAGCTCCCAGTTTCTGACTGGACACAGGTATTTCAACGCATACCTCCATAAAATGGGAAAGGCTCAGCCTGCCAGTAAGGCGACGCTTCAGAGGATGATAGAGCGAGTTGTAAATTTAACTGATGCCTAAGAGTATGCACTCTATTGCTGGTGTAAATTGCAAATTAGTAAAAGGATAGGAAAGAGATTGTGGTGTAATGGTTCGAAACTCAGGTGTATTATGTATGTTTCAATATTCCATAGGTGTTGTCCGAACTAGTCAAGGAGATTATGTATTAAATTTTTCCATTCGGTTTAGTTTGCAGTACATTATTGAATTCGCGTTTCTACGTGATCACGATTTGCATGATTTTAATTTTATTATTAGAAATTAGGCAAGGATTAAATGTCAGGCACATTTTCAGTTCCTGCGTAATAAATATATTTCAGTATTTTTAACACCTGTACTAAATACAAAATCAAATTTATCAAAAGCAATTTAAATAGTTAGCACCAATCTAGTTGATATTTACGACTATCCATGCAACATTTTATTGACTTTTTTATTTATCATTTATTTAATAATGTTGATACAATTAAGAAAGTAACAAAATGACAGGAGATAGATATATACTATACGTACATATGTACATACTATGTATGTGCTTATCAATTTTTGATAATTCTATGCAATAAAACTAAAAATTACATATTATGTCCCTACACACAAATAATGTCATAAAAGCCTTTCTAGATGGTACGTTACCATATTTTCTTTGGTCGGGTTAGGGAACACTTTATTGGAGCCACAGACGCAACAGCTCCATTGTATTACCAGAAAGCAAGACCCAGTATTACCCATTTTACTGGAATTTCCAAAAATGCATTTCAGTGATTAAGACCTCACAGTACCAGCACTCTCCACATCAGCACCGAAAATCTGTTATCTGATCCTAGCAAAATCAGGAAGTACCATTGCTTTGTTCAACAAGTATTACAGACAGTGGTATCTCTTAAGCCTAGCACACTAAGATGTTTGTTAAAAAGAAAGCATCCCATAAGAACGCTAATAAGTTGTCTACAGTCATCGAAACTCCAGTGCGAAGGCCACCTCGTCTAGGACGGTAGATTGTTTTGATAACACAGCTGATGATAAAAGTATCAAGGGTAGGTACATTAAGCAGAGCATCTACAGTACAGCCAGGCGCACATTGGAATAGTCTCGTGCAGGCGAGACAGTCTGTTCTTTCGAATTTAGTACAGAAGCCAGTCCCGTACTTACGCGAAAGCCCGACCAAACATACCACACAACCGACGCATAAGCTAGAAAAGGTCTTATAGCCATACAGATCCAGAGAACCGTTTTTGGTGATAAACCCGATATTTCAACAAAAGCGCCCTTACACTGCCAGAAAACTGAGAGCGCCTTGGATGTCCTCGACTTGACATGCTTTGCCCAAAGCAGTTTCTTAAACAGGATCACTTTCAGATATTTCGCTTCATCGCAGATTTGGATAGTGACTCCTTAGCAATAACTGGGTCAAACCAGTCACAATCATTCTTTTCGTGAAGAGAACAACCTCAATTTTCTGGACAGGACTAGAATTAGGCTTTCAGTCAAAAGCCTATTCCTAGTCCATCATGGGCTCACCTGATATCAGTGCAGACCTACGCACGTGAATCTCGTCTAGTTTCTGGAAAGTTTTCAGCAAGAGGAAAGATAGAAACTCTTGCGAGGGTGTAGTCATCTCTTCTAATTTTTCGTATAAAAGCCACTCGAACTATGCGCCAGGGTATAGGAATATACGCCAGTGTCAGACACGCAACGAAGATTCTACTCAGAGTTGGCAGTAACTGGTCAGAGCAAGGCTGGGTATACTCCATGGGTATCAGACGATTTGGAGCTACAGCATATTTGACAGCCTCTTATTTTACCATGGCCAATGCAGTATACCAGCTACGCCGAGTTTTGCGACTTAGATTAAGCTCAACCTGCAAAGGCGATCTAAGCTGTGACCCAATCGTTATCTGGTTACCCGGAAACTTATCTGGTTTCCAGCAGTATACTGAAAGCCTCAATTTTTTTTCCAGTGTGGGTATCGTCAGATTTTCCAAGTGATTCCCGTGTGATTGGTTTGCCTCTTTTGAGAACTTTAACCAACCTACTGGTTCCACCTAGAGTCTCGATCTTCTGTTTTTCAAGGAAGCACTTCTTATATTCTTTTTGTTTGGATCGGAAAAGATTCCAGTCTCCATCTAAATTTGTCTTGATTGTCCGATTGAGAAGTTTTTCGGCTTCCTTCTTAGTTTCTGCAGTTCTGAGTTCCATCAGGGAACTGCCGATCTACAGGAGGTTTTCATAACCGGGCACGTCACTTCGAAACATCTGGTGATGATACTAGTCCGGTTTTGAGCAGCTTGTTTGACCTACGGTCTCGTTCTGTGTTTAGGAGGTTTGACAAACTTGTCTAGCTCTTTTCTAAAGCGTATCCAATTAGTTATTCCTCCTCTCCAGCAAAGTAATGACATCGCATTGGAAGGCGATGTGACTATATTCCGATAGATACACCTTCGGCAGAACTCTCCAGTATAAAATCGACTTGAAGTACCGGTTAGATAATGTCAAGTCAATCACCTACTTTATTCTTGCCGTAACAAAGGTCGGCTGCGAACCAACATTGTTAATGACCATTGCAGACGATAGTTAGAAATCTAAGAAATGGTTTCCTCGTACATTGCATTTGCTGTTACCCCAGACTGTGTATTATGAGTAATTCCATTTTCCGAGAGTTACAATACTCTATGAGTTTGACAACGACCTTCGGTGGCAGAAGCAGAGGAGCACAGCACCAAACTTGATTCTTTAGTCTTAGCCTGTTCGAACTGCTAGAAGAGGAAGCAGCGTTGGATTCAAGAGGTTTGTCGGTTTTAGTTTGAATATCTTCTACCGATCTGATTATTTTCCCTGTCGCCGCCAAAAGAGTGCTACTATCAACACTTGGGCTTTTAACTGGTTGTACAGTATCCTTGCACCACAAGATCGCTGCCTTCCTACCAGTCAGAAGCCCACCGTTGCACCGCTTCTGCAACTCGTTCAGACGTAATGACCTATCGAGGCAACCTGTCAACGAACGCACTTCGATCAGCTGCCTGTCTATGAGGATGGAGATAAGACGTACTGGGTCGACAAGATCACCGGTGGATTTTCGCTTTCACAATTACCACCTGGAGTAAACAAATTCCTCGGTTTAGCCGGCATACCGATTTAACGTCATAGTCAAGACGAAGTGGATTTTAGTCACTTTTTACGACAGGCATGCCTACCTCTGATAAATTGCAACCCCCACCCGAAGGGGGTATTACCATCTTTAGTTAAAATTTAAAAACAAATCTTAATGTCAAGATTCGATTCTTATTAAAATTATGTACGGGAAAGCCCCAGATCAATTAGAGAGTATGTGCTAATGACATTGCGTTGAAATGATTAGGATGAATCGTCCAATTAACGAAACGTTTTTTGTTATTAATGTGTTCATTCTTAGAAACGAAAACACTTCAAAACCTGTGATTTTATAATCATTTATTTATTTGTTTTGTAAAAAAAGAGTGTGAATAGAAAATGCAACTAAACAGAGCTCAATTCTTTGAAGCACATATCACACCGAATCTAGAAAGGTTGGTGCTAAATATTATGCTTACAAGGTCTACAGTACAAAATAAGTCAGAACACAACAAATTGTGTTTAGGTATAGAGTATCTATCTTAATTTTCTGAGGGGGCCTAAGTTGGAAGGGATATACAGTAGAGATGACCAGCAATGTTCTGGTACATACTTGTTGGTTGAGACTGGACTTTAGAGGTCTAAGGTAAGCACATGAATTGCGGAGTTCCTTTTTACTCCAAACTTTATTCGTGCATTCTCTTTACTTTGACAGACAACTCAATGGAAGGAACTGAGATCACTGGATTGCTACTTAAGGATAAACCTCATCCATCCACGACCATCTGAAACAACTACTTCTGCAATGGCCTCTGTCTAATACCAATTGTACTCTTAATCCACCGTTAAATCGAGAAGTAAAAAGTGAAAACGCAATTTAACTAGATTTACGACGCGCTATCCTGGCAAACGTGTTTCGCATAATTCTCGGTCTCAAACGATATTGCTTCCTTCGCGCAAATCTACTACCACTTTCATTCGACCACTCCAAGCCAAACAACGGCAACAAATTACATTCGCCCCAAAACAGGCTAGTACCCCTCCCCCATACTCTCTAGTAGGAAGTGAGTGCGCGTACTTGAAAAATGTGGGTGTCATTAGGAGAGGAACACCGGCCACACAGCAGCACCAGCAGCAGCAGGACAAACAGCAATTGCACAGTACACAACGATCTACATCTAGCAATGAAGATGCATCTGATTCATTGATCACTTCCTCGCTGCTTGCTGTGTGTGTGTGTGTGTGTGTATCTGCATCTACCCGCCTACGTGAGACATTGGACTAGGATAAGCCTTACATAACATAGCCTCTCCACCTGTACTACGATGACGGTGAGTACGCTCAGGCTACAGGTGGGAGTCTAACGTTATACACAACAGCAGCTCCTTAGCGTAGGACTACTTCACAATCATTGCGCGCACAATCCCTTGTCAGTCGCGCATGCGCACTGGTGTTCTGATTGAACACCAGAAACCCACACACAGAGCCGCTAACGCTTAGGCACAAATCGAGTTGCGATTAATCTCGAAATGGTTCACCGCTAACAAGATTACAATTAACACCTGAAATGAATGTGCAACACATCACCAGGTGATGCTCTTTTGTGCAGCTACGTGGCAGCGCCCGGTAGACATTCCCTCTGTGCACCAGTTTATCGTGACGGCGCGCAAGCGCATTCCATGGTATCGCTTAACTCGGATCTACTATACCATTGCATCTGCTATGGGGTGCTTTGTCTTGTGCGCCTTTGAGCAAGAGGATAGATGTCGCCGCTAGCCGCCTTTTGGCGTCTATCCTAGGAGCTGACAGCCGCAAGGAGTGAAACTATTGCGTAGGTGTTTCAGTGGAAATAGAGAGGAAAGTGCATTTTGGCTTAAGATGGTGACAGAAGTGCGCAACCGCAGCGCAGCGTGTGTTACAATTCTTGGCGGCAATTAGTGCTTTGCAATCGGAACAGCAGTGTGAACATGTGTTAATTTGTTGTTGTTGTTGTTATTGTTGGAATATTGAGGGAACTTTTGAGTTATTATTCGACTGATGTGCGTGAGGAGTTTAAGTTTTCATAGTACTACCGATACTACCATCGGATTTCAGTCGTTTTTGAGTATCTGGTAGGTACCTGGTTTCTTCTTTAGTTCCTGTCACCCCACATAGGGTAAAGGACATCAACAATCGCAGTGGACAAACGTGGATATCTGCTTTAAACACAAGTTTTAGCAACTATATAAGGATTGCCTCAAAGAATACAAAAAAATTATTAAAAGGGCCAAATTTCTGGCTTGGATGGACTTCTGTCAGTCCATTGAAACCACAAAAGACTCTACTAGATTGAGTAAAATCCTGTCAAAGGAATACTCCAGTCCGTCTTTTATTATAAGGCCGGATTGGACCGGACTCCTCTAAAGAGTATCTGGAGCTTTCAATCCAAACACACTTTCCATGATGTATCCTCCTAAGCCACGTTCCACTGAGGTGGAGACGTGTTCGTGTTGTGTTTATTCCGAAATGTGGGAAGGGTGGACATGAATCCACAAAAGGATTTCAGACCCATCAGCTTATCCTCTTTCCTTTTAAAGACGTTGGAACGTATCTTAGATACACATACGAAATGCCCTAGATCAATCCCTTTTATTCAAATCCCAGCATGCGTATACTAAAGGCCGATCGACAGGGATGACACTCCGTGAAGTTGTGCGAGCGATAGAAAAGATAATTCACTACAGAAATATACCAAAGCTACCTTCTTAGACTCTGAAGGTGCCGTCAATATCGTCAGCACTTAATCGATTCAGGAAGCTCTCATCCAACTGGGTGTGGAAGAGTATATTAGCAAAAAGATATTGAAGGCGCTAAATACTAGAATCATTCAATCGACCCTCGGTAATACAGTTCCACCATATCTGTCGTAAGAGGAAATCCTCAGAATGGGGTCATATCCACTCTTCAAATAGTAATCAACAAAATCCTGTGTAGGCTAGACAGAGGTGAAGTCAAGGCTGTCGCGTATGCGAATGATGTGGTAATACTGGTATCAGGGATGTTTCCTTCAGTGATCAGTGAGATTATAGAAGGTGCCTTTGGCAAGGACGTTGACCATGAGGACAATTCCAACTGAGGTCTTAAAAGTAATATTGCACCCTCTACCACTCGACCTTCATATTATGATCTTATCTTCGTGCAGTGCGGTCAGATTAAGAGAAAGAGGATGCTGGTGTATCAAACCTCATGCTCACAATAGCATCCTGAATCTGTTGCCACGAGACATGGTAGCTAATCTAACAGACTATATACCTCCTAGAGTGAACTTCAAAAATGACGTCCCGGTCAGATTCCCAACCAGAGCGGAGTGACAATCAGGCGAAGTAGCAAATGATAGCTATCAAAGCTATCATATCTGTCACATATCTTCAAAGCTCGTAGAACAGTGCAAAGAGGAACTTGCCTCACTTGGACATCGGTTCAGGATTAGTCTCTTTTGGGTGCCCAGTCACAGTAACATTGAGCGAAATGATCGAGCTAATGAACTAGCAAGGCGGGGATCTGCCCTTGATGGTTCCCTGGCAGAGGCGGTGAACGTCCCGCTATGGGCCCATTAAGGGTAGAATCTGCGCACTATCTATTAAAAGCTGACAACAAATGGCAAGGGGTGAGGAACTGTGTCATATCCAGGCAGATGTGGCCCAAATACCACTGAAATAGATCACATGAACTTTTAAATCGCATCCAAGTGCTTGACATTTCTCTCGATCTGTATACCTATCCTCAGAGTGGGGGTTATGTCTCACAGTTAAATGAATGAAAACTATGAGTAACTTCATATCGTACGAAGACTTGAATCGCTTACCGATTTTCGTTACACCATCTTATCTAACACGAACCCTCAATAGCTGAACCCTCAAAAAACTGAATCTTCGAATCCAATATAGAAGGACAATGCCATAAAGGGAAACCTCGTCTTGGGCAGCTCGCACAAGAAGATAAGGACCGCAAAAAAAGAACCTATAGCATTCTCAAACAAACGAATACCACACTCAGTCTATGCATGGACATTGCTACAAAATTCCTTAGCAATGTTAATCCTAAAGAACATCACCCAACACTAGAACAGGTGCCATTTGTTCCACAATTTATGCGGCCACCTTTGGGAACCCCCATCAGCTAAACCAACAGCAACCAAATCTCCAACCAACCACTATCATGTCATTGGTAACAGAAGTAACAAAAACCCATTCCCATTCCAATAACATGGTACATCCAACCATGCTACTCCTTCCCATTCTTAGCCAAGTCCTATGCACCACAACCATACAACAACTATGACTATTCAGCAACACTACCACCAGCAGATGGTTATCTCTCTTCTAGCCCAACACCAGGAACATCACATTAAAAATGAAGAGGTCACAAGGGGCTCCAACATGCTATTCGCAGGGAGTTCGCTGACATTCAGTTCACCTCTCGCCAAAACCACCAAGTCGTCGAGTCTCTTCGTCTTCTTCGTGCTCTTGTTTCCGTGTGCTATTTTGTGGTGGCGTAGTCCTCCAAGTCTTATCTCGATTCTCCATCGCTTGGGAATTGATTTTCCTTCAAATTCGTTTGCTGATAGAAAAGTGTGATGCCAGAGAATCGATTAAACAACAGAGCAGACCAAGAGATACCAGGCCAGGCAATGACGACCAAATCCAGTCTCACAGAGTGGTTACAACAATTGAAAGGAAATTTGTAGGGTTACATGTTCGGCACAATCATCGAACATGGTGAAACTATCTTCGATGTCGCGGAATTTGTTGACGGTTTTGTATCTTTTTTTTTTTTTATTTTTGGATGCCATTGTATTTAGGTTATGTAAGAACAAGGGCTCCCGAGGGAGCCTCCGGTTACCATTTTTTTTCATTCGCGATACCAACAACCCGTTGACATCTTCAAATTATGCAATTAAATGATGGGAACAGGAGTTTCCTACATCACCAGCAGCGCATCCATAAATCGTCCGGTCCAGCGATGAAAGTGAAAGAATCGGGTGGATACTACGATATTTCGCGCCCTTTACGCAACGTGGAGAGCCCATAAATTTGTATGACTGGGAAGGTCAAAAGGTTCGATTGCAGTGTGCATATACATATATCAAAAAATTCCGGGCTGGGCTGTGGGCTTCTGGGTTGGACCGCTTTTGCGGGAAGAGATCTCGTTTCTGGAATCCTGATTGTAAATTACGCGACACCTGGAATTATCGTGTTACCAGGTGCGATGACATGTTGATTTGGATTGAATCGAGAAAGTAATGTTTTCACTTTCGGCGAGGTGTGCTCAGGAGGTGGAGGAAAAACTGCTGACATCTTAATCGGAAAGGGATTCAACTGCAGGACGGTGAGACTGGAGGTGGAGGAATCGCACGCCCTATACGGAATTTATGTGTTGACAGGGTAAGTGTCGAGCTGGGAACACTCTTTATGGGATGTCTGGTCGAAACAATGGGATGTATGTATGTAATTTGCTGGAATATTTTCAGTTTCAGGCTGGATTCTCTTTACTGGTTGATAAATGATAGAACAGCCCTCTGTACTATCCAGAGCCTCTGAGGTATTGTTTGTGCTTGGGGCGTTTCAGATTAATTTGATCTGAAGTAACCAAACAATTTCCTGGACGGTTCTTTGCTAATCTTGGACGATAATCAACTACATACATACGTATATGCAATAATGTCTGGTGTTACACTGCCTGGACGACAACAAAATTGTACCGATCCCAATTGACTTCAAAAAGGCTTTTGATCACGTGAACCGTGACTAGTTTAATGTCATAACCGGCATCCGGCAAGGTTGCGTACTTTCACCCCTTTTATTTAAAATCAAATAATGGACCTCAAATACTCGATTTGTATCATCTACCTCCATGATTGGAATGAGCAGCCTCTCCCGATGGGACAAGACTGAAAAAAAGAACGTGTCGATAGATCGTTCACACCATATTGTCAAATGTTGACTCCTTTACCCTAAACAAATATGGCGCAGAACTATCAACAAAGAATCCAGACCTTTGCGACTGAATTGGAGTTGCATGAGTGGTGATGGCTGGACGCTGTAGGAATAGAGTAGACACTGACTGGCGTCAACGCGGCGATGTCCAGTGTTGTATATGTTACTACGCTTCAATTGTGTTTATTTTACCTTCTATTGGTAGCCATCTGGTTGGACTAGTTGCTGTCCATCCGGACCCGACTTCCTGAACTTATAAGCGCGAGTGTTGAGCAAGCGAAAATGGAAACCATAAGCAGACTTTATTTGGGCTACTTCGACATATTTGGAGCTCAGGCCGATAAAGATTTCCATGAATCAGCAAGGTTTTTGGAAGAGCCCTTGATATGTTGGAGCGCAAAACAAGGGCAGCTGGAGATGAGTATCGAGCCAGAAGAAGGGAGGAGAAGAATATCCTGCGCTGGCTCCAATGGTCTACCAACGGAGCTTTTCAAACATGGTGGTGATGCTTTGGTAGGGTGCATGCACCAAATCATCAACCAAGTATGAATGGATGGACCCATCTTCAAGAAAGGCGAAAGACCAACGAATTTTAAGTCGAGACTCACCATCTCTTCATCCACTTCAAAGCCGCATATGATAGCATTCATTGTCTTGAGCTCTACAAGGCGATGGCCGAATTCGGGATCCTGCCTTAAAAAGATCCAGCTGTGCCACGTGATGCTGGAAGACACGCGGTCCAATGTGCAATTCGGAAGCAGTTCCTCCGAGGGTAAGGCATATCCCGTGCTGGGTGGAAGAAGTGTTCCACATGGGGTGTTAGTCAAAAATGATTTTAGTGTAAGCTTACGTTACAATGGCTATTCATGGCGCAAAAAATTAAAAAAAAACGCATTCAAACCAAGAGAGCAGATCAAGAAATTAGGAAACAGTTCGGAGTTCGGTATAAGTGGTGCTGAATGGAACCTGAGTCTCATGGGTGCGATTGGTGATGTTGTTCTCTTATTAGGACCACCTCTAGGACTTAGTTTGAAGGGAATATCCAAATCGATCAGCTTTTTCAGTGTGCAGCGACGAGGTGAAGCTTGTTGTATGAAAATGACCTTGACAAGGCTCGAGATACATATACTAGCAATAGAGGTTTCCGCGAAAAACGATTGCCAGCCGTTGAATGATACATATATTCCTCGTTGCTTTGTAGGGTCATGGGAAATATACGATCAGGGTCGGGTGCTTTAAAAAGGGCGATGGTCTCCATCTAGTTGATGTTATGTTCGTCCACTCTCTGGTTGTCTTGAAAGAATTTTGTGTTATAAGTTGTGTCAGTTGGACTTACGGCATTACACCCTGGAAGGTGTGTCCTCAAGAGGAGTTCTATGGTCTTTGGTGCACGCTTTCGTCCAGGATCTGTCAGGTTTTTTGATGAAGCCTAGGACTATGGACACTTATGATAGAATCTTCCGGAGGTTAGCTGCGTTCTTTGCGTACTCTATTTCGCTGCACAACTTACCAAAAATTTTGACGAATTGACAGCGTGTCTGGGACCGCAGGAGATAGAAGACCGTATCTAAGGTAGAGACTCTTGATGGGTCGGGAGCCTGATAAATAAGTAAGTACGGTCTGGACTTACATCTTTGGCATGGTTTGCTCTACCCTCATACCACCAGTATTCTAGATGTTAAGGCTGTTGAAGAAGTAGGTACTCATCAGGAGATTACGTTCTGAATGCTGATTCCTCACGGAAATGTGGAAGTTTTTGAACCTCGACAGAATCGAAATACTTAATAGGTCTTCCCAGACCATCTAAGTTTGGTATCCTTGGTCAAAGTTTGTTGACTATCCACAGCACATAGTAAGGTCAACCACCTTCTACCTTTCAGAAGCAAAATCGGTTCCAACATTTACTATGCTATCTGTCAGAAGTTTAAAATTTTGCATGCACCATCCATAAACCAGCATTACAATATCCCGTCCATGAACGTGAGGGATCATGCCTCACAAGAATGTATCTACAAAGCCACCTTCGCCGACACGGGCGGTCACTAACTCCATAGCGTTGCTTAATTGATTTCTTTAATTCAAGGAAACTTCCCAGCTTTAGCAGCGTTTCAATACTTAATCTTCTCGTGAAAGAATACACTTGGACATCTCTCACAGAAGCACAGGTCTCCTTCGCAGGCACGTCCTCATAGCCTCTCACTACCGGGCGGACAAAATGATTTATGTTCTCTAAAGATACGGTATCTGGCAAAACCGATGGCCTCATTAAGCCTTGTATTTACGAAAAAAAAAAAAACATCATCATCATCATCAGCGGCAGCACCATCCTCTGTTAAGGAGTTCGCTTCTGCGCCCGTATAGACTATACACACTCCTGTGAGCTATGATAATAAAGTTGTGGTAGCCAACCGTGGATGTGCCGGTACACTGTTTTCTTGATTAATTTTCGATAAAATATCGATTTCACATTGCTCCTCTACGATTGGACATCAATTTTGTGCCCTCCTCGTGCCTTCCTATATTTCGACGTTTTTCCATTTATCTTAATTACGCCGGGACATGGAGGCCAACATATTAATTCCCACCACTAGCTGGTGTACTGTGCACTCTGGGTAATCTCTGATTTGCACGAGAGATGTGAAAATGACCAAGTGGAACCTTCCACCGTCGCAACGCGGCCACTGACCGACACAACCGAGTGTTCGGTCAATATTTTCATTTCATTTATCGAATTTGACCATCAGGATGCTTTTGTGTACACAAAAGGAATCTTTGCACCTGTTACCAACACGATTTCACTTTTCCAAATGATTCAGGAGTACGCGCGCCTGATAATGACTTTCAAAAAAAAAAAAAAACTACCAATTTCTGTCTGACATCTTTTCGGGGTCATTATGTCAGGCGACTGATGTGCAATTTGTTTGTTTTTTTTTTTTTTTTGCGAAATTAAGGAATTCTCCTTCTCAACTGTAGTAGCGCGCGCTGATGTGTACACAAAGATGTGAAGATTTATTGTTTGGCAACGGGAAGTGATACTTTGTACGATGAAAGTGGCGGCGAAATTGACGTAAACGACTTCTTAAATATAGCATAACCGATGTTTGAGGTGAAACTTAAGCAAACAAAGTTAACCGTGAAGATTACATTGTAACTTCAACTTGACATGATTTCTGTCAAACAATCATTGCAACATGAGGGAAAAAAATGTCTACCTCTATTCAAATGTCAAACGAGAAAAAATTTTCAAAACTTCAAGTGGTCGCTAACAAAATTATCGCATCATTGTTATTTGTATACTTAATCATGATGACGGTACCTCACATAATAAAAAAAGGTTCATTTTGTATCCACTTAAGAGGGCCTGACAATGACAGGAGCAGTTAATATACATAGGTTGGCAAGTCTGATTGAGTGCATTCAGGGAATTTGCAAAAATTACACAAAATCATAGCTTAACGAAAGGGAGGGCCATTTATTAGATTCTAAAACTGTGCATAAAAGATAGAACACCTTCCATTTATTTATGAAAAATAGTTTTCTAAAATATCTGATTCGACTGGTTTGACAGGAGCTCAACCTGTCAATGCAATTTTGCAGTATATTGTCGATAGCTTAAGTTTATTTGGCGAATAGCTCGATGAATGTTAAAATAATAACTGATTTTGACAGTTCCACATAAAAGAAAATCATTAGCGTCAAATCGCAGTAACGCGATGGCCAAGTCACTTTCCAAACTCGTTGATTAAAAAGTTGCCGAACTCAGTGTAGAAAAGATCGATTGATTGACGGGTTGTGTTGAACGTTGCGCCATTCTAAAGTCCAAAGAATGTCCAAATCCAAATCGTCCAATTCCACTCTATTCATCGTAACGCTGTTGTCAGCTTTATTTTCACAGAAATGGCGATTAATGATTCCATCACCTCAAAATGTACACCAAGCAATCTGCCCTTAAGGATACGTAGCCCTCAATTTTAGTAGTTAAAAGCGATGCACAGAACAGCGTTAGGACACTAAATGTTGACGAGAGGGAACTAGAAACGATGGCAGCTACATATATATATACATAAATACATGCATATGTATGTAGTTCAAGTCCTGAAGACTAATTTATGAGACTCGTCCTTATTTGTATCTTGAGAGATATGATGGTAGTTGTTGATCATACGTTTACAATATTTGCTCAACAAGTTTGTACGGGACTCAGGTCCTCGTTTCTCTTTCAAGACTGTACATCTCGTCGTGGTGTAAGGTCTAAGTAGAGGTGAGCGACTCTTGGGTTTCATTCCCTAGACGAGATTCGGAAACAAGATGCAGTCGATCTGCTGGCCTTAGTTTTTCTGGAGATCATGGAGCCCATGTAATCCTCCCAGATGTTGTGAAACGACTCCACAGTTGTGATATTATAGTTGTGAGTCTTAATGGAAACAGCGGGATTTATGAAGGTAAGCAGATGTTGTTGTTTTGAAGTTCATCGTCTGCGAACGAGCTCTACAAACTGGCTATAGGTAAATTAGGGGCAGTATTACCAAGCACCCTCCGACACGGAAACGATCTTAACGATTCTAATAACTAGCAATTCCGAACGAACAGAAGTGGAAGGTCAAAACTGGACGCTTCTAAGGGTCTTTGTAGATGTGCACTTATTTTGATCAATAAGCAATCATTGGCTCCTTTGGCGAAGACTGGAGGAGTTGTCTATTACGGCTTTGACCCTGTTACCATTAAGGTTTATAAGAAGGACGAAGTGTCTGACTTGGGGAAACTGCCGTCCATCCTTTGGACCCGACTCCTGCATCCAATAATCCCATCTCTTTTTCCATCTTTGGAGAGCGATGACTCCCTAGCGTCATTCCCTGAGTAAAATCCGTCTCTAGTCGATGGAGACAAATCGTCGGACATGGACGGATGATAATTTCGATAAATTGCAATGGCTCTTGAGAGAGGACGAACTGTTGGAATCGTCCTTAGGAAGGTCTAAATTTCACTGTGATTGTAGCACCAATGCTGCAGTTAGTTGAGATTAATCTCCACCACTCCATTACGATATCCGCCGGCCTTCTTCTCCGTCTCTCAAGCGACAGGGAAGGTGTCGTCTTGGTTCGAGAACCCAGGGTTGTGAACAACTTGCCTTGACTTGATGACTACAAACCTCAACATAGATAATGTTCCTACCTTCGTCACCAGCGATTAAAGCGATTGCTTCCTCTTGTCATTTAATTCAACCCCGAGGCAAGAAAAAGCTACATTGATGGTCAGCAGAATTAGGTCATCTAAGAAGGCGCTAGACTGAGACTAGTACAATTCTACACATAAAAAAAAATTAAGAAAAGCCAAACGTAATTCTTGGAGAATCTTCTGTGATAAAATAAAACAAGCCTCTGAAACTTCTAGGCTTAAAAAAAATTCTCTCTTCAAATCCATAACCAACCAGCCTCCTTAAAAAAGCTCCTGGACAATTTCCAATAGGAAGAACTTTACCCATTTTGCCGGACAAAGGCACCTTAGGTATATGTACCAATTGCTACAAGCATACTAAACTTTAAGTTGGATGCTATCGAGAGTACCAATCTATGGTGGACAAGTGGACTAAACGGTCTAGCGACAGAACAAATTTGGCCTGGATTTAAAACGCTCTAAGAATTTGATTTCTCTCAATATGTTATATATCGGCACTGGAATAGGTATCATCACTAGACACTGTCTAATAGGGATGTATCCCATAAGGCTAGGCCTTTTTGAAGAAGGATGATGAAGACGATGAAACCATTTCTCACCTTCTTTGTTTCTGCCCAGCTCTCTCCCGCAGAAGGAAGCTTCACTTGGAAGGTTGGCCTTTTATTATAATGATTTAGGCGATCAGATAAACATAGATATCAAGACCCTCTTACGCTTCATCAGAAGTTCAAAATGGTTTAACGAGTGGGTAGACTAATTATTCTGCCAACGATGCTGCAGCCTTAAAGACGCTGGAGACGATATTTATCTTAAAGATGTAGTTAATCATTGTAGGGATCCAGTATTTAGTTCTAGGTTCTTTAAGAGATTTCATTAAATATAACACATGATGCAGCCCCTAAACTAGTGTAAAGCAAACATCACTGCCATTCAAGAAATAGAAATGAAAAAAAGACACCAGAAACAGAGCCTATTTTTAGGCGGATTTGTTATTGATTTCAGACTTAGGCAAGATGTCTTGAGTTTCTGTTAGAAGAAGTAGCGTCTCGTATTTATTCGAATCAATGCTAAATTCACCAACATTAGCCTGATGTGCACTAATGACATCACTGAACAGAGGGATGACGATAGCTACTACGAGCAATATGCTAGCCATGATTTTAAAATTGTTCTGAGAAAAGCTTGAACGGGAGGACATCTTTTGTAGTCCTGTCGGAAAGAATAGGCTTTCTAACATTATCTGCTATAATGAATTCAAATTAATCGACTTTGAGTCGAAGCGGGACGGACCGGGAAGTAGCAGACTTCTGAAGAACTTTGTGACGAATAATTTGAAAGACTAGAGTGGACTTCTGATCAATCTCGTAGAAACTGAAGTTGTTCTCTTCACGAGAAGAAGAACTGTGACGGATTTGAAGGACATCACTGTTCAGTTCAGATCCCTGTTAAAGCTAAATATCTAGGAGAGATCCTGGATGAAAAAAGTATTTGGTTAAACAATGTCAAATCAGGGGTCTAAGGGTGCTTTTAACAAGATGTAGGCCTTAACGAAAAGAGCTTTGAATCCACTTCTAGCTTATGCATCCCTTGTTTCATGCGAGATGCTATCACATATATATATGACTGCCTTCTGAAGAAACTGAACTTCAAAGAATAGCCTGTCCCGGCTAATTGCAGAATGTAACTCTCCTTTATACTTATACGTATCATGGGCTGTAATATTGAAGCAATTTATTGCACATTCAACGCTTTCCGCTATTGCCATTTGTCGTACTGGAGTTTTGAAGAACTTGCATGATACTTATGTCATGACCCTAGCCTCATGCCGTTTAACTCGATGTCTCAGAAACTTTGGCTATTGTACAACTTAATTAGAATCATCTTCTATTAACTCTCCTTCAAGAGAAGCTTCGGCAAGAGAATAAGACAGGATTGATCCGTTGTCGAATTTTTACGAATAGTTCGAAAACTACTCAAAGGTCCGTTGGTGTATTTGTGGAGGATGTATATCGATGTGCATCGGAATATCTACATCTGAAGCAACAGCTAGGCTGCTCATAAGAACTTGCTCAACCCGTTTGAATTCGTTTATAAGGGTAAACTCTTTAACTCTTGCCTGGGTCTCAAGTCGACCTGCTTTCAACCCGATAACCTAAATGGCAACTTTTAAAGCGCCGCCTAATCCGCAGCCTATCGGTCACCCACCATCAGTTGATCTTATGGCAAAGAAGAGGCACACTTCACTGACTAAAGACAAGCTACTCGCTTACCAGTGATTTATTCAGGAAATGTAACCTGCTCCTATTTCTCTGTCTTCTCAAATCTCAAGCAGATCAAACATGTAGCTCAAAAAAGTGAAATGGAAGTACATCACCATCATCTAGATACAATTTTATTTCAAACCATTAAAGATCGTATTACCGCTTAGACCGTAGTGCCGCTGCTTTTAATTTTCACATAAACAAAAAAAAAACCATGAGTTATACAAATCTAGAAACCAACCCAATTTCACTGGCCTTGAGGCCTGGCACTGTCTCACACATTGGCCAGTTCGCGGGCCATTAGGAGAGATTTACGAGCCCAAACAAACATCGTAAAATATTAATTACTCCGGTAACGACATAATGCGCTTCGCACTGATGGTTATTTATACGAGACCGTGCGCATTAAAATCGCACCGTTGCGCTTGCGCCGTAATCCGATACGAATCACTTGTAGCTTCCAGGAGGTACTACGCTGGAAGCTTTAATCCAAACTTGGTTGCTCTAAGATGGATTTTTTTTTCTTTTTTTTTTGCAGCACTTACACCACATAATAGTGTACGTTGCGATCAATGTGTCACAATTTCTCGCATGGGACAGGTGCAGGCAGCACAAATTTATATGAGGTGCCTCTAGGCAGCAGCCGGTCGTCGCCACCACCAGCACCGCCTCCCCGGTCAAACGTTAGAGCTCTCCTCGGCGAAATTAATAGATACAAACATTATCGAGCTCCACGATCTTAATGACTATTACAAGTTGTCAAGATGGTTATCGGCCAAAGTAACGTGCTGGACATGAACGACGGTGGCGCGTTGTTGCCTTCGTTTGCTTTTGGTGGTGCACCCAGCTCTTGGCCGTGCACTCGCCGCAAAGTACATATGTATTTGTGTGTGTGTGTGCCAAGTAGATGCGACATTGCTGTGACAAAATCCAATGCTGGAGAGGTTTTCGTTTTTGCTTCTGGCCAAAATGGAAAGGACTCATGTTGAACATTATGTCTAATTATGAGACATTAATTACCGCCGTTTAATCGACGCGCCCCTCTCTATTTGGTCTTCGTCGTCGTAGTCGTCGTCGACATCGCCCTCCTGATCGTCGTAGTTGGGAATCGATTTTGTTTACGACGGCAGCGGTAGGGGGAGAGTAAAAGTCTTGAACTTGTCTTCCATGTAAGCGAAAATGACAAAACCGTTTTGGGTAGCTCTGAACATGGGTTTTGTACTGCAGGAGGGGAAGAGCAGTGCGCTGAGAAATGTCTACATTTGACTGTTTAGTGTACTTGCGGTTAGTCATTCATGGGTTAGATGTGGACATTTTCTAATGCACTAGCTGGATCCTCGCATGAGGGATGTCTGAATTTTATCGTGAGCTGCATCTCTTCCGCCTTTTGAAGGTTTCTGTTCATGTGATGTTCCAGCAAATAGTTGTTTGAGTTAAAGTACTATCATTAGATGTTACATCGATGCTTTAAGGTTGTATTTATCTCAGGGAGTGGGCCGTAATGGGATTTGATTAAACAATGATACCCTCCGGATGAGGGAAGAAAGAGAAGACTTTTGAGTATCGACATCTTTTGAAAACATATGGAAATGTCCTGAAGATCTTTTGAATTGTATGTGGGGTCGTATACTTGATTGCTAAGCTTGTGTTACCATTCTTGAGGCACGATTCTACCCGTAGACAGATACTGATAGACCAGTGTTAAGTAGCTTTTACCAAACACTAAAGATATCTACTTGACGAAGACTGTGATTTCATAGTTGGGCTCACAATGTAAAGTCGCTTTTTAGAACCTTATCCTCTATTTTCTACATCAGAGTGACGCTCTTATAAATTAGTAATAAAAAAGAAATTCCGTCAAGTTGCGCGTTAAGGATATTGATACCAAAAAGCCGGCTTTAAGATGTTTGATCTTTCTGATAAAAGTAGCAATATGGCACTATCAAAGCACTTTTTGGAGCAAGAATGTAATTGTGGAACGTTACTATCCTTTATTACACCAAAACTGGATTTATAAACCTTAGACAAGAATGGAAGATCCGAAGGCCCTTGGTATAAAAGCGTCCTTTGGATTATTGGTAGTCTATATGCCTCATTTAGACTGTCTAAGCCCCTGTTTGTGCTGTGCTTGTATCTTCTTTTTCAAATTCCGTCTTACGAAGAATTTTTCTCTTGGAACTACCAAAGATATGTCTCTTCATCTGCTCAACTCAACACACCAGACAAACGACTACACCACTTCATTGCTCTGTTCATACTATCTTCAAGAGTCGCCCAGAGCTAAGAAAACTAATGGGTATAAGTCTGGTATGGTTTGGGAACTCATTAACTTTCTTATTGGAAGCCTGACTATCATCCTCGCTTCCAATCCTCGGCGCTTTATATTTCTCTAAGATTCCTATCGCAATTACTATCTGTATGCTAATGGGAGGATATATCGAAAGGATAGTCTATTTGACCACCTGAACGTGGTAACTCATATCCTGTACGTACAACTAAGAAATGTCTTAAAATATTTCGTCACTGTGGTCTAGTTTCACAGACCTAATAGTGAATAAATACTATTTTGCAAATTGCAACCGTTCGACCTTCGAACTTGCATTCCAACTTTAGCCGATCACACTCTAATTCTGAAGCAATACCTCATAGGCCTTTTACCGATTAGTACTGCTCCATTTCAACTTCAAATTCATGTTGCACAACACTTAATGAATGCTAAAGGCCCTCTACAATACAATAGCTGGCACTAGTCATCGTCTAGTCAAAACAATTCCCTTTGGCACTATACTACATCAACTGCCACTGATTTGACATTTGATTTGACAAAAGGAAAAACCACAAACTAAGTCAACCACTGACCCCGTCACACGGAAATGCACTACTTGAGTCAGTTACAAATTTATGCATGTCAACTTCGCAGGTGACTTGTAACATTTCATGACTCTCCTGGGCTGACAAAACACTTGCAACTGCACTTTGGCTTCAGCCGAGCAACTCCAAATTACCACTCTTATCTCTGGAGGCGATTACAAAATACAAAACCTTCTCCTCCAGCAGAAATGGCAGTAGCCCTGTGCACAGGTAACAAATCGTGGTTAATTAAAAGTTTTCCGTTTTCCTCGTTTTATCTTATTTGACACTTGCTAGGTGACTGAGAGTTGAGAGCTACCTAGAGTAGGTCTTGTTTGTTTTCCCCCAGAACCAAAGCGAACTCCCAAAGGAATCCTGTTTCTTGATTCCCTCGGTCTCTGGTCGACTGATGATTTAATTTGATAAAATAAAATCGCTGCGAAGGGAAAATAATTAATGCCACACACTGTGGCATCACGACTCCGTTTATGGCATCTTAGAGGCACCCAATGTCCCCCTGCCCTGAGGGGCTGAGTTGCTTACTCAACAATTGGAACAAACATTTGTTTTTGTTCCTTTTGTTAGATAATATAGCAACAAAATTAAATGGAGAACAATGAATGCACCAGAGATCGAGCTTCTCAATCGGTGGCACAAACTCTGAAAGTGTCACAACGCCATCGGGCCCAAACACTAACAACGGCATCAGTAAGCCGGGCATACTCCCAGAGTTGGCACCATGGCTGTTGGATGTCGTTGCGCGCCGCTGCTGCTGCTGGCTAATGAATTTTTAATAAGACCTTTATCGATTCCTAATTGCCATTTTGCGAATCGCTTATTTCTGAATCAGTTAACACAACAAATTATGCATGGCACGTTTCCTGGCGAATGAGGCTCGCGGTCTTCTCTCCCGTCTTAAGGCGGCCAAACGTACGTATACACATAATTTGCATATTCCCTGTCGAGGAGGAATTTAAATTGCCAACATTGTTGGGCAAGGTTGTGCAGACTACGTACGTACATACACAGTGAAGGAGAAAAGTATTCAACTGACGGATAAATTTTTCAAAAAGTTACAATTACAGGGTTTTGCAAGACTTGCAGTAGTTAGGTATCTGGATGAGAATTCATCGACTATGGTATATATAAATTCAAGTAAACACATTAAAAGATACTTAGCTGTTGATTTTAATTATGTTTGTTATCGATAAATATCGATAGATACCGATAGATACATACTGCAGCTGATATAGAAAACCAAGAAAAGAGTTTTTCAAGAAGAGCGATAGATATTTCAAATCAAATAAAAATTGACATGTTTCAGACATCTCAAAATAGTTAATAGTTTTGTAAAGCTAATTTAATGTCATTATAAATGAATGGTAAACGCTTAGAGATTTTCTGATAATTATGTGTATATGAGATGTCCTATAACAAAGTCGGATCTGTTTAATGGAATAACACAAATAATATTATACTCAAGGCTTTCAATCCATTTTAGTCCATCAGTCAAGGTGGTAAAAGCTTTGAAATTATTTGCCAAACTTCAGAACAATAAATTTATTTTCATTTCTTCTAAAAATCCTGCAGAAACTCATTGACATCCACATTCGCTGTAGTATTGCGATTACGATCCACTGCGTAGCAACTACTACAAAGGCGAATCTGTAGAAACGACCAACGCTTGAGTCGCCGCTGAAACAGCATTCGACATTCCTATAAAGATGGACGTTTATCGACGTCGAACTGAATGTGATTTCAAGTGCGCACTCGCCACCAGGCGGTAATGAAGCTTAGTTTCCACGAAACCTGGTAGTAAATGAATTACTTCTAATCCTGTAAAGAATATGCCTTGGCAGTCACCCTATAGAGATGTTTGATGTATCCCTCCAAGTGGACTAAGAAATAGCGTCGCACAAGACTGAATTAGTCCTGAACAGGAAAGATAAAATTTTTTCGTTTTTGACTTTCCAAAACTTTATAGTTCCACAACCACAAGCAGAAGTCTTGATGCAGTACGCAGTACATTAGTACGCAGCGGATTACGGCAAGGTTGCATTCTTTTCCCAGTGCTATTCCTTGTAGTAACCAGTTTTGTGATTCGAACAGCTCTGTGTAGAGGAAACATAAGACTGAAATGGACTATGACATCTCAAACATCTTGATACTCTGATGGCATTTGCCAGCTCTCACACAGGATAATGGATGGACCTGCATCAGTTGGCTTCATAACTTGGAGTCAAAGGCGAACAAAGCAGGGCTCAAAATAAAAACCTTAAAAGCAAAGAGCTTAAGCACTTAAATTTGTCAACATAACATCCAACTCAACATCCAATAACCAACTCAACCAAGTATTGCCAGATAGCACATCGAAAAAGTCAGCAGCTTTCTATATCTAAAAAGTATTTTCTTTAAAGATGGTGGTACCGAACTGGATGTGGGCAGCAGAAGGCTGCAGCAAGGAGGCTGCAAAACTTTATAAATAGATATCTTTGCAGGATCTTGTGGCTGAACAGTATGTCGAATGACCAACTATGGTCCAAAAATCAATAGACGTCAAACTACGGAGCAGAAAGTGGTGACTTACTCCATGCAATGAAGTCCACTTACTCCATCAGGCAGATGAGTGGACAGTTGCGGAGAAATGCAAATCATTGTCACATGAGGATTCAGAGGACCTAAGTAAAAAGTAAGTATGGTTTGAAGGTAAAGTCAAGACACGCCAGATAGAAACCAACCTACATATGCAGGTGGTTGTCCTAGTTAAATTCTAAGAAACCTTTCGGAATGGAAGGAGGGTTCCAATTTACAAAAGATTCAGGTATGACTAGCACAGGGCACTAATGTGTTCTAGAAAATGTCACCAGATGGAAGAGGGTATTGAGAAACGGTTCTTGTTAAGGACTGCATGATAATCTTCTGACTAGCTTGGTTAATTCCAATACCAATGCATGGTAAGATTCAATCCTCTCCTGACTAATAATGAAATTTCTATTTTTCTCCAATACATCTCTGAGCAGATAGGTCTTAAAGTCTTGATAACGTCTTATTATTTGGTTTGGCGGCAGGTGCGCTTTCTAAAAAAGTTGGCGTAACGAAATTTCGAACTATGAATTAGGTTTTTTTTCAAAATGAAACTTCCGAAGCCATTATTCCTTACGACAAACATCACCTTGTCTCAAGCGAATAGTTCAAAACTGTTTCTGTTTGAAGATTTCATCTCCCCACTGTATCATAAAGATTTCTTCGCTGATTTTGAAAAAAAAAAAATGCAATCTACTCGTGTGGACGATTCTAAAATTCATTTTACTTTGTAGAGTCTTTCTCTTTCATTAGATGGCATAGGGGTTCCACTGAATGACATCATTAAAATGGTCTCTTATCGGGAAAATTGATTTTGTGTCGCATAAGCTTAGTGTGTGGACATGGACAATTGTGGCTTGAAGAGATAGAATAAGCCAGAAGAATTCCTGGGAAGAATACTGTCGATAGTTAGTGGTGGTGACCATTCCCATAAGAGATATCGAAATGGAAAGTTTATGGGTTTATTGTGTTTTCGAAGCCAGTAACATAGTTGGTTAGGAATGCTTGTAGTAGATGATGGTACCATATACAGAAGTTGGTTGAACATAGAAATTGTTATCAACTGTGATTTAGGATGGACCACTGACGGTGGGTTCCTATTGTTTTAAATTGCCAATAACTTGTTAGATTTTTCGGTTGGATTCTTATGGTTTAGTATGATAGTTAAGTAAGAGTTGGCGAATGTTTCGTAGAGGACGAGCTGTCATCAGTTGAAAAAGAGGACTAGAGTGACGTGACTAGGCCAGTTTCTGGAAATGTCTTGGTGGCCCAGATATGATGTCGTTGAGTCTATTTTCGGTATTTGCTTTTATTATTTCTATTGCGAATACACGTACTACTATGCAATGAATACCTTCAGAGTTAAAGGAATGCCATGTAAAGTATTTAATCTACATGAAGAGTACACACGTTTCCGGTGGAATTTGATTTATGATTGCACTTTGAGTGATAAACAAATTACCACAATGACTAACCAATTATTTGTTTGTGAATTAAGCGGTCTGGCACGAACCATTTCTTCACTCTTTTACAATCTAAACATCCGTATCTGAAGCATGTTTAACTATTTAGATGAGCTTCATAGTTCGAGGTAATCTGCAGACTCTTGTCCTTAGGTACTCATACAACTTAGATGATGTATACATGTGCCTGTACTAGGCATAAATTTGCAAATGTTTATTATTAAGCCTCTTCCGATATGTTCTAAGGACATATAGGTACTTCTAATCTGCGACTATTTATTCAGGCAAAACAGATTTAACAACATGTTCAAGTATAATTGTTTGTATCTTTGGAGTTCCGGAAGATAGTCATATGAATGCTTCGCTTTTTATTATTTATATTAATGATATTTTTCGATACATATGTATGTAAATGCTTTATTTGTGCAGATATCAAGCTTTTCAAAAAAAAATATCTCAGATGATTGTTGAAAGATACTTTTTGATCACGGGTGACATTTTCTACTCCGTAGCCTATGTGAATGATTCGGAGTCAATTCAAATGTCTTTCTCTCGTACGAAGAATTTTTCTCTCGATACGACCAAGTATACCTTCATCCACTTTCGATCGAGTGCATGCTTACAAGGTCTGATAAGACTGGACAATAAGGTTCGTATATATCCGTAGAGCCTCCTTTGTTGTTTATGATACGGTTTCTATAGTCAATCTGCACAAATAGCCCAGTATAGAAGGGATGCCAAATCTGGACAGGGTTCTGTATAACTCGTCTATATATGTATGTAAATAACAGGTTGTTGACGTACGTTTCTAAGCATTAAAAAAATATGTCAAGTCAAAAGATGTTGAAATTCCAAGCATGCTCTCATCTGACTAAATCTTAGAAATGAGTTCGCGTAAGCTCTACCGGAAAGCCATCAGGACAAAAGTTTTGGAATGCAGTGACTAGGTATGTAGGTATCTAGGTACGTAGATACATAAGTTGGAGAGAAAAACCTCTCTGCCGCACTCAGGTCAGTATAGACACATTGTGTTGCTCATAGGGGGAAAAGGTGTATCCCTTAGCTCGTGGAGCATTATACCTAACCAATTATAGCTAAAATGAATGCTTGCTACTTACTGCGTCTGGTATACATCTAATCCTGTCGATTTAATATATGGGTAACTGCACATGTCGTTCATCGGTTTGTCGGGCAGTTCTTTGATGTATTGGAAAAAGAGAAAAAGGAATTGTGTAGTATCTTATTGGACATCCTAATCAGCGCAACCTTTACAAAGATCTGCGTTAGTCAATCGTAGTTTCCCCATGTGGTACCGCATAGTTTGTGCCACGTGATCGGCTACTTGGGTAGGTAAGGATTTCCTTTCTTTTTATACCAGTCTATCGGTTCTTCCTTTATTTAATAAATACCACATTAGCTAGCTAGCTGTAGAAAATGTGGCAATAGGACTCCATCTATTATTTTCTTTCATTTGAGCTTTAATTCCCCCTTCGTGCGGTCGGTTTGCTTCAGGTCAAGTGCCGAGCCTTTCTTAGAGCAAGCTTTTATGCTCTTCTCGACAGCACTTCACAATCTTCGATTTTATTTCTGTAGCAGATATCGCTTGTATTGCTGCCTGGCTGTCGATGAAAAAGTTGATATCCTCACGTGGTATTGCCTTAATCGCAGTCTCACGGGCAGCTATTGTTACTGCTTCTTGGAAACCGCTACTGTAGTTCTAAAACTTGACTGATTTCTATATCCCTAGCGCATCAGAAAATATACCTACTCCTATACCTACACCGATGCCTATTTTGGACTTATCAGTATAAACTTCTCTAACTTCTGAGCTTGGTATTTCTCTGCCTTTCTGTTCCTCTCTACTTGGATAGAGGCTTGTAAAAGGTTTTTTAAAGTCAAGTCAAGGTGTAATGTAGTCTGTTGTTGTTACATTCCCTACATACTACTGAAGGATCTTAGTGTGGTCTGATTCGTTCGGCCTCCAACTGCCCGATAGACTTATCCTTAGGGCGCTTGTGGCTGCCGATTCTTGTATAAAAAGGTCTAGAGAGAGTAGTTTGAGGAAGTCCTCGAGTCCTGTCGGTGGTATTATTCTCATTGCACTAGTAGTACCAATGCACGCTAGCCTTTGCATCATACTTTCGAGATAGCCTTTAGATTGCTTTCCTTTGTGGCGTCTTGCCATCACACAAGCTTGCCATAGATAAGTATAGGCCTTACATCCACAGAATGATTGTAGGACTTGGGCTCCAGGTTTTTCGGAAAATTCTACTGCTCGAGTGGAAGGCTATCGTGGCTTTTTAATTATTTCCTTGATATTCATTTTCTAATTTTTTGTCAAACACTAGTCCCAGATATTTGGCGCGGTCAAAGATTCTGAGGGGAATTTTTCCAACAGAGGGAGTTATAAACTGCGGTGTTTTCCACTTGTTTAGGAATTTACTGCCAATCCCCATTTTCTGGTGCAGGTATCCAAAATCTATAGGGCTCCTTTAATTTGCTCACTAAGGGTTGGAAGAATTTTTCCTGTCGCTGGCATTAACTCATCATCCGCGTTGGCTGTGACCTTAGTTCCGCTGTTTCTAAGTTTTAGGAAAGTTTCGTTGAGAACGAGAACCCATTGTAAAGGGGAGATGACTCCACTTTGAGGTGTGTCTCTGGAGTCATATAATTCTAACTGGGTTCTCCTAGTTCAGTTTTAATATGCCTTTCCTCTAAAATGCTCACTACCCAGTGGATTAGGATATGGTCTACGTTGGGGTAGGTTTGTCAGGGTTCCACACACCACACACCACACATCTGACATTATTGAAGGCTCCTTCAATGTCCAGGAAAGAGACTAGTGTTTATTCTTTATTTTCCAACTTTGTCAACGATTAAGTCGGTGACTGATTATTCTTTCAGGATTACCAAGTTCAGCTAATTGCCTTTTTCAAAATTGATACTAGAAATCGAAAATATTTGTTATCACAAAGCAAATTTTTCTATAAATTATCTGAATATCATATTCAAAAGTC
The DNA here is from genome assembly GCA_905220385.1 of Xylota sylvarum. Taxonomy (NCBI): domain Eukaryota; kingdom Metazoa; phylum Arthropoda; class Insecta; order Diptera; family Syrphidae; genus Xylota; species Xylota sylvarum. Next base: position 31,711,304 of record LR999958.1, on the reverse strand, counting down.
AAGCCAAAGTTTTGGAAGTGTTTAAAAAAAAATTTTGGTTTTTAAGATCTGGAAACATTAGTTCAATTTTAATGTTATAATTCCATTAAAAATGTTGAATGTCATGCCCGTTTATTGAGGATCATGTATATGAAAAGAAAGACTTGATTCGAAAAAGTCTATAAACGTGCGACCCATTCATGCACTTTATTTTGCTTGACAGTCAACTCAAAGACAAGCTAGGACGACTTTTATCCTTTAGACTGTTCTACATTAACTTGGATCCTATGGTGTAAAACTGTAAGGTCTTCAGATATGCTTCTTATTTTCCAATATCTGAGTCATCGTTGCACAAGACTAGTACTATTTGAAAGTTATTGTTTCACAAAAGTTGTACATCACAATATATGACTGTCAAACTTGATCATTGAGCCAGAGATTTGAGATCCAAAAATCTAAAGACTCAGGGAGTCTGAGAGGACTTATATCGCACTACCTTGCCTACTAAAACTAATGCCGTTTACACTAAGTCGAGTTGGAAAGATCAATGCCCTGACTTCTTAAAGCATCCTTCAAACATAACCTTTTCAAAAGCAAATCAAACACTTCATACTACAACCAGTCTCCAGGAGAAAGGAAAAAACGTCAACCCAAAAAAAAAATCGTTCTGTAACATTGACCCATTTTCCTGTCACACTTTCCTCATTTGCGTTCAATGTCACAACATTTTGTCAAGTGAAATCAAGTTCAACCAAATGTCATATATTATAAGATATATGGGCGACAAGATGGCCCTTTAGCGTCCACCGGACTTATCTAGGACACATTTCTTCTGTGTTCCTATTAAGCGACGCATGTGTATTCGTAAACCAAAGTATCTGACGTTAGCTAACATACAGATACCGACGCTATAAATCATGTTAGCCTTCGATCTGCATAGACCCTCTGGATAAACTGGCTGTTGTACACAAAACGTTACCACAAGAGTGAAAGGATTCCTGAACTTCATTCATACTTTGGCGAAGTAATGCACAAGCTGTGTACAAGAATTCTGGCCGTGATGTGCTATCCCGGTGGGAAAAGTATGCACATAGGTTCATAAGGAAAAAGATATTTATACATATGTATAGAAAAGGAATTGACTAAGTCTTGATAGAGTCTATAGTCGTAGTTCTTTGAACTCCTTAGCATCCCATTGTCATGGCGCCAACTTGCATTCAAATAATTCACCACATATGGTGATGAAAACAAAAGTATCCCAACAAGAAATAGATCAAGACCCCACTGTACCTAAGAATTCCCTCAATTAGCAAGAGTCCAACTATTAAATAACCTCTCCAAACCTGGAATGCAACGCAGACCTTGTGCAAAGTCTCCTTCAAACGTTCTCCAGAGACTATACGAATGGAATGCTGCATTGGTTCACTTTGTGTTGCATCCATACCGTCTGGCATCACATACCATAATTTCCTTTTGGGATTCTCCTTCATACGAAGGAGATTCCTTTCATAGACATGTTAGTTAATTTCGTGTATAAAGATTCCAGTGCACAAGCGAGAGTGCCTCCTCTTGGCCATATATAGCAACGGGGAGGTATAACAACATACACGCATAGAGTTGCTTCCATGCCAAGTCAAACAATAGATCTTATTGGACTTCAATAACTCCCTGGAGTGAGCTCGTACATCACATAGATCCTCAACCAGCCAGGCAGCAGCGTCCCGATGTTGTTGTTGGCTTGTTTATTTATAAATAAACATGCGAGTGTTACGTTTGGGGCAACCACAAAAGGCTTCCTACTGATTTTCAATTACTTCACTTCGAGAATGATTCATTTGTTTGGCGTAGCCCTTAAGTAGTGTAGTCTAAAAATAGAGAAAAAAAAAAATGCTTTAAACGAATACGAAGAGGTAATAGTCATCAGTCATGTCCTTTGGGGATTGCAAGTCAATGACGTAGGTTAGGTGAAATGCAGTGATGCCATTTTGATTTGTTTTGAAAGAGGAATTCATGGTTTTTGTTGGAACCTTTTCTATTATAAAGGCTTTGGCCTTCTTATTTTCCATTGAAACTACATTTGAGTCTTACATTGGAGCAAAACTACAATCAAATAAAAACGAGGCTTAAGCCAAAATCCCTGTTTCAGGGAAGCGAGTTCGACATGTTCAAGGACGACGTGATTTAAAATTGTTTGGTTCCACTTGTTTAAAAATGGTTGAGTCATATCCCTAATCCAATTTCGAGTATGGGAGCTGTACTTGGAAGGTGACCACAGCAATTCGGAAGCTGTAAACTAAACCTCAAATACAGAGCTCCATTTTAGAACAGGGCAAGAGTCTGGTCACACCTTAAGCCACAAATACTATTCGATTGCGAACCACACCCCCTTACCCAGTCAGGAAGTAGAGCTGGTCGTCCATGGCAGATACTGCGTAGAACTGGTGAGAAGGAGTCGAAGACACTTGGAAAGAATTGGAGAGAGCTCAAGCGTGTTGCAGAAAACTGAACAAGAGCAGGCATCATTGATGCCGTATGCTTCCCGAGGAATCACAGACACTAACGAACCAGCAGCCTCTTCGTATCATTTCTGTATAGCTGCGGCCATAGAGTTCAAAACATTCCACATATGTATCTGCCAGATATGACATCGCTTCTTGTTGTATGATTTATTCCATTATACAATCCCTCAATCGATAGATTTAGAGATAATGGTCTTAGTACTCACACTTGTGGGACTCCTTCCATTTATAGTGAACCACGGTTTTGTAGCGGTGCTAGATGCATATCATAAGCATGGAGGGTGGTAAATGAACTGAAGAACAGTCATCCCACTACAAAGTCCTTCAGTTTGTTGGTGAAGTCACCAAAGTGTCTTACCCAAATGGGGTGTCTGTTAGGACTTCCAAAACTTTTAATACTATTCCATGAAAGTGACAACCCTGTATATGGCTGGGTCTTTAGAATAGAACCAAATACATTTTATGACCGCCCGCCTCAAGACCCACAACAAACATCAAATCAAATCACTTTTCCTCGAAACCAACGCTTATACCGGCAAGATACTCATCCTTGATGACGACTGGATGATGTAGCCAAAGCACATTATAGCGATAAGCAATGAAATCCTATCCCAGACATAGCTTCCAGCGTTCGTTAGAATTCCACTCCTCATTCGATGGTCATAATCTCTGACGATTTGTCGGTTCATTTAAAAGTTTCGATATGGCGATGAGAACACGCCGAGATCTCCTGACGGTAGAGTAACTACGTTAGATGGACGTCTAAGCCGCTGCCGCCACAACGATTAGATTTGCAATTAAAATTCGCTAACACATCAGCGATGGATGTAATCAATTTGAGATGCTCAACGAACGCTGACGAGAGACGATGACGATGACGACGACGACGAAGACGACGATGGTGATGACGACAGTGATGTCCGCATGAAAGATCATCATGTGCCGAAGGATCCATTGGCGCGGCGGCATCCGAGTCAACTTGTTGTCTCCGCGGTGGTAAATAAGCCGATTAGATCTAAGGTCTTCAACAGCTCATCAAGCTCATCGGGATGTGCTGTCTGCGTGTGCGGTTCCTAAATATGTGTGCCTGTGTGTGAGCGATCTATCAATCTCTCGCACGGCTGGAATGCACCCTACGGTGCGCGCCTTGCAGCCAGTTAATCCCTAGAGCAGAACTCCACGAATGGGTGCGAGATAGATGGACCGGGAGGTGATAAATTATAGAAGTTTCGTTTTTATGGGCTGTTGCCAGAAAGTCTATTATGTGGTTGTTGAGTACGGATCTATGGATTCTGTTTTAGTTCGCCTACATCCTGTTGTTAATGATTTTTTTTTACTTTTTTTTTTTTTTTTGTACCAGCGATGTGTTGACCTTTGAATGAAGTTGAACTGTTGAGTCATTGTTGGGAGAAGTATGTACCAACCTATCTTGGGTGGTTATCGCTGGTCAACACTGTAGTGAAAGTGATTTGAGTTGTGATGCACACTCACATTATGGATTTATGGACTATTATTGGAAAGTGTTGGACAATTTGCTGTATATGACCAAAAGGCGCTGTCGTTTAGGCAAATTTATAACACTAGTTCGCAATAAATTAGTAAGGTTGAGCCTTCATAAATCACTGAGAAGTTTAGGTGCAGTGAGATCTCTCCAGATTGATTTGGCTAAATGGGGATCGGTTTTATGTTGACCGAGCTTATGAGCGATTGGTCACCAACAAGTTGGTCAGTTGTCGTCTCTAAATCAACTTGACAGGTAGACATTATAGACACTCAATGGTTTTTCGACCAGAAGTAGTTTGGATCATAGACGGAAATATTTTGTATCCCGTCGGTTTGTGTAATGTTGAAGGTGCCAAGGTGTTATGTCATTAACTTATACTTCCTGGTAAGAGATTACACTATTTATTACTTTTGATGGAGTAATAGTCTGAGTTTTACTTATATGGGTAGATGGATACGTTTCGGAGTTTCTACCTTTAGTCACGACCCTCCAGACTGCACTTGCATATCTATTGTCAATTAGAGTAGGTGCCCCATTCATTCAAACATGGGCATCATCTTATGACATACCAGTGTATCTGGTTCCCCCAGTAGCCTAGGTATCTTAAGCCTCTGAACATCACATTTTAAAATATACTACAATGAAGGCCTAAGCAGTGACCCTTGGGGTACTCCCACTCCCACTTTTCTATTCCATAATGCACCGATTACGAATTCTACAATTTTTTCAATCATTCGTCGCCCAAAAATTTCACGATTTTGCGAAATATCTTTGAACACCGTTTTGTGACGCATTTTCACATGACAGCTACTGACACATGTCACAGTGTAAGTGCTGCCAACCTTATTGCTAAAAACTTGTGATCTAATAGTGTTTGTGTTTCCCATCTCCCGTTACCCAGGAAAGGTAATGAACGATAAATAGTCGACTGGAGCTCGTTTTTATGACGAAATTAATTTCTCATACGAACGGATGCGATATCGAATTTCCTGACCCCATTCCATCGTATAATGTACAACTGACACCTTACAGAATTCGTTTCATTCCGGCTGTCAAAAAGCTCACACGCAAATGCAGCATTCCTGTCACCGCTGAGATACTTTATTCCCGATGGCCGATCTTTCACTTTCGCATATCTGTGCGCAACTACAACTAAAGTCGCATGTAAATTCAAATTATTCTTGCGATAAATTTTCATAATTTCCGCGTTAAAAAAAAAAATTGTCCGCATAACGAGCACGACGAGGTGTGTGCGCGCATGATAAACGCTCGTATCTCACGCAGAAAACGTATCCGACCGACTCACTTTCGCATGAGTTGTGTTGTGAAATATTTACGCGAATCCGAACGAGAGTTATTTCCCCGTTGAAAGTGAAATCACCCCGGACACAATGGACTCGCACCAGGAGCCATGCTCTTCCTCCGGGAGGTTCATCACCGTGAGACATCCTTATGCAAATACATATAGGCAATTGTCAAGACCCGCCAGGCACAGTTTATCCCATAAATCTCCAAATAAAATTCCCGCCACAGACAGTGTCGATCCCAATCGCATGGCCATGCATCATCGAGATCGTCACACAGCTGGACGAGAGAACACCGAAGGTGTTCCAACTGTCATTGGTCAAAACTTGGACTGGAAATGAATAAATTCGCCGGCACGATTGGGATCACAGTGACGTTGGTTAATCACGAACGCTGTTAACACATCGATGATGGTCATTTGTTGTGCGTCACTAGACACACACTGGGTACCCTTTTGTCCATATGGTCTCGGTGGACCCAGAAGCCGGTCGTTTTCCTTTCCGCGTACGAAATCGAAATTAATTGAATTTGCAATAAATTACCACAGCTTATCCGTTACGCAGTGCCCAGTGCGCAGTGCGGCCGCGAAACGGAAGTTCCCGGTTCGGGCTTCGTCTCGTTTCAAATTAATTTGGATTATTTGTAATGTAACGGGGGGATTGGTTTTAATTTAATTTTTCGTTGATTTTCGATTTGATGGTGGTACCCACCGACGACGACGACGATGATGCTGGCCGGCCGCGAAATGGTAGTTACGCAACTTCCCTGCATGGATTGGGATTTCTTTGTGGTTTTCTTCTTCGTTTTTTATTTTTTTTTTTTTCAATGGAAAAGGTGTGAGATTAATTGGTAGTCATTTGTAATTTGGTGTAATCTTTGTTACGTGATGTAATTGCATCAGTAGCTGGACACCGATGATGGTGATTCTACAGGTGGCATTTGACCCAACATCAAGAGTTCGTATAATTTCATAACCATTTCGGCGGGTTCCACTGAGCTTTCTTTCTTTGTTTTACGATGGGCGTCTTCTTGAATTAAGTGGGCTTTTTAACTAATGTACCTATTTACTTAAGTTTGAGGTTAATTTGAAAAAAATTTAAAAAAAAAAACGATTGCTAGCGAAAGTTGCAACACGTTGACTTATGGCGAATAATAGTGGTACCAGTATCCAGCCTCGTCGTGTGTCAAATATTTGGGATGACAGGTGCGTAACTTCTCACAACCAGTCGTGTTATATTCTTGCCGCGAATGAGATGTTTGATGAACTATCCGAACAGTAGGAATGTTCTACTTTTGGATGTTTGTCAAAAGCTCGCGACAGGTGGAACCATGAAGAAAACTTTAGTGTTCCATGGAAATCGAACATCCGTTCAATAGTACGACTAAGCCAAGGCATTCTAGGGTTAAGTTGGGTTGGTTTAATTGGCTGTCCCTGTTTAGGTAGAGAGATACTTAGATTAAAAGGAAGATCCGCTCCGATACCACAAAAGGATGAATCGAATTATCGGCACCGGGATCTACATGCGGATTTGCCAAACGGGATAAGAGGCCGGATAACCAATTTCGGTTTGAAACTATGCCAATTTCGGTTCGAACCCATGCCATAAAATGATTTACCGTTTAGGAATGAACCCGATTTCACTTTTGATTTTGTTTAAGAGGCCTCCACCCTAGTTTATATTTTAACCCACTGGTTGTTCTCTAAACTACGTGTATGTTCGACTCTGAGTTCGAACTTTTGGGTGGAAGCCTCTTAAGTCGAATCGAGGTTTTCCTTCTCAAAGTCGACAGGGCAGGACTGGTATACAAAATGAGGGTCATAATTTTTTCCTCTTCTTCATCTCTACATTTTCTTTACCCGGGTACATCTGCTTATTATATAACGTTCCGTGAGGGACGCAACTGTTAAATTTTTCTACAAACGGAGATACATAAGTCTCCTAGTTATCTCACAATCCAGTTTTGGACAGATTTGTTTCGATGAGAGACATGCTCTGATGCTATTCCATCTATTATCATATTTGTCATTCTGATGACTGCAGTCTCCAAGTGGAATTTTATCGATTTAATAGGGGCGGGCGATCCCACCCTACTATCAGGAAGGTTACGGCTTGCACCCTCCGTAGCTAGCTCGTCTGCTTTGTAATTGCCCAAAATATCCCTGTGGTGTAGAATCCAGCACAGAGATACGTCGCATTTGACATCGATCTCGTTAAGAGATTCGCGACATTGCTATACAAACTTGGATAGGCGATTCCAAGCCTATTATCGATATCTAGACTATCTAGTCTATATAGAACGATAGAATTGCCGCGGTTTCTCGGACTGCTGTGATTTCTACTTGGGAAACACTACAATGGTCCGGCAATCGTGTGGTGATACAAATGTTTGGTGCACTAAAGTGGACCTCCGCACTTGTGCCAAACGCTGTCTTGGATCCATCTGTGAACGCCTCTATCAGAGACTGTTTTAAAATTTCTCCAGATACCCAAACGCTTTTGCTAGAAATCCTGGTCTTGACGTTTAAGTCAAAATAAAAGACAATATAGTTTAGAATACTTGCTTGGCCCATATTTCCAGCCCCCAGTTGAGAGGATTCCCTAATCTGTAATGTTGCTGTTCTTGTCCAATGCCGCCCGCCAAACTAGTATTCAATGCATTAGGATGGGTTTGAACACTTGCGCGTGCATTGGACAATATGGACCTAAAGGCCTCAATTTGGTGCCAGAACCTTTCAACACGAATAAGCCTTCCTGGCCTCTTGAATGTTCAGTTTCCAACTGATTTTTTTTATTGTGCTTATCCATGCACTTAACTATCTGCTTGTTCCAAGAGGTTGACGTCCCCTTACAGTTGCGCGCGCCATCTAGGCGAGGTCTTCCTCTACTGCAATGTTCATCCGGGTTAGATTCGAAGACTCTGCGAGCTGAAGCATTTATGTCCATCCGCCCTACGTGTCCTAGCCATTTTAGACGATTAATGCCCAATTTTTTTCGATGTCGCTATACAGCTCGAATAGTTTGTCATTGAATCTCCTCCTCCAAAGCCCGTTAACGCAAACAGGATCGAAAATTTTGCAAAGAATCTTTCTCTCGAAGTGACCGAGGATATCCTTATTTGCTTTAGGTAGAGTCCAAGTTTCAGCGCCATAAAGCAAGACTGGGATGATCAGAGTCTTATACAGAATCTCCTTAGTTATTTTCAGAATTTATACTAGAGCCGAGGTTCACAAGATCTCTTCATCGATGTTGTGTGTCCCTTCGTGTTGACAGCATGTACTTGGTTTTGTTCCCATTTATCTCTAAACCCTTTTTGCCACCTTCCGTTTCAATAGTGGTCCTCTGCGTTATGCCTAGTAGTTGCACAGACTTTTGAAAGATTGTGCCTCCGTTGTTGACTTGTGACATTTAAACAATCGTTTCGAGTATGATGTTGAAAAAATCACATGACAGCGTGCCACCTTCTCTAAAACCTTTTTCGTCATCAAAGGTCTCGGTGAAATTATTACCGACCTTGACGGAGTAACGAGCGTCTTCCATCGTCATCCTGCACAGGCGAACGAGTTTTTCAAGGATAACAAAACTGGACATGGTTCTGTATAGCTCGTCTCTGTAAATGCTGTCATATGAGACCTTAAAAATCGATGAAAAGATGGTCGGTATCGATTTGGACTTCTTGAGTTTTTTCCAGGATCTACCGAAGTATGACCATTTGATTTACTGTGGACTTTCATGATCTGAAGCCACACTGATATGGGCCAATCAGATGGCTGATGCAGGGTTTCAGACGTTCACACAAGATGGCAGATAAAATCTTGTATGCGATGTTGAGGAAATTAATTCCTCTGTAAAATTCAGAGATCTCCTTCCTTGTGGATCGTGCAAACGAAGCTGAGATTCCAGGCATACACTCGTCTGGTCGAATTTTAGCAATGAGTTGGTGTATGCTCCTTACCAAGCATCCTTGCTGTATTTAAGCTTAGATATTGTTATCCTAACTTCGTTTTGATCAGGTGTACAGAATGTTGGCTGTCATCGCCTATGTTGTATTATCCTTGTTCTGTTCTCTGGTCTAGTTAGAAAATATTTTCAATCGCACATCAGTTCCCCACCAAAGTGTTGTTTCATTTTTCATTCATTCATTCCTCTCCAACTATAAATTAACTACTTTCACAAGTGATGGGTAAAAGTTAACCTTTATTGGGGTTATCCTTACCAGTTTACTTACCAAAACCTACCAGAACTACTTCTGAATAAAGAAGTCGTAAACGGCTTTCAAAAAACAAAAACCATCCACCTGCCTTAAACAAGATCAGTTCTCATACCGCAGCGAGAGAACCCACCCCTCCATGTTGGACAGGACTTGATCCCGATCGCATGGGTTTTTATTAATTAATTTGCATGAGCCACGTTAATTTCCACTGCATACGTATAAATTACATAAATTACTTGCGTGCGTATCGGCCCAAAAGACAAAAAACCCCACTTAGCCAATCTACTTAGCACGTACAGTGCCATCGCACTTAGTTATTCGTCCGCGGACCTTGTAGCGCCGGCATGTGTGTCGGTATGCATCTTTGTTTGTTTTTTTTTTTTTATTTTTTTGGTTCCACAGTGCACATGATTAACATTTCGCCTGTTGTGAATGCGGTCACTTAGAGATTTATCGCGTGGTCTTGGCCATTTACAGGCCTGAACCATTCCATCAATTGCACTGTTCTTGGAGTTTTTTTTTTTTTTTTTGGTCAAGAAATTCCAGAATCCGAAATTAATTGGAGGCATCTTTCGAACTTCAGATACAGAGCATGCACGCAAGATGGTCACTCCCCCCGCAGATGATTTGATCCATCCTAGTCCGGATGGATTCCGTGAAATGTGTGGCATTTAGGTAAACATTTTAATAGGAATATCGTGCAGTTGTGATTGCCGGCCAGTTTACGGAGTCTGTATGTTGGAGAACCCATCGCACTGGCTACAACTGGCAGCCTCATCATCATCGTCATCAGGAAGCATTTGATGGCGGTGTGGCGGTGGTGGTTGTGAATTCGTAATGCGAAATGCTCCAATAAATTAGGGAGTAATTGTATCTGTGCATGCATGCAGCGGTGCAGGGAGGCAAGAGGCTATTGATCTGCATTTCAAGGAATGAAAGTAGTCAAGGCTGATGATGATGCGATGTTTTGGAGAAATCCACCAGAGGATGGAAGGAGGTCTGAGCGTGTGATTAGTTGAGAAAGTTCTTCTTGGGTTGGACTTCCGTACGGTGATGGAACGTAATTTTAGTTTTTATTACAACCTAGTGAAATTTGACGGATGCCGTAGTTCTAGCGACCTTATTCAAACATTAAGTTCAAAACCAAGCAGATGGATGGAAGCTTAATGTGATCTGCGAGTAGGTCCGAAGGAAAGTGAACTACACATCTACAATACACATCTAGAAAGTGTACCAACTTTAAGTTAATAAGGACACAATAAACACAATAAATTTCTAAGAAGATCTTGCTTTGACCTGAGCTTGAAAGAGCTGTCAAATACATCTAGCTCAGCAACCTCCGAATGCAAACGAGCGAATTTTTGCCAATTTTGATATTTCATTCACAGCAACTTTTTTTTTCTGGTCGCACCAATCTGCAGATTTTATAAATGACAATATTTATGAACTCTGACCGACCGCCAAGAACAAAGCAAAAGAACTGTGCGGTTAAACGCTGAATGTCACGCAAATGTGGATTGCGTCCTACTTGTGTGGAATGTAAATAGAATATGACAATTTGCGGAAAAATTAGCAAATTTCTTCACAAAAACTAATTGAAATTAAACTTTTTTTTATATCAATCAATAGATAAATTAAGTCATGTTCTTTTGGAATAGTAAAATTGCCAATGGTGGGCTTATAAATGTGTTAAAACTGGTTTGTTCTCAGTAGTCGGGCATATGCAGGTCGCTGAGCTGTGAATGGACCTTAAATGATGAATGTTCCATTTGAGTCCTTTCGTCTAAATGCATACGTCGGCATGCAGGTGTAGACAACCACTGGACTCTAGCTCAAGACCGATTCCGAATAGTATCAGCTGGGTTTAGTCCTTGGATCTTGGTCACTTTCTTGATGTAAGTGATCTTATCTGCTGCAGGCCACTAGACTGGGCATCTGTAGGTAAGGATGGCTGTGTATATCTAGTAGAAGATGCTAGGCTTATGCGTCCTCTTTCTAAGTCTGCTTTCGGTGGAGCATGCAATCCAAGTATCTCATCATGTCTGAGATTTGGCGAATCATTGAGTCTAAATGGTTCGATTGGTGAAATTTGGTGGATCACCTGAGTCTACATTTTTCCACCCATTTGTGTAGGGCATTGAGGCCAGATTGTAGCAATTCGATGATGGCGGACAAGAACTTTCCTATTGCCGGTATGACAACATCGTCCGAATATGCAACAACTTGAACCCCACTGAGTGCTAATTTCACTAAAGTTTCGTTTACGACCAATAGTCATAGTAGAGGAAACAGGACCTTACTTTGCTGGATTCCTTTTGTTTCATCTTGAACCCAGTCTTACGAAATCAGATTTAACGTTGTGGAAGGTTGCTTCTAGATCGAACTCTCGATCAAATTTATAGAGAAGAACGGAATTATGTCGAAAGTGTTACCACACGGTGAAGAGAACTACAAACTTCGAACAGATGCCTGCTGAAAGCGTCATATAAGGTTATTGGTTGTTAGTCTGGCTTCTTTTGAAGGAGAACAGCTTTCAGCAACAAATACATATGTTAACACTTGTTTGTTGGTTTTGAAACTGCTGGGCCTTTGAGTAGATTAAGGTAGGTTAGATACGTGAGTAGGCGAGTGAAAGAGATCCACAACGCCACACTCAGGTGAATACAGACCCATTGTAATATCTATAGGGGAAAGATGTCCCTTGCCAATTGGTTAACCCTAGTTCTACAGATATGTATCCTATGAAATACCTAACCATCCAGTTGATTTGATGTAGTTCAAGATTTTATTGACTAGTCTGCTGAATAATTCTCCTAAGCAGCGGAAGAAATGTCATCCGAGAATTTTAAATCTAAGGTGGATAAGACCTGGACAGTGGCAGACAAAGTGGATTATATCCTCATTGACTTTCTCATCATGTAGTACCGCAGAATGTTATGTCCCGTGATGACTCCTGTCGGTCCTTTTTTTATCGAAACAAGTCCATATACGTACTTCTTGTGATCACATAAGTGTCTGATGTTACACTCTTCGGGTCTTAATCCCTGCTTCAAGGCTCAGTGTGCAAGGCGGCATGAACACCGACTTGTTCTGATGTGGAACCTTTTCTGACCAACCTCTAAAACTTTGGCCTGTGTCTAAGAAGAGTAAGAAAATATTCCTTCTACCGGCTAAGGCGAATTGTTGTTACCTTTGCTGATATACCAGCTTTGACAATCATTGTCCATTATCACTTTTCAGTTAGACACGTAAATTTAGTAACCTTTTCGAGCTTTAAGATCCTGCAGAGAAATCAACGACCCCCTTTGAGTATGAGTTATGACAAACATGTAGTTACATGTTCCCACATTCATTTCAGAAGAAGAAATCTATCAACTCCTGTCGTAAAACATTCAATGAGTCTGAATGCGCTACGAACATAAAGAGTCTTGAATGCTTGCTTCCTGCTCAGTGCTCATAACGTTTCAATTTCACTTTCATTGTCTGACCTTCTCGTGCTTTCCATTTTCACTTTGACCAACGAGGATGATGCTATATACCCCCGCCCAGACTTTGCCCGAATAAAGGATTTCACTTTCTAATTCCATTTGTCTGTCCGACTCGATTCGATTCGAAGAGACTTCTTTTTTTTTTTCCCCGTCCCAACTAGCTCCCAAACAGGTGGCGCAAATATGGCGCCTTCATTTATTAGTTTATGCCAATATAACAGTCCGATAATGCTTAACAAATAAATGCGCAACATTTGCATATGTCAGTGGAAAATAAAATAACACACTTCTCCCGGCTCATTGTATTCTCTTACAGTACACACATGCACACCAAGTAGGTACAACTGAAGACGCGACCAAGTCAGAGCGTCGTTGCGCGAGCAATTGAGTCGTGGCCATGCGCGCCTGCGCCAACCGAATAAACGTACATGAAAGTCGTGAGCTCATTAAAAGTGCACTCACCTGTACGGAAGCTCAATTAGTGTCGTATGATAAATTCGTTTGGCAAACGAAACCTGGAAAGCTTCTCTCCAGGCACACCGCCGCCGCACTGCCAGAGATAACCTGGCTAATGGCCACTTACTACCAATATTCGCGTCCGATATCGCGTCGCTCAGGCAACTCTCTCACACTAATTCATAAACAGAAAGCCGGGGGAACAAACACAAAACAAAAAAAAAAAACAAAAAAACGGGCGGTTACGTATGTGAGAGAGAGCCGCGTCGCCTCTTTTACATAACCTCCATGATTTATGCGGCCCATAAATCAGTGCCTAATCCTCCGTCCTGTGTCTGTGGCAAATTGGTCCAATTTTTTGCGATGCAGTTGGGCGACGACCGACGACGCTTGAAATATCGTTTCTAACGCGCCCATATCGATCGGGCGGCTTAATTGTCTTCGGAATGTATCGGGTCCGCGGACCATCTGGCTGGGGCTCTGCGTGCGTAAGACGGTAGTCGGCTTAGCGAGAGAGAGGGATGGTTTAATCCCTTTGGGTAGAAATGCGAAGGTCAGTGGAACAACCTAACACCGATATCAATCAGGAGCCGATCGGTGGCCACCTGGACGTGTGGCATTATAGCCGAGGTCCACCAGTGCGGCTTGGAGTGTAAATTATGATTGTTGCCGGCTGGATAATGGACCTGGCTGAGACAAATGCCGGCTGCCGCTAATGTGGTGTAACTGCGAAACTTTGCGATGTAATTAACTTCGTACAGACAGCGAGTACAACGACGAAGAAGCTTTGTGGTGCCAACAGGCGATCCGTTGATTGTTATCCGAGACTTGGAATGGAATTCGTGTATACGCAGCACTGCAATTGTGTTGGACGTTTCGCACTGAAGTGGAAGTTTATGGTTCTATTGTTTTGGTTGTACTTCTGCGGTAGCCGTAACAGTAGTGTTCGCTCGTTAGCAGTACGATCATGCTGCCTGAGATGATGAGATCAGACGGAGGTGCATTGTACCAGGCGGCAGGCTTCTAATTAGACGCGATTTTCAATTTACTGCTTGATATTGTTATCCTGTGGATGTTATGTAGCAATATGACTTGTACAGGCTCGATATACATATGTACATATGTTCTAATATGAGTTCGCTTCTCTGCTATATTTTTAACCCGTCTGGAGATACCATTGCAATGGTATTTGTTGAAATGGTTAAGAATGGACTATAGACAACTTCTGTCTAAAACACCGCCCTAGTCAATCATCAGCAAGGTTAAGAAGTCCTGACCCTTCAGCAGTAGGGTTATTGATCGCATTCTCATCGTATTGATCCGGTATCAATTCTCCCAAGCAAATTTTCTAATATCAGCGATTTTTTACCCTAGGTGGCGCTGTGGTTCTACTAAGCCTAAGTATCAACCAAAGGTTCAAAGCTCGACTGAACGAAACTGCATATAACTAGCTGGAAGCTGGAAATGTCGCTAATCCAATGATCATTGGATCAAGTGTTGAAACATACGGAGTAAGGTGAGAAAAGATACACACATACTTTGGAATAGCTAGAAGAAGAGAGGAGAAAGGAATTGTCATAGCCTTCTTTCTTAAGGAAATCGAGGAATCGTGATAAAGATAACTTCTAATAATTCTACTGGAAGATCATATACGCCAAAGGGAAGGATAAACCCCGGAAAGCAGGCTCTACCCAGCATTTGCAACATGTCCCATCAAGAAGCTGGAAAGCAACAAACCAATTTATTGACTTGAAAGCTGTGTATGATAATATGTATCTATTGCTTCGAGCTCTGCAGGGAAATGTCTTATAACTCGAAATCGGGGCAAACTGATCCAACAGTCTTGTAACTCCTTAGAATACATGATGTACCAAACATGTGCCGGAAGTGCTAGGGCAGATAACAACATGGAAAGTAAAAACTCGTCCAGCTGATGGGATATGGGATCTGACGCACCCATTTAACTATTGTAAAGGCATTTACGATAATTGAAAAACAGACGAGAAAAGCTAAGCCCTGGGTCGTACACGGACCTGTAAACAGGTAACAGTTCAACAGTAAACAAATTAACGCTGCAGTAAACGAGTATCAAAGTATCTTTTGTCAATAAATGAAAAAGCTTCTGTACATAGCGTAGAGCAAAACTTCACAGTTGATAGCTACTTTTCAGAGGTAGAAAAAGATTTGACATACTTTGGAATAAACGTCAAGAAAACCAACACACTTGGACTACATTGGCTTGGCTACATCCAGCGAAGAGAATGTTCGAATACTAGTCGCAGAACCGTAGGTCTAGAAAACTAAAAGCTGCATGTCCGGAATCAGCTTAGATATTTACTGGTTACTGCATCGCCCCAGAACCCTGCATGTGTTAGAAGCTCAACAAGTGAAGGAAGATTATTGATATAACTAGCTTCGACTTCAAGCCTTTCTTGCAATTCTTTAGTTTCCCTTCCTCTGTAGTTCTACTTTATGTGCCTCCAGATGTCTGACTATATATTCCAGGGACACATCAGAAATTGTGTTTTCTAATCATTTACGTTGGCTGAATAATGATGCCCTATTCTTTATGCTAGTGGCCTTTGGGAAACGCCCATCTTCAAGGATTTTTCTTGCAACAACTCACAGTAATTCTTATATTAAGAGCTGTTCTCCAGTTAAAAGTAAGAGACTTTAAAAAGGAATGCTTGAGCCGTTTGGTTCACGATTTATTAATTAGACGATTGCCAACTTAGTATCTTTTCTCATTAGTAGTAGTATAAGTTTTGATGTTTGATTTCCAGACAACACCAACATTTCTTTCATGGTCCCACCTCTCATGGTCCCAAAACTTGTGCAAAACCTAAATGATATGATTAGACCCAGCCCGTGGAGTTTAAGTAACGAATTAGTTCTCCAGTCCTGTTTTAAGCTATCTCGCCGAGATCCACGAAGAAGGGTTTTCCTAGGGTCCTCACCTGTAGTGATATAAAGATTCTTTCTCATTAGTATCCTTGCAGCTTCTACAAAAAGTATTATGAGGGATAACAAGCTTGACCGCATGGTGCCCGATTGGCCAGTGATCTGTGATAATGGCTACAATTCTGCTAATATCTGGACTTGATTTACCAAGTAGCTCGTTTGATTTAGATTTGTTGTAAATAGTCCATGTCTTAATGGATATGATACAACTAGATAGGCTGTTCCACCCATGATTGGCAAGCTGGACTCGACTCTTTCCACTAGTGAGCCTCATTACCCTTATAATTACTGTGTCCTGGGACCCCGATGAATGTAATTGTTAAATGGATACTAAAGTTATTGATTTCGAGCCGGCATCACACTACCAGTTTCGAGGATGTGGTTATCGCATTAATGGCATTGATAGCAGTTTGCCCATCTACAAAAGATAGCGATTTCGACTAAATGTAGGGAGATCATTCAGAAAACTGAAGGCTTCCCGATTAGCAAGAAGATTCGTTTGGAAAACCCTATCAGAGTTTGGGAGACGAAAAGACTTCGATATACATATTTAGCTGGTCAGAGAAGATACCTGCGCCGACTCACCAGTCCATCTTCGAACCGTCCATGTATGCACTTATATCATAGTCGCTGATAATGCCTCCGTTCTGCCGTTTTTCTCTGGTAGGTAGTTTAACTATCACGATCTACTAAAATTGAAGGTAGATACCCTGTAGTCAGATAACCAATTTTCCTGGAATTGTTTCCAAGATCCTGCATCCGGAAAATGGATGCAAGCCATTGGCTAAGAAAACTTTCGAAACCTAGCTCGGTGAGAGCCTCTTGAATAACTTCAGTATGAATATTGTTAAAGGCTCTTTCTATGTCCAGAAAGATAGAAAGCGTGAATTCTTTATAGTGAATAGCCTTCCCCACCGTCTGTACCACCTCATGAAGAGTCATCTCAGCAGACCGACCTTTGAGGTAAGCATGCTGTGATTTCGACAATGGAGGGCTCTTCATTCATAGATGTTAAGGTCTAGGATACGTTCTTACGTTCTAAAGTTCTCAGTACTAAGGAGGATAGGCTAATAGGCCGGGAATTCTTAGCGGATTCATAAACTCGTCGGTCGACTTCCGGAATAAAAACAACTTTGACACGTCTTCAGAACTAAAGGGCATAATTTAAATATAACCTTCTCCTAAAAATCGATAGTAACTAGGAAATTGCTATGTCTTCCAGTTTCTGTAGTATAATAGGCTTTATAGGGCTAGCAAGGCCGGGTGAATTATAAGGGGAGAAACTATTTATGAACCAGAAGATTTTATCCTCCGTAATAATGTTTATAATGCTATTCCACGCTACCGACCGATGACGGTGCAAAAACTAGCTTGTTCTGCATCACCGTCTCTGCAACTTGGAAAGTGTACTCTTAGTTCCAATGATTCCGCAGTAGAATTAGTCCAGTATCCTTCCGACTTTTTCGAGAGAGACGGATTGTTGTGTTCTTTGGACAGAATCTTAGAATACTAAGCCGACCCGGTTCCTTAAGGGACTCGATTGATTGACAGTAATCCATCCAGCCCTGTTTCTTGGCCATTCTAATAGAATTCTTATACATTTTTAGACAATCCTTATAAGTCTGCTAGAAGTTGTGATTGTAGCAGATATTGAAGATTACTTTGGTCAACTTCTTGAGCTTCGACATATCGACATATCCTCATTGGACCACATTGGGACTTTCTTTTCATTATAGCGGACCAGAGACGAAACTTTAAAAGCGACGTTAATTGGTTTCTCCAAGGTTTCAACCTTTGCATCCAGTTCCGAGGTCGAGTCGATTCTATGACAACCCAGTCTTGACTTAATTCACATTGTCCAGTTTATTCGTTTTGGGTTCCTATAGGATTTAGGAGTCTCTACCTGAAGACTGACATCGAAAAGTATCCAAAAGGGACTGTAGGTTGGATACTTATACACTATGTTGTACATTGTGCTGGTAGGACCGCCGCGTTGTACCTTTCGTGTATCAAAAAAGTTCTATGCAGGGTAGTAATGAATTTTACAGTCACGCATTAGGACTGCATTATTGTTATGTCGTAAAACAATGCAGACTTTCCATAGAATTGTATCTAAAACAATTAAAAATCAGCAATTTGGTCTGAATTTCTTACCTTTCGCTGTTCTTTAACACCGGTCATTCGTTAGGTAGCCATTACTGTTGGCAAATAACAATTTTCTATTTCCCAGACACAGCATAGCTATAAAAGCATGATCCACCAATTTTCAAGATCCAATTTGAAAATAATTAAAAACCAATCCTCTAGTCAGCCAGCCAGCGAATCATGCTGGCTAGTCTCGATCATAAAGAATCTCTGGCTGCGCGCCTGCGCTAAAGCCCCCCATAAACTTCTTCCATTCCATAAATGAGATTAGAAGCTAATTATTGCCCCCAGCAGATGGCCAAGCAAGATGTTATGACCATTTTCCTGTTGCCACTGCTGCTGTGCGCAGTAAAGCGCGAAAATTTACAACCAGCTCAACGTAATAATTAAAGTTTATCGTCCAAGACAGGAACAAGGCAAAAAAAAACAGCAAAACATAAAGGCTCAGCTTCTATTCTCGATGAGTCATGACCATGGGAACGGTTAAGCCTTTTCCATTCATCACGTAATCCTGTTGGAAATAAAATTATCCGACGCCTAGCGCTTATCGCGCGCAAATAAATTTATTAGTTCCTCCGCAAGTTAATGGGATTATAATATGAGTTCGTCAGGCCTGAAGGCTGTGGAGACAGCGAGTGGTGGTGGCTCGCATGTAGACGCATAATTACTGAACCCTAATGACCTTTTTGGCCAAGTGGTGGCCAGCCTGCAATCACTGTTGTCGAGCCGCTTACAAGCACTTACCAGCCATTAGGGGCACCGATCACACACAACGAGCGGAACCATAATGCATCCTCAATGTCATGGTCATATGAGGCTCGGAATTTAACACCTTCCACCTCGGGCTATGCCCATCATGACCACCTAGGTAGTCGAGATTCAAGTGTGAATTACTCAAGTATACTGTTGCGACCGATGCGCCGCCGCTGCTAGTCGCAATGAGACATCATCGAAGCTGTACAGATTGTGTCAGCTAGATTAGGCATGTCCCTGGGACCAGTCTTGTGGTCCCATTGGCATCGTGCGGAAGGTTGATTAATTTTTAAGTCTCGTGATCGCGTTCGTTAACCGAAAAGCTATGTACTCATCTGCATATGGCTACAAATTTTCCACCAGCTGCAGACTGAGTGTCACGCAGCATCCAGCACTACTATGAATGGGGAGGGGTTAATGCAGATCATTGGCGTGCGGATTTTTAAGAGCGCTGAGTGGCAAATCAGTTGGTTGAAGGAGCCTACGAGTCAGTGTTAAGGTTAATTAATGGCTATGGTCTGTCTGTTCAGTGGTTTTTGGTTACTTTTTGCACTTTTTAAAGGCTTTTAGTCGCGCAGTGCCCATTAGGAGCTTGATGGAATGGAGTTTTGTATATTTTTTCCGGAATTATTTTTCTTACCATTGCCATTAGGCGAATGAAATATTTCAACTCAGGAACTAGTTGCCGGGTTAGGAACCTTCCACTAACACAGGATGCAGTCTGAAATATGTAAATCGATGTGTAGAGATTTAATGAGAACAACAAGTGACAGGAAACAAGGATAAATGGACATGCTTAGCTTTTAGCGATTATTGATGTTAAAATTAAGTGACCTCAATCAGGGGTGAACCTGTGTTGCGAGAGGGGGTTCATTTAAATGGTGAAGTGTCCTAATTGTACACTGAAAGGAGATTTTGTCAAAGGTGCACGCTAAGCATTAACAAACATCTTGGGGCTGAGTGAGATAAAATGGTTGGTTGCTGGGAAATACCAGTCGCCCACAAAAAGGACAGTCTTGTTTACCCTGGAAAACCAGTCGGAAGCATTCTATAGTCCGGCGTAGGACTGATGCCAACACCAACAGCAAGATACAGCCTCATATCTTGGAACCCCAAAAGAAGAAAACCCTGGATCATAAGAAGGAGAAGATATATTGCCCCTACGAAGGAATGCCTTAACCGGCGGTGTTGCAGGGGGAATCAGGACTGGGTTAGAGGAGGTGTTTCAGGCATGGAATCTAGCATAACTCAAAGCACGGGCTACCTACCGAATATCCATAAAGGATTTCACCGCTCCAGCGCATCAAAAAAACAAAGGTCTACGCTCATCTACTGGTCTTGGAAAAGGCTGTCGACAGTTTGAACATACATAGATGCTATCTTCCGCAGAAGAGGTATCCCGAAAATTAAAGCTACTTACGAGAGTGGTAAGTATCACGTTCTGCACAATGCTAATGTGTCAGATAACTTTGAAGTCCTTAGTGAAGTACATCAGGGCTGTATACTTTTACAATTGATATTCCTGATCAGCACTGGACAGCACTAACTGAAATACTGAAAGAAACCAAGGATTGAGGTGGACAATGACCTAGACTACGCTGATGATGATTGCCACATAAAATAATGGATCTCCACCAAATAGCTCAAAATGTCCAAGCTGAGGCAACAAAGTAGGGCTTAACATAAATGCGGAAAACACAAAGGACCTGAGCGTTTCAAACTTTGACACTAACCTCAACATTTCTGGACAACAGGTCGAGAAAGTTGAAGTGTCTATATTTAATTAGCATTGTCTCGGCCGACAGTGGCACCGAACTCGATGGAGGCGCCACAATCGGGAAAGCTAAAGCTGCGTATAGAATGCTATCAAAAATTTGGAAAAGTATTGTTCTCAGGACAAAAACCATGCAGAGACTGTCCAAATCCAATGTAGAATCAATACTTCTATACAGGTGTAGTACTTGGAAGGTTATCAACATTGTCACTCGAAGGCTGCAAGACTTCGTAAATAGATGTCTACGTAAGACCTTAAGGATTTTTTGGCCAAGCAGCTTTTTCTAACAACGGGTTAAGAACCTATAGACATCACCAAACGGAGGAGGAAGTGGCAATGGATTGGTCATACCGAGTAAAACCGCCAAAATTTCCATCCTACTCGATTGAGTGTGCTTCAGCTGCAGAGATGTTTTTGGCAAAACTTACAGTTGCAGATGGTTGTCGTGCATTTCTTTTAATTACATCGGCCCTAGTATAGACCCTTGTGGAACGCCACCAAATAAAAGTCATTTATAGATTTCTTTAGAAGTATACTGGGCTTAATAGAAAGTATACCGGTCAGTAAATCTAATAAAGTACGATACGTAAAAATTTCTTGTGGATGAAACATTAGACTAATGACCTTTCGTAAACAACCACTTTTAGTCTTAAGTTCCCTCAAAATACTCCTCATCTCCGACACCACAACATACCCGAGCAAAGGGTCAATATCTTTAAGTAAATATCTAAGAAGTCAACACTCTTAAAATTGCAACCTTCGAAGGAAGTATCCTTCAGCCCCAGAAACAATGGAACTCCATTCGCCCCGGCGGCAGAATGTCCATAAATGTCATCTTCAGGCAATCAAATATCACAAAAGAGTTGACAAGTGTCAATATTAGCAAAAGCCTCATTCCATAACAAGGATCCCAGTCAACATAATTGATTGGGCTTCCCATAGGTAGTAGTAGGATTCCCTAGACCAACAAACCAATATTATTCCTCTTTAGCTTAATTAAACACCCGAGCACATACAAATTAACCTTCATCCACTGGCACTGGTTTGTGTCTCGCTCTTTGGATGTCCATCTGGCATGCTGTGAAGTGAAGACCTCCCCGGAGCGAATAGAGATTCTCATATTTTAGCATGAGACATCGAAAATCAATTGCCCGCGCTGTAGTTCGTTTAGCTGCTGCTGCGGCTGCGCGGTGGTGTGCAAGGAGCTGCTAATGGATCCCGCCTGCCAATTGCTTGTCGCCATCGGTGGTTGTTGGTGTGCTCTCCGAGCTTCGTCTAGCCCCTCCCTGTCGTATTGATTATTAATTAAACAGTTGGTCAGTCCCCCAGTGTTAGCGCTCCATAATGACGCTAACAATGAGCGCAAATCACTGGGTACATAGTACTCTCATGCCCACATAGCCGTGAGTCGAGTGCGCCAAGGAGTGTTTAACTGGTGCTTTAAAATAATGCACACGGTTAAGTGTTAATTTCTCCACTTTGTCTGTCGTCCATGTGTGCGCCAGGTGGAGGGCATCGGAATGGTCTTATGGAATCGATGTCGCAAAATAAAAAGTAAGAGGATGGCCAGCATGGCATGTCGTGAAGCTGGATAGAGTGGCTGTGATGGGTTCCGTTGAATTGAAGCCCAACATGGGTATCAACTTATTGTGGGCAAACAATAGGGTAATCTGAAGGGCTGTGTCTTTAAAGGACGAGCGTGCAGAATGCAAAGAAGATCCTTGTGTTTGTATTCACACGGTAATCAAACTTAGCGCTATTCATGGCAGCACGTCGACATCAAGCTAGGAACTGAAGGGCACTATAGTTGTGCATACACAATTAGAATAACTCAAACGATGCAATTGATGATGAACTGGCAAGAAAGATGCTGAAATGAGTAAGCGGCCCTCCCTATCGATATTGATCTACAAAGCCTGAGTAATAGTCGATGCAGTGAAAACGGGAAACAAAAAAAGTATGCTGACCTCTTTTCAAACCCAAATGCCCTAAAAATCTAACCTGACACTCCTATACAGCAAGTTCAAGCCTGTCCTAATTACTATACGTCCCTAAGCCCTTTTTGGACAAACTTCTAGGGATACTTCTCCAAGACCCATATCTCCGTGAAAACGTCCAGTAAACAATAAAGGCCACATGCAAATGAATTTTTTTATGTTCATCAACGAATGGTTCATCACAAATCAATCGGGCCTTCAGGCACAATCCACAATCACTTGAACGTTTCAATCACATTGATTTAGATAAATTAACCGACTGTGCAGATCCTTGACATTGTCTAGCCGATCAGTCAAAGCGCAGTAAATTGCTTACTGCTGGAGAGTGATCTGCTGATCCATCAAACCACCCGACGAAGACGTGCAGTCTATCTGGCTTAGCTGATTGTACCACCACACAAGCACATTGCATTGATCGATGGCTCATCAGAGATTCAATTGTATTGACGCGGTACCAGGCGAGACATCAGTTCAGTCGTGCAGCTAAATCTTCTCCTGTCTACCTGTTTCTATTTTCATCATTTAATTAACGGAACAATGGGGAAATGGAAATGCATCCGAAGTAGGTACAGCTGAGCATATGCAGATTAGGATAGACTTGAGTGCTTATACCGAGCAAAACGAGGCCAAATAATGGCGAAAGTTTATACTTTGACAACAAATGTGTTTGATGGAACGTAGCTGGCTTGGATTGAGGTCAATTAGAATATTGTTGGAAACTTTCTTCGAAAAAAATTTAATTATTTCGATAAGTCAGGGTCCTTAGTTCGTTCAATATTGTTCAAATTTGTATTAAAACTTTTGGTACCTTACGTACATCTTAGGTATACGTCCATACATACTAGGCAGCTTAGAACATTGTAAAATAAAGTGCGCGAATGGGTCGTACGTACTTGCACCTTAATGCTATAAGTTTACAATCCAATAAGCACTGGAATTCAAGTCTTGTTCTTCTTATATATGAGGCCTAATAAAGTGGGCGTGGCATTCTGCATTTTGGACTGAAGTTGCCAGAGCCTACAAAGAGCGCCTGAGCGAGAGACTATCCGCTGTACATTTACCATCCACAAACGCTAACAATTTGTGGAACCAGTATCGTGGAATCTTCAAAGGGGTAGCAGAGACTACCACAGGCCACCAGCCACCACCCAAAAAGAGCCCTTGCTATGATGATGAATGCGTGCGCCGGAAAAACTTGTCAGAAAATGCAAACATTCAAGCATTGCAGAGCGAAACAACAGCAGCGAGAGAAAAGTATCATGTCGGAAGAAGAGAGGAGAAAAAGATCCTGAAGAAAAGTGCCCACGCAGTCTCCCAGCTCAAGAATATCGAAAAGTCCCGCGATAGAAACAACATCCGGAAGTTTTTAAGAAAGCCAAGCAACTGGCAGTTGGCTTCAAGTCCGGGATGTAGGGTCTTCGAAACAGTGAAAGAAACCTAGTCACCGAAGCACAGGGAATAGAAGATGTGTTTGAACAGCATTTCCAACAGCTATTTAATGGGCATCAGGCACAGTAAGACTGATAGGGCAACAAGTAAACCAGCATCAAGTCAATGAAGAAGCCATCCCCCTTTCCAGTTTTGAAGATGTTGGCGGAGCTATAAAAAGCTAGAAATTGCTTTTACGGCAATTAAAGAACAGGCGAAACGAGTTGGCCTTGAAGTGAATGAGGAGAAAACCAAGTACATATATGTTGTTCACAAGCAAAGAAGCATCTGTCCACCGCCTAGGACAAAGCGTTGACAACAGTAACTTCGAAGTGGTTAAGGAATTTACCTACCTCGAAGTATATATCAACTCCACGAATGACACCTTAGTGGAGATTCGGTTAAGACTTACCCTAGGAAAGCACTACTACCACGGTTTGTCGAAACAAATGGATTCAACACTCCCAACTCGGACGACGAACTGTATGCTCTACAAAACATTGATCCTGCCAGTTCTGCTGTATTGAGCCGAGCGCTAGACGATCAGCCGGAAAGCAGGGCAGATATTGCACACTTTCGAGAGAAAAATTCTTTGTCGAATATTCGGTCGCATATATGAGGAGGGCTTTGGAGGAAAGGATACAACCTAAAACTCTATGAGCTGTACCAAAATGTGGATGTGGTCCAAAAAGGCAAAGAAACATCGACGGCCACTTCGAGCGAATGAACAAAATCGCTCCAGAAAATAGGGTATTCGAATAATATCCCCTAGGTTCAAGACGACAAGGATTGTTTAAATTGTTTAAATAAGCTATCGCGGATACCACGTGCAAGTAAAAATATGTTTTACTCCATTGTAGATAGACTTTCTCGGACAGGAACACCGAAAAATGTATCTCTGTTATCCGAAATCACTTAAAATTGTAAAGTAACGTCCCACAAGGCTGTATACTATCACAACTACTCTTTGTGCTGTCGTAATACACAATTGTAAGAAATTGCCTCCGCTGTATTTTGTCGGTGGGTATCTCTGAAGTGTAACATATATACATATATACGGGTGTGTTCAGATGTGATCTACCTAGAAGACCACATCGGTATTGGATGGGATTCAAACCGACAAGATACACGATGTATCCTTTACGTCTTATAAGTGACTAGGAATGGATAACAAGAAAGTGGTCATAATAAGCTGCCTTGGACTAGATTTTATTCATTATTGATGTCTGATGGATGGATTCAGAAAGTAAAGGTGAATGAATTCAAAGGACCTATTCGAAGCAATATAAAAAATTGCTGAAATCAGTAATCTTCTCTAAGAGATATCAAACACAAGAGATGACTTTCATTTCTCTTGAGTAACCCAAGTAAATCCAAACAACATCTGAGATATCCAAATCCCAGAAAATATAAAACCCCCCGTCCAGATAAGTAACCCTTTAATCGATCTGTGACCACAGGACCAAAACAACAAACTTACTAATCACGTCTTCGCAAATAGCCCTCAAAGTCCATCGGGATAGTGAAGTCAAGTCTGATGGCCCCCCTCCTTCTCAATTGCCAATTGCATTCTCCTCCAGTTAGGTATATCGCGCGAGTATTGACCTGTTGGCTCCTCTCCAGCCAGACTCCATATCCAACTGACTGATTTCGGTGCACAGGTTACCACCACAACCGTCATCGACTATCAAAATAGGAAATCTCTTCATTTTCCTTTACTCTAATATCGGAACTTGGCGAATGCATCTCTATTCTGCATCCTCCTCCTGGCACCTTATGTCTGTGGCTGTGGCTGTGGCTGCTGTGAAAAAAGGGCATTTTGACTGGTCCATCCTATCCGTGATGGGCCAACCTGATATACATTGTACGAGTTAACCACTAGGATTTCTCTACGCTTGCCCGGGATATATAAAGTCACATTTAAGCCATTTGATTCCGGTGTACATCCTTCAGCCGCCCAGCCTGCGGATGCATTCCATACGAGCGCTGAAGTGCACCGTAGTGCACAGTGCAGTGCACCTAACAACGATTCTATCGTTGACTTGCGAGTGCATTAAGGATGAACCACGGGGTCAAAAGATCAATCTAACCTTTTCGTTGTGCCAGCAGTTAGCCAATTCGGTCTCCAGTACCACACCACCAGCAATTGCGGGGAACGTTTTTATTTTGCCGATGATCGTTCGTGCTCTTGTTTCATGCACGTGAACTTTGTTGTAGGACTACCACGAGCCAGAGCGAGGAGAAGAAGTTATCGCAGCAACCACAACCACGATGATGATGATGATGATGATGATGATGATGATGTGCCATTGATAAATCTCAACTGGTACAGCAATTGTACAGAGGAAGCAGGAGTAATGCACGCTAGGGCCCCCTAATCCCCAATCGAGGGAGCAACATTTACGCGATTGTTCAACACAAGTTTCATGTCCGCAAATTAACTGGAGGATCAATTTTGTTAGCCTGGCTTGTTTGCCCTCAACAACGACGAACGAACTATACGGAATAACAAGAAGAAGAAGAAAAAGAAGAAGAACGTTGCCAGGCCAGAATGGATTACCAAGCAGAAGTGATGGCGGTTATTACTGTTATTACAGCTGCAGCCATCGATAAGGTGCTTTATGGTGGATTTTTCATCAGCAGTCGGCCTTAAAGTGCTTTTAATTGAATACTCTTCGCCGGAGCGGATTCTTCACGGGAAATCAAGGTGCGCCACGGTTAGGGTCAATAGTATCATTAAGCGAAAGGTAGGCACATTGTCTTGAGGTTGCTTAGAAGATAGTTAGTTGTTCGGTGGATTTGCTTGAGTGGATGAGTTAGGGAGCGCTTACCTGCGCATTTCGCCTTATCCATTAGAAAGGTGATTCCATGAGGGAGCTAATAAAGTAAATTTGAATTACTAAGCTGGCAGATAGTTATTGAGTAGTTGCTGCCATAAGGAGGCCTGCAATTTTCGATTATACACTTTAAGAGTATCTATTCGTTGGAGTGGGCACACCAATCCACTGATTTTGTGTTCGTAAATTGCCAACGATAGTGAGTGAGTACCTGGAATCACAGGTGTTAAATAGGCACTGGGCACTGGACACTGTGGTAATTAAGCGAGAGGGGTGTTATTTCAGTCCAAAAACATATACTGATGGGGATATTTACTAGAAAGGGATTCTTTTTGGTTGGAAAGGTTGCATTTGTATCTGTTAATTTGATTTGGAGTTTTATTTCATCACTGGGGTTGCAAAGAGTACCACTTTAAAACGTCTTACCAAGAAGCAGAGTCTTGAAGCTTCGACTGTAGTTTGGCTGTAGTCTTTTTGTCTGAAGGAACGCAAGAATGTCCCGCATTTCTCACATAATCTGTTTCTATTCTAGAGGTCTATGTACGTTGCAAGTTCTCACCGTGGACGAAGGAAGGTTACGATCCTATAGATTCCTCCTCTGAGCCTATTTTAATAATTACAAATGCTTACTTCAGTCTCAATTATGAGCTCATACCTTAGCAAGACCCAATAAGTTGAATCACGTAACCGAATTCAGAGAATTTTTGCAATCTAGAGCTTTGAGCCTTACATACGTTTTGGCGTAGCAAGAGGTGAAACTTAAGCTTATTACCATCATTCAAGACTGATCAATGGTTTACGATCGCCCTTCTCACAACAGACTAGACTCAGCCTTGAGAGGCCATATGTGCATTACAACAAATCTAGGGATGATCCGACAAAAAGTACAACAAAATCGTCTATGTTGACCTAAGTGAAAATGTTCCCTCCTCATTAACTCCCTGATGATGGTATTTGGAATTAGGACCTCACGCAGTTTGTCCTTCATAATATTATGGACAATGAAACATGATATGTTCTGCACGTTCAAGGTTTTCGTTATGTCCTAACCTACGGACGGTTCTGTACCATCCATGGCCAGTAAGCATCTGGGTCAGGTAAAATTTCAGCTCCAAATGCTTCCTATTGATCTAGTCGTCTATATTGGGGATCAATCTCTGCATCCACCTGCCTTTATCAGAGTAATACCATCTCTCCTGTCATTTTTCAAGAATCGTCCTTGGTGGTACCTTAGTATCAATTCGAATCGTTGATGTTTGTAACCATGGTCTTTACTACCTTCGAAGCAGCGTTTTACAGATGTTGCTTAAAAGCTAGTCTTGTTTCTATAGTAATGCCAAGGTTCTCCGGTTTAGAAGGTACATCGTGATGCCGCATGGTTACTCTTATAGTCTCCAGGCTGCTGAGGACTACTTCTGTCTTTTTCTCTGCGAGTTGTAAGCCCATGCGTACTATCCAGTCCTGAACCATCCCAATAGCTTCATTCCAATCATTGTTCAACTCCTCAAGAAGTTTGGGCACTACAACGATTGTTAATTTGTCGGCGAAGCCAATTGTTTTCGAAGACCTCGGGATTCTAAGTCAGAGGACGTCATCATACATTACGTTCCAGAGTAGCGTACCCAGTTCGGAGCCTTGGGAAACACCGTCTGTGATGTTATACTGGCTCGTTTCATTGTCGGTGACGTAGTGCAGCATCCCATTGCTAAAATAGTCCATCATTGTCTTCTGTAGGTAGTCTGGTACACTCTGAGCGGTAAGGATGTTTCTCCAGTTTGCGGTGTTCAACTGTTTACTCCAGCACTTCCATCGTCTTCCCTTTTTTCGCCGTATTCACCATTTAGTCGTTGGCATCGATCGTTGTACATGTTTTAAGGATACTGGCGATCTGGATCAAAATATTACCGCAGGATGAAATACTTGTTGACAGAGCTACGTATAATACAGTACGTACGTGAGTATAGTGACCGATACGTTCCTGTTCCCTTTTATTTTATTTCCTTAAAACTATTTGTTGTAAAGGAGGGTATAGGTGCACGGTTCTCAAATATCTATCAACCTATATACATACATTACATACCTTCGTGTTCCTATCTGAATAGACAACATTTGTATTTATTAGATCGCTTTTACAAAACAGCAGTGCTCATAAACTGTTCACGTGCCATTACAGAAATAACTCAAACAACAGTTACATCCGTGTGTACATTAAGAAATCCATCTGTGCCACATTCGCCTGCAGCATTCGAATTAAACTGACAAAACCCTGACACACTGAACACGACACCCAGTGCCCGTCACAGCGGTCAAGGAAATATTTTCTTCATAATACTTCCCATTTCTCAGAGGAGTCACGAATGTGGCCCCGCTCAGCCAAAAAGGGCAGAACAACGAGAAACGGTTCGCGATTAAATGCGATCCCCTGGGGAAATCATCCACATCACACCCACTCCCACTCCAATACGGTGATGATGGTGTGTCCCAGAAAATAAAAACCAACCACCAAATCGAAACTAATTCCTCGTCATGTTTTGAATTAGGAGAACTCTCGTCGAGCGCACCACATGAGTTTCACTTTCGGTCAGCAGCAGCACAGCGACGGCTTCGCCCTGGACATGTCGCATTCACGGGTTCACCCATGTGAACACTACGCCTTGAAGTTTCTATTATAATTATTATTTATTGCCCGATAGTCGCGGCGTTTCACTATCGATAACACAATGGATACGATCCTCTCTATCGAGCGATATCGCATGAAATTGCTCAAAATTGGCGATGGGATATCTTTTGGCGACACAGCAGTCCAACGGAATCCAGGCTAAGAGCGCGCACGGTCCTGAGTCGAGATTCGGAAAGCTCCATCTGCCCGAGAGAGATAGCCATCTATAATATCTTTGTCAGGTGACTGTTTTTAATGAGCTCACGATTTTCATGTTATGTGTGCGCGCCTGTGCAGTGCGCGAACTAGCCCTCACCCCCTCGGGTTTTGTTGTCATAGCGATATTTTACGGTTATATGCGGATCCGTCGAACGACGGCCATTAATACGTGTCAATATCTTATTATTGGTACTAATGGTGAAAAGCGCCGCCGCTGTTTCGGGCGCTGGCAACTCAATTGACACCTGTTCCTGGTATGGATGATGAACGCGAAGCGTTTTCCATTTTACAGTCCACAGCGGCCACTATAAAATCTCTTGTAAGTTGCAGTGGCCGTAGCGTTCATGTAAGTACATAGGATATTTTTTTTTTCATTTGGGGATGTCTGCGCAAAGGAGCTGTAAAAAAGAAGCAAACAAGGCTTGGGGAATGAATAGAGCCATTTGCATGCGCTGGCGCGATGGCGATAGCGTTTGACCCCATGCAATGGAACAGCTTTTTCTTCCAGATGCTTTGTTGGGGTTTTCAACGCTGTTGGGGGTGCTTTGTTGGCGGTTTTACCTGTCAAGATGTGATTCTCTTATGTTAAGCCTGAGTATACAGGAAATGAAGTTATGGACAGTATTATTGATAAACATATTTAGTGAAATGGATATTTATGACTGGGTAGGTGGACGTGAATGAATTCTGAGCATATAATGGAGCATAGAGACCGCTTAAGGCTGGACTCGTATATCTATGGATTTCACTGTGGTCCCCTATGGAGATTAACCAATCAATATAGGACCAGTTATATCTACCTATATGCTATGAAAATACTACCATTTCCTGATATTTTTTTCAATTGGAGAGTATTTTGAATCATTTCGCTCAAATGATCATTTTTGGGGAGATTCCGGAAGTCAATTCCAAATATGACTGAGTAAATAACAACCCTAAGAATCTGTAGCTTATACAAGCACAATACAAGAAGTATAAACATTAAACATCGTTTGGAAAATATATTTAAGCCTGTACAAATTTACCTACCTACTTGCTGCCCTCTTTGGGAACTAAAGAAGCTCATTAGGGACTGATCTAACACTCAGCCTTGCATTCTTGGGCACGAATTCTTATGCGCTCACATCACCACTGTCACCACATCACAATTAGGTCGACTACTCTTGAGCTTGGATTCTCGTCCGGAGACCTTACAGGATGGGTGACCCTACTGCAATCGCCCTCTGGAATTATAAGGCCGTATTGAGCATCTCCACCACGGGAAGGTAAGCAGTCGAAGGAGATGCATTTCTGGCCTAAGTGATCCAATTCAACAAAATCGAATCATATGATCTTAGTGAAATTTTCATGCAATAGAGCCAAATTTGCCTGTGTTATGTGACACGTAGCCCAATCCTGTTGGAGCCACATACCGTTCACATCAATGTCCTCAATCTCAGGCCAAAAAAAAGTGTTTGACCATCGTTGTCAAAAACATTCTCAAACATGTCACCGGTCTACGGGGCACACCAAACTATCACCCGTGGTGGATACAATGATTTCTCAATGATCTGTTTTGGATTTTCAGAACCCCAAATTCTATAATTTTGTTTGTTTACGTCGCGACACGTCGCCTTCAAGTGAGAAATGGGCATAATCGCTGAAGAAAATTTTGTTTAAAAAATGTGCGTCAACTTGTTGATTTTCCAACACCCAATTGGCGTATGTTCTGTTCATTCTATAATCAGCAGTCTTTAGATTAGTTTTGTTCTTTTAAGAATAGTTAGTAAATTGAGTTTTCCTCACATAAAGTCCCCAAAACTAGTTTTTCTTTATTCAATCATTCATTTCTTTCTAAGCTAAATTTAACATTCTATCGCTCGAATTGAACTTATCTATTTAGCTTGTTCCCTACCGGATCAAAGTCTCTGTCAGAGTTACAACGACCTCCGACTTTTCGAGACTTAAAACTCCAGCACCTGTGATCACTTAGGCGATGTATCGGCGATTATATATTTTATTATTTATTTTTTGTGGATGGATTCGAATAGAATTCGAACTATAGTCGGACGAAAGCACTAATGGAGTTGATATCTAAACCAAAATATATGAAAACTCCTGGAATAATTTAATTAATAATAGTGACGTTTTATCAATTAACGTCTAACAAAACATTTGTTGAAGATAGAGCTGCCCGTTTTCAGTCCTGGTCCTTGAACTAACCGTTCCAGTAAGATATTCTACCATATCGCCTCTCCTTGTTGAAATTCTGTATCACGGTTTTGTATCTGTTTTCGCGAGAATCAACAAGTGGGAACATTTACTCTGTTGCCGATTAGACTCTGTTGCTGTTATTTGGCGATCTACATATTTACACAACATGGATATAAACTTACTTATATGCCACTTGAGGACAGATATATCCTGCTGGTGGAGATTTGGCTCGAAGAATAAATAACAAGCAGGAGCAGGGTACTACTACGTAAGATATTAATAGTTCGTCTTAGCGATTTGTAGCTTTCGTAGTTGACAGACTGGCAATGGATTTTCTGCAAACAAAAATTATTGAATCGATTTTTCGTATACTGCTTTTGAGAGGTCACAGGGTCGCCATTTTAAGTATGTTTTATACTTCCTAAAGGTACAGTAAGGATCCTCCAAGCTAGAACTTGTTTGCATCAACTGAATCTTTAACCACTCGCTGGTAATTTCAAAATGAACAGCTTAATTAGCATAAAAACCAAATATACTCACACCTTCCTATCTTTTGGCACATCTGGCTTACTTATATCTTACTTACGTTCGTGAATCTTCCAATCCACAAAGTACCAACAAAGAAGGCACAAGTTTTATATGGTTCACAAGATATTCTGACTTTAATGCCAACGGGTTATTATCTCATTTACAACATCCACACCAAAGTAACTCCACTCTTGTTTCCACAGTTCATTTGGCCCATTTCAACTTAATAAAAATCAACAATTTATCGCACCAAAACGACTGATAACAGTTTAAATACTACGCCGGCCGTCCGAAAATGCATCTAAGAAACTGTGTCACTGGCGTTGTCTGATTAACTGTTTCAACATTCCATGCCAACCCTCTGAAGTGAGATGTTCTCTGATATTATTGTCAACACTATCGCATGTGTCCCAAATATATATCGCGCTAGCCGAACGCCAGAATCAAATAAGGAAGACATCAACATCGTGTTGCTTTCATCACTGGCAAAATACTCGTAAAGTATATGAATAATGATGAATAAAATTATTTAAAAAAAAAAATTCACGAAATTCACTGTCTTGAGACACCAGGCATACATTTTTATTTTTATCTTAGTGACGCGTCCAGTGTCCAGTAGATACTTTGGCTGATAAACAGCGTGTTAAGTTTCCTGATTTATTTGCATTCTCGTTCCGTATCTGATGTATTGGATCGAACAGACAGGCACAGAAAGAGCCGTGCCTTATACTCTTGCCTACCATGTATCATTTCGGATGCGTTTTAAATGACAGGTAGTTGTCTGATGGCAAACGATGGCTTCAGGAAGACAAAGACGCGCCACATGTGCTACTTTGCATTTATTTTTATTTTTTTAAGGAAAAGTCTGATCGCCCACAAACTGAACGTAAGGTAGTCAGTGTATTATCACAGCGGGAAAAGTGAAGTCTTTGCGAAATATGACAGCGCTACTGATAAGCTTGAATAAGAAAAATCCACTGATTTGCATATTACAACAGTCTGAGGAGTCTGTAGCTTCCTGTTTTCGGTTCGGAATTGTCGGTGTGGCTTAACTGTGGTTGACGAAA
Organism: Xylota sylvarum; assembly: GCA_905220385.1. Lineage (NCBI taxonomy): Eukaryota > Metazoa > Arthropoda > Insecta > Diptera > Syrphidae > Xylota > Xylota sylvarum. The sequence goes on along the minus strand of LR999958.1, from coordinate 31,677,280 downwards.
TTATTTTCGATTGAACTTTTGTATTCAACTAGCAGACATTCGTCTGTTTATAATGATGTTCATAAGAGACTCTTCTATACTTGTGACAGAAATTGGGTACGAAACCCGAACATCACAACTAGTATGCTTATGGGTCCCAGTAAGATACCTTTCCATAGTTTTCGCAGCGATTTAGCTGTGGCTTTAGTTGCTTACTTCGTAACCCACAGGAGGGGTTGGGACCTGCATCTGAGTTTCGAATCAAAATCAGGCGTTTTGGGGTAATCATCCGCAAAGTAGGAGGAGATTTTGATGATGCTTTGAGAGCATCATCAGAATAGAGATTCGTCGTGATATCAATGAGTACGACTGATGTGTCCTTGTTACTAAACTGCAGAACACCTTTTTCCTCATTTTACCATGGAAGGCAGAAAATCTGTAAAACTACAGTCTACCTTCCCGTCAAAGAAAAGTCCCTTTTCACATTTTACCCCGCAATTTGTTAAAGCTTTGACTTTCTGACATCTATTAGCCATGTGCCCTTATGCTCCTATGTTACAATGCAAACGCTAATTACCCAAGCATCTGACAAAAAAAAAAAAAAAACCCCAACGATACTAATGGATACTGTGCCAACTCCCAGCGCAACATTAATCCCAAGTGAAAACAAATGTTTCCATTAGCACTTCTCTCCCCAGAGTCAGCCAGCCAGCCTTGTTATCTCAAGGTCCTCACTAAATCACGCTCACTTTCGAAAGGAGAACACATTCGAGTGGCTGCCAGCAGCAGCATGTGCATGTGCTGCACACACATCTCGCATTAGGATGTCACAAATTTATGACCCCTCGAGCTGTTCCAGATGGAACCAACCACCACCGTCAACCGCCGCCGGCCTTTCATTGTCGCGCCACTGCTGGCTATGAAACCAGATGCGAATGCAAAACATATCCCAGCGAAGAGCCCCGCATTGACATTCTCGACCATGCAAGGTGGATGACTCCCGAAACCTAACACAGGCACAGATCTGTCCCGTCCCTGCATGGGGCTCATGCAATTACCCGCGCGTTATTATTGTTATTATTTATGAATGGTAATTGTTCCAATGTCTCGGTCCGGATGTGTCAGTAGTTAGCGGGCACACCACACCGGCTCGCCGAAGTAGCATTCACTTTCTCTGTCATTGTAGTCGGGGCACGCTGCTGCGAGTAAGAGTTCTTCTCGAATGACGTGCACGGAGTAGGTATGTGCGAGTATATCCTAGGCTGGGAGAAGGAAATACAGCAAACGGGTTGCAAACGCACGTGGTGTACATTACACCAGCAGAGACGGGACACAAAGCGACGCACGCTCTGATTAGTCCTAAGATTCGCAATTACTCAAATAGCGCGACGCGTCGTCTCGATTACGTTCGTGTATCCATACTCTGCAGCTGAGTGGCAGTCATGGGGCTTGAAATGTAATTTAAGCGCTTAACACGATCTGCGCGGGCGCGCGACGGCGATCACGTCACTCTGCCGACGAACGGAGAGTGTGCGTGCGACAAATTGATCGTCGCGCGCTCGCGCGCATAGAAGCCAAGACGTCTTTATTAAAACGTCAAATTTGTAATTTTGACAATTTAATCCCACGGCTAACGAGTTTACTGACAGCCTGACGTGACACTCGAGGCACTACACCGTGCGGATTCGGGGGTAATGTGACGCTCGATTTGCGCCCGATGGACGTTTTTGGAGCGGAGGTGCGCTTTTGAAGTTAGAAGTGAATAATTGCAGCGATTTTCCATGGAAAATTATATTTTAATCATATTTTGATTTGTGTGGCGAATTTTAGTTAATTTGAATATTTCGCGGCGAAAACGAAGAAAGTGTTCTCGTCTCCCTCATGGGAATGAACGAGAGATTTTCACCGAGAGTGGATTTTTCTTATGCATACTTGTACGTTTCATAAAAAGCATAAACATAATTGAAAGTGAAATTGGAAATAATGGTAAACTTCGGTTTATGTTTTTTCTTCGATCGGTTCTGGTCGAGCCGTGCGGAAGCCATCAAGATTTGCTGCCATATCTGCAGATCCATCTATGTATAACAGCTAGAAGTAGTACTAATCTTTTTCTTGGAATTAAGGGGGTAATAGGTTCAAGAAGGGCACAATGAAAGATTCCTACATCAGTCCGTAGCCGTAATATAGTATTCAATGTCCCACAGAATATTCTACGAAGTGTAGAGTCTGCGACGAAGTGAGCTGCAAACAGATTTGCCTTGTCTAAAGAGCTGGAATGTTATTGAGAACAAGCATTTTGATGGACGATGAGGCACAACATCTAATGTTTTTGACGAATGACCAAAAATGTCTACTACCTTTGGGGCATTGTACAATTTTTTGCCTCAATTTCTGGTCAAATGAGAACTTTACACGGCGAATGAAAGCATTGTAGTCGTTTCTGGAATTTTTTCATGTGGATTTTTATTTGATAATACAATTGTATCTACGGATATTAAAGAAGTTTGAGTGAAGATAAAGCTTGGCGGATTATTGGTGGTAGAGCCAAAATCGGTAAGAAACCATTGTACTGGCATTTGTGTTAACATCGTTGCAAGCCATGTAAGATTTCTCAAGTAGTTCAGCCAGGTAGCATTACGTTGTCGTAAAGTATAGCGGCTTTCACTACAATCAGAGAAAAGCTTGGCTCTACAACTTGGGGGAAAGAGAGTTGCGTTGCACGGGTTTTTGTTGAATTTGATTAGATGCGATGGGGAGGAACTCAGACATTGGGGTGCAGGACGGAAATTTGTTGGTTCATTGGCTTGAATTATGGTTAGTACTCTATCTGAACCAGTTGAGACCATACATCTGACATCGTCGGTCATACTAAGTTTGATATCTAAAAACATATTTAAATGTTGTGCACTGAACCAAAAAGGTACATGATATAAATGAAAAAATGCATATTCTAAATGAAAAAATTCATTAAAATTGAGCTAAACATCGAGTTCTTACAGAATATGAATCCCAATTCATAAGTTTATGAATATATTCATATTACTATGAATTGTTCATAAAAAATAAGAATCTGTGTGAATGACATTCATAAATTGTTTACGTATTTATTCATTTGATACATGAACACGTTCTTAAATTCAGTGTATCGATTAATTATTATCATGCATTCTTTCATTAAATATCCAAAAATTGTATGTATCTTTTCTTTAGTATTATGCATTTATTCTTAAAATATATGTAATTTTTCATTGCCGCTTTTAAATTTACATAAAAATGTATGAACTTTTTCATTGTTTTTATGAATATAGTTTTAAACTGTAAGTAAACGCGTCATAATAGTAAGCCGTACAAGTACATTCATTTTATGAAATATTTCATTGCTTTTAAGAAAAAATGCATAACTTGTTCATCCACATCTTTTTTTTTTATAAATTTGCATATAAAATGAAAATTTAATACAAACTTCTTTTGATTCTTATGCTGATAATAAATCAGAATCCCAAAAATTCACACATGTTCGACCAATATCTGTAAATTCATAAGTTTTTTCGGAATCTGAAATACAATAAGAAACGTAAAACACTTGTTTTTTTTATTCATATATATTCACTTTTATTTTGTTAGAAAATTCAAGTTATTTTTTTAATTGTTTTACAAATTTTTACATTATTAAATTTTTTTTAATTCTTCGGATAGAATAAACATTTTTGATATGTTTTTAGTGATATTAATGTCGTAAAAGTAATTTTCAATAAATGCCCACAAATGAATACATGGTAAAGGGTATTCTTAATTGAAAACATATAAAACATATGTACGCCTATAGCCCTTAAAAAATTATTAAACTTAAATTGTATTCCATCTATGTATATAAAAATAGAAATCGGTGCATGAATTGAAATTCTTTTCACCTAACGCCAGCAAAAAGGTTTGAATTTTCTCGCACTTGGATTTTAAAAATTCGATGTGGTCATCCATCTCTTGGACACTGGTAGCCTTTATCCTTCAAATGATTTTCTCGCAAAAGAAAATCTTTTAATTTTTTACACTGTTCTGGCCATCGGATAAGCAACCCTGGGCAATTGCCAAAAAGACTCGAAAGTCTTTGTCAATCTAAATATGTATTGATAATATAGTTTTCATTTTATATTTATTTTAGTTTTTTACTAAACGATATCCACTTGGTTTTTTGCAGGAGAATCTGCCTCCTTAATTTGTTGCAATCTAAATTGACTACATTATTGCCAAAAACTTTCGAATTCAGCAGCCGATAAATTGTCGTATTTTTGGCTTCTGATACATTCCTCTGCATCGACTTCAGGAGCTGTAGGTGATAAAATATAAGCAAATGGTTATACATATGTTTCTCATTTTATCTTATTGATTATAAAAGTAACTTACTAAATTTCATAGGAACATGTTTTGTGTTGTACTGTCGGTCTTGCCTTCAGCATCACTGGATCGCTTCAATACAGTTTTGAAGTTATTTTTTGGTTGTCATTTAATATATCTGCTATGGTTACAAAATCGGCGGCTTCTGGTGAACCCGGCCCTCTTGAAGAACACGGTGATGAGGGATTTGACAAGTCTGATAAGGACATCGGATTTCGTCTTCCAGCTATAGGTTCTTCTTCTTGTACGGATAGGGAAAAACTTTTCCGCCATTGAGCCAAATTATGTTCAAACAAGACAAGATCACCTATTTCGTGATTCTTGAAAAGCATTGCAATGTGATGTTGCTTGATAATTTGCAAAATTTTAATGTCAATTTTTTCAGCTAATATTTTAAATATTTGAAATATTTAGTGTGGAATGTATGCGTAATATGTGCCGCTTGTAACTCGACAAGTTTGCAAATAATAGTGAACACCGTTTATCATAACATCTATATATACTATTTGCATTTAAATCATGTGTTTTTTTTAAGTCAGCAACGAAATATTATTAAATTGAGGTTTACAAACAAAGCACAACATTTGAGAGGCCTATTAAAAATTAGAGCTATCATCACTAAAATATTAAATGAAATCTCAAAATACTAACTTTTTGTACTTTAATCTAGTTCAAAATTTTCTTTATGGAGACTCTAATATGTATGTATGTATGTATTTATATCCTAAAATCCTGCAAACATTGTTATAATACCTACATAATATATATTTATACATACTATATCTACTTCTGCAGAATAATTTACTTACCTTCCATTACCCATAAAACCTTGAGCGCGCGCAAATTATTAACAGAAAAAACTTCTATTAATATTTTTATTCACTTTATTTCACTACTTTCTTTCACTTTTACTTTATTTAAAATTCAACGACCGAATCTCACTGAAAGAAAAACGTAAGTGATTGCAATATTCCAATCCAGATGTAGTAATTGTTTGCAAGTTGTGATCTCATGAAATACCAAATACATGGTAACTAAGTATAGATTCATAAAATTAAGGACCAATGCATTGACTGTATGAATACATACATTCGAAACCTTTAAGTATGTATCTATACATACAGTTTATGAAAAATTGCATACTCCTTATGAATCGGTATTTTGTTTATGACATGATACATACTTTTTAAGAATTCATAGTCATAGTAATTCATAGCAGTTCATACCCAAAATCTTACATACAAATATTTTTATGAATGCAATTTCATACAAACAATGAATTGGTGATAAAATCCGCATTTATATTTAAGATTTTGTACATAAAATAAATGAATTTTTCTTAAAAATTAATGAATTTGGCTGAATGAATGCCGTTCATTAACATTATGTTCAGTGTGTCAAGTGATCCATTACCCATTTGTAAGAACGTAAGTGTGAAGAACAAACCTCCATTCCAAAGCCTGATAAAAACTTGCCAACTCTGCTGAGCACTATTCCCTCTAGGAGGCTAAAGTTTTTGGTGCATATGTGGTATTTATGTGATCTTCTTAAATTTCTGATAAGTCTTCAATGGAATGTCTCCATTTTGTGAAGAATTACATCGCTGTGGACTTCGGAAGCTTACTATATGTAATTTGTAAGTCAAATTCAGATGGACGTGAACCTTTTACCTCAGCTATAGCACAGACCTTAGGGTAATATCCGAGCGTCACTGCTTTTGGTGTCCTCTCTTATGTAAATTTTTAATGTCATCAACGAGGTCACTGCCAAATGTCTCCAGACACTGTAATTCTTCAAAGACTGTCTAAAAGATTCTAGTAGACTTTTCCGTCAGACAAACCATCCGTCTTTGTATTTTATATTTAAAAGCATTTTCTTTACTTCAAAATTCAATACTACTAGTGACATTAAGCACTTTTAGATGTATTTGAATATTCGTTTTGTATATATTACTATTTTAAGATACAATATTGCTGCTTTGAATGTAAATTGCTATCTACCTAATATGACTGTAATGAATCAGAAATTTTTTCTACTGCAGATAAGCACCATCTCTATATTTTGATCCGGTAGTTTGAAGTCCATAATTGTTAGCCAACATTGTACGATTAAAAAATGGTCTTGATACTGATTTATTCTTCTTCTTTTAAAAGTTTGGCTGCCATTCAAATAATAGCAGAGGTGATGATTTATGTATGTTTCTTTAAAATTCTCAATCTCAGCACAGTAAGAACCGAAAACTGAACCTTGAGGAATTCCAGCTGTGAATTTGTATTCATATTTCCCTACTATATCGGTACCATAGATAAAATCTTGACTTTCAAGGTATGAGTAACGCGATACCATTTGTTTGATTATAACTAGATCTTTGTTTCCTTTTTTGGCTACGGTCGTCATTTTTAAGAATTTCCGCATACTCTTGCATGATACGTTTAGCCTCTATAACATTGGTACTATCTCTGTTGCGTTACGTAAGGTCATCGCAAAGTTTAAAGTATTTCTCATCGATTTACCTCAGAGACTACCTTCGTTTGTTTTCTTTCATTAGAAAGGATCAGTCGTAACAGCTTCATAGGTTTTAGGCTATATTCAGCGCTACAGTAGCTTGCTCTGATTTCGATGTTGATAAACTTTGTCGAGCTGACTATATTTCGATTTTTGACCGACTTATAACTTCTGGTTCTTACTTTGTCCAACATACTGTGAACCCTCAAGTGCACATCACTTGAACTAAACTTGAGCAACAATAATGTTGAAACCCTTTGCCGATGATGATTCTTAAATGATTTTCAAGTTACATTATACTACCCGCATAACTGACGGCATGTACAGCCGTCAGAAGGACATATTGCAGATTGATTTCTGCAAAGAGTTTCTCTCTCTCCCATGGCAAACCAATTAAATGCCAACATTCTCCTCGGGGCGAAAGCCGGCCCAAGATTAAGTTGAAGGCGGTGGAGGAGGTTCAGAAGAACAGCACAAGAGGAAAAAAAAAAAAAAAAAAAAACTCTTCCATTTATGACTCCATCAGTCATTTGTTGCACACCGGAGCCGGCAGTGGCAGCAGAAGCATGCACTCATCCATCCGTACCATCAAAGCCGTCATCCATCTACATACTTCATTATGTAGTTCGCAATTAAGCCCAGCGCAACTGCGAACAAATGGCACGGCAATAAATTTCATCGGATCGCATAGCTACAAAAATTTCGCAAAGTAGGCGCGCAAAAGATGCGATACTCGGATACGCTAAGTGATTCTGTGATTCCAATTTGGGAATACCTACACCTACCATGGATAATGACTGAAGATGTAGGCAGACAGGTTATCTATCTTGACGCGTTACTACAGGTGGTGGTGGTGGTGGTGGTGCTGCTTGATTTGCATGCGAACCGATGTGACCGCAGCGACTACCAAACGTTGTAAGCCACACACTATCTATCTATCAGGGCTGTCTAGTGGCTGTCTGTCGAGTTTTAAGAGAGGCTTTCCATCTAACTATCGGTGTGTCCATTGGGTGGGAGATCGAATGCGTACACACATCAGATACGTGTCGTGTAATTAAAAGTCCGTCGGAAAATTAACATCTTTTCCTGCGTGTGGCATTTCACTCGGGCTCCTCGGTGTGGCCTGTCGATAAATTTCAAATTCAAATTTTCGCACCATACGTATGGCTTCTAGGTCCGTAGATAGCCCTCCTTGTGGCGAGGTCACGGGTCACGAGTAGTGGATAGACGCTACACGTGCGGTTCGTTTGGGTGTAATTTGCCTTCTGTCAGTCGGATGAATGCGGGGAACATTTGTTTTAGACGATGAATTTAGTTAGCCGTAATTGGCCGGGTCAATTGTGGTCATTAATTTTGTGTGAATGGTGTGAAGTGGATGGGGCTGCGATTGACAGATGTGGTATTAGAATGGGACGAGATGGAGGAGGAAAGGCACATACGTATAATGAGCTACTGGTTTGGAGTTTGTGTTTTGATGGCTGTCTTTCGGAAACAAATTGATTGAGAGACCTGAATTTGAATATTGCCAACAAGAATGATGTGGACTTTCACTTTTAGGAATTCCATTCGTAGCTAATTAAGGGGAGATATATACTTTCGTTTCTGTTGGTTTTAGTGCTTGTGAAAGACGTGCCACAGTGAAATATAGTGCTTTGTCTTTAACAGTCTATCCATCCATTTAAGCTAACTCAGAAGACTTGCAAAATATAAGTTTCTTGTGATAGCAGTACTGAATAACTGCATGGATTGACGGATTTTGGTGTAACTATCTACTACGGAGCCCTTGGACGGATATGGTTCCAAGTTGCATGATGCTAACGAATAGACTCAAGGTTCAAACGCAATCAAGACTAAATATTTGACACATATTCAGGAGTTTAAATACAAACAAACAAATAGTTTTTCAGCAAAATTTGTGCACAAGAGCGAAAAAGTAAGTTTTTCGAAGCCGACTTTTAGTCACCCGATTTAACACAGGAGTAAGGATGATTATCATCGTCAAGTATAATGGATTCGGATATCCGAAACAGTCACACGGTTGACATCGGAATCGAACACGGCCAGCGACTCATGGTAGCTTATAATCGCCTACAAGCTGCACCCGAATTATCCCTGCAAAGGCCGGTAAAATATCTACAGACTTACGGATCCCGCGATGGAACAGTAGCTTAGCTTATATACATATATACCTAGCGCCGACGATTAGCATAGATGTTGCAGACAAACAAGACAGAAACCAGTCTGATTCAAGGCCAAAACAGTTTATAGGTAGGTAGTATAAGGCAGATAGCCAATGCTTACGTCCACATTCGGTGAAGGGTTTAGTTAAAGGAATATCCAAGAAGATGAAGGCAACATTTTCCTACTTGGCGAGTATTTGCAGTATTTGCGGATAATCCTGCCAAGTTTTACAAAGCTCTACTGATGATTTCGAAAACTTTCTGTATTCGGAAGTAAATAATTGTCGAACTGGTAAAGTTTGCAGCAATTTTCAAAATTAAAGCCACGATTGCAGAATATCTGGACTTGAAAGGTCACAGTAAATAAACAAGTCATGGGTTGATGGGTTGAAAGACTCAATTCACCTCGTGCGCAGGCGTCACTCGTCGGCCACGAACTAGAAACTTCCTAATAAGGGAAACAAGACAACTGTTAGATAAAAGGATCGATGTTACTGTAGACACCTGAACAAACGTACAGAGGACTTAGATTTAAGCATCTTCACGTAGAATGTTCGTACTTTAAACAGACCTCGTGCAGCTAACAAATTAGCAAGGACTCGCGAAAGCTATAAAGCTTTCTTTGTGCTCACGCCCTCACATAGGAGAGAGACAATGCCACCAAGGATTGTTTCTACGAACTCCTCGAGAGAATCTACAGGCAATGTCCGAAATATGACGTTAAGAACATCCGACGTCCTTCAACGCCAAGATCGGAAAAGATTACATCTTAAATACAACCAAGACATAGTCTCCGCAACACGACCTCCGGTAATGGATTCAGGTCCATCGACTTTGCCGCGGGCCAAAACATTATACTGTGTAGAACGAAATTCGAACATCTCAACATTCACAAGGCAACTGGAAGCCACCTTATCAAACTACCGACAATCAAATTCGGATATTCGAACATTACCTTACGATGGGCAACTATAACTTCGAGGTAGTGAAGGAATGTTTCTACCTGAGCTTTGTACATGTAGTATGCTCTAGGCAGAGGTTATACCTGTGCTAAAAGCTACGTAATGACTTGAGATCTAAAATAGTCAGGAATTCCCACACAATGCTTATTATGATGGGTACCTGGATACTGTGATGTAGAGGGGAAGGAAAGGAAAGGAATCGATCCTTTGCCACAAAGTGACACGATTGAATGGAGAAAACCACCAATATGAGTGTCCAAGAGGATTATTCTCCATAGGGTCATCAACATGCCTGATAGAACTTGGGAGGGCATAGGGTATCTAAGGTGTTGTGGTTAGTGTTAGAACGGACAAAATCTGGGAAAATTATAAAACTAAAAGCAGATCACGAATAAGAAAAGCGATAGGGATTCTTTGTGGTCTGAGGAAGCACGCTATAAGATTAGGATTACCAAATACGAATTTATACAAATACTGCGAATGCCACGGCATAGCCTGGAGTAGACTAAAACATTTTGGGAAATACTTCTGTGATAAGCTAAAGGAGGTTGGATCTTCAAACCAAAGTAAAAAGTTATTCACAACACGAATGGTCCCAAGAAGTTAAGCCTAGGCATCGAATCAATGATTCAACCGTCTGGTATGAGCGAAATGTCTTTGCTGCGTATCCTCTCCTTGTGGTTATTTTTACGTTTTTCTTGGGGTGATTCCTTCTAAATGTTTGCCTAAAGTATGAAAGTCAGACAATCCCTGAAAGTGCGGTACGTGGTTAAGATGGTGTGCCCCTCATTTTGCAGAGCTGTATCAGCATTCTTTTCATTCTAATAGGTCCCCGTTTACGCTTCCTCGGCCATCTATACATATATATTTTTATTGAAACAGTAATTGGTTGATTGACGTCGCCTACTGCGCCTTGGTTTTTCGCTATTAGGCATGATTCTTGCAAGTACTGCACTAATCTTTGTGGATTGGAAGTGTATTTAAGGTAAGGATATCCCCGTTTTTACAGTGGCTCCTATTCACTTAATATATGAAGTGGACTAGAATTAATGACACTCAACTTTAAAGGTGGAGGATCTACATGGCGATTGATCGGAAAACTACTGACTGCCCAAAACATGGATTGGGCCAGTAGCGCAACAATCAAGCTCGTAATGTAGTGCTTGCTTTACCTCCTCGTGGTGGTCCCCGGGCAACTACATGTATAAATCCTTATACATGCAGGCCAAAATTGCAAGTGCGAAATTGTCTAGAGTCTTAAGTCTAGACTAGGTAACCTGGGCCAGCAACCCGCGTTACCGAAACCCGCCCGCTACGGAAACCGACACAACGCCTCGGATAAGGACTGATAACACGTTGACGACCTTTGGCTATTGTACCCGGACTAAAATTGGTTTCTGCAATGTGAAGACGCTCCTTGACTCCCAGAGTGAAGGACCTCAGAACGCCAGATTCCTTCAACTGGAACATGAGTTCATTCGATATAGGCTGGACATATTGGGAGTAAGCGAGATAAGGTGGTTAGATGCGGGTGAGTACCAATCCCCAACGCGTAACACTGTATTACTCTACTCCGGAAGACCATCCGGAAGCCCCCGTGGATATGGAGTTGGACTGCTGTTAACACCCACAGCACGCAGAGGCCTAATTTCCTGGCAGCCACACGGTGATAGGATTTTAACGGCCAGATTTCGGACGAGAGTACGTCGCGTCACCATTATACAGTGTTACGCGCCCACGGATGGTTCGTCTGAGGAGGAAAAGGAGACCTTCTACAACCAGTTGGGAGCTGTGTATAATACAACACCCAATGGCGACATTATCATAGTGATGGGGGACTTGAATGCCAAGGTAGGCAGCGACAACGAAGGGCTCAAACATGTTATGGGACGACATGGATTAGGCCACCGCAATGACAACGGCGAAAGATTCGTTGACTTTTGCAACGCAAATCGCCTTGTCATAGGTGGCACCATGTTTGAGCACAAAGACTGCCATAAAATCAGTTGGGTGTCAACTGACAGGCAAGCAACCTCCAACCAAATTGACCATTTTGCCATCAGTCGCCGTTTTAGAAGTAGTCTTCTAGACGTCGGAAACAGACGAGGAGCGGACATGGGGTTGGCACGAGATCACCATCTTATGATAGCTACTGTCCAATTACGCACTGCCGCCGTTCGAAGATCCAACTGCATGAGAACGCCCAGGTTCAACATTGACCGACTGAGAGATCCCACTGTATGCCAAGAACTAAGGGACCATCTTTCACGTGGAGTGGAAACAATCAGCAGCTCACTGCCCGCCACCATCCAAGACCATTGGTATGCTGTGAAAACTGTTTTCACATCAGGTGCAGAAAGGATTGTCATAGATTGAAGTCATAGAGCGTGGCTTTCTGAGGATACCTGGAGAAGGATCGACGAACGAAAACAGCTAAGAGCTCAAATTGTAGCAACTCCAGCAGCAGGGAGGATCGACCTAGAGTCTCTATACCGAATGAAGATGAGAGAAGTGCTACGTGACAAGCGCAATTACATCAATGCGCTGGCTACGGAAGCAGAAGAAGCAGCAGCGAGGTGCGATAGCAGAACCGTTTATAGAATCACCAAAGAGCTAATAGGTGGCCGAAGCTCTACTCAACACCCAGTGAAAGGCTTAGACGGTTCGTTGCTAATATCGGATGAGGATCAACTCAAGAGATGGAAGGAGCATTTTGCTTCTGTTTTAAACAGAGTATTCGCCAGCAATATGCAACCAAGTCAGACTGAAGTATCCGTGGTAAGAAATTCCCGAATTCGCACCTCAACCCCCAGTAAAGAAGAGATCATTACCGCGATCAAAGCACTGAAAACCAATAAGGCGGTAGGACTTGATGACATACCCGCGGAGCTTTTTCGGGCGGCGCCAACTGCATCGGCTGAGCTTCTATTTCCACTTGTTGGGAGAATATGGGAAGCCGAGAGTTTTCCGGATGAGTGGAAGAAGGGAATGATCGTCAAGCTCCCTAAAAAAGGCAACCTAATGCAGTGCGAAAACTGGAGAGGTATCTGCGTGCTACCTGCTGTGGCCAAAGTAATAGCTAGAATTATCCTAAAGCGAATCAAAGAACACCTCGAAGACACACTCGACGCTGAACAAGCAGGTTTCCGCTCTGGATCCTCCTGTATCGACCACATCAACACCCTGCGGATCATCATCGAGCAATGCGTTGAATATCGATCACCACTACACCTGCTGTTCATCGATTTCGAAAAGGCGTTTGATAGTGTCAATCGGGAATGTATTTGGCTTGCCTTGCGCAGGAGAGCCATTCCTGATAAATTAATAGCTATTATCAAGGCTACTTGCGATGGATCCACATGTCACGTTTTGCACAGAGGAAGGCTGTCTGAGGAATTCGAAGTCCAAAGTGGGGTTCGGCAAGGCTGCATTCTTTCACCAATATTATTTCTATTGGTGATAAGCGATGTGCTAAATGCGGCTTTATCGACAGGAAATGGAGGAATTCGATGGACTCTTACATCTGAACTCAAACACCTCGACTACGCCGACGATGTATGCCTACTGTCCCACAGAATAATGGACCTTCACCAAATGACAGCAAATATGGAGAGAGAAGCTAACATCGTTGGGCTGAAAATTAACTCGGCAAAAACAAAAATGATCAGCCTAGGACTGAACTCATCAACTCAAATATGCATTGCTGGACAAACGGTTGAGAGAGTAGAGAGTTTCCAATACCTTGGGAGTATTGTCTCAACTGATGGCGGAACCGAACTGGATATAGCCAGCCGAATAGGGAAAGCAAAATCTGCATTTGAGTTTGCTATCCACAATTTGGCGTAGTAATGCAATTAGCTTAAACACCAAGCTACGACTGTTCCGTTCCAACGTTGAATCCGTGCTGCTATATGGATGTGGTACCTGGTGAGTGACCGCTACTATCACGAGGAAGCTGCAAACGTTTGTTAATAGGTGCCTATGCAACATCTTAAGGATTTTCTGGCCAAACCGTATCTCTAACGAACAGCTTTATCAGAGAACGGGTCATGAAGCTATAGGCACAACCATACAACGACGAAAGTGGCAGTGGATTGGTCACACTCTCCGAAAAGGTGACAGGTCCATAGCTAACCACGCGATGCAATGGAACCCGCTTACTCAAGATGGCAGAATACGCGGCGGTCCCAAAAGTACATGGCGCAGAACAGTCGAGAAGGAAGCACGGCAATTGGGAAAGAGTTGGGTAGAGCTGAGGCACATTGCCAACAAACCGCACACGATGGCGCGTAGGCGTTGTAGAGGCCCTAGGACCCACAAGGGGATACAGGACATAAGTAAGTAACTTTAAAGGTGATTGCTTTTTCTACTGGTTATGAAGACCGCCTTGGTTTTGCGTCCCGCTAACGTTGGACAAGATTATGTGAACCACAGTCTCACGATTGTTAATATTTCTACTCTACCGACCTACTCCGGATAGTAAAAGATATCGTCTGCGAAACCGCAATTGTACATGGAGCCCCATCTTACACAGTAGTGGTCCCAGCACGGATCCCAGTGGTACGCTTCCGGTCCCTTTGTATTTATTAGGACCACAGTTGGTTGGTATAGTAGAACATTGAGAATATTGTGCCTACTGCACTCCTATACAATTTTGATAGGGTTACTTGCAAATTTTTAAAAATATATTAAAGATATATTATAGAGCAACACTTGGTTGCTGAAACTGGACTTCCTTGCATGTTCGTACAGGCACAAGAACTGCTTTTGGTCCCGGTTTGCTTAAAACAACTTATCCATTGTCTCCTTGACAGGTATTTCCTGCCAATCGGATATTTTATGACAAACAGCTTCATTAAAAAAAATATTGGCCAACTTTCATTTTAACCCTGATGACTTCATCTCACCAACGACACTGTTTGATTGCTGCCAGTCGCATATCATTCACATACTGTTGCCGAAACCGATATCTAGGTCATTCCCATACAAATAATTAAAAATAAAGAAAAAAAAAACCCCTTAATCGTCCGTCATAAACACAAATTACCCAAAAAAATTAAATGCCTCGTTAAAAGCTCAATAAACGAGGAAGTTATCACCTCAATGGGTGTCTCATAAAATCTCACGAATTTCACAAATCCGCATGCGTACTCATAATACGAGTATCTGCTGGATTCCATTCAGCCGGCCGACACAATAAACTTTTTATATATAGAACATAAAATAAATAAAAAAGACTCGAGCTATTTCGAATCAGCATGCCACCACGGTTCCAGGTGTGGCTTTCTATGTAATAAAAAAGCAACGCTGCCGTCTTACAATGGGTTACTCAATTCTTGGCCCGAAGAAAGCCACCGACACGCGGTTACATAAAAACGTTCTTCCACAGAAAATCAATTAAGCCCACTTGAAAATGGGAACTGTCCCATAAATTGCTGAACGCCTGCTCAGGCTAAGGGCCAACGACCAGTGATCGGCAATAGGCAAGTGTAGCTAGCGAAGCAATTAGACTTGCTAGACGATTGCTAATCACTTAATCAGTTTTTATCGTACCGCTAACACAAAAAAAAAAAAATGCAACTACCTCTGCGAGAGGACTATGTACCTTTGGACTAGGCAGAGGGAGAACTAATTAAGCAAACTCCGGTCGGGCAGTTGTCGTCATCACCGTCATCTGTTGGGGGCTAGATTTCATGATTATTATGATATATGTATGTACTCAGCATTCCATTATCCTTAATGTCATTACATTAGGATTCCGTGCGTCTAAGTCTGTTTTATGACTGTAAAATGTGTCCATGTGCTGAGTGCGGCTGAGTTAAAAGCTAAAAATAAAAAGTCAAGGGAGACCTCTCGGTTCGTTGCGGTCGTTATACGAGTTGTAGGTACAGCGAGGACAGTGATCTATACACAGATGCAGGACTTTACTAATTAATTTTGTTCTCATACAAGATTCCCATTTTGCAATCGGGATTTCAATCATCCTGCCGGGGGAATGAACGATGTCGTAAACTTAAGTAATGCAGTCTAGTGGGGTTGCTGTAAGGGCCGATAGTTAAGTTTTAATTACCTTAGGGAGCATAATTTAGTTTTCCTTTGCTTTGCAATCAATTATAGGATAATTGCGAGGATTAAGGGTTTTTCGATAATTGAATCGAATAGGATGATCGTGTAGCTCGATGTATAAAGCATTTGTAATCGGAATTATTAAAATGACTTGCCGCAACAACTTGTTCTTTTATTACTTCCGCAGTGAAGTCGTTCTGACAGAAGAGATTCTCAGTGTCAGAGGTATAAATGAAGATATCGCAGATGGTAGGCCAATAAAAGCGTTAAATTTTGTTTATTGTAATTTTTTGTAATTAATCAAAGAGGGACATAAGAACGATCTTAATTCATACATCAGAGAGTCTGACAGACCTCTTGCCAAAAAATAAATTTATGTGTGTGAAGGGACTAGCTAATCTGAAATTACGACCATACGGATACCATACTACTGGTGCTACTTATGATTCCGCCGCCTTGTTGGCAACGATCCTATTATTGTTAGGAATTGACAACCCATTTTGACTTGATTGCACATCGCTGGCAAAAATACGATTAAGACTACCATCTCTTTAATTGATCCTCAATTGTCAATACTTATAAATTGTTCGCCCTTGTCATTCTCTTACTTTTTTACTAACAATTGTTTAAGCTTTTGTCTGTTCTAAATAATAGTTTGGGCGTAACACTGTCTTATCGAGACGTCCCCTACTCGGGTTCGGTATCCTGTTGAAAATATCCTTTCGCCATGATGGTGTCAAGAAATTAAACTGCCATAGGTCTTTTATAGTGGGTGCCTCCTCATTTTCTGGCGTAGAGTAGGATAGTGTTAGTGTATCCTATTTATAAAAAAAAACTTTATTAGGAACTGGCATGTTTCAACTAAAATATCAATGTCTGACCATCTTCAAATTTGTTATGCATCTATTAGGCGCCAAAATTTCCGAATATTATACACAGCCCAGATCCTCTGATTGGGACACATATGGACTAAAACCTATGAAATCCAATTGATACAATAGCATCAGAGACATAGACAGTTTAAAATTTGGCAGCGAAAGTCTTATTACTGCAATTAAATCTGCCTAATATCAGACTTGCCAAGAGAAGGAAAAATCAGGCAACTGCTCTACTCCCTGGCAAAATAACACACTCGCCAAATTAAGGACATCTATGTACAAGAAAGCTTTTTAACAAGGGGAACCGGTATAGAGAATGGGCTGTATTTTGAAGCATTTAATAAGTATAACCGAGCTTTGCAATTGCTCGAGAGGATTGCTAAAAGAGAATCATGGAAAAAATTTTGCCAACATCTTTCTGACATTCGAAGCAACGCTCGTATCCGCAAAACACCGAATGGCACCTTTGGGAAAAATGGTCTACAGACGCTACAGCTCTTAGCCGAAATCCATTTCCCAAATTCCCCCACCAGATCCTTCTCTCCTGATAATTCTCTCCAGAGAAGGATTAATAGACCAACCAGAGTCAAAGCCCCTAGTGAAGATGGAATCTTCCCAGCACTCCTCCAAAAAGTTATAGCAAATACCTCTTCTTATCAACATATTGAGAACAAGCTATGCATGCGCTTTGACATCGAAGGACCATTCGACAACACCGAACATGCCCAGATAAACAGATGCACCCAAAACACAGGAGTATAGAATAAGACTCGTATATATATACAACTGGATAAACTACAAAGATCACTCAAAGATCTACTTGGATATCATGGGCGAGCTCTTATTAGAGTGATATGGTGAGATGCTCCCGTCTCACACGCATAAACTAGAATCTACAATCTACAGGATAATACTACTACTTTCAAGCGCAAATTCGTTGGCGCACAACCATCTCAACTCAATCACTCCCAAGAAGTCAAGTTTGTACCGAATATGCTAACGCTCCAGTTGGTGGTATCTAAATTTATACAGTTTCCATCAGGGAGGACGCTGTCTGGGTCGAGAAGCGTCATGAGTCATGACATTCTAGAAACCAATCTCTGACTGTCTACATTAGCAAAAAGACGTTATCGTTGAAACATTCCTCATACGAGCCGTGCTGTCAATTTTCTTAGCAAATGGTTTTCAGCAACGTAGAATGCTAATTCACGTAAGCCAAACACTTCATCACATGATGTACGATTTGTGCGCTACTAGTTCAAACCATTTTTTTTTGCCCAAAGGAGTCTCGTCTCTGAAATCAGTCTGTCTTAGTTGCTTGATAGTAATGCAGTTCTGTTGGTTGATGGAAAGGGGTGCAACTTTGGAATAACCAAGGAAGTGAGTATCCCAAAGTAGTTCAAAGAACTCCTCTCTGGAGCAATCACCAGCCAACCATTTTACTTAAGTAACTAGGGAACTTCTAGAAAGGATTTCTTGAAGCATCGAAGACTCATAAGTCTTATCACAACCAGAAAGACTTCCTTTAGGTTCTTCTCAGTACGGAATGTTTCTTGAACCACCGACTTTAGGGAATACCAACACACGGTTTGAACGAAAAGCCTTATGCTTCGTTCAACACCAAGGTGGTTGTCGCAAGCAACCCAATATGTAGACCAATGAATCTTTTTGAGCTTTTAAAAGTCTCAATGGTTCAGAAGATGATCATCAAGGCGCAGTGAGAGGTAAAGGAGTGTTAATTGGAAAATTTCCTGAAGTCTATAACACAGAACAACAACCCAAGAAGACAATAAGTACTTGTTTAGCTATAACTGTACGACAATTTACATAAACGCAAGATTTATTCAATTCCTCACTTTTTGAAAGATTCCAAAACAATTGTTGTAGTTCCCGTATATTTATTGTTACGTGTTACATAAATTTTCAACAGTTATTGAATTGCACTTGTTTAACAAGCACTTGTTGTATTGTGTTGTAACGCCCAAATGTAAAATATTTTTGGAATCTAATGACTTTACAATCAATATTATGATAGAAGAGGTGTATAATTAAAGCAATTATGTCGGTAAGGCTAAGTAAGAATGGGTGCAACTACCTGGCCTTCTGTATTAATAATCAACCTCTCCAAGCTGTGTCATCTGTCCTCTTGATCATTATAATTAGCAAGTATGTATGTAATTACACTTTCTAGGATTAAGACGATAGTCTCTTCACTTTTAGACACATGGAAAGCAGGATGTCGGACGGAAACACCAGACCAGAAGAAGAAGCCAGGACACATCTTTTTTTATAAGGTTTATAGCTTTAAACCTTATTAAGTCAGAATTTGGATTTATGTTGATTCTTCCACTCGGGATTCCGGTCTGGATCCTTACATTTTGAAAGTAGTCATGTCCTTTCTCCTGAGTTTTTCTAGCTTTTTTCGTCCTTCGCTACTATTGGACCATCCTGCCGTACTATTACTACTAGCGTAAATTGAGTTCATGTATCTCCTATATATAAGGCAGCACCTTATCCTCAGCCGATCTAATTTTTCTTCCAGAATATGCCACGATCGAATCCATTTTATTCGTATTCGTTTGCAGAAGTAAAATAAAATCCTCTAAAATGAGCTTTCTTTCTTCACAGCCTGTATTTGTTTTATTGTTTACAATATTTCCAATCGAAACAAACAGACAATCTTCCGAAGCAAAAATAAACCAAAAAAAAAAAATCTTTACAAGAGTCTGAAACTATGGGACCCTTAGGCTTTGTAGACATCTTGTCTAGTCGACAATACAAACAACACGACGCGACCGCCACACGATGGTGGATCTTAAAAAGCAATAAATTTCAAAAATAAGTATCTATACCTCTGTTTGCACTTTTCAAGAATGGCGAGACAAATTGATGAATGTTTTCAAGCAGAAATCACAAAAGGAAGTACAAAGTGTGGGTATCTGCGCGAATAAACTTAAAAATTTTAAAATTAAATGAAAAAAGAGTTCGATAGGTGAAAGCAGTATCTACTAGATACGGACAACAAAAAAAAAAATGTAAATTAAATTCACAACTCGAGTGACTCTACTTCCCCTTTTGTTTGATCAGATATACTCGTATACATAGTATGTATGTATCTATGAGATACGTACCCATTTTGCGAATAATTTTTCTTCTGAATCTGAATTGGATTGAGTGCAATCGGCTATGAATGGGTTAAGGTGCGGCGGTAGCTATCTGAAGAACTCTCCAACCCTCGAAGAAATTGATAGGAAAAGTTATCTGTGGGCGAACACAGTGGCTTCTGAAACTGAAGTTAAACGTACATATATATTAGCCTTTGGGTGAATACAGGTATTTTTGGGTAACACGGTTATGGGGTTAACAAAATAGTGTGTTGATATTCAATATGTATCAAGGTATTTCGCAATCGAAGAAACGAATCTTATACTTATAGGGAAATTTGACTGGAGGGCAGTCTACATCGGGATCATAGAATCTAGCGATAGCGACGATGTAGGGCATGGTGAATGATACTAGAAATGCAAGATGACTTCATTAGCAGTCTAGTCCAGGGAGCAGAAACCATTGTCTCGAGCACCATAGGGTCACACGTGGATCTTAAAATAGGCGAAAATCTACTAGCTTCCGATGCTAGTCGCGTCCAGGAGAATCACTACTGGAATCTCAGATAAAAAAGCGATGTGGGGCAATTAGTTGTTTACGTGTTCACGAAATGATGAAACTCAGTCAATATGCCCTGAAGTACATATGTACTTGTAGGTGCTCAGATCTTTGACTAAAATCTGAAAATAAGAAGTGAGTCTATAGTCGACAGGTCCTGTTTAGTTAGGATCTAGGTATCCTGTCACTCCTCGAAACGCAGATCCCATAAACTATGGCTGCTCGGAGCTCTGTGTGAGTGGATTTCACTGGAAATTGGAAATACGTATGTATATGAACGTCAGATTGAAAATCAACTCCATGCCAGTCCTTGCACTCTATTGAGTATGTATTTCTCAAGTTGTGGTGCGATTTATATGTTGTAATCCATTTCTCAAAATGTACTTCATTGACATCTCCTTTTCGTTTAGGCGGGCCCCCGTCTTCTGTTTGTTTGAAACTGAATATTCAAACCTGTGACAGGAAGGCCTGGATTGGCCTATATTCATGTAGGAAGGCTATGGGTCCAAACTGGGGTCTCCAGTCCCGGAGATGCTATTAAATAGTAGGCCCTTTCATTTCATTTTTTTGATTATGTGCTCAGTAGCCCGTATGTCAAATTAGATACAATTGTCGTTGAAACCCACTCTATACAAGGCACGTTTGACGGACTCATGTGAAGCGTTATCAAATACCTTTTTCTATATTAAGGAAGGGACAGATCTTTTTCGCCTCAAAAGGTCTCACTAGATTGAATAGCGACTACCATTTCCTCCAAATGCCTGAATACATCTGTCAAACATTGACTGTCAAATCTTTTACGAGCTACGGTGTCATCATCACAATCTCGTAATTCTTTTGGAATGGTGGACATTTTAACGAGCTTACGAACCTAATCGTTATACCTTCCTGCCAAATAGGGCACCCCAAACCAAATGTATACTAAACGAATCGTTGCCACTGTCACCACTATTTCAATGATTTCCTTAACACGACTCCGTAACTAAAACCCAAACGATCACCTATTTCATTTATGTAATTCGTATCGTTTACACTTAGCCAGAAGATGCAACCTCACCTAACTGTGCTGTAAATAAACACCTTTAGGGCGACAAATTTGTTACACACCTTCTACCAGAAACGATGACCAGGCAAAGGTTTGCTACACTCAACACGATGCCATAAGGGAACGCAATCGACCAAAAGATACAAAGATACTTCTTCTTCCTCACACATGAGTAGTAGTAGGAAGAAGGAAGAAACATTGAAGAAGAATTTCAATACCTCGAGGCCAAAACAATTCGTTGGGCACACCACACTACCGCGCCGCACCGCACCGGCCGCCTGCAGTACATTAACATTCTTCACTGCCACAGCGATACATGATACCATAAGAGCGAGGTGCCATATGGCTGTTATGGTGGTGTGCGCAGAGCGCATCCCTGAAAGACAATCAGCAAAGACCGTTCGCATGAAACCATTAATTCGGTTGGAAATGAATAAATCTGAATCTCTGATATCCGCAGTATAACCGTTACTTTGGCCAAGCAATCCCTTTCGGACCAAAATGATGAGATCTCTGTGCCGAAACGAAACGACACACAGAGAACACATTCTAAGTGCCCAGCGGCACATCTAGCGCTTGAGCCAAAGTGTGTTTCCACTTAATTAGTATGGCAAACAGTCAAATTACGTAGCCTTTGGGTGCACATGCACATACATATATCCCATGCAATTGACCCGCATCGTGGAATGCCAGATGACACAGAGCACACAGAGCGATACACGGACATTCGGACAAAGTCACGAAGGATCATTGGCCCCCATTGAGTCATTATACTTTGAATTTAATTTATGACTTTCGGATACCTTGTTCGCTGATTTATTGCCAAAGGGCAGGAACTCTTGAAAGTACTCTACTCGTACAATGGACTACCACACATGCAGTCAGTCTATAAGGCCAGTGTCCTTAATAAACAATAAAATAGAAATATAATTAAGGACCCCTGTGACCGTAAAGCGAAAAAACACAAATTAAATTGATCTAACTGCAGAAATGTTGCAGTCTGTATAAACAGAAGGGAACGGAACATGTTCTGCAAGTTTTATAGATCATTATCCTTGCTGCTTACATGGTTGCAAGCTGAGAGAGCACGCAGAAGATTGCTTTATGACCCAGCATTCTTTTAACGATCAAGATTAAGAAGTCATTCTCTGTGGGTTGAATGTTCGCGTTGGCCATTGAGAGAGGAAAATCGCGGAATGATGTGAGATTAAGGTAATTTTGAGGTTATTAGGGATAAGTCGACGCAAGGAGAAGGGAATAATGACCTCCTTTAGGGCTATGGATGGCGGTTCGCTCTGGCAAACAGGCAATTCTTTTATTTTTTTGGCAATTGCTGATGGCGTGATTTGCTGGGGGAAACCAAAACTGTTTTGGGGGCTTAATTTGGGAGTGCAGTGTAGTATCACTGCAAATGGACATTTTGGTGGTAAATTGAAGGTATTTCGGACAAGGAAATTGGATTAAACTAATGAATAGCCAAGCATGACCAGTTGGTGAAGACTTTTAAGAGGACTTACAGCAACTTAGTGCAAGCCAGGACTTAGATAAGTGACCTCTTCATAGGCCCTGAGTTTTGCAATCGACGTTAGTCTTACTATGCATTCGAGAGAGAGAGAGAAATACGGACCACCGTATGCACTGGTACTAGAGTGAAGTTGAACCACGTATGACAGACTAAAGTCAATCTGAACAGTCGAAGTACCTGAGCCCAGTTTGTTCTCTACAGCTTTCCATTGTTGAACATGTCTTCAGATAAAGCTGAAACCATCATATGCTGCAACTATAACAATCTTCATAGATTTATTTGCATTAGGGTTCTCGGTTGAACCACGTACGACAGAAGTGGGTTTGTCAGTTAATTTGAGAGCCGACCTTCATACTAGATTACACAAGTATGCTCGTACGAATGAATTGAAGGAATCCAAATGCACTGCGACCCAATCGACCCATCTAAGCGATGAAATAGTAAAATATGGATCGGCTCCCTTAGTCCAATTGCATTGGTGAACGAACTAGATAAAAGGATTCCAATTGGAATGCCCCATTTTATTAAATTATGGAAAAGGACACACTTCAACAACGATTGCAAATTATCTGAATTTTCTATCAAAGTTGTTGGTGCGTGATTTTCCAATTTTGATCCCAAAATCAGCAATGAAGCCCATTTCTGGCCCAACGGCTTCATTAATGAGCAAAGTTGTCATACCTGGGCATGTCAGTAAGTCGAAGCCAATCATGGAATACCATTGCACTCACACAAATTGACTGTTTAGGATGGAATTCATCCCGAAAGGGCATCATCTTCAATAATGCTGGCAACACAGTTACAGTCAATTAACAGTCACCAGGGTGACTTGGAGCATATGTGGCTTCAACAAGACGATGCCACATGTCACACAGCCAGCCAAACATTCTGTGTGGCATGTGGCAAACTATTTTTCTTTCGGGATAGTTCAAGTTCATGGTTAATATCAATAAGCTCAGAGACCTTTGATGTCCCTAGGGTAAACATCGAAGGAAACATTGGTGGCTTATAGCCCGATTTTAGGAGAAGATTGAAAAATTTACATTGATGCCTCCAACACAAGCCATTTCATTTAAAAATCAAGCTTCAGCTTGTCTGCTTTCTTATGGAGGTTCTATGGTAAACGCTGCTTTTCGTCTTGTAATTTTTTTCATTCTTTTGTGAAGATATTGACCGAGTTGATCACTGCTAAGATAAGGGCCGATAGCTCCGATACCTTGACTCCTAGGTTTTCCTTTTTCTGCACCACTGCCATGCGTTGAGGGCCCATATTTCGGCACCATATAGAAGGAAAGAATCTGTCACAGACGTAAGGACTTAACTGAGGGTGTCAGTTGTCAACACATAGCCCTATCCAATGTTCTCTTTAACTGATCCACCTGTCTGAATTCTTTCAATTCCCCCTATGAGCGGTTTTCAACGACTTGCTGGAGATTAAGAGAGCTTTGAAATGGTAGCCTCCCGAAGGACCAATAACTTCATGGAATACATGCCATTATCCAACCGGATAATAACATTCGGTCAATGTGTCATTAAAAGGAAATATAAAGTTCAGAAAGGGACCCCTCGAGTTGAAGTCCATTCTCCCACGTTGTGGTTACTGGGGTGAATGAACGTTTGAAAGACTATGGGTTCAAGTATATAGAATATGTTGATGAAACCCCAATCCTTATTACGAAGAAACATCTGAATACACTGGAGGAGCCCACGCAGTCTACAATGCACTTCTAAGGTCCCGTTCTTAGGACGCGTAACCCTAAGAAAACAGATGAAATATCTTGGGGTCATACTTGAAAAACTACTTGTTTGGAGAACATATCTAGAAAACAGAATCGCGAAAGCTAGAAAGACTGTTCGTAAGACGTGATGCTTGAAATCGAAATAAATCCAATAAATGTCCATTCGCATCATCGAGTCTATCCGACTCTATGGAGTGTTTGTCTGGTTGCCTGTTATAGAGAGAAATTATGCCCTTGCGCTACTATCATCCAACTTATAGTCTACCCCCACAGCAGCCATGGAGACAATTTTGAACTTACTCCGTATGGGACAAGAAGTGAAAGGAAAAACTGCATCGGCTGCACTCAGACTCGAGCTTGTAGATGATTTCAATGAACAAACCACAACAGGACAATTGCTATCTGGAAGGAAGTACAGGCGGCCTCTAAAGTCCTAAGATATCCGAACGAACTTTTAAGTAAGGAGTTATATAGTTCGATTCTCCAAAAGTAGTAGGGAACGAGGAGGGAATAGAGGCATATCGGAGGCGCGTTCTAATACCGAACGTGGCTGTATTTTAATCACAAACTTTTGCTATACTCAATGAAACTATTTCTGAGTATCGAAACCCAAAACAACAGCGTTAACATCTACTCGAACAATCAAGCACTTCTGATGGCACTTGCAAACTCGACAATCAACTCAATATTCTGGAAACTTACTCTGAGTGCCTGGCCACTAGGTAGGTAAGTATGTACCTATAGGTAGTGTGGGACTATGAGTTTTTCATAAGACACTACAATGGAACAGTACCAAGAAATTATGCCAGAGAGGACCCTTGTATTGTAACGACTGAAATTCACTAGAGAAACAGATCTCTTTTTGTTTAGGGTCGGCCATAACGCCCTGGCCGTTGTGCATGTATCTAGATGAGTCCATCGTCGATTCTCTCGACCAGTGGCTTCATCCCATAATTTTTTCTTTAATGAGCATATTGGGATTGCAACAAAGGGGAGAGCCTGCGATACATGCAGCGCCGACCCTTTGCTTGCAAACTCATCAGTCATTTCGTTTCCTATGATATCCATGTACCCTGTTACCCAGCAGAGGGTCACCTTATTGCTTATGGATATATTGTAAGATGTTGCCTCACTATTTCTTCGTATCTGTTACAGTCCACTCTCCCAGTGATCCTGCAGGTATTACTGAACCTGGGTTGAAAGCTGAGCTGAAAGCTTATCTACTTATGATCCGATAGGAATTCTAGAAACTAAAGTAATATATAGCACCTCCTGCCTGTTTCTTACCACGAAAGTTGGAGTAGTGCCCTTGTTGCATATGATGAGCTTAGTGGACAAAATAAACTCAAGAAGACACCCACATCTTGCATTAGTGTCACTGCTGGCCCATTGCGAGTGAAACGCTTTTGTATCGCAACCCACGATGTAAACCCACCTGTTTCTGGTCATCAGTCTTTTCATCTTGTCAGGTAAGATCTCTAACATCTCATATATGGGAGATAAGCTGAAACCAAACACAGAATTGCCAGCACCGTCGAATCGCTCTCCTCTGTATCAGATATCTTCTTCCACAGAGCATCCTGAAACTTATCATCGACAGCAGCCCACTGGTTAATGGTTAAGAGACCGCAAGGTTCCTACTCGTTGGCAATGGTAACAAGAAGCTTTTCTTTTGAGTTGTAAATCGGGTGCACCGAGGGTGATGCACCAGCTTTAACCTTTTACGCCGCACTCGTTTCAACGACGTCATCAGATCTGTTCCTTTGCTGTGGAACGCGTCTCTGACCAGCATAGCTGAAGTCTTCCCGTCCCTACTACTTCCCTATTTCTTACCAGCTAGCGCCTACGGTGAGGGCTTAGAGAAGATGAATTTTTGGCCACCACCTGGCCTCTACAACCTACCAGAAGACGAAGCTACGGACGAATTATCGAGGACGGTGACGTAGGTAGAAGGCATCCGCTGTTGTCTGGATTTTATTGACGAATTCCAGGCTTTGTATGCGAGCCATATAGTGTCTTTGAAGTTATCTTCATATGTGTTAATCCTGAAGTCTCGAACACTCTTTTCATGTCTGTGCAAAGTATAAGTACATGTTCGAGTAATTTACAGGTGACTATCTTATGACCATTTAGCCACGCTCGGTGTTATCGAGGTGCCTCAAGGGTCCATTCATTCACCAAGTTTTTTTCTCCTCCACAGTACGCAAACCAATTACTGTAGGTTTCCGAAGATTCGTGTGGAAGGAAGCTAAAATATAGTTTCCGCTGAATGATGAACCAAATATTTCACACCCGTCAAGGCATACATAGTCGTAGACATAATTAATTACTCGAAATACGATAGCAAAATCCGCACCCATTTCGACGGCATTTAATGTTTTCTAATTTACTGACTTGTTCGCAACTAAACACCGCTAATTAAAACTACTGCAATTACCTACTAATCGCCCGTCATCCATGCCTACTCGGGCCAAATGATCCTGAATCGCTTAACACCTCCTGGTAAATGCGAATACGCACATTAGCGTAAAACTGCACTCGCTGCACTACCTGCTGCGTAACAACTACCGAGTTGTTTGTTCATTTCTGCAGGTTTTTCTGCTGTCCGTCCATGGACACGTAGTTGGTAATTAATTTCGCAAACATTCGTGCGAGTACTGCCCATGAGACTGCGTCTATAAGTAAATTCGCATCATTAATGTCGAACGCAAGTTGTGCCGTTTTGAAGACAAACACTCTGAACATTCACCTAATGAATCTCTCATATTGCAGGATAAAAGTTCTATGAACTGTAATCCTATAGATACTTCCTGGTGACGCTATCATGTGAAATCGGTCTCCAACTGATTTCGGCTAGCTCTGCTCTAAATAGTTGCAATTTCACTAAATAATATCACCATCATACCCGCTGTGCACCATGGGATACAGAAAAGTATCTCCCGCTCGTCTGACAGTTCTAGTTGTGGTCGGCTCTAAATTCATTACCAAATTCGAATTCTAAATGACAAAGTTTCTACGCATGCGCGCAATGCAATCAAAAATGTCCACAAGGTCGTGCAGCGTTCTAGTTTCGCGGTTTCAAAATTTATGGCTTTAACAGAGAAAACCCGTCCATGTATCTATTGGATGCAGTGTAAGGAGTTCGTTACTAATTTACAATTTGCGCGCGCTGTGTCGTGCGGTGATGTGAACTTCTCAGTGCACTGTTAGCCAGGTGGTTTTATGAACGCCTCCAAGATCAAGTTCAATGCTAATGGCAATCATTTGCACTAGTTTCTAATATGACAGAATTTGCTGGACATGCTGCAATTAGTGTTGCGGGGAAAAAAAAAATATGGTAGACTGGTGGATTCGAATTGAGGTTATACTTCCTATTGTCCTATTCCCGGTGTGCCTGCGGGCTTTATGGTGGAGTTTTTTTTTTTCCTATGCATTACAATCGCAATATTCTGTATTTTGCTCGATTTGTGAATTTATGTTAACGATGTGCAGTCAATGGCTGGTGGCTAGGAAAAAAGAAAGAATTTGTCACTTTGAACATGTCTTTTTGTTTGTGTATTGCAATGGAACAATTATAAACCAGGTTAAGCTTGAAACAAGGTTTTAACTAGAAGATCGACTTCATCAAATCGATGTGTATACCAATCGGGCATATATACATGGGAATGGGTTAACGAAAGTTGCATCAGTTGCTAGAAATAGTATTTCTTTATTTATTGTATTGAATCCATGACAAAAGTTCTCTCATTCAGCCAAGATTACTCCATTAAATACCAGCTCTAAATAATTCTGTAATCAGGAGATGATCTGGGCACCAACTTTCCAAAACTCTTTCGAAAAACATTGATCGTAGGCTTGTCAAGTCTTGTGGAACCTATTTATCGCATTGACTTAAGCGGGAAGGAATTCGCTAACGTTGAATGCCCCATTGAAAGTAGGAATAAAATAACTACTTTGAACGACTTCAGTCTATGGTCAGTGTAATCGGAACTTAAGTTTATCTCGAATAGAGATGATTTCGTGCATAACAAAAATAAGTCTACCTTAGATAAGTTCCCAATTAGATATCAATTTCAATAAAGATAAGTATCTCTGTATCCTCTTGAACTCAAAATTTAGAGGCTAGACCCTTTAAGATTACAAAATTTTCCGGGAAGCGCCGTAGAATGGTCAGCAAAATATGGGACTTAAGTTTCAGTTTTGTAATGACCAACAGCCAACTGCGTACGTTTAATCACCTTGCGCATTTGCTCCATATAAGGATGATAAGTCGAACTTCCACTGGTGTCATAAAATCATAAGTGTGGTCTTTGATATACGAGGTTTGCTTATTGATGGCTTTTTTGAAGACAAAGTTTACCCTGGGAATGATTGGACACAATTTGGAACTTGGGTAGACTAATTGGTGTCTTTAAAGCCGCTATCATCTTAATAAGGAATGGAGTATAGGGTAAGGCCATATTCATCTGCTCAGATAGTTCATCTGCTCTGTTGATGATTATATCGTAAATCATGAAGATTGTTACCAGTGAGCTTAATTGTCTAGGGCAATGTAACTCTGGGACCCTTCACTCTATCGTTCAACCCATCGAAAAATTCCTCTCAATTAAGGAATTCACATTAGTGTCTTTCCTAGACATTGAAGGAGCTTTCAATAACGTTGCAACCAATTCGATAACCAATGCCATACGAATGTTCAACATCTGCGATAGAATCTGTTTCTTTGTAGAGCATATGCTTAAAAACAGGGTAATCACTGCATCCTTCGGAAGGATTACTGCATTGTCAAACGACGTGCATTCCAAGGCACCCGCAAAGGTGGAGCATTTCTCCAGTGCGATGAAATCTAGTGCTCAACGAAACCCTTCTGAAAGTAGAAAAACCTGAAAGGAATAAACTAACAAGGTGGACTAAAAGATGTGGCCCCGTTAATCTGACGAAGACTGAGCTAGTCTTGTTCACAAGAAAACACAAACTCCCTGACTTTAATCTATGAAAGATAAGGGGAACCCCCTTATTCTCTCAAATAGTGCCAGTTACGTACGCCTAAAACTTGACCGCAAGCTTCTTTGTAGAGAAAACATAGTCGAACGTGCCAGGAAATCCTTGGCTCTCCTATACATTTGCAAAAAGCAGTAGGTTCTCTCAGTGTTCTCAGAAGACCTCTCTCGGATATCCACCTCTCCATTAACCTTCCAAACTATTCCAGCTTTTTTCAAACCGAAGTTACTGCCATTCGTCAAGCAGCTGACTGGCAATGAATGCAGTATCAGCATCGGGTATTGCCATTATGTCCATCGAAAGGCAATGAAAGACTGCCACGTGTCTGTTAACAAGATAGTTGGACAGTACAACCTCAAGTCACTGTGACATACCAGGGAATTGTGAGGCTGACGAACTGGCTGGACGAGGCTCAATATAACTATATATTTACATCGGAATCCTTAAACACTAGAGAGAAACCTTCTCCAATATATTTAATATCCTCACTGGACTCTGTGCTCTAGGAAGATATGCTCAGAGACTAGGCATTGCCTGCAACGACTTCTGTAGAAGCTTTAGGGAAGAAGAAGAAGAGGAAACGTCCACACCCTGACCGTAGAAAGCCGGAAGCTCAAACCTCGAAGTGCAGGCAAGAACGTGTGAAACCAACAATCGTTGGGATGGTACATAAACTTGAATAAGATTAACGGGTTTTGATGAGGTATACGATCTCGAAAGATGTGCAAGGCTGATACCAAGCCCAGACATATGGATAAACCCATAATACGGACTTCTACTTGAATCAAAAGGCCTAAGTGTGATCATTCTCTATTCTGCCAAATGTAGTGAAGACCAGAATATGCCATTCTTTCAGATTTGCCTATGAGCATAAGTGACTTTGTTTCTAACCAAATAGTAACAGTCACAGTCCCTCTGCATCGCAGGAGATAATTGACTAAGTTCTTAGCATGATAGCGACTGTGTTAAAGAACACCACAGGAGCAGGCAAACCTCCGCAAGACTAGAATAACAAAGCATAGCAGAATCCTAATGGGCTGACAACCAAGGTTCTCGTTATAATAAAGCAATTTAAAAATCCCTCTGCGCTAGTTTCCATGAACCTTACATGGGCTTCCATTATAAGTATACATACCTCTCCTTTGCATATACATATGACTGTTGGCCATTTATAACCCGATAGTCGAAGATGGCATCCAAGAAACTAAAATGTCCCATGGCGCCTGAATATAACCAACGCCTTTCCACCATCAAGCTGCTTTACTAACCATCTCTCCACTCGATGGCTGCTTTGGGGAAGGATGCTCTCTAAACCGTACTTTATGGCTCCTCATTTGCTGATTCATCTGCTACGCGCGCCCCATTGTATGGAATCTCCGTCAACAAGGAGAGTTCTGTTTCGGTCCAAAGACCCAAATCATTACATGTTCTAATCGCAACAGTAAATAAGGCCTCGGGATAATGTTATAAACGATTTTGGCGGTGGTAATACCAGTGTTTTGATACAGGGTAGCTTCTGCCAGCATCGCCACGGTTGCAGGTTGTTGTTTGTGAGTAAGCCAGGCGCGCGCGATCCCAGCGGATGATTTGCATCCATTACACAGGTGGTTGATTGTTTAAATTACAGTGCTTTATGGTTATTTTAAGTTGTTGGTTGTTCACTTAACCGACGATCGTATCGTCATCGTCGTCGTCGTAGTCGTCGCAGATCCACACGAGTGTATCTGATACTCTTGGAAGCAAAGAAAATATTTGCTTATGGCCAATGGAGTTTGTATTGTTTTTATTTGCCACAAAACAAATCTCAAGACGTTTAAGTTTTGAGGGCAAAACCAAAAAAAAAGAAAAAAATCAAAATTGCTTTGTCCACACGAGTAGCCTGTTTGTTGAGTTTTAAACGAAGTTAGGCAGTAAACAACGCAACAAAGTAGTCCTTGCAACACATCCAGACGCCATTTGTTGTGTAATTGGAATGAAAAATGATACAGGGACAGAGGTGGCTTGTCATTTGTGTGACAGGACATTTGCAATGATATTAAACTGCAGAGAGTATACATAGAGTCCATATAGAGTCCATTCGTCGATCAAAAAACGATCAGTAAACGCTTTATTGTCTTTTTGCGCGATGATAAATATTTTCCAATTGATCAGGCGGCAGTGGAAGAATTCATTAGACTTTGGCACCCAAGTCTTTGTAGATTTTTGAGATTGTCTAAGTTTTCAACTCATCCATTGGGCCAAGTTCTGTAAGAAAAATGACAACAAGAGGCACACCACAAGGCGGAGTCCTATGTCCACTGATTTGGCTTTTTATCGTCAACAAAATTCTTGGAATCTTCACGAAAAAAGAGTTATAATTGCAGCTTTGGTAATACTTGCCAAATTCTTTCTGACAATCAGGCGCAACATATTTCGGTGTCATCCTAGACTTCAAGTTATCTTGAAAAAATTGTTAAAAAAAGGGACAAAGAAACGAATGAATGCTCTCTATGCCTACCAAAGGACTTTTTGAAGACGATGGACAATGCAATCGCGCTAAATGATGATGTTGTGACGTGGATAGTAGCAATCCATTGATGTGGAGATCCAGAATTTTGAGCAGAAAGTACGTTAGGCAGATTGGTCTAAGGTTTTTCGAGAGATGCAATATTTTACCTGCTTTGGGTATAAAGACCACTCTTACATCGGTTTAGGCCTAACTCCAAGCAACCCTTCAGAACACAGGACAGGCTATCCACTATTATGCTGAAAGCCACCTGGATTTGTGCCGGAAAAATATTTATCAATGTTTATAATGTACCCCATTTCAGTTTATCCTCGCTGAGTATAGTTTGCTGAATTTTGCATACCACAACAGCGGACGTTTGCCTCTCTTGCTGTGAGGGGACAAGATTCATTGAATACTGAGTCTAGCTAACCACTGAGTCTCCCCCTCTACTACAAGCTTAAGGTTTTGCAAAGAAGAGCAGAGAACTTCACCTCTGCTTTCTGAAAACCGTACTTGATCCTAAGGCCTTAATCTTGAAGTAGAGGGAGAGACTCATTGGTCGGTGAGATTAACAGCGAGCGGCCGCCGGTTTTCTTAGCTTCTTCCGGTTTCTTGTAGGTCAGAAGGAACCCTGATTCAGGCTAGGTCTGGTCCCCTTTATTTTTAGTCTCACATTCTTTCTTTCCTAAAAGGGGATTCTAAATGAACCTTTAGGTCTTCAAGTGAACATGATGAGTCCTTATCCATCACACGCCCTTCTATAACCTAATCTAGTCATAATTAGTATTCTTAGCGTAGCATGCGGAAAATTGTAGAATTCAATGGACTGTGAAATTTAATCTCAAGCACTTGGATCCCTGTGGTTGCGCTTAGTTTCTCAAGGAACAATAGACCTATGCCGGCTGATGGCGGAACTAGCAGAAGAGAGGGCTGCTATTCAACGCAGCTAGTCACCATCCAATGCTAAGTCTAGCGTAGTGCCTCACCAAGACGCCAAAAAGTTGGGTGCAGTCTTTCTCCTGCAAGACTATGCTACATACGTTCGTAAGAAATCTAATGTTCTGTGATCCCTTGGCCTCGGCCTTTCGAAATATTTTGAAATTGGTTAACGGGTTGAGTAGTTAAATGCAGCCTTCCACCTTAGTTTTCCACACATCCACGAAAATTCGACTGCATCCCAAATCCGGCTAAGAGTTTGGCCGAAGCCAGACCTGAAAACAAAAAAAGTCCACCATATCTTTGAATAGCAGAAGTTCTGGTGAATCTTTTCGATAATAAGTAGCCTTACACAGTCCGAAAACTGAGACGCCTTAAATGTCTTCGACTTGACGTGCCCAAGGTATTTTTTTTTTTTGGGGTTCGACTGGACACAACCCTCCTTTTGATAAAGAAAACAGCAAAGTTTTAAAGCTTTAGATGTAAGAATTATTGAAATTGCTAATCATCATCATAATAGAGGAAACCGTAGCCACCGTATGGATAACTACTGTTAACCCTTGTCATATCATATCGATTCACAACCCGTGCTGTAGACCATAAGTATAGGTATAGGTTGCAGTGGCAGGCTGAGTGCACGGCCACACTTAGACCAGTAAATGTCCATTGTGGTATCACAAGGATCTTAAATTCTTAGTTTGTACTACCCAGAAACTTAGTATGAGGCGCTGGAAGCCATTAATATTGGCGTTAGCCAATTTGCCTGAATTGTAAAAGAAGTATGGGCCTAAATGCAATCTTCTGCGAACGTAGAGAACTTGGCATGTACAGAGAAGCTGAAGTATGGTTTCCTCTTCTTCTTCGTTCATGCAACTTCCACAAAAATCATTAGCGAGAAGACCCAGCCTAATGGAGTTACTAGCAATAACGCAGTGTCCCGTAATGACTCCTAATATGATTGCTATGAGCCACCTTTTCTCTCTGATCAGACAGTTGGAGCATTTCTGATCCAGCTTAGGCCAGATCTGTCTAGCAATGAGGCACGCAGTGCCGTCTGCCCATCTACGATTGGTTAAATTCACAGCATTGAGCTTAAGCAGAAGTTTAACTATAGTGAGAGACATGCCGCTCGATAAATCGATAAGATTGTACCCTGCAGGAATATCACGGTGTCCCGGCACCCAAAAGCAATTAATGTTGAATTGATCAGCCATCTCGTTAAGAGACAAGTGACAATTTAGGGCAGTTTTTGAGTTAAATGTGAAGAAATCCAGAGATTTTATTGCTGTCTGACTGTCCGTAAAAATGAGGATATCCCGATTGGATATCACACTATACATCAGCCACGACATGGCCTCCTTTATCACCATGATCTCCATAAAGAAACATATGGATTCCGTGTTTTGGAACGACAGATTCTCCTCCCAATCATCTCTTGAGGTGATACGCGTTTCAAAGTTCTTGTTGAACAGAAGTTATGAAAGTCCGTAGTCGGTGTCTTGTAGAAGGAATTGAAGATCGTCAAGAATAGGAGTGACCAGTACTTAGACTGGATCACAGATATACAGACTTCAAACGAGTTGCTGCACAAGTCGCCACTGGTCTACTATAGATACCTGAAGGTGGCAAGTGGACCAAAACATCCAGAGCCGCTGTTGGGGTGGTTCTCAGTGCTCCACTGATGCATAGGCAAGCGCGTTTTATACGCGGCTAAGGTGAGTGACAGGCTTGCTCCAAAACATTCCACCAGATGATCTGATGACAGATACATAGAGCCAATATATAATTCGTGGCTGTAGTCCCCATTTATTTCCTATTGCTTTCTTACAGCAGTACAGGGCTGTAGTGGCTCTAGGATATTGGGTTTCCAGCTAAGTTTATAGGCTAAAAATCATAAGTGAAAAAAAAGACCATAAATCTTTAGACTCCTGCCTTAGCTCATTCTGAGTCTCTGTAATCAGACCAAGACTTAATTCTAGCCGTGCCTAAACGAGTCTCCACTTTAGTCTGAGTAACTACGATTTGTTCCGGTGTAGTGCGGTTAAGTGCAGTTAAGTAGATAGCTAGTTTAGAAAGCCTCAATAAGTGAGTATGCATTGGCGACTAAGGCCGACGAGATCTGTTACTTACTTACTTACTTTTGGCGCCACAGTTCGGGATGAACCTGGGCCTCCAATAACAAGCCTCTCAAGTTAGCCCCGTCGTTAGCTAACTGCCTCCAGTTGCGCACTTCAAGTTTGTTGAGGTCTCCTTCGACTTGTGCACGCCACCTAAAAGGAGGTCTTCCTCTACTGCGATATCCCTCCGGGTTTGATTGGGGGAATATGCGGGAAGGATCATTTGTGTCCATCCGCTCTACATGTCCTAAATAGTCATCTTAGACGACTGATTTACAATTCTTGGACTACAACGCAAACGGGACCGAAAATTTACAATGAATTTATCTCTAGAAGCGACCGAGGCTATCTTCATCTGCTTTAGATAGAGTCCATGCTTCAGCACCATAAAGGAGGACTATTCTCAGCACTCACTATGGCTTCACTATGAGGTTTCCTTTTTCATCTCTAATAGAGCCTTAGTGAGCTAAATATAGAAATATTTTCCAGAAGAATTCTCATCCAAATGCAAAGGACGTACAGCTTCATGGCATCCGATCAGCATTAATTCTGACCATAATTGTAGGCTATCTGTCAGATGTTAGAAGATGAACCCTTAATGACATTGGTCCCTTTGCTCCGGAAAGATCAGTCGAGAAGAAGGTATAAGCTCGTACTATATAATTAGGTACAAGATGAGCGACTGCATGTTTCTAATGATATAAGAACCAAACTCCTGCAAGTAGATTACAGCTGGGTAGGTACTCTTCACAAATTGCCATAATTCCTCTTCAAGATCTCATCTATGTTTGTTTTTTTTTTTTTCAATTTAGGCTATCACTAAGCAGCGTATAACTATAGCCAACATGTAATGATTACTGAAACCGCCTAATGAACCCTGAAACCACATCTTTCTCTCTCATGATCGCCGATGATCCGATTTCTTCGTTATTACACACAAGTCCATTCAAATAAGCAGATTCACTTCCTAGAAAGTCTGCCGCACCGGTCTTTGCAGAAGATCTCTACTCATCGTTCACATAAATCACTGCAGAGCACAAGAAGTGGATACGAGCAAAAAAAAAACTCACTCACTCACCGTTTACAGATCATCATTTCGGGTACTAAAACCAAATTGCATACCCACCTCCGGTGTTCAATCATCATCAGCGGACATGAACCGACTATTACGCTAATGAAATTATTCACAAATCGGCACCGAGTCAAGCGAATAAACCGACCTTCCCACAGCCGGTACCACCGACCGTCCACATCGAAGCACGCCAAGTGTATCAATTTCAGCCAGTCCGCCTCTGCGCTAATATTATGATATTAGTAACTTGTAATGTCGATTAACATAATTCTGGAACGGCGGCGCATGCAGTACCTGCTGCTGCAGCACTCCTCGAGATCGAATTACCGCCCGGCTAACTAGTTCAAGTGCGGCCATAATTATTCCTCGGCAGAGGATCGGATCGTAACCGCACGGCCATATGCGCCAAAGCCAACAACCATCGCTCGAATAAAACTCCGCAATTGATATTGATTAATAAGCACTTTAATATGGCCCAACCACTGTCGTCGTCATCGTCGTTGTCGGTCGTTGTTCCTCATCGACGACGATCGATGATTTTGATCGATCCATTCATCCTAGAGACGTCTTAGACGCGCCAACCAAACAGACGCATTCACCGCTTATCTATCCGGGAGTTGTACACACACAGAGGAGAGAGAGAGAGCGAGAGCCTGGCCTATTCTATCGATGGATTTGCAAAATGGCCAATGTGTTTGGCCGTTCAAGCGTGCTAATTGATGCTAGCTGATCGATGACCAGCGATCGATGCCATAAACGTGCGCTTCAAGGTCTAGGCTGGCTGTGGTGTCCCCCACGCGTTCCCAGCCATCAGAAGGAGAACACGAAGTGAATGAAGAAGAGGAACACGACGGCAACAGATAGCGAACAGCAAACGCAATTAGATTCCTGTTCTTAATTCAAGATGTCAGCATTATTGATTATCAATTAATGGAAACGATGGATGAGACGCCTTCAGATACCAGATACCAGATGGATGGATGTTCTTTGGATGGGACTTTGCCGACGCGCTGCTTGAGGGGCTAACAAGTGCACACTTGTCAAAATGGAATGCACACGGACATTTGGAGTAGTCGCTACGGATCGCTAACATTTGTGCCAATACATGTTACAATTAATTTAACATAGCACAGCGCATGGGCAGGACGCATTAGTCAGGACATCAGAGCAATCTGAACGAAAGGGTTTCGACAAATTGATTGGATAATGTGCTGACTTCGTCGTACTTCGTAATGGATGGGATTAGGATTATTTGTTATTGGGATTATGTCCCTTTTTTAAGCTTAAATCGGTTGTGGAATGTAACTGCGTAGTAATGTTCAGCTGGGAGTATACAATGTAAGATTTTGTTAGAAAAGGTGTTCCAAGAAGATCGACCGATCTTTAAAGTCAAATTAAACAAGTTGTGTGTACAATATGCAAGTAGTTTTGATCAACGTTTGAAGTACATTTAATGCCATTATAGATACATAGAACCAATCAATATAAGTTCCTTAGGATGCGTGCATACGAGAGGTCTGATTTGTATCTGCTTGGAGAAGAGATTTTACATAGCTCTACAAGAAGAACGCAACCAATCAAAGCCTTTCTTTCTGTTAATAACTATTACAGGGTCCAAGTAGGTCTCAAGCTCTAGAATCGACAAAGTTCAAACATTGCTAGATCGTAAAACAAGTCTCCCCTTCGATCAAACTTCAAAAGTGAAACTGGACTAGAGACACCAAATAGTGTGAAACTTCGCGCATATTTAAAAGATCTGTAAGTTACGCCATTCTAAGAGGATTTTCCAATGTTGTAATTAGTTTTACACTTCTTTCTCTGAACCCTTAACCCTAGACCATCATAAATTGCTACACAAACCACAACTTTGCGATAGTCGGGAGCACTTCGACTACACGTACATAATCGAAAAAACTTCAATATTAATTTTTTGATTTTTACGAGGAGTTCATCGAAGTGCCGGCGTATAAAAAACAGGAAACAGAAAGCGTTAAATCACCACAGGCGTTAATGTCAGATTAAGAAAACTTATTCATTCGAAGACTTACCACAATTCAGTCGGTTCGGTAGTCCGGTAGATACCGTGAAGAGCATTATGAAACAAATATCGCCTGGGAGGTGTACTCGAATAAAACCAGTAGCTGGGATGATTTTTTATTTTACTGTCTCATCGCTTTTGCTTTTATGGTCTGCGTAATCCGTCAGATTAATGTTGTAACACATTGGGAATCGAAAAAAAAAGTATTATTGAGACATGAATCAATGAATGGTAGACTATGTGAGATACGAGATGACATTGTAATAATGAATGACAGAAGATGTTGGCAGTTTAAGTCAAATCAGTCTAGACATGTAGCGCCATCTGTCCTAGGGGTGTGAAAGGGAACTGGCATTCCAGGTTGGGGGTTGTTCACCGGTGTAACTTCCCTACCTCGGAAAAAAAAAATACAGACCATGAACAGACCGCTTGCAGCCGAACAATTCGCAGAGGCTCTAGACTGCTATAACGCAGATTTTACCGTCTTTTACAGGAAGTGAAGATGAAATGACTGCGACATTTACTATGGTGATTGCTAAGGAAAATAGAAGCAGTGCTTATTCGGATGTGGATTTATCATACGCGGCGAACTTGTGAACTTGTCTTCAGCGTTCGATACGTAAGCGAGCGTCTTATGACATTCCGCATAAAGGCTAAGTTCGTCAACAAAAGCTTAATATGCACTCATGCCCCCACAAAGGTAACAGTGATGACGCCACCAAAGAATGATTCTACGAGCTCTGCGACAAAACCTATGAGCAATGTCCTAAGTATGATCTAAGTATGGTTTTAGAAATAGGTAAAACGAACGTGTCAAGCCAACAAGATCCGTACAGAAGCCCTATAGGCTAGAGGTGGAAAATGAAACCTCATAATAGAGCCCCAGTTGGTACTGAGAATATGGAAAAACATCTTCAGACTGCGTAATAGCGACGACGACCAACATCTCGCTTTCAGGCAGAATGAAACATTCAACATAAGACGATGATAGCCAATACTTCCATCCACCTGACCAAAACTAAGTGAGGATAGCAACATCCAAGCTTAAGTCCAACAAGGCAGCTGGACCTGACGGCTTTCAACCAAGCTGTTCAAGGCAGTTGGAAATGATTTGATAGAGAACATACACCAACTCATTTCTAAGATTTTGTCGGACGAGTGTATGCCTGATGAATAGAATCTCAGCATCCTTTTGCAGAGGTATCAGACTCCTCAATATCGCGTACAAGATCCTATCTACCATATCGTGTGAACGTCTGAAACCCTTCGTCAACAACCTTATTGGCGCCTATCTGTGTAGTTTCAGACCAGGAAGGTTCATAATCAATCAAATTTTAACACTTCGGCAGATTTTGGAGAAAACTTTTCGATCTCAAGGCCGCATACGACAGAATCTAAAGAGTCATGTCTAGTTTGGGTATCCCTGCCAAACTTGTCTATTTGTGCTGAATGACGATGGAGAATCCTCCCTGCTCCATCAGGGTCTGTAACGATCTCACCAAGACCCTTGATGTCAAAACAAGATTTAGACAAGGTGATGCGCTGTCATGTGACTTCTTTAAAATCATATTCAAAAGAATTGTGCCAAACTCACAAGCCAACACCGGAGGCACAATCTTTCAAAAGTATGTCCAGCAGACGATATTGACATAATTGGTAGAATTCAGCGGGCTGTCACCGGTTCGCTAGTATTGCAACAGAGGCTGCCAAAATGGGTTTAGCGGTAAACGAGGGTTAAACCAAGTATGTACATATACGCTGTCAATAATAAGACATACACAACATCGACGAATTGGACAGAACTTCACAATCGACAGCTACAACTTTGAGGTAGTAAGGGACTTTGTTTACCTCGGCTTTGCTATCAGAAGAATATCTCTTGCCAATCGCTGTTTCTTTGGGCTGAGA
This sequence comes from Xylota sylvarum, assembly GCA_905220385.1. NCBI lineage: Eukaryota > Metazoa > Arthropoda > Insecta > Diptera > Syrphidae > Xylota > Xylota sylvarum. Next base: position 31,636,786 of record LR999958.1, on the reverse strand, counting down.
AGGAGACTCTGGGATAATTCTTGATTATCCCAGTCCTGCTTTATGGCCCAGAAGCTTCTAAAGCGGATGAAGATAGAGTCCAATCCCTTTTGCGTTAACGGGCTTTAGAGGAGGAGATTCAACGACGAACTATAACCCTGCAGTTGCAGACATCACCCAACCAACCTACCTAATACAAAAGTCCTTAGAATGTGCCTACGCCTAGTGTTCTGTTATAGCTCATACCTTTCCCAATCGTCTGACATGTATTCGAAAGTAAAGCGGTCAGCAAGAGTAATATATATACTTCATTATCATTCACATAAACCATCCAAGACCAAAACCCATCATATAACAATTGCTCTTGTTCATACCTAGAACCAAACAGGATCCACATTGTACAGAAACAGCTCACCTACTCAAGAAATGTTGTAACAAGTGTGAAGTATTGTATCTAAAGGTGATGACAGTATGATGACTTAATCAATTATAGCGGGCGCATAAATTATTCACAGCCAACAGTCTTCTTAAAAGCTTGTAAAGACTATTAACTATCCATTGTTCCTACAAAGATTAACAATAAGGTGTAAGCTGGTGATGGTGAGCTCCATGACAAAAATTATTATCCAACTCGATGATTACCATATCCGATTACGCATTGGCGCCTATATCTCCCGTTTTTTTTTTTTTTTTTTTTTTCTTTCTATTAACGATTTCCATTTTTATTGAAAGCGGAAGTGTTTGGCTATCCATAAACCCAAAATGCGTCATCAAGTACCCGCCCGACAAAAAGTTAATGACCCCAATCAAAATCATCGGTCGACCATAACTGTATCTATCATCTTTCATCGGCACAAGCACACACCCAAAAGCAAAATAAATAAACAAAAATAAAAGTGAAATACTCGCCGAAGATGTGTCGTAACCGATCTGCCAACTTTTGCATAAATAATGAGCTGACCAACTCAACTTCACACCCAGAGACAATCCCCCATGATGAGCCGAACAATGGACACAAACAGCCGTGTCTCTCTATGGATATCAATCAACTCTCAATGGAACGTGACCAATGGAATGCTTGACTATTGTTGAATGAAGATCATCATCGGCGAAACCGGATACCACCGCTGCTGACCAAAGACACATATATTTTGCAAAATGATCACTCTTAGCTCTTAGGTGATCACCCCGACCGGTTGGACGGCATGTTCTTCTCCCCATATACTCGTAGACTGACAGGCCATTTCAATCCCAATATTTCGACACACACAATACAACACAATTTGCATAAAATGTCGTTAATCGCGCGCGTTGAAGAGCGTTCCTCATTAATCTCTTCACGAGCAGTTCGCGCAAGCGCATTTGCACACCCAAGCGTTTAAGTGCAAAATGCGGGAGGGCGTGTTTCCATCAATCCGGCGTACGAAATTGAATTGGATGGTCTTCAATCCTATTTATAGGCGAAAAAGAAACACTAGAGTGTATCTCGAATTGTAATCCCATTCTTATTCTAAATAGGATGAAAGATATGACAGAGCTTGGCTCAGCGCCTGTGGTGAAGCACCAGCAGCTGTGGACAGCTGCGCCTCAAAAAGCCTACAATTCGCTGTCCTAGTGGAGAGCGAAATTAATAATTGTTGTCTGCCTGTCTGTCTGTCAGGGTGTCACTCCATCACTTCAAATCGGTGAACCCGTTCGGTGAGTATCTTCTCGGTAAATGGATGCGAAATTAAATCAACAAGTTTCGCTTCGGTTTCGTTTCGCATTCGTCGTGTAAGGGGGGCGTTCGCTTGACGCTTTGCACTATTTCTGCTACGGGTTGTGTCCATCTTGACCTATGTATGTCCATGGTTGAGATGCATGAATTCGCGGCTAGAAAGGTATGAGATACACGTTAAAATATTAATTAAATTCTATTCTTTTGATTGCCTTGAGGGTCGCACTGTGTATGTATGACTAGAGTGTGGATGGGAATGGGTTGGGTGGTGGTTTTCGCGCTAACGCCTTGCGTTGAATATTAAAACTAAGGTCCCACCCGCTGGGGCTGTTAGGGAGTGTCACTGTGATGCGGTTCTATGTTATTATGTGAAATGTGAAACTTGTTACTGGGAACTGATGCATTCAATTGGATTATATGTAGATACGACGACACGCAAGATTCTGATGGTTAATCTACCGATGAAACTGTCAGGAGGCTTGTTAAGCTCAGAAGTAATGCGAAAGGATGGAACTGCTGGGGCAATTCAAAGTTAGATAGAGCGAATAAAATCTCTAACTGACGAGGCGTTTTAAGTTAGTTGTTGTTTTTTTTTTTTTTTTTTGAAAATGAAGACCAGCTGCGATTTGTATACGATGACCGTATCTGTCTATGAATCCATGTTCCCTTATAGTGGACAGTCTGTTGTTCGTAGATCTAGCTATTTAGTAGTTTTATTGCATAACACTTTTGGCCATGATGTAGAACTATCGCAGCGCATTGCCCGATACATGCATTAGGTTGAATTGATGCATATGAATACATACAATCTTCCTGAGCGTAGAAAACCAGCTGATCGATGTGCTGTCGATGATGGATTACTTAAAGCCTAAGAGTTAAGAAAAGAAAAGGCCAACAAACATCAAAGAGCAGAAACAAGTCCTCGTTTAGTGGCAGTTTTGAAACGAATCAGATCTATAGCCGGTACTTCCACTGAAATCGATCAACTACTTGGTTGACATGGCTCAAACTACTGGTAATGCTGAATTTGCTGTTTCTATTGAAATCAAATCATCCCATAATATCTATTTAGCCCATCTTATTGGATCGAACTTTGACCAAAATTTTGTTGCTATAGCTTACCTGACTCTGCCATTGAAGAGTGTAGAAGAACTTGTAAGGTTGAGTAACACTTGAAAGATCTCACTTACTCACTTATGTGACGCTACAGTTCCGAGTGAACCTTGTCCTGCATTAATAACCCCTTAAGTCCTTAGTCAACTCCTTCCAGTTGAGCACTTTAACTCCTCTTGCGGGCGCCATCTAAGGCGAGGTAAATCCAGGAGCTTCACCGAATTGTGTAATGAAGCTGATACAAATCCCTGAGGTATGGCAAACAAGGTAGTGGTGAAGAAGCTGATGACACTTCGGGCAACAGTCCCAACAAGGATTTTTTCCAAAACAACAAGGATCGATATTGAATGAAGAAATACTAATAGATCCGCAAGTGATTACCCTGGTTACTCTAAGAAGCCTCTAACAGATTCGAGGATAAAAAAGCGTCCGTCCTGGATTCCCAGGTTAAAACCCGATCAGAACTATTTGCGGACGTATACGACACATGCTTGAAAGAGGGCGTATTCCCAGATCTATGGAAAAAGCTAAGACTAGTACTACTTCGCAAGGGAAACAAAGAGAATCCTTCAGGAGATCCCTTGTCATACCGATCGGTTTGCATGCAGGACACAGCAGAAAAATACCAGAGCGCATCGTTCTCAACAGGTTGGAGAAAATATAGGAAGGCTAGCAGAACACCATTACGACTGCCGGAACACTGCACAAAAGGCTACAAAAAATGGAATGAAAGGTCCAAACGGTACTGTTCCGTCATAATACTTGATTTTTTTTACTAGATCAAGGTCAATAAATAGCTTGTATGGTTCGTCGTTGATTCTCCTCCTTCAAAGTCCATCAACCAAAGGAAGAATTTTTATCTCGACACCACCGATCCTCCTTCGACAGAGTCCATGCTTCAGCGTCATAAAGTTGGATTAGGATGATCAAGGTCTTATACAAAATTTGATTAGTTATACAGGATTGGGTCTTACTACCCAATTGCCTTCTCAGCCCAAAGAAACAGCGATTGGCAAGAGTAATTTTATGTCTTAAGTTTGTTGAGGTGTTATAGTCAAAGCCAAAAAAGCCAAAGTCCCTCCCTGTCTCAAATTTATATCTGTGGACTGTGAGGTTCCGATCAACCTTCGCTGAGTTCTGTCATTTATGTCAATATCGGCGGCGTACGCTAGTAGTTGCACAGACTTTTGACAGATTGTGCTAAGGACGTTCTATCCTTTCCTGATGATGAAATAGATTTGTTTAGGTTACAGTCATCATCGGCAAGGGTCTACACAGTTCGTCAATACTTAACGATGAAAACTCATACTGACTGTCAATGATCACAAATTAACCTCAAATTTCTCCAAATATTTTTTTTAAATATTATTTCTCTAAACATACATATGTATCTATTAATACTCGTTTACGTTGAACAGGTCCCCACAAAATGGATAAAAACCAATTCCTTCTTGTAATCCCATCCAAGTCATAAAATGAGTAAAATATCAAAAAATACTTGTTAACCGCCTCATAATATCATCCCTGTCTCCTGCAGGCCATACTTACATTTATAGCTCCTTTTACAACCCGATTACATTGTTGCACATGTCGGCAGTTACAACGGCCCATACATACCTCCTCCAATCCATACCACAAGGGCTTTCACATGCAAAGTACGTCACGCATCTACATACATATTCACAAATCAAGATCGAATGCCATGCCGACTGAAGAAGTTCTTCTTCAAGTTCTTGGCCAAATGCCAAAGTGTCCATGTCCCAACTGTTATGTGTCAACGATTCTGGTTACCTACCGGTCATACTGGTGCACTATTTTATTCCATCGGTGCATATTCAAAAGTCCAAGTTGTTGGAAAATTAAATAAATTCTAAAAAAAAGCCTCCCTGGCTTATCCCCCGCCCAGCACGCAAGCAAGCAGCACTGCGATGCGATTTGTTTGCATCGCATTTTAACATAAATTCGCGTGCTAGAAACAGGTTAACACCGATCGCACCAGCAATCGCTGGCCCAAAGGTTTTTCAATTAATTTAGAGATCATGTTCTGATTATGTTGGTCAAACATGGAAGTGAACAAGCGTGTACCGTCGTTCTAAGCTGGACTCGTTCGACATTCGATTTGAATGGAGGTCGTCGTCGTTGTTGTCGTCCTCGTCGTAGCATTGCGTTTACGAACGCTGACCACCGACTGGCTAACGAAGTGGTAGACAGCACTAGTGGGGTGGAATTTATTGCCCATTGAGGTTAAATGCTGGGAGGGCTGTTGTGACATTAAGATGGCTCTACTCTGGGACACATACTTTTTGGAAGAGCCTAGAAGTAATGTAAATGTAAAGACGGGCTAAACGGATGTGCTCTGTTATAGACGTGTTTTTATCGTTGATAGAGGTGTTAGAATATAAGCGAGTGCTTCACAAATTTGTTGTCCCAAATCTGGTTAGAGTTACCCGCAGGAGCTTTGTTAGAAATAAAATCCGATGAATAAGGTCTACATTCATTAGGTTGAAACTGGAATAAGTTTAGACCATTAATTTGCCATTGAAGGTTACTCCATGCCGAAGGTTTGTAATATACATATGTTCTTGATACAAGCTCTGCAAAACTATCCTACTAAGTCAAGTTGTGTGGACTTGCCTTACTAAATTTGAGTTTCCACGATTTCCTTTCTTGAATATTCAAATCCTTGTACAGTTGAAATCGATACTTTACATATACTGTTAGACAGAAATCTTTCTCCTATTATTACAGGGTGGCTTCTGGTTACCATTCCCTGTTCGGTCTCGAACCTCGAACGCACCGCCTGTTCTAAAGGTAAGTACCAGCTGCTTGGATACCATAGCAATAGTGCTGATAATCCCTAGCATGTCATGGACAGATCGAGGCCAGTTCAACGCTTTCATTCAAGCCGGACTATTGGCTTGTGACTTAGGGTCCAACTTTCTTGAAATGCGAATGACAGTAATGAAGAGTATCGAAGCCAGTGGGAAACTTATTTCGATAAAAGGTCATTGTTTTGTTTTAAATATCGAACTGCAGGCTACTCGAGCCTCGTTTAGGTTAAAACATACATTAGAAGCAGTGCATTTCGGTCGCCCACTTTCGCGAGCAGATAGGTGTACAATTTCTAATCTGATAGAGCTAGCTAGGAGTTAGTTTCTTCACTGAAGAGCTAATTTGAAATACTAGTCGCTAGCTATCGTGGAAAGTAGAAGCATATCAGCACATGTATCTCTTCTAAACAAAGCTAGGTTGTGGGAAAACCAGTAGTCTTATTACCGCCAAAGGATAAATCTAAGAATGATAGTTGGCGCCTTCACCGGGCACTGTCTGGTAGGCAGACATGCCAAAAGACTTGGTGCTTCCTTCAACGATTTCTGTAGAAGCTGTGGAGACGAGACACATCTTCTGTGTACCTATTCTGTCCTTAGTTTTGAGAAGGAAAACCCTAGCCGAGTACTTCTTAAAAATCTTAACGATTTAGCTAGCCATGACTTGAAAAAGATTGGTTCATCACAAAGGTGACCATTTCAGGGATCATATTTGAAAGTTGCTAGATATAGCTCCCAGATCACCAACATGGTAGAAACCTCAAAAACATAATTAGTATGGTTGAAGGCTCTGTCTATCAAAAACAAAATCAGGCTTTAGACATTACCGCGATGGAGATCAAGCTTAACTGTCAAGCCACTAAAAAATCTATATTGGCCACCTAATTCATACCAGTTCTTACAGAATTTCCCACCATGATCTTCATCATCCCTGATATCTTCTGTGAGCTATTATTTATGACAATAATTTTGCCGTTTTGACGTTTACTACCTCTTCCTGGAAAAAAACACTTGATCACTGAAGTAAGTTCCCATTATGTTGCAATGGCAAGGCACTCATCACAATCTTGTCCGATTGTGCATTCATATCTCCACCGTAGTTCAGAAATGATCGACTCCGATATTTTTATTTAAAATCGGCAGTAACTCCAATAGTACCGTCCACATGTCAAAAATGATTTAATATCGCAAATTCTTTAGACACTCGTCACTAGTGATAGGTATACCGAACTTCTTGCACGACACCGAGTATCGAAAGAGGCAATAAAGGATGTATTATAAGTGGCGTTCCACAAGGCTCTAGTACATGCCCGCTAGTTTCGAGTCTGACGTACCTACTATATCGTTCTTGGTTTGAACATCTCAATGCTATTAAAGATAACTATGGTAACCAAATTTGTAGGAATTGCAACTACAAAGCTATCAGGATCGTTCGAGACTCCTTGATATCCCTGGGACTGAAAATAGTAGCAGTGCTGATCAGCAAAAAAAAAATAAAGCATTAACTGTCAACGTACTCGTTCTCAAGATAAATTAGCTTGGTACAGTCCTATGACTGTACGGACCCCTCTCAAACACCTGCAGGAACTAAAAAAACGAGGATCATGCCGGATCCCAAATATAGTCCTTTGAAAACTGTGGAATAGAAGAAGAGTGGAGACTGTTGACTGTTGGCATGGCAAAACTGAAATCATAATAATTTGGTTCCCTAGAGGGTTTTAATTTTTTTATTAAACGTAAAATTAGCTTTTCACATGCATCTTAGCTTAAATCGCTAATTCGCTGATAGCCTAATAAACGTCATCGCTCTTAATTCATTAACTCATGCCTTGACAACTTCGCTCTGTTTATTTATACCAGGTCGCATCATTTCCAAACCAATTCAGCTATAGAACTCTAAACGTCTATCGATCCAGAAACATCTAGCATTAACTCCAATTTTGACAGAAGTCTTTCTGGAACTGTGGAGAATCTAAAACCTAAATTTGTTAATGAAGCCCTTAATTAATCCATTGCTTGATTTTCACACGAACAGAACTTTCGCGCTGTCAAATCGGGCAGCTGTAGTTGCCGTCGTGTTTGTGTTGCTTCCGTGTTATTGCTGATGAGTAGAAGTTCGAGGTTCGATTTTCAGAAAGTGGAAAATTTTTTGACAAACGTTTGACAAACACTAAAATTCATGAGAAAGCTTCTAAAAAATAGTTCTTCGGAGATGATTCGTGCGAACAATATGAAACGCACAACATGAATGATTAAAGTAGGTTATGGCCCTTGCGCCAAATATTTGTAGTTCGCAGTTTCACGAAGGACAAAGCTAGAACCTAATGGTTTATAAGGTCTATAAGAACCCGGTAGTGTCTTTTCAAAAATCCCAAGCCTCCAATCAAAATAATGGCTCCTGTCTGATAGTGTTCGGTTAATGGCTTCTTTAAGGAACTATACCCTAACCCCTAAGTCTCCTTCATGACGCCTAGACTGCTACCTTACGTAAACAGTCTTTTAGTCAAAGCCCAATAATCGTTTAGAAATCTATTTAAAACTTAAAGTTGAACTTGTAATTAACAAGCCTCTGTAGAATTCTCTTCTTTAGTTTTAGATCTTCTCTTTCCTCCTGTCCTGTGTGTGTGCATGCAAACGCCACTGCTATAGGAACTGGCGGCGCACCTTTCAATAGTAAAGTAAAACATTTCCGTGGACGAGACTTACAGCACACAGTTCGGTGGCTTCTGTGTGCCGTTCGTGTAGCGCCCATCAAGATTTCAAATCTCACACTAAACCTTGACACTTCTTATGGCACAGTGCGCTGCAGCACATGGAACCAGCAGCCGCACAACAGTAGCACCCATCGCATCGCACCCGAGTGCTATCTCTAATCAGAAGTCAAACTGACAGCAATTAAATGTGGGGTGCTGTATGTACATATAGTTGGTGTGTAACCGCGGTAGCTAGCCGCTTTCACACGGCTAGACCAGGCAGCCAAAGATTTCATTAGATTGCATGTTAGAGAGATGCAAGCGACTGTGTCTGATGTTCTGACAGCAGCACACAGTTCGCATAGAATGATGGACAGTGTCTCTGTCCAAAGATGCGGAAGATCACTGCGCCACGAACTGGTCCAGAGAATAATGGGATAATAAATTTATTTTAAAACCAGAGGGATGTCTTTAGGTGATTTAATAATGTTGTTGTCTCGTCTGAGTATGTGTGTAGTCCATCCCAGATGCAAATTGGCATTCTTGGGAGAAAACCTTTTAGTGGCTACAACAAGAGATTGGTACTTCAATTGCGGAAGAGTTTTAGAAATTTTATTGACAGCTGGCTGGTATATGACTTTCCTGCTGGGCCCAGGGGATCCCTAAACCTCTTGAGAATATTCGTATTTGAATTCTGTGTATTTAGGCAATTAGTATTTTAGACGTCATAAATATCGTTTCGAGTGAGACTTGAAGGGAAAGCTACTTTTATGGCAGACGGGGCAGAATGTGTCGACTGATGGGTTTTATGATGGGATGAATGTATGTATGTAGGTTTGTATATGACAGCTATCTATTAAAAACTAATTATAAGTGAAGATGGAAAGTTGAAGTGTGTAGGGAAAACGATGCTCTCTATGAGTATCCTATCACTCTTGCAAGAGGTCAGTCTATCTAGCTTTCTACTTACTCATATGGATGGCTAGCTAATTGCACTCTAAATGGATTTCGGAGAAACTGCCTAACTTACTCTCACTTTGGTTTGAAAATAGTCCACAGCGCAGTCTGTTCTTCGTTAGCATATATGCACAGTTAGCTAAATGTCTTAAAGCACTCGCTAGTACTTAGTTAATACTAAGAAGATTAAACGGAGTTAAGAACCTTCAAAAGGATAAGGATTAACTTACTTAATAGGCGTAGTTCTAGAAAGACTGGCCGTTCTAAGCTTACTCAACGACATCACAAAGAGAAAATAATCGTCCCATGGTTAGATCAACACAGCGACTAGGTTTAGGAGAGGTTAAGCAACAACCGAGATCAAATCAACTTATCAGCGCACAGCGCACAAAGCAGTCAGAAAAACCTGAGAAGATCCGATCACCTCATAAAGGATGCATTCCTAACTCATAATCCTTTGCATCCAAATCAATTTGCCTATCAACCTGGAAAGTCTACTGAGATTGCCATTCATAGCTTAAATCAACTGTCCTCATTGCCATCGACCACAATTCCTACAAGACTATTAAGAAGGAAGGACCTATTTACCATGATGCAGGGCAGAAAAATACAATTGTAGTAAGGATGACCACGTAAAAAAATTAGAGTCACCAGTGGATCCTACTGTTTTGGACTTTGGTCCAAGATGAATTCCTAGAACTACTTAGAAATGCTAATTACAAAGTAATGTGGCAGATTCGACAACATCATAATATCAGAAATAATGCAAGTGCCCTTAATCTAACTTTGAAGTGATGCAGGAGTAAGGTCCTGACCCTAAACCCTAGCTGTCCTGTGCCCTTTTTAAGAAAGAGGAAACACAACCTCACACAATCACTGGACAAATCTGTCTGGAGAAGCAAAGTACCTTGGAGTAATTCTTAATGAAACGCTTACCTTGTTTAAGCTCATTATATCAATCCAAAAGAAAGGATTCAGTCCATTTCATAGGTATCAGTCTCCTCAACATACAGCAATACATACTTATGCCTACAAGATCTTATCGGACATATTGTGTCAACGTTTGAAACCTTTCGTCAACAACCTGATTGGCCCCTATCACGGTGATTTCAAACAATCGATCAAATTTTCACACTTCTGCAGATTCTGGAAAAAACTCAAGACTTCCAAATCGATACCCACCATCTTTTCATCGATTTTAAGGCCGCATATGACAGCATTTATAGAAACAAGCTATGTATACAGAGCCATGTCTAGTTTTCCCATCCCTGCCAAAATCGTTGGAGAACGCTGCTCCATCAAGGTCAGCAACAATCTCACCGAGACCTTTGCTCTCAAAAAAGGATTTAGACAAGGAAACACGCTGTTATGTGACAGGCAGGAGGCAGTGCAAGGAGGCAGTTAGCTAAGGCCCGAGCTATCTGTAGTGCCTTGTTGGTTGCGGCCTAGGTTCACCCCGAATAATAAAGAAGGGGTGGCTGCATAATTAGCTAGCACCATTGGGCATTCGCATAGGAAGTAAGATGTGCTCTCTTTTGCGCCTATATCGCCAGAGCCTCTGCAGAGGTCGTCTGTATTTAGTCGCATTTTTTTTCGGTGGACCGCCCGGAGTTTGTGGCCGGTAATGATCACCGTGAAGAGCGCTACGATCGTTTACTATTAAGCGCTAGAATTTGTTTGGATTTTATTTCGTCGTGTCCAGAGTTTTCTGGAGATACGCCAAGATGAGATTGCGCTCCATCTCTCATTGGCTAGTCTCACGAAGGCTTGTTCTATGGTAGATTTAACAAGTGCTAGGGGTGACAGATGGCCTAAGAGTAGTGATGCGAATATATGGGAGCAAAAGGGTTCTCATCTTAGCCTCTCACTACCAACTTATAATCTACACCTCCACGTAGGTGGCTACAGGGTTCCTAATACCTCTGCTGGAGATTGGGTACCCAACCCCTTTGGAAGGTCATTGGTGGTAGCAAACGAAAGAGGCAAAGGAGTGTTTTCTTACTAAGGCACTTCCTCTTGATCCGGATGGCAGTGGACGAATTCTTTGAATGGAATCAATGGTGGAGTCCACAGTTCCAGTCAGGCCGGACTAAATACATATGTATCTAGTGTCATCCCTATATGAGGTGCTTTGGCATATTCGAATCCTAGGTCTATAGGGATCTGCAACAGGGAGCCAGGGTGTTGGAAAAGAGTTGGTGGCAGATGAACCCTTAATCGGCCAACGACAGTATCCATATCCCGTAAAATGGATTACTGACTCCGCAAAATCTAGCCCCTCGTTCTAAGGCTATTACAGGGAACTGGTCATCCAGGCTGGAAGTTGTGCGTAGGGGTAACTTCCCGACCACGGAAAACCTATTTAGTTCCAAAACCCACAGTGGAGACCTAAGTTCACCCCGAACTGTAGCGCCACCTTAGTAAGTAAGGGGTAACGACCATTGTCAGGTCCTGTTCGGACCCCTTTCTTGCTAATTCGTCTTCCAATTTGTTCCCTATGATACCGTTCGTTATGATACCGGTAGTTTGTTACACTGTGAGTACTGTGAACTTTTCACGGCAACGTTTCACAAGTTTCGATTTGACGACTATGAAAAAGATGGCCTTCATGGCGGCTTGACTGTTGATGCATATGTCGATCAACTTTCTGGAGTGCAAGTGCTAATACTTCCGCTTGGAGCACACTGCTGTGGTTCCATTGCACGAGCAATCACGGGTTCAGATGAATATACGTCAAACCCTACTCCTTCGTCAGGTTTTAATCGGTCCGTTGAGATCGAGATCTTATTCGGGTTGATAGCCCTACTCTTTAGCCAATCCTCTCTTGAGGGGAAGATTGTTATAACATTTAGACTGGTGGTGATACATAATCTGTTTCCGTACCCAAGTGTTCCCATCTATCAGTGCTGCGATGGCTCGTGTCGCCCCCTTTCCAAATGTTGGATTGTATCAAGCGCAGGACACTCTTTGCAGCTGTTTTCTTTAGGTGTAGGTCTAATGGGATTAGTGCCAGTATGGTTTCAATGGTTTTTCCACGCTGCAGTCGGCGTGGTTTTGATGGCACTGGTAGTCCTTATCCTGTTCAGTGTCCTAAGGTACGTGATCTGATCTGCTGCAGGTCACCAGCTAAGCCCCCATAAGATAAAATGGATCTGACGATGGCTGGGTACATCCAGTGGATGATGACGGGCTTGGGCCCCCATTTCTTACCAAAGATTTTGCTAAATTTATAGAAGACTTTGGATGCCTTCCTCATCCTTTCTGACGTGTTTTCTTTCTAGGTCAGCTTACGGTCGAGTATACAGTCCAAGTATCTCGCCTTATCTGAGATTTAGAGGGGTGTACCACTGAGGGCCCCCCATTTGTGTAGAGTATTGAGGGCGGATTGTAGTAATTCAGTGATGGTGGGGATGAACCTAACTGTCGCCATTATTATATCATCCGCGAATGCGACAACTTTGACCCCACTTAACTCTAATTTCTTTAAAATTTCGTTGGCGACCAGTATCCATAGTAGAGGCGATAGGATGCCTATAGAGATCAGTACATGTACTTGCCGTTCTCCTAGTCCTGAGTCGATGTGTCTCGTATTGAGCATGCATTCAATCCAGTTTGATATTACTGGGTCTATGAGTTGGTGGTGGAATGATATTCTTATAGATTCATATTTTACATTGTTGAAGGCTCCTTCTATGTCTTGGAAGGCCGCTACGGTGAATTCTATGTGATGGAGTTAACTTTAGATCCTACCACCTCATGTAGGCCTGTCTCAACAGATTAGTATAGCCGTGTTGGGCTGGGGACATGTTCCTACGATTTAGTTTGAAGCGAATATCTTAGCCTTTCAAATATAACAACTCTGCACTCAAAGTAGGAGGCTCTGTACAGAAGAATCTGCGAGTTACTTCAAGATAAAGCTTACCTCAGGGTTCATATTGGCACCACTCTCCCATTAGTGGTACAGACAAGATGTGTACCATCCAGTTTCGCTTACCACATTCATAAGACTCTTCCAGGAAACATCCACATTTGCCTATTCCAGGGATGGCAATAAAATAAAATCCTCTTTGTTTGTAAAAAAAAAGTTTATTTATAATTTTAAGTTTGTTTGTTGTAAAATATAAAAATTGAGGAGACTTATATAATGTATACATGTACGTCTAATATACAGGAACATAAAATATTAATAAAATAAAAACAATTTCAACAGTAATTACAAAAAAAAAAAATTCTCAAAAGATCACAAGCAAAATTTAGTTTCATATTATAATTTAGAATTTTTCCTTAAATATAAACATAAAACTATTTAAAACAAAAAAAATAATTAATAGGAATTTAAAATTCAATACTGTCAACTACATATAATTGCAAAGTTAATAAAAGTTTCTTAAGCAATGAAATATTTTTTTTATATACAAATAAATAAATTACAATTTATACAAGAACTAAGCGAAAAGTTAAAGAACGTGTCTTGGAAAGTTCTAGTTCTTAAGACCTTTGTTTAATTTTCATTTTCGGTTTAACTTAAAAAATATGGCATTTTAGTATACTTATAGTATCCAAGTTCTTACAAACTGACATGAATATTTTACAAATTAAAAATAAAACACTTTAAATAGCTTAAGTTGTAAAATTTTTGTTTAAAAACTAATAAATGGAACTTGAAAGTGCTACATAGTGTAACTTAAGATCTCGAGTTGTTTATATACTTAAAGACGGGCGTTTCTTTCTGTCTTTACTGTTCTTACCGAAAATATTGCCTAAAACCTGAAAAAAATACAGAAATGGCTTGAAATGGGAGTCTAGTTTAAAAAAAAAATGGCGTTACTTACTTTGGATACACTATTCACTCCAAGTTTTCTTCTGATGGGTAAAGCTTTTAATAACTGAATTGATCTAGCCTCGCGCAGCAAGGACTGAAACGCCAGCGAAACCCCAGCAAAGCTTTCGGCCGCTGAGACCTCATAAAACTGACAGGAGTACTTCAGTGACAATTCATGTCCATCGTTCACCGATATTTTTCTAAAACAAAATTAAGACTGTCAAGGCGACTGTCCAATGTCATCAGTTTGGAGATAAATCTTACCTGGCATGGTCTAAGTCTCGCTTATTTCCCAACAGCAGGGTGGTATAGTATGATGGCAATTTCAGCTTGGACAACTGCTCCAAACAATCCTCAGCTTCGGAGAAGCTTGGCTTATCACAAATCGAATAAACAACAACGAACGCATCCCCCCATCGGATGTGTTCGTAAAGGCAGCCGGTTTTCTGTAAGTAGTACAAAAACTGAAAATTTAATTAAAAAATTGAAAACTTCAGCCATTTGGATGGGAAAGGATACACAATGAGGGGACAGATGATGATTATGGCCCAAAGTAAATACATATATACACCGTCTCACATCCACAAAGTAACAATTTGTGCGAATTTGTGGTTAGGTTTGTTAGTCGTATGTCAGATTGCGTTAATGATCGAATTACGCGCCCAGTTGTGACCGCAAAAAACAACAACTGAACAAACAAACACAGCTCACAGCATCAGGGAGGGAGCGATGGGACCGGGGGGCCTTTGTAAAGATTTGTATTGCAATGCAGTTCAAGGTTCGCGTCATGTGCGCTACGTCGGTCGTCGTCGCAAATACACAGATTGTTTGTTGGGTCGTCTCTGATATTGGTGGTTTTGGCCGGAGTCGATTGAGACACACGTCTCAACACGAGTTGCTGACATCGTCTGAGTCTGGATCGGATTGAATTTCATTGTATTGCCCCATATATAGCACTGGAGGTAGATTTATTTTTACTTCGGTAATTTGTTATTTTTACACTGGAGCGTGGTATAAAATTAGAACGCAAATTGAGGAGCATCTCAGTCGCCTGTTTCGCGTAAAAAATGTTTCGTTTTCGAGATTGAAGAGTTATACTTAAGTAAATGTTTCTTCCTTGGATGTATAGATGTAGGTGAACTTGTTCAATATATAACGACAAAATATTTGGCAATCTAACTCAGGAACAAATAAAGAGTTTGGAGTGTATATTTCAGGAAAGATGACCAAAATAGGCGAACATCCTACGCATCAACAAATGATGCACCATCCTAGACAGACTCGTTAACGATGCTAGAGATCGTAATCCTGAATTGCCCAATTTTCTATCTACCAGAAGAAGTAACACACGGATAAAGAATTTTTCCTTACCCGATGTTGCAATTCTAAATGGGCACACATTTAATCATTTAGTCCTACTGTATGTCAAATATGAAGAACTAAACGTCGGATTCCTCAGGGGTCTGTTCTAGGACCACCACTTTCAAATATATATAATAAATGGACGTTCCCAGGTTCTGTTAAGTTGCAATCGTTACATACGAACTTGTGTAATGGATTAGTACGGATTTGGAGCCAAAATAGGCATTTAGATAAAACGTATTTTAAATCAGTTGAAGTAGAGCGCCGGCACAGAAATAGAAGAAGAAACACATCATCTTGAAAATAACCTTCAATACGGCCAACTTGTCATCTATTCTGCGATCCAGTCTACATCTATGGAAGTGGACTACTTTAGAAATAGAGTTTCTAGAGACGACACAAAGTAGTAGACAACATAGGTGCGATTCTACAAGGCTCCGTGCTAAGTCCTCTATTGTAAAAGAATGACGATGTACTTAGTGTCCTCCAAAATTGTTGGTTTTTTTTATGGCAGATCAATAGCACCGTGGCTCAAGTGGTTAGTGCGTTGGACTATGGAGCGAGGGGTTCCAGGTTCAATCCCCAGAGATTTGGTCGTAAAATGAAATGTTGCCGATTAATCTACATGACTGACACTGGACACGATCTAATAAGCTCAAACAAGTTGCGGGAACACCCGCCCAAACATGTGAGTTGTATTCGAGTTTCGGACGAATATAAGCTTTGTAGATAGTAGCCAAGTCTGCAGGACTGAAAAAACTTTTACACCTCTTGAGGAATCCAAGGCACCTTGCGCCACTTTTCGCGGCTTCAGAAATCTGGTGATTCCAGGGGTAACTTGCATGTCAAGCCATTAGATTCCTCAATATCAGCTTCATTCATTTTCAATATGGCTACATTAGTAGCTCACTTCAGAGACAGGAGACAGCACTGGGTTTTTGACGAATTGAACTCAACTCCGTTTTTCGCACCTCCATTGATGATTGCATTAATATCGGAGTTGTACTCGGTAGACATTCGCTGTCTGTGATAATAAGGGACGTCAAGAGTACTGTCATCCGCGAAGGAATGGATTGGATTGCGAGTGAGAAAGAAAATGTCAATAAATATTAAAAACAGGGTCGGAGAGAGGACTGAGCCCTGAGGTACACCACTATTGGTGGAGAATGAGATAGAAGTACATCCGTCCAACTTGTATTGACCGTTTACTTAAAAAGCTTGTAATCCATGGTGAGAAGATGCTACGCACACTGTAAGCTCGGATTTTGCTTATGAGGGCACTGTGCTACATTCTATCGAAAGCTTTAGAGATATCTAGGGCAACTACGCGGTATTCACAGTGATGGTGGATACTATGGTTCCATTCTTCTGTTAGGTACATTATAAGGTCATCTGTGGAACGTTGTTCACGGAAACCGTACCGACCGTCATTTAGAAGACGGTATCTTTCAAGATATCTCATGAGGTGGAAATTTACAACGCTTTCCATGACCTTAAAGAGCACTGATGTTACGGCTAATGGGTCGATAGTTTTGATCGTTGTGGACAAGAGCTGCAATGGACAATAAGGCGGAACATTTGATTTTTTTGACGAAAGACCAAAAGACGAAAGCTCAAAAAATTGACAGAAACTCAAACTTATATTTTCGCGGAACGATATGGATCGATTTACGCTTGAACAACGTTTTGGGAAATATTGCAAAGTTATGTACTTCCAAGTTTGATCCTGTGATGCCGAAACAGTGCGAATTTTGCAAAGAAATTTCAGTCGAAATAATGCACCAACTGAAGCTGGTATACACAAGTTTATGATGAACGTTTATGAGACTTGAACCTGTCACAACCTGTCCCACCATAGAAGAATGCGTCTAAAGACAGATGACCTCTGCAAAAACAATGGCGAAACAGACCCAGAAGAAAGCAGAACTCATTTCTGACTTCTTTTTTTTTCCGCATAATTTGGAATGATTTCGAATTTAAATACGACTGCATTTTTCAAAACTGTTAGTCAACGAGTGTTTGAGACTTTGTCCTACAAATGGGCTACATTCCATTTAAGTCCCTTAAAATATCAGTATCTGAACTGATTTATGGCGCCAAGCTGTGGTTCAACCTCAGAGCACTACTCGTATCACAACGGATCTACTAGCCACTTGAACCAAACCAAACAAACTTCCGTGCCATTTATTCGGAATCAAAAATCCATAAAACCAACACAGATTCAGATTCCTCAGAACGCTGCATTTTCAATTAAAATCGCCCAAAAAAAATACGATACAAAAAAACTCCATAATCACGACTTTAAAGTCCCATTCACAACGCCCTTCAAAGTTGTACGAGCGACTACATCGAAATGTAGAACACACATTCCCACAGGAAATTGCCAAAACCGGAACGTATCTAATTTTCCTTTCTTTCCGTTGAAATGTGCACACTGTTGCAGATACATCCAACAAAAAGCAGTTCAGTAGAAACAGAAACTTATACGGACGCGCTGCAGAGACACGTTTATCTTACCCTGCAGCGCTGAAAAAAAAAAATAAGAAGCCTCTTGCGGTAGACAATCATGCGCCAAGAAATCAAATTACAAATTATACATGGCAAACACAAACAGCGGCTCCCCTCGAGGGAGGACGAGAGTGATATGCAAATCTGGGAACCACCGCTTCCATGCATAAACAGCAGACACACAGAGCCAGAGAACGGATGAGAAAAGTGAGTTGCAACTCGAATCTGGGTCACTGAAACCAGCAGCAGTGCTGTCTGATGGTTCCGACAATCAGAGAGCCCGGTGCCTTAGGCAGTGCGTAGGTTACCACAATCATCACCGAATGCAAACCGAAAAACGTCTTCATCCACCAGACATCTTCCGTGCGATTGTGAAAGTCGTCTTTTGTCGATCGGCGAAAGTGCCGCAGTTCTAGATATGCTCGGTTCGCTGGTTTAGAACCCAATCAAGGCATCAACGGATCGCAACGTTACGCAACAGTAGCTGCAGTCAATCCTCAATCGTCTATCAACACTCAACATCTTGCTGTCGCTCCCCCACTGGTTATCCAATGAATTATGACATCGTCAACGCGATTTTGCGTAATCCTGGCACTCTTAGTGCTCCCTGTTGTTCCATCGCAACAGAGATAGACCCCACCCGCCCGTCCAGCAGAGTCATGTCCTACTTACGAACAAGCACGACGAACATGGCATCCCGTTTTACAAAAACTATGTGCCAACGTACAGTTCGGCACACACAGAGGCGCCCGGGCCTAATGGAAAATCCACTGATACTCGTATTTGCATAATAATCTCAAATTCACAAGTAATCAATAATTTAAAAGGTTAGACTCGGCAAGGAGGCTAATTTAAGGTACATTTGTCAAAGTCGCCGCTTTAAGCGGTTTTCAACTAGTTTTCGGTTTCGTTTCGGTCCGCTTTGGCCTGGGATTGGGTCAAAACCTGCAAGAGGACCGACCGACCGCTGGAGGATAGCATCGACGACACGTCGCGGTCGTCGCGCGGGAGGAGAGTTCACTCAATTTGGCATTAGGTGCAACGAGATGCAATAAATAAAAATGAGTAAGTGGACATTTAGCGTGTTTCTTGTGTTTTGACTGAAATATATGCAAATCGTACTACGACGACCGACGGTACTACGAGGAGTAGTGGTGGGACTGTAATTGCAAATCGTATTTGCAGAGAATCAGCGATTTGTTTTCGGCACTTGTAATTGGAATTCCAAATTGTTGTAGGAGCCTTCGATTACTCGTAATCCAGTCAGGCAGGGAATATTAATGACGACCCCATTTGTGGCGAGGTAACGAAAGTGACAAATTACAATGCGTTGGGTCGTTCAAGGACATTTAATGGATTTTTAGAGATATCCATCCAAAATGGGCTTCGAATTTGGACAGGTCTGTGATCACGTCTGGTAGTGCTTGTTGGTCCAAAAATTAAACCAATGTCGTTACAAGTAGGCAGAGTGACACCGGGACTATCACAGAGCATTCGTTCTTATAGAACTAGTTCATATTCATCGACTGGTGCTATGTGCCGCTAAGTGCCCACACTTCGATATAAAAAAAGGGCAACCTTCAACTAGACTGCGCATATATAGCTATTCTTACGGAGGAAACGTCGACTTAAATCGTTAGCTGATTGTTCCGAAGATGTGAGTATACACCCATCTTGTTTTCCGAAACAACGCTCTACGTAGTTTCAACTTTCAAGGTCTAATAATTGAATTAACTGCCAAAATCTTTGACAATTGCATGTTGCGCTATTAAGTTAGGAATTTTCAAGCTCAACTTACAGTCCACTAAGCCACTAAAAATGCTGCATTGCACTATAGTACCTGCGGAACCATCCCTGGTTTATACTGAATACAAACAGTTAAACTTTAAGAAACTCCGCCCACTAGAAGCTGCTGCAAATAATGACAAGAATCGCTTGTCATTGTTAGTTTGACGAACAGAAAAGGATAAATGAGATCAAGGAGATACAGGGATGTTACAAAAAGAAAGGAAGTTGTACTTTCATGAAAAGGTAAGACAAAGCGCTGTTATAGGTCTGAACTTGATGGTTACTTATTTCATCCTCCATTCTTAAGTCAGTTGGATCTTCCCCTCTTCCTTTCAAATCGTTCTTCGTCCAACCTTCTTGACTTCTTTTTCGATTGCTCGCCCAAGTTTCTCTAGCGAGTGATCCAAACATGTCCATTTTTTCTCCCGATTTAGAGCCCGAGGAGGACTGAAGATTCCAAGGCTCAACATTAAATATAATGTTCAGCCATCTTAGGACAAGTATTCTTCTTAAGCATTTCTTTACGAAGATTTCGAGTAAGGAGGAGATTTCTTTACTCATCGTCCATGTTTCGAACGCGTTCATTTATTCACAGAATATCGTAGTGAATAATTTAGTTTATACAACCGCTACCGAACAACTGCAGATCTGCTGAGTTAAATAATCCAAAAATATGACTGTCAACCGGCATGCCGCGCAGAGAATCAGCAACCATTACTCTAGACATTTTGAAAGTATACAATCGAGTCCAACTACTGCGTTTGTTCTTCATTAATTTTCTTATAAACACTAAAGTACATCAGGGTTCCACTCTTACACCAACTCTATTTCTATCCCATTTTAACAATCTGGTAATGGCCGCAAGCAACGAGGCATGAATTAGTCTGAGACTTGAGTATTATTCGAACCGTTTGGAGTTCAGTTCCAAAACTATCCTTACATCCCGATAGGGAATAGTTGGCCTAGCGTTGTTCTATTATTCCTTGGTGTATAAAACTGCAGTCTTAGTTGGCAATGGGTAATCTACGGCCACCGAAGACTATGATTGTTAGATGTCATTTATTCCACCCTTAATCTCTCTGGGTTAAAGTCGAAGTAGTGTATGTACTGTTCTGAGGACCTGTTGGTAATTTTAGATGGTCTTGGCCAAAGTTGTTAACACATTGTTAAGACAACGTCATTTTCGATGGATAAGCATTTTCTGAAACTTGCGATTTTTGAAAAATCAGTCCAGAATCTAGAGGTATGCGTTGAAGGCTATACACTCCGGTATTACTGGGTCTGAAGTTAGAGATGTACTAATTAAAAAGTAGAGGTAACAGCATGCCGCCCTGTAAGAAAAATTGTTTAATTTTTCGAAATTGTGATTTTAAATAACTAAACTCCACATATGTTTGTGAGCCGCATAGACGGTTTTGACGCAAGCAGCTTTTTGATGGCAGCCGCTACCTAGACTGCGGTAAAATTTCATCCACCACATCATACCGTGGTATACCCCCTTTCTTAATTTTTTGTCATTAAATATTCATCGAAGTCCACCGTTGATACCGTGTCGTATACCAGTTTGAAGTTCAATGTCGCTATGTGCTGGTTTTTGAGTTACTACCGCAATAGGTGTAACGAGTTTTGTCCACAAGTACAATATGAAGATACATAGAGTCTAGAAGCTAGCTTCAATCTTCAATTGTTGCTCACTAGATTTTTTGTACTAAACGCTAACATTTAAATCATTTCTGACCTTCGACTTTGTATACACCAAATTGTTGAAAAACATATTCCAATTAGTTGGAGGTAATGAGACTGAGAATGAACTAGCCGACATTGTGCCTACTATGACATTCTAACGCCTAAAGCGTGGCGTCAACGAAGCGTATCCACAACGTTGTGAATGTAAATACGTACATACACGGATTGCATAAGGATACCTTGGTTTGGTTTGCTTGAAGTGGTTGCCATTTCAGAAACGCTAACACACTTAGGCCAGCAATAGGTCCATTATGATACCACATGGTTCATAGGAGAAAATTTCTCTCTACCTACTCGGTAAACCATTTTGAACTTCTGATGAAGCGTTAAAGGCTCTTGATACCTATGGTTATCAGATCGTCTAAATCATTATAATAGAAGGCTACTAAGTGAAGTTTCCTTCTGCGGCAGAGAGCTGGGAAACAAAAAAGGTAAGGAATGCTTTCATCCTCTTCTTCATCCATGCAGCTTCTACAAAAGTTGTTTGCAAAAAGGCCCAGTCAGCCAGCCAGCCAGCCGAGGTACTTTACTCTACTTTGAGTAATGGCTTGACAATCACAGAGTGTGCATGAGTAATATCCTCTGCGACATGTATGTCATCACAATACCTGCATGTGTCCGTGTTCGTTAAACCTAGTCTCATGGCGCGCTTCCTCAGAAGGCAATGGCCAGAAACTATCCCTATCGCTATTCTTAACTTTAATCCGCTGAGGTTTATCAATTCTCCAGATTTTTTCCCGATTTAACTTAGGCCACAAGTCCTTAGACGTTTGACCATTTTAGGTCGGCCATATTGAAAATTTTATCGAGAATAATTCTCTTAGCTATGGCCATTGGTGGTCTAATGCCTTAAACTATATCATTTACAGGTAGCTCTGCTCCTTTTTGTGCCCAGAACGTCGGCACTTTCATTGACCTTTATATCACAGTGCCCAGGAACCCAACATAATCTGACTCGGTTCTGCGAACATAATGCCCTGAGCAATGTGGGGCAACTCCTGACTAGTTCAGATTTAGTGATATACATAGGACGCTAGTGGCTTAAGCGCAGCGATACATACATATGTACGTACTAGATGTACATAGATGGCGATATTCTTGTTGGATATTGATCCCATCTCAAGTAGTTGCGCTGCATTGAGTACGGGCAGAATCTCTGTGTGGAACAGAGTGCATGTGTCCCGAAGTCTCAGAGCCACATGTAGGTCTATACTTCGCGAATATATTCCTGACACCGTACCCTCGCTAGATTTGGAACCATGCGTATGAATTCAAATTTTGGTTTCGATCGAAACTTTTTTCCTCCCTATCAGGGTACATTACTTCGTAGGTTATATCGAAATCGAGTGTACCAAGACTTTCCTGCCTTAAGAAGCCAAGATAAGACTTCTTTGATCGCCATGTTCCGCCTGGAACACGCTACAATGATTTGGAAAACGGAAGGAGAGCTTTAGATTAAGACTGTCGGGGAAAACACTTCCACCAATTCCGTCTTTGGTTTTTGAGCCATCAAGTGAATCGACTCATCTTCTAAAAGTGCTTCTTTATTCCAGAGTGGGAAGGGATGGTGTCGACGAACTGACCAAATTCTTTTCTTGACCACTGTAGGGTAGCTTCGAGGCGAACGGCTGCACTTGCTGCCATTTGCTTGCTAAATATATCCAGGGGTATCAGAGCATGGCCTATGCTCAGACAAACTGTACACTAGACCTGACTTAGATAGTCGCAGTTTGTAGCTTCTTCTAAGGCTGTCCGTCAAACAATCACCACGTGAGTATTGGTCTAATGCCCGCGATGTAGAGCTAGTGAGCTACGAGGTTGTAGAACCCATCTATTTCCAAAAGCTTTTTTGCAAGAGGAAAGTGCTACTGAGGCTTTCTTGACTCTTTCTTTAATGTTAGATTTCCAGCTTAGATCCAGGTTAGATCCAGGATAAGAACCAAATATTTTGGAGAAGAGTACTAGTTTTGTGGGGGTTTACACCCAAACCACATCGAACCACCCAAATGGCTAGCTTAATTAAAGCGTTTTGAAGAAGTTCTTTTTGAGTATTTAGGTGCTTTCCTGAAACAGCTAAAGCAACATCATCTGCATAAGCTATCGCTGTGTATCCCTCGCCTTCCAGGATTATCAATAGTTCATTACCACCAAATTTCAAAGAAGACGGGATAGAACACCTCCTTGCGGAGCACCTCTACTGACAGATCTTCTAACAGAAGTCCCACCCAGTTTTGAATTGATACCTAATCCGACCATTACAACATTAACTAGATAAAGCTGTTCACAGAGAAGGAGAGTCCTCTTACCTAGAAGATGTCGAAGTTTATTGTCTTCGTGAATCTCCGTCACTAAGCTGGTTAAGACTAAGTATCTACGTACGATTGTGAAACCCAGACACGCATTTAGCACCTTGACATAAAAAAAAAGTCAAGTCAGGCTTAAAAAAAAATTTAAAGGAAGCTACGGTCCAGGGATATATTACACTGTCCCGTCTCCAATGGATTACTTCTTTTTGTAATCATTCTTCTGACTAATTGACCTCATAAAACTTCACATTCCTCCACTCTGAAGCTGTCTGCGTCTGCAACTCCCAACTAATCGGAACACATTGCATAAGGACAATTTCCCAATCAATTCTTACCCAATCCACGACTTCCACGCGCTAATAAATCGCCTTCAATTGAATTACTGAATATCCATAACTCTCAACTTCTTACATGACCATTAAAAGGCTTAATCCGTGCGTTCCGAAAGGGCGTCGATTTCAGAACTCACGATTCGCGCTAATTAAAACATACATCACCTCCACTGTCAATCGATATCGCACGAAGCCTTCTCCCCTTCTCCGAAAGCCAACCATCGTTTGTCCACTCCCAGGAGTGGACTTCTTTCGAAACACCATGCCAAGGCGAACTCCCACCAAACCTCGAACGAATGCGGCGGCGGCACCGCAGCATTTTTAATTGCCCGTTCCATTTCCCACTAAATGGCATCCGTGAAAGATTTACCCCCAATGCACCGGGGCACCCACTCACTTGGACTCTCTGATGATTGTTCGGTCGAGGAGAGGGTTGGCAGACCTTTTGAACTCGCGTTTCAAAATCTGCAAATTTAAATGCCGACACATTTTGCGCAAATCGAAGTCAAGTGGTTAAGGTAGACTTGCCGACTCTCTGCCAACTCGCAACGCTCTCTGATGCAATGACGCACAAACTTCTATGAACCATTGGGAATTGACCACGACAAAGAAACTACTGTGTGCAGGTAAATCGCAAGTAACCTGTGCTGAGCCTCCTTAGAGGCTTCATACGGTGGTGGCTCGTTGCATAAAAAAAAAAAAATAAGAAACACTTGGAAGGCAATTAACGATATTGGGTCATTGGATTGGCCGCCTGCGCTTTTGCACTCCTCGGTCTCCAGTAGCACTTCGATGGCTGGAAGGCTGCGCGACATGTGTCCCAGACAACAAAGAGTTTTTGCCGCCGACAGTAAAAATTAGAAGGCAATCTCTCTTTCTCTCTCTCCACCAGCGTCAAGTGAGGAGGTTGTAATTAATCATGGGTTACAGCTGTAAGAGGCTTCGTTGTAAGCAGACGGCGTCGTCGTCGTCGTCGTCGTCGTCGTCGCTATTGACTGACCGATGACAGTGGCACTTGGTCATGGGAATGCACTCAACTGTGAAGGCTGTGAAACCAATCAGAGGAGCAATGGCCAGTGGGGATCAAGGTTGCTAGGCCACTGGGCATTCATCGACAAAAAAAAAAAATAAAAAATAAATTGGAAATTTGAGACGAACCCATTTGGGTGTAAAATTTGCGTGTACGCACTGTTAAGGGAGCCACTTTGATGCGGGACAAGTTTTTCATGAATCCGGGTTAATGTAAATATAAATTGAGCTCACCGCGCATTTAGATGTATCCATGATTTCCACGTCAGTTGTCACGTTATCAAAGGTCACACTGTGTCGATAGAGGAAATCTGTAAAGAGAGAAAGGAATTGTTAATTCTATAGATACAAAAAGGACGGAGAGGTTAGTAGGGGAAACTACTTTAAAACTAGGATTTCATAGAAAACACATGAATCAACACTTTTCAGGTCATAACCATATAAGTTTTGACCTAAAGGCTATCCTTATAAATATAACCCTCATACGAAAGACTCTCGAGACAACCTCTTCCTTTATTTCAGCGTGCAGCGCAGACAAAATCTCCCAACCCTTATAGACACAACAACATTCTGAAGAACAACAACTGGTAATGACTCTGACTGACCAATTAAGTTTCGAGAAGAAGTTCACAACAGTAAGGTGCACTAACGAACGGTTCAAACATGGACTGCGGAGTCGGTACGGGAGTCTTCTCGGAACCATTGAGAATATTGAAACACTTCCACCTACCTAACTCAACCAGTGTCTTCGAGGCGAAAGCTCGGGTATTACGTGAGGCATGCCGAACCATCTCGAGGCCCGAGTCTCATCAAAACCCTAGTTTCAGCTAAATCGTCATTAAAACAGATAGACCAGTGTAAGGACAGACTATCTTTATTAGGTTCTCGGCCCAAACTCTGTCTTTTCTAGGTGCATAGAGTGGAATGAAGACGCTGAAGAAGCTGGCAAGTGTATGGACAGCCCTTGGTAGTTCCCTTGCTGAGTTAGTCAACGTTACAAGCATTATAGCGATTAGGAAAGGCATTCGTCTAGGAGGCATAGATACCCTGTTCAAAATGATCATTTATGAAGGTATCAAGATCTTGTAACAAATGTAATCCATAGATAGTTTCAAGGCAGTACTTGAGATGGGGTCTATTCACCCTTATATCTAAGAGCCGGTATCGTCTGGTTTCTTTTAAAAAGGCTTTAAAAAACACTGTTCAATATTTTTCAACGATAAATTATGGAATATTATTTCATACAAATGACAGCAATCCTGTCAACCCAATTTTTCAAAACATTTTTGATGGTTTCGATCCCTGTTTCACGAACAGCTTGACCAATATTGTTCTCGAGTACTGGAGTAGGCTCTGATTTATTTGCATAGCATCGTTCTTTAATGGCACCCCACACAAAAAAGGCGTTAAATTGCAGCTCCGTGCCGGTCAAGCAGCATCACCAAAACAACTGATTACAAGATTATTGAACTTAATGAGCAATAAGTCGATTGTCGGACGGCTTGTGTGGCACGTAGCCCCAAGTCCTCAATTTCGGACCATAAAAGATCGGTGATCATGCCTCAGAAGCGCTCTCCAACTCCGCTGCAATTGGTACTTTATTTCGACCAAAATTTGAAAATTTGTTCTTTCCAAACTATACGTCCGGCGTTCTGACCCTCTTTGACTTTTGTTAGATGGTTCTTCTACATCTCCCAGTTCAGTGCAAGCCTGTTTCATTTTGCTCTGTTAAGGTTCTCTCTGTAACAGACGATAGTGAGTTATGCACTCCACCATCAAATGAGCTAAACCAAAGCGGTTTAAGGTATGGCTAGTTCTGTTCGTACGGAGAACTTATTGGTCAGAACCACGCCTAATTAAAACTCACATCAATTTGATATGGACTTGACAAAGTAGACAGACTGTGATAAATTTTTAATTTTTAAACAAAACGTCTGCCAAATATTCTCTACAAGTCTGATGGCAGACCTGCGTGCCTTTAATGAGAATTTCAATGACATTTACATTAGACTTGGCATTAAGCCCCAGTTTCTATTTTGCTATCACAAACCTGACATTTTTCAAAAATTTAATTTTCCGACAGATTGATGACGTCTCTTAACTATTTACATGTATGTATGTACGTCGGCACTAGGTACCTGTTTTAGCTGCAAGAAATCCATTATTTCTCTCCACTGGGACAAATCGCGACATCCTGCTGGCACCACATTTCATCAAGTTTGGGGCCATACACAAATCGATTATCGTGATGCAATTCCCGGTTACTGTATTTCCGGCGGCGATCGCTCCCCCTATTCAACAAGTTTTTCTTGGTCCGTAGCCAACCTGGTTTCCTCGAACCATTCAATCTGTCTTAAAGTTCTCTTCTAAATTTTGATTCACTGCGTCAACCTAAAAATTTCACAAACTTTGTGATTTGACTCGGTATAACTACCATATCGTTCCATGACTAATAATCGCAACCACATCAGATTTACGAACCATGAGACGTCGTTTACTTAATCAACTGACGGTAAACATTGAACTTTCATATTTTGACAGCGAACCATATGACAGTTAAGTGTTTCGACATTCCGTTCAGAACACACTCAACGGACACGCTCTGTCGCAGTGATCTGTTCAGTTTATTCTTATCTGAAAACCTTAACCACCTTTCCCGCCTTCACGTTTACCAAGATCATTCACCGAGTGACAAGCGATCACTTGCATGTCGATCACATGACACCTCCTGCCCTTTTAAATCGCAAAGCATATCATGCGATTTTCACAGAGAGCAAAAAAAAAAAAACGCCATTTCACAACAACACCCAGCATCCACCCATGAAATAACCCCTTTAGTCGTTGAAGTCTCGCGTGTGCCATGAAATTTTTTTCCCAACAACTCATTCCCACTCGCGAAGAACTCCCTGAGAATGCTCTGCACACTGTGTCATTAATTTGTGCAACACTTCCATTCCTCAGAGGAGATTTCCTTACCAGACCGTAACTAATCTTCGACTTTGTCGCAATATCCATGCATCGCCCTCTGTGTGTGTGTCTTCAAGTCGAGTTAATTGGCTTGAAAACCTTTCGAGAGCATTCCCCTCGTCGAACAAACAAATCAACAGGCGCACAGCAAAGTGCAAACAAAACCGAACACACAAACAGAAAACGGTTGGTCTCCCGCAAGCATCCTCTCGAGTTACGGTTCGACCTGCTTTCGTGTGCATGCGTCCCACATTTGGAGCGCGAACCCTCGCTCGAGAGATAGATGGATACAACCGTCAAATGGCATCCTCAATGCCATTTGAAACGGCATCCGTCGTCTCGTCGTCCCTAACGAAATGTGCGAGTCATCGTGGTCGTCGTGATGATGCTGGTGGTGATGGTGGTGGTGGTGGTGGTGGTGGCGCTATATCATATTGCCGCGATACCACCTCATAAATCTCTGGCTTTTGCTTTATTCTTGTGCAGCGGAACAGTTCCACACTACCGCCGCTGTAGTACATATATATTTTTTTTTTAGAGGCACTTGTTGCTGGGAAGTTAGCACCTCCACCAGAAAGGTGGAAGGTAGGTCGCGTCGTATCGCATATCCCACAACGCTTGCAAATAGCAATCATTTAACCCCACACCGCTCGTGGTATTAGTGCGGCACTAACTTGGTGGCGGCACTCAGCCGCAGCCCGCAGGTTATGTGGAGAATCCGAGACCTGTCTTCAAGATCGTTTCGTTGGATGGTGGAGCGTTTGGCTTTGCGGTAACTTGGGTGGTGATGTTGGTGACATGGCTCCTTGCTTGTGAAACCCTAGGCAACGATTTGCAATTTGCAATTGATGTGGAATACCCATTGATCCCGTATGGGTGACTTTGAGCGAGACTCGTTGGCACTCAATCAATCTTCGATCGTCCTATTCGGTGGTGGTGGGTGGTCTTGTCTGTCACTTGTGCCCTGTCTGTGATAGGTAACAAGACGTGAAACATGTTGATGTTGAGTTTAGGAACCGATACCCTTTCTCTCGGGGCATGTCGGTACTTTGACAAAGGTAGCCGTCAATTGCTTTTAGGTTTACCGTCGGAAATTTGAGCAATAAGGCTTTGAACAAGATGCCGATGTGTTTTGTTAGCAATTAGTTAGCAAGTGGGTAGGGTACACGACATTGGAATGCACTGAATATGAGAAGTGGAAGTTAGGAATGTTGAGAGACCACAACTGGGTTTTCAATTTGAGTTCAAGCCGCCATCGAAGGTGGGTACTGAGTCAGTCTTTTAGGAAAATAACTCCAAATTCGTAAAGCACGACATATTTTTTTAAAAATTTGTATTTGAAATGAGAACACATTTGAGGTTTATAAAATTAACACCTTTTAACAGTTCTAGCCATTCTCTCATTCTTAGCTGGGACATGCACCACATTTGGTTCAAGAATATTGATAGATCTCAGATTTTGATAGATCGCAGATTTTCATATTTTAATAATTTTAGCCACAGAGCCTTGGATACTTAATGAATGATTCATAAAAAATAGGCATGCTTATGTGCTTATGTATATTTAGAAGCAGTCTTGAGAACTGGTTTAAGTCTAGTTTCACAGAGCCCTGTGGTTTTAGAACTATATTGGAGGGCCGGGTACAAGAAAACTCTAAAACCATTGCCCAGAACAGTTGCCATTGTTAACATACACGTGTAGTTTTGAAAGTGTAAACCAGGCTAGACTGAATAACCCGGTTTCGTAATACAAGGACCTATAGATATGCTTAGGTTTCCCTATAAAGCCAAGTTACGACAAAATAACCGATTTCAGACGAGACGAAACACAGTAACTAATCGAACCACCTACCAGCTATAACGATGCAGGGCTCACGTTTCGAACGTAATTTCAAACTAGTATGTCGCTTTAAAAAGAATAACACGTAGGGCCTTAAAAGGTTTAAAGACGTCAAAGCCTACAGTACCGAGACGAAAAAATTTTCCAGAATGTTTCAATCATCAAAAAACAGGTGAGGTACCATGTAAAAAAATTCATATTAGCCAATCGGACACATGTCAACTATGTATGCCTTAAGGAAATTGAAATCGCTGAACATATTCTATGTAAATATCCCGCCATTGCTCGAACTAGGTTCGAACACTTCCACAAAGGCTTTATATTGTCTTCTGATGTCACCTCCTCCTCAACTCTAAGTATCATTCATAAACTTGAATATCTTCAATTCTTTCACCAAAATTCGCTGTCGAGAGCGACCTGCGACACGGTAACATCGGTCCTTCCCCTCTACAAGAACTGTCAGGCTAGATTTTCCACTTAGTCAGCACCGCCCAGTATGGGTTGATATAGGAATCCAAATCTACCTAGTTGCCTCCACACAACAACTATGTTGGTACTTCATAAAGGTAAACTGGAATAACTTTGGCAAAGAACACGACTCATGCTTGAGGTTCATTGCGCCAACGCCCCAAAATTATCATCGATTTGTGCCTATTGCTAAAAAGCTGGCTGAAACGGTGAAAGCGAGCAACTTTATGAAGGCTTCGAGACATCTGGAGACCCCGAACGTCTGAGATCATTAGACGAGAGCCGCAGAAGCAAATGGATGTCAACTGTCAACAGTATTAACTTCACCCACTCTAGCAGAAAAGCTCTACGCCTGCTCCGAAAACTAGGAGGAAGCAATACTCCTAACAGCACCAGCTCCTGCAAGAACCCGATCAAAGTGGCTAACCGCATTATAGAAGTTTCTTGTGCCACTGCGGACAAAACACGCACAGCCAAAATAAAACATAAATTGAAAGAACTTAAAAAAAACTACACCACAGACATCACAGTTCTCGGGCAACTTTGCCCCGCATGACTCTTCTGGCAATCAAAGCAGAAAAAGCAGCGGTCTTCGACGGTGTATACCTAGAATTTCTGGTACATGCGACAAAAATACAAGACTTTGTACAGTAACATCCTGGAATCAGGCAAAATCCCAGCGGCTTTGAAGCAGTCAAAAATAATAGCCATCCTCAAACCTGGTAAGCCAGACGAACAACCAAATAACTTTCAACCAACAGCACGCTTAACTACTTCCTACAAACTGCTTAAACTCTTCACCTATAAACGGACCAGTCCTACCATTAATGAACTTGTCTCGATGGAACACGTTGGATTTCGTGCGGGTAGAAACTGCATACATCAGGTGCTGTCACTGACGACACACAATGAGACAGGGTTTGAGATGGGGCTTAAGACATCAGTTGCATTTGTCGACCTATAACTGCAGCATACGACACCGTATGGAAGGATGGACTTATTTATAAACTTCTGAAAGCAATCCCATGCCTGAGGATATCGCGGCTTATAAGTAACCTACTATCAAATCGACTCTTCCAGCAATTCAATGATAGTAAAAGCAAAGTCAGAAAGTGAAACAAACGTTTACCTCAGGGCTCTGTCCTAGCCCCTCTGCTTCTCAACTCTGTGAGAAGTTTTATAAAAAAAAAAGGCGGCAGTTTAGAGCTGTCTACAAATCTAGTAGCTTCGATGTATTAATTAATAATTACTATCGAGGTAGAGCCCTATGAATGTCTTAAGCCATTTTTCGCCACAATTGCATATACAAATGTCAAGTTCAAACTCATCATTTGTCAACGTTAAGGCCATGTATGATAAGTCTACAAACGGATGGTCGAATATGAAATTCCATAAAAAGGATCTGACTTTAGAAAAACGCGCGGTTTGCAGTAAAATTTGAAGGCACACCTCCGAACGCATATTTCGAGTCAAGGAAGACATAGCAATAAATGCTGTCGGAAAACAAATATGCATCTGTCTACCGTCTAGGAAAAAGAGGCGTAACTAAAACGTTCCATTCATTCCTAAAGATCGAAGATACAGACAACTAGATAATATACATAAAATCCGAGATGGGCTGGTTCGGAAGGAAGAATAACATAACAATATATTGACATTTTTCGAAGACCTAATCCCAGACTTCAGGTAAAAAACGAACAGGAAGCGCATCAAACGTCAAACAATCGTGGATGGCCGGAAACTTGGTTTAACGATTTGGCATTAGTGTACACGAAACCATTCCACCATAGCTCGTCACTATGCATGATGAATATCAATATTTTGGACAGTTGGCTACGATTAAATGAACAGGCATGGTTATTCGACTTGGATCATGACATTGAACATATAAATTTTCAGAGGAAAATGCCAAACATTTAAATTTAGTCCCTCGCCTATTTTTACAACTACATATTAAGAGTTACATAAGAATACTCACCACTTGTTGAACTGTATTCACCAATATATCGTTTCGTCAAATATCTCACAGTGACAGCTGAAATGAACAAAAAAAAAACAAAAGAGAGAGGAATAACTATTAACAAATCGAAATTTCTAAAAGCAAAAAAAATAAAACACAATTAATTAAAACAAATTATTTGACAGCCTTCAAGCGAAGCGATAAGTCATTCGAAAGCATCGCTAAAGACGTTGCACGCCATAAAAATATTCCTAGATCTAAAAATCCCATAACTTACGTGTACCCGTGTTGCCAATAAAATACGATAAGGTGTGAAACTCCTACTTTTTATTTTTTTTTTTTTTTTCTGTGCGCAAAAAAATTCCACATAAAAACGTTTCAACAAACGAGGTTAATTATTAGAAAAACAAACAATAATCGCAATATGAGCGTGAGAGCAACGGCAAGCGCATCTTTATCCAATCAACTGACGGCGACAGCCTCCAACACGCAACACCATCAATTTCATTTTCACCCAAGACGCGTTTGGTTCCACAAAGCGTCAGCACTTTATTGAGAGTCAACACATTCTGACCTTAGACACCTATAATTACAACTGTAATCAGTTTGTCTGTGCGCGGCGTGCAAAGTTCAAAAATTTATTATTTTGTTGCGCGAGGTCTTGCGTGCGCTTGCGCGCTTACGTTTTCCACGTAACATAGAAACACAGTTGTTTGTTTAAACAAACATGACCGTCGATGGTTGGCGTCTTTGTGACTTGACGGTAAGGGGTTATGGTAAAGATGAAGGCTCTGATTGAGAAAAGAAAATTTATTAAAAGTGATTGTGAAGTGAAAGTGTGCGAAAAACGTAATGACTATTAAAAAGGTAGGTATTTTAAAATAGCCTCTCATCGAAATTGAGTAGAAGGAAGCCTATGGAAGGTCGCTTGCCTATTTGACACTTGGAAATGATTATGAAGATCTCACTTCTTGTATTGGATACTAGGCCAATGTGGGTTAAGGTAAGTAAGGCTAGCAGATTTTTCTTTCTTTGTGTGTTGCTACAAAGAAATGATTGTTGGTCAACCGAATTAGGTCTTAGTTTTAAGGAATAGCTAGAAGTACATCAGCACAGTCGGACAATTTAATTGCTTTAAGCATAAATTTGACACACAGAAGCTAGTGGAATCTTCATAAAACACGCTTAGTAGAAGTCTGAACTTGCGTCGTTAAGGATGAAATTCAGTTAAAATATTACAAACCCAAGCCCACCAATCAAAAAAGCGACTAAGCGGTGAAGTAATATCGACATTTCCAAATCTTCGACTTTTAGATCGAAAGCTATGAATCTTTAAAGGTTAATATGGCATCGTTTGCTGTTACATTCTTCTGACAAAAACCAACTGGTGGTGTCCCCAAAAAAAACTGATTGTTGTACCCACTAGTAAGTTACACAACTCCTTTTTACAACGCTCTTTCCTCATTTTTATGTGTTTAAGCACCTATTTACCTACTTTTTGAACTCCCATTCCATAGATTACTTAAGACCAAACTACAATTCGAATACATTCGAACGCAAAGGAGACCAAAAGTTTCGTCTTCCATATTTTATGAGTAACGCTGAACTATACCTTTCTTCTTAATTTATCGCATTGTAGTTCGAGCTAATGTTGAACCCTAATAAACACCCGACCCAACATTCAATAATTCTTTCTGTCACTTCTATCGGTTTTATGTTCTCACCCTACCGTAATTATTCATTCCCCAACCTGTAAGACATTTAACGACTGTTTGTTGACAGTGCTGCTGTCTTTTTTTGTTCTTCAGTTTCACTGACATTTTCCAGTAGTATATGATACATCGCACACGATCCATTGACAGTTGACAGCTATAATTTATTTGACAACGAAATAATTCTGTCATCTATGGTCCTATTATAAAAGCTTGAGTAATGCTGTTGCGTTCACTTAACCGCTTAAAGGGGTTAAAGGTCTACAAGAAACCCGCCTTTTTTCAAAAGTCCTTGTAAATTTGCAATGAGACAATGCGAAGAATGTCAAACTCCCTAGGCATTGAACAAAGCCCTCCATTAATTACATAACCACAAAGTATTTTACGCTCAATAACTAAACTAGTCTCACAAGCCTTCAATAGAACTTCTTATCATCACATCAAAAATCCACTCAACATAAGTACCCATCACGATGGATAAAAACATGTCTTCTTCCAAAAAGTTGTTAAAAAATTTAAATGCCATCACCGCAAGGCAACAATAAAAAATAAAACAGCCACAAACCTGTCCTATCCTAACAACCGTGAGAAATTTACAAAAATAAATCAAAAACTTCATCACCAAGGTCCTCGCTATGAGCACACTCCTATCCATTTGTCACGCCGACACAGTGTTCGTTGAAACCATCCAACACCTGAAGGAGTGCCAGTTAACTTCAACAGCAGCAGCCGTGCAACTCCTTTAAAATGTCAACAAGAGATGAAGTCCTCTAGATCAATGAACGATTGATCGTGATTCGTATATAAATTCAGTTCCCGGCATCATTAAATGCTCTAAGCATTGACCTTTAAAATATTTTTTTTCAGTTGTTGACTAAAATGCAAGTCGTGCGGAGAAAAATTTAGTAAAAACAAAATAACTCCCGATCGATATTTAAATAATCTGCCACTTAACCGTGTGGTGCGAGGCAAGCAATAAATGACACCTCTCCACGTTGTGAGGTAGTAAAACCGGCGCCAATTACATTACCATAATAATTACAGTACTAGTAACGAGTAGTACTACAACGGCAGACACAACGAAAACAAGAGTATGTCGGTCTTCTCCTGTCATAACGACGGCGACATCTTGCGGCGATCGACATTATGGTAATGAGAATGAACGATCAATTTGAGATTGTGATCAGGAGCGCGCGCGCCGTACTCGCTCTCTGTTATTCTTCACGCCAGCCTCGTGATGATTACACAACTTTCTATAAAAGAAGGCACAGCAGCACAAAAAAATCATAAGCGAGTAAGTAAGACGATTGTAATGGCAAAGAAAGAAGCAGCAAGGTGTCAAGTTTGTTGCCTCTTGAAAAAATGTCAGCTTGAAGGTGACATCCCATAAAATAGGCGGAATTCAATGCGACGCGTCCTTGAGTCGTTTTTTTTTTTTTTTTAAGTTTCAAGGTGACTTTTGGGTTATGAAACAAATTGATGTTATTCATTCCGAAGGGTTTGGCATAAAGAGGCGTGGTAGTGTACTATAATGGTGGCAAGTTAATTTTGGACAGTATTGTGCTGTTGTCCTCAAGCTAAAAAAGGGATCGGTGTGAACAAAGAAGAGATATAAGCTTCAGAAATCACAAGGTGCGATGATAACTTTAGGCATTTAATAAGAAAAACATGTTGAGCTGTTGAAGGTTGGTTAGGTCAGGTAACAAGTTGTCCGGGCTTCTAATTTCAGACCTCTAGAGACTATTAGTAGAATTATTTTGAGATAGACACTGACGTGATGAGAAATATAAATTTTGATCAAGTTAAGAGCCCAAAATTTAAATGCGATGTCGGACTTATTATTTTGACAATTGACTATTTATAAGGGGACCATCTGTTGGTTTCTTTTTGAATCATACGTTATTTTGATACTGACAGCTCTTATGCGCTCAAAGAATTGACAAAAAGTAAGTATTTTATTTTCGCTGTACGAAATGTATCGATTTACGCTTCCAAAGATTACTTCCAAAAAAGATGCTGCGGTGCCGAAACAGTGCGAATTTTGAAAAGAAATTTTGGTCGAAATAATGCATCAACTGCAGCTGGTAGACGCAAGTGTGTGATGAATGTTCATGGAACTGGTTTGTTGATTGAAAACCGATTATATTCCCGTGTTCCTGTGCGTTCAACGAAGAATATTGCAGCTTTTGCAGGTTTTTGGTGTGGCGGCATTATTGCTCCATTTTTGTTCCAAAACCAACCAACAGATGCCCCTATTTTTTTTAACAATCCACTGCATGCCAATGTAGCTGTCTTAAAGGCAATTAATTTAT
The DNA here is from genome assembly GCA_905220385.1 of Xylota sylvarum. NCBI lineage: Eukaryota > Metazoa > Arthropoda > Insecta > Diptera > Syrphidae > Xylota > Xylota sylvarum. The sequence continues at coordinate 31,600,347 of LR999958.1, read as the reverse complement.
TACAGTAAGTTATTAAGGCCAAGAAAGTCCTAAATGGGCAGATTTTGAAGACAACTTAAGAAATCCAAATCGATACCTAAAATCTTTTTATCGATAGTGTATATGACACTATATATACGGAACTATGTCTAGTTTTATCATCCCTGCACAACTTTTCCGTCTGTACAGAATAACAGTGGAAAACGCTTGGTGCTCCATCAAGGTAGATGACAACCTCACCGAGACATTTGGCGATGAAAAAGGATGAAGACAAGGTGAAGCACTCTCTTTCGAAAACCAATAGAAAAAGATTTAATAAAAAACTGTTCAAGCTAAACATCGACATCGATCTATGTAGTTACAAAACTGCCTACCGGTCGTTTGAGATGGCTAGGACGAACATCTGCGCTCAGGCCTTAAGAGTCTTCGAATTTAACCAGAAGAGACAACGCAGGAGAGGCAGGCTTGGCCTTAGGGAGCACGCGCAAGTTGAAGAGATGGCTCAGATGAACATCTACGCTCTGGCCTTAAGAGTCTTAGAATTTAACCAGAAGGGACAAGAGGCAGACTTGGCTTTAGGGACCACGCGCAAGTTGAAGAGGACCTCAAACAATTTGGAAAGCCCAACTTTAGCAAATCACTTAAGTACCGGACTAACTTGAGGGACTTGTTTGTTGAGGTTCAGGCACACCCCATGAATTTATTACCATATTTGGAAAAAAAAAGTATATTTCGAGATTGGGAAAGGGTTGAATTGGGTTGTGTGGGTGCCTCTGCTTGGACAGAGATAACAAAGAGCAAAAACAAAGTTCATCATGAAAACTCAAAGGAATTTATTTTTACTGATTTAGAGACCGGAACCTACAACCAGATTTTTCAAACAGGATAAAAGAAGGGGTAACCAATTGCAGTGCCAACCTAAGATCTTCGAAGAGGTATTCGCCAAGAATTTTCTTACTCAAACCCAATAGGGCTGCACAAGTGCACCGAAGATCAGTCAAAGTTTCTTATTGTCCAGTAAGTTATGGCCTGCATCCTCCTTAGCCAGCTCGTCCGCTTAACCTATTACCCGAAGCATCCTTCCCGCCTGACTGCTGTCTCATTAAAAGATCTGCGGCATTGGTTAACGAACTTGGATCCTGGTTAGAATAAAAGATCTGTAATCTACTGTGTTAAATGAAAGCTAGATCGTGCCTTGCCGGACGGCTATATTCTCTGCCTGAAATACACTACAGTCATTCTGGAATTGTATGATTATGCGAATGTCCGGCGCACTGAAAAAAAAAAAAACAGAACAACTTTAACCAACCAAACTTCGAGCCATGAAACTAGAAGCGAGAAACAATGAAAGATCGAATTTCTTCTGCAAATAAATGATACATATGTAGATCTATAGGTTATTGAATACACTGTAGACTAAAAGACTTGGCAATATATCTTATGAACACATCCAGAATATAAATGTTGTAAGAAATTTCTTTAAAAAAACGGATACGGCTCCCATTATTGCATAAAATATGTATGATACACCTAACATGAATGATTGTACGAATTTAGGCTCAATTCGATCTTACTAATCATCCTCGGAATCAAACAATCCTTAGGAATATCTATTGGACTAAATACAAGGATTTTCTAAAACTAGGCACTACAAACACCCCTATTAGGATCCAAACCCTCTACAAATACACAGCACTTATAGATTTCCATTTCATCGCAAACAACAACCCTGAATAGAAACCCTTGAAACACACAGCTATAGGATGAGCAACCCCAACAGAAATCTTTTGGAAGAGTCTTCGATCATTCACTGAAAGACACGAAAATTTGAAACATTACAAAGATACAAACTTAAGATCCAAATGCATCCTGACAGAGTTGATAGTAGTTTCCATAGTTAAACAGAATGTCGATTTGTTTCTTCAAAAGTCGCAGACGTAGCTTACCATTCTTTCATCTAAAAATCTTATAGATAGTGATGCGTAACAATCTCTGCTTCTTGATCGCAAGAAGTACACCACAGTTGCCTCTGGTGTTTGGGGGCCTCAGCATCGAAAAACGCTAAAGATTGCACTGCCGCGGATGTTGTACCACAGGGTTGGGTTTTGGGTCCACGATTGTGAAGAATTATACTTCAAGTAATCAATCAAAACTGTAACACATGCGTAACTTATTGATACATATATATAGTTGGTTTAATGAAGCTAATAGAGGAACTGTTACAAATTTATAACGATACAAGCGACATTTTCCAACCCTGGCTTGTATCAGTGAGCTTAAAGTCAATTCAACAACAAAAAGCACGCAAACATCAAGTAAAGTGTATCTGCTGGTAAATACGATGAGCAAAACCCGGTCTAATGCCTTGCTAACAAAAAATCTGACCTAATAGGTGAAACTTCTTGGTACATACTGAATGTCCAAAACTCACATCGTGCTACCAATCCAATAAACCAATTAATTTTCCCCTTCAAATAATTAAACGTCATCCGAAATGGAAAAACAATTAAATTCAAATTAACTGCCAAAATGTCCAACATGCAATCTTCCGCATGTTGACACCCACAGTCACCTCTGAGCCAACAATTGAGCATGTCTTATGTCCAACCAAGACCAGCTGCAATTGCAACATTGTAACCAGCAAGCCATTAGAGATTTTAACATTGCGATGCCCGTGTGTTACCTCCCCCGAATCGAGTAAACCAAATAGACATCCGGATCGGATTCATTCGCTCCATTTACTTCTGCCAATCGAGTGCGAATAAATCAAAATTAACTCCTTGCGCGCTGGACTACGGTTAGAAACAAAAGGCAATACGAAGTCTCCAGCAGCAGAATGACATCGGCAAATGCAAAGCAAATCGCGCCGCATGACATCAAACCACACTGTACACAACAGTGCGTCGAAATTGTCCAAAAGTGTGTAAAACTTCACATTGTGGTGACCATTTGGGCAGATACGTTCGACTAATGCTCTCCCTGGGGATGCCTTTCTACACAGTCCGTACGAGATACCTACGTTCGCGATCGCGATATGTGAAAGGTGATACACATTTAACCTTCTGTGCGTTGTGACGCACTGAAACGGCGGCGGCAGACATGAGAGAGTTTTGCGTGACAAAGTGAGTGGACAATACATCCAACAGGACAGATACGGTGAAGGGGAGACAAAACAGTTGTAAACAATTTGTGGTATTTGATGGTGAAATTGATTGTAATAAACAATTGAGATGGAATATCCAATTGACAGCGAGGACATGGCCCAGTTGGCGATGGTTGCAAGCGAATGTGATAAAAATTTTTGTACTGAAACTATGAGTGTAGTGCCGCAAGGAAGTCAACATTATAAGAGCGGAATAATGACACCGATTAATTCAGAGCTCGACTAACAAACGAGAAGAAACTGGAAACCGCCTAAAAAAAGAAATTCAACATTGCAAGTCATAGCACGACTGGAGTAGCCAGAGCCGAAAGAGAGCGCCTGAACGAAAGGAGAGTCTTTCTGAATGCTGAAGATTCACCATCCACAAACACCAACAATCTATGAAACCAGTATCCCGACATCATCAAAAAGGTAGCAGAGACCACCATATGCTACCAGCCACCACCCAAAACCCAAGGTCACCGAGAGAAGAGTATCGAATGGAACGGGCGTAAAAATAAAAGCATTCTCACAGATTAATGATATCGAAGAATCCCGCGATAGGAACAACATCTGGATGTTTCTAAGAAAGCCAAGGAACTAACCGCTGGCTTCAAGCCAGAAACGCAGGCTCTTCGGAGAAACCTAGTCACAGGGAATAGTAGCCGTGTTTTAGCAGCATTTCCATCAACTACTTAATGGGCATCAGGTAGAGAGGGAGATAGGGCGAGAAGAGAACCAGCATCCAGCCTATGAAGGAGCCATTTCCCCTCCCAGTTTTGAAGAAGTTGGCTCAGATGTCAAAAATTGAAGAATGACAATTCCGCCGGCTCGGATGCTTTACAAAACTTTGATCCTGGCAGTTCTGCTATATGCAGAAGCAGATACTGAACATTTTCAAGATAAGAATTCTTCATCGAATATTCGGTCCCGTATGCGAGGAGGACAAATGTAGGAATAGATACAACTGAGAACTCTATGGATGTAGTCCAAAAACCCAAAACACGTCAACTACACTCACTGGCTCGACCACATCCAGCGAATGGACAATATTGTTCCAGCAAAGAGGATCTTCGAAACACAGCCCCCTGGTTGGAGACGACAAGGAAGACCGAACCTCGGTTTTAGGGATCGCGGATGCCAGAGCGCTTAGTCTAGACAATCGAAGAGGAAAAGACTTCCGTGTCTCAGGCAGAGACTCTTAACAGGTCGGAAGCCCGTTATATATTTAAGTAAGTAATGACAGGGACGTGAAAAATCTAAGACGCTCAAAAACCTTATGATCATCAGATCTGTCAGTCGTTAGAAAAAATTTATTTTTTAGGTAAAGGGCCCATTTGAAAGACGTGGACATAAAGTGATCAAAACTTTACAAATAGTTGCTACATCTCTGATTTCACGTTGGCACCCTGACTGAGTGCTTAAATTCGGAAGCACGGTTCCAAAATGGATGTCGGTACTGGAACTGGGGCTTTACCGCAGCACCCTAGGTATCGACCACACTTTGCCGAAATTACACTCATTCTAGATCGTAGTAATTAGATCTGGGCTAGTGAGAATCTACAAGCGCTATCTAGATGAGATACGTTGATCCATTACGGTGACCTTATGCTGTGTATGAATGCATGCGCAACATCTAGAAGCCTATAGACGGCTTATGAGACGAAGCGAAAACTTCTCGGGAGAAGCTTACTCGCAGTGATGTATTTCGTAGTACCTGACAACAACTACTGCAAAGCTGCAGAGATGAGGAAGAAATAGAATCTGTCCGCCATCTGCAGAATAACGACTCTTTACAGTCTGTTCTACAAGATATTGGATGACCTACGGAAAAAACGTCCTGAAATTCATATCCGAATCTGAGGAGCTCTTAATCAGTCGTCTATTTGATACAAGTTTCCAGAGTAATCAGAATGGCACATTAAACCACCCAACAGATGGTTTTCGTAAGCAGTGACCTAGGTGGGAAGCTTTCGGGTTTTTATTGATAAATACAACATTTAGGTGAATCCTTAAATCACCCGTGGAGGGGTGACTATTTGTGGCGAGATCTTAAGCTAAATTTTAAGAACACCTTGGCCTTTTAGCTTCTCAAATATTTGCATTGAAACCAAATATACAAACAAAATAAATTTCTTTGAAAAACTTGACTTACTTCCAAGTACAAAACACAGAAAAAAAAAACTTTCAACAAAACTCACTTGTTGCACGAAACATTTATTATTTGTACTCACACTATCCACTTGAGGCATTGCGTACAAAGTCCAACTCGCCAAAGGGGCACACAAATCTCCTCCAATTCCGACCAAAAAGGAATTACAAAAACAAAAAACACTTTCATTTCGAGATACCGATAAGCGCCTGCTTTAAGTCAACAATCTAGAGTAAACGACTCTTGCTTTCACAAATCTTCTCAAAAAAAAAAGCGTAAATCACCCTCTCCACCTGATACCAGCGACCCAATCAAATAATTTCATTTGCTGGGTTCTTAACAACAATTTAACCAAACATGTCCATTCCATTAAAATGAAATCATTCCCATCAATTATAAACCAAAACGGGTCACGCAAGAGGAAGAAGTAAAACTTCTAAATTAGCATACAGATTGGTCGCTAGCCACCATACAGCTTTCAAGTTCAAACCCCTTACACACACGTGAATTGTCTCGAGGGAAGAGAGGCCATCATGCCTTTGGGTTCATTGCTAAAACAAACGATCTGGATACATTCGCAGATATCGTTGCGCTATTTATGCGCAGATTTTCATGGAACGATAGGGAACTCCATGATCACCATGGCCAGCACACAGCCACCTTGATCCCGATACCATGTGTAAGGGAATGTAAATTATTTCGATTATGGTTATCGCGGCATCAGATGTAAAATTTAAAATGGTCACATGCACGCGCTTTGAAAATTAAATTGAATTTGTTGTTGGAGACGAGGAACTTACCGCCGCACGAGTATGTTTTCCGTTTAATTTAACAACTTGCGTTACTTTCACTTGCAGTCTTGTTAGAGGGGGGAGAGAGTGTTTCATAAGGATTCTGTCATATACTAAACAGACAGTGGAAAGTCTGTCAAAGTGACAGGGACGTCATTGTTATTTCGTTTTTTAATCCAGAAAATGTAAGTTTTTAGACACAGTTTTCTGGCAGGTTTGTCTTAGACTTAGACTCCTGGTTTTGCTTTCTATCTATCACAAGTTCCAGATAATTCTGGACTGAACGAAATTTTGAAAGAGTTACAATCGATAAAAGGAGAAGGGAGAAAGCACAATATATTTTTAAACAGCAAAGTATGAGAGGACCTGTCACTAATCCAAACAACCCGCAGACGAATGAAAAATAAAAGTCAGTTGATCTAGTCATTACAGTCAAGTACTGTGGTCACCCGAAATGAGAATTTAACAGCAAAAAACAATTAAACGTATTCTTAGATCGAGAAAAATTGGTCAATAGACGACTGATATTATCTAGCAAGTCGATAGATATTAGAACAATACATTAAGAGCGAAGATAAGTATAGATATCAAGTCAAAAACAGCTGCTCTGCTTGGAGTACCGCAGGGATAACCCGTATGCCCCTTACTTGAACTTTTTAGCGGAAACTATTCATTTCGAAACAACAGTGTATGGAGATCTATTCCATTTTCACTGTGTTGGCATCGGCAAGCAAACCAGTGCTAAGTACAACGGGGATATCCTTAATTTATTTCCACAAATTGGAGACTAACGCTTCTACCCTTATGGTCCATTCACAGTTCTGCGACCTGCGAATATGCAAACTGTGAATAAACCGTTTTTAGCAAATTTATAAACACGAATTTTACTATTCGAAAAGAATAGAGCTTAATTTATCTATCTATTGAGTTGAATATCAATTAGTTTTTGTAAATGAATTGACAATTTGCTAATTTTTCCGCGAGTAGGCGAAAGCATTTCGCGAACTGTCAAATTTTATTTATATTCCACACATGTAGGACGAAATCCACATTCCCGCAACCAAAACATTCGCGAGAGTTTAACGTCACAATTTATTTATTTTGTTCTTGGTGGTCGGTCAGAGTTCGTAAATGACATTAAAATTCGCAGATTACTGCTACCAGAATAAAAAGTTGCTGTGAATGAAATGTCTAAATTGGCGAATATTCGCTAGTTCACATTCGCAGTTCGCTGAGTTGGGAATGGACTTTTAATTCTTGCGTGGATCGCTATGGGACCATACAAGAATAAAAACGGAGGGTCCTTTCCGTAAATGTAGGGTTGGGGTCACAATCCCGAAAATCCAAAATCCCGAAAAATCCTGAAAAATTAGTTCAAAATTGTCTTCGAATCTCAGCGCTCAGGTTCAAGAGAACAAAGAAGATCGAACGTTATATGAATCAACCAATCACAGATGCCAGAATGCTTGGTCTGCTGAATTAGTAGCAGCGTGCCCGGGATTGAAGCGGTTAGAAGCAAGAGTATTTCAAGTAGAGGCTCTTCACGAGACTAGCTGACCTGCTCAGGGACTAGCCGATTTAGCACCACCTAGCCTTAACAATACGAAATATTCCTGTGGTATTCAATAGTTCCACCACAATGAATATTTAATTGTACGCTGCGAGTGCATACTGAGGTTCACGATTATTACCCTTTAAATTTACGGATATTTATATACATATACGTATTAACAACAAAAAAACACTCACCTGACTTTCCTACTTTGGAGCTACCAAGTACAACCACTCGTATTCGATTCAAATGCGTCATTATTGTTTTTAATTATCGCGATGTACACCATTTCCGACCCGTGGGCAATTCTAAACCATTCTGCATATTCACTGACCAAAAGAATACAATCATAGCATTAAAAGACCCGAAACTCTCTAAAAAGAAAAAAAAAACACTCCGCGCCGCTCTATCTAACCTAACACTTGGTGCACACACGGAGGTACATCCTCCATTAAGCAAAATCAACACGCGGTGTGTAATCTGTGTGCATCCCACCAATCTTGGTGCCCGTTTACACTGTCACTTTAACACAAACTTCACAGCAAGCCAAAGAGAAATATTACCTTGTTAACCTGAACAAGCAACAACACCGTTATTTTATGGACAATAAATTGCCGAGCTTAACAACAATATACAGAGATGGCGCGACAACAAAACTTCCTTCCTCTGCCTGTGTGTCTGACTGTCTGTCTATGCTTCTCTGCGGGCGAAATCAAAACAAACACGCTGTTAATTGAAATCGATTTTCAATAACTTAATTACGATTGTATATCACTTGTTGAGCTGTCACATTATGCAACGGTTGCAACAGTTGCTTATGTGTGTGTATGGCTCGCGCTCTTTTCTCACGCTTGTACCGCAGCAGGTGTCATGCTGTGCTGGCTGTTGGCCATCTGTCAAGGTGTTGGCGTCTTCCTTCTGGCGGCAATGTGACTTTTTATTTTTTGTTACACCGTCTGTCAAAAAACGTTTAAAAATGAAAGTAATTAACCCGGTTAAATAATATTGCCACAGAAAAACCGCTGGTAATTAATTCATGATCAAGAGTGAAACGTTGCCGACAGTTTTGACACTTGTTACACCCCGCAATCAGTGTGCACCTGAAAGTAGAAAAAAAAAATACACATTTAAATCGAATTTAATTTGCAATAATAAAAAGAAATATGGCTCAGAAGAAAGAAAATATAAATCTATGTATAGCGGTCTTAACCCCTACAGGCGCAATGATAAGTGTGTTGGACACTATTATCAAAACGTCAAAATCGCCCAAAGCCACCGACAGACAGCCATTAGTCATCTTGAGCATTGTAAACACGCTGTTATTCCACTAAAATAACAACAATATACTCGTATACGGTGTAGTTTCCAGCGGTGTGGCTTTAACTAATCGTGCTGGCTGACTCGGACCGGGCTTGAATCGATGGCCCGCGGGAGAGAAATTGCGGGTATCTTCTTAATGTACGGTGTGTGTTGACACTATGAGGAGATACTTGAGATTTTCGGCCGCACTATATGAGACTAATGAACGAAATCGATCTGAAAAATATTGCCTTTTGTTTTTATTGTTTATTTTTTATTTCTTTTTTTTTTTTTACATTATGGCAATGCCATAGCACTTGAGTAGGTGTTTGCACTTTAAATATGGCCAAAGTTCAAAATTTGCAATCACATACAACATAACAAAAGAGGAAAAGTGTAATGTGGGCTTAAGTGTGAAATTAAAAATAAATTTAGGTACAGTCTGGTGCGGCTACACGGTGAAAGGAGAGTTAATAAGGCGGCGGGTATTAGTCAATTAACGGTGTTAAACGATCGTGTACGGAGAGTTAATAATAATCATACAACGACAACGAATAATTATGGAGATCAAGTAAATGTTACAACTTTATTAAAACGATTGTTTGTTTAGCAATTGACGCGTAATGTGTTTGGTATTTGTTAGTTAAGTTGGAGCACATAACTTTATGGCAGTGCTCGAGGAGTGGCAATGGTATTTTCGTTTGCGTTAGGGTGCGCAAATAAGGAAAGGAATGATGAAATATTTTTGAGGTTTTTTGGTTTGAAGGTTGGACACTGGGAATACCATAAACTACTCTAGTATGAATATACAAAAAAAAAGGGCAATGCCAAAGGAAACGCAATGCCATATCTACACACGTAGGATCTGGACGGAATCTGCCTGTGCAACGTACTGATACGACAAATAATGGCAAAAACCTCCGTTTGCCAGACATTCGTCCAGAGCGTACGATGACTTAGTCTGGTTAACCAAAAGCTATAAAACTCCATTCCTACTAATGCTTCTAAAGGGTGGGCCATCTATTGGTTTATTTTTTAATCATACGTTATTTTGACACTGACAGCTCTTCTGCGCTCAAAAAATTAACAGAAACTCAGTGTTCTATTTTTGCGGTACGAAATGGCTACGCTTGAACATCTTTTTATTGCAAAGTTACTTCCACAATTAAACAATTCTTCTTCTACTCATTTCTATACATGAGTTCGTGCTACATGGTTTGTTGGGTGGTTGTTCCCGATCAGCAAGGACACACTTAGATCAAAAAGAAGGTCGGATGCCTACAAGAAGACTTTCAAAAGGGGACAAGAGGCAGGGCAACCAATTTTACAAAGGTATCGCTCGTCGTTAACGCATTAAACCAGTTTGACCCGATGCTACTTTAGCCGCCATCATCCTCCCAAAGATATCAACAGGAAGAAGATGGAGCATAGTTTCTAGTGCAGCTGTAGAAGTGGTTCTAAGCGCGCCGGTTATACAGACTCAGGATAACATTTGAACCTTCTCAAGTATTGCAATGTTGCTTTTCTTATCCAGTGCGTTCCACCATACTAGTACTCCGTACATAAGGATGGATCTGACAAGCAACACGACGCAAATGAATTTTTCAAACTTCTCTAGCAATACAATGCTGCTTCCCAATACATCAGAATAGGTCTGACACTTGCATTCTGCGTGGAATTAGTGTGAAGACCGTTTTGAAAGCCTTCAAAGAACCTGGCGGTTTCCTTCTACTTTCATCAACTCTCCACAGAAATTGTAATTCTGCATGAAAAAAGGTTGCGCATGTCTCTTTTATCGAATTACAAGCTGTTGTCTCCTACGTCTGTGTAAAGCTGACTATGTAAATCAAGCTTCCACCTTCCGTAGCTTCTGGTACTCTATGGACAACATTTCAAAAATGACTCTACAAGTATGGCTAGCAACGTACAGTCTCAAATTCAGTCACGGTATCGTTAAGTTTATTCTGCAATTGCAGCGACAAACAAGTTATCTTGACATTCAAGAGGTTCAAGCCACTGTTATCCAAGAAACTGGCCAATATGTCATTAAGCACGATAAAGAAAAGTAGATATTGATGAATGACTACATCCTTGCATTGGACATAGGGCAAGCTCAAACCGATCGAAGAGATCTTTAAAGAGTATCTACAATATGTAGTTTATATGGCAACAAGGCATCAACCTCCGTTTTAGGACAGAATATACAGACGGAAACACTAGCACTGGCACTCTTCTTTCAAGACGAGCAAGACAGGGCATTAACTCACCAAGACTCTGTACTATTTTTGAGAATCTTAAAACCCAAAGCTACCAATGCCATTTATCGCATTCTTCCTTCTGCAACAAGTTTGCTCGTTGTAAGACGTACAGAATAAAACAGGTGTCCTTTAGCTATAAAACCCATTAGCCAGCTTACCGCTACGCACTTAGTTGCATCTTGTCCTAACGCATTTTGTCACATGGCCAAATCTAATCACACCTGTTAATCACACGCTCCACGGAACAGCGACAGCACACACCGCTGAGTGTTTCTGTTCCTTTGATGGACGAGCAACGGCCGTTACAGGAAGTCTACGCACTCGTGTACTTTCAATTCACAGACTTATCATCTAAGATTCTTAATGCGCATCTCACGAATCTTCCTACACTTGACGGTGGCGTTGCGGTCCAGCGCCATCATCCAGAAAGGATGGCTCTTGCGAAATCGCGCACAAATTTTATGCAAAACAGCAAAACACAAGTGCAAGTAGGCGCTCAGTGTGTACGCAAACATAAGTTTCGCGTACCACTTGACACTTGTTGTTAGGCTCTTCTGCTCCTCTAATCCCCGCTCTAAGTCCCTCTCTATTCCGAGGGTTTGGAGCTGAAGTGACTTTAGAAAGTCGTCCAGAACTTACACACATCACGTGTGCTCACGACGCGAGACTTGTTGGAGAACAAGCATTAGATGAAGTGGCAGCGTATGGGTAGATGCTCCCCCAAAAAACCGTCAAGTGTACCCAACTATATGGTACGTGTGCGCGTTCAAGTGACGCTTGAGCATACGAAGATGAGTATTGTCGCGCAAGCGCTCTCATGTACGCTCTTTTTTTTTTTTTTTTTTGAATCAAACAATCACAAACAACACCATATTCTGACAGCAACGACAAGACGGACAGACACAGATTTTTGCATACGCTCAGTGATTGTAAATAATGTTTCAAGTGGTTCGCGCGGGAAGATCGTGTCACGTCATCTATAGCGCACGCGTACTCGCGCTGCACGCTTGCATGCATGCTAAAATGATTAAGTTCTATGCGCGTTGCGCATGCGCCCAACATGCCGCTGAAATCGGTCGCGTCGTCGTCTTCGTTCGCTCGTGGAGTGTGTGTGCAGTGTTTGACAAATGTGAAAGAAGTGATCAATTCATGAAAACGTAAGTTGCACGTTCCCACTGTGCCGCGACTAGGAAGTCGCATTTGCATATTTGATTTTCCACTTTGGACGGAGGTCGCCATATGAAAAATGTCCTCCTGCTCGTCAATGGTTACATGTGTTCGAGAGCTTGTTATCTCCGGTTTAGAAGTAGAGGGGCTGGTGGGGCGATGGGCACAACACAACAAACATGTAATGTACGAGCAATTGGATTTCGTGTTAAGTTGGGAAAGGGTACCCAACCAAGCGGGACATGTCCCGCACTTAAGTTGGACATGATTTGTCGAGTGTCTGCACGGAGTGTAGGTCAATGAGTTGCAAGGAAGTAAGCATTTGTCATCCTCATTTTAACTTACGGTGAATAGAAAGAAGTTTAGGCTTATACAATAAAATTTATAGACTTTGACATTAGTTTCGGGAAGACGAAGGATTCCGCAAAAACAATGTCGGGTTGTTAACTTTAGTCAGTACATGAATGAAGACTTTGGGTAAAATTAAGATATGCTTATTTGGATAGAGTACTATTAGCTAAGGTCTATGGTTCTGCGAATAGCTATTAGAAAAGACTTATTTAAGAACCGTCCCGATAGACTTATGTCGAAAAAGAGGAGGGAGCTAACAACTACACAAAAGAAGAGCAGATACTGATAAAAACCCAAAATTTAGGACGAGATCTTGTGTTTTTCACTAGCACTTGACCGCCATTTTGTTATCATCATTGTACAATTTTTCCAATCACGAGTGATACGAGTACGAACTCGTAGTTTCTTTTAAATATGTGAACCAGATAATGAATGTGTACTCTTGTAAACTTTGGGAAGCCATATTCTGCCCGAGGTTTTTCTGCTACTATCACCGGCTTTTGATGAGCGACTCTCTGCGACCTCTGAAGTTGCTTTTCCAATGACAAGTCTAAACAGATTTTAACTGTTATTTTTTGACAAAAAAGATTCACCACTCTGACCAAAATGAAGCGCGATCAGAAAATTAAATCAACAAAAATCGATAAGACATCTTAATCTCAATGTACTGAGCTACTGTTCTTTGCATTTAGTAAATACATTCATTACAGATTCTGTGTCTAATGTTCATTGCAGGACGGCTTACCTCCCATCCGAATCCTGCTCAAAGCTATTTGCATAGTCTTCTAAAAATATAAACAAAAAATATATATATAACTTGATAGACTGTCAGCTACCATTTTCTTTAACTATTTACTGTCCTAAAATCCGCTAAGACTTTCTTCGAAAATATTATGATTTAAATTTCTGTCAAATAATTTTAATCGGTTGTTTTTTGTTTCAACAATCTCAGCAAACTCCTTCATGAATTTTCATTAACAATCTTATAATCTAGGTCAATGCATTTTATCATCATCATTATCGCAATCATTCTGTACATTTCAACTGTATAACACTTCCGACAACGCATCGATCCATACTTGATCGTTGTCGAGTTGTCAAAAATTAATCATCGATGATATCTCAACTGAATTATGCATCAAATTAGCTAACAACAACAACAACATCCAAGTACTCTCACACATCAATTACTTCAATTGCAGTTGTTGAGATACTTCTTCACTCCTCGACGAATGAGTCGACGACACATTCCTCATACCAGTGATTCTCATTGATCACATCTCATCAAAGAGATCATCGCTTTTGATGCGATGACGACAACGACAACAACGGTGATGATGGTGATCATCATGCCGATCTTTACTTGCAGTTGTTTTTTTTTTTTATATTCCAATGGCTTGTCCAGCGCACACGATGACAATGATTGACTCGTGTGTTGCGGTCTTGAAATTCTTCAACGAGCGCGCACACACAATAATGACATTTGAGTAGTATGTGCGGCATCTCAGGTGTCCAACGTTGGATCTGTCCATCGGATCGGTCACCGTAGAGGAAATTACAATTTATTAGCATTGAGACAATTGAATGGTTAATTAAATTGAATTAAAGCGGTTAGCTGGTAATTTCACTGCACACACAAATTGATTACAGGTTTATTAAACGCACACTTGGACGCCCGTGTGATCGTTCAGTCGGCCAACGATCATGATGATCGTTGTTGCTGCGTTGTTTCGAGTTGAACCTGTGCACAGGAGATGTTGTTGCGGATAAAATTAATGTCAGATGTCAGTGCAGAGAGATGTCAGTTGGCGGGTAATGATACGCCAAAAACACAGGCCCGATGTTTTTCAACGTCATTATTTTCGGGACGAATGAATGACCTACCTACTTTCTGTTGTGTTGTTTTGTGCAAACGTTTTTTTTTTTTTGTATTTTCATTCGTAGCAGGAGTTGTAGTGTGGTTGTGGTTTGTGGCCCGGTTCGTTAACCCCGATATTTTATGCTCGTTTTGATTAAGTTTTAAATGTTTTAACCGTGTTTTTGTTTTGTCTTTTTGCGAGAAGATGCAATAACAACTGGTCCAGTTGTGTCAATCAAAGGACACCGGATTCTGAGCGAAGTTGTGGGTATCTGTATCTGTAAGTTAATTCTGTAATTGTCTGTGGTTGTTACAATTGTTTGGAGTTCTGTTGAAAGGAAGAGAATGGTGGTCGGATTGTATTTCAAATTAGGGAAATGCAGAAATGGAGGGAAACAATTGGATGGGCAGGTTCAACTGAGGCTGGTGGAGTGTGTCATCAGTCATTTTTAGTAGAATGGCAGTATTTTGACAGGAGAAATGTCGAAGTAGAAGCCATGAACATATGAACATCTTGATTTGGATCAGTGACGATAATTAAGTGAAAACCTCTGAGTGTTACCGCTGACTGAGTGGTTAACTTTCCAAATTGTATCATCTTGGTAATGAAATGTGGTAAGATTTATTTTACCCCATGGTAACAGATATAAATCAGCAGAAATACATATTAATCAAAGATTTCTCTGACCGGAAAAGTTTTTTTCGCTTGGCTTATTCTTCTGTTTGTACTGTATCCCCAGCATAATTTATGCGACAAGAATGTTCATTACATCGAAGACCTCAACGACCCTGTCTGTTTGGTTGAGACCCTTTTCAGCTATGTACATTGGGTACGGTGTGTTCTTGGAATATTGAAACCGCAAATGAAGTTTAACTCAGGTTAGGTTGCTCTAACAGCTTAGAGCAATGTTTCGTTTCTGTCATTATGAATCTACCTCCAGTTCTTCTGGTAACATCTACTAAAAGGCGCAATTACTTTGATGAAAAATAAAAGTTATCGTACCTGGGAAGTGGGATTTAAAATGTCGTAAATTTTTTGTAACTACATTCTGACACAAAATCAACTGGTGACCAAAAGAAGGAGTTTTAAATATGTGCTTAGTGCAGTTCAACGGAAATCTTGGAAACTAGTTTATGCCTCTGAGGCATCCAGGTATAGAAAAGACCCAGCCACCAATTTGATAAACCCGACTTTGTTAAAAAGAACTAATGCATCGTGAAGCTCGTCCTTAATTTGTTTTATAAATGCTTACTGCCCTAGCTTCTGCAATACTTTCATTGGTCCTACAAAAACTACGCTGTATACACACCTACAAACGTGGTCAGCATTGATATCAGGCACCTTCAGCGCTTACTGCTGAGCTCTGCCTGGGTCTAAAGGTGGTTTATGACATTCGGTTCTAAGATCAATGTGATATCAACAGTCCTCTCGTCTGTGGTGACAAGCCAGTCGGAGTTATGGAAGTCGAGCAATGGAATGCATGCTCATATCCTATACATTATATGTAGATCTGCCTATAATTAGAATTAGAGGCGGATGAGCTGACAAGGAAAAGCTCAGAGCTAAAATAAGTTCTTAGTGACTGAGCGCAAACAGTCCCGCTTTAAGCACTTCTACAAAAAAAATGAAATATGATTTCCCATAGCAAACGACAGATGGAACTAGTTAGATACCTGAACTAACACAGGACTCGTAGAATTACTCGGAACGCTGAGAAAAATGTATGTCCATTTTTGACAGGCCCACATTCGCCCTTTGATCTCCGATTTCTTTGTTTTTTTTTTTGACAAGTCCATGGAACTTCTTTACTAACTAAACGAGCCCAACTTAATTCACAGATGAGACAGTTCGTACACTGACATCTATCGGACTTTCACAAGAACTGTCTCCTAAACCTCAATGACACATTTCAGCTCTGACACTTTATGTCGTCAACATATCCAAAACCACTCATCTCTCAATGTTGTAACTCTCCCTGTCGCCAAACTTAAACTGTCCCGTAAAATAAAATTATCTTCAAAAAAAAAAACTTTCAATTTTCATAGGAATCATACGGGATTCCCGTTTATGGAAATCTTTGTTGAGGTCATTTCTGTCACCAATTCCGTCAGCAACAAAAAAAAAAGTCAACCTTTTCTGTCTCCAGGAAAAAAAGTATCAAAATACAAAAAAAAAAAAAAACGACAGCAATTTATTTTTGGCACACTCGCCTTTTATTTTGTCATTTCTTTACAGTTCGAAGAAATAATTTTAGCCTTGAAAAAGAAAACAAACAAAAAAGAAAAACCTTACTGGAAGGAATGGCACCTTTAGCAATTACAACGCTTGCGTAATTCGTTTGGTATTTTTTCGGACAGAGTCTTAATTTTAAGATTAAAAGTGACGCTGTAAATGCGCTTCATAAATCTCTCAGATAAGCGTAATGCAGTAATAACTTTCAATTTTCTACACGCCCGCAGGCGTCCGGTCGCCATGAACGGATTACGACAATTGAAGCGAAGAATTTTCGAATGGAACGATCGTTCCGAAAGAATTTTTCCGCAACTTTTATTTTTTTTTATTTTTTTGAGAGTTTAGTGAAAGTGAACGAAATTAAGTGACAAACGTCAAATGTAATAAACATATCCGTTTGTCAAATACAATCTATTCATATGGGAATTTGTGTTTTTGTTTTTGTTTTGGTTTTTATTTTTGGAATGAAAGTCCCTTTCTTTGGGGTTGAAGTTCGTTACTTTTGGATTTTATCGAAAGCCGAAAGTGAAAACTGCAGATAAGACTTCTCAGAATAAGTCACTGTCACTTTTAAAAGAGCGGGAGACTTTTTGTTGATGTTCAGTATCCGCTTGATTGAAATCACGAACTTTTATTTTGACGACACAATCAAATGACTGTCAACTGATTTTTACTTCATTTTTTTTTTTTTTTGATTGCTTAATTAAAATCATGTTATTGTTATTAATCTGATATTGAAGAGTGCGTGGACTTCTTAGCCTTGAGCAGGGTCTTTCCGTCGTCTTTTATTGGCATTTTCGGATCACTCAAGTGCACAGAAACTAAGGCTAAAAATAACATTTAGTATCGAGTAAGGAATGCAAAAAAAATAAACGAATGGTGACTCGCCAACACTTTTAGTTTCAAAAAAATATTAAGGAGTTTTATGGACATCATTTAAGTGGTTTTAAATTAATTTCCCACTTCCCAGACGCGTTAACTTATTTCAATTATTCAGATGTGACGAATAAAAGCATTCTTGTCTGCAGTGTCAATATTATACCCTGGACTTAAAAAAATCCTAGAAGCAAGGAATTTTTTTGTTAAAAAATGAATTAATAGTAAAATTATCTACAATTTTTCCTAGGACAATTTTTTGTCATTCGGAGCACCATAAAGGTACATCGAATTTAATTGATTTACATGGATAACTGTAAAGGCTGTCATTTGTCAGCAAAGACTAACACCTTTTTGGATTCTGAACTAAAAAAAAGGTTGAGTTTCATTTCAGAAATGAATCTGACCTATTCAGTAGCACTATACTGTCATGCCCTAGATCGACGAAAGGATCAGTGTATGAAGCGAGTCCATGATTCTAAAAACTTGGGTTTGGTCTGCGTCTGTTTAGTAGTTTAGTTGTCCCATATTCCATATTTTTTGAAAGGACTCAAGCTATTCAAACCTTAAAGATTATAACATGCAGTTTACAATGCATGGTTGGATTAAAGTTTTTGGAGATAATTTTTGAAAGTAAGTTCAAAGTTTTTAGATAATGTCTTGGATGGGATTTTATTCAATTAAATGGCTGCCTAAACATGCAAGGATTCAGATTCAATGATAGCTTCGAACGTACGCAGATGTTAGTTCTTAAATATTATCTAAATCAGGTTTTTTAGTGAAAACGCCCCCTAAAGGTGGACATGATGATATATAACGAAATTGTAGACAATTTAAATGCCTAAATATTTGGTCTTGATGATTTTGTTCAACTCCTAGTGAAAATATGAAATTCCGAATTCGGCATTGGACTGATCTCAAAATATTGGTTTTCTTCTTCTCTTTTCTTTATCGGTTTAAGAAACACTTTTTTGGGGCACTCAAATGTAACTGGACCATTGTACTACCAGGTAGCAAGACGCAGTATTACCTATTTTACTGGGATTTTCCCGAAAGGATGACGCCTTTTTTGACACCCCTACTAGTACTGGCCACTACATTGTACTTGGGAACATTCTATTCCCTCGAACTACAATTTTCTTAGTACATATTATGTTTTACGGTTGATAGGCTTTTATGGTTATTTAACCTCAGCAAGAATAGTTCCAACCCAGAAAACTTTCTTTGTGATAACTCGTAGGAAAACCTGAAGCAAGGGATTCGGTTGGCATATTCTTATCTAAGATCTGAAACTTAACGACATATTTCATTCGCCAGTTTGCAGAATATCCTTCTAAATGTACGGGTTTTTAAAAGGTGGTTTATGCGTTTCAATTGCCCAATTGGAAAGTCAGTTAAGACACTTAGATTCTACTTACTTAAGCTGATATTCATACCATGCACTGCGCCTTTTCGGTTACAGTTTCTTAAACATTTCTTACTCTTCCCTAAAATTTTGAACAATTTTTAATTTTTCTCCATTTTCTGTATTTTGTTTAAGACTGTGGTCCTCTATTTACAGGATTTGGTTAGATCCTATAAAAGAAAGTCTTAAGTCCTAGCATTTAAGCTGAAAGTGCAGTGACAATTATGATATTTTTGTTGGTCCAAAGAAATAAGGAAATCTTCGTCATCGGGTAATTGAAAAGGAAGCAAATGTTGAATAGGGGAGGAAATAAATCATGAGAGAGTAGCACTATACTGTATGCCAATCCCCTTGAATTAAGCGATAGGTTGACATAAGATGAGAACAAAAACCACGTTCGAAGGACCAAAACTCTCCGGTGGTATGAGGAACTACAAAACACGGCAAGACGTGGGATTATAGAAATTCGTTAGAGTGCTCCCAGCAAAAGGTCCTGAAAAACCCTTTATAAAAAAAACCGGCCTTACATTCGTATGTATTCCCAAAATACGGGTTAAGGCTGAGAGGATTTTTACCATAGAGCTCAGACCAATAGGTAATCTTAACCTCCTTTCTCTAAAAAATCGAGTCTGTGTGAATGTCAATCGAAATATATCACGCTTTTGACAATATTTTGGTCATACTTAACACTTGTGCAACATACTTGTAAACTATATGTGATAACAGCTCCGCTATAAAAAAAATCACGGTACTTCACAGGGAGGTGATATAGTCACCTTTGTAAATTTTTTACCCAATTCGCGCCCATAAATGGAAACAAAAACCTTGGAACGGAAATCTGTCTGTCAACAAACTGATAATTCTAAATTAGACTGACAACCTAATTACTCATGCAGGTATGCAGGAAAGCCAAAAATAGACCTTATTGTACCATGTCACTAAAAAAATAAAAAAATAAAAACAAAATAAACCTTATAGGCGCCACCTCACGTATGATCCCCGCGCATATTGTATGTATTTTATGCTGTCACTCAAATTGCATTATGTTTCCGTTTATCCCCAAGCTGAAGTCATCATTTTTATTCCGAAAACAATGACGAAACTCTAAAATAAAACTAACCCACTGGCAACATTTTTGTGTTCGTTGTTTCTTTTTTGTTTTTTTTATTGTGCGCAATGAATGATGACACAACGAGGGCCAAATGGTTTCAGCAAAATGCAATATTAAACCAAAAACTTCAACCTCACGTGGTTATCATTTTGTTATTGTTTAATATTTTCGCATAAATAAATAAAATGACAAAATAATATAAACATCATCGCAGAGACAATGAATTATTATGCGAATCAAGCACAGATTGGTGCATTCCGCAATTCTTGTGTGTAACGCATAAATTTTTACCTTTACGCACGAACGAGGGGAGTACTTTTACTGCGTGCAAGTGCGAGTTCTGTTCGCAAAGTTTATTCTGACAGATAATGAAAAAAAATTTAAATGGGAACTTGTAAAATACAGATGATAACAAATAACAACTGGAATGTTTGTTAATGGCGATAAATGTGAGAATATCCAAAGAGTTGTTGATAACACCGTACTGTTTCTGTGGAATGAAGTTCAATGTGTTGAAGACTTTAAGATTTGCGTTAGAGTAGATAGAAATTATCATGTGCCTATTTGTTTAGTGATTGTGTTCGTTGAACACGGGTTAGAGTCTGGGCAAGACGACAATGTTTTATTACTTTTCAGGGACAAATGGAAAAGATTTGCGAATATTTCTTGAGAAGCGATGTTTTTGCAAGAAATGTAGTTTTATTTGAGACTTTTATTAGTGCGATAGAGATGAGTGAATCCCGTGCTGTTTCGTGGAAAGCGCACGTTTTAAGAGACAGCAACAGGTATAAGTACGTTTTAAGTACTTTTTAGAGGAGTTGTCATTCCAACACTTGTCATCTCAATAGCGCAATTTCATAATTTTTGTTGTAAGTAAATAAAAATTCATAGATATATTGTGATATTTAACTGCTGTTGTTGGGATTATTAATCATGGAATGCTATGCACAGGAGCACCCTCTCTTATGTAATTATAAAAAAAAAACGTTGCAATGTTTGCAACGATAATGAGGAAACGTTTTGCAAAATTTATGCAATCCTAGACAACAAAATCCTTCAAATTGGACGACAATTTTAATACTGATTAAGAAATTTTAAAAAAACTGAATCGGTTATGGATCTATGAACTAGATCGATGAATCAAATCGCCGCTGTAATAAATGAAATGACATCAAGAGTCAGAGAACTTCCATTTAAATTTAACTTTTTACTTATAAATTTCAGTTGACTCAAAAACTCAGGTCAGCAGACCATTATGTACATGTATGTGTGTGCCGAATAGTAAGTTCTAAAAGCTACTCTAGACAGATGCTAAAACCTTTGGGCAAGCAGACCAAATAAATAAATTTTCTCGTTGCCGCACCGTGATAACTGATTTTGTATTGTCTTAACTAGTCAATAAGATTTTTGATGAAATGTATGTAATTCCAGCAAAATGATGGGGCCTATCACACTCTGCTAATTTGTTGCATCATTGATTCCAGCCGACATCTAGTGACCAGCAAGATGAGGCGATTTAAAGCCGTGCAACCTACTTGCGTGTGGTTTTGGTGTAAACACAGGATTATGCCAGTTAACCCGAGCTCAGTGTCAAATTAATGAGAATATCAGTATCGTCACTATCGAATGGATGCATTCGGTGTAAACATTAATTTTTGCAAAACCCCAAATTTCGACGAACTTAAGCGTAGTGGTACAAAAGTACACAATTATGAGTTTAATGCCCTCCAGGTGTTATTTCACATTCTTAATGGAAACAAAGCGAAATACCACCCTTTTTATTTTCACTTCATTACGAAAAAAATGCCAGATGAGGGCTGATTTTGTAGGGCATCATTTTATGTCACCAACAAAGACAGATTAAAGATAGTTACGTATGACGTAGATGTACTAGTATCAGGAATGTTTTGGGTAAGGTGAGCATATAGCTTGGAAACCAATGTTAATCCAAAGATAACTCAATTGATGCTTCTTACTAGTAAAACCAAAATACTGACATTTCCGCTTCCATGAGTTAAGAATGAATTTTCTTTTTCCTTCAACGCTAGCTAGGTACCTAAAAGTCGGTTTCTGGAAGATAAACCTAGAGCACCTAGTGAGGAAAGCTGGCATAGCCCTATAGCTTGTACTAAAACCTATGGACTTCAACAGAAGATGCTCCTATGAATTTGTATCTTACTTACAAGACAATCAGTAAGCAACCAACTTTAAACAATAACAACTGAGTAAGATGCGGAGAACGTTAATGTAGAAGTACTGGGTATCCGAAAGCCCAAACGACAACGTAATCATTTTCAAACATAGACAGGCTGCAATTAAAGCTCTGAATTCGGCTGTATCATTCTCCAAAAGGAACGCGCATAGTAAGGTTGTCAGATTATTATTGTCCATGTTCCCTGGATGCAGAATAATATATGTAGATGGGCTTGCAAAAAGGCGCGAGGGTCCTGGTGAACCCGCTGTAAGTCGTAAGTCGTACCTCGGCAGAGTCTAAAGCAGAATCGTTAAATATTTTAAGGGCCACCTTCTTTCCCGCCTGACAACAGGCTGTCATTTGGCAGGTACCCTATCCAACTGAAGATCTAGCGTTACAAGATTCACTCGCTACAAGCAATTCATATTTAGGCAATACCAACGCATCTTTCTCACGATGAAGCGAATCATAGATGGACACGTTGAGAAAGAAATTGTTAAGCCATCTTTTCCAATTTAACAAACCGGACATTCTGTTCTCAGTTGTTCTATTGCTGCACCTCTTGTCGTCCGGATACGACATGAAATTGTTCCTTACTATACAAACATGTTTCCACTTTACAATGTTATTGATATTATTATTATTTTACAAAGCAGTTACGGTTCATAGGGCAGAATGAACCGTTGATTTTCCAGAAATTTTGTCTTCTCGCCCCATTCTACCGAAGCATTATTCAACTGATTTTGGTCGCTCGTTGTTCTTACGAAAATTACTTATTCATGAGTACATAGGTACATATAAATTTACCAAATAAAACTTAAATAAAAATTTCCGCTAATTTTCCCATAATTTGATACACAAATGAAGCGACATAAATCACGTTACATTCCACATTCGCACTCTGCCAAATAAATAAATTACATAACATTCACCTGTACCGTTATCACCTGTTGCTCAAAAGCAATAAACCCCCTTAATCTTCCTTGCCATAGCAATTCTATAAATTATAAATTAAATTAAAATTCAAAGAGCAATCGCAATCTCACTTATGCGAAAAGCAGAACGAATTGCAAGTCACTTCAACCAGCAAAAGCTCGTTACACGTTCGATTTGATCGCAAAAAAAACATCAAAAAACCAAAAAAATAAAACTGTTTTCGGTATCATATTCAGATTTCATAAATATTTTACGTTTTTTTTTTATTTCAACTTCGAGATATCCCAAGGCGGACTGCAGATGCCACCCATTCCACCAACCGCTGTCATTCATTATTTATCAAAAAACAAAAAAAAACCAACTGCATTGCCAAAAAAATTATTCAACCTGTTGCTTCGCCATCAACAATGAGCGAAAATTTACCGTATCTGCACAAACTGCCACCGGCCAAAATTTCTGGATCAACAACAAATTCCAGCACTTGACAGCCACAGCCCCATTGTGGTCGAGGCTCCTTCATTAAGACGTCTCTCACCCAAGTGAGATGAGCCGGGATCGGAATGGACTTATAATACGTGTGACTGTGTGCGACGATCCTCAACTGTCATCAATGATTGTTGGGTAATTATGATGATTTCAAATATCATCAACGAGAATATTCTCAAAAAAAAAAAACAAAAAACCGTCAATTCAAATGCGAACCACAAACACGATATACCGACGACAACATCATCAAAGATTGACCTAAATCCGATTGAACGTCTTGAACATTGGACGTCTTCGTCGAGCCAACAAACGAGCAAAAAAAAATAAAATTCAAAACACGACATGGAGACTACAATGACAATGAAGACGGCACAAGACAGGTTCCATTAATTGACTGTCATAATCTGAATGTCAATTGTGGAACCCAACAAAAAAAAGGTTTTCTTTCTTTTGATCCTCTCTTACTTACTTGAGGATTCTTTAGAATTTCACAAGGAGCTGCTGTTGTGCCTCTCTTGGGGATTGGTAATTTTTTCGGGACATTTTCGAACACCAGGTGCATACGCGTGTAGAGAACAGACAGATTTATATCTGAGGAGGTTTCTCAAAGGAATTGGGTCACTTTACCGATGACCTTTGTGAAGAGGCCAGGGTGAAGTGAGGGTGTGCCATGTATGGAATTCAGGATTAAAAAAAATATTTATGAATAAGCTTCGATCTGATAAGTGTGCGGATCGACTTGCGGGTGAAGTAAGTCAGAGTTTTGTTGTACAAACAATATGCCTGGAATCCGGGGATTACGAATGTTAATTTGACTTTCAAGTAGGAGGTTATGATGAGAGGATAAAGAATGCACATGCAAATTTGTACATAAACAATGCACGTCACGGAATTCTGAATTCTTTGAGTGTTTGTTGTTCAGATGAGACATTGTTTCTCTGAACTTGAGAAATGGAGGTTAAATATGATCTGAACTTGACAGAGAGACAATGTGACATTACTTTTCGATATTATTACGAAATGAAGCTCGTCCGTTTGGTTGTATTCGTGCATATGTACCCGATGAACTTGAAAAATATTGAAAGAACATTGGTTGAATAGTTCACGATTCTTTAGGGTGTCATAAGCTTCGACTTTTCGCCTACTTTGTGGATCTGATTCTCTTAATAGTTCTAAACTATGTATATCCTGAAACAATGCACAATTGTTTTTGTCGTACTTTCTGTCAGACTATACCGTCTTTCAGTTGATCAACGTGAAGGATCATGTCCAGTCTGATCAGATCTCCAATTAACCCAAGTACGTAAAAATGCTTTTGCCTCGTCACCAAATAATGTCTTTTGGATCATCACGGCTATCATACGGAGGAAAAGGTTGAATTCGGTACATTAACGATGAATTGTTCAGTAAAAGTACTGACTTATTTCAAGATATCCGCTTACGAATCGGTCTTGCAAACATCAAACTCTATGAGTATTCAACATCGAAGATTTAAAGTTCAGGTAGATTTGAAATTTTCATTTTGACGCAGTATTACCAAACAGTGACAACAACACATTAGAAGTGAAAGAAACATCCAGAGCTTCATGTGCTATCATTAAATTCTCTTTGACACTTCATAACTTGAAACTACTTCTCTCGCTTACTACTTCAAAACCAACTAGTACATGTGGTAAGATACTTCTTTGGACTGCAAGTTTCACATCCACAATGATACTTGAAATACAGTTCTAGTGTAATACCATTACTTTTGACAAAGTTCCATTCACCTGACAACATAAATGTTTTACAAGCTGAAATACATTTCAGGGTTTCCAAGTAAGGACACTCATAGTTCCGTTCGTTGACCGTGTTTCAATTCTGATTTTTCTTCTTCTTTTTTTTTTTTCAATATCACCCTCTGGCGATCGTATACCATACAATGAATTTCAGTAGGAAAGTCCTCCATCGTCGTCATGGTATGTCTACCCACCTACGCATCCAATTTCTGTCACAAATTTATTACGTACACTCTAAAAACTGACTCACAAGACTGTCCAGTCATAACTTATGCTAAAGTGTCTGAAACGTAATTACAACATGACATGCTAAATGCCACACAAATATAAATAAAAACCCAAACCTATAGACAGACCATTTTGCAGTATCCCGGAAATCACTGACGACACTGTTATAAAGACCTCAAAAAGAGTCAGACTCCCAACACCAAACCTATTCTAGTACAACAACAGTATCTACTACTGCAACTCCATACCAAGATAGTGACTAAGTGAGTGTTCCTCACTCACTGGTTCTCCTGCCCGAAATGGTGTATAATTAATGCATGTGCACATGGACCTATGGAGTTGTTCAGCTACACGTGTTATGCACACCCCACCTCTCCGATTTGAGTTTGGAAAAAAAAAAAAAAAAATAGCGCGCCTGCGCATCGGTGAGCGCACTAAATCTTGAATACAAGCCGTGAAGTAGAAAGGCTTTAAGATACATACGAGTACAGTGTAAAGGAGCACAGTAGTGCGCGTCGGTCGGTTGATCGTCTCTCCTTGGAATCGGACCCACGATCACCCACCCGATGGTGGACCCATACACACACTCGTTTGTGGCTTACTTAGAGCCTGGTCTATCGTTTTGGTTTCACTTGAATGGCTATTCCTGTGGAAATTGCTTTTACAGTCATTGTTTTACTTTCGAACTCCGGGAACTAATAATTTCTAATTAAATTCAAAATCTACGCAAGTGTTTCGCCTCTTACAGCGAGGCTCGAGTTAAGCCTCGACTGAACAATGCCCTCGAAATCGAATTGGAACGCAGTCGATGGTCAATTAAAAAAAAATAAAAAAAAACAGAAACAGATTTGCTACCGCTTTTCCTTCTTACGATTATTTTGCGTTCACTTTTTTAGGATAACGACTCACGCTGTGGGACCAAACGTGTTTAGAAGGGGTGATATCTAATGGTCTTACCCATCTAGGCTACACATGGGACAGTGGGATTTTACTCGGGCGAGATCGAAAGGCAATAATTCTAAAGAAGTTTTTTTTTTAATTTGAAACGGTGTCACGTTTAGTAAGTACTTATGTCGAAAAACTCTCTAAAGCTTAGTGGTCCTACAGTCCAGCACGGATGTTATGGAAATAAGGTTTCAGCAAGTAGAACCAACCGCGAAAATGAGTATTCGACGCTCTATGGGACAGAGAGGATTACTGCGAATTGTGCAGTAAAGGTCTATTCAAATCTCAGCGACCTGCGAATGCGCGAATTCAATTAGTTTTTGTGAAGAAATTAACAATTCGTTGATATTTCCACGAATAGGCAATGCTCTTCGCGAACTGTCAAATTTTATTCACAATCCACACATGTAGGACACAATCCACATTCGCTCGACCAAAACACTCGTGAGAGTATAACCTCACAATTTTTTCTCTTTTGTTCTTGGTGGTCGGTCAGAGCTAGTAAATGACAAGTAAAATTAGCAGATTGCTGCGAACAGGAAAAAAAGTAGCTGTTAATGAAATGTCAAAATTGGTGAACATTCGCACGTTTCCATTCCCAGGTCGCTGAGATGTGAATGGACCCCTATATTCGTCCCGGAAGCCTTGGGTCAATTAGAAGAACGAGTGTGTAATGCAATACACATATGGCGTTTTTCTTTTTTAGTTCAGAACAGAGCTCTGAACAGAGCCTGAACATGTCGAGCGCGCTCTGAACGGAGCACGCTCTGAACGCTTTGATTTATTTAAGAAATACGATTGAGCAGTACCTGTCATATGACTGCAAAATTAATCGACCATTCATGCTTTTTGTCTTCTTAAACACTGAAATAGCGTTTATACACAAATAAAGTTTTCATTTAATTATTAACTACTAATAATTAATTAAAAACAAAGCCTCGAACTCCATTTCAATTGTTTTCGATTTCGTTTTCTCATTGCTTTACCCCTTGTCAAACGTCAAATTCACTGTGCTCGGGTTTTGCTCAGGATGCTCAATCAATTCATGCTGAGCTGATAGAGCGCGCTTGGAGCGCGCTCTAAACGAAAAAAGAAACACGAATCGAATGCTCTAAGCGCTCGGAACTAAAAAAGAAACACAAACATTGTTTTTGACAACTCAGGCTCTGCTCTGAACTAAAAAAGAAAAACGACTATATTCAAAGCTTGGTTGAAGTCAGTCATCAAGCGGGCGATGTAGCTGTCGCTTTATACCAAATAAAGTCGCTAGATCGATAAAACGGAGAAGTACTTTTTTATCAGCTTGTGTGCCAAACATGAATGCTGTGTATCTGCATACATTCGGATATGACGTGGAAAAAATGCAAAGCATGTCTTTTGCCATGAACATACGTTATAAAAATACTCCTTAAATGTCCAATTTCAAGTCTGTTCACTAAATCATTAAGAAATATAACAAATAACAGATGACTGACTTTACAATCCTGCCTTACACCTCCATTTTATTACCCCTTTCGATATATGTAATTATGTATATTTTCGAATACTTTACTTTGAGCTGTTTCTTATTACAGTCAAGATTTCGAGATGTGTAACGCATATATAAACCATTAACTTAAATTGCGGAAGCTTGTGGACGTTTTTAGTCACATGAACTTGATAAAATATAAAATCGTAACTGAATGATCAATAAACTTTTTTTAATTCCCATTTTAATGGTATTATGGTGTTAAATATAAAATTTTAATTTTGCGGCTATGAATTTCAGTAATAAATGAAATACGGATATTTAGGAGTTGGATGTGGTTATGACATTGATGCCACCTGTGAGGTTTTAAATTTTATTTCAAGTCGTAGATTGTTTTATAATATTTTCCATATACATACATAAATTTCTGTTTTGATAACTGCTTGGTTATTATATTATCTTTTTATTGGAAATTGAAATATACGAGAGTTACGGATGCTGTCACTCTTTTCAATCCTTTTTGTTATTAATTTTTGCTACGATTATAAGATACTTTCAAAGGAAACTGACATGGATACTGATTGTCATTATCTGACGTATCCGCAATGCAAATATTTTTTGACATACAAATGTCAAATGCTAACCACGAGTATTGCAATTCTAGATATGGAGTCGTTTACAACCATGTACTCGTAAAATCCAATACCTACTCACATGTACACAAAATTGCTCTTCATTAAATTCGGGACGAATTTAAGACACATAAGCGCTTTAGAGAGTCAGAAATTCAAGCGATTATGCGACTACATATAACAAAAAAAAAACTACATCGGTTGCTTATTGTACTTATAGGCATTCATGAGTGGCGAGATTAACCAATTTGAGGGTTTGACGCGGCTTTTCTTCGGATTACTCGATTTTCTACTGAAAACTCTCATATCATTGGCTTAAGCTGCACATGAAATCCAGTTGAAGTGAGTAAGCTCCATTGCACCAGAGTGGACAGAATAGGTAAAAGTGTTTCTTTTGACATAAGAATCTAAGTTGAATCTGTATGAATTACGAGTACGTGCAAGTAAACCTGAACTACTCCAAGTCTGTTACTGCTCTTCTAAGTAGCAGACTTTCAGTGGTACGGAAAATGACCGCATCTATGGTTTGAGTGGTATCCAGGGTGTCACGGTACTATGTGCCAATCAATATGAAATACCGATTACTTCCTCTTACTGACCAAGTTTAGATAAATTTTAACCAGAATTTGGTTGCGCTGTACCTATAGAAATATAAAAGCTATGTACAGCGACTTTCGGAAAATTGTTTCTTGTAGACGGTAGTCAAAATTTTAGAAGCACTAAGACTAAGATTTGGTCCACTGTTCCTCTTTTGATGCCAATAATAAAATTTCATTCGTTACCCTTATATAATTTGATGGCTGTACTTTTTTGATCATCCCCACTCCGAATGCTTTTATAGTCTGGGGCAACGGACGAGAAAACAATCAATCGGTTTTGTATAATCGTCTGAGAGGGTCATTATAACTTTGCAGGAGAAGATTAATCCGCGGAAAACCCCCTGGATACATTTAAGCGAAGAGCTAACAAGGCTCTCAGAACTCGTCCTAAATTCAGGAAGGTTAACGATTCGGTTTGAAACTTAACTAGAACACTCAATAGATATTTGGATGTATCTATTTATAAAAACCTACTGCAAATCACCAATCTCCTGAAGGAGGGGCTTAAAACTTTCCAACAAGAAGCATAAAGTAGCCAATTCACTTGTCTATGAATTTGCCGCACTTTTTATCTGATCATGCCCAGAAACTGACTATATTACCGCGAATCATGACCGATCTCACTCAGCTTGTGCAGGGGTGTCCCTAATGAAACCTAACCAATTTTGTTTTGCTCAAATTTTAACCACAGGCAGTCTTAGTCTTGGCTTTAAATTCGCTCAGGTGTCGAAGTGGCAGTCATACTAACGTCATTTTATTGAAAAACACTCCTTCTTTCGAAAATATACTCGTGTTTTCAGTACCATTTTTCATGAATTTAATACATAAAGCACAAGTGGAACCTAAAATACTGAAAAAAGTATTCCAAACCCTCCATCCTTTATAGAGTAATTCTTGCAGTAGTAGTAAATTATTTCAAATGAAGATTATTTTACCAAAATTTTTATCAGTTATCAATGATAACATTTTGACAGAGTTGAACTCAACTAGTCAAAAGAAATTTGCGATCTAGATTGATACCTCCATTTGATCAGATTTGCATAATGACGTCTTTAAACACTAGTAAGAGAACCCCAAAGCTCTATTGCTCCTGACATTTGACAAGTCTTAGCTCAAAATCCATTTCACTCCTGCATCTGTTTGAGGTTTTACCGAAAGTGTTCTGATTGTGTATACAAAAACTTCACCTTGAGGTTTTTAAGAAAAATTACAACTCAAACGTCAAATCTGCTCGTCGATTTGTCACTACTCACAGATAAGGATTTTTTTTAAACATCATTTAAAGTTTCAAAACCATCAATAATGTACCTTGTTGACCTCCTGCAGATAAATAAGCCCTTCAGAAGCTATTTGTCAGATTCTGTAAGACAACAATCTTTACTCCTTTTTTCATGGACTCCATAGCACCGTATAGATAGAATCCTCTCCTGCGTAATTAATTTAAATGTTTCCCTTGAAATTGCAAATTGCAAAAAAAAAACCCTTCCAACGTACAATGCCAACAATCATTTACATTGTATAGGTAAGGTAGTTACCACTAAAAGACAATATAAAGCCTACTTAACTCGTTCTAGCCACAGGGTGAGACACACAATATATGAAAAAGGAGAAAAAAAAAAAACCCTAAACAAACAGCAAGCACAGCACTAAAACGAGATAACAAATATTTTATGGAATGTTAACATTAATCACGGCACCGGGCTTATAGGTTGCCCCATGGAGCCATTTTATTTACACCATTTTACGACCAAGTGTCCATTAATCCTGACATTTCTTAGCCAAAGATAACAATGCCATTCACCGATTAAATGTTATTCAATTGAACATTAATAAAGATAAGGTTTGGAGCCCGAGACGTGGATTTTTAACAGTGCGGACAACTGGTAAGGCTTGTGGTGTGTATCTTTATCAGAGAGTAGCGCTTGCGTATAGAGTACTCCACTCTACTCACCCACTGGTCTCTTGGTGGAAAGTGATTCACGACGTGACGCTTAATTAAAGTGTTCCGCAAGTAGCTTAAGCAATCGGAGGATTTTGTACATATTCGTATGTAGGTATGTATTGCTGGTCAATTGGGACAGTTTTATATTTAGAACGCACTGTGAGTTGGATGTGCATAGTAGGGTTGGGCAGAGATCTTTAAGGTTTAGTCATGGGGAATTACACGGACGCACAAGGCAGAGAAATCGTGAAAATTCACTACCGAACTGGTGAGATTTTTGCGGAGAAGGTTCGAAAATTCATGAATTTTTCGGTCACCATAACGCACCTTCTTGCTGTACAGTGGTCCGATTAATTGAGAAATTTGACACGATTGAACTTCTTTCTTTGAGGTTTCTTAAAAGGAAAGGTATATGCCAATTCTAAACCTAAGAACAATTCCTAGACTGAAAGACGAGATTCGATTCGCTATTGATGACACTGTATGCCGAAATGTCATCGAAAATTTCATTAAAAGGACCAACGAGTGCCATCACTGCCTTAATGTCTACACTCTTTATTAAAATGAAAACATCAGAACTTTGCAAATAAACACTAAATTTTTTTTTTCAAATTTCAAAATGGGCGGTCTTAATGGGACACCCTTTGTTTTCGAAATTGTTGACATATACATTGGTTCGTTACAGGTACAGTAAGGCCAGAAATTTCTTCAGATAAAGCAAAGGACTAGAGTTAGCATCTTGCTAAGCTATAACTCTATAAGTTCGTAAAAAGATTGATATTAAAATCATATTGATTGGTGGTCAGACCAAATTTTGTCAGTTACACATGTTTTACACATGCAGCTAACTTCACGCATACCCAAGAAACTCTATTAGAAAAATGTGGCATTTCAATTAAAAAGCTCTTTTAAACCTACGTAATTATATTGAATCTAAAACGAATAGCTTTAGTAGGTGTACAGAAGCTAAGGGAACTCACATTGAATATTAAAATCCAATATCCTTAAAATCGCTTTTAAAAGAAATATAGAAACGAAATTATTATCAACTTACTTTAAGAAACTACCATCTGAAGCGTTAAGGCTGCTTCCTGCATGGAGCATACCACCACCAACAACCTACAGAGGGTTGAATATTCCACAATAACTACTTCATCTTTTATGCAAAAGTTGAGCACCAACCTTCCCAGAAATCCAGCTTTCTCGTAAATTAATTCGCGAATAGACTTACAATCCTGACTCCAAACTTTTGTTGAATCGATAACATGATGACTGACAAAGACGACCGATACTCTTGGTGACATCCTAGACGCATTGAAAACTTCATTTTTAAAAATAAAGTACCACAAACCTTTTCAAGATACGAGTTGTAGGTTTTGCAAAGAACCTCTTTCTAAGTCTATTTAAGTGTTATCCAGTATTCTATTGAAAACTATTCAAACTCTAGAAGGAATAGAAAAACAGTGAAAAGCTATCCATCATGTTGCAAGCTCATTAGCCGTTAACGCCATACATGCACCCACATGCACCTTTCACTTGACCTCACTCTCTCAAATATCCTTTATCGATATCCATTACTTACAGCGTTTTTAACGAATTAAACCCAGTAACCCTAATTCATTCTAAGAAAAACCATGAATCCTTTCTTCTCGATCAACTCGTTCTCATTGACGGAAAGTGAATGCCTAAATGTTTGTTCGGTGCGACTGACTTGGTCGTCAGTGCTCTTCCGTGCGGAAACCCATCTTCAACAAGAAGAGTATGGCTCCCAAGCCAGAATGGCCATCCATATGCATATGCGTACCCAATCTCTGTGTATATGTCTTTCAAGCCATAGAATTGAAAGTGGAATTTCGCGATATTTATTCTTTCGCGGGGAAATTCACGATCACAACCCGATTGTCTGCGACTTAGAAACCAACAATAAGGCTGGCCTACTTAAGCTTAACAACGTGGCGGCGACGGCGGCGGTGGTGATATTACCTGCCGCGCGCAATGGAAGTGATTTGCAACCGCTGTGCATACACACTCACTTCTTTTTTTTTTTTAATTCCAATCGTACGTAAACCCAGACGTATAGATCTAACGATTTCTGAAATCAACTAACGACCACAAAGAGACTGCTGCAATAATTCCCGGCGGGAGTTTTGCAACCAACTTACAGTACTCCACAAACAAAACGTTTTCGTACGAGAATATCCAAAACCGGGCGGGGGGACGCCACACAAAATGCAGATGTTATGAATCCTCGATGTCAGTGCACCAGCCAGCAGCGGAACTGAGTATCAGATGGACACAGGTTGTTTTTCCCATCCCCAGAGAGGTATACTTGGATCCATACCACTGGCATTAGCGGATAATAAATGCTAACCTTTGAGTTTGGCTCAGGCTCTCTGCCTGGCTATATAGTGCATACATATGTATGTACGTGTGTGCGGATTCATATTCGGAATAAACGAATTCGGAGCACACAGCGCACACGAAAATTCACCGAGAGTGGAATTTTAGATATCCGCGTGATGTGGCATTTAAAATGCCACAAGCAGCACCGGACGGAGAGTGGTCATATGCGAACCAGCCGGATCCATTTCAATTCCGAAGAACGTGAGTCTGTTACCTTTGTTTCGGTGCGTCCTAATTAGTGGACATGGACAGAACAATGGAAATTTTTGGAATTGTGTTTTTTTTTCGCGAATTTTTGCATGTTTTTGGTGGATTACAGAGATTGAGATTCATGGTAATTCTAGGTATTTAAAGGTTGGACTTACTTCCTGGGTTAAGGAGGGTAATAAATACCGAACGGATTTGGTCATAAAATATGCGACGTCCGAAATAAAATTAGCAACAACTGTCAGTTTATCACCACTGTTGTGGTTTCGAAATGATCACCGAGATTAAGGAGATGGTCATCGGTCGTGATCGACCTGGTTTACTGCTTACTTGTGGTCAAGCAACCATCTGTTGTTTGCACAGAAGAAAGACACAATTGGAATGGATGTAACAACCATCTCTTAAGAGCCCTTGGCAATGTAGGATTGTCGGACTCAATCGCGGATATCGACGGTGAGGAAAAAATCCGCTGTACACACTTCTAGTAATCATTCTCCATAAGACTCATTCACAAACGCATCCAATCAGATCGGAAGAGAACTGAAAATCTTATGGCTACAACACAATATCGCTTCGATTTCGACTTTGGTCACGTTACATTCAGTTACAGATGTAATTATTTCCCAAATATATTTTTTGTTATTTGAACTAAAAATATTAATAAACAAAAACTTTCGAAAATTCGCATTGCTAGTCGTTTTTATTTTTACTTTTTTCCTTTGTTCCACAACTTTTAACTGTCAAAATGAAGCAAAAGTTTAACATATTCCAACTTTTGCTTCGAGTTGAAGCATTACGTTACACATGCCAAACGTCAGGTCGAAGCAAAATCTACATTGTCATAGGATACATTGAATTTCTGTAGTTGAACTCGAAAATGTCAGATGAAGCCGAAGCCGAAACCAAAGCCCAATTCTGTTGTGAACATTATTGAAGTTCAGACGGAACTATACTACCGGACACGCAACATGATTATGCGGCACGTCAAATTAGTTTAGTAACTTTTGAGCAGAACACTGTTCCGGAAATGAGCTAAACAGTAGGCCTTAACACCTCTCCGTAGAGATTTAACTTTGACGGATGGTGGTTGAAGATTATATTGGCCGTGACGGTCGACAAACAGAAAACGAATTCTAATGGCAAATTGTAACGATTTAGGTGGGATGTCAAAAAATATATTGTCACTTTCAGTTAAATCTGTACAGTAACTCATAGGTATAGGTACATCGAGATGTAAAAAAAAATTTGCGATGTTGTAAATGTCTTATTATACAGTCTCTGTTGGTAGAATTTTTAAACTTTCCTACGATAGAAAGTTATTGATGGATTTCGTTCATTTAGGTATTGATCTACGGGCCATGTCACTCAATAAATGGCTAAGTGTATCAGGTC
Organism: Xylota sylvarum; assembly: GCA_905220385.1. Classification (NCBI taxonomy): domain Eukaryota; kingdom Metazoa; phylum Arthropoda; class Insecta; order Diptera; family Syrphidae; genus Xylota; species Xylota sylvarum. The sequence goes on along the minus strand of LR999958.1, from coordinate 31,564,963 downwards.
GGTAAAATCTCACTCAAGGAATGGGTAGAGGCGCTTGGAAACAACATTATCGGCATTTACTTGCTAATTTAACCTTTTCTAGACTCTTAATAATATTTATGTAAATAGAAGCAAATAGAGCGTGTAAACAAACATGGCGCAAAACGATCGAGAAAGAATTAAACACTGCAAGAAAGATTTGGTACCAAAACGCACTGTAAACATTCAAAAACACGATGTCTCAGAAGAGGTCACAGGATTTAAGAAAGTAAATTAGTAACTAACTAACTTTACTTAAGAAAATGGATGTTAACAGGGGTCTTTATATGAATAAGGTGGCTGTAATTAGAATCAACGACCATATCCAATACCCTAAAAATAAGACGATCGAAAACAGAACACGAAAAATCTGACTGCAGTGAAAGATTATTAAGTAATGCTCAAAATCAGAAAAGTAAAACTTCAAAATGTGTTAAGTATCTCGGATCATTAATAACGATCATAAGGAACGATATACATTACTGGATCTCCAGCCTTTCAGTTGTCCTATACTACTGCACACATTAAATCCTTCATCATTAAAAAAAAGCAAAAAAAGATAAAAGCCTTAATTCTAGGGCAGAATAGCATCGTTAACATTACTAACTTAAGGTTTATTACCTAAAAATTATAGTGGACTTGTTTTAATGGCGCGAAAATTATGGTCTAAGTCAAGTAATCGTGATCGCAATTTTAATAAAAAAAAAAATATCCCATCGAATGAGTTTAAAATCGAGCATAAAATTCCCTTCACTAATTTTGATAGCATGTGCTCCTAATTAACCTCTCATTAGTAACACATTATGGTTTACATTCCCAATCACTTTGCCGACATTCGATCGCACACAGTAAATCACTGTTCCTTAGTGTCGGTCTTGTCCACTTGGCAATTCGATTCTCTCACCTGGTTTTGTTTTGTTTTTTTTTTTTTCTGTTTTGTTGTTTCCTTCTCTTCTTGACCAGTTTCTCATTTCTGGCACTTCCTTTACCGTCTTGCTAACATCCATTCGCTGCAGACAGAAAATCGTGACTGACATGAAGTAATCAAAATCAATTAGATAGCTAGGTGATGAGCATCACCGATCACCGTGATCGGACATCGACCACAATTACCTTCACTGCCATGATCACTGAGAGATGATTAAAAGTAAAACTTCTAGATGTCTACTGGTAAAACACATAGTCGACTACCACTTGTACCACTACTGGGCCTGGTTGGATGGAAGAAAAAACTTTTAATTAAGTTGTGCTTGGACGGTGGTTTCTCGCATACCGTCAACAAAATGGGTGGTCATCTACTGCTCGGAAGTCTGTGTCTGTGTATAAGAAGATCGCGCAGAAAGATAAAAGAAAGGCCAGTGCCTTATGGATTCTGGTAGACAACGTTGGGATCAATGTAAGGTGATACTTGATCAATGTTTGTGCTGGGAGGGTGAGTTGTTTAATTGATAGCAACATCAAAAGAGTTGCCATGTGGAAAATATCTTGAGTGGATTTTGTTTTATGCATTTAAAGATACCACAGTTTGACATGAAGTGTCCACTCACGTGTACTAAAACGCGTGGTATTTAAAGTTATGCACTTTTAAGTACAGATACCGATATCGATAAGATTAGGGAAGTATGTTACAATTTTGCTAATTAGTTTATCGTACTCCATGTTTGACAAGTAGGCTACATTATGTGTCGCCAAGAATAAATAAAAAATCTCCTATCACTGTCTGGTTACTCCAGGAAGTAAATTTAACTGATAGATTCAAAAACCGTGAAGTGCTTTGTATATTTATTTAGCGAAATGTTATCGTTTGAATTAGTTTTAAAGTACATTTTTCACTTATATACATCGTTATCCAAATTGAGTATTTCTTATTAGTAATAGCAACAGTGAATGATTTTTCTGGCTGTTGAACTGTTGTACTGGCACAAAAGCTGTTTTATGAAAGTCTAGCGGAAAGATGTGTATTAAACGTTGACTCCCTGAAAACAGAAGTGGTCCTATTAACTAACAAAAGAACAATGCCACAGACCGGGCGCTTGAGACTCAACGGTACACCCCTCCAAATCTCAGATACGGTGAGATATTTGGGCTGTATGCTCGTATACTGTATACCAAACAAATTCTAGTACTTAATAGAAATAACTTAGCACTCTTCACGGGGATTATTACCGGACACAACCTCCTGGCGGCCCATCGAAGAAAAATGCGACTGAATACAATAAAAAGACCAACTTTTGTCTTCTTTTTTAGGGTATTGCACGTCAGGGGTTCACAAGAGATCTATCGGTGATCCGACTGTTAACTGCTTATGCCGCCAGGCTGTTATATATGATATAACAGGTGGCAAGTTTTAAGGTATCATACCAAGTCATTCATGACTAGTCCATATCACATAGCAATCCTAGAAGAGTAAACTAAGACCTTATACTGCACTACTTTACCAAAGAAGTAGGGGCCGAACTAAACCTTGAACAGAATAAAACTAGAAAGCACACAAACCTCGGGATAAGGCCGTAGTTATGCAGCAAGTGACTAGTAGTAGCGCAAGCTCGCTCTTGATGTTTGATTACAATTGAGTTGGTTTACGCTTCAGTTTGTACTTCGTTCTAATGAACTCCACAACATGGCGCTATTTTTATATGAAGAACGTTTAACAGAAAACGTGTACACTTGTTACAAGCAAGGCTAAGGCTATCACATGGTGGACTAAAAAACTAGAATAATATTCTTTAGATAGAGAACCCAAAGACCCCAATGGAAACTATATAGACTCCTGCTTACAATTATAGAGCCTGGAGCCAAATACGCTCTTTGCGAGATACATAAGCCACACAGCAAGATAAACATATGTACTCGTATGTATCCAGTAATCTAACAACACAAAAGTACTGTGAACGTGAAGCTATATCCGGAGAGGATATCATCAAACCATACTCATCCATTCAATCTTTGCATTTGGACGGTGTTATCCTGACTACGTTAGAAAAATGCGAGGCAGTATTCACACCTGTCCTTTAAGACCTATGCTTTAGACTAAGTTTGTCTTCATACCAAATGGCGGTAAAGTAAGCCGATTGGACGAATGAATTGAACTGATTTTTATGAGATGTTAGGGTTTGGGCGTTGTCATCGTGTAAACAAATTTTAGTCGAAAATTTGCATAACATCTCGTAACAATGGCCGTTGAAATTCAGGACAAGTGTTTAAACCAAGGAAGTCAACAAACCCAGAAAAAGTTCGAAAAAAATATCTTCAGGACTGGCAATATAATATAATCAACCCTAGAAACCTCTCAGCAATCTAAGGTTCACCAGATAGGAGGCCCACATTTAACATCCTGGATGTATACAGACTTATTTTCACGGGCCTAAACATGTTGTTTTGGTGATTCTAGCCTGGATGGCTGTATTTTTAAAAGGAATACTAAACTAGCATCGTGAAAGAAAAATTCCTCGTTTACGTCCTTGCAAATGAGATAGAGTGCTAGTTGCTATACCCAGTATGCATGGTTTTCTACAGCCCAGTGACCTTTTCATTTAATCATGATTCGAGCAATTCTATATTAGTCCTGTCGGGCTTTATTCTTCGGGATCCGAAAAACTCTAATCTAAGTAGTCCCTAGCAAAATATAAACTCAAGTGCAGATCCTTTTTTTGCCAGTATGAACGGTTTCGCGCCAATCTCAAGCTCCTATTTGAAAGAAATAAACAATTTGAGGATGATCCTGGGAAAAAAATCGTATTAGCTTCAGGGTACATCAATCGTATTCCAACAATTTCAACAACTCGCGTCGATCTGTAAATCTCGAATTTTTGAAAGAATTTTTCCATAACATGGTTTGTATTTGTTTAGTCTGTTTCAGCATATAAAGGCTTTTACTCAAGGGTGTAACTAAGCTGAAAGATTCATCTTTTTTGAAGATAAGAGGAAAAGCTAAAAACTACTTATGTACACTCGTTGACCTAACGCAACAAAAAGTTCTCAAAGATTATAGCTTGAGAATATCTTTTCTTAAAAATCAAAATGTTGCCATCATACTTAGATTTGTAGATATAGACTGTATAATTCATGTACCTTTCCTGTAAATGCCCTTACGCATGAGCATTGCATGTTTATGCCAATAAACGAACCATAGTCCTGCAGGTGATCTGTTCGTAGATATTTCCGTTTTTCCAAAGAATCTAAGGCTAGAAACAGACATCTCAAAAAATCTCTAAATTATTCCAATCCAAGTATGAAGAAAATTTTGCAAAGAAAAAAACAATGCTACAAATCAACTTCATTTCGCACAAAGCCTTTAATCACACTTCAAGAAGATGCTCCAATTCCAATGAGTCAGAAAAGAAAGCACACATTTCCCCTCGAAACCACCCCCTTTCTGGAAGAGGTAAACGTTTCTGCTATTTGTTCAGTATTATGGAGTACATTCCTCAGAGATAATATTCTTTCATTTCGATGCTCAACCATCGTTGAATAACTTTGCACAGTATGCTCTCAAGTGTCTCATCCTTTTTATCTAAGGAATGTCAAGTGCCGGAATCTCTGATAAGGTGTTTAGCAAACTGTTTGCAATTTTACGATCATCAAAATAAACATAATAAATTCCAAACAAGAAAAGTCTCCATAACACGATAGACCAGATTTCAAAACGCGCCCCTGACTCAAATTGAATTTGACAGATACATTTATTTCACAACAGAAAATCTATCGCAATCTCTAATTCCATATGCGCACACCATTTGTCAGGTCCAAACGATTTTGTTGTAAATCACACTAGCGATTGAGTGCGGTTTTTATTTGTGTTAAACAAACCTGAGCTACAACCTCTTTTTTTTTTTTTTTTGTAAAACCTTTGCGTACCCGTATAGAACAAGAAAATGTCACGATAAAACCACAACTCGACGAAATGTTGGCCGCCGAACTGCCGCCGCAGCTCTTAAGAGCGACTGTGACGAATGTCAAGAATCTTGCTCCAATTTTTGATCATAACTTGTAGGCTATCTTGGGGGAGAGATTGTAAACATTCGGGTGTACAATGGGTAACCACATACGAGTATATGTCAAAATTACAACAACTCGAAATCGATACTATGGCGGGGTGAACTGTACACCGGAGATGTTGTGTTGCAACTTCAATTCAGCTCAGGAAATAGATATCGACGATGAATTATACGATCGGGGTTCACTCCTTTTTGGGGTCAGTGCAATATTTCAAATAGAACTGTCAAACACTGCCACTAATAATAGTGCTAGAAGTGAATTCAATTGAATTCTGAGCGCCTAGTCCTTGGCTGTGGATTGAAATCGTGCAGTAATCCTTCCTTCCGTGCTGACCATACAGATCTGATATAAAGTTGTATGCTGACCACTGGCTGTGCGGCAGCGGTTCCTAAATCAAACTAAATCACTCAATCCACCGCCCCCAATTGACTGGCGGCTATTGATTTCTTTATGGACTTTTCAGTGAATATTTTGTTGATCGAATTTATTGATTGAACATTCACTGTCGCTTATTATACAGCTGGCGTTTGACGGTTGCACCTAATCGATTTGTGGTGACCACTTAAGGCATGAAAAAACCCAAAATCGAAGAAATTGAACTTTGACTTGTGAAGAAGTTTGGAAGCACTTATGTATTTTTAGAATGTTATGTCATCGGTGGATGGAGTAAGAATGATTTTAAATTATTTTCAGAGGCGCAGGCAAAACTTATTCCAAGGGTTCTTTAAGGAGGCAGACAAAATTCAATAATGAACAAGAGAAGATGATACTTAAGTGTGGCGCCTAAAGAATTGAAATTGATTGAAATTTGTCAGTAGCTTTAGAAAGTGTTGCCGTAGATGTTTTTTGTTTTAGTCTGATTGATTTTTTTTATTTTTATTATATGTACATACATACATATATACATATATGAACACGTAAAATTTTTCTCTACCTCATTTATACATATGTCCTAACCCAACAAACAGATGAGTGATATTTTGTTTTCAGTAAGTCCCATCCAGAAGTTTAAGGCTGGTTTACAAAACCAATTCAGCCCCTGTTATCTGATTTGGACATTAAAGAAGATATAAATTAGTTACGAAATATGTTGTTAAATAAGTAAACACAAAAAAAGTTGGTAAGCCGCCTTGATACAATACTTAGCTGGGTAAATTCCTAGGAGAGAACAACAAATTTCTTAACAATTAAAATTCTCAAGAGATAAAGGTTAAGATTCTATAAAATAAGAGACAAAAGGCAAACTTTAAGGTTGCACAACGCAAGAAGTAGCATCTCTGCTATGATATTAGACCAAATTCTTTAGGATAAGGAAGCTAAGGATTTGAAAAACTGGATTGATAAGAAGAATATGTCGGGTGAAACTTAATCCCGAGCTTTTGAGAATAAAGAATTCAAATTGATTTCTAGAAATTGGGTGTGCTCGAGTTTATTTTGGAACTGGAACTAAAATGACTTACGAGCATTCTACTCTACTCTACTACTACTCGTTACTTTGATTTGCCTAATGATGTCTAATATGGATCCTGAAGGGACGCAAAGTGATTGAATACGCAGACTACATAGACACCGGAAACACTAGAATGAGATGTAAGTCTTAGGTTTTTGCCAAAATTGCACAAAAAAGAGTCCCGATGTCCAGTCTAAGATCTAATGCGTAGTCTTTGAGCAATGTTTATTAAAACTAACATCAGACGAACTCATCTTTGTGCAACCAAAAAAGAGGACATTTCGTTAAAGAATCAATCAATGGATCTCTTAATGAATACGCAAACCTTTCCTGTCAAAGTAACATTTCACACAAATGAAAAGCAGATTAGCTAAAATAGTACAGAAGTACCATCTGCCTTTCACTTAAACTTCCAGGCAAGTCTGTCCAAGTTTGAAGCTCAGAAAGACAAACATAATAAGATTAATGTAAGATAAGAAGCTGATTAATTGTTTCTTAGATAGATATGTACATGATGACAGAAATATTTGAAACAACAAGAAACAATGACAGAAGAACTGTCATTTGTCAAAATAAACCTTTATTTGTCTTTAAATTACAATTTTTGAAAACAACATGTTTTTAAAAGAAATGAAAACTCCGTAATTTGTTGCGACCAATTTGTTAATTATTTTATAATTTTATCGTAAGAGCAAAGCCATGAAATAATCTTTTCGGTTTATCAACTAAACATCTGTCACGTATGTAAATTTATTATGTACAAGATAATCTCTTTTAGTGCCTTAGAATATCTCGAGCAATGATCAGATAGATACACTTAATTTAGAGATAATGTGGCGATAATGAAAATGTATATAAGTAAGTACATATGTAAGTATGTAATACCTCACCAGGAGTAAAAAATTACTACTCCCTACGAATATTGACCGTAGAAATTTCTTTAGGCAAATGTATGTATGTATAATATCTGTGAAATAAATTTTTTGTGATTTTTTTTGACTTTCTGTGTTACAATATTATTAAATGGAACAAAGCTGTAACAGAGGTAGAATGTTCACCAAATACACTTTTAAACAATAACCAGAAAATTTTGTTACGGACGCTTATTTTTTTTTTTTTTCTTTGACGTTTAAAAAAAAACGAACAATAGATCAAAGCGTTTCTCTACCTTATCATACATACTCTTTCTCTCTCTCTGACAACCTCTTTGCAATTTTGACAAGCTACAAATTTTTACGCAAAAAGGACGGAAACAGACTTGTCATCTTAATAAAAATGTATGCAAGTATAATAAAGTCTACTCATTTGCTTTTACAAATATTGGGAGTTGGAATGGAGTTGGAATCTGCTGCTATTCCCATTTCTATATAACTCGGAAATACAAACATATTTATATCTTTGAGAGTGGCTAACAATTTCATCTGCCATCTAAAATGTCGATCTCCAGATCGTTTAAAACGAACTTGGCTTTTCCGATTGAGGTGCATACGACCGATTCGATTCGACTGAAACAGTGATCCGAAGGTATCCATCAATGCTTGGTTGAAAAAAAATTAATTTTGCCGGAGTTTATCTTCTTCTCTAACCGATTTTCTTACCAAACTATTGGTTATTAAATGAAATTGGTCGAGATGTTTCAAATATCTTGTAAGACTCCAATGCGATGGTGGTACTTCGCCCTGACAAAGAATGCAAAGCACGGCAATGTTAGGTACCTAACTAATATTGGCAACAGATTGTCATATTGTGGGCTACATCTTTGAATCGCAAATTTAACTTACAACCTATTCCTGTAGACTTAAGCATTTTGCGTATTCAGAATGCTCCTTGTGCGTAAGCAGATTCACCCTATAGATTGACTCTTCACAATCAGTCAGATGTGAATACAAACTTGTACCTATACTCGGCCATGACATGTTTTTCAGATATTTAATGCTCTTTATTTATTCATCAGATATATATGTACATATGTATGTATATCTACATATATGTATGTAGCTCATTCCAAACCACATTGTGACTTAAAACGGTGGTAAAAAGCTCGCTCCATTTTGACCACCTGCATGTTCTTCAGTGGTTTTATAGACCATTCTACTACCCACTAATTCTTTACTCTGCTTAGCAAGGGTACAGCCCCAGACTTTTTTAATTTTTATGTAAGTAGTACTGGGACTCAAACTCATATACACTCTCTGTACGGCTGACTGCAATGTGAGCTTCCAATGTGACTCTTGAGACCGTTAAAGTCAAATTTTGAGCTGTTACTCGTAGTATTACAATAATTTTGAAACACTACTATTGTAATACTAACAAAAAGAAAGCTAAAGCTAACAGTTATCAATACTTCACCCATTCCTCGAAAGTTTTTATCATGTTTGGCGCATTCTTTCTTAGCTCTTAAATCAGCGACCCATTTGGGAATGCATAGATAGTGTAGTTTATTTCTTATGGCAATCAGATTTGTTGATTTCTAATATTTCAGGCTAAACTGAAAATTAGTACGAGAATAGTACAAGAAGAATATTAAAGCCACATTTTAATCCATATTCTCTTTTCGAACGTGCGCTTAGTATTTGTTTTAATAAAAATCCTCAACATTTACATTTCAAAGTTCAAAGTCTTCCAATTAATAAAAGAACAAGAAGAACATAAGAAAACAAATAATGTCAACACCATATATAATATGTACATACATCAGCATAAAATATGAAAACTTTAATATTTACCCTCACTTACCCAATTTCATAGCTTAGACCTTAAAAAGCACACCTATTGCACTTTTACCATCAGAAAATATTTGCCTAACCTTGTCGAATAAAAATTTGTCATTCACCTCAAACTCATCGCAAGTGAAAGACTAGGTACACCTCCTCAACACTATGTGTCCCTCAGAAAATTTCCCCCTTAAGTCATAAAAACAGACGACATTTCAACATCAGCCCAATGAAACTAAACTGCTTTACACCACAAAAAAAAAAAAGCCCAAACGCCAACGACGTCGACATTTAGCCCAATATGTCAAATTCCACCCACAACGGTACACTAAGTCAAAACAAAACAAATAAAAACATTTGTCACGGTCCATCACACCATGGTGACCAATTTGAAATTCCAAAACGTTTTACACTTGAACTTGACGGCTAAGTTGGACTAATTGTCGTACACTGACAATTGACTTGGCACCCATGGCACCGCGCTACACAAATAAATGTGTGATGGAGCAGTAAAAAAAAAAAAAAACTTACAGAGTGTGTCTTCTGTCCAATTGTTAGTGTAGTTGCAGCTCTCCACCCTCGTTTCGGTGTATAATCCACAAGTGATCCCGCCCTCGGAAGCAAACACAACACTAACGCTGTGTTGCAATGCCGCACAGAGTTCGAGACAGTGGGTGCACCGGAGTACCTACTACCTTTTATGTTTATCAGGTTGGCGGCTACTGGATGGCGCTACCATACATACGTCAAGTCCGGCTTCCGTTTTGTGTGCGGGACGTTAAACAAAAAAAAAATACAAAAAAAAAAACACTCAATTCACTTTGGTATTCGCCACCACTGCTTTCGTTTTCTTTATGGCGAACTTGAAAACGCAATAACTCAACAATTGTGCAATTGTCACAATAATTTTTTGCACAAGTTGTAGATCTTTTTCGAATTTCTTTCTCTTTCTATATTTTTTATTTTTTTTTTTAATATGAATAACTTTATATTTTTGTCACACTACAACCGCAAGAATTGATTTAAATTTTTTTTTTATAAAAACAAATCTTTTATTCAAAAATTTTCAAGTCACGATCGTGGACGTAGCCAATCACTATCATTCGTGCCAATAGTTCGCGTTTAGAAGCGCCATCGTCCGTCGTACGATTATTAACAGACTGAAGTCGCGCACAGTCTGCCCGATGGTTTTAATCCACAATGACGAGAGTTCTTTCGTTGCCGCGCTGCGCCACAATACAGGTTGTTGTGTGTGGGAATCTGATCAAAAGTTTTTGCATAGATCGTCTGCTGGTGCTGCTGTTGTTGCTACACATGTGGTATCAACTTAACGATAAAGAGAAGATTGTTTTGACGAAAAAAGAGCAAGCAGGTGGTCTTAAGAGACCGGCTTTTAGTGTGGATAGCTGAATTGTTTACCCGGTCGGGTGAATGCGATCCACTACTCTTAACTAAGAAACCGAAGCTCATGAGATGCCTGCAGACTAACCACGAAAACCGCCAAGGTTTTGTGGTTTTATGGTTTCGGATTATATTGACCGTAATGAGTCAGCACAGCACAGCATTCGCAGACAGGAGTTGTGATGAGTTATTTTTGAAAAAAAATTGTTTTAATTAACGTTCGCCACTTTTAATCAGTCTTCACTCGAGTTTTTTGTGAATGCTCTGTTGTAATGTTCATTGCAATTTCGTTGCGACATTTAACGAAATGTACATACAAATTATGTATTTAGGTATATATGAATATGATGAGTAAAGCGTATTATTTATATTATGTCTAATCGGAAGACAATTAACAAAGTTCAAATTAATGGCGCCCAACAGAGAACTAAGAAACGGAGGTAGAGCTTTTGAGCACTTCAGTGGAGTTTAAGTGCTCCAAGTGTACCGCGCAGAACTAACAATCTATTAACTTTTATTGTTGCAAATCATAGGTAAGACTTGGATGGTTCAACGAAAACCATAAGCTGTCTCTAGAGGTACAAGTGTTAAAGTCGTGTTGGGCATATTTGTTAATATATGTAGATAGTTGCTGAGCAAAGCCTTCGGTCACCACATCTGTAAACGGATCTAGGCCAAGTGATTTCCTGCGGAACGAGACCTCGGTATAGCAAGTACTACCTCTAAATATATTCACAAGAGGACATGGCGCTTTCTAAATTTTAAAACGATTATATTGTGATGAAAGTAAAAGACAACTCCAAAATATGCAAGAAGAGTACAAGAGCATAAGAGGACGATAATTGCTTCACTAAAGGGTAGAAACCACGTTTCAAGGAGACTCTATACGGAACTTTGTAGCGATAAACAGGGAAACCTTGTATGTAATTAGTTCATATTAAGAATAGGTCAGAACTGCAGACTGGTTCATAATCATGCTATCAGGAAAAATTAACCATTCAATATAGACGATAAAAGATAAAATCTTGTTCCACCTGATCAATGTGAAATGAAGATGGGAATATTCAAGTTGAAATCCAAGAAGCTCATCAGCTAGCTGAACTATTTAAATAGACTCAATTTGGTTAAAAGAATACTTACTCGATGGCGTCGCATTTAGACGAAAAACAATTCATGATCTACACATAAAACAATCTGCTTCTAATGATGAACGCGTATGACTAAGACGTGTAAGCATTAATAAGTTCGCTCAGATCATTGAAGACGTGCATATTTGCTTAGTGTAACCTTCCAAATATTGGCGAAAACGGGACATGTTCAAGACCGATACTTTCTTCTTCCTCTAAATCTCAGCTCGTTTGCTTCTCTACTAGGTTCCAGTCTTTGGTTTGTAGATCGGAACTTTAGTACTTAATAATATGTAATCAAGATCTGGGTTCAACGAGACCAACGAGAACATACTTAGCTATTTCGAAGAAGGGCTTGGAATTCGATGCGTTCTTCGAGACGTTAGGTAGCTTGTCAAAGACCCTTTGGCCATGGGTTCTCTCCCACCTTCGTTCTGTAAAACAGCACTGCTTCTGACTACTCAGTTCTTGGCTGAGTTATTTTTATTAACCATTCAGCCCTCTACCAGGATAATTAACGACATAATAAGATTTTGATCCAGCCCAAAGGAGAGGGAGTGAGGCAAGCTTAGACAGCATGAATTTGGTATTAAATAAGAAAAGAGTTAAATTGTGTTGACGAGAAGGGACACCTAATATTAGAGAGAAAGTCGTAGTGAACTGCTTAAACTTCGAAAAGATAGTAAGGAACTTGGTTCCACTATCAATCTAGTTAATGCCACGAGAGTAATAAAAAAAATTGAGACCCTGAACATCCCAGTTCAGCTCTATATTGTAGAGCGACCATACCTCGGTTGGTTCTTTATTCAAGCTGTAAAGCGTGATTAGTTCAATGACTTTGAATGGTTCAATACAGGGTACGTCCAGACATTCTTTGCTATGACTACATCACATCTTATGCACAAGTATGAAGATCTTCTAGGGCATAAAGGATATTGGGGTACTGCCACCCACATTTTCCATCCGATTATAATTTTGCATACAATGTATGTTGGACTACCACAGGGACTATTTTAACTTAACAGGGACTATTCTAAGGCCAAAATCTGATTTTTAATTAACCTATTTTTTTAAACCGATGAGCAGTCTGTAATGAGGAAGAAAAGGAGAGGCTTTAGTTCCAAACTTGCGATGATAGCAGTAGATTATACCATCTATCTGTTTCTTTGTCGAAGAGAACTCAGCTTCTTCCAAGGAACTGAGAAGTGACTTCTGAATCTCGTCCATTTTCCTTTCCACGACAACTATGCTTGGTAGCACGATCTACAACTCCAGCTAAAGTATAATTATTCAAGGTCATCATTGACAGAACTCGCGGTCAAGGGTCCCATATATCTTGCAGCAGTTGCGAAGTTTGAGTTAGAGACGTGTTTGAAAAGTCTATTACCTTTAACCGGTGGGTCATAAAGAACGTCTGTGATCTATAAACAGTATGCTTAGTAGATCCCACTAAGTTTGCCACACAATGCGGTCTGTAGCGCCATCCAAGCATACATACATGAAAGTAGTTAGATAACGCATATTCTGGGACTTATCTCATGTCAAACCATGCAGGCTTTAGTTAAATTTACCACTTGACCACATGGGTTACCCACTTGCTTAATTTAAGCAGTACGACGATACGAATTTCATACACGTCATAAGTAATACTTTGACAGCTCTTCATCACGTTTTTCTCTAGACACCATAACTACAGAAGCGGTGATGGTACTCCCCCTGTGGTATTCCCATTGTTGTCGATATTTGAAATAGTACGTTCATTCCTTGTACCACACAAAGAAATACTTACACTGACAGATAGATATATTATTTTGTATAATATTTGCAAATTCATTAGATAATCTTTGATAATTAATTGTAATTATAATCACGTGACCTTTAGTCACCTAATTACGAGTATAAAAAAAATTATAGTAATCTACAAAAGCAATATCTAATTGCATCTTATATATATACTCGTATAGGTACGTGCAGTAAAAGTCACTAGAAATTTCTGATGAAAATTCACAACAATTCCGGGTTCAGTCGAATGCAATATGAAGAGCATAGTTGTAGGTTGTCTTATTTTTCTGGTCTATTGCACTCTGCCTTTTATCCTTGGGGATGTGAATGTAAGAAGTATAAAGTTACAAAAATTATTTTATTCAGATTTATTTGAAATCTTTATATTACAGGACACTGGACCGGTTGTATTTGAGGAAACTTTTTACCAGGATGAGAATGATCCTTACTGTTGCCGTAATAGTGATTTTTATGGGTCAGGACGAGAAGAAATTTTGAGTGATTCACATTTGTATGATGGAGAAAATCTGAACAAGACACATTCAGATGACACACTAGAGACAGAACTTGAGGAAGAATTGTATGAGCAAGGAAATCCTAGTGGCGGAAATGAGTAATGTAATAAAATTCCATTATTCATAAAGTGTTTAAAATTAATAAAATTTCCTAGCTTTAGTGATCGTTAAAATATTCTAATGTACCTTGTAACATCTATTCGGGTTTAGTTACTTATTAATGACTTGAGACTTTCGTGCACGAATCTTAAGCCAAGAACACAATGTATGTACTTGCTGCGATAAGGTGTAACAATTTAGCCCGGCGTTATAGTGACCGTAGTGAATTGCTCATTGAACTACTCGCTTCTGTACGCTGTCGACCGGATGAAGTGAATGCCTTAACGACGATCACACAACTTAGAAGCAATACTCAAGCCTTCCTTTGTATAAGAGAAGTACTTGTAAATTATTTATCGTATTGTATAGATCAGAGAAGGACAAAATTAGGTAACACGTTCCACATCGTTTCATCGATATCGATCTAGTCAAAAAGATTAACATTTAGCGTCTAGGATGAGTTAACAAACAGAAATCTAGTTAAATTCATAAGTGCTCCCTTCTACGATATTATTTAATAACTAAAACGAACGTACTTATGCCGCCATCTTGAAAAGCAGCTATTAAAACATGTTTGTTGATCATTTTTCTAGGTCTAACTGGGATAGAAGATCCTAAATGCAGATAGTAGAGACGACCTCGTAATATATAAAGATATATTTTTGCTGCTAGCAGTCCTCAAACTTTTTACTCATACAGTGGTGTTCAGAAAAATAGCACACGTCATCCATTTTATATGTATGTACATGCATACACACGTCAAACTTGTGTTAGAGAACCTAGTGCATGTTTATTGAGTATTGTGATGTGGGGGTTGCGATAAACCGCATTAATTTACTAAATGAACTAATTTTCTCGGTCGAATAGAGATATTAATATTTAATCATAAGTTATAAGCGAGTAAACAAAGTCAGTTCAAAATAAATGTAACATGACGTTTAAATGGACACTTTAACGAAATCAAAAATATAGGAAGCGAGCTCATATCGATAGAGAAAATAAAAAAATCCAGGATATGTGGAACTGAACGATCTGAAAACTCCAGAGTATCTCAGAAAGCCGAGCACTCGGAGGCCGTTCAGCAGATTACAAGCATTCTTGATCCTTCTACTGCTCAGATGTCCAACTATTATGCATTACATATGTGCATACATATGTACAAACGTGTGTTCAAATAGCGTGATCAGCCGAAATGATTTCACAGTAAATCTAAAAAATTCTATGAATTTGCTAATGCGCATTGAAGCAACGTTATCACGTCAAAAGTATGTGCCCGTGTCAAAAGTAATGCCTACACTCTCTTTCAGTCAAACATATGGCGTGTAACGTGACATTTGTTGTAAGTCATCATATTGACCAAATTTTAAACAACCGGCTGTAAGGTCACTGTCACGTCCGATAAGCGAGGTTCACATTAAACGATTTGCTTGACCGATTTGCTTGTCGACAAAATAATGCTTAGCGCTCGAATTGTACTACATACTTGATAGACTTCATTTGTGATATAGATTTCGAACTGTGAACATGGGGACGTATGTTTTAGTTGCGGGTCTTATCATCGATGAATATTGGAAAATGAAGAAAATTCGCCTGATAATTTTCGGAATTACTTAAGGATGGACGACATCTCATATAAAAAGACAAAAACACTTTTTTGGCCACTGGAAGAAGTTTCTCGGATTTAACATTCAGCACCCGCATAGCTAAATCAACTCTAAGTGATATATGTAGTTCATGAAACATACATGCTTTAATAAAAGTTTTAAAAGAATTTATTTCACATTTTTTTCTCCGCTTCTATGTTTTCTCGTCGAAATCAGAAACAGAAACAAAAAATATTCTGAAGTTGTACGACAAGCGTTCACATTAAACGATATGTCTATCAAGCAAAGTAAAAAGTACCAAAATTTGAAAAACCGTACTACAAATTGGATGACTTGCTTGACGAGTGTTCAAATTGAACGATTTGATCGGTCGTCCTTTTGACGATTCAATACGGCTTCGCCTTGGACTTATCAACTCTCTCAGATACTGCAGCTAATTGGCAATGAAAATCGTACTCAAAATACTTGGTGTGCGAAAAGATAACTTGTTAGTTACGAATCTGATATGGTCTACTCCAAGACCACCTTTCTCACAAAAGGACACGAGAAAGATCACCAATTGAATAAATATACTTAAGCACAAATATGTACATTTTCCTGAACACACACATTTTCTGAAAGTTGTTCTCTTTTACCTTCTTATAAAAAATTTCGAATCAGTAAATAAACTAAATACTAAAAGTCACTGAGAATTATCATTTATAGTCAATTCATTTCAATTTCGAACACATCCCTGATATATGTGACCCACATTACATTCGCCGCGTTAAATCAAATCAAACCCAACGCCTTTGAATAACCAGAACGGTATTAAAACCGCTAAGGCATTACATAACTTAGGAGATTCTCACCGATTAAAACATCGCAACACTCGAAAACAATCGCCGTTCGCACCCGTTTATTACCGACCCCGTGTCCTTTGCCACTTACACTACCTCGTCACCATTCACCATAACACAGCACACTACAAAACCGAGTGAATCATGACTTACCAAGAAGCGTGCACCTAAAAGATGCGCCGAAGACCACCGAAACAACCAATTAATTGCCGATGCATTAATTCAGCCACGCAGAGCATCTTTCCGCGTAATAAATTAACACTGAGCGGTATCCACCTCCGTGTCGCGGTTGCGTGGTATTAAATCCTTTTTGGCAACAAAACAACAACAAAAAATAAAACCTCTGCCACATTGGACCTGGTTGCCCAGTTGCCCAGTACCCCAGTGGTGTGTGCTGAAAGAGTGAATCTGAGGGCCGGGATATATGACCAAGAGAAGGAGGATTCTTTATCGCACGCTTTCTTGGGCGAAGAGGAGGGGTAAAATATTTGACGGGGCAAAGTTAAAATGCCGATGGCCGACGCCATTTGTTTGCGGCGCATCTTTACCGTTCGATAACTGGGTTATTGGTTTTGCGTGTTTACGAAGGTTGTGAGGGCGGGTTGTGCGCCGTAAAATTCATTCGAGTCAGATCGTTACTCAGATTTGAGATGTGCGTTAAGTGACGCACGAACGTGGTAATTCACAGATGAAAACTGTGTAATGCACAATATTGAGCAATTATTTTTGGAATTTTTCCATTCAAGTCGTGGTGAGTCAATTTGTTTGAATGGGGGAATTACACGCTACAGGTATGGAAGAGACTAGTTCAATAGTATGAAGACCAAAAGAATCGAGCTATGGCATGACAGAGTTGGGCACAACTTATCTAATATGTGTCTCGGTTTTGGAGTATCCCTTTTATCATTTGATAGAAATACATCAAGACCTTGTCAAGTGTGAACAATCTGGTATTCCCGCTCATATTATTTTTGTCAGTAAATGTTCAGGGTCCATTTAAATAGTCCTTAAATTGTATCCGCCTGAGACGTAGCACTATCTGTAAGAAGGTTTTGACAAATATTGACATTTACTGCTGGTCCCAAAAACGAACTCCGAAAACAGTGATATCAACTTGCGCCGTCCCTCCAGATAGAGTTCGAAAACTGGGAACGTTGTTGTTCATCCACTCTACATGATTTAGCCAACTCTGACTAGGCCAATGTGTTCTTATCCACTCAGCGTCTATGTAGACGGGACCATAAATCACCCGAAATCTTTTTCTCTCATTGCAACGGAGAATCGTCTCGCTCTTGACCTAATCCATGCCACTCGTAGAGTAGGACTGCTATGATCAGAGTTTTGTATAGCATCACTTTAGTGGCTAGAGAGAGGGCCTTGCTACTTAATTGACTTCTTAACCTAAAGAAACAATCTCGTCTCTTTAAATTCCTTTCGCCTAAAACCACACTGTCACAGTCTCCTTTGAGGCTCGGACAAATAATGATGAGGGTCCATTCCTGGGAAATACTTTTGTCCGATTATATTTAATAGAGTTAGCGCATGTTTCTTACCAAGTTATCTTTCGCTGCTTTGAATAGCTCGGCAGTCAATCCATCAACTCCAGCAGTTTCATTGAATCTCAATGTGTATATCGCTATATTAATCTCATCTAGGTTAGGTGGACAAAAATGTAAAATTGTTCATTTTGGAGAAGTACTCTGTAATTGAACTTGTACATAGCTGTTTATCCCTGAAGGCTTCAATTCACTCTTTGCTGCCTTTATATGGTTTATCAAGCTACTTATATGTAATAAGAAGATATAACAAGATTTTGCCCCACCGAAATTGTCAATTAACCTGGAACGCTTACAGATCCGTATTAACATAGTCAATATGTACATATATCAGTTTTTCATTCTCCTTTTGCACGTCTGGTACTTCTTGGATGACAGTTTGCACTCCCTCCTCTCCAGTAATTCTTTGGCTGGATGCGGTCTTTGAAAGGAGCTATCATTTTACGAGCAACTCCGAAAGTCTATGTCCTTTTTACCCTTGCAGCGTTCATCAACAATTAGATATTGGTTGCCTCTTAATAATGATCAGGTCCTTGTTAATAACCTCTAGGACAAGAGTCTCTGCTATTTAAATTAAATCAAACCAAATCCTTATACTTCTCTTGGTCCTCCAGAATCTAATTGACAAACTAATAGGCCTTAGGAATACTAGGCTGAGTTTCTGCGTCAATTGGATTTTGTAATTATGTTTATTAAAGATCCTTTTATAAGACTTAAATACAGCGATGATTTTATTCACTGAGGTGAGTATCTTCAAACTTCTCAATTAGAGTTCAAATTTCTATTCGATTTTGCAGCTACATCTGTTTGTATCCGACAAGTACAATTCGACCAGACCAGGCGAAATAACGCACCAACAAGTCCTTGTAGAAAGAGAACTAGCCATGACAGAAGCTAACACCTCCTCGTTACTCGATATTCATACTTCGCATACTAGCGTAGTCATGTATATCTGTGCTTGTTCTATTTCACTTTTGATTAGGAATTTATTAATGAGATTTACTCTTCTCGCACAGAACAAATCTGTAAGAACTAATAAGTTATTTGTAATAATAATAACTGTTGCCTGGCGATTGCTAGGTAAAAGCGTATAAGTCTGTTTGTGTTGAACAGGCTTGCATTCTGATTTGTCAGTCAGAAATGGAATGCAACAACACCACTAATTTTTATACATATTTTCAATCCAGAGTTTTTGATGTTCAGTAACGTTATTCATGTACATACACTGCTGTGCAAAATAATAAGTACAGGCTACTTAATACGTCAGATCCTTAAAAGTGAGAAAAGCGAAAATGTCCACCTGTGCTTATTATTTTGCACAGCAGTGTATGTCGCCTGTGTCCTTATGGGTTTTACGGGATTTACTGCGTCTATCACAATACCTAACCTCTTTCATGATTCCCGTGATCCTATTGGTATAGCATTTTTTAGTTGCCTTCTTTCTTGAATAAGTGGGTCCAATATTGGATGCAAGTTCGGAATTTATACGAAACGAAGCAAACGTCATCCAATAAAATTCACCACACCTTAGCTACCCTGATTATGTAACGTTTTATTAATGTAATGCAAATAGTATATATTTGAAAGCATAAGTAAATTACGTTAGTTAAAGCAGAGACTACTTAACAAAGGACATGAACACTTATCAAATTTTTCAGAACAAACAATCAATTTTCAATTTGTGTGTACACATGCATGTACATATCTTTGGTAAGATTGCTGCATCTACAGACAATTTTGTCCGTTGAATTTGTGTATTGAAAAGGTTATCATCCGCGAATGAAGAGAAAAATTTCCATATCCTGTGAATAATAAATTTCTCAATACATATGGACGGGGCAGTGCGCATTTTAATTGACTTTGATAACTCAAATGCGATAAATGATTGTCAGCTGAGACACATGTATGCTGACAATAGAGTGATAAATTAAATTTCTAATACAATTTATGCTTTAAGTTTTAATTGGATGTTTGCTGGTACATAGTACAATCAAGTAACTACTTTCCAAATGTTCACCACAATATAATTGATAATTCGATTTTGCGTGAATGGTTTGTTTAGTGAACATCGAATCCACGATCGCCTAAGAAAATTTACTTTATTTATGATATGTATTGCATTGCCATCCTATCCTCATAAGGAAAAATATTCATAATGAGAGAGCTAACAGGGAAGACAGGAAGAAGCCTTAAGAATAGCTGAAATCAAGTTTATGGTTTATAACAACCAGGAGTTAATTTATTTAATTTTAATTTGGCTGCTGGATGGGAACTTCTATGGATCAAGATCAACAAAAGGCATTTGTGAATCGTGTTTAATCAATTTAAACTCCGATCTCATTCCATTTCATACCTTGATAACCAAGAAAGTAGTACAATTTATTTTTGTTGTTTCAACAAGATGAAACAGTTTAATAATATATAGCTTGGAACAATGTACTTGGAGTTTTTAACGCTGTTTGAAAAAATATTATTTAGCGCTCTGAGGATGTTCGATGCAATCTTTCTCCCTATCGGTTCAGCTTTCGAAAGGATCACCTAATCTTGTGATGGCTTTCTATTTTCAAACCATGTTTCGGGGAATCACGTATGTACATAGATTCTGATTGGTGCTATTCTCCAATACATTCAGGGATAGTGATTTGGAAAGGCAGATTGCAGTTAATGGTCTTGGACATGATTTGTTGGAGACTTAGGACAGTTGAGGTGGCAGCTTTTTTATAAAAGCGGTTATAGCATTGTAGTGATGCCGACATATGCATTTCTTTGGATCCTTCACAGTGCGATTTGGGGCGAGGATTGTTCACAAACATACTAAGGAAACTTTTATAATTGTTGAGACGACAATAGTGAGTTACGGCCCCATTTTTGCAAAAACAGTCGTGAGCTGTCCTATAACGCTAATGTGGCTTTAGAAAATGTTGTTTTTTTCTGTTGAGGGTTTTAGCCCAGCTTTTAATATATATTGGGTTATTATTATATAACGAATTCCACTTTTAGAACACACAGACCCCAATTTCATCCTTTCTACTACCAGATAAGACTTTGAACTCTATTTTGCGATATTTTGGGAGGTTAATTGTGTACTTCTACTCTTCTCTTCTCTTTTTTTTATAAAACGAATGATAATAATTTTGATGGGGCTTATGCTTAACCGTTTGAGATTAACGTAATCCATCGTTATCAACAAATCGCTGCCTCGTGGTGGCCGATAAATGTCGTCTGCAGTCCGAATACAAAACTAATATAAATCAATTCCCTTCCTTATTGCAAACAGTTCATAAACTTGTTCTAACTTGATCTTGTTCGAATCAACGAAGTCCGAACTCAACAGCAAAGCCGAGGCCTTAATAGCTGAGTAGTACTTAATATCTGAAGACCTTGTTACTTGGTGCAATAGGAGAAATGTATGTGATTGAGAAAGTAAGACGCGTCAACTATAATAAGTAAAACATTGAACAATATTTATGTGGAGATTGTGGAGATTTAGCACATTGTGCTGGGTGCATGGATGTAAGCTCCTCCGGAAAAGGCACTTACAGGGGGGGGTCCCACAATTAGGGGGTGTGGGCAACCTGCAATGTGTGAAATTCGGCACCGCCCATGTATGCATTTAAATAAAGACGATTTTGGAATTTAGTCCAAAACCAAACCACCAGTATAAGGGCCAAGTAATCAAAGCAGTGCGTCTCAAGGTATCCTTCAAGTAAGTAATTAAAGCTGAAGCTGTTGAACAGCAATAATGACTAAATTTTTGCACATACTCCCATATAAAGAGAAAACAGCATTATAGTTGATTGTATCAAAAAGGGATGCTAAAGCTATCGATTTTAAGGCCTAGATATTTCAAGGAATTCAAAGCTTATTTTCATCGAGAAGATCAAGGATACATGCCATACTTCACGAAGGCCAACTAAAGTATTATTTTCACGTTCGGAACGCAGCTCCAAAGAATTGCATGGATCTACTCGACAGCAAAATTCCATTTGTTATAGAACAAGCAAATAATGAAATTGACAATTTATGTATTTATTCTTAATCTAAAAAGTCTTTAGATCTCAAAATTTTGCAACACATCCCTGTATTCGCAATTTTGCATGTTATCGCACAGTTCCACTGACCACGAACCGGTGTCCACCGTCCACAATTCATTTTTTAATTAGAGTCTCAAGTCAAGCAACAACAAATTGTATAATTTTTCTAATCTAACACCACATGTTGCTGCCTCAGCGATAACAACAAAGCAATATATTTTGTACAGCCAACAGTGCTCTCAACTGTAAATCAATTGCTAATTGATAAAATCGCTAATCTCCATCGTGTGTCGGTGTACATTGTCTACTACGATCATATTACATTCCTCATAAATCTTAGTGCGTTGTCAACTAACCGATCGAACAAGTAGTCAGTGATTTCCTCCAATTATACGGAGCCGACGCCGCAAAAACGTGCTAATATCATTCCAAACTAGTCTCTGTGAAAAAGTACCCAACTAATTTCCAAGATGAACGCTATACAAAATGGTTGGTTTAGTGAAATCCAAGAAGATCTCTGGCCCGGCCATTGCTTTTCGCTGAAAGTGAAAAAGATTCTGCACGAGGAGAAGTCCAAGTTTCAAGAAATCAAAATTGTCGAGACGTAAGTACACATTTGTGCCTAATTCAGTCACTTTGATGACCTTGTCTGTCTACAGCGAAACCTTTGGAACGTGTCTGATACTAGACGGAATAATACAGTGCACTTCACGCGATGAGTTCTCCTATCAAGAAATGATCTCTTTCCTGCCTCTGTGTTGTCACCCGGAACCGCGTAAAGTACTTATAGTGGGTGGCGGTGATGGGGGTGTCGCCCGTGAAGTAGTTAAACACCCGGATGTTGAAGAAGTGCATCAAGTGGAGATAGACGATCGAGTGGTTGACTTGTCGAAGCAATTCCTCCCGAAGATGGCATGTGGTTTTGATCATCCCAAGTTACGGTTGACCATTGGTGATGGCTTCGATTACATGAAAAAGCACAAGAATGAATTTGATGTCATCATAACTGACAGCTCAGATCCAATTGGTCCGGCGGTGAGCCTTTTTCAGGAGAGTTACTACGAACTCATGAAGAACGCTTTGAGAAAAGGTGGAATCGTTTCCTCTCAAGGTGGTAGTTTCTGGTTGGACCAGGAATACATAAAGAAGGTGATGTCAGGATGCAAACAACATTTTGCTCAGGTGGCGTATGCGGTAACATCAGTGCCATCGTACCCATGTGGAAATATTGGTTTTGTAATTGGCAGCTTGGACAGTTCAAGGCCGTTGCGTGGTGAACCCGTCAAGCAATTTACGAACGAAGAAGTAGATAAATTGGAACTCAAATACTATTCCACAGCCATACACAAGGCTGCCTTTACGTTGCCTCGCTTTATCGAGAAGCATTTCTACGAATCTTGAGCGAATTCCGAAACTGTTGAGCAGCATATTTACATTTTTTTACACTCTGTGGTACAAGTATATTCAATATTCGAATTTTTTTTTATTACTGATAAAGCTTTGCGAATTTTTAGAAGCATTGAATAAATACAAGTTGATTTGAATGAAAAGATTTTAATTCCTTAACTGAGTTGGTAGCATGTACATATACTTGAATCGGGAAATACCCGTTGTCTATCAGTTGGATTTGTTTTCAAGGCTAGTAAGGTATAGTCTTTCGTATGTTTAATTTGATCTAATAAAAGGAACGCTTATTATGGAAACGACGTGCTTTTTTCCAGTGAAAAGCGAATGGCACTAGTTCTCGCAGAAATTATGTCTTTAATGTGTGAGTTCAAGTTAAATTTTTTTGTCGAGGATAATTCTTATATACCTATTTCATTTCATCGGCAGTCTAATAACCAGCAACTTGGCTATAGCGGCTGAAATTAAATGGGAAGAAGTTTGTCAGACTTCAGAATCAGCATAGAGAGGGCTACACTAGGTGAATACCTCTTCAATTTTTTTCAAAAATTTCTGCACACCTCAGCTAAACACTTCATCCCTTTTGCAAACAGACGTTTTAAATAAAATCGCGGTGCCCTTACTTCTCAGCAGAAAGAAATAGCGACCGGCAGATTATTTTTTTTTTGTATTTCTACTAAAACGTGTTTAAAATTTATATCATAGCAAAGATAGACAAAATCTCGTAAGTTATTATATGCAGTGTGTCTAATTCGTGTGAAATTTTAATTCATTTGGGATATTTGTGGCCTAAAATAAGAAAACTGACAGCTTTGATTCCAAGCATTTTCGGAAAAATATTTCTGTGTGGTTATTTTCTTATTTCAATTGTGTTCATGACTTTATGTGGAACGTAAATAAAACTCCAGGTGTCAAAACTGTCACTAACATCAGCTGTTTTGTCATAACATAAGAAAAAATCACCATTCTACTAAAAATATAACATTTCTATTCAGAAAAACAATAAGCAAGTGCGTTCGAATAAAAAAAAACTTTATTAATACTTATTAAACTAAATACTAATCGTAAATATATTTGATTTAGTTCCACACAACAATGGGAGGCTGGAAACTTGAAATCGGCAAAATGGCATTGTACATGACATTCCCTGTCGCACTTTTTCATTTGTTCAATCAACCTGAATATTTTGAAGAATGGGTAACAAAAACAAAGAGAGAACTCTATCCCCCAGATGATGAAAATCACAGAAAACAACTGCAGGAGGCAATTCGATCAATACGCGCTAAACGCGAGGAACAAATGCTGCAAGCACTGGAAGAGGTGGAAGCCAAGCGAAAGCTGCAATCTTAATTGTTTTATATATTCAATGTCAATAAACAGAGATTTTTGTAAATTTTATTCCTTTTTATGTAATTAGAAGTGGAAAAAATTCTTCGACATCAGTGAATTTTATTGACATCTGGAACTCATATCGGAAATGAATTTTGGAATTCAGTGTAGTGTAGCAAAACAAATAGAAACGTCAAAACATCGCGGCACGTGTTCATTTTGATAAGAATTTAGTTTGTGGTAAGTTTACAAGTAAAAATGGGAGGTCATCATAAGAAATCCCTTCGTGCAGAAAAGGCTAAAGTAAAGCTAAAGGGAGCTAAATTACCTAAAGGTCTTAATGTCACAAAAACAGATTTCAAAGTCCGAAAGATTGTTATCAAAGAGCAATTGCGAGAATCCCAAGTTGAGGATGGCCGAAGGAAACTGAATATCAAGGTAAGTATTAAAATAATGATTGGGCATAAACTACAAACGGAGTTGGGTCCTTATAATAAGGACGCGTATAAAGTCTGCCTGAAATGACCCAGATTTCCATTTGGGTCCTTATTAAATAAGGACGCGTATAAAATCCGCCTGAAACAACTCGGATTTCCATAAAACTTTTTGTATCCGCCATCAATTAATCTATACCAATGTTGAAGTCTCTCTTGTCACTTGTTAAATTTGTCTTAGATTTTTAGACTACGTTCACATCTTGATACAGGTCAAAGAGTCCACGGATAACGCTTGTTCTTCATTCGCCCTCTTCACATACGTTCAAGACGATGGATCAGCCGTTTTTTTTAATTCTCTATTCGAGCATGCACTAAACAGGCGTGGATGTGCCTCGGTGTCAGGACTCGCTTTTTTGTAAGCTGGGGCATGTAGCGATAATACTCCTGTCATCGAGCTTACTGATGCACATTGAACAAGAGCGTGAAATGTGGTACAGTGAAAAGACATTGATGATGTCTAGTCAGTCAGTCGAACCTTTAAGTCTCTCATTTATTTGAAGGTGTCGTCATTGAGTGTTAAAAGACTGAGCAATGCTTAGTGGGCTGTATAAATCTTGCTTGACGTCTCAGACGCTGGTAAGGCCTTTTACATTTATCCTGAATGAATCTAACTGGCAATATATGTACAATGGTTGAAAGGCTTCAAACTTGTAAGGCCTATACTTACCATGAGTTAAAGTTAAACGTACGCCATATTAGCAGGCACAAATGCAGGGTTGCAGTTTTTCAAGCAAAGTGACTCTCTTAATCCGTACGCCACACACGTTGGCTCCTAAATGCCACATTTCGTGCAACAGAGTTGCCCATGGTCTAGATCATTCGATTGTAGTTCTTTTGGTTCAACCCTTTTCTTCTGTGTTGCCCATTTCACCCAGATAGTCAAGGGAAAGCCATAATTTGTGTCTTTTACCTAAATTTCGGGACTTGAAAAGTAGTCAATTTTTGCTGATAGCGTTTTTCAAGCAAAGTGACTCTTAATCCGTACGCCACACACGTTGGCTCCTAAATGGCACATACCCTTCTATGAAACTCTTAAATATTTCTATAGTACCGCAAGGTAGTCATTACTTACTCTTATATTTGTTAGCAATTCAATTGCATGCACGTTTTTATGACAACGACTTTTTTCTTCTTGCCGCAGGAAACTCTTAGTCGTTTAAAGCACAGTAGCTCTTCATTTCGTCTGGATGCATTACGAAACCTACGTGAATCCATCGCCAACTCAGAGGATATTTTCCGACATTTAGGTGATTTAATCCAAGCTATAGCAGCAATCAGCCTAGATGTTGACAAGGAAGCGCGCAGAGAATCATACAAGGCTCTTAGCAGTCTATTTGCTGCTCTACCCACCGAAACCGTAGAACCATTCTTCCATGCTATATCTTCATATTTGCGATGCGCAATGACGCACATTCAACCGGCAATTCAAGAAGACTCTCTTCTACTCTTGGATGTTCTTCTGTTACATGTACCAAAGCTCGTAGCCGCAAACAGTGTAAAGATTTTTCAAAACTTCCTCGATATGATTTCGAAAATTCGTACTGACGCGAAACCAGGTCGTACCCTCACTGTCAATATGGGCAACAAAACAACTACAATCAAATGGAGGAGTAAGGTCCTAGAACGTTTGCAAGGAATGCTAAAAACTCTCATAGAGAATCGACGAGATCAACTAACTGTCTCATCAAACGAACGTAACTCTCAATATAAGATTACAAACACCTTCAGTGCCTTGCAGCCACAGTACTTCCCAATTATAAGATGGCAGCTAAGCGGGAACTGCGATCTATCCGAAATATTTAACAAGTCCATTGGTGAGAAGTCTGCCATTAGATCGGATGAAAGCACCATTCTCAAAGGATATATTGAACACCTAATGCCATTGCTCTTCGAATCTTGGTTAGAAGTTCGCCCAAACGAAAGTGAGAGTCCATCGCAGGTGATTCTATCCCATGATGCTGCGTATACGCTGAAGATCGTTTTAGAGATTCTTCAGAATCTTTGGGCGCTTACTGAACTTCTTGAAACAGAAATCAACAACACAGATCTAAGTGAGTGGTTTAGACGGGAGTATGCTGATAGTTTTGTAAGTAATTTCTTGGGCACATTCCCGTATAAGCAAGGAGAGGGTTCAAGGCTTCCGAAAGCTAAGGCAAAGGGAGCTCCCACTGAAAAAGATGTACTCGAAGCAGGTGGACAACATTGCTTGCAGCAGAACACGAGCCTTGCGTATTTGATGTGCGTGTTCTACGAGAATAAGCTCGACAAAAATGTAGGAAAAGTCAGTGAAATGTTACGATTTCTTACAAGTAAGTAAAATGCTTTTCAAAATGAACGTGAATTAATACATTTTCCGTCTAGAAATCGTCTCAAACATCAGAAACATCAACATGGACAATTTTCAGTACTTGGAGAAAGCATTAAGAGCAAATTTATACATCAGCGGGCTAACTTTACTGAAGTACGACGAGACTAATACGCGACATCTATTAAAAGCGGTCATTTCATCCGCACAGAATGGTTTTTTCACGAAAGAAGGCGCAACTAAGGTTTTGATGCTGCTCTGCGACATTGTGCAGTCACCCAAATTGTATAATTCTTATGGGTATGTGCACCTCGCTTATTTAGAACTAGTAAAGTTCTTAAAAATATTGTGATTAATTACAGGCCATCCGAGTTCGAAGCGTGGTTATCGGCACTACCTAAGCAGGTTCTTTTAAAAGGGATTATTCCACAAAACGCACTGATCGCCCTGTCTAATCTTGGAAAGCAGAAGAATGTGGTGTTTCTAAATGCATTGCCTGCAACTACCGAAGCAGTCATTGGTAAGTTTCTCTGATATCTATATAAAATTAAACTGAACGATTGTATCTCCGCAGAAAATATGCAAAAGGTTCAGATTCTTGGGTGTGAGAATGCCTTTGAGGGTAAAAAGCACATTATGAATCTGTTTTATTGGACTGATGGCTTTAGTCAGGAGGAACAAAAGCGGTTGGCGGACAAGATCGATACTCATGTAACGGACAAGCGGATAGCAAGTTATTTTAAGTTTATTGTTGCAAAATAAATATAAAATCAACCTTGTGAGCTTCAATTTATGTAATTTATTTTTCTTGGTTCGTTCGGCGATCTGCGGTAAGTCTAATCAACAGGCCTCTCAAGCCTGGGATATTTATTCTTTATTTCAGATTCAATAACAGGGGCAGACTCATAAATCAAAGCTTCCAAGAAGTCTAAATTATCATGTCCTCCAATAGGTTCCATGCAATAGTCAAACTAATTAGCTAATTTCGTACAATCTCAAGAAACTCTTGCTTTGGTATTCCCTCTGGCCCAATCCACGGCATACAAATAAGCAATATTGGATATGCTGAAGATGCAATAGTGATGGCGAACGATATTGGATAGCTTAACGACTAATGAACTTGATTCGCTAAGTCGCAAGTATTAACGCTCCAAAAACCAAGTTCATGCTATTCACCAACGACCACAGAATGTCGAGCTGAAAATAGGAGATGTCTTAGTAAATAAAGTTACCAACATCAAATACCTAGGAATCCTCATAAATAGCAACGTTGATCCCAAAAAGAAAACAAAAAGTAGAATAGAACAAGCAAGGTCACTGTTTTGTAAAATGAAGAATGTGCTCTGCAGCAGAGAAGTAAACTTAAACATAAAAATCTGACTCATTTTGTCCTATGTCCGGTCAGTTTTATTGTGTTGAAACTTGGACATTTAAAATGTGGAATGGTAACACCTAGTTAACAACTGGGCAGCGGCAGAACACCAGAGAAGGTGGTCAACCGTGTAAAGTTACAGGTAGGCAAATAGGTAGGCTTTTAAAATGCCGATTGGCACCATTCATAGAGAAGTTCTAAGTTTGGGGCGAAGAACACTGAAATGGGTGTTAATGTTATCTGCAGGTCATGGAAATTTCGGGTACCACCTAAAAAAGATGGGTCTTCTGGAGTACGAAACCTATGAACTATGCCTGGAGGAAGTCGAGACGGCAGCACATGCATACATATATTGTGTCAATGTCCTTTGACAAAGGAATCAAAGCCAGAACTGTGGAGACTCAACTCTCAGGCTAAGATGGATCGTGGAAACGAAAATGGACCCAACACTGTGGTCTGGTTCGCAGTCTCTCTAAAATATATATACTTATGTACATATGTATTCCTCATGACTCAGTTCCACACTGTAGGAAGTATCGTTGATGTTTTCCACTTCGTCCTCTTCAAACCATATAACAACGCTGCCCAATTCGATTCTCTCTGCGTTTTTTAACAAGAAATATTATTTTCAATTAAACTCTCTGAACAATTAAAAAACAACACGCACTTCAACGTAAACATAAATCTCCAGGTAATTTAACCAATATCTAGTTCTCCTTTTTTATCCGTGATTAAGTTGTTGTTTTTGTCTAAATTCTGCTCTAAATTGTTTTCCTCTTTTTCCTCTAAGGCCTTTTACAATTTTCCAGAAACTACTTGTATTGTGCTTTCTCTTCCATTAGAAATCAAGAAACAAAAAATTGAATACTTGGCCCTTGTATTGAGGAACAACAAATACCACCAACTCCATCTCATCATCCAAGGAACGCTAGAAGGAAGAGGATCAGTAGGTCAGAGACAGACAAATCTTCGTGAGTGGCTAAAACCACTCAATACTAGTAATTCTAAAAGGCAACCAGAAGATTAAAACGATGATTTTAAACCTCCGTAGCGAAGAGAAACCTTAAGAAGAAGGCCCAGTATCAGTATTACTATATTGGTATCATCCGAAACTACAATGGACGGCCGATAACATTTGTTGAACAACAATGAAGAAAACTGTTTTGTGTTTTTGTTTTTTTTTTTTTTTTATTTACGCACGACGTTGGTTGATTTTTTTTTTGTTTATACATTATATATAAATACAATATTAAAAATTATTTAAATAAACCTTTATGCCAAATAATCAGTTATTCTAGAGATATTTCTTATTTTTTCTCTGCTTGTTTTGCTTGAATATCTTTTTATGTGTGTTGTGTATAATATACCTATATATAGGTTCGTTTTCTTTTCTTTTTTTTTTTCTGCTTATTTAAATTAAAATTAAAGAGAATGGGCTAAAATTAGAACACTAAGATATTTGACTATTTAAAAAAAAAAAAAAAAAAACATAACTTATATTCCAAGAGATAAAAACAACTCATTCCCCTTCAATTGTTTAACCGCGCACATAAATTATATTATTCATATCCTATTATTTATTTTTATTCACTTATTCATGTTTCATTCAAATTCCATTTGGGCTCCCAAGTATGTGAGTTGCGTTTGTTTCTCGGAAGACCCACTTTGCGTTAGTTTGTAAATCTATTTAATTAGCACTCAGCTTGACTTAACTAGTAGAACTTTTTGCTTTTTTTTTTTTGTTTTTATTTCTTTCTTTTTCATATATGTATGTATGTATTTCTTATTACTTTTTCTTTGCTTTAACATTATCTATTGTAATCTTCTTCTTTTTTTTTTGATTCTTATTCACTTAACGTGTGAATATATTGTGTGTGTATATTTTTACTTGTTCTTGTCATCGTTTTTAAAAATAAAAGAATTCATGCTTTGTTTTAAGAAAACTCTTATAAATCATCTAGAAAACAAAATAATAATAATAATAATATAATAGTATATGAAAATCTTACAAAAAAAAAAAATAAAATAATAATAAATTGCAAATAACAAATTTAAACGAGAGAGAGAGAGAGATAGAGAGAGAAAACACAATAGGTGAATGGGAGGGAGATATGGGAGCAAATTTGACGGTACAGATGTTTTATTTTTTAAAAAAAAAAACGTAAACGTAAAAAAATGTCCTGAATATTTAGTTTTAGACTCGAGTTTACGATTTCGATAATAATGTTTTGTTTTATAAATTTTTAAATGGCATGTGGGGCCTAATCGCGCAATACCACCACAAGACCGCTGAGTAATATGTTAATAGAATTTTAGTTTGTTGGAGATGAACACACCCTAATCGGAACCTTCATCGTCCAGCAGTCCGGAATATTTGTTTGCTGTTTGCAGAATCTATTTTGTAATAAAGAGAAAATCAAATGGTGTATCTACATGGTAAATGGTTTAATGGTTACTTACCGGCCCTGCAGTAGGTGGCTGATACTTTGGCATTGGCCTTTCGGGCTTAGGTTCACGCTTTTGTTTGCTGTCATCCCTTGGCCTATTTTCTCTATTATTTGGCCTATCCTTATCCTTATTGAAGCGATCATTTCTATTAAGAAAAAACACGAAACAAAAAACTTGTAGGTTCTTTAAAAACAAATTCGGTATCTTAATCACAATGCATTTGGTGAAAAAAAAAACCTAACACAACAATCCACATTGACAACGAAAACTTCCCGATCGGATAATAAATGATGGAATTGACAGGATTAAAAAATAACAATTGAAAGTTTTACTAGCTAGGTTGGTGTTGCGAATATTAATGGAGCAGTTATGTAGATAATTAAACAACGATCTCGACCAACACGGAAAGGCATTGAATGCTGTTGATGACCTAATAAGAAGCCCAACCCCATTAAAACAATAACTAGCTTAAACATGGTCGAGATGGTTTCAGAAGACGGACAATCAAATTACTGTCAACGAATCTCAGCATTACCGGGCCGAAAAGTCTTCTCTTAACACGCTTATGACCCCGTCCGTGCTATTAAAAGCATCCGCCTCGACATAATTGAAAGGACAAAGGGGGGGCTGTCACTTATGCATAATTAATACTAAGAGGTTAGCGGCGGAAATACTCTTAGTGGTAAACAAAGACAAAATAGAATTTCTGTTAATGAAGAAAGACATTCAACTCCGATGACATAGACGTTCTGTGTAACGTTCTCTCTCAGTCTTCTGAGTTAATTGTTTTTGAAGTGTTTCTTATTTTGCATTTGCTATTACTTTACTGTCCAGACAGTTACAATTTTTAAGTATCTACTTGTACATACTATCTATGCTACGAAGATAGGTGTCTGAAATAGCAGACAATAAAAGTAGAATGAAATTAATCTTATCTATCCCAATTTCTTTCAACAAAGAAAGCAATTGAGAAGCAATTAGGGAAACGACAGCAAATAAAGTTCATTTCACTCCAATACCGGGCTTATACTGTACTTAAATACGTATAAAGGACATAACGACATATAACTCGTAAGAGATTTTCACTTGCACCGTTACTAGCGCAACGTATGTACATATATATCAAGCGGCAAGAAAATATTCTATGACCATTTCCCAAAAAAGGATCGACAAACTGCAAGATAGAGTTCAGCTCCCAGAAAAATATCACTAAATTGATTGGACGCCGTGGCTCACGTGGTTCGTGCATTGGACTACGGAGCGAGGAGTTCGAGGTTCGATCCCCAGACAAATATAAAAGTTCTATCTGACTAACATCCAAAAGTATAAATGTCATGAAAAAGCTTCTCCTTCGGACACGGCGTTAAACAGTAGGCCTCTTCCATTCGTGTACAGAATATATGTAAAATCACGAATGGCTGTGAGAAGCTAGGCCCTGGGTCCCATGCAAAAAGAGCCACCAACTTACAACATGCTTGTTGTTGAAAAATACACGATAAACGTCCTGTCCCACAGGCTATATACACCCAGTTGTAGTCGAAACCTTATATGACGAATACCCTGCATAACATTGACAAACAGATGGTCATACCCGTCTTGTCAATTGTAAGATCTCGTAGCAGTTCCATATGAATAAAGGCCTTGTTCTCAGATCCACACAAAATAATGAAGTCTATGGCCATTTTTTTCATTTTATCATTTACAGAGACGAAGGATATACACTACATACATAACTAATAGCAAACACAAGTACGAATGCACCGACAAAACTTGCATTTGTCATCACTAGACCATCGCTTTCAGTAATAGTTTTACACCGGAGGGTTTAGCATAACTCGAACATTCGCAGAGCAGAGAAGACAAAGAAAACTCATCTTAACAAGTCCTTCGGTTGAATTTTGTCAATAATTTTGACCTCCCCAACAAACTTATAGAATAAAAGTAAGCTTTTAAGTAAACTATTTCCAGAAAACATCAATACAATGGGCCACCATCTTCACAATTCAATCGTTAGTCACCAAAAAGGAAACCAATGACAGTGAAAATATAGGTCAAACTTTCAGACATACATACATACATTTATACATACAATATGCATGTACATGTGTACATAAAATACAATACTAAAAAAAAGTAGGTCAACCTCGTTAATAGACAAAAAGGAAACACCCTGCATTTGCAGACGTCTAATGAAGCGCGACGAAGATTAATTGGGGAAAAATTCACATTGCCCTGAATAAATATACAGAGGGGAAAACTCTATGAAATTGCCGTCGCACCCACCCACTTTATTTGCACACCAATCTGAAACATCCCCTGTTTCTTTTGATTTTACTTAGTCTAAACAAACAACTTTTGGTAAGAGTGCACTGTTAAAACTCTGAATCTGACTGAATCAGAGGCTGACCTACTCCTCTAAAATCTACTTTACATTCGCTCCCCTCCCGATTAGTCGACAACTTGTTATCATTGAGAAAAAAAAAGTGCACCAACAGCGGAAATAATAAATTCTATGCCGCTTATGAATGGAGTGAGAAACTCGAATCGCAGGTCGACCAGATGTTATCAGTCTGGTTTAGCAAAGAATAAAAATTCAAGCACAACACGACTGAAAAAAAAAAAAAAAAACATCCCACTGCATTGTGAAAAACAAATTCTCAATGAGATATGAGTCACCATCCCCCAACCCAATGGCATTCTCTGTTACAAAGAAAGCACATTGCACTTTCTTCTCACACAAAGGCAAGGGAGTTCAAAGTCTGTATTCAAGAACAAAAAAAAAATGATTGCGATGTGTTACCACCATTTATTGTTATCATATCAGTTCGGGGTGGATATTATGCACCAGCTCAGATTAAACAAAATTGTGGAAGAATCTAGAACTCTCTCTAGAAATAGTAGTAAATCATTACGTAACGCACTTACCTGTCGTTTCTGTCGTTCCTATCGCGATTTCTATTGTCACGATTAAAGTCCCGATTATCTCGACCACGGCGATCATCTGAAAGGAGACAATGACTCTGAAAAAAAAAACCCATCTTTTGTTAGGAGTGCTCCAACTTACCACCAGACCTGCGTGGAGGAGCCCTTCGATCCGGACTGAGTTTCCTACCGCCATCACTATCATCATCTCTACGTCGCCAACTACTGATCGCTGTATTCCTAGTTTCTTTGTCATCTTTGTTTAGCTGAACGTCAGCAACCTTTTCGCTAAGGTCATCCTCCCGTTCCTTTTGATCTTGGTCGCGGCGCATTCGCTCCTGGCGACGCGCTTCTTCTAGACGCTCTTCGATTTCTTTTTCGCGGGCAGCTGTGTCTACGGGCTTAGCCGAGCCGAACACCTTTTCTGCCGGAATACCAGCTGGACGCGATGGCTTTGACTTGGTGTCCGAATCAGATGCCGAATCGTGAAAACTCGCTTTCTGCTCTACATCAGAGTTTACCGGTTCATCTGATTCTGGTTTGCTGACTATCTCAGGCAGTGGCAGTGTCCTCGGCTTTAAGTTCAACTTTGGCCTTTCTTGTGGGCCATCATCATCACGCCGGCTGCCGCCGCCTTCTCCCCGGTCAAAGCGCTCTCCACGGTCACCTCGATCGCCTCCGCGATCACCTCCGCGATCACCTCCACGATCACCGCCACGGTCACCACGATCACCTCGATCACGGAATCTATCGTTGCCGAAACCGCCACCGCCCGTACGACGGGGAGATGAGTCATACGCTGGTCGATCGCCAGTACGCCATGAGCCACCTTTCTCCTGTGAACCGTCACGAGGGGCACGATCCCTATTGAAACCACCACCACCACCACCGCCACGATCGTAGTTACGCTCGTAATTACGTCCACCTCCACGACGACCACCACCATCATTGTCATTGTCGTCGTTGTCCTTATCGCGACGCCAATTTGTTGACTCACGATTCTCGCCGGAACCGAAACCATCATAGCCCCGCCGATTGTTTCGATCGCCGGCGTTACGCCTCTGGTTCTGTTGCTGTTCGTTCTCGTTGGACACCTCAATGCGGACTCGACGATTCTTCACCAGCGGATCTGGCAAACTGATCACATGGATCAGATCGTCGCGCGACTCAAATTCAGCATACCCGAAGCCACGAACACGTCCAGTCTCACCATCTTCGCGCGGCAAGCGCAGCGACACCAGTTCAATCGGACAAAAGAACTCGGCGATGTCGTCCTCGTTGGCATCGAATGGCAAATTTGAAATATACGCCAGGAAAGGCGGCTTATGCGGTATAGAATCATCGTCAAAAACGCGACTAGCTCTTGGTGCCGTCGGCAACTGATACACTTGAGGCAGGGATCCATCATCTTCGTCACTTTCGAAGCCATAGTTGCGGACTTTCTTTGCGACTTGGATGACGCCAGCCTGGGTTTCCCCGTTCGCGAGGAACGACTGCAGGGAAATTGCAGTCCCTTTATTCTTCTTACCCTTTTTACCTGTGGGAAAAATGGAAAAAAAAATCACGAATTTAATTAGTTTTCATTGTTGGCTGGGTGATTCGCGATTTTTTTTTTTCTTCTACTTTAGCCACGCGGAACAAAAAACCAGAACCGATTCGTGGATGAAATGTCAGAAATTTTCATTTCAACACAATTTAGCACAGAAATAACGGACTGAGACACTTTTTACATGAAATTATTGATAAATTTATCGCGTATTAAATGCACGTTCATAAAATAAAGAGAAAAGTTTGTAATTTTAAGATTTTTAATGAAATTTTTCGGTGAATTGTCAAAAGAAGGAACCAACCTGAAGAAGCCATGTTGAAAAGAACTATCAAATTTTACACTGCCGCCAACTAGGCGGTGAGAAATAAAACTACTTTTCCACGAAACCAAGACATGGCAGCCAAAATTACGGGAGTAAATGGGGCATCTTAAATTTCAATTGGGAATGATGTTAGGTGGTAGAAGAGTCGTTGGTGTACACTAAAAGCGGAAAATATCTTCCACTATTTTTTTTTTTAAATTTCTCTGAATTATACAGACTTCTTGACGGAATATGGGCATGTATATTTTCAATCACGTTGAAAGTGAAAGTGACCTACTAAGATCTGAAGATTGTGTCAAGGTTTTTGGAGAACAGAGAAACCTTAAAGGGCCAGCCACAGCGCTCGGATTCCAACCTAGGCGATGATAGGCAAATCGTCCTTCCTTCTATAAAAAATAGAGAGGCTAGCGAGATTCAAGAAGGCTACTGAATTTGGCTGGAGAAGCCCTATTAGAGATTATGCTTACTGATTGGATACAAGAAATGCGACCAAAATGGTGTAAAATTGACATATTTTGTGAATAATTAGATTAGTCCGTATTAGTGCGATTTTAGGTCAGAAAAGTCCCCAATCGATCAAATGTTTACACTTCAGTAAATTTTTCAAAAATCCAAATCTATACTGGATGGTCTATAGCCTCCATCCGAGCGCATAGCCATCGCAAAATATTTTGTTTTCTGTCCCAAACAGACATATCCACAAGGTACAACTCCATCCAACTCACAACTGCTGTTTGAGGTTTTTTATTTTAACAGCCTGTGACAAAGCAAAATAATAATTTCCGCCGGAAGAAAAGTTCTTCAATATTTAATTAAGATGAATGGACTTTCGTTCCATTCGAACGCATAGTCATCGCATTTATTTCAATCAGCGAACGAAGAACATTTTCTTTTCTGTCCCAAACAGACAAAAGATACAACTCCATCCAACTTCACAACTGTTGTTCAAGGTTGTTATTTTGACAGCCTGTGACAAGGCAAAATAATAATTTCCCTGAAAGAAAAGTTCTCCAAAATTTAATTAAATCCTCTGCTACTTCGAAATTAAAAATGCCGGACTACCTTGGAACCGATCAACGACGTACTAAAAGAGACGAGAAAGAGGAAAAAGAAATCAAATCCCTAGACGAGGGAGACATCGAGTTACTGAAAACCTACGGCCAGAGTCAGTACCACAAATCAATCAAAACCATCGAGGAGGACATCCTCAAAGCTATTAAACAAGTCAATGAACTGACGGGCATAAAGGAGAGCGACACAGGACTAGCTCCACCAGCACTGTGGGACTTGGCTGCTGACAAGCAAACCCTCCAGAACGAACAGCCTTTGCAAGTGGCTCGATGCACCAAAATTATAAACGCTGACTCAGATGACCCGAAGTACATCATCAATGTGAAGCAATTTGCTAAATTTGTCGTAGACTTGGCCGATTCTGTAGCACCGACCGACATAGAGGAGGGAATGCGTGTTGGTGTCGACCGCAACAAGTATCAGATCCATATCCCACTTCCGCCAAAAATCGACCCAACCGTAACCATGATGCAGGTGGAGGACAAGCCTGATGTCACCTACAGCGATGTTGGTGGATGCAAGGAGCAAATTGAAAAACTCAGGGAAGTCGTTGAAACCCCACTGCTACACCCGGAAAAATTCGTGAATCTTGGTATCGAGCCACCAAAAGGTGTACTGTTGTTCGGCCCCCCTGGTACAGGGAAAACTTTGTGCGCCCGAGCGGTGGCCAACCGTACAGATGCTTGCTTTATACGTGTCATTGGTTCCGAACTGGTGCAGAAGTATGTGGGCGAAGGAGCTCGTATGGTTCGAGAACTCTTCGAGATGGCGAGGTCGAAGAAGGCTTGCTTGATCTTCTTCGATGAAATCGATGCAATCGGTGGAGCTCGTTTCGATGATGGCGCCGGAGGAGACAACGAAGTTCAGAGGACTATGTTAGAACTTATCAATCAGCTAGATGGATTCGACCCCAGGGGAAACATAAAAGTGCTCATGGCAACCAATAGGCCTGACACTCTGGATCCGGCACTTGTGCGTCCCGGTCGCTTAGATCGTAAAGTGGAATTCGGTCTGCCAGACTTAGAGGGCCGTTCACATATTTTTAGGATTCACGCTCGCTCTATGTCCGTCGAAAGAGATATTCGTTTTGAGTTACTGGCTCGCTTGTGTCCCAACTCGACTGGTGCTGAGATTAGATCGGTCTGCACTGAGGCTGGTATGTTTGCCATTCGTGCAAGACGCAAGGTGGCCACCGAAAAGGACTTTCTGGAAGCCGTCAACAAGGTTATTAAGAGTTATGCTAAATTCAGTGCCACACCTAGGTACATGACCTACAATTAAAGGCTTTGTAGGCTGACTATGCTTTTTGATATTTTGTAAACCTTGTAACCAGTTAGTTGGAATAAAATTTTATTTTCAACGAAGACGCTCCAAGAATTTTTATTTAATATTCTGTGGAAATGATTCAAATGGGGATGAAAGGGACAACTTCTACAATCAAGCCTATATCGAAGGCAGGTAGTGCAAGAAACTGCTCTGCCTCTGATGAGAAAACAGTCATCGGCGATCGCAATGAACATGGCGAACAATTTGGGGAGAATTGTAGTGTTATTGAAGGCACGATCAAGACCTGCCATACCTAATAGGTAATCAATGTCTAAATTGATCATTTAGCAATTCGCCGATACATTTCAAAGTCGTCTACTTGAGACGAAAGGCGGCGACGATATGAAAATGATGTGATCACCATCTTATAATAGCCACAGTCCTATTGCGTTCTGCATCGGATCTTAGACTCCGCAATACTAGTCCAAGTAGAATATCGACTAGATAAAGAAATGCTTGAGTGCGCAAACAATTATATGTGTGTATACGTATATTTGTATATATTATTCGAGAGATTTCGAAGCAGATCACAGTGTTGTGTCCCTTTTCGTCTCTCTTCCATGATCCATCTTAGCCCGAAGGACTATGCATTTCTTCACATTTCCTCTCTGGCTTTGATTCCGAGTCAACGCCAGAATCTGTTTAATAGAAATCTGGTTCATCCTCTGGGTGTCTACCCACTGGCTCCTCAAGACATCCCTTCTTCTGCTAGTGTCGCACATTGAGACAACACATGTGCTGACGTCCCGATTTTCTCTAGGCATAGTTCACAGGTGTCATCGTCCAGAAGGCCCATATTCTTTAGGTGATGCACGGAATTTCCATGAAGTGTATATAACGCTATAACCCATTTCAGGTCTCTGAGTGGTTCAACACCAATTTTCGCCTGCCTGCAATCTTCCACGGTTGACGACCTTCTCTGGTTTTCCGCCGCGGCCCACTTGTGCTCTACCAATTCTCTGCCAATTGCAGCTAATGGTTCCGGACCAAAGAACTCCGAGGTTGACCCTTGCTTTGCTGGAGTGTCCGCCTTTTCGTTGCCCTCAGTCCCTACGTGCCCTTTCATCCATAGGAGCGTCATCTCATTTCGAAAAGAGCACTCATTAAGTTCATGAATACATTCCAATGAAAGTAATGTATTGATAGCTGTTTGCTCCATGTGTCTAATCATAATAATAGTATTACCCACAACCTGACCTTCTTTCAGGTGATACAACGCTTGCAACAGAGCAATCATCTCGACTGATAGATTGAGATATATCTCCCGCAGATGCACTGCGAAGAATGTAAGAATGTCATGCATGTGTGTTCATATCTGGAGGTGGATCGATGAACGAAGAATACTTGAAGCTTGTATTACAGTAACATTAGCATTACAAGTGAACTATTTAGAGTTCCAATATGATGTTTGAGCGTAACTATCTACATCAACATGCTAGCCAAGATTCCATGGGATTTCAAAGGCTAGTAGCCGATTATTCGAAATCGCTACACATTGTTCACGATGTTTCCTATCAGATTTGGGCGTACTGACAAGTACTTACACTTTGCCCCCATACACCCATTGGTCACCGATGTTTTGATGGGCTAGTACTAAAATTTAGTACAACTTCAAAACCAACAAATTTCCATCATCAACAGTTGAACCTACATTTCTGAAACCCGCCCAAAAACATAAAAGCCAAACTGTTACGTTTCAGTTACTTTTATTGTGCTTGTATACAAAAAAGCGTCCAATTGTCTTTAGTTGGCAATGGTAACTTCAACCTCTACACCAGGTTCAATGTTGATGGATGTGATCTTCTTAACAATCTCAGACGGGGAATGCAAATCGATGATCCTCTTGTGAAGTCTCATCTGCAAGAGAAACAAGAAAACATTTCTTATAACAACTGAATGCAAACATTTTAGAATTAGTTTGTAAAACTCGGAGAGCCAGGCTGAAGGCAGACATCTTCAACCGGGACTATGAGAGTTCGTTTAATCTAAGCAAACCTATGATACTGTCCATGAACTGGTTGAGTCTATTCAAGGCTCTATACCGATTTGCTTGTTAAAAAAAATAGTAATCTTACCTGGAAGCGATCCCAAGTCTTTGAACCTTCACCGCAAGGTGTTTTACGGGTGGTGATGCGGAGGACCTTTGTCGGCATGCGTACTGGGCCCTGAAAGGAAGAAAGAACATTCATTTAATCACCACACTTTGTCCGCTATTCACATTTAATGAGAATGACTTTTGCGATGTCTATAAAAGTTTTAAGTCCGCTTACCCAGTGAGCAGAGTAAGCAGACGATGTCTTCAAATAATTTACTATTGCATTTATTGTAACTAGAAAAATGATCTGAATGATCATAATTCTCCAGGTAAATGCTCACTTCTAATGCACGATTCAATTCTAATAGGAACTCACCTTGACGCGAAGTTTTTGATTCTTAGCACCTTGGATCAAGTCACGGCAGACATTCTCCAGAGAACGAACATTCCTTGAGGTCAAGGTAATGCGAATACGGTGCACTGAAGCAGAATCTCCTTGGGGCTTCTCGATATCTTTGACAGCAGCAGCCTGTGATGGACAAATTTGAGGTTAGTCGACACGTGGATATTTAGATTTATAAATTATACTACACAGTTCAAAGATTCTAGATAAATTTTTAATCCAAACGGTGTAGCAGATATTTTAGAAGATATTTACCATATTATAGCAGAATTCTGGTCGAGTTATTCAATTAAAAAAAGCGAATTGAGCAGCGCTGAACCAGTGTTCTTGCGTGTTGAAAATGAAATGGGAAGAGTTTTGGGCGGAATGACGCGAAGTGTCGTTGCCATGTTGGGAAATATTTTGACATGTGTCATGTGTGGGATATTTTAATTCACTATGGTGTGTACACAATAAATTAAAGGAATGCGATCGTGAGCACGGACTGTACGGATACACAGCAGGCTTGTATTAATGGGCGGTAGAAATTTTAATAGAATCTTAACCTCTCAGTAATAGATATATTTCCTACATTTTTTTCAAAAAATCATTAATTTTATTCTGCCGGAAATGAGTGAGGTTGAAAATCTGAACTTTATCCTCAAGTAGGGCAATGGATAAACTCATAAATGTTCATTAGAGGCCAATTCAAATTACCTACCCACAGAAATCCACAGAGGGTGTCCTTTCTGAAAAAGATATGAAATACAAATATTTAACGCGACAGGTCTATGGGACCCAGGCCCTAATTTCTTACAACCATTCATGTTGTTGCTTCTGCGAAACACTAATCCCAAAATAGTACACTAGTTCTACATTATGATGACTAGGAAAGTTCTTAAACGATAACTTGAGTAGCTATTTGGTAGTCAGAGAGTATTGTTTTGGAAGATTATTTGATGTAGATATTGGACCGCGTAGATCGAAGATGGAATTTGGAGTTGCAGCTGTCTTCTTTGGACTCAACATTAAGGTCTCGATACCAGTTATATTCTTCCAACGGATGGAAGGAACCTACTGTTAAATGCGGTGTCCGAAGTCCAATATTTGTTTGAAAAGCTTACTCTTAACAGGTATACTCTCGGATGTTTGTCAAACGCTCACGAGAGGTGGGACAGTGACAAAAAAAAATTGGTGGTGTTCGAGAATCGAACCCCAAACTACCACTCAATAGTACGACGTATTAACCAATCACTGTACCCACTTTAGAGCATTTGTAATTCTGATTAAGAGCAACTCCAGTGACTGGAAAACAAATTAAGTTTGAGCTTACCGCAACATTCAGAGGGTAAGGAACAAGAAGACATTTCCTCAATTTGCAATTTATACCAGCAGTCTCCTTTGAAAGCCTTGCAGTAGCTACTGGAGCTGGTAAAAGATTCTGCGACTCTCCATCCACAATAGTTAAAGAATCTCTTGCAACTAGATAAACAAAGTTATTAACTTAACAAAAACTACTTTATTGATGATCTCTTTGAACGAACGATAGAAAGAATTCAATTTTCTTAATCACTAAATTCAGTTTAGTTTTCGAAAAACCAGCGATGAGTTTACCCTCAAATCTCTGAGTAAATTCAGATGCTTTTCGTTTTGAATTTCTCCCAAACTGTTGCTCCTTAGCAAGTTTTAATAAATTAAGCGCGTCAGAGAGAGCGGCCAGTTGAAGATCCACTGCCGACATAATTTGCCTGCAGTCTTTTTGTATTTCTGTAAAATCCTCACATGGTAGAGCTAAACTTTCTGTTATCGCCTCCATTTGGATGGATATCATAGCCTGGTCAGCGTCATCAAAGTTTGTGTGTTGCTTAAGATTTGCCGATAGTCCTACCAGGTAATTCGTAGCCTCCCAAGGGTTTGTCTGATGCTCTCCATTGAAAAACTTCACTGTGCATGCATACGACGCAACCACATTCCACAGATTGTTGTGTACGCATGGAGGTGGTTCCTTGGAACAAATTGTACTAAACGACGGAATGTGGTCACATATTTTAGGCATGTTCTCCTCCGAAATTACGACAACCAACTTACTGCTGTGTGCCGACCACCATGGTTGATGTTTAGGAAGAAGTTTCATAATCTCACCATTTTCGATCAGAGTTTGAAAGCCTTTCTTTTCGTTATCTGTTAGATGACTCCATATTTCCTCCGAGTCATTGATATCGATTCCTTCTAAACGATTGGCAATACTTATTTCTGAAACGAATTGCTATGAATATTTTAAAATGCATCAGTGAGCTAACATACCATCATCCTCTTCATTGTCATCTGAATCTAATTCATTTAAATCCAATTCGTCTTCATCCAGATTTTGACTCATTCGCTGCAGGATGTCATACATCTTTTTGATGTCCTCACTAGATCTGTCTTCAGCAGCAGAAGCTAAAAGTTCATCCTCAACACATTTTTTGTAGAATTCCTCCGAAC
Organism: Xylota sylvarum; assembly: GCA_905220385.1. Lineage (NCBI taxonomy): Eukaryota > Metazoa > Arthropoda > Insecta > Diptera > Syrphidae > Xylota > Xylota sylvarum. The sequence goes on along the minus strand of LR999958.1, from coordinate 31,521,380 downwards.
ATTTCTGATGCTCTGGCGATTTGTAGCAACTAAGCGAACAGTAGACGATGTTACATTTTGGACAGGAATATTTGAATTGCACTTTATTGCAGCTGAAATTGGCGTAAGAGAATTGTTGTGATAATGGTTACTTTTGTAGAAGAAATTGGATTTAAGAAACGTACATCTTGCACAGCTCCAAAGTGGACATTTTAGTTTGTACGCTAATAAAAATTTCCGGTAATCAGCTGTTTTTTGACATCGGTAATGGTATGGTTGTGTTCGTAGATAGCAGGAAAATCATTTCGTTTGGTATTACTTCTCGTTACTTAAAAACACTTCTTCAGCCAACTCGAAGCTTCAGCTTTCCAAATCAAGACTCTAATTTCGTTGGTATATAGCCACCTAGTTGACTTGATTGACTTTGTAGTTTTAGTTAACCCAAAATCGGGATAACATCTCAATGATTCTGCAACTAACAGCATAAAGCCTTACCAACATCGAAAGACCAATGTTCTTCACTGGCAGCTACATCAGCAGGGCCTCTACAACGCCTATGTGCTTTAGTGTATGAAGTCTAACAATATCTCTCAGTACTCTCAACAGTCTTCAACTTTCCTCAGTCCGCATGAATGATTCGCATGCGCTGTTCTGTGCCATGTACTCCTTGAACCTCTCTTCTGGCATCTTGGGTCAGCGGGGCCCATTCCATTGTTGTTCGAAATACAAGTAAGTAAACTTATGTATGTATGTTAACATAAATATACATATTTCTCATCATGTTTCTCCTCGACAAAGCAGTATAAAACACATGATCTTGTCGAACCGCACTGTCTTCTCAAAGCCGGTCGGACATACATAAATACTGAATGGTTCACATAGAAATGAACTGTGCGCTTATAACTATAAAAAAAAACTCAGAAAACCGGTTTTTTTTTTTGTAATAAAACATTCCAGTAAGCGAGCGAGTTTCAAGATATACATATATTGTATTGTAATTACACTTCTAATCTGTAGCACTAATCCTAATTCTTTAACTAAAAAGTTTGGCATCACCTAATAAGAAATTGCATTCGGAATTCAACCCAAATTTCGGAGTTCGAATCTCCAAAACGCGCATGCGGCCCGATGACAACTCTGACAAATGTGCTTCATCAATTGACACTTAGCTAACGACGAATTTCTTTACAATTTTTTCTCGTCGTGTGTTCGGCTCAGATCGCCGCGAGTTTTTGTGAAATTTTCCACAAAATTGTCAATATTTCAGTAAAGTAAAACAAATTTTTAGTGCTTTCAATTCAACGCTTTTGTCGCAGCAAAACCTAATTTCTTAACACGAAAATGTCGGACGAAGATATTGTAAACAATGAAGCCGTCGTCGAGGAGGTTCCAGCTACACATTGTAGTTCAGAATCTTCTCTAACTCGTGTTAGCATGTATCCTTCGAGAGTGTCCGTGGTTTTAGGCGCTCAATGGGGTGACGAGGGTAAGGGGAAAGTTGTCGACATGCTAGCGACCGATGTCGATATTGTCTGTCGGTGTCAGGTAAGTAATTTTTTGAGATAAACTTAAATTGCGAAACCAACACGCGGCATGGTGATTTACTAATCTGTGCAAAATTTCAAGGGCATCTGTAACTAAGAGGTTTTCACTTTTCGTTTGTATCTCTCTTGGTATTTTCTGTATCCTTTGTGTCATCCTTGGCTTTGTGTTTTGTCAATGAAATGCCGCCCCTGATTATGGGGGCTGATAGAGAGTGAAATGGGAAGGAAGAAAAAAAAAAGTGTTTACATAACATTTTCTCCTCATTCGCAGTCTTATCAAAAAATGAATTCTGTACAAAAGCATATCTGACTATTTAATTCGTCAAGGTGAGGTTTTCTCTAATGATGTCCAAACACGCCAGCCGCCTAGTCACATGTTTCACGGAGACTTGTGGATTATATTGCGTTCTCGCTGAAAATAAATTTTTCTATTTTTTTTTTCTGCCTTCTACTGCCGCAGTCGTGTGCTTTTTCATGGTCTTCACATAGATGTGTGTATGTTCTATTCTCATTCTCGTGTTAGGTTTGATTCAGTTTGAATTGAAAAAAAAAAGTTTCTGGCGTACGTTGCCATTATCAGTCTCAGTCACTCGTTCTATGACAAATCTGTGCTCGAATAATTTTCGGTTGTAATCTCGCGGAAAACATACATATATTGTATATGTACATATCCAACAACTGAAAATTATTTGAGCACTCGAGGAAGTAAATTTTTTTTTTTTCAAATTGTATGATGAAACTGTATAGATTTCATGGAAAATACTCGGCATAGCAGCCGAAAACTTGATTGGGTGCGCTTTATCTACATTTCGGAGTACTATTCACAAAAGCGATTTATGTACGTATATATGTACATACTTGTACATTGTATGTACATACATGATCTCATGGCAATGAGTCTTTATCGCTGTGACGCATTGAATTAGGCGCCGAACAAATATAATGCTAGCTACAGTTGCAGGCCGCACATATTTTTTGTAAAATGGTCTACCTAGTCTACATTGTGCGTGTAAACTGCTGAAGGAAATAAAGGATCAAACAACAGGGTGCTAATTGCGTCAAACAAAACAAAACCAAAAAAAAGTCAAATGGACGATTTCTCCTTCCAATGACCTGAATGTCGGTCTATAGAGAAACAACTTCGTTTTTTTGAAGATAAGACCGATACATTACATATGCATGCAAAACGTAAGACATCCTCCTAATTTTATTCTATCATGATGCTTACATTTGCTCTGAGTTGAATGTGACTATCGAAAGGGATCGCTAGTGTCGTATCAACTCTTTTTCTTTCAACTTGTTTTGAGGTAGAGATCTCAATAGAGGGAAGTAAGAGAATTTCGATGCCGCCAGTGAAATCCACTCTCCACGCTTACTTCTAAAGTTCATATGCAGCAAAAATAGTTATATAGTTTTTGATTCCTGTAGGGGTTTTGTTGCCTTGACACGTTCTTTTTTTCTTTTGGTAAAACAGACAATTCAGACGACATGTATATTTTTTGGACTTCAACGTAGAGCTCGTGGCTGTATCTATTCCATGTATGTAGATGATAATCGAACTAAAACACCTCCTTTAGTCTACTAGCTTTGATAAAGTGAATCCAGCGAAGGCAGAGGCGTTTCTTAAAAAAAAAATAGGCACTCAGGTTGTTGTTTTGGTGCTTCACATTCAATGAAAATGTCTGCTGGTGTTTTGTTGTAGTTCTGTACACAGTTGCTTATGATGCTCCTTAAGTCTTCACTAGCCTGTTAACATGGCTGTTAGAATCCGCAGTCGGTTTTTGCCTAAGTTTATGCAGGCTTTACTCTTTTTGTGTTTGTATTTGCAACTTTGGTCTGCTTCAGTTAGAGTATGCCATCACAACGTTTGGCTCATTTGCTCTTACCTTTTTCCAGCTCTCCGCATATTTGGTGTGGTCCTATACAACAGAGAGCATTTTGGTCGAAAAAATGGTGATTCCGAGACAGTCCTCGATAGTGCGGGAGTTGTTTGATTTCGCTCTGCTTTTGTGTACATGTCCTGGCACTGAGTAAGGGATGAATCTGTTAGTCTGTCCCAGTCTGTTGACCTTAGTCAGGCAATCTCATACCAACCTGGATCTGATAACGAACTAACTCAACGTCTTAGTTGTCGCCGCACAGTTTGACAATATCGCTATATCTTGCTTATGATATGTCCTGTCAAGCGTGAATTGGATACTTATTTCGATTGCATGAACCTCTGCCGTGAAAATACTGGGAAACCTTCCCAGTGAGTTGTTTTCCTTATCGATTTTGTAGAGGTGTATTTCCTGCTACTATGGGCCAGGTTTTCGCAGCTTCTGTTATGCTTGTATGTATAGGCAAGTCCTTGAACTTTATCTTGCTCTTTTGGCCAACGCCACTGCACCTTATATTTTGGCTCTTATAATGTAGTAGCCAGGAAGCGTCAGTGAATAAGCGCGTTTAGTTACGTTAGTTATATGTTAATGGACGACAATTAATCGATTATGTGTTTCCCATATCTTAGAAGACATGTTAAATATACGTAAAATAAATCCAATAATGACCCCTATCTACGCCGACAAAGAACGCTGTGACGAATGCGAAATTTTGAACGCCAATTATAAGCATACAACGGTACGCGTACGTGTTATTGTCTATGCCTTAATGATCAACCAAGTCTTCTTAGAACAGATGGGCGTGAATATTTTGTACTGCTTGTATGTACGTAAACATGTATGTACAATGCGTCTTATCGTCAAATTACGTAGTCACTTACGTATGGGTTATTTCTAAAAATATTATCCACCATAATGATTTTGCTACGAAAGTAAAAACATTTCAAAGTCACGTAGTAATCTTGAATTGGCGCTCCTAAATGATGCTATTGTTAGTTTTCGTTTTGGTATTCCGTTTCATAACAATAACATAACGTTTGACAGAAAAACAAAAAAGCAAAAATACAGCAGCACAACATGCCTTTTCATTAGAAACAAACTAACAATGGTATTCTAATGTATTATATTAAAAAAAGAATTTGCGTAAGAATTCAAAATGTTTTTGGCAAAATATCAAAATTCCCCATTTCACTTGAGCTGTGTGCTAATACACTCGTGATTCGAACTCGAAATGCTTGTTTCTTATAATAACAAAATCCCACGGTATAAGAAAAGGTAAATACTTTTTTTTGAATCAGTTAATTGTCGATAGATAAACATGTACATACGTGTACATCTAATCGAATTGGAGTGATTGTGGTAAAGTAAAATTGTTCACTAGTTGGAGGGAGATGCGTTTTAAATTACAAATTCCAAGTGGGATTGGCTCGGGTTTTTATATTAAAAAAGATAATTTGAAAGGTAACTTAATGACCAGAACTAATCGGTGTGAATTGGTTAATGGGTGGTGGATTTGCAAAGTCAGGTGGTTTCAATTTACAGTGACTACACCTAAACGTGTTGGGGGCAAAAAATTTTATTCTGTTTGGGTTGACTGATAATTATTTTGCAAACATTGATCCTGTGATAAAGGTAGTTGAAATTTTCATCACTTGTCTGGCACGCATCGAGTGTTTTTGATAAGGGTATTTATAATACCTTAAGCTTCTGCATATAGTTGTAGCCTATATGTAAGTGTTTTTTTTCGTTGCGTCGGGGACGTAGATATTTTCAAATGACGAAACTGAGACCCTGACCCAGTGTGAGATTTCCACCCAATAAAAACAATTTTGGACGAAACTTTGTGGTATGGCAAACCGAAAAGAACATGCACATACATATACTGTACGTATTTCATCGTGGGTTGGGGTTCAGCATTAAGTTAATTTTGATTATATCAATTCGTAGTTGCGTCTGAAACTTCTGCATTTTTGCTACTGACATGCTACTGACTACATCACAGATGTCCAAGTATGATGTTATATGTTCCCCTATATCACATGGCGTTGGCGTCTGGCTTATATAAATACCTTGAGAGTCGGGCAGTGAAAAAATTGTCTGTTCCGCAGTGCACTCGTAATGCAATTTGACTGTAAATGTTGATATACATATGTACATACATATATACGCTTGCTAATAGCAGTCTTCTATTCTATCTATGTTCGCCTATGTTTAGCATTGTTCTTGATAAGGCAGGGTTCTACCGAGTTGGATACCAGAGTTTCACAGTGTTAAGAATGTACCTGCTCTTAGACATAAGTTGTAGACAACCGACAGCAATTCCGATCTGGTTTTTAGCACCTAAAAGTTCCTCAGTGTTTATTGGTATTATATGCACATCTGCTGTAGGTTCGCCCGGCAGTTTTGTTTTTCTTTGCGCAGGAAAAGGAAGAAGAATTCTATGAATTAGTGTTGAACATGTAGATGGTAAAACTTCTTACAAAGTTCCTTAAAGCCACTGCATTTACTCCTGCATATGGTTGTTAGTTTGCCGCACTCCTTGTATAGCTGTTTCAGTTTGTTGTAATTGTCCGTTACTCGCATTCGGTGACGGAGCTTCTCTTAGTATTTGGTGCTTCTCGAGAAGTGCTTCTTTAAGAATGATCATGTCGTGCTTAACTGAAAAAGCCATTCCCAATAGTAATATAAACAACCGATTCCACCCCTTTTCTTCTAAAGGAGTGCTTATTTCCCGTGTCTAGGTTTTAGCAGCATGTTTCATCTCCTGTTTGTTTGATTGCTTCAGTCAGTAACCCATGCGTTGAAGTCACGGTCCCTGGTGTCATCGGCAAGTCTATTCAACATTCATTCGAACTCCCAAAATGTCGCATTTGTTGACGCACAGGTTGTAGGCTTATAATTTTTTCCTGAAGAGGGATACTTCTTCCCGTACTAACCCCTTATTAGCTGTCGTTGATGGCACGCTGATGGTTTGCTCTTTATTATTGCCCTGTAGAAAGTCCTATAGATTCTCCGTTTGAGGGCATTGCTACTCAAAATTACAGGCAACTTTAAGAACTCAAATTTTTCGAATTTGCACGAATCGGTCTTTTCTGTTGTGTTCTTTGGGCAAATACATCACAACAATAGACATAATAGCTTGCAGATCCGGTCGTTAAACGTCTTGGTTGAGAGAACTTACTATGCTTCTATTATTTTCTTTTTGTATATTTCTGGGGCTGTGTTCTAAAATTGAAAATTGCATAATTTAAAATCACGTGTTAGTAACGGCTATGCATACACAAAAAAAAAAAAAAAACAATGACATCAATTATAATCAATCAACCCATCAATCATTCTATCATTTCAGGGTGGCAATAATGCTGGACACACCGTCGTCGCAAACGGCACAGAGTTCGATTTCCATCTATTACCAAGTGGCGTTGTGAACGAGAAATGTATTTCCGTCATCGGTAAGTTATACTGTTCTCCATGTACAACAAAATAATTTTATTGTGTCAGCTAGTTCTTGTATAATATATCGCACCTTTGTAATTACAAAAGAAACTTAAATCGATTGATTGTAGGGTGGCAAGGCACTGCACGGGGACTAATGGCCCAAGATGTTTTTTTTTTTTATATACTTGGTCTAAAAAGATATTGCATCGTCCGTTTGATCGCCTACATTTGACCTTCTAGTGAAAGCAAGAAGTACTCACAACGTTGCAGGTGGGCGTTAGCACATTTTCGTTTTCATTGGTTTTTGCTTTCCCTTCCGAACGCCAAAGCATTTGGCTGCAGTCGAATTAAATTCATAGCATAAATAAACCTTGACATTCTGAGACAAATAATGTGTGACTACCCATGCGATAAAAAAATACGGATGGGATATGAGAATGAGGATAATTTATCGTAGCACTTGAGGGGCTAAGTCTCGTGTACAGCATACGAATACATCAAATGTATTATCAGTAGCCAGGTGACTAATCAAAAATTAAACAAATAACTACAAGCTATCTTAGCGCGTGTTGTGTAAATTGATTTATCGCTCTCAGTGTGTGAGGTGTTGTTGCATAAGTTTTTTTTTTCCCTCTCCAACCTCTATGAGTGATGGTGGGAATGAAAAAGTAATTATCTGTTATAAATGAAATCTTTATGAATTGTTTGCAGACACTTGTCTGTGATAAAGTACAAGAAAACCGATTGCAACTATCACGCGCTTGTTGCAATTTCTAATTTTTATCGTTTTGTTTTGTCTCGTTGACTAGTATTAAGATTAAATTACTGTAAAAGACGTCAACAATGCCTGTGTGCGTCTTGTTGTTGAGAAATTTGCTATACTTTGGGTGATTTGACTGCTTTGCATTAAGTGGAGTCATCTTTTAAAAGTTGTTGACCTAATATCCGATGAAGCTGTTCATTTGATAGTGGTTATCAACTTCCAAGTTCTTCGCACAGCAAGTTCCAATGCAAAGTTAGCGCGAAATATTCACAACTTGTTGCTTATGCTGACTACACATTTCGTTTACAAATTGTTGAAAGCATTTCCAATGCTTTGGCTTTTTTGATTGTGCAGCATATATGCAATTCGGTGCCACCGCCAAACGAGATCATGCTTCCCAAATATAGAGAGCCTGCCCGGCCGAAACGGTGAACTTTTAAGGTTTCTTCCCCTTGCTATTAATAAATATTTATTAGATATGGACACAGGGCCAACCTTAAATTAGGAAGTGGTTCGAGATGCCATATCTCAACACAGATACTGTCTAGGCTATATCTTAAACGTTCTATGTTATCGAAGTACTCGCTGGATATTGTCTGGAAGGCTTCTTGAAGAACTTCTGCAAGAGTTGGAGGGACTTTGCACTTGTTCGGACCTGTGCCAAATTCGCGAAGTTCTCGGAAGGCTCTTGGGAATACATGTACGTACCTCTATTATAGCTATTTAGTGTCTTCTGAGCTGATTTTGATTGAGTTTTGCTTTACCACAAGTAAGTTACTTAGACAGTAACACGACTTGTGGCTTCTTGCCGTGTTCTTCTCATTTATGTGCATATGTATTTGGTACGTCTCACCTTCATTCTTCTCCACTGGGCTTCAAGCTCTCTACATCACCACCAAATCATCTGCTGATTTGAATAGATGGACAGCAACTTTATTGAATTTAAGTTTGGATGCCGCTATCATCACTATGTTGATCGGGATGTAGAAATATTGACTGTCATTATGCTTGTTGAATGGTTTATGCTGCCTGACAACGAAGTGTTGATCGTCATCGTATTAAATATTCTCCAAAAATGTTCTCTCCATATTCCCAGCAAAGAGTGTCTCTTATGACGTCTCTAAGTAAGTTCTTTAACCTTGTATAGATCGCGAACAACTCTCGTCTTGTATTTCGTGCCAAACTGATGAATGTTGTATCACTTTTAAATTTATTACGTGGTCACTTTTAAAAATGAATTTCTCATTTTCATGAAATTAAAATTCTACACTCCATATATGTATGTATCTGTACACATCTTATGCACGAAATAATAATTTATTTAAGCGAACCTAAAATAAACTTATATCAAAAAGATTAATACGGCATAACATGAACATTTTCTTCAGTCAATTTCAAAGAAATAATTCTGTAAATCTTTATACTTTGGAATCGATCCAAAGAAAAACGAAATTCTTCCATAAAATATTTAGTAGATCTCTCCTAGACAAAAAAAAACAATATAAAACAGATTTAATAGAAAAATAATCCCAGGCTCACATAACTTTCCGAAACAACAATATGTTTATTAATAATTTGGTTGGAGTCCTTCTGACTGTAAAGAATCCAATTTCGCCGGCACATGGCGCTATGCTATGTATTATTTGGTCTAAGAAGTAAGTACTATGGAACGAGGACCAATTAATATTGGTTTTCCATTTACCAATTGTTACGGTTATAGTGTGGACATAATTCTGATTACGTGGTTAAACCAATAAACTTGAAATTGCGTGCGATTAGTGGCAATAAATTCATTTATAAGGTAATTTCGCGTGGCAATTAGGTAGGTAAATCAACTGCGAATGTTGTTGATCGCAGATAATTCATTATAGCTGCAAAGGAAATACACTGTTTACAAATGTGAAGAGTTGTTATGTTGACCGAATCATTTGCAGAATCTTAGTTTTCGCAGTGCTTAGAGCAGTTTCCAATTTGTGGTCAAAATGAATAATACCGCAAAAGTCGTTTTTTAGATGTCATACTTTTTAAATCATCTTTGAATATGCTTCGCAGCTGAATGACGAGTGAAAGTCAAAACAGTAGATAGATATCGTAGCTAATTTATCTTTACAAAAAGTATTACGTGACATGAATTTTCATACTGAGTATAAACCTTTTATAAATAGAGCAGCACAGTTTCGCTCGATAAAATCGAGTTTACCGCGTTTACTCTTAAACTAATTCTGATGAATATATGTATGTAGGCTTCTAGCATCTGTATTTATCAGATCACCTAGATCGTTATTGTGGAAAGGTCCTAAGTGTAATTTTCTTTTGTGGGAGAGAGCTGAATAGGTACATACACAAAGGTAAAGAATAGTTTCTACCTCTTCTTCGTCTATGTAGGTGACACCAGTTTTAGCGCTAAAAGAAAGGTAGTCCGAAGGTGCATGAAGGTTTGGTCACTTTGTGATGGTACAGTGTCCGAGATAGTTATTTTTTACATGTTGGTTTGTCGAAAGCACAGTGTGCCTTTCGCCGGTACTTCTTTGGTGAAGATCTCAAGTGGGCACATCCCAAGCATGACTTCGAGGGCGGGGGTCGATGTTCTAATAGCGCTGGTCGTACCTTTACACGCTAGACATTGGATCCTTGTAAGAGTGTTCAGATTTGTCGCTTTTCGGGAGCAGGCCATCAAACAAGGCAGCCGTATATGAGATGAGATATTCAGATGTTCAACTAAATCAGAAGTTTTGATATTGCATAGAAGATAAAGCATGGCATTGGCAGCTGCAGTCCTCATGACTTGTAGGCGCGTGTTATAAAACGGCTGTCAGCACTTTATTTGAAGATGATCTGGCCATGTGAGCATCGGAATAATAACAAGCGGTTCGTTGCACCTTTTAGATATCACAGCGGGGACATGTTTGTTCGTTTTTTTTTTTTGTTTAAAACGTAAGTTAAGTATTAAAAATTCTTCTAAGTCACGGATAGAGGTAACAGTAGAGAAGGGCTGTATTAACAGTAGTTTCCCGTATGTTAGGATGGTAATTACAACAGAAAATGATTGCTTTATATTCTTCATCCTGAAGAAAGTGTTTCGTTAGAACAAAAATCATCGGTCGAGGATGGCTATCTAGTGGTACACCCGAGAATGCTTTAATTGGTCTCGATATTAAAGGTTTACATGTATACATGAGGGTTATGGAAATATCACTCCGACGAATTTCCAACACTTGTAGTGCTTTTAATACGAAGAACAATTAGGTTTGCACTTTAATGGACTCATTTAAATGCAATATGTCCATGTTTTTTCGAGAATGTTTTTGTTTTCTTCTTGGATTGCAGTCGCGAAATATAATTTCAAAAATAGAGAAATTAAGCGACCGGTACTTGAACCAACGATCTCCCAGTATATAGACAAAAACATTACTGTAACCACCCACTGTTCAATCAATCGGTTATTAAAACAAATACATACATATGTATGTACTTTACGATAAATTTATTTTCTTGCAATCGTGCAATTAGGAATAACTCATACAAACATAAACTTGTACAACGTTTGCATAAAATAAAATTGTATGTTTGTGTTAAATTGAAAGTATGCCAGCAAATCCATTGACTTTGACCTACAAAAAGAAAACCCCCAATCGTTTCTTCACAGAAGTGATGATAGACAAGAATTCAATTGGATTCTCTTACTTTCTGTCGCAATCACCGCAAATAATCTACACACAAGTTGGTTTCTCGTTTTCACTGTCTATTCGCGCTGATTAGCCGGAATCGTATTAACAAAATAAATTTGATTACGTACCCTTGTACATGTGCCATTAAAATTGGTTCAACCCAGTAACTTGTCCCGCAAATAAGAGACATGCAGGCTCCTTTGAAATGATAAATACAAAACAAAAAGCGAACTTGTGATTGAAGGAGAAGAGTTGAGTTGTTTGCAATGCATGCTATAATTAGGTTTATTACTTTGTGTCGCACAAAGCACAATTTCGTGTCGCATCGTACCTTCACCAGTTTCATGTTTAATTAACCCCAAAAAATATTTATGTTTTTATTGCAGGCAATGGCGTCGTCATCCATCTGCCAAGTCTTTTTGAAGAACTAAGGAAGAACGAGGCAAAGGGTTTGCAAAAATTGCAACACCGTTTAATCATCTCGGATCGTGCCCATTTAGTATTTGACTTCCATCAACATGTCGATGGAATGCAAGAGGCCGAAAAGGGTGGCAAATCATTGGGAACGACTAAGAAGGGTATTGGCCCAGCCTATTCTAGCAAAGCCACGCGCAATGGCATCCGAGTGGGTGATTTGTTAAGCGATTTCAAACTGTTTACGGAGAAGTAAGTGATAAAAGCGCTAAACGCCTACGGGCTATTTGAAAAGTAAAACTGTGATTTAACCCCCTCCTCGAATAGATTCAATTCAATTGTGGCGACACACTTACGCTTGTTTCCCACAATATGCGTTAATGTTCCGGTCGAGTTGAAAAGGTAAATAGAATTTGGTTGAGACTTCGAGAGGTGGTTGGTCCTGAGAGAGGAGTTTTGTTCTAGGTATAGAGAATACGCTGATATGGTGCGGCCATATGTAAAAGACACAGTTTGCTTCCTACACACAGCCCTGCGTCAGGGTAAAACTATTTTGGTTGAGGGTGCGAATGCGGCTATGTTGGACATTGATTTTGGCACGTATCCCTATGTGACGAGCAGCAATTGTAGCATAGGTGGTGTGCTAACTGGTTTGGGACTGCCTCCACAGACTATTGGTGAGGTAATCGGAGTGGTTAAGGCATACACTACCCGAGTGGGCGATGGACCGTTCCCAACAGAGCAGTTAAATGTAAGTTGTTGTTTTTTTTTTAGAAGGCTCTTAATAGAAACTGAGAATGTGTATGAATTTATTTCTTTTAGGATATCGGCGACCTTCTCCAAACCAGAGGTGTTGAGATTGGTGTGACTACAAAGAGGAAGCGTCGCTGCGGTTGGTTGGATATTTCTTTGCTGAAGTATACCTCTCTGGTGAATGGATACACATGCATTTGCTTAACTAAATTGGACATTCTCGATACATTGAAAGAAATTCAAGTTGGCGTTGGGTAAGTAACGTTATTACATGATTTTGATTAGTCATCAGATAAACCCCTAGAAACGTCTTTCCCTTTTTAATTTTGAATCTTTTTAAATGGTTAGTAGGTTAATAGAGAAATATGGTCAATAGGGTAAATAAAATCATAAACTTGTGTATAATTCTAGACACGAAGTTGATCTGAAAAAAAAATCTAGTAAAAAGAACGACCAAAACACAAGAGTGTAGGCACCATAGGAATTGAAAAACATACGATCAGTGAGCTTGAGAATCATAATGAATAGAATTGAAACTTTTACAGACCTCAACTTGTCGAATTTCGTACAAACAATTGAGACGTGCAGTCTTATGTGATAATGTATTTCATCATTTGCACTGCTGAAGCTTTTTTTTAAACTGGTGCCAGTTTCGGTTGATTGTTTTGTAAACAATCAAAGCTGCTATATTTCGGGGAAACCAATTTATGTGAAATCTTAAAGGGTCTATCGCACATTTTCGTCTGGTGCATGCTTCATCGGCTCCTTTTTCTTTGAGGGTAGACAAAGTAGGGCCTTTACGTGTGACATAGTATGTAAATCATTGAAATTATAGAAAAATGGCAATAAAGCAATCAGCTTCATTATGGAGGTCCTTATCTGAATTCGAATCTAGCAAACGCATGTACATTTCTGTGATTTTTGCTTGTTACGAAACTTGAAATTCGTAATACATGTGTTTCCATAAGCATCTGCAAGCATCTAATGGGGCAATCTAAACGGCGAGAGATACTGGTATCAGTTGACCTCCTAAGCTTTAGACATCTTATTGTGCGGACGTGAATCTCTTATCTACGACAATAAATCATGAACAATTGAATGAAGACCCTAAGGACAACATTATTCGTATTATTACGGAAATAGAGTCGCAGAATTTTCGCCAAAGGTTGAGTTTCTGGTATACACATTATAAAACGAAGCGAAACATTATCAAATGTAATAATTTTTTACATTATTGACTACTACCATTGATATATTTTTTTTTTATCCTTTTCAATTATAGCACTTCTCCCTTACAAAGAAGAGTAACAACTTGCCCCTTCTGTAAATTGAAATTAAATATTTTATTTTTTCCTTTCAGTTACAAGGCCAATGGACAAAGACTCGGTCACTTCCCGGGAACGATTTCTGAGTTAGAAAAAATCGAAGTTGATTACATTACTCTGCCTGGATGGGACACCTGTACGGAGGACATTCGCGTTTTCAGTGAACTACCAGAAAATGCACAAAACTATGTTCGATTCGTAGAGAATGAATTGGGTATCGCTGTTCGATGGGTTGGCGTTGGCAAAGGACGTGAATCGATTATAAACGTTCGTTAGTAGTGTACTTTGAGCTATATTTTACTAAATACTATCACCTTCTCCTTGATAACTAAGCAAATTTAAACAATAGCAATGTAAGCAAATTTCAGGTAATCTCCCAAGTTATGGGAAAATTAAATCTTTTATTTTTTTTTTTTTATTGTTTTCTTCTGGACTCTTAAATGTGTATTAAACAAAAACAAATTTGAGGAAAGAATCACACTTTTAGAAAATATATTATGTATGTTCGAATTTGTTTTATTTTTGCATATGTAAATCTAAATCAAATATTTTTTCAAAAAAACAAAAACAAAATAATAAAAATATATTTACCAACTATACTTGCATAGAAAAATGTACAAACAAACTATATGTAATTGTTTTTTATAATTATTTCGAAGAGAAATGTAATTTTTGATGCCTTATTGCCTGACGATGCATAGAGACAAAAATAAAAAAAAAAAAAAAAAAACTAACAAAAAATAAAAACAATTTGGCTGATCACCACAAATTATACCTCCAATAAGTATATTGTACTTAAATATCTTTAAAACAAAAAAATATAAAACACCAAGAAAAAAAAGTGCGTTCTGTTCAAATATTATTGGTTCGCACAAAATTCAATTATACTTAAGTTTTTTTTTTTTTTTTTTTTTTTTCAATGTATAAATTGGCAGTTGTATTTTTTTTTTTGAAATAAAAAAAATTATTCATATAATCTTTAAACTTTCGATTTATTTTATGGTAGCTTTTTTTCAAAATTTGGTGCTTAAGAATACGGCGATTTAAAGTTAAAAAGTTATATTTTCTTTTTTGTTTCACTTATTTTTGATAGCCTTATTTTTCTGGGATTCTTTTGATTTTGCAAAAAAGAATCTAGATAGATATATTATATATTTTTTTTATTTCTATGAGTACTATTTGAAAAAATATATATATATTTAAATATAGCAATATATGTATACACAAATATACAAGTAATGATTTACCATTGTATTAAAATGAATGGATTCCGAGTAAGAGAATTATAAGTTAACATAATGTGTATTGTAGCATTGTTTCTAATAAAAAAAAAAAACAAGAACCGAAGTGAGTTGGAATAGAAAGAAAAGAGTTTTGTTTTTATTTCTTTGATAATTTTTAGACGGCACTACAATTCTTGTGCCCTCAGTATTTCTTACTCCGCCGATTTACTTTGGTGGCGCGAGGTTCAGGGTGAAACTGGGCCTCTACTAATGAACCTGGGCCTTTACTAATGCACCCGGGCATCTACTAATGAACCTCGAGCGTCTGCTGTTTAGCGCAGTCCTTAACTTACTGCATCCAGTTACGCACTCCAAATCCGTTGAGGTGCCCTTCTACTTGTGCTCGCCATGTAAGGCGAGGTCTTCCTCTACTGCGTTGTCTTCGGATTTGATTCGTTGTCTCTCGGATTGACTCCGCTTTAGGTAGAGTCCAAATTTCAGCGCCATAAGACAGGACTGGGATGAATAAGGTTTTATACAGAGTCTCCTTAGTTGTTCGGGATAGGAGTCTACTAATCAACTCAGCTCAAAGAAACAGCGATTGGCAAGAGTTATTCATCGCTTAATTTTTGCTGAGATGCTATCAGAATTTATAGCAGAGCCAAGGTAGACAAAGTCCCTTTTTACCTCAAAGTTATAGTTGTTTATTGTGACGTTCTGTCCAGTTCGTCGATGCTGTGTGTCCCTTCTTGTTGACAGCATATACTTAGGTTTGCCCTCGTTTACCGCTAAACTCATTTGGCAGCCTCCGTTTCAATACTAGCGTACCCGCGACAACCCCGCTGAGTTTTACTAATTAAGTCAATATCGTCGGCGTATGCTAGTAGTTGCACAGACTTTTGAAAGATTGTGCCTCCGGTGTTGGCTTGTGAATTTTGCACAATTCTTCAAATATAATGTTAAAGAAGTTACATGAGAGGACGTCAACTTGTCTTAATCCTTTTCTGACATCAAAGGTCTCAGTGAAATCGTTGCCGACGTTGATGGTGCAGCGAGTGTTCTCCATTGTCATCCTGTACAGGCGAACGAGTTTGGCAAGGATGCCAAAACTAGACATGGCTCTGTATAGCTCGTCTCTCTAAATGCTGTCGTATGCGGCCTTAACATCGATAAAAATATGGTGGATATCGATTTGGACTTCTTGTGTGTTCTCCAGGATCAGCCGACGTGCGAAGATTTGATCGATTGTGGACTTTCCTGGTTTAAAACCGAACTGATGGGACGAGGGGTTTCAGATGTTCACACAGGATGGCAAATAAGGTCTTGTACCGATGTTGAGGAGATTGATACATTCCTCTGTAATTGGCGCAATTGAGGGGGTCTCCTATCTTGTCGATCGGGTAAACGATACTGAGATTCCATTCATCAAGCATACACTCATCTGACTAAATCTTAGAAATGAGTTGGTGTATGCTCTCTACCAGGTCATTTCCAGCAGCCTTGTTGGATTTAAGCTTGCATATTGTTATCCTCACCTCGTTTTGGTAAGGTAGACGGAAGTTTTGGATGGATTGATTCTGCCTGACAGCTCAATGTTTCCAGAGAAGCCGCATTCATACATTGGCTGCAACAAGGTTGACTGCTCGGAAGGTTCTGACATCCAGACTATTTGAGGCATGCTTTACGGCGATCGCAATATGATCAATTCGGTTGACCGTTTATTAATTAGGAGAGCGTCATGTCCCCTTGTGAATATTGAGATGAGGAAACAGTGTGCTTGCTATAGTGACGTTTGGGCCCGCAGCTAAGTCAATAAACCTAAGTCCGGTGTCGTGGAAGATGTGCTTGCCAATCGTCCTACCAAAGATGTTCCTATCTTGGCTTTAAAATCACTTAATATGATTTTAAAGTCATATTTAGGACATTGCTAGTAGTTTATGTCGAGAGGCTCATAGAAATATTCTTTGGTGTTGTCGTCCTTGTCTATGTTCGCGAATTTAGCTTTGATGCGGATTGTCGTAAGACGCTCGCTCACGTGTCGAAAGCTTAAGCACCCAATAGCCACCAACCTGAAGGTGTGGAGTAGATGTTAAAAGTGGGAGGCTAACGTGGAACCGCTTGTGCTCTCATGTATTCGCGTCACTATCCTTTGGCTACCAATGAAGAACTTCATCACAGTAAATAAAAGTGTCACTATGTGTACAGAATGTGTCTTAATGGGAGACTGCCCAGCAGGACGGAGCGACCTTTCCGTAGACCCGTAATGTGCAGCCAACCCCCGACGCAGGGTTGGCTGCACATTGTATAGATTCCTTTGGGTATCTAGGATTCAATATGAATTCCGGTGTAAAATTTATGAAATAAAGAAGGGTAAACGCTTTTGTTCGTTTTTTTGTTTGGTTATTTTTATAAAGCACTGGACATTCTGCATCTATAATACATACATACATCTACAGCGAACAGCTTTTGTGCTATCCAGTTGAACTGACTGAACTGAATTGTTTTGTTATGAGTGTCAGGCAGAAAGTCTCGTCGTATCCAAACACTAGACCCATATAGAAGTACTGATTCTATGTTATTTTCAACTTGGTTCTTGTGCTGAGAACATTTCTTCTCCAGACTTTCGATAGCCTGCCGAACCCCGCTTTGCTTTCCCGATTCTACTGCACACATTCAGTTAGATGATGCTATAAACTGCTTGCTGCTTCTTCAGCATTTGAGGCAAGTGAGTCGATAATACTGACATTTGTCATGTCTCACAATACATTTCACATCTTTCACGCAATATTGGGCTTCCAGCTCGGTTCTCTCTACTGATGAGGCCGCTGCAATCCGATCTTTGATTGCTGAGACTTTCCCAGTTGCAAACAAGACTGTTCACAGTAATTCAGTGGTCACTCACGCTCTCCTGTATTGTGCTGCTGATTGTTTCTGTTTCTGAGGCAATATAGTCCCTAAATTATTGGCGCACTTGAACCTGGTAATGTTGAACATGTTTGAACGGTTTCTGTTGACGGATGCAGTACGAAGGCGTATTGAAGCCAACATAAAATGGTGATTGCGTTCTTGACCGATGTCGGCTCTACATCTGTTTCGGACGTCTAAGAGACAATTTCTGAAACGGCTGTTAATCGCAATGTGATTAACCTACAGCGTACCTCCTCTTGGTAGGTATTACAGAAGTCCATAAGCCACTCACTGTTGTCATTCCGGTCTCCAAAGCCGAGAACTCTCATTACGTGCTAAAGCCATAGTTCTGCCCCTTCCTACCTTGGTGTTGAAATCCTTCATCACCATTACGATGTCCCCATTAAGCTTAAATGGCTATTGAAATGATATAGACCATAAAAAGGCGGATCATTGCCTTCTCCTAATCTCTAAAGAAATGGTTTCCATCGTCTTTGCTTAGTTTGTAAGTATACGTAATCGAATTTTCATTAATGTTAGTAATATCATCTGGAGCATCTGCTGCAGATCGGTTCAATCATTGCACGCATCAAGATATTTTGGTTTAATCGTTACCCAATTCAGTAACAATCAGACAATTATTTAATTGCATTTAAATTAAAAGACCCTCCTGCAACATTGTTATCCAAAAATTGCTCAACCCGAGCAGCTATCGTCGCAGCAATCTTGTTCTGTCACTGCAACTTACCGCAGCAATCAAGTGATTTGTCATGATGCGTACAGTAGCAATCGCAAAATCACATTACCAGGTACTTGAGATTCTTCGGGAAAAAAAACTCAAATCCTTATCTATCTTTTACTTCGAAGGGATAAGCCCAATAATTATCATCCATCCACAAACTAAGTTGTTCCTCAAGGATGTTGTTCCTGGTTTCCTCACTAAGATCCGGATTTCATGCTCATCCTTCCCATTCCAACCAACTGTTTTCAATTATCTCAGAATCAGAAAAAAAGTAACAACAAATAAATGATTGGAACTATTTAACAATGAGATGATATGATATGTTAATAGCTGCGGTATATTTGTATCTTTTGTGTTTCACAGATCGTCACTTTTGATAAGTAATTCGATACTTGAAATGCGTACGAAAGGGGATGATGATTTGAAAACGATTTCCCGAACCACAAAGGGGTTGTATAATGCGGTGGGCATGTTTATAGTCAACAAATTACTTTTCATCAATTGATATGGCGGAAGGCCAGTAGCCTTTGTTACTTTATAACATAAACAGACGCAAACAAAAAAAAAGAATTACGGGTGTATGGGTTGTGATGAGACCAGCCTACCTGCAAGCGCAAGGACCTCGTATGTGGTTTACTGGTAACGCCCTAATTTGCGCTTCAATGGATTTCTTTAATGCTCGGTATTATCCTTGCAAACGAACGAATGAGATTTGTTTTAGCTTCAGAAGGACGGACCGCAAATGTAGATCCTATAAATGGTGAGTGGATTTTTTAAAATTAGGTCAGTTCTCCGAGAAATGCGAAACTGAATGGTTCAACAGTGCAAGGAATATTTAAACATGACAGACTTCAGTATTGACTATATTTTGAATCGTGCTGGGGACAAGTATTTGGGAACAAATTGCTGCGTAAGAATATCGGAAAGGATCAAATTAAATGCATCACCATCAGAGCAGTGTGAAATTTTCAGTGATGAGCTTTTGCATGGTCAACTCCAGGAATGTCACCAACAGTATCCAATGTTCGATTGGTTGCAGTACACGCGATACCATCCACCAAAACTACCAAGTAAGTGAAACAAAGTGATTCATCGATTGAATTTGTGTTGAGAAATCGTATTTCTCTTAAATTTTAAGGACCCTTCCGTGCCGGACCTATAAAACGAACTCCGGGACGGCTGCCAAGAGTTCCATTTACGCCCGCTCAACTTCAAGCATTGGAAAACGCCTACAGTATTTCGACATATCTCAGTTCCGAGGATGCCAATAATCTTGCGATAAAATTGGACCTGACCAATACTAGAGTGAAAATTTGGTTTCAAAATCGCCGAGCTCGTGAAAGGAGAGAAAAACGCGAACGAGACATGGGAAGTGTTGTCGAAGCTGGCTGTGATTCGACAATGTCATCAACTTCATCTAGTCCCGAACCAGAAAAGTTTTCTATCATTTAAAGAAGATGCAAATGATTCCAGCGAATGTATTTTGTAAAAAAATCGACATCTAGTCTAGTGAAGTGTAAATTTTGTAAAAATAAAACTTTTAAATAAAATTGTAGAAATCCTCAAAGAAGTCTTGTTATTAGACGATACATTGTCTGTTCGCCCTCCAAAATTATTCCATCTACCTACCACTATGTAGGTTTAAAGCAACTGAGTTATATCATGCAATGGATAGTCAAAGAAGAGAAACCAGTTCATAGAAAAAAGAAATCGTGTGAATTTTTAAATTGGTTATACCACTATCATGAGGAACACATTAACACAAGCAACTAGGACGGTGTAAGCTTTTTTACTTAGATGACTAAGCTGGAAAGGTTTTGTCCAACTATTCTCCTGAAATGATTATGTAGGTAAGGTAGGATAAGGATTGGTTTGAATGGCATCCGAATTACATACATATATGTGTTACACAGTGCGATGATGTTCACTGACCCTGATTCGGATCACGTCACTCAATCTAAAATGATATTGGGCAATTTAGGGTTTTCTCTTCTTGACATATACATATGTATGTATTCTTTTACGTTTTTGCCAAGTGGAGAGCTCCACGTTTTTGTGTAAAACAAAAATCTGAATTAATAAATAGAATCTTTTCGTTTTTAATTTAAATAAACTCTTAACTCAATATATGTACTGGTCACACCTTTCGGAGCAAGATAACTCTCCACTTATCCATTCTAAAAGAAGATGGTCATCCTAAGCAAGGATGGTGCATGCGATGTTTATACTGCATTTAGACAGAGTTGGAATGGATTCATTTATATACAGGCTCCGTGGTGGACAATATCACACACTGGGTGACAAGACCGAAGTACTACGTGAAGTGAAAAGTTGAAATGAATACCTTGGAGACACACTCGATGTTGAACAAATAAGTTACCGGTATAGATCCTCCCTTAGCAACCAGATCAACACCTTGCGTTTCATCACTGAGAAATACCTTAACGACACTCGTTGGAAAGAATGACCAGGATCAAATAACAAACATTCATTTCGAAAGGTCGACCGTTTCATATTTAACTATGCAATACAAGAGAACACATTAATCCAGGATGGCCAAAATGTAGATCGAGTAAGAAATATATGCAGAACAGTTCAACAGTCGCCGTTCCTCAATGGATAGTACCTACATCAAACTGGTGAGCAAAGGATTTAAGGTTAGAAATCCTCAAAACATAAAAAAAGAAAATTTATTAGGGTTCCACATCTCGAGAACGTCTAACGAACATCCAAGTAAAATTATCTTAAGGAAATTTATTATACCCGGATACGAATAGAATTGGAGGAAAAGGAACACTAACACTCCTAGCATTCAATGTAATTCCCCATTTAATAAAGGGAAATTCGATCGTGAACTAGGACCAATGTTTGCAGAAAATAATTTTTTTACAGCAAGGACAAGGATTGTTCACAAGAAGGTATAAAATACCATATATTTACATGCATATATACATATATATGTATATGTAACTCCTCCAAAGGTCAAAGGTAAAGGATTGCAATTTACAGATCGCGCTAGATATTTGGGGGTTATTCTCGAAAAAAAACTCAGTTGGAAACTGAACATTCAAGAACGTGCTAGGAAGGCCTTGATTGTCCTCTATTCATCTAAGAATGCTATTGGCTATACATGGCAGTCGTCAGATCCATCCTTATATACTGAGTACTAGTCTAGTGGACGGCAATGGACAAGAAAAGCAACACTGCAATACTTGAAAAGGTTCAAAGACTATCTTGCATCTGTATAACGGGCACCCCTAGAACTACTCCTACAGCTGCTCTAGAAACTATAGTCCATCTTCTTCCCGTTGATATTTTTGGGAAGCTGATGGCGGCTAAGGCTTAGGGAATCCTTTCAATTGACTCGTGGAAATATGGGTCACGCAAGCATCCTAAACGCTAACATTATTCCTAATAATTCGGACTACATTGTCCCCTATCTGCACTTCAACGTCAAGTATAAAACTAGGATTCCTAGCAGAAGTTCTTAGGAATCGGGAGAAATTTTAAACTAATCTGCGACAGAGATTTACACAGACGGATCCAAGACAGCGTCTGGTACAAGTGCGGGAGTTTACTTCAATACACTTTATATTTGTATCTTCACACGTCTGCCGGACCACAGAAATCCGCGATCTGACTTTCGATTAACTCAATAGAGTGTAGCGATATTGTTTTCATACATACATACATAGACAGTCAAGCTGTGATAAAATCCTTGGAATCGCCTATAATTCAATCCAAGTTAGTAAAGCAATGTCGCGGAACTCTTAACAAGTGCTAAGTCTAAGAGTGCCACTCATCCCAGTGCTGGGATCCAGGCTACAGAGATATTCAAGGCAATTGCAAATCGGCTGAGTTAGCTAAGGAGGGTATAGACTGGAACCGTCAGCGCCTATTAAATCGATAAAATTTTAATTATAAGATACCGCAGCCATTAAAATGGCAAACAATAGCTGGAACAATATCAGCACATGTCTCTTTTCTACGGAAATCTGGTAAGAGCTGGAATATGGTATAACCGAGGCCTGCCGGGACCTATCCATTCTGAATAAGAACGATCATACCGACATCTACATAGACAGCCAAGCAGCCATCAACTCCATTACAACCAACTCTAAATTGGTCAAGAGATGTAAAGAGGAACTTCAATCCCTTAGCTCAAGGCACAACATTACGCTTTGCTGGATTCCGAGACGCATGGGCTTCCACGGGAATGAACCACCTAATATCACGCTAAAATTCATCACGAAAACCGGATGGTTAAGGAGGGCCGCTTTTGACATGAATTAAGTCTTGGGAATAATAGTAATTTTTTATTTCAGGTATCATACATCCGCTAAGATCCGAGTGAGGCTGGACATTATTAGTGCAGTCATCTCCCCAACCTACCTACTTAATGGTACACCCTTTTTTACTTACCTCTGCACAAGAAAATCATTGATTTCTGACATGATCGCCGGAGTTAGTCCCTACGTTGAAATATCAAATAGCAGGATTAAGACTTGAATTCCAGTAAAATTAAATACAAACTTATGTATATACATGCATAAGCCATCAAATTAGGTTTAATCAACAAGAATCTTCTTAAATAAAGAGATACTACTGTCTCAGAGACCTTTTGATAATTCGGCTGAGGATTTCATTTAAAACTGACGGGACCTAGCCTCTGTATACAAATCCCCATTGACGTAAAGTAACCTGGCGCAAGGCTCTTCTTTTCTTTTCTATTAACCAAAATATTGTCCTTTTGTTTGCTAAACAAGAGTAGATTATTAACGTAAACAGCATTAGCCTAAGCCGATTTTTGTCTTAAATTGATCTCCTGCGGTGTAGTTGAGGAAATGTTTTGCTCATTTGTGACCGAGACATATGCATACATGTTTGGAGCAATAGCAGAAGTACTTAAGAGGATTAAGCAAAGAGCTCTGCTTTGGTTGAAAGGATATTTTATATCATACGTACATATGTAGTTTGGGTCAGTTTACAGCTGTATGGAGGAACAGTTAATGAAATGCTCTATATATTACATATATGTATTTCATTAACCCATTTTTGCTCGAACTTAAAATATGTATGAAATCGATCTGTTTTCAAAGCTGGGATCTGCATTTAAGATAAGCCAATGGCGCATGTCTCCTCGAATTGTATATCAACTCGTGTCGGTGTCCTCCTTTGTTGAAAACAAATCTTTTTTGTTTTGCAAACACAAGAGGATTAAGAACAAAGCGTACCGCAGCAGAATAGATGTTTGCATAAAGCGCATTCGGTTTGCTACATAAACTATTCCAATACTTTACTATTCTCTTGTTAAAGATACATTTATTACCATCAAATCTACATCTTCCCACAAAATGAACAAAATCTAAGTAATGCATACAATTTCGGATTTCCCCTCCTGGCTCTATGCCGGTGTATCACATTTCACTTGTATCTCAACTGACAGCACATACGAGTATTTGCAATTTATCCTGTAAAAGTTAATTCGGGTGGAAAATTCGACTTAAACTGTTTACGGTTACCGGTCGGGTTGTTCTGCCTCAGTTTAGTATTTTATCCTTAAAGGTGGATCGAAATTAATTCGGAAAGGCACAGCATGATATCTCAAATGCGGAAGTTACCAAAACACAAATCTACTGCGGATTATTGTTGGGAATTGAGAAACCTGAGATTGGCGGAAACAGCTACTGTTGTTTGAAAAACACCGAAATTTGTTTTTTTAAAACAATATTACGAAATAGACTTCAATTCAAGGATTATGGGTATTAACCAGGTCAGGTGGGGTGTTGTTGCTCATTTTGTTCTTTGAGCATGACCGACCAACATGTGAGATGTGGTTTTGGTTTGTTATATTGTTTTCTTGTAGGTACACAGTATTATTTGAAAATCAGTTTGGAAAAATTAAAAAACATTTCTTGACATTTCAGGGCACTCTTGCGGCTAATATAAGATCCACCAATAATATCAAACATATCGATATGAGGAAGGAAAACATTTTTGCACACCGAGCTGAATTTATATTTATGGGGTATGGAGTTCCTGGGTATGGAGCATATTTATGTAGCTCCGAAATGTCATTTTGTTTACAGCATATGATACAAGTAATCCATAGTCTTGGAAAAAATGGCATATGAACTTGCAGATAACGTTTAATTACTCGAATGTTATAGTAAAGACAGAAGTAGAGTAGAGGTATGAATAGAAAAGAAAAGTCTGACGTGCTTTAGACGACCATCACCACCCTTTCATAATTTCTTACGAAACATTGAGGTACGCCCTTAAATTCGGATGAGGATCAACTCAGGAATTAAAAAGAGCTTTTCCTATTGATGCTAAACCATTGGGATGTAAATCAAGTGATCTCAAATTCCAATGGGCCATCCGCATCAGTGAATTCCCGAATACGCACCAAACCACCAAAGCCCTTAAGAGGAACCAAGCGGTAGGCATTGATGGAATTCAACCTGATGGAATATAAGAATTGGAGAGGTATTTATATATGTGAAAGAGGTTTCTACGACAATCGAAGAACAGGCGAAACGATTTGGTCATAAAGTAAATGCGGACAAAAGCAAGAACGTACATATGTACATATTGTCAACATTTTTTTTCAACTCTATGAATGAAACCTTAGTTAGGTGGGTGGCTTGATGAGGGGAGTAAGGTTTCACCTCATCAGTTGCTTCCTTACAGCTAGTTGGTGAATAGGGTACCCATCATGATGTCCTCCAAAACCTTGCAAGATTGTAAAGTGAGACATCAGATAGTTCTTGTAAGTCCTGGAAGTAATATCTTCCTAGAGTTCTGTTCCTCAATTGACATAGGCTTGGGCAATGACACAGGTAGCGAGGTGTATCCACTGTGAAGCACTTCGTCACCGCATCCTCTGGATATGTTGCCATCCTTGAGTTTAAGTTTCATTGTGTGGTTCCTTAGAAGATTATGGCCAGTGAGTGCGCCTACCGACATTGACAGCGTTTTCTTGTCATTTTGTAGGAGTTTGTTGGTTCTTGCTTTGTCATATCGTGGCCAGAGCTTCCTTGATATATCACATGTGGTAAGCGATTTCCACATACTGTTGGCTGTCATCCGTTTCGTTCCCTAAGGTTGAAGAGTAGATGCTTGATATATTGAAGTGACTGATTTTCGTCCATTGCAGACCGTTTTCTTGCAAGTTCGTCAGCTAGCTCATTCCAAGTTATATCCTTGTGACCAGCGACCCAGCAGAGATTTATATTGTGCTCAGAGCCAAGAACCTTGAGTTCTTCGCGAAAACGTCGGACTAGCTTCGACTTGATTGAAATGGTGACATCATCCTCTGATATTGCCATCATTAATACCACACTGGCTGTCTTTGACACTGCCAGAACCTCCGCTTGGAAAACACGGCTGTAGTCAGGAAGTCTGACCGAGCTACATATGTATGTATGTATGTTTAGTTGCATGTAGAATATACCGGCGCCTGTTCCTATATCCAACTTTTACCCATCTATGTAAATAGATATAGATTTGTCTTTTATTGGTTTCTTGGTTTCCAATTCTTCTCTACTTGGAATGACACGGCAGATTCGACGAAGACTTAACCTAGGAAACCACAGCTACCTCGGATTGGTGAAACAAAAGGCAAATGGACAACAATGTTCCAGCTAAGAGGATTTTCGAATAAGAGCCCCCAAGTTCGAGGCGACAAGGAAGACTGAAGCTCAGTTTCGGGATCGAAGAGAGTTTCAAGAAGATACTCTTTATAGGTTGAGAACCCGTTAAGTAAATACGCAAGTAGGTAAGTAAGTAGTTGCGTTTTTCCGACAGTGGCAAGTAACAAGAATGATTCTGGATTACCAAATATTTAGATACATTTCTCGATGTCGAACACGCAAACTTTAACTAAGGATCATTCCTGCGTCGTCGGTCACTTTAACACACAATGGTTCGAAGAGGTCCAAAGCGGAGTAAGACAGTGGTCCTTTAGCCACTGCTATTTCTTGTTGTCATCAGTTATGTTATATGTACGACATTCACCTTATCTGATAAATTGCCTGGCGAGTTCATCGGGCATGAAATTCCCTAGAATGGGTGTGAATATTGAAGTGCTTAGCCATCTTGTTAAGAAATAGGCGACAATTTAGAGCAGTGTTTAAGTTCACTGGGAAAGATTCCAGAGATCTGATCGAGGTTTGGCAACCCCGTCACATCGAATATAATATTGTTAACGAACTTAACTGTTTTTGTTAATTAGCCAACATTTTTCATTATCTCATTTTCATTAATAGCGCACACGCAGTGTGATATAGATATACTAACTTTTTATATATGTACATATGAGGCGCTCAAAGTCATAGTGATGTAAGTCTAGTTTTAAAAAATGTAAGTCCGAAAATAATATTCTACACATGCCAAACTGTTGCATGAAAATGTGAAATACACATTTAATACATTACCCTAACAAATTAAACGCTCTTTAATTTATTACATTATTTCAAATAAAACTTTTGCGTTCTGTTGCAAAAACTTCATGAGTGCAATTTTCCGATTTCATCGCAAAATTATTTTCAGTTATGAAGTCTTTTTCTATGTCAAGCTAAGCAAAATTGTCGCATTTGAACCAGTCAGCAACCCCAAGCTATTTCTGAAATGCAAATACACCCATCAAGCAGATGACAAAAACGGTATAAACACATTGCCTATCACTAATTTTTGACGCCAGAAACAAAGGGAACATTCTACGCGAGGAGGTGTCTTAAGAACTTCAACCCCGATGTGAGTTTTGCTTTAACGAATTGCATAGATGGACGACAGCATAAAGCCAAACGAGTTCTACGTATTCCCCTGTAGTCAATACCGCGCCGTACTCCTAGATATAGGGATAAAAACTGCAAAAGTAAACTCTTCTCCTCGAACAAGATGGAATTTTAACAAGGCAAGGAGAGAAGATTTTGCTTCCGAGCTTGATAGCTTGATAGATCACTATAGTCCATAGTGCGAAGAAATTTATACCTCACGGCCCACGGATAGTTCAAAAAAGCAATAGACCAAACTAAGAACTCGCAAAAAATGGTGACCCAAATTTGCAAAAGAGCTCCTAAAAACTGAACTACATAGAAGCTGGCATTACAAATATAAATACAAATTTTTGGCGCAACAGGTCCACTCGTGCTGTGCGTGTTATATTCCTTACACGAATGGAAGGGGCCTAATGTTTAATGCCGGATCCGAATGGCAGTTTTTTGTTTTTGAGAAGTTTTTTCATGACAGTTTTACTCTCGGATGTTTGTCAGACGCTCGCGAGAGGTGGGGCCGTCAAAGAAATTTTAGGTGTTGTTTGGGGATTGAACCTGGAACCCCTTGCTCCGTAATCCAACGCACTAACCACTTGAGCCACGGCGCCCAAGTTTAGCTGGCATTGCCAACTAAAAATCTGGGAACTGCAGGGACTGATGAAGTTCTTTAACAACATCCTATTGTCCGGATCACCTACAGATCTTAAAAAAATAAAAAAATAAAACCAGAAAACCATGGACCTATAGCCTTCTTAAACATTTACTATAAGATCTTGGTGTCTCTTATCTATAACAGGATTGCAGAGGTCATAAGTAGTACACTGTTAATTGAACAAATTGGTAGACCAGGCCATGGTTTTTAAATGTTTGAGAGTGGTTGCATGTCTCAAAGTAGCTAACTTCATAAAAAGCATGGTATGTACATTCATCTGCTGAATTCAGAGCTCTCGTCTGGTTGAGCTTCCATACAATAATTAAATAAAATCTGACGTGTTGAGAGCTCGATTTATATGTGTGGTTAAGATGGTGGTAGCAGGATGATTTAGTTGCCCAGAACCTTACTAATGTATTTGACTTCTTGCGAGAATGCAAAAGTTACGCCATATACTGAGGAGCAGTTTCATTTTTCAGGCATTTAAGTACTGTTAACCGCTTTTGGTATAACTTAATCATTATAGTCCATTTCAAATTCTATTCTATTCTTCCTCCATACCTCATTGTGGACCCTTATTGTAAGGTCCACAATGAGGTACTTACTTACGTAGGTGGCGCTACAGACCGGAATGAACCCGCTTCAACAACAACAAGCCTCTCCAGTTAGCGCGGTCTTTAGCTAACTGCCTCCAACACTCTAAGTAGGGTACTTAAGGTACCCTTCCCACATTCCTCTAGTGCATTTTTCCTCCGGGTTGGATTCGAAGATTCTTCGTTTGATTTCTGATGTAATATCGTTGCCAGAGTTTATACCGGAGCTGAGGTATACAAAGTCCCTAACTACCTCAAAGTCATAGCTGTGGACATTATTTATTCCGCTGTGGAAACCTAAAATTCTTGGGCTACAACGTTTAATATTGTTTATTTCGGTCAATTCCCTCACACTCTTTCCAGACATTGTCAGAATAATTAAAGTCCACTCTCCCCCAAAACCCAAGTTCCAGCTACGACCTTGAGTTAATTACTTATGTTCAGGGTAAAAATATTCACTACGCTTTTTTTTTTTAAAGGACGGCTACACTAAAATCTATACTTATTAACATTTTATTCGGAAAATATGTACTTAATTTTTTTTACGTTTATTCAACTGAAATTAATAATCGTTCTCTCATGACGACTCTCTTATGCTGGGAGCATTCAATACAAAGTACATACCAATGCTATAAATATATAGTACCTTTCTATGTGTAGGTTGCTTGAAGAGAAAGTCGTTTATGTACATCTGACCGGCTGGCTGTTGTATCGTCAACAATAAAGAACCGGCAATGGACGGGAATCAAGAAATATCAACAAAAAAAAAAAAAAAATACACATTTGAATGTTTCTCGAGATTTTTAATCACCGCGAGCTATGAAAACCGAACGCTGACGTTCTACCCGACAGTTTGGGATACAACTTCTTTCGATTAGGTTGTTCGCCGCGAGAACTTAGTTACAATTTTAGCTTTTCTTGGTAATGAAACGTTTTGCTGGAGTGAAAATGGTGTGTGATAAATTTATAACATTCAACAATGGACTTAAAATGCCAGCACTAGGCATTGGTACTTGGCAGGTAAGAATACAATTTATACCTTGTGTCTTTGATTTAAAGAACTTAAACAACCTGTATACCGAGCCGAAAAGAGTCGGATATGCATAATATCATTTCCAACAATGTTATGTGACTCAGCTAAAGTTGGGAAATTTTGTTCGTGGTTTACAAAAAAAAAAAAGCGAATACATCACTATTTATTTCGGTTTGACCACAACAAAACTAGTTTGGTTTTTGGGCGGAGAGATTATTTTTCCTACAGTTTGTTTGTATTGTGATTGGAATCTAAAAACTACATATTTGGGTAAGATGAAAGTGCATTGATCTTGTGAAGGGAAAAGTTGGGTCAGAAGATGGACAGTTAGAGATGGACAAAACGTAGAGAGAAATATGTTTTATTGTTTAACAGAAACTTTAAATTATATGTTTGAAAAACGTATTATTTTTTCTCTTTGAACTTGTTACAGTACGTAGACACTACGTACATTTTGATCACGTTACATTCCATTCGCTTTGAAATGACATGCAAAAATGAAACATTGACAGCAGTAAATATACCAGATAAACTAATAAAGGCAACTTATGGTGACTTTCGATGTTCTATATAGAGAAAGGTTGAAAATTCCCTATCCAAAGTGGATTCCGACAGGCAGCATGTGTTCGCTGATACTGCTTTTGTTAGTGAGCTAACTATGTGCTCCGCGCTGTTTTATTGATGGGAAACGAAGGAATTCGATTCTTACAGCACAACTTAAACACCCGAACTAAAGCTGAAACTGTCTGCTGTGTCCCTTAAACAGACGTGAAAAGAAAGCTAAACATAGTGGAGCTGAAAATAAATTCTACTATCAGCTGTTTCTATCGAAGGTACAACCGAACAGGAATCGGCCGAGAAGTAATGCAATTATCTTAAGCACCAAATTACAGTCAAAACTCGATTAACCGGGACTCTTTTAACCGGGACACTCTATTAACCGAAATTTTTTGGAGTAATTTATTCTCCATTAAAAACTCTATTAACCGGCATTAACTCTATGTATTATCCGTAATAGAAACAAAAACGTTTATATTTTTGAATTCCCAGAAAATTTCAAATTATTTTTATAGAAACTATTGAACAAATTGTTGTTTATTGATGGATTTTATGTTTGTTTGTGTTGTATTAAGTAAAAGAATAAAAAAAGGGATCGAATTAAAAAATGAAGAGTTTTTTATTCTAAATATGAAAAAAAAATCAGCCATCCCGGTTAATCAAGTTTCGACTGTACGACTATTCTGCTCTTATGTTGAATCCATGAAAAATACTTTTCCTATTATGAGAAACCTACAAAGTTTATGAATTGTTGTTACGAAGCAGATTTACTTGAGAACAGGTTAGAATCTTATAGGCAACACCATTCGCGATCGGAATAGATGACTACACTATTCAATGAAAACCCAAAGATTAACAATTATTTCATCAGCTCAAGTTCGAATTTCTAAATCACCACTATTAGATAGAATGGAGAGTTTTAAGTGCCTTGAGACTATTAAAAGGGCGAATCGACAAAGAAAAATAAGTTGTTCAATTCAATAAGCTTAAACAATAAGCAACGACTATTCCGCTTCAGCGATTTGTTGGTACTTGAAGATTTTCACATTGTTTATTACTAGACGATTGTATGATACTTACAGCTTGGTAGTTAGTTACATTTAGATACACTAGATCGTAAGTAATTTCCAGTCACGGAAAACAATGATTTAACAATACGAATGTATTTGTTTTAATATTACATTAAATACGTGTATTGTCTATTGCATTTGGAACTAATAGGATAGATACTCCTACTTCTAGTTATGTATCTATAAGACGTGCTACACGTAAACGAGTACAGGTATGGACATATACATATGTACATATACATATGTATATATGCATGTTTGAGTACTTTTGAAGATAATTATCATACTCGTATTTGCCAGTGCCGGACTTTTCTATCAAAGTTAGAAATCAATTACACATGCATGTACGTAATCTTACAAAAGTATCTAATTACATATAATTATAATGAGAGATTAGAATAGCTATTAAAATTGCATTTGCAACAGATGATAGTTTCATACATAGTTACATAAGCAGATTAGAGAGAACAACAACTCTAAAGTTTAACAAAATGCTCTCCTACATGACTCGTACGTTTGGTACAAAAGCAAAGATCTTTAAACTTTAGACATCCTTATCTGTTTCAGTAATTCAATGTCCAAATGTTGACACAGTCTGCATTGATACTGAATATAAAAATAAATAAATAAGGGGCTTGTGTCTGGAAGTATCTCGTATACTGAAAGGTTATTTGTTCAATATTCGCTTGAGATAACGAAGACAATTATCTATTTTTGTTTCGCTAAAAGTCGCTTATCAATAGCGAAACATTGCACGACACTTTTTTTTGTTACTCAAGCATTTACCATTTATTGCAGCACCTTTGAATAAAATACCTCAAAAATACTGTTTATCCTAAATTATTATTTTTTATTTTAAAGGCCCCCGAAGCGGAGGTTGAAACCGCCATCAATTTAGCCCTTGAGGCAGGTTATCGTCACATTGATACCGCTCCAGTGTATCTTAATGAGAAGGCTATTGGGCGGGTTATTAAGAGTTGGATTGATTCCGGCAAATTGATGCGAGAAGAGATATTCATCACCACTAAGCTACCACCACCTGGTAAGACATTTGTCATTTAAAATTTTCGAATTTATTTTTAAAAGTTTTAAATTTCAGCCCTTAGACCGGAAGTAGTTGAAGCCGTTCTAAGCAAGTCTCTTGCTGATCTTCAACTCTCTTATGTTGATTTGTACTTGGTTCATGTGCCTTTTGGTCTTATTTTGGATCCTAAAGGTGAAATACTACGGGATGAACAAGGTATCGTTCCAGCTAAGGACACTGACCATGTAGCCGTTTGGAAGGTAAACTTTTTAATCATGTTTTTTTTTTTTTTACATGACTGATCGTATTTTTATTAGAGTATGGAAGCAGTAGCCAAAAAGGGGCTTACCAAATCGATTGGTCTATCGAATTTCAATGTGAAACAAATTCAAAGGATTCTGGACAATTCTACAATTACTCCAGCTAGTCTTCAGGTTAAATACATTAATAAATAGGTAAACAAACTTTACTCATAAAATATCCTTCTAGATCGAACACCATGTTTATTTACAACAAAAGGAACTAATCGAATTCTGCAAATCAAAAGGAATCGCCGTGACAGCTTATGCTCCATTGGGCTCAAGAGGCATTGCTACGTTGAACAAAGCTGCCGGACTTGAGTAAGCAATTCATAAATTGAGTTATTTTGACAAGATTTTAAGTTCCATATGATTTTTCAGCCGTCAATTGCCTGATCTTATGGATATTCCAGAAGTTAAGGAAATCGCTGCTGCCCACAATAAGACTCCAGCTCAGGTGCTTATTAGATGGATTCTCGAGCGTGGATTGGCCGCTATCCCGAAGAGTACCAACCCCGAACGTCTAAAGCAAAATTTGGACATCTTTGACTTTTCGCTAAATCAAGAGGAGATCAGTAAATTGAATGGACTGGATGCTAATGTTCGTGTTTGTGATTTTAGCTTCTTTAAGGGGTGAGTAAATTGGTCTTGTTTTCATGCTTGTATTTTATTGACTTATCATTTATTTTCAGTGTCGAGAGGCATCCAGAATTCCCTTTTGTATTAAATAAGTGAGAAGAAATATATTGCAATTATTTCTTTTTTAATAAATGTCTCAAAATATTTTTATAAAATAAAAATTAATATGTATATCTTAGTAAGATTTAGGTAGCAACTGTATTTTTTATTGGCATGAGGTTGTCACAAGAATCTAGGCCAAAATGGGAATATCAAAATTTATGGTAAGAATGGTAATTTCATGTGACAATGACCCTATTCCGTAAGTTGTTTCAAAATGTTAATTTAGAAGGTATGAAATATGTACATGTACATACATATGTATATGTATGGAAATGTTATTTATATTTACTTACTTAAATAGGTGGCGCTACAGTTCGGGGTGAACCTGGGCCTCAACCAACAAGCCTCTCTAATTCGCTTGTTGGCAAAAGTGTTTCTCTCGAAACAACTGAGAATATCTTCAACCGCTTTGGAAAGAATTTAGTACATGCTTCAGCGAAATAAAGTAGAACTGAGATGGTCAACGTCTTATACAGAATCTGCTTAGGGCCTTACTACTGAATTGCCTTCTTAGGAGAAAGTTTGGCAGGTATCCCAAAATTGGACATGGCTGTGTCTAACTCGTCTCTATCATATGCGACCTTAAAACGATGAAAAGTTGGTGGGTGTCGATTTGGATTTCTTAAGTTTTCTCCAGAATTTGCCGAAGTGTAAACATTTGATCAATTGTAGACTTTACTGATCTGAAACCACACGTTCACACGGATATGATTGTATACACGATCTTCATGAGACTAATACGACTATCATTGGCACAATTGCTCGGTCTTCTTTTTTGTGGATCGGGTAAACAATACTGAGATTCCATTCATAAGGCATACACTCGCCTGACCAAATCTTAGACAGGAGTTCGTGTATGCTCTCTACCAAGCCATATCCATTAAAGTATTTAGCCTTAATAAAAAGATTTGTAAATTTTATTTTTAGGATTTCTAACTTCTTTGTTCAGCACGGCAAATCAAGTATAAGAGTTTTGGATTTTGTGTAGCTACTGGATTTGAAGGTGGGGGTGATTGGAGAGCTTATATTTGTAGCTTTTTATCAGGTATTTTATAAGAGTCAATGTTTGAACAGGATGGGTTAAAATCATATCGAAGAGATTCTTAAGTATAGGCTCCAGCTGGTGCAGTTGGGAATACTGTTCAACTTGAGGATGATTGAGTTACTTGAGAAGAGGAATTAACTCTCTAGTTCCCAAATTATTGTTTAGCTTTAAAGTATTAGTCGAGAATAGTGTTGGAAGGAGGAACTCGAATCAAATTATAAAAAACGTGGAAAAATGAGGAGATGTGCGTTTTATGAGATGGGAGTGGCAAGCTGCCTTAAGACAGTCCTGGAAACGTATGCAAAAGAAGAAACTAATGTAAATACATGTGGTCTAGAGTCCCGCTTGGGGACAAGAGGGTTAAATCAAATGTACAAGTGATCTAACAAGGAGGTTTCTATTGAAACATTGAAAAGAATTATGTCACCAAGAGATGGACTCGATATGGTAAGGTCAACCACACATTGCCTAATTTATTTCGTGGATTGAATTAGGGATCATTAAAAATACAAATACAAATATTTGGTTCATGGAACCCAGAGCCTAGCTTTTCACAACTATTCGGATTAATGGTCAACTTTGTTGCAAGATATGTGGCATTTAAGGAACAATGTGTAAAAGGTAAATGAAAGATAGACTCGTTGCTGGAAAAACGCTATCCTGCAAAATTTTCGATTTTGTCCAGGTACCGAAATTTAGGTTAAAATCATATTTCACGGCTTTACCTTGATTTTCTGGGTGAAATAGGCAAGAAAGAATAAAAGGGTTGAACCAAAAGACCTACAATCGGATGATCTAAAACATGGGCAACTTTGTTGCAAGATATGTGGCATTTAAGGAACAATGTGTAAAACGTAAATGAAAGATAGACTCGTTGCTGGAAAAACGCTATCCAGCAAAATTTTCGATTTTGTCCAGGTACCGAAATTTAGGTTAAAATCATATTTCACGGCTTTACCTTGATTTTCTGGGTGAAATAGGCAAGAAAGAATAAAAGGGTTGAACCAAAAGACCTACAATCGGATGATCTAAAACATGGGCAACTTTGTTGCAAGATATGTGGCATTTAAGGAACAATGTGTAAAAGGTAAATGAAAGATAGACTCGTTGCTGGAAAAACGCTATCCAGCAAAATTTTCGATTTTGTCCAGGTACCGAAATTTAGGTAAAAATCACATTTCACGGCTTTACCTTGATTTTCTGGGTGAAATAGGCAAGAAAGAATAAAAGGGTTGAACCAAAAGACCTACAATCGGATGATCTAAAACATGGGCAACTTTGTTGCAAGATATGTGGCACTTAAGGAACAAAGTGTAAAACGTAAATGAAAGATAGACTCGTTGCTGGAAAAACGCTATCCAGCAAAATTTTCGATTTTGTCCAGGTACCGAAATTTAGGTTAAAATCACATATTACGGCTTTCCCTTGATTTTCTGGGTGAAATAGGCAAGAAAGAATAAAAGGGTTGAACCAAAAGACCTACAATCGGATGATCTAAAACATGGGCAACTTTGTTGCAAGATATGTGGCACTTAAGGAACAAAGTGTAAAACGTAAATGAAAGATAGACTCGTTGCTGGAAAAACGCTATCCAGCAAAATTTTCGATTTTGTCCAGGTCTCGAAATTTAGGTAAAAATCACATTTCACGGCTTTACCTTGATTTTCTGGGTGAAATAGGCAAGAAAGAATAAAAGGGTTGAACTAAAAGACCTACAATCGGATGATCTAAAACATGGGCAACTTTGTTGCAAGATATGTGGCATTTAAGGAACAATGTGTAAAACGTAAATGAAAGATAGACTCGTTGCTGGAAAAACGCTATCCAGCGAAATTTTCGATTTTGTCCAGGTACCGAAATTTAGGTAAAAATCACATTTCACGGCTTTACCTTGATTTTCTGGGTGAAATAGGCAAGAAAGAATAAAAGGGTTGAACCAAAAGACCTACAATCGGATGATCTAAAACATGGGCAACTTTGTTGCAAGATATGTGGCATTTAAGGAACAATGTGTAAAACGTAAATGAAAGATAGACTCGTTGCTGGAAAAACGCTATCCAGCAAAATTTTCGATTTTGTCCAGGTCTCGAAATTTAGGTAAAAATCACATTTCACGGCTTTCCCTTGATTTTCTGGGTGAAATAGGCAAGAAAGAATAAAAGGGTTGAACCAAAAGACCTACAATCGGATGATCTAAAACATGGGCAACTTTGTTGCAAGATATGTGGCATTTAAGGAACAATGTGTAAAACGTAAATGAAAGATAGACTCGTTGCTGGAAAAACGCTATCCAGCAAAATTTTCGATTTTGTCCAGGTCTCGAAATTTATGTAAAAATCACATTTCACGGCTTTACTTTGATTTTCTGGGTGAAATAGGCAAGAAAGAATAAAAGGGTTGAACTAAAAGACCTACAATCGGATGATCTAAAACATGGGCAACTTTGTTGCAAGATATGTGGCATTTAAGGAACAATGTGTAAAACGTAAATGAAAGATAGACTCGTTGCTGGAAAAACGCTATCCAGCGAAATTTTCGATTTTGTCCAGGTACCGAAATTTAGGTAAAAATCACATTTCACGGCTTTACCTTGATTTTCTGGGTGAAATAGGCAAGAAAGAATAAAAGGGTTGAACCAAAAGACCTACAATCGGATGATCTAAAACATGGGCAACTTTGTTGCAAGATATGTGGCATTTAAGGAACAATGTGTAAAACGTAAATGAAAGATAGACTCGTTGCTGGAAAAACGCTATCCAGCAAAATTTTCGATTTTGTCCAGGTCTCGAAATTTAGGTAAAAATCACATTTCACGGCTTTCCCTTGATTTTCTGGGTGAAATAGGCAAGAAAGAATAAAAGGGTTGAACCAAAAGACCTACAATCGGATGATCTAAAACATGGGCAACTTTGTTGCAAGATATGTGGCATTTAAGGAACAATGTGTAAAACGTAAATGAAAGATAGACTCGTTGCTGGAAAAACGCTATCCAGCAAAATTTTCGATTTTGTCCAGGTCTCGAAATTTATGTAAAAATCACATTTCACGGCTTTACTTTGATTTTCTGGGTGAAATAGGCAAGAAAGAATAAAAGGGTTGAACTAAAAGACCTACAATCGGATGATCTAAAACATGGGCAACTTTGTTGCAAGATATGTGGCATTTAAGGAACAATGTGTAAAACGTAAATGAAAGATAGACTCGTTGCTGGAAAAACGCTATCCAGCGAAATTTTCGATTTTGTCCAGGTACCGAAATTTAGGTAAAAATCACATTTCACGGCTTTACCTTGATTTTCTGGGTGAAATAGGCAAGAAAGAATAAAAGGGTTGAACCAAAAGACCTACAATCGGATGATCTAAAACATGGGCAACTTTGTTGCAAGATATGTGGCACTTAAGGAACAAAGTGTAAAACGTAAATGAAAGATAGACTCGTTGCTGGAAAAACGCTATCCAGCAAAATTTTCGATTTTGTCCAGGTACCGAAATTTAGGTAAAAATCGCATATTACGGCTTTCCCTTGATTTTCTGGGTGAAATAGGCAAGAAAGAATAAAAGGGTTGAACGAAAAGACCTACAATCGGATGATCTAAAACATGGGCAACTTTGTTGCAAGATATGTGGCATTTAAGGAACAATGTTTAAAACGTAAATGAAAGATAGACTCGTTGCTGGAAAAACGCTATCCAGCAAAATTTTCGATTTTGTCCAGGTCTCGAAATTTAGGTTAAAATCACATATTACGGCTTTCCCTTGATTTTCTGGGTGAAATAGGCAAGAAAGAATAAAAGGGTTGAACCAAAAGACCTACAATCGGATGATCTAAAACATGGGCAACTTTGTTGCAAGATATGTGGCATTTAAGGAACAATGTGTAAAACGTAAATGAAAGATAGACTCGTTGCTGGAAAAACGCTATCCAGCAAAATTTTCGATTTTGTCCAGGTCTCGAAATTTAGGTTAAAATCACATATTACGGCTTTCCCTTGATTTTCTGGGTGAAATAGGCAAGAAAGAATAAAAGGGTTGAACCAAAAGACCTACAATCGGATGATCTAAAACATGGGCAACTTTGTTGCAAGATATGTGGCATTAAAGGAACAATGTGTAAAACGTAAATGAAAGATAGACTCGTTGCTGGAAAAACGCTATCCAGCAAAATTTTCGATTTTGTCCAGGTACCGAAATTTAGGTTAAAATCATATTTCACGGCTTTACCTTGATTTTCTGGGTGAAATAGGCAAGAAAGAATAAAAGGGTTGAACCAAAAGACCTACAATCGGATGATCTAAAACATGGGCAACTTTGTTGCAAGATATGTGGCATTTAAGGAACAATGTGTAAAAGGTAAATGAAAGATAGACTCGTTGCTGGAAAAACGCTATCCAGCAAAATTTTCGATTTTGTCCAGGTACCGAAATTTAGGTAAAAATCACATTTCACGGCTTTACCTTGATTTTCTGGGTGAAATAGGCAAGAAAGAATAAAAGGGTTGAACCAAAAGACCTACAATCGGATGATCTAAAACATGGGCAACTTTGTTGCAAGATATGTGGCACTTAAGGAACAAAGTGTAAAACGTAAATGAAAGATAGACTCGTTGCTGGAAAAACGCTATCCAGCAAAATTTTCGATTTTGTCCAGGTACCGAAATTTAGGTTAAAATCACATATTACGGCTTTCCCTTGATTTTCTGGGTGAAATAGGCAAGAAAGAATAAAAGGGTTGAACCAAAAGACCTACAATCGGATGATCTAAAACATGGGCAACTTTGTTGCAAGATATGTGGCATTTAAGGAACAATGTGTAAAACGTAAATGAAAGATAGACTCGTTGCTGGAAAAACGCTATCCAGCAAAATTTTCGATTTTGTCCAGGTCTCGAAATTTAGGTAAAAATCACATTTCACGGCTTTACCTTGATTTTCTGGGTGAAATAGGCAAGAAAGAATAAAAGGGTTGAACTAAAAGACCTACAATCGGATGATCTAAAACATGGGCAACTTTGTTGCAAGATATGTGGCATTTAAGGAACAATGTTTAAAACGTAAATGAAAGATAGACTCGTTGCTGGAAAAACGCTATCCAGCGAAATTTTCGATTTTGTCCAGGTACCGAAATTTAGGTAAAAATCACATTTCACGGCTTTACCTTGATTTTCTGGGTGAAATAGGCAAGAAAGAATAAAAGGGTTGAACTAAAAGACCTACAATCGGATGATCTAAAACATGGGCAACTTTGTTGCAAGATATGTGGCACTTAAGGAACAAAGTGTAAAACGTAAATGAAAGATAGACTCGTTGCTGGAAAAACGCTATCCAGCAAAATTTTCGTTTTTGTCCAGGTACCGAAATTTAGGTTAAAATCATATTTCACGGCTTTACCTTGATTTTCTGGGTGAAATAGGCAAGAAAGAATAAAAGGGTTGAACCAAAAGACCTACAATCGGATGATCTAAAACATGAGCAACTTTGTTGCAAGATATGTGGCACTTAAGGAACAAAGTGTAAAACGTAAATGAAAGATAGACTCGTTGCTGGAAAAACGCTATCCAGCAAAATTTTCGATTTTGTCCAGGTACCGAAATTTAGGTTAAAATCACATATTACGGCTTTTCCTTGATTTTCTGGGTGAAATAGGCAAGAAAGAATAAAAAGGTTGAACCAAAAGACCTACAATCGGATGATCTAAAACATGGGCAACTTTGTTGCAAGATATGTGGCATTTAAGGAACAATGTGTAAAACGTAAATGA
Source organism: Xylota sylvarum (assembly GCA_905220385.1). Lineage (NCBI taxonomy): Eukaryota > Metazoa > Arthropoda > Insecta > Diptera > Syrphidae > Xylota > Xylota sylvarum. The sequence continues at coordinate 31,481,197 of LR999958.1, read as the reverse complement.
AAGATAGACTCGTTGCTGGAAAAACGCTATCCAGCAAAATTTTCGATTTTGTCCAGGTCTCGAAATTTAGGTAAAAATCACATTTCACGGCTTTACCTTGATTTTCTGGGTGAAATAGGCAAGAAAGAATAAAAGGGTTGAACTAAAAGACCTACAATCGGATGATCTAAAACATGGGCAACTTTGTTGCAAGATATGTGGCATTTAAGGAACAATGTTTAAAACGTAAATGAAAGATAGACTCGTTGCTGGAAAAACGCTATCCAGCGAAATTTTCGATTTTGTCCAGGTACCGAAATTTAGGTAAAAATCACATTTCACGGCTTTACCTTGATTTTCTGGGTGAAATAGGCAAGAAAGAATAAAAGGGTTGAACCAAAAGACCTACAATCGGATGATCTAAAACATGAGCAACTTTGTTGCAAGATATGTGGCACTTAAGGAACAAAGTGTAAAACGTAAATGAAAGATAGACTCGTTGCTGGAAAAACGCTATCCAGCAAAATTTTCGATTTTGTCCAGGTACCGAAATTTAGGTTAAAATCACATATTACGGCTTTCCCTTGATTTTCTGGGTGAAATAGGCAAGAAAGAATAAAAGGGTTGAACCAAAAGACCTACAATCGGATGATCTAAAACATGGGCAACTTTGTTGCAAGATATGTGGCATTTAAGGAACAATGTGTAAAACGTAAATGAAAGATAGACTCGTTGCTGGAAAAACGCTATCCAGCAAAATTTTCGATTTTGTCCAGGTCTCGAAATTTAGGTAAAAATCACATTTCACGGCTTTACCTTGATTTTCTGGGTGAAATAGGCAAGAAAGAATAAAAGGGTTGAACTAAAAGACCTACAATCGGATGATCTAAAACATGGGCAACTTTGTTGCAAGATATGTGGCATTTAAGGAACAATGTTTAAAACGTAAATGAAAGATAGACTCGTTGCTGGAAAAACGCTATCCAGCAAAATTTTCGATTTTGTCCAGGTACCGAAATTTAGGTAAGAATCACATTTCACGGCTTTACCTTGATTTTCTGGGTGAAATAGGCAAGAAAGAATAAAAGGGTTGAACCAAAAGACCTACAATCGGATGATCTAAAACATGGGCAACTTTGTTGCAAGATATGTGGCACTTAAGGAACAAAGTGTAAAACGTAAATGAAAGATAGACTCGTTGCTGGAAAAACGCTATCCAGCAAAATTTTCGATTTTGTCCAGGTACCGAAATTTAGGTTAAAATCACATATTACGGCTTTCCCTTGATTTTCTGGGTGAAATAGGCAAGAAAGAATAAAAGGGTTGAACCAAAAGACCTACAATCGGATGATCTAAAACATGGGCAACTTTGTTGCAAGATATGTGGCATTTAAGGAACAATGTGTAAAACGTAAATGAAAGATAGACTCGTTGCTGGAAAAACGCTATCCAGCAAAATTTTCGATTTTGTCCAGGTCTCGAAATTTAGGTAAAAATCACATTTCACGGCTTTACCTTGATTTTCTGGGTGAAATAGGCAAGAAAGAATAAAAGGGTTGAACTAAAAGACCTACAATCGGATGATCTAAAACATGGGCAACTTTGTTGCAAGATATGTGGCATTTAAGGAACAATGTTTAAAACGTAAATGAAAGATAGACTCGTTGCTGGAAAAACGCTATCCAGCGAAATTTTCGATTTTGTCCAGGTACCGAAATTTAGGTAAAAATCACATTTCACGGCTTTACCTTGATTTTCTGGGTGAAATAGGCAAGAAAGAATAAAAGGGTTGAACTAAAAGACCTACAATCGGATGATCTAAAACATGGGCAACTTTGTTGCAAGATATGTGGCATTTAAGGAACAATGTTTAAAACGTAAATGAAAGATAGACTCGTTGCTGGAAAAACGCTATCCAGCAAAATTTTCGATTTTGTCCAGGTACCGAAATTTAGGTAAAAATCACATTTCACGGCTTTACCTTGATTTTCTGGGTGAAATAGGCAAGAAAGAATAAAAGGGTTGAACCAAAAGACCTACAATCGGATGATCTAAAACATGGGCAACTTTGTTGCAAGATATGTGGCACTTAAGGAACAAAGTGTAAAACGTAAATGAAAGATAGACTCGTTGCTGGAAAAACGCTATCCAGCAAAATTTTCGATTTTGTCCAGGTCTCGAAATTTAGGTAAAAATCACATTTCACGGCTTTACCTTGATTTTCTGGGTGAAATAGGCAAGAAAGAATAAAAGGGTTGAACTAAAAGACCTACAATCGGATGATCTAAAACATGGGCAACTTTGTTGCAAGATATGTGGCATTTAAGGAACAATGTTTAAAACGTAAATGAAAGATAGACTCGTTGCTGGAAAAACGCTATCCAGCAAAATTTTCGATTTTGTCCAGGTACCGAAATTTAGGTAAGAATCACATTTCACGGCTTTACCTTGATTTTCTGGGTGAAATAGGCAAGAAAGAATAAAAGGGTTGAACCAAAAGACCTACAATCGGATGATCTAAAACATGGGCAACTTTGTTGCAAGATATGTGGCACTTAAGGAACAAAGTGTAAAACGTAAATGAAAGATAGACTCGTTGCTGGAAAAACGCTATCCAGCAAAATTTTCGATTTTGTCCAGGTACCGAAATTTAGGTTAAAATCACATATTACGGCTTTCCCTTGATTTTCTGGGTGAAATAGGCAAGAAAGAATAAAAGGGTTGAACTAAAAGACCTACAATCGGATGATCTAAAACATGGGCAACTTTGTTGCAAGATATGTGGCATTTAAGGAACAATGTTTAAAACGTAAATGAAAGATAGACTCGTTGCTGGAAAAACGCTATCCAGCAAAATTTTCGATTTTGTCCAGGTCTCGAAATTTAGGTAAAAATCACATTTCACGGCTTTACCTTGATTTTCTGGGTGAAATAGGCAAGAAAGAATAAAAGGGTTGAACTAAAAGACCTACAATCGGATGATCTAAAACATGGGCAACTTTGTTGCAAGATATGTGGCATTTAAGGAACAATGTTTAAAACGTAAATGAAAGATAGACTCGTTGCTGGAAAAACGCTATCCAGCGAAATTTTCGATTTTGTCCAGGTACCGAAATTTAGGTAAAAATCACATTTCACGGCTTTACCTTGATTTTCTGGGTGAAATAGGCAAGAAAGAATAAAAGGGTTGAACCAAAAGACCTACAATCGGATGATCTAAAACATGGGCAACTTTGTTGCAAGATATGTGGCACTTAAGGAACAAAGTGTAAAACGTAAATGAAAGATAGACTCGTTGCTGGAAAAACGCTATCCAGCAAAATTTTCGATTTTGTCCAGGTACCGAAATTTAGGTAAAAATCACATTTCACGGCTTTACCTTGATTTTCTGGGTGAAATAGGCAAGAAAGAATAAAAGGGTTGAACCAAAAGACCTACAATCGGATGATCTAAAACATGGGCAACTTTGTTGCAAGATATGTGGCACTTAAGGAACAAAGTGTAAAACGTAAATGAAAGATAGACTCGTTGCTGGAAAAACGCTATCCAGCAAAATTTTCGATTTTGTCCAGGTACCGAAATTTAGGTTAAAATCACATATTACGGCTTTCCCTTGATTTTCTGGGTGAAATAGGCAAGAAAGAATAAAAGGGTTGAACCAAAAGACCTACAATCGGATGATCTAAAACATGGGCAACTTTGTTGCAAGATATGTGGCATTTAAGGAACAATGTGTAAAACGTAAATGAAAGATAGACTCGTTGCTGGAAAAACGCTATCCAGCAAAATTTTCGATTTTGTCCAGGTCTCGAAATTTAGGTAAAAATCACATTTCACGGCTTTACCTTGATTTTCTGGGTGAAATAGGCAAGAAAGAATAAAAGGGTTGAACTAAAAGACCTACAATCGGATGATCTAAAACATGGGCAACTTTGTTGCAAGATATGTGGCATTTAAGGAACAATGTTTAAAACGTAAATGAAAGATAGACTCGTTGCTGGAAAAACGCTATCCAGCGAAATTTTCGATTTTGTCCAGGTACCGAAATTTAGGTAAAAATCACATTTCACGGCTTTACCTTGATTTTCTGGGTGAAATAGGCAAGAAAGAATAAAAGGGTTGAACCAAAAGACCTACAATCGGATGATCTAAAACATGGGCAACTTTGTTGCAAGATATGTGGCACTTAAGGAACAAAGTGTAAAACGTAAATGAAAGATAGACTCGTTGCTGGAAAAACGCTATCCAGCAAAATTTTCGATTTTGTCCAGGTACCGAAATTTAGGTTAAAATCACATATTACGGCTTTCCCTTGATTTTCTGGGTGAAATAGGCAAGAAAGAATAAAAGGGTTGAACCAAAAGACCTACAATCGGATGATCTAAAACATGGGCAACTTTGTTGCAAGATATGTGGCATTTAAGGAACAATGTGTAAAACGTAAATGAAAGATAGACTCGTTGCTAGAAAAACGCTATCCAGCAAAATTTTCGATTTTGTCCAGGTCTCGAAATTTAGGTAAAAATCACATTTCACGGCTTTCCCTTGATTTTCTGGGTGAAATAGGCAAGAAAGACTAAAAGGGTTGAACCAAAAGACCTACAATCGGATGATCTAAAACATGGGCAACTTTGTTGCAAGATATGTGGCATTTAAGGAACAATGTGTAAAACGTAAATGAAAGATAGACTCGTTGCTGGAAAAACGCTATCCAGCAAAATTTTCGATTTTGTCCAGGTACCGAAATTTAGGTAAAAATCACATTTCACGGCTTTACCTTGATTTTCTGGGTGAAATAGGCAAGAAAGAATAAAAGGGTTGAACCTAAAGACCTACAATCGGATGATCTAAAACATGGGCAACTTTGTTGCAAGATATGTGGCACTTAAGGAACAAAGTGTAAAACGTAAATGAAATTTAGACTCGTTGCTGGAAAAACGCTATCCAGCAAAATTTTCGATTTTGGCCAGGTACCGAAATTTAGGTTAAAATCACATATTACGGCTTTCCCTTGATTTTCTGGGTGAAATAGGCAAGAAAGAATAAAAGGGTTGAACCAAAAGACCTACAATCGGATGATCTAAAACATGGGCAACTTTGTTGCAAGATATGTGGCATTTAAGGAACAATGTGTAAAACGTAAATGAAAGATAGACTCGTTGCTGGAAAAACGCTATCCAGCAAAATTTTCGATTTTGTCCAGGTCTCGAAATTTAGGTAAAAATCACATTTCACGGCTTTCCCTTGATTTTCTGGGTGAAATAGGCAAGAAAGACTAAAAGGGTTGAACCAAAAGACCTACAATCGGATGATCTAAAACATGGGCAACTTTGTTGCAAGATATGTGGCATTTATGGAAGAAGATTTTTTGAACTTGTTGGTGTTGTCTGGGATTCAGACCGCAAACCTCCAGCTCCAGAAAGTTTATTGAAAGTAAGAAATTTAGAAGATACTCACGTGGTTTGTTAATGTTGGTACTTTTACAGATTATATGCCGTGGGTCGGTCATCCCGAAAGTAGAAGAATGCTACGATGCAACTTTAAGAGCCTCCGTCCTTCAAGATGTCAACGAGTATGAATGGTGAAGGGGTAAATTAGCAGGACATCTTTGTCTCAGCCCTGTACAAGGTGATTTTTTGGTATATGTGTACTGGAAAGACATCAAGCCATTCAATCTAATTACTCTGCTTTCTTTATCGAAGACGCGCCGTAGTACAATTATGTAAGAAGAAAATAGGTGAGAATTGGCACCTTTGTCGGACACCAGAGCTGGGGCAAACATGACAACCGTGTTGTATGCTGCACTTAGACTCTTTATACTGCGCGCGAATCAAGCATATTATTTTATAAGATATAGAGGATACTATGTCAATTGTTGGATTGCTTGGCTGTTGACCTTATGATGTTAATTTGGTCTACACAAGATTGGGGGCGAGTCCGTTGTATTGTTAGTGAGTGAAGTAAAATACTGAATGTAAATACTAACAATCTTTTGATTTTTCTTTGAAAAGAATTAACAGCGTCGGTATAAAGTCCCTAATATGGCTGTTCATGCTACCCAGCAAGAGGAACAGTCGCGTCACAAAAAAAAAAAATAAAAAAATAAAAAACAAAAATGATTCATCAAATTATTATGTGTATGTATGTATATATATTTATATTGCTATTCGTACAATTTGTTCGGGGCAAGTCAGTTTTTAAAACAAATAAATGCAATAAAACATAAAATCTACATATGTATGTAAAATATAAAAAAAAAATGCAAAACATCTATTATAACTTAAACAAGATCCGGTGTAACTTGTACGTCGTTTTTCTCCGCAGACTCCTTTTCATCCTTTTCGGATTTACTTGGATAAAACATTGTAGTAATAAATTTTACAACACCTGTGGGGGGTGATAATGCCTGTGGGGTTGCTACAGTTGATTCAGGCTTTGATCCAAGAGCAATATCATCGCTAAGATCAAGGAAATGTTTATTAAAAAATATCAGCCTTATCCTCTAAGTTGTGTCACGCAGATCGACTTGATACAGAGGATTTGTACTATGCCAACTTTAATCCCTTTAATTGGCTTCAAAAAAGAAAATCCTATGCCTACTTGATCTGGATGACATGACTTAGGGAATACATCGCTACATTCATTGAGATTTATTGATTAAAGTATAAACTTTACTTTATTCTCTTGATTGCATTTGTATAAAAAAATAAACTTTAACATATTTATATTAACTTTTTAAGTAAAATTAGGTACAACAATTAAAATCATATAAAATTATTTCACGCATTAACAAATTGAGTTCATTTCACAAAAAAGTGCATGAGAAGGTTTCCCTTTTGTAGAGCAACAGAGAGCACGTATAATTAGTTTTGTTAATCATAAAACACATAACTTTAAGCTTAAAGCATTAGTCTGGTAAATGGAATTTAAATTCAAAGAAAACCCCATTCGAGGTAGTTCCACGCTGTAGAATGTCGCTGTTCAATCAATCGTATTGATCTTGTGATTGTTTTTGATTGATTTTGTTTTAATGCACATACGAGGAATGGCGACGATTGCTAAAATTGTGGAAAAGCAGTTATAGGGGGCCAAAGGGCGTATACACATTTTACTTCTTCTCTAAAGCCTTAGGAATTAGGGAGTATAATTATTGAAACTCACGTCGTTCTACTGTCTTCGTCAGAGTTCCGCCTGAAAATATGTCAAAATGTAAAACATGGAGTCTTGTATGGATACTCGTCTTACCTTGGTTCCTCGGAGCGCATGGCTACTGATGCTACTTCGAATATTCCAATAAAGAAGCACAACATCAATGGGCCAAAGATCGCGCCTTGCCATCCCAGCCAATACATTCCACCCGCAATTGCCAAACCAGTTAGATAAGGGTGTCCACCACTGAATCGACATAAACCAACAAAGTTGCACATTCAAACTTACATTTCAAACTCACCCCTTCATTTCAGCATAGATTGCTTGTTCAAAGTACGGCGGAATGAAAAACATCAAAAGAAACAGCAGCAGTCCTGAATAAAACCTATCCTGTGCCAACCATAGCTCTAGAAACGCCGGTAAAGCACACCAGTAACTGCCTAAAAACGGAGCAGCTGATAATACAGCCGCTGCAGCTGATGGAAGAAACACGATTCTTGCTCCAAATACCGTATGAACAAGCCACGTAAAGAGCCCTTGAAATATAGAACACTTAAACATGGAAATCAAAACTCCAGTAATTGAGTTCTCTAAGGAATCAGCTATTTTTGAACCCGACGAGAATCCAAGGTACTTCGTCACTTGTAGAGGAGCATACTTTGTATCACTACTGCTCAGAAGATAGAATAACCCAGTGAAAAATACAATCTAGAAGAAAATACATCTGTAGAAGTGTAGAACAATGGAAAACTAATTCTACAACATACCATATCCAAAATGAATTCCACACATGCTTGTCCTCCCGAGAGTATCAGTGAAATGATTTCTCCAGTGAAACTCATTATCATTGAAATATTCGTTCGTATGATGTGCCAAAGAGATTCAGCCACTTCGAGGATCGTTTGAGTATTGCTTTGAGCCCAGCCTATGATGCCCTGTTTCGCCACTAAAACTAGCTCTTTAAAATGTCCTTCATTAAAAATAATTGACGTTTGTTAGAGTGACACATGCAGTGGGAGGACATTAAAGATGAGAAAATCCATAATAATTTCGTGTTTGGTTGCTTGTTCAAAGTGTTTTTCGTGTTTTTTCTCAAGTGGAATTGAATCGATAAGATAGAGTCAAACATTTTGTAGAGAATACAGCTAAGGTGCGTTGTGAACATTTGTGATTTTACAACATAAAGAGATGAGATAACATCTATACTTCTTAACAAAGTTATAGAACTTAAGTTTGTCTCCTAATTGAAGTATTGAATAAAAAACTGACAAAATGATTCTTCCAAGTGCCTGTTGGAAACTGGAACGAACTAGAAGTTTTTAAAAGGAATACGTGCCGAAAGTGAAAAAATTGCATGACACAACCTTTTACTCGATCACTTATGTAAAAGAAAAAGTGTGAAGTGCAATCACGAACACATATGGAAATTTTCTAGAAATCCAAAAGTTTACTCATTCTGAAAGAAAAGAAAATCTTATAACGAAACTCTGCGCGTTTGCCATCTGAATATAAGTGATGGGTTACTGCTTCGCTTTAGTGTATCGTCGAAATATCATATTTTTATTGACCAGTACGCTGCGAATCTGGAATTTATGTATTTACACATAAAAAACTACCTAAGTTTGTTCAAAGGCTATTAGGAGCTATTTGATGAAAAGCCTATACCTAATCTTCCGAGAACGACTGATGTCGTGATAAACTCCACAAACATTACAAGGAGAAATGTACATATCTTTAACAAGACGTTTGGCTGAGTAAGCCTTGTAGCTTTCTAGAATTAAGTGACTTTACCTTTCTTATCGACAAAAGGCGACAAAAAAACAAGGTTAGGTGTTCCAATGATTTTTACAAAAAAGAAAGAACATTTTGGTGTTGTCTGACAAACGAACCTCGAATTGCTCGCTCAGTAGACCGACCACTAAGTTGCGGCACCCACTACGATACCAACAGCAGCATATAAAAACAGCTGCTATTGGTTGGTATCAGTGAGAATTTTGCTAGCCAAATCTCCGTTTATTGGCCCAGAACTATTCTGTGGACTTCCCACCACTCAACGAAAAATAGAGATAAGTCGCTGGGAACACAATGAATAACTATTGTACATGGGTTCTAGCCCTAAGACATGCAAAAAAATCGTTGATATGTCCTGTAAAAGATCTTACCAATGAACACAAGTAACATAAGTTTCTTGACTGAGTTCCTTTCTGGTCATTGCTCGCTCAGTGATTGAAAAAATATTATACAACCATCAGATGTGGTCTTCTTCTTCTTCTAATCTTCTTTTCAGCCCGAAAGATCATTGATTTCATTAGAGAATTTGATTTCAGCTAGGATGCAAGCATATTCCAAACGTTTAACACAAAAGTTCTCTTATGCAGTTCTCAGTGCTCTAATCAGCAAATCGCCTTAATTAAAAAAAGCAGTGAAATTTGAGATTAAATATTGCAGCAGGAACAGGAGCTTTAAGTCAATACTTTCAACTCTGCATCAATTTTGACCTGATTTGTGAAGGACGTATTGAACTACATATTTACCAGTAGAAAATAAATGGTGATCTTTCAAGTGAAAGACATAAGAAAATTGACTAGAAAAAAACTCAATGCCACACTTTCTACAAAGCATAAATTTTGATACGAAATTTACTGCGGGACTACATTACATTCGATCACAAGTTGATCTTAAGCGATAGACAAAGCCACACCACATACATAGAGTTGGTTAGTATTGAAAATGGGTCATTAGTAAATGTTGACGTGTGCAAATGCATATATAACAGAAACACCACAGCACTGTTCGTATTGTGGAAGATTGACAACACTTACCAGGGTTATCGACAATCTCGCCGAATGTACTCTTAAGTGCATCTGTCGGCACTCTTGGTCCAAACGAATCAGACTTATTGAAATCAATCCAATACTGTATCAGTCGGTCCCATACATCCAATATCTGATCCTTTAACTTAACACTATGCACTGGATCAGCATCCTTTAACCAATCGTCTATATACTGCTCGATTTTTCGTCTACCATAGTGATGTGCATTATCCAATGCATCGTCTATCGAAGATTGAATATTCTCTGGTAGAATATCCACCAATTCCGGTCGATCAGTGATTGTTTTATTTATTAAATCCTTGCCCAAATATGCTACCTCTATAGTTTCCGAGTAGATGTTCACACAGAAGAACACGCCGAGGAAGACTATGAACAGAATCATAAGAATAATCATCAACACAGATGTCACTAAATCAACTGATGATTTAAGAGAATTGCGAACAATGCTGTTGATTTTGTAGTTCAGCTCAAGTACGCCTGGAAGACAGAGTGGCAGAACAGCACTGTGATGCTCCAGCGCCCACGACTATGGAAAGAAAATGTAACAACATAACCCAAGAAAAGCTCAATTTACCTTTATATTCCCATAGATGATGTAGATTTTGTCCAAAATAAAACTAGAGAGTCCGGTGACTTTACCAATGGTGTACATCAAATGGATTATAATTGGAATTGCAGCCAAGATGAACATCCACACGTTACGATACAGAAAAGTGGCTACGCACGCATAGAAGAGTAACATGAAATAAAAGTCACTCAAGTGCTCGTCATCCTTGACTTCAGTTTCTGTTTCTATTGAGTCAAGTGTTTCGGCCATAGAATTGTCTTCGGCGTCGACAAATTTATTCGCACTGATCTCATTCACAGACTTAGTGAATGCATTCTTATCCAGCAACAGCTTCACTTTATCAAAAATTGTGCTGGCTTCTTCTGTTTTATTCAAATAGTACAAAATGGCCACACCTACATAGGCCATGATGAGCAAGAATACGGGTACTTGTAGTGCACCTAAAAAGCTGCAAGCGTAGCTGACCACAGCTACCCACAATGATTGCCCAGCAACTATAAACCTCGATGAGATTTCCGGTCTCCAGAAGAAGTAAACCGACGTTAGGTACAGTATTATAATAGTGATTAACTGAAATTGACACATACAGACTTCTTCAATGTAAACCCAATTTCATTACTCACCAAATAGATATTGAGAAATCCAATAACTTGTACAAACAACGAATGACTAAAGAGAATCAACCGCCATACAGCACAAAGGAATCCTTTGGGCGCATACAAGTACAACAATTTAATACATGTTGCTATTCCCACACCAGCTGTGATAATTTGCCAATGTTCCCGCAGCCAAGTGACTAACTTTCGTCCGCAGTACTCAGTTGTTTCCAGCGGTGCTAGACATATAGCAACCATGACATTTGAATCACGATCCTCTAATCCTTCAAACCATCCCTTGAGAAGATGTGCCAGTTTCCGTTTAAAGGGAAACAGTACAGCGCCCATTAGGAAAGCCCACAATAGAGGTTTTACAAATGGTCCTAGTATAATACAAACTGCAGCAAATGCCGCCAGACCAGCGGCAATTAGAAAATTATACATTGCAGCTTTGAAGCTCTCATGATTTTCCGATCGCATTCGCATCAGTTTGTTGAGAACACTGTCGAATGATCGATCACGTCTTATTGAATCTTGACGGTTCATACTGATTCAGTATGGATGGAATAGTGGAGGGATATTTTGATTAGTTTATGATCGGGTATCAGATGGAAAACTAGAAAGAAAGTAAACAGAAATGATTTAGTTTAAGTAAATAAATAAACCAGCTGCATATGCATGCACATATATTTAACCTGGAAACTTTATAATGCAAAACAATGTATGTCAAACCTAAAAGGTTAAAATAATTCATGTGACTAGTATAAATAAATAAAACAATTTAGATTAGGATTATATTGTTTGTTATGTTCCCGCATGAAACAACCTTGGGATTGCATTATCGTTTAATTCAAAAAAATTTTGTTGATCAAACATAAGCTTCGCTTTGTGGTCCTTTATAATGTGAGTCCAAATCTGTTGATGCGAATGGCTCTTCTTCTCCATACACACTTCCAAACAGTCAGTATGGAGAAGAAGAGTCACCCAGAAAACTGTAAAGAAGCAGTTAGATGGTGGCATGTTTAGGGATCGCCGGTGCAATACGAACGACGCCAACATGCGTAATGGAAGTGATCCTAGGTATTCTGCCGATGGACTTATTTGTTAAGAAACCGGCATCGACGGCACTTGGTCTGCACCGGGATGCCAACTGGCACTAGCGCGGTGCTACCTATGCTCATAGGAAAATCCTGGATCTCGTGAAAAACGATATTAGGGAGTTGAATATGCCCATGGATGGAATAAAGAGAATGCGTGTTACAAAAAGATATCACAAAACTCTTCTCGACCATGGTAAACTTCCGGAAAAGAAGATTGGTGATATAATCATCTTTGCGGATGGGTCCATGATGGATGGCAAAGCGGGGGCAGATATCTTTTCAGAAGGACTAGAACTAGGTCGTCATATTAGTCTGGGGAAATATACCTCAGTCTATCAGCCGAGATGATTGTTCTGTTGCATGCTTTGGATCACCTGAAAGATCACCCGTCAAGTTCGGGTAAATCTAATATTATAGCACTAGACAATCCATCAGTGATTAGACGCATGATATCAATACATTACTGTCATGTGTTCATAAACTCAATGAGAGCTAATCTCGAAATGAGATGACGCTGCTCTGGGTGAGGCCCGTAGGGACTGAGGGCAACGAAAAGGCGGACTCTCTAGCAAAGCAAGAGCCAACCTCGGAGTTCTGTAGTCCGGAACCATTTGCTGCAATTGGCAGAGAAATGGTAGAGCACCATTAACAACTGGGACTGAGAACTGAGAATACCAGAGAAGGTGGTCAACCGTGGAAGGTTAAAGGTAGGCGAAAATAGCTTTTAAAATGCCGATTGCCACCCTTCATAGAGAAGTTCTAAGTCTGGGACGAAGATTTTCTTCCTGGAGGAAATTGGAACGGCAGCACATACATATGTATATTGTATCCGGCACATCGCAATCATTGGTCAGACCGGTAATCATTTTTGAAGTCCTTTACGAGGTGATCATACCCGAGGCATTTGTAGCGTCTTCTCAGATCGGTCTCTTATCTCAATTAGCAAGAGGGCCAACTAAATCTAATTAGTGTAAGTTTGCCAATGCTTTGTTAACGATGTTTGACTGCATGGTTACCTTCGCTATCTGCGTCCCAGTAAAGGTATTCCGCTGATACCTGCATATACAGAGGTTTGTAAGTAGATGCTCTGAAAGCACTATATGCACCACCTTCTTGGTATCAATCTTAGCTAGTTCTGACTTTAGCTCTCTTTCTAATATTTTCTTCACCTTCTTGTTAGAACTCCGGAGTTTTTGGGTCAGATATTTTCTTCATATGTAGGCATAAATCAGCAACTTTTTTTCAATGCCAGTGCTGGAAAGTTTCTCCTTCCTACATTCTGTCGAATAGATAACAATGTATATTTTTCGGTCGAGTTCCAAACCTAAAAACAATTACCACGGTAAAGGCTTCAAAGGTATTATCTTCAGTTTGTATAAGATACCAGTTGCTCCGTAGTGAACTTTATTTATATCCTGAATAGGTACCTTATTTTCATGAACACCGATGTAGAACATGCGGGCGTATCATTGTACTCCCGAGTTGAAGCAGATGCTAAGGCGATGCATTTGGTTGCGCAATAGACGTATTCTTCTTGGAAAAAGAAGTTAGTAATGTTTTCATTGAAGTCCACATTTTCCCAATTGTGATATTTTCTGTAAGATTCTATTCAGATTTTATAGCTTATCTGACTCTGTGATGTATGTGTGAGCACTCTGATTCATCTTTATCAGAACAAGCCCCACAACGTAATCACGTTTACTGCATGGAACCTATCGCCAGTTCTATGGATATCTCACCGGGCGACAAGTGACTAGATACATACATATATACAAACATACATATGTACATATCACCTACCCACCGTTGGGAGTCTTGGTCGTTGTATTGTAAATTTTAACTAACTTTAATTAGTTAGACATAGCTCATGATACCCCATCGAACTATCAAAGACATTGAACTGGTTTATGCAGGTCAATTGTTTTAAAATGGTTCTGCGATATTTTCATTGATGTAGACATGCATGTATTTTTTTGATTAAATCATTCTCGCATTTTAAATATTTAAAATAGTCGATGATAACATAGTGAGGGCAAGTAATAGTAGACTAATTAATCACTTTGAATCCTTGGTAATCATTTTAGTAAACAGCACGATTGTTTTAACTTGCTCTTTCCTATGCATATGACTATTTTATCTCTAATAAGCAACCAAAAGTTTTAAAATAAATTGAAATCTGTACTTTTGATGAGTCATTTGGCGTCTCTATCAAGATTTAGTAAACCCAAGGAATACACAAAAAAGTGACTCAGGGCATGCAATGCGACAATAAATCGTTACAAACTCACTGCGGCATCAATTTTCTTTTTGGGCTGTCTCTTCTGATTTACCTTCACCCGACCTTCGACAACTCAATCTAATTAAATTTATACACAACGCATGTATGTATGTTGTAATGCTCTAAAAATAAATTAAATTTATTCACAAATTCCTATGCGTATAGCGGGTATTTCATGCTGCGTGGCTAGCTATTATAAAAAACCGATTATTAAACAAAAATGCTCACCAAAACAATATTTCCTTTCATGTTACTCAAACATTTTGTTTCGCAATTAGATTTTGATTTTCGCTGCTGGCAGCTGATTTGGTAGAGACAAGGGTTTTGAGTAATTTTCCGAAACTTTGTTTATCTTTATGTCAAGTACCGTACTGTTTATTTGTAAACAAAATAATTTATTTATATCGAAATAAACAAAAGCAAGTCAAACTCGAACCTGATGTACCGCAGAGAACTTGACACGGCCAACAATTTGAAAAAAAAAACACAGACAGCTGTTTGTTGATATGGGGGTTGGGTCTATGCAGACAAATTACGTCATTCTGACGGTATGTCATATTAAACGGAAGTGCTCGGAATCTTACGAGGCTTGTGGAGCTGTTACATGAAATTAGGCGCTTTCAATAAAAAAATGTAGTGAAAGTGAAAGAAATCAGCATAAATTCTTTCATACGGCACAGTAGAACAGTAGGACCTACTTCTTCAGTTGTGGATCGATTTTGTTTCTTGAATAAAAAAATGTTGCTTTACTTACTAAACGTGCTCTTAACACACCTAAGTTTCTTTTCCGAACAGGGTCATCTAAATCCGTACGTTACTATGGCCGAAATTAAAAAGCAGAACCCTATCGGACTTCTAGATCATAAGAGACCAAGACATCCCCCATGCTTATTTTTATTATAATGACCATAGGTCACTTTTTCGAATTCTTTTTCATTTGGGCTTGCAAAAAAAGTGTGATCATTATATGTATGTATGTCATTTAATAGTCGGTAAGTCTCGACTTGAAATGCGGCGGTAATTTCTAGGGTTTGTTCTAAGGATGTTATGACTAGGAATGAGAATATAAAAACAATTGAGTAACAATCTCGAAAAACTACCGGTGAACACTATTCGCAGCCTATTTACTTAAACAGTTAATACACACTTCTTTCAGTCTACCCGCGGAGCCGCCGTGATATATTACCGTGTCTATGAACGCCGCACCTCATATTCATTTATGTCGTATGGCAACTCTCTTGCCTTTGCAGATAAATTTTCAAACTGTCAGCAGTAAACTGACAGTTAACTTTCAAAAACATAAACAAAGCATAAATGGGTAAAAACTATTTAATTCTAAATTTGCGAAAAAATCATAAATAAAACTAAATTTCTAGACGAAAAACTCCAGAATCTATTAAAAATTAAACAACTCCAAGATGAGGTTATCACACTTCGGACAGAAATGCCAGCAATTTACGATAAATACTTCAAACGTTCTCAGTCCATTCAACTAAAGCGGCTTGTACGTACAATTTTTCTTCAAATTTTTACTCTAAATGAACTTCCAACATTCTTTTAGCTGAAAGTACAAATGCACATACCGGTGACGGAGATAACAATACCAGACGCAAATGTTGTCCCCGCCAGTAATCAGAAGATTCAACCGAAGTTTAAGGTATCAGTACTTCACCGCAAAGCGGAAGTAATTACAAGTTTTCTCCCATTTCAGACGACGGACATTGAAAACGATTGCGGGGATTTGCAAAAAATATTCGATTTTATTGAATAACTCATCAAATAGGACTCAACTTCTTCAGGAAATGAGAGTAAATGATCTCCAAGCACTCGATGCGCGGCTGTAGAGACTAGAAATAAATGTTTGTTAATGTATAATGAACGTCAGGTGTTTCTGTGTTTACTTTGAAGATTGTTATGATTGGCCTTGTATGGCAAAGGCTTCCTTTTGTCCGAATTATGAGAATGTGCTTGATTGCGAGCTGAAATAAGTGAAATAGAGAGAAAGCCGATCATTAGACCTCTAGGACTTACATCATCTATCACTTCATTGATAACCACGTCTTGAATGTTTGTCGCTGGAATGAATGAGCTACTCTTCCGCGACAGGAACTTCTCTGTAGTTAGCTGGAGGGCAAACTCTGAGACAAATAATACTTTCTCTGAAAAACATGCGACACATTAGTACGCAGCAAGCTCTCGCTCATCTCATCTTACCTGACTTGACCAATTCTATGATTGTGTAGAACAGAAAAACTAAAGTTAACAGGGACAACACGTCAACTAGAAAAATACGACTTGTGATGGACACAATGTAAGCGCTGTAAGTGATCGCAAGTGTTACTATTGATTTCAGCCGGAAACTCCTTTCCTTTGAGTAGTTTTTGTTAATTATCTGAACTTCAAATGAATCACGATTGTATTCGATTATGTTTAGCTGCAATTCTCGACCGCCAAACGAGCGAAATTCGTTGCTATAAGTTGTGGCCATGATGAGCATGATTAAGTGGGGTTTGATGGGAAGGGGAATGGTACTATTTATCTATATCCATCGGTGGAGATTGTCTGATTTTATGGCAGCCCTGCAATTACGTAATTGATGGCAATTCAGGAATAAACATGTCTCATATATCCAACTTGGGTTTCATAGATGAAAACATAAATTGATGTTTTTTGTAGGAAATGGGAAAAAATTGTATTTGGTTTATTTATACTGAAAATGTTTTGTTTTTATTTTTATTTATTTTTATTTAAAAAATTCTATTTTAATGGCAAATGCGATGTTTACGTGTTTCTTGATTGTAATAGATGCTGTCAAATTAAGGAAGGGTAGTAGAAGCGAAGAAATGGGTGTATTCGGGAATTGTGAAGAAGATTTGATGGGAGTATTCCTATGATTTAGAGGACTCTTGAGCTTGAATTAGAAAAGACACTAAATACCTTTAAAAAATGATGGATTCATCCCTCTCATTATATTTGGCCACGCCTACTTTTTGTGACCGTTTTCATTAAAAAAAAAACTGATTTTAATGATATTTTTCATCTAATATCCTCAAACTTCTGAAGTTAGTAGTAATTGAATAAAATAATGCGATATGGACACGTCCTCTGTATGTAGGCTGCAAAGAAGAAGGATGGATGATCGTACGATCCATTCCAGACGTGTATCTGTTTTTTTTTTGCATATAGATAGCATGTGTTTGATCTGCGCTGGACGTGTTTGAATTTTTCTCTCTGACAAGTTCGTTAGCATTACATTCAAAGTATAGAGACCAGGTGAAGTATTCTAACGGTTGCGTAGCTTCGGTTTACAATATGCATCTTTGGAAAAGCCATTCAACGCATTCTCAATCACTTGCGTTTTCAAAATTAATCTTATCAGCATATACAGAGACATTTTAGAGACAATATGAAACGATGAACTTAACAGCCATGGTATAACCATGTCGATTGTACCGGTTAAAGGTATTTCGGTATTCCACTTGCTAACTATTGCATAAGCTCAATACAATCGACATAAACTGCATTTTTTTTTAAAGCATAACACACTAGGCTTTATTAAAACAACAACCCGCCACTAGAATTTCGCCCTCCTCAACTGATTGCATTCATTTTATCAATTTACTACATCTGCCTTGGCGTACGCGATTCGATGTTTTCACATCATCAATCTACTACAATCGTTTTGATTTTATTTTTTTTCTCGTATGTCGAAGCTTCGCAACTTCGCGTTATTAAATATTTTCCAATATGGCGGTGATATGTTGTGGCCATTCTACATGAGTATGTCAATTTAATTTGCAAAAAACCAATAATTTATTTATTTAAATTTGTCCAAAATAATTGAACAACAACTCATCAACATCCATCGAACATATTAACCATAAAAAAGTGCTCCGAACTCGTGTAAATTGTGCTAAAAACATTTCGAAGAAAAAAACTTGCTAGTATATACCGTGCGTGAGTGTAGCGAGCGAGAGCCGAATATATAACAAGAAAAAGAAAAAAAATATTTTTCTTTTTTTTTTTCCTTGTATTTCCCATCGAAAATAGAAAATTGAAAAAAGTGCGAAAAGTTTCACTTCAAAATAGTGTGCAAGAGGTAAATTTTCCAAATCAACTCTTTTTTTTTCAACTAAAAAACAAAAATTTACTTCAAGTGAAATGTTTTGAGTGCATTTCGGGGGCTCCAGAGCGCCAGCAGCAGCAGCCCCGGTGTGCTGTGTATTGCCTCCGCGATCAACAATGACCGCAGAACTCTTCGTAGCCTTTTCTTCTTTTTTTTATTTTTTTTATTTTTTTTTATTTTTGTTGGATTCACTTCTGTGTTGCCGATTTTTTTTTTCCATTTTTTTTTCGCTCATCTTGGTATGGTGCTTCCCCCGGCACGTCGGACGGTGGTGGGTCGAATCACCATTTTCTCTTTTGTCTTGGGGGTTTAATTGAGAAATTCTTTTTCGAAAAACGAAAGAAAACGAATTTGGGGAACGATTTTTTGGAAATTTTTTGGAAATTTTCTCCCACCTCGGGTGTTCCAAAATGTGAGGAATTACTTTTCTTTTTTTCGATTTTTTTTTTTGGTTGTGACTCCCCTGATTGACGCAGGGTCATGCTCTGTGTGGTGTTGGTGGAGATTGTGTACTCTTCATCCTTTTTTATTCGTCGATTTTTTTGTTATACATTTTGTTGTTTGTCTTGTCCTCTGTACTTTTGGGATGTTTTAGTAGGGCGCCGCTGTGAAAGTCAAAGTTTAATATTTTTGTTGTACTAGGTGATGGTGGCTATATTCCGGGAGGGGGGGGGGGGATACTCCCCTTCCCTTTTTGGACAGATTTCTGTGTGCTGATTTTGATGGGTATTTTGTTTGCATCGCACGCCTGTTGGGACGTGCATGCAATGTCACGCATGCCGCCACACGACTACGAGCAACGCCATTGCCCATACCAATCGTAGTGGAGTTGCCAGCTCTAGTGGAAATAACTACAGGATGAATTATTTATCTTTTGTGGGCAGGCAGGAGGATTATGGGTGGTTAATTTGGTGACGGAATTTTGGGTTAATTGTAAAGCGTTGTGCCTGTACGCTGATGAATGATGTAGTTTCTGTTTCTCTACTGTGTACCTACACACATACTTATTTGTGGTGGGTTACGTTACTGAAATGCATTTATCCGATAGTAGGAGCAAGATTATTGTGTACACACAGTTCCATGTGATTTGCGTCTCAGTTGTGCCGAAAAAACTAGATTTTGCAGAAGCGGTTGCAAAAAACAAAAATTATGAAAGTAAATAAACATAGCACGTATTATATAACACGCGTAAAGTGTCAATGAACCAAAAAAAAAAAGTAGCACCACGTACTAAAGAGAATATTTATGACCCACAAATTTGTAGCTTGTTGTATTCTTATTTCTAAATAGCAGGGCTCAGACTTATCAAATTGTTCGTCATATCGGTTGGAAGACCCTGGATTTGGTGAATGTGAACGGAAATTTACTTGGGTTGGATGGTTTGTCAAGCAGATTTGATGAAAAATTTGATCTCTGTGAACCCCGCTAATGGAAGAGCTTTTTTTTGCTGCTTGACGTAGCTAATTCAAATAATTTCGAATGCAATGCGTAACCTAGTCCTTATTCGAAGTGTATATACATAGGTATCCGTTAATCTTTCGAGCAACTCGAAAACATTTAGATCGTTTTTCCACGATTTATGCATCTTGATTTCAATTGTAACATCATTTACATATCTATTGGATCTCTGGAGTTCGATAATAGCTCTGCAAATTGTATTGGGTCTAGACTTTTTGGTAATTTCTAAAGGTTCGGTCAAACGGTACTTGGGCACGGATTTCTGGTAGAATTGCACAGTATTTATCAAATCTAAATTGGACAAGTAAACAATGTCTGATGGGACGGAGAGAAATTGATTGATATCTTGCGTTCAAAAGGTCTTCATTCCTAAACGAAAGCCTGACGTTGGGGATGAAGAGAAAATTTCAAATATTTTATAAATCCAGTTACCTTTTACGAAAACAAGTAAAATAAAAGCAAAAAAGTGAACAAACCCAAAGAATGGTGACCTTTGCATCTTTGCATATTCTATCGAGCTCTGTCTTCATCAAAAAAAACTTCGGAAGATTTTATTCGATAGTCAAGCAGCTCTAAAAGCTCTCATGTCATTTGACTTTGATTCTAAGTTGGTTTGAAACCCTCCTACAGCTATTTGTACACAATAAAATCAGATTAGAATGGTATTCAGGACATGCATATGTATGTATAAGCATCCCTAGTCAAGAACCTGCTGACAAACTTGCCAGATCCGAACTTGCCCAGTCTCTCTCTTACTTGGATTTATGCTGACAAGCTGAAATCCCAAGAAATTTAATAAGTTCAAAAAAAGATTCTAACAAAGATCAAATACATATACCGGTCTCTCAAATTTCTCAACTGATGTGTTTGGGAAAAATAGTCACCAAATATGTACATATGTAAGTGTACCACTGAAAACTGCCTGTGTTTTGTTCGACATCATTGACTGCGGCCGGCAAATGACTTACGCAGGCGTCTTGTTTGACTACGTTTTAATGCTTGCACAAGAGCCCCTTCGAAAAAAGCGTTTTCCTATTTCTCAAATAAGCGACGCATATATGTATTCGAAATCGGAAAAAATAGATGAGCAACTGCTTTGGCAAGGTCGACATATTTCATACTACATATGTACAATCTAATCTAATCTGTAAAGATCCAATGCCACGGTAACTTTATCACTGGACGAGTACCTCATACTCGTATTTATATTACAAAATATGCAATGATAATGTCCTTAATATTGTACAAATTTGCTATCTTTTTGAGAACGTTTTCAATAAAACAGGCTATTACTTTATTTGAGCTTGATATGGTGATGAAAAAACGTCAGAAATGCAGCATTTATCCATTAAATCTTCCTCGTAAGCATACACAGTGCGCGAGCTTCATTATTTCGCCAAAATTATGCAATCTTCTCGCTGCATTTGACAATCCTAGAAGAAAAGAAGAAAGTAGCGTAGAAAAAAAATATATTCGTAGTTTTCTTATCTAAAAATGTACTTATTTTTAGAAAACTTTTACGGTCACACAATGTCCTTTATTTTAGATGGACGAAGTAGACTCCAATAGGCTAGTTATCCTTCTAAAGGCGTTCGTTTTAACTTAATGCATGTATTACTGCATTTTGTCTATAATAAAAGCATTAGCAGAATTGTTAAAATTTTAACAATAAAAATCGTTGGTGTTTTGGATGGCGTTTCGATAGCAAAAAATTGTATTCGTAATGGTACCAGCATTAGCAGTATAAGTTGGGGTAAAGTCAGAAAATCTCAGTTCACATTGAAACAACAACATACAACTCCTTCGTTGTAATGCTCATGCATAACACAGTTTCACTATAAGAACTATATGTAAATACGTAAACCAAAAGAAAGAAAACAGTAAAATTTAAAGCTTTAAAAAGGTTGTTTTTTTTTTTAAATATGAACTACACAATACAAACGTCGGCGTCGCACTGACTTGAGTTGTACCAATGTCGTGTGTAGCAAATATACACAATACAGGCAGAATATTGTTGTCATACAATACGAGATTCTTTTGAAGTCGTTGTCTTTCATTGGGTTATACCATTTGTTCTTCCCTAGTTCTGTATATGCATATGTGCATACTGTAATATCCACTCCGAAACCAAAAACGGACAGCGCCACCTATGAGAGAATTATTTTTATTAGAATATTCGATGACTAGTACTTTCGGTATAAATACAACAACCAACTGGGAAGGAGACACAGTTGATTTTAAGCGATAGAAGAAGTGAGTTGAATTTGTAAAAGGTGAAATATAAATGTTATTGTATTGCGATTAAAGTTGAATTGATGTGTTAAATAAATGTTATTAGATAATAAACTGAATTAGTAAACGAAAGCATAAATAATAAAAAAAAAAACTTGGTAATTTGAAAGTGTGATTAAAAGAGAACTTGTTTGATTTATTGGAGTAGTGGAGAAGGATGATAAAGGTTAATCATTTACAGGACGGTTTTATCATCCGAATGTATGTGGAATCAGAACAAATATTTTTGACGCGACAGGTCAATGGGAATCAGGGCCTAGATTTTCACAACCATTCGTGTTGTGCGTGTTACATTCTTTACACCAATTGAAGGGACGTACTGTTTAATGCCGTATCCGAAGGGCTATTTTTATTTTGAGAAACTTTTTCATGACAGTTTTACTCTCGGATGTTTGACAGACGTTCGCAAGAGGTGGGGCCGTGAAAGAATCCTCCTTATTTCACGGCAAAAAACGGTTGCGTGAGCGTGTGCACTCAGTACGATTACTATTTTTGAGATTTTGAGAATATTGCCAATCACAAACGTCGAATTGACTATCGCGTGTCAAATTTATTTCAGAGTTTATGTCCATAAAGATGGCGAGAAATAAAAGCAGACATTGATGTCATGAAATAAATTATTTCAAGATACATTACTTGCAATGAATTAGTCAGAAGAAGTAAGCAAGAGGTTTTGACTTTTGACTTACTTTTAACAATTTAGATGGACTGTCATTTTTTTTTATGGCCAACAGAACTAGCCCCTGGAGTTTGGATCGGAAGAAAAGCGCACCAAAAATGTCCACCACCTTTGTATTTTCCATAGAATTCTAAAGGCACCTATTGGCTTTGAGTTTATTAAATGAGTAAAACCATGGAATCAAATTGTTGCAGGATTCCTTACAGCAGGTGGAAAAAGGAAATAATAAATAGTAATTTATCTGTCTCTTATTGTCTCATGAACTGAACAATTTCTGTTCTAATTGTTTTTTTTTACAATTTCGAGTGAGGAGTAGTGTCTCGATGTAAAAAAGGTAACTCACGAGCATTTTATTTCTTTCACATGGCTTCCATATCACAAATCGTTTTTCGTTCAGTTGAAATACGACTTTTCTGAATGAAAACGCAAAGATGTGTGAAACCAGTTAAAATACGTGCAAATATCTTCAAGCAAGCAATAAAAAATGGCAACATACAATTAATTGCTCAAAGTTAATATTTGCCATAATTAAGACCAATGTGGATCACTAGGTAGACATTTTAAATAAACGTAAAGTCTTTATTACATAAACAAAAGCCACAAAAATTGAAAGTAAACACTTTTTTTTTGCATTCTTTATTTTATGTCATTATGAACATTAAACAATAACAAAAGTGTTGTTTATTGTGTGTAGTAAGTTGTTATTTAATATTTTCCAGCGCCGATATTTGTTTCATACATAGGTTTTGTGAGTTCGAAAGTTCTGGTAGTCTTGTGTACAGAATTTTATTTAGAATACGTATAATTGAGTTGAGGTTCTGCGTTTGTATGGACAGTGGCTTCGTCATCGCTCAGCTTGTATATGTTTCCATCAAACACTCGTTGGAATATTTGTTCTGATTCCACGTTCAGCGGCATAAAATGACTCCAATATACAGCTACGGAAATAAGGCATATCATATATCACGTATTGGAGAATGTATAAGGCTCTAAATATGTATGACATGGTTGTTTTAAGAAGAGAAAATAAAGCAACTTGGTACACGGACTGATCCGAAATGGCATGTAATTGGTGTAGAAAATTGGGGTCTACTAGAAACTTATGCGCATCTATCTCAAGGTTGTAAAGTAGATTGGTTCCTTCAATGGAGTATCACCAATAGTAGTGAGGTCACAGAAAAATTGGCAAGGCAAGGTTCACAACTGCCATTTGCTGACTCCGACCGTTTCTGTGGCTTGCACTTCAGAGACTTGAAGTTGTACATACATAGCTGAGCATCCGGGTGCTTCAAGATTAACAGTAAAAATGACCGGGCATTGCTTTTCAAAGCTAGGCAAATGCTACACGTATAAGGAACAAAAAAATCATATCATCGTTCATAGCAGATCAAACAATTAATCTAAAACCTTCGTCTCCCCGACCGTTATCACCAATTGCCTATTCGAGAGGGTGAATAAATAGGCCTTATTTTGACTGTCAACTCACATTCCCTACGTGCAAAATTTCCCAGCTAATAACAAGAGCAGAAAAATGCTTGGGGCTTCTCTCGAAAATCTAGACACTGTCTTATCTATCGTGTCAAATTCAAGGCTTTCGAGTTTGATTAACGCCAATTTATAATTTCCTGTCTCCATATTTGCTTAAAAAAAATGCTACGTTTCAGCTAGAAAATATGACAACCGTTTGAAACTCCCCTTAGTTAGTACCGGGTAAAGTATAGCAAATCGTCTAAAAGTATTCATATATGTATGTACGTGGGAGTGAAAGCGTGCTGGTATCGACAGTATTGGTAACGAAAAGCATTTTTGGTGTCATAATAACGCTAATCCAAGAAATTAGCAGCATTATATTGTTCTTGTTTTCGATGTTCTTCTCTTAAAGAAGAAAGCTAACATAACAACACAAGAACAAATTGATGCGTGGGCTGTGTCATTTGCTGTATATCAAGTGTTCGGCATAGTATAAAGGTATTTTCAACTGGCAACACTTCCCGTAAGCGAGGCTAATTTGGCAGCCAAACCTTTAATTTAAATAGTTCTCTATGAAACGCCAACACGATGACGATTGTAATGACGAGGCTTTCTATTTATTCTTCGGTTATCAGACTTAGTTATCTAAGTCATCATCGCGCTTTTCTCTTTGTTAACACATTTCTAACCCATATACAAGTATGTATGTGCATAGGTACTTGCGAGAGAACCATGATGATGCAAATAATGTTGCGATTCTGCAGCCCCCACATTGTCGCTGACCATTCTCTTCGCACTATTGGAATATTTCTTTGCTTCTGTGCGTGAAAATTCTAAAATCACCAAAATCAAAACAAACAGCTTTTCATTCATCGCATGAAAGAGAAAGGTAGAGAGACACAAGTCACGAGCCAACCATAGACAAGAGTTTGTGAGTATCCATTGAGAAGTTTTTGCTGCGTTGCTGAAACGAAATATTTTTTTTTCTTTTCTTTTTTTTTTTCACGATACAAAAACAGTGTGAAATTATTTTCCACCACCCCCGGCTCCGACCAATCGCTGTTGCCCTTCAGCGCCCTTGCTAATTTTATGGATTGTCATTATCATTATCTTTTGGTTGTGCTTTATACGATTGAGCTAAAGAATTATCATCTCTGAACATACTTGATGAAACCAAACATCAATCGAAATGAAATTCACGAATTTGCGTTGCGATTTCGTAATCGGAATTTTTACACACAGTCTTCGTTCCGGCGGACGAATAGTAGTACTATGTAGTAGGTAGTATATCATAATATAAATGCTTTTCACCAAACCAGTTTTTTTTTTATTTTTTATATTTTCGTTGATAAATTGAGTTGCGCTACTGTTGGCTACTACATGGTGGTGGTGCTAAAGGAGAAAGAAAAAAGTTATGCCTTGCATAGAGTTCTGTTGTTATTGACAGAGCATGTGCTTTCCCTAATAAAGTGCAGTACAATGTTTGTAAACAAAATAAAACATTTTTTTTTTGTATATTATCCTTTCGTAAGCTCACTTAATTGTTTCTTGCTCAGGTGATTTGATTGTTCAAAAACGTGTTGAACCTCTTAACAGATAGAACGTATTGACGCCTGTTATCTTCCGTTGTAGGCTTGTTGATATCATAATTTTACTTATCGGCAAATTTTGTTTTGATGATAAGGACTGTTTGTTGAAACTTGGCACTGAAAGACAGTAGTTGGGGGTACACGTGTCATCCAAAACAAAAGAGGATGTAACTTTCAAAACAAAAACAATCTACTGACTGAAGCAGAATAGACCAACTCTTATTTGTATTTAACTTGTTAGGACGGCTAAATGCCAATGTAGTCGCTTCTAAATAACAAGTACACATTAGATTCTTTATGTAATTATGCATTCACAAGGCATTACGATAGATCTATTAAACATGAAAAAAAGCTAAGTGCGTTGGTCGTCATCTTAGTTGTGGTGGTCAATTTATAGGTTTTGCATCCGGTTTTTAACGAAATCAATATTAATTTTTTAAAATCTTTGTGCGAATTGGTTATTACGTGATAGAATGCAGGTTGACTCACACTCGACGACAGGCAACGATTGTCTTCTGCTGCGCTTTTGTGATGCAAAGCAAGTCATTAAAATGTTCATCTTTGCCGACGAAAGCCCAACAGTATACGAGTATGTCGGTCGGAACACATTTTGAATTGCATGCGACCGGCTCAATTGTCATGTAGTTATTCCGTTCCAGTATTGGAACGAGTAAGTGTGTACTGCTATAAGAAGAATATTTTGTTTGTGTTGTGTTGTCGTCGAACATGAATTAACTTAACGTACAGTCGAAACTCGATTAACCGGGAATCTTTTAACCGGGACGTTCTGTTAACCGGAATTTTTGGAAGTAATTTATTCTCCATTAATAACTCTGTTAACTGGCATTAACTCTATTATTCGTAATAGAAACAAAATAGTTTCTAACTTTGAATTTCCATGAAATTTAAAATTATTTTTAGAAACTATTATCTGGTATTACCTCTACTATCCGTGACCGCCACCGACGTAGAAACAAGCTTAAAACGTACTTTTTTGGGTTGGTTTTTACATGCACGCACAAAAACTTAACGGGATTTTTCATCTGTCGGATTGCATTTTGTATTGTTTGTGATTGATTTTAATCAGTTTATTTTGGAAACTCGTAAGTTACGTAGTCTTTTATTTTAGTGAACACTAACCACTAACAACTCTTTCCAATTAGCCCGGTCGGAGACTATGGTCCATCCGCTCTACATGCCCTACGTATCTTAGACGAATGATGGACAATTTTCTGACTAGGCGAATGTCGCTCTACAGTATGTATGTATACATATATAATTCGTTGTACTTCCTCCGAAGCCCTTTAACACAAACGGGACCGAAAGTTTTACGAATCTTTCTCTCAAAGCGATCGATATCTTCATCCGCTTTAAATAGAGTCCAGCATATATGCACTTGATTTTGTCCTCATTTAACGCTAAACCCAATTTTTGATTTAACAACTTGCTGTGTTCTGCCAATAATGTCAATATCGTCGGCATGCAGTAGTTGTTGCACAGACTCAAGAGTTAACTTTTGAGTTTCGCACAATCCCTTCAAGCATGATGGTAAAAATATCTTAACAGCGCATCACCTTGTCCAAATTCTTTTTTGACAGCAAAGGTCTCGGTGAGGTATTTACCGATCTTGATGGAGCAGCGAGCGTTCTCCATCAACATCCTGAAAAGGCTAACGAGTTTGGCAGGGGTACCAAAACTAGACACGGATTTGATCTATACAAAGCCGTGTCTATAAATGCTATCATATGAGGCCTTGAAATCGATAAAAAGATGACGGGTATGGATTTGGAGTTTTTGTGTTTTTGACGGAAATTGTTAGAGTTTGAAATTTTGATCGACTGGGAAATTTCCTGCCATAAAATTATACTAATAAGCGCCGATCAGGTTGTTGATGAAGGGTTTTAGGCGTTCACACAGTAAGGCAGATAATATCTTGTACGCGATGTTGAGGAGACTGATACCTCTCGTGCAAACAGTGCGGAGGTTCCATTCACCGTAAAGCGTATCTTGTCGGTTCAGTTTTTGATCACTTTTCCAAACCTTCAATCATTGCTGGTTTATCCACGAACAATTTCAAATGCACCACACTATAATTGAGCGACGTTAGATCGCGAAATTTGTGCGAACTCTATCCACACAATACGACGAATAGCACGTTCAGATGGGTGATATTCACCATATTCATGAAAATTCCACGATTTACGCGGTGTAAATGTATCCACGATGAATTGTTAGACTTTACTGAAAACAAAAACATTGACGCTTGAAAAAATGACAGCTTGTTTGACAGTTATCACCACCGGAAAACAGGGGTCTGGATAGTTAGAGAATTCTGTAGAATATGGCAGATGTGTTTGCCGACAAAAATATTTGCTTTGCATCACTTTGGACTTTGGACACAGAAGCTCATGTGTATACAAATAACAGACACAACGATGTAGGTGTATCTCTTCAATGATGCAATAACTACTGACCGGCGTTCAAGCTTCTAGTGCCAGGCAACACCAACGTTTGTTTTTACGACTCCACTTCACGCGAATGTCTGACTAACATCCGAGAGTATAATTGCCCCTGCTGAGATCTTATTTCTTTTCATCCAACGTCATGCTCCCTTATTATATATTTTCAAGACACTCACTGGGTATACTCACTCATCGTGCCTTGGTTCGATGTGTAGAGCATTGGGCAACAAAAAAAAACTTCATAAATCTCTTAAGAAATTTTTTTCAGGGTCTACCTGTAGTATTCGTTTTCGTTTCTTTTTCTTTTGTTAGTCCTTTTATTATGCGAACTTATGCATAGCAAGCTTCCGATTTTTACTGTATTAATGCTGTTCCGCCTCACTGGTCATTGCTGCTGAAATACCATCTTAACAAACTTAATCTGTGTTTGAAGGGAGATTATTAGTCTTGCCTGTAAGAGGTGGAAAGCTCCTGAGGTACTCTGAAAAGGAGACGTTTTTGAAGCTGATTCAAAGTTCAATCGTTTATACTAGCAGACTGCTTCAAAGTTCAATCGTTCCATACTAGCTTCGCATGGACGTTGTCTGAGAATCAGTCTTTTAAAAATGATTTACTATCTGAAAATGTATATGTATATTGATTTACTTTTAATTCGCTATAATTACAAGATTATTATAGCGCTGTGCTTTTAGATAATTAATTTCTCTTCCTCGCCGCAAGTGGACAGGGCTTTGATATAGGTTCTTAATAGTACATTATTTATAAAATCTAGACCAAACCTAAAGCAAATTCGACGGAATTGTACAGCTTTTTTACGGCTACAGGATGGTTTAGAAAATCTTAAAGAAGATTAAATTGTTATTACAACCGGGCTCTATTAAGCTAGGCAACGAAACGAGGATAGAGACCAAAAGGAACAAATTTACATTAATTTTTATTATTAAATTTTGATTTCTGAGAATCAACTAACTTATTAATTTTCTTTTATTTTGCAGATTACTGATACAAAGTATCAAAATGTTTAGTACTATAAAAATAAAATATATCCAACTACGTTAACCATCATAATAATTTGTGTTTTAAGTAAGTAATCACTAATTGGAGGACTACTTCTGGATTAACAAACACGGTGTTGGTTTGTTCATCTGTGTGGTGCAGACTTCATCAACACACACACACACACACCTACACCCTCCCATTTACAAAAAAAAAAAAAACGTTCTATTTAGAACAGGGTAAATAAAAATTCGTAAACACGGGGAAACGTTCAAAGAAAACTTCCACAAAATCCCATAAACCAATAACCAGAATGACAACAGACACCCGCCGACGTGTTAAACTCTATGCTCTAAATGCGGAAAGGCAATGGGATGATCGTGGGACAGGCCATGTATCATCCAATTACGTTGATAGGCTGAAAGGTATGAAAACCTCTGCGTTGCATTAAAAAAAAAAACAAAAAAAAAAAAAAAAAACAAAACTATATTCATTTTTAAAATGAAATCGAATTTTAATTATTTTAGGCATCTCATTGCTAGTTCGGGCTGAATCCGATGGTTCATTACTTTTAGAAAGTAAAATCCAACCAGACACCGCCTACCAAAAGCAGCAAGACACACTGATTGTGTGGTCTGAAGGTGATAACTTCGATTTAGCGTTGAGCTTCCAAGAGAAGGCCGGTTGCGATGAGATCTGGGAGAAAATTTGTCAGGTAAGCATTCTAGTAAGTTATTTTGTTGATTTTTTGTTTGTTTTTGTACCTACATACATCGTGGTGGGTATTGAATTATTCTAAGCTTCGCTTGTTTTTGGGTTTTCTTGCTCTTAGTTGGGTAAAGTGTATCAAGAACATCAGTTAGAAACCAGTCGGATCCCCAAATAGATGAATTAGGTACTTTTGTATTAAATAAATCACAATTCAGCCACTGGTGCTAAAAGAACTAGTCTTCATAGCAAATAGGGCAGTGTTTCTTTCTCATTCAAAGCTTTCTATTCCCACCAATATTAAATGAAGATAACAATGCTAGCTCTGTTTTTCCTCTGTTTTCACAAATACGTAGCTAAACTACGAGTATAGTCTTCTCTGGATAACGATGGGCAATAATACCATTACATATTTCCTCAAAGCCAGTATATGTTTAAATGCTACTCCTTTGTCAAATTGAATTCCACAAAGCCTCATTTCTAGCATTTACTTCATCTCTTTTCGTTTATCATGGGCGCCTTTAGTTCTTTAATATTAGCCTTCTACCAATCGGAATAATTTGGTCATTAAAACGATGATGCAGTTTTTTTGTCGTCACCAACCGGGGATTGTGATTCAATGATTCTTTTGGTTGGACCACTTTTGTTTACTTTCTCGATATAACCGAACCAATGAAGTCTGTTTTTGGTGTTTGAATAATTTCCGCTTCCTGATACAGACAACTTGCAAAGTTGTTTTCTTACGTTGAATCAAGGATTCTTTGGAACGCAGGAGGGACGGATATGTATCTCCATTTACAAAAAAAAAAATCTTTTAAGCTGCTTACCTTTGGGTGTTTGATGGTTATCCTTTTGTTTCTCTTAGGAACATAAAATTCTCATTCTATTGTTGCTTAGTTCGCCTTTATGAGTAGAGAGTAAGGAGATAACAAAAACCAACATAACCCACAAACTAACATATATATATATTTTTATTTAATTCCTTTAGGTGCAAGGTAAAGACCCTTCGGTCGAGATCACCCAGGACATTGTCGAAGAGTCCGAAGATGAACGCTTTGAAGATATGTCCGATACGGCACCACCAATCGAATTGCCACCATGTGAGTTGGGTCGACTCGAAGACATTGCCGAAACAATACAAACTTGTTTAACCACACCCCTGCGCAAGGAGAAACTTTCGACGGCATTGCAATCGGAAAATTACATAAAAAAACTGCTCAATCTCTTCCATGTGTGCGAAGATCTAGAGAACATCGAAGGCCTGCATCATCTCTTCGAAATCTTTAAGAATATATTTCTGTTGAACAAGAATGCACTCTTCGAGATTATGTTTGCCGAGGATACAATATTCGATGTGGTCGGTTGTTTAGAATACGATCCCAATCTCACCCAACCGAAGAAACACCGCCAGTATTTAAAACAATTGGCTAAATTCCGTGAAGCAATTCCGATCCGAAATCAAGATTTATTGGCGAAAATCCATCAAACGTTTAGAGTACAATACATACAGGATATAATATTGCCAACGCCTTCGGTATTTGTCGAAGATAACATGCTCAACACGTTGTCTAGTTTCATATTCTTCAACAAAGTCGAAATTGTCACACTGATACAGGAGGACGAGCGTTTCCTTGTTGATATGTTCACACTGCTTACCGATCCGAATACATCGGAGGCGAAGCGTCGTGATATTGTTCTCTTTTTGAAGGAGTTCTGTAATTATGCCCAGAATTTACAGCCACAGGGTAAAGATTCGTTTTACAAGACGCTAACGTGTTTGGGCATACTTCAGGCGCTGGAAATCACCTTGATAATGGCCGATCAGAAGACAAAATCTGCCTCGATTGATATTCTGACTGCGATTGTTGAGTTTTCGCCATTGGTTGTGCGCAATTACACACTACAACAGGTTAGCAGGACTGATGGGGTAAGTGCTAGACAATATAGAAGCGGTGTTCTTTTCTCAATACGAATGTGTGTTACTTGCAGGGTCGCATGCTTTTGAATATAGCTATTGAACAAATGTTGACTGATTCCGAGCCAGAACTGGGTGGAGCGGTGCAATTAATGGGTGTGATAAAGATTCTCTTGGAGCCAGAGAATATGCTCACCGAAAAGGGGGATTTCCTAAATTTCTTCTACAAGCATAGTATTCAAACTTTGATTGGTAAGACTTTATCACTTAACACTTATTGGGTTTATTGGATTAAACTAATTTGTTTTTGGTTATCTTTCCAGCTCCATTGTTAAACAATACCATTGGTGATAGGCCACAAAACGAAGACTACCAAACGGCACAGCTGCTTGGTTTGGTTTTGGACATTCTATCATTTTGCGTTGAACATCACACGTATCACATAAAGAATTTTATAATACAAAAAGATCTCCTCAAGAGAATACTAGTGCTTATGAAAAGCACACATACGTTCCTCGTTCTTGGCGCCCTTAGACTTTTAAGAAAAATAATTGCACTTAAAGACGAGTTTTATAATAGGTAAGTTGGGATTGTTATTCTTTATACCTATAGTATTGTTTCTACTTGTCTTTTTTTTTTTATGGGAAGTAAGTAATTCATAGATTGCATAGAACTTACTTTGTGTTAGATTTTCTTAATAATAACATGGGTGGTCATACCACCCATTTTAATTGGAATTTTATATTTCCGTGCAAGAGGTGTAGTGAATAGGCGAGCTAACAGCAAACAACAGAGACCAAACCATGCGAATGAAATAAATATTACTCCAACTATCCAAGGCGTGTGGATTTTACAGCTGTCTTCAATCTACCACAAAATTGATGGATATTCTATAGCTTGTACTACGAGATATGCCTGACTCCATGATTCGCATATTTACATACGTACTATGAAACTGAATCTATTTTAAACGGCTTCATTTTTGTCAGTCATTAGAAAATGCACATTCAAAAACACGTGTTCCTTTCCCTATGCATCACAAATACATAGATTACTCGTTTTGTTTTAATTTGAAAGTATCTTTCATAAAATAGAGAAAGCAAATCTAATAATTTGATGTACGTAAATATATTTACGTCACATGTACAGTACATCGACTAAAAACCCATATAAACCTTAGGGTATTGGCAATTTCAAATATAAATTGACACATTCAATTCATGTCTGTGAATACATTTCATTACCAGGTGTTTTATTTATAGTATGTCACGTTCCACTCTCTGCTCAAGCAAACTATTACGTAACTCCAGTACAATTGCGTACCTAATATGTAAATGTATATAATGTCCTGTGCATCTGGTAATGACTGATTTTTCTTTAGCATGCTGCTGCTTCTGTTGAGTCGTGGGGGGTACAAGTTAATATTTGTAAAAATGTATGTATGTACTCCTATTTTATCAGAAGTTTTTCCTTAGCTTCTGGGAATCGAAATTGCTTAGACACGTTTTAAGGCATGTGGCAGTTCTTATTAGAGTTGGAATTGACATAAAATGCTACAGTAGATTTGCCCTAGATAAGTTTTTTCGCGCATGATGCCCACCTCCGAAAAGTGAGTTATGGGTTGAATCTGAATGGTGCTCTGCAGTGAAAGAGACATCTTTGAAAAAATGTGGACCGAAATATTTTTTTTTGCTTTCTTGTTTTTTATTGATTTGTCTTTCGAAGAAAGGGTTTTGATATTTAAAAATCATAAAAATTATCCCTCTACTCCATACTACCACTACCACATACCTCTACTCTCCAGGCCATCGCAGATTTTTATTATCCAGTAAAAAAAATTAAATATGATACTAGTATTTACATGTTACTGTGAAAAAAATTGTACAGCTATTTGTACAAGAATATACATATGGATATTACAAATAGGTCACATTTCTGTTGTGAGCAGTCAAAGAGTGGCACCAGGAAACCAAAGATATGTCCAAGCAGAATTCCAATGACCTAGCCCTTAAAACGACGAAAGACCAATAAGAGATTGCTGTATTCTCTCTAAATATGTATGTATTTTCAAACAAGTTCAGCTCAATGGCATAATGAAGGCATAAATGGTCTTTGTAACTCAGCGGGAGGAACTTAGAGCAACTCTGTGATACATTTATGCTGCATTACACTTACATATGTTGCCATTGCAACAAAAAATTATGTATTTTCTCGAGCGCTGATTCGATGGGTGTGAAAACCAGTTTTGTGATACTAGTGCATCCACGCACATTCACATGCACACGTATGCGCAAATTAAATTTTTAATCCCGCACTAAGCATGCGGTTAGAAACCTGTTTTTTTTTAGCTGTTCAAAGCGCTAGAGTGGGCGTTGTCGTCCGACATTGTTTTTGTCTGTGAGGGGTTTTTTTTTACTGCTTGTGCATCTAAAGAATCCCATACACAATTCCATTCGATTATTAACTGTTATTGTCAACTGAATTGATACTTGACCATACACTACATAAACTGAAATGAAAGACTGCTTCTGCTGTCTTCTTCTTTCACTGAAGAAAATCACCCTGAGCTCATAAAATACAGAAAATATAAAATAAATCAAGATTGCTTATGTTTATGTTCTATTTCTTTGCAGGCATATAGTTAAGGGTAACTTATTTGCACCAGTTGTTGACGCATTCATTAGAAATAATGGCAGATATAATCTACTCGAATCAGCTATATTAGAATTATTCGAGTATATCAAACTCGAGGACATAAAAACTCTTTGCGTCTATTTTGTTGAGAATTTCAGTAAAATATTTGATGAGATCGAATATGTACAAACGTTTAAGTATCTGAAGACTCGATACGATCAGTACCAAGACCGAATAAAGGATCGTGATAAGTTGGCCATCGATACGTAAGTTTAAATTGATTTCCTATTCGTAGAAAGAATATAAATTATATCAAAACATTTTGTGTGTTCCTTTCATTAGCAGTTTACCAATTATCAGAAGTGGCCGATATCGTCGAGATCAACGGCAGTTAGATGAAGATGAAGAGATGTGGTTTAATGAGGAAGAAGATTTTGCCGAAGAACTGGATTCTTATAATGTCATGAAGAGTAAGTGATGTTCGATTATAATTGTAAAATTTTGTTCGGTAAACCATCAATGCTTATAGGTAAACCAGTCGAAAAGAATGGTCCTCAGTCCCCGCAGCAGAATAAGTCACCGAACAATTCGACAGCAATTCACTCAATGACAAACAACAGTAGTTTAAATACATCCTCCACATCGTTGTCCCCAGGAAGTGTTAGTGGAAGTAGCAGCAGCAGTGGTTCATCGACTGCATCATCGTCGCCACCACACTCTTCAAATTCTCCACCACAGGGACAGAATACTTCTCTGACTATGCAGCCACAACAGCATCCGTTGCATAATTTCCAACAGCAGCAGGTGACGCTTACTAGCACGCAACAACAACAGCAACAACAACAGCAGCAACAGTCACAGTCCAATCAACAAAGCGTTGCCGCATTGACGCTGTCACATCAACAGCAGGAACTGTCCTTGTCGTCGTCGTCCTCAAATTCATCGTCGTCGTCTTCGTCATCATCGTCCGAATCACTGTCACAATTACAACAGAAACAACAGCAAAAGAAAGAACAACAGCAAGAAGTAAAAGATAAAACAACGATTATAACAAATTCTAGTGAAGTGACTGCGTCCCAAAATCCACAACTTGATCCATCATCATCATCATCATCCTCTTCGTCATCGGAGGAGGAGGAGACAACTTCGTCGAAGGTTACGCATCCATGTAGTAAATCAGAGCTTGATGGCGCTTCTAGCATTTCAACCATAATAACGACTGGTAACACCACTTCCACCATCAATAGAGCGGCTGCAGATGTTGCATCACCAGTTGTTGTCGCCATTGCTGCTAGTACTACTGTAAATAGTACAAACTGTGAAGGAATATTGAGTGTAGTGGGTGCTGCTGATCTACCCGTGGTTACCGCTAATGGTGAGGCTGATGCTGCTGAGAAGGGAACTGCGTTAGCGTTAACATCGACTATAAACTCTTCAGATAATGTTATAAAAAAGGTGAGTAATAGCGTCATGTGGTTATTGAATTGAAAGGAAAAAAAAAAGGGATTTGTGCTAGTAAATCGGGCTACACTCAAAATTGAATTCAAATTTTTAATGATCAGCTGATAGTTTCGGCTTGAAGGGGAGGGGATGGCATCAATGGATATAAACCTTAATGGTAACAAGAACATATTTAGCACTCTTCAACGGGCTTATTACCGACCACAACATCTTATTAGCTGCGCATGCAATCACCCCTCCTACTTACCTACCTACCTACGCTGTTGGCTTCTATATCTTTACAAGCCTTGCCTTGTATTATTGATCAGTATGAAAAGTGTGTGCTGATTTTTCCTTTTGAGAAACCAATTTTCGTGAGCCGCACACCTCATCCGTTTTGTTAAAGGTATCGCGAAGTCAACTAGACTAATTTTCGGTAATTTTGGAGTTGTTTACATGTTTACATACTCACAATACCTGCACCGAAATTTCGTTCAAAAAAATGTGTTTATTTAGCAAAAGAATCAACATAAATCGAATTACGCGTATAATTACAACGTTTTCTCGAAGTTAACTCCAGATATCCGCGCGCCCATGCATGACTTTCTACATCTAGGGACATCTAGTCGTGTAGTGTGAGATATTGAATGGTAAAATGAACAACGATTGGAGTTTGACCACCGAATTTCGTTACACCAACTTTCCCAATCTACACCCTTATCGCCCGAATTGCTATCACGTCAAAACAGGTTTTTATTCTTAATGCCGTTGAAGCTTTTTATGAAGCAGCCTGGCCTTCCATTTTCGTAGGTGTTACCTTTTTCCGATAGTCATGAATATTGCTCATAAGTAGGGTTGTCGAGAATCTCCTAGTAACGATCTCTGGCAGATTGATAACCTTTGTCCGAAATTTCGTGTCTAAATTTTAAAACTGACAACACTTGCAACATAGTTGATTATAAATATCGCACTTATTGGCCGGCAAAATATCCTTTTTTAGGATAAACCCAATTTCTTCCATTGCTCACGGTTTCTTAACGGTCTTAAGGGTACAACACATAGATTTGAAGCTTATTATCATTAATGAATCTCCTCCAAGATTGTCGTAAACCAGTAGATTGATCTCTTTCTTTTCTTTTTTCTTCTAGGGTCTGGTTGATTATGAGAGCGATTCCAATGAAGAGTACGAAGATGAAGATGAAGATATGCCCGATCAAAAGAAGCCCCGTCTGGCATAGCAGTTCAATAACACCTATCAGCATCATCATTTTGAAGATTAGAAATTATCGACATTTTAAGAGAAAAAAACAGAAAAAAAACAAAACAAAACAATTCTTAAGTGAGACTATATCACCGTCATAAGTGTTTAATTAATATCTCTAAATGGAAATTTGAGTTAAACAAAAAAAAAAACAACTCGTTCATTCAAACACACAAACAAACTCACACTCCCCACACACATAAATACACAACATGCAGAAAGAGAAGAGAGTATTTGTAGTAGTTATACAGATCTATTATAGAAAAAAAAAATACAAAAATCAAGAAAAATAAAAAATAAATAAATAAAAAACTTAAAAAAATCTAACGAAAGAGGAATTAATTTAAAAAAAAAAAAGCAAAACGAAAAA
The DNA here is from genome assembly GCA_905220385.1 of Xylota sylvarum. Taxonomy (NCBI): domain Eukaryota; kingdom Metazoa; phylum Arthropoda; class Insecta; order Diptera; family Syrphidae; genus Xylota; species Xylota sylvarum. Next base: position 31,443,293 of record LR999958.1, on the reverse strand, counting down.
CATAAAACAAAAAATACCATTGCAGCGTTTTGCTATCGCAACGGCGTTGTGCCACTCAGTTTTATTTTGTTTATTATAATTTTTTTTTAAATGAAAACCTTATTTATAGAGCACATTAGTTTACATAAAAGTATATATATATATATACTTAATATTAAAAGAGGAAAACTTTTAAAATGTAATAAAATCGTAGTTAATTGCGTCTTAAACAAAAATAAAAGGAGAACAAAAGGAGATATCGCCCCAGGCTCAAGCAAATGTGTGTGGAAACTATACGTGATTCAACTTTTCCAGTCAGAAACTTGTTGCCACATCATCCAATTCAGGCTTATGTATGTTTTAAGACACGTGTTTTCCATTGCCTAAAATTCCAGTGTTTTTTGTTTTATTATCTATTTTTCTTTCACCAACAATATGTAGAACTGAAAATTGTAATTTTGTAATTTATATATACATACATATATTATTTTTTTTTTTGCTTTAAATGTCTACCCCTCTAAGAAGCAAACAAACCAGAAAAAAAGAAAACTTCCTATTTTATTTTAAAATCTTATTCTATTTTCACAACTCTCTGTAATATATACACAAACAAAATTTTACAAAATACAAAAAAATAAGAAAAAAATCATTTTCGAAGTATGGACATTTTTTTTTCGTGTATGTTTTTTTTTTTTTTCTTATAAATTTTTTCATGCTCGCCGATGAGACTTTCTATTTATATAATTTTCTTTCATTTATTGTGATAACCATCGTGCATCATAATAAATAAATTGATTGTGCGGGGTTCTTTAATATTCATTTGTTCTATAGAAAAAAAATCAAATCATAAATATTAAAAACAAAAAAGGTAACAAATTTAAAATATAATTAAATTAATAAAAAACAAAAAAAAAACAAAAAAATATACTTAAAGTAAGTTTATAAATTATACAAATCATATATATATACATATATTTTTTCATTTTACTATAATTTTACAAAAAAAACAAAAAAAACAAATGAAAAAAATGAAAGTGGAAATGAAAACACGAAATTTGCTAAAGGTTTTTTGAGAATTTCTTTTCATTTTGTATATAGGAAGCTATTTTCCTTCTTATTTTTTCCTCTTTATTTTTTAGAAAAGTAACAAAAAAAAAAAAAAACATTTAAAATTTCTAATAAAAAAGAAGAAAAAATGGAATAGAAAACAAAGTACATATAAAATAATTTAATAAAAAGTGAAAATGGTGAACAAAAGTAAACGAAAACATGTTCTTACTTTTCTAACAAATATGTACATATACGTACATATATACATACATATAAACTAAAAAGATAATTTCTAATTATCAAAACGAAGGAAAAATAACAAAACAAAAACAAATGGCAAAAGAATGAGAACAAATATTATTTTACATTATAAGGAGGAGAAATTAAAAACTTACATAATATTATTTAGCAGAAATACGCAAACAATTAATGCAAGGACAGTTATGTTTTATTCCGAGACGTTGGGAAGAGTTTCTATTTATTCTTTTTTTTTTTTTTTTGTAGTAAAGGGAATGAAGATATGTAAGTGGCATAACGTTTGAGGCATCACTACCAGTTTTCACGAATCAATGATGACAAATAAAAAAATATCCACAAATTTATTTACAGGTTAGAAATAAGGGAAAGAAAGGTAAACTTTTATAGCGTAAACGGCGTTTGCCCCATGTAATGAAATTTTAATTGAATAAAACTATGGTCTGAGGTGAATTTATCTGTCGGAAAACTTTGGAGAAAAATCATAACAACTGGTAGAAAAATTACAATGGGTGCTTTTCTAAATGCAGTACTGCCTGCTTTGTGAATCAGCAAACATTCCTAAACGTCATAATTCACAACGCAACAGAATGCGCATCGCATACTGAAAGCATCGTGTGTTTGCAGCACGTATGCGATGTGCAGTCACCATGCGCATTTTGTTTGAATTTATGAAAGCAGTCCCTTTTGTGACATATGTATCGGAAAGGATACATGATACGAAATTTTCCGATTTCACGCAATCAAAAAATTTCGTTCCGATCGGATACCATGGTACGACTGCCCCTTTCGGAGAATATCTCTGGTAAGTAAACAAACGAATAACTTAATAGGAAATTTTCGACTTGGAACAAAACCATCAGTAGAATTATTGGTTGGCTTTGATTCCTCGTGTCAACGCTAGGATTTGTTTAATAGAAATCTGGCTCAACCTCTGGGTTACTACCCAGTGGCTATCCAAGGCCTGCCTTCTTCTCCTAGTTAGTGCCGGAGATTGATACAATGTATGTGCTGTCGTCCTGATTTCCTCAAGGCATAGCTCACAGGTGCTATCCTCCAGAAGACCCATCTTCTATAGGTGATACCCGAAATTTCCATTACCTGTAGATAACACTCACCCCAATTCTTCAAGCCCAGTCGTATTTTCTCTCGTATTTAGAATCGCATCAAAATTGAATTCCTATTCTTCGGTTTGTATACCATGCTTACGACATTTTAGAAAAAACAAGGTGTATGATTGCAATTATGCAAACGTGTGTTTGTGTACATCCGAGTTTTCTCGTAAAGTTCGACTATATAATAACTAAATACGACTGTAGTCGGATTCGGGTGTCATATACGAGTTGAAGAATTGGGGTGACTACCACTCATTTCAGTGTTTTTCGCAATCTTAGAACTTCTCTATGAGTGGTTGGCAATCAGCATTTTAACAGCCATTTTCGCCTACCTGCAACCTTCCACGGTTGACCACCTTCTCTGGTGTTCCGCCGCTGCCCAGTTGTTAACTAGGTGCTCTACCATTCTTCTGCCAATTGCAGCAAATAACCCTTGCTTTGCTAGAATTACGCCTTTTCGTTGACAGTCCCTAGGTCCCTTTTCACCCAGAGCAGCGTCATCTCATTTCGAGATGAACACTCATTGAGTTTATGAACACATCCCAATACCAGTGATGTATTGATATCTGTTTGCTCCATGCGACTAATCACTGATTGTCCAGTGCTATAATAATGTTTTTACCCCAACCTGATCTTCTTCAGGTGATCAAATGCATGCAACAGAGCAATCATCTTGGCTTGATAGATTGTAGTACATTTCCCCAGACAAGCTAGTTCTAGTTCTTCTGAAAATATGCCTGCCTCGATCTGCTATTCATCATGGACCCATCCCTAAAGATGATTATATCACCAATCTTCTTCTCGATAGGAGTTTTATGATACCTTTTGGTAACACGCATTCTCTTTATTCCATCTATGGGCATATTCAAATCCCTAATCTCGATTTTCATGAGATCCAAGATTTTCCTATGACCATAGATAGTACCTACCGCGCCAGTGCCAGTTGTCATCCCGGTGCTGACAAAGTGTCCTCTATGCTGTCGCTTTCTTAATAAATAAGTCCATCGGCAGAATATCTAAGATCACTTCCATTGGGCATGTTGGTGTCGTTTCGAATTTCACTGGCGATCCCTAAACATGGCAGACGTTGGGCCCTATCTTACTGCTTTTTCACAGTCTTTTGTGAGGCTATTTGCCACCATACAACTGACGCCTATGTGGTAATCGGTCTATCATCGTATACATCCAGTATGCTGACCTCGGCGAGATTCACCACCTTTGTCTACATACCCGTTTGGACTGATGAAGCACTCTTTTCGCCTTTCTGATCTTCCTCATACAGCTAGCTATGTATATACAATTAAATTACAGCAACATAGTCCCAGGAAATAAAGACGAACTTGGCAATGAAACTTCTGATGAACTTGCCAGATCCGGTGCTCAGTTTTCATTTATTAGCCCCGAACCCTCTTGTTGTCTGCCTATTAGCCAGAAAAAGATAGGGCTAAACTCCCAAGTGGGAGTAAAAAGATGACTTGACAAAATATTTATCAATTTCTCAAAAAAAAAAAAGATCGGAAAAAATTTTAACAATAACGTTATGACCCTGACGGACTTCCTCTCTGGTTATTGCTCTCTCAAGTTCCAAGAAACATGTTTTGTAGAAGCTATTTTGAATAACTATGAATGCGATTGCTTGCAAATGGAGATACCGCTGTTTGAAGTAAATATTCTCTATGATTCTGTCCTGATACGAATAAGTTCGACTTTGGAAACTGAATTCCTGCAACCTGGCAACTATTTTTGTAAGTGTACAAAGTTCTGAGACACTCGTCATCAACCTCAATTGCTGGCGTTTACCTGGCAAGAACTGTGTTATAAAGAAAACGCGGAATGCCATCACTTCTATATTTAAGCAAGTACAACATCTAACTTTATTTTTTTAATATTTAAAGCATCACAATTTATCAGTTCTAACCTCACTGTTGTTCTACAACTTCAGTACGCAGGCGCTTGGCCAAAGTTTTCCGAAGTTGCATAGAAGCCGAATTTCTTTCTGTATTAGCAGAACCGCCTAAAACTTCATTCGAATCTCCTTCAAGAATTTTCTGAGCTACCTGAGCAGACGAAGGACGGCCACTTTTTTCGGCAGATTCATTAAGTTGCTTAGCACGGGTTTTCTTTTTAATAGCTAGAATTTTATCCCTCTGTTGACGGAGATACTCTTGGCGAGATTGAACGTCCTCTGGATCAATCTGAAAAATTTATATAGAACCATGTCGTTCTCAGTCAATTTATACCTTTTGATGCTCAAAAAATAGATTTAGCCTTTCGAATTTATCATTGGCTTCTGGTTCCTCAGGAGTTACTGCTGCATCTGGAGTATCAAATTCTTTTTCAACCGATTTTGCTATCATCTCTTCGGCTTCAACAAAGTCCTCGGGATTTTCACTAAATGAATGGAACTGTACTACATTTCGTCTTTTATTTAAGACTAGTTCGGTTACCCTTTTTGTGATTCATCTGTACCGTCATCCTTGTCTAGAGACAATGACTGTTGCCTCCGCTCTATCAAGTCCAAAGCTTGCAATTGTATCTCAACATTCCGTTGGGTCATCATTCGAATGAATATTTTTATATCATTCGCTGCCCAAATCTAAAGAAGCATACAAAAGTAAGGTCAAGTTAATTAGGCACAGCTTTGAAACAAACCTGCTGGAATAGTCCTTGGTGGAAATTGAAGGAGCTATCACCCTGCTGTGTGCGTCCTTCTAAACAAGCCATTTCAAATTGTTCCGGAGTGATTTGCATCTCTTCCATAAAACTACCCAACATAAAGTCTACCAGGTTCTTGTACTCGTCATGGATTGTAGTGTATTCTGGATTTGATTCATCTGGCTGTAGATTGGGATCAAAAACTGGAGGGGAATAAAATCGAATTTTATTGAGGCTTCAGAATACGTAAATGTAGCCCTTACTCAACGATTTCTCTTCAATGAAAGTCTGGAGTGGAGCATTCCAAACAGGGCCATGTAGGAAACATACCAAAGAATCGAAAACCCAGGAATTATCTTCAGCCATGTTTATGCGAAAAAAATTAGTTCTTACTAAATCTACTTTGTGCGAAGTTGAATGAAATATTTTCTGTTATGGTCAACTGGGTTGTTCCCGTTACTAAGGAGACACAAATTAAAGGTGGTAGGTTCATTTAAATGTCACACATGTGACTGTGTATCATGCAAAAATGCTAAATCGTTATGTACATGCATATACATATAAACCGGAAGTAGGTACTTAGATGAAGGTCAAATATATTGAAAAAGCTTTAAATTTATTAAAGACTTGGTAGCATTGGAAAACTTCTAAATTTTTTAAATAAAAAGACCTTTGTTTCATTTCGTAATAGAGTTGTGTTATTAAAGAAAAAAAAGAGAACAGAGCACGAATAAACGTCGTGGTTTCGACATGGAACTTAGCACCAACAACTAATGTTTGGATCCGTACAGCAGTGAGTCAGAAAGGAGTGAGCAGTATTTTGTTTTGTCAGGATGGAAAACAGCGTACTGAAGCACTTAAAAGCAACAGTTTGTAGAACCATGTCTACCAGGAAACGGAAAAAGCTGGTAAAGAAAGCGCTGACATAGAACTGGGAAGTGCAGGTTTAAATACTGAAATATCGTCATTTAAATCGAAACTTGTTTTGAAATCTCATCAGGGACTTCTCGTGAACCCAATGGGGCTTGAGACGGAAATCAAAGTTATATACTTTAACCTTGCTACCGAATTCAGAGAGTTTGTGCATTCAGAAACCATTTTGAAAGTAATAGGTTAAACAAACTTTTTTTTTCGCTGAATGTGACCGACCCAATGTACTCGATATTTTTTGACTTTTAAGACTACATCTGCATCTTGGTGGAGCTTGTTGGGTTTGCAGTTGTAGCTTCGCCTGTGCTCTTCCTCTTCACTTACTGGATCGAATTATTTTCTTCTCAAAGATGATAATATAAGTTCTGCTTATCGTCCAATACTTACTAGGCACCATACAGTAAAACTGACAGGAAGCACACATTTTGTATTCCGAGTCGAGTCTACTAGAGAGCCGTTGCTATATAGTCCGAAGTATGTACATATGTGGACAGAAACTAATTTTTTATTAATAGCGTTATAAAATGGTGGTTGTATGGTTGTCCAATATCAGTTCCACGCTTGTTCTCGAATCTCTAATATGCATTTTTTGAAGCTCAGCCAATTACAATCTGGTTAAATGCTCACTGCATGTCAGAAGAAACCCCATCTGAACTCGTACATGGCAGCCATTTTGCTCTGAAAAATTTAATCAATCCAAAAATCGTAACGTAACACATCATTGTCAGTTCTTTGCATTAAAATCGCTTAGTAGCCAAAAATTGATTCGCAAATTGCGATTTCCAGTTGTCAAACTTACTAACAGAACTACAGAATTCTCGAAAAACGTAGAGGCTCTTTCTTGTTACTTATACGAACCAATATCTGTCGGTAGATATTACTTCTACAAAGCCTAATATTAGTCATTGCTATTCAAACAATTAAAGAAACAGCGATTGGCAAGAGTACCTATTTAATTTCCCCTTTGACAACTACGCGGTTGTCATTTTGGTTGGATCAAATAAGTACCTTGACATTGGAAAACACTTGTGTCTAGCAAAACCAATCACTTTAATTGATTTAGAATCGGTTTTTCTCATTTGAGTATCAACTGACAATATCTTAACCAAAACTGGGCCAAAAGAGCTCAATTTGATAAATACATAGGTAGTCGCCCCCAAAACAAGTCCGTGTGGTGGGTTGAGCAATCGTATAATAGATAAATTCCAACACTTCCACCATCTCTTTGTCCCGTCAGCAACGCCTTGTTATCACTGATAACAACATATACCGATAAACATTTTCTGATTACAATACACCTTCTCACCGTGCTGCGGTAATTGTTTTCAGAAATGTATGTCTAATATTAGTACCGGTCCAAGTCACAGACGCGAAGGTATTATTCCGCCATAATTCCCACCTCGCGTTATCTTGAACCATTCTAAGCTTAATGTAAAAGATTTATTAAAGCCAGCGCATTCGCGTCGAAAACAATAAATAAAGCAGTCGTGTTGTTGTAAAGTAATTTCCCATCGGTGGAGTTTAAAAAATATAAAAAAAATGTCAAACTTCTTATTAGATTCAAAATGTTCGAATAGGTTCGACTGCAATGATTTCGAAATTTGTTCAGATGGCCTTTGTCACTGCAAGCCGTTATATTTCAAATTAAATGGCAATTGTATAAGATGTTCAGGTGAGAAAGTTATTAATAATCTAAAAAAATGCCGATGGCCAATTTGAAATTTATAATATTTTGAGTAATTACACCAATTAATAATAATTTAAAAAAATAAGTGACACGAACATTAATTTCTCAGATAGTGCATTTGACAATCTGCTATCGTGCTTCGGAGGTAAAAATACAAAAATTCAACGTGAATATAAATTTATAGAGAGCACGGTACAATTGTTTTTTTGCGATAAGATTGGCAAAAATAAAAAATAAAAACAAACGACGAGGAAATTATACGTATAACGATAGTAATAGTAATAAAGTAATAAAACTGGTGAACGATAAGTTTCCCATTTTGCTGGCACACTGCCCCACAGTGCAAGCAGAGCGCGGCGGCAGTGTTTTGAGCTATAGCGTTATTTCATTGTTCTCTGTTCTGTTATTTGAAGCAAGTGGTTTGTGAATTAATGACATTTGAACTTTAAACTATTTACTTACAATTCCTATTCATACAAATGAAGGATATTGTGCTTAAGGCTTAAGCCTTCTGCTCCACCGACCGCTACATATGTAGAGTGGTGATGGTGAATTGGACTGACTCAATGCCTCGTCGGATTTGTATTGCAATCTATTTTGTCTAATTGGCATATATTGATTGTTAACATGACTAGTGGATATTTATGTAGTTCACATTTTCAGAATTAAGTTCTACCAATTAGACAATCAAAAGTACGAGCGGATTTCCAAATTTAATCTGGGAAATGTCAATACTTCGATATCGAAATTTTGAAGTGGCAGCCGCACATTTTTATCGTAAATTAACAGATACGACATGGAGAGATGTTTTATGCAATGACATAGTACGGAACAGCTCAAGTTTAAGAAAACTATACGTTTTGTTATATGTAAGCTTTGCTACCAGTTTGGCGTAGTAGAATTGTAAAGGCTTGGTCTTTCTTGTCATTTCGAAATTAAACGCAGTGATTCGAAGATCATCTTGGTTTGGATATTCTTGTCAATTTGTTCGGCTTGCCCATGTAGTCGACATATTTACCAATCAGAGAGATCGTAGTTGTGTTTCGGTCTCGGGATCGTACATCAGAACTGAAAGGATTACTATTCTGTAGAGTAAGACTTTTGGATTCCAATATCTTTACGTCTGTTCATTAATTGACGTAAACGCTTTAGCGTTAGGAAAGTGAAACTCCAATGTTGCTAACATCGTTAGTGTGCACAATCTGCAGGACGAGACTGAACGCATCTCATTGCTAAAATAGAAAAGGAGATTGAAAAAGTTCCGACTAAAAGGCTTCCTTCGCTGTATTTCTAAATGATGCAGGGATTGTACTTGTATTTACTTACCACAGCCATATTTTCGGGTACAGCTGGTATGAATTGAGTCCATTTGCTGTTAGTATTTGCAAAGCGGACATGACGGTGCTATCTGTATTCTCTGTTTACTTCAGGTATGCTACGTATAGCAAGAAAAATACAAAAAGAAAAAATAATGAAATATTTGGCGCGGCAGGTCTAGCTTCTAACAACCACTCGGGTTGTGCGTGTTATATTTTTTATATGAATGGAACAGCCTACTGTTTAATGCTATGTCCGAAAGGGAATTTTTGTTTTGGGCATATTCGTGACAATTTTACTGCTGGAACACAATGACGACGCTTTTTCGGATGTTTGCCAGACGCTCGTGAGAGGTGGGATCGTGAAATGTGGTGTGGATGAATCGACAGGTCTTTAACGAAGGAGAAGTGTAATTCTACACTAAGGATTCCATAATAGATGTTGGTACGGAAGATGGGGCTTACTACGAACTTCTAGTGTCCAATTTTTTAGGGTAAATAGTGACTGCACTGTTTTTCAAGCCGAAGTTACAGCCGTCTTACAAGTTGCAAAACCTATCTTCGGAAGCTGTATACGTTTATAGTCAGGCTGCTAGTTAAGACTCCAAACTCTGCTGAAATTATATATAGGCTAGTGCAAATCTGCGAACAACACGATGCTGTGTATCAGTTCATGGAGATATATCAGGTAATGAAAGAGCAGATAGACTTGCAGAAAGGCTAGGACTACATATTTCATAGGATCTCCTACAAACGCAAAATCTTTTGATAACGCGATCGTCGAAGGAGAACACTTTCTCTGCTTAAGCCTAGTCGCAGTTACACACGAACTGTTTTTGGCATCATTTCCGGACATACAGCCATTGATACTCATGCGGAGCATGTCGGGATGCCTTACAATGACTACTTCAGACATTGCAGAAACGAGAAAGAAATGAAATCTGTCCATCATCTACATTTTGAAAATGTGAGAGATCTAAATATTCTGTCTCTCGAACAACGGACAATTCATTTACAACCTGCTTATGCGTAAAACTAGGTTGATTAAGAGATGGCGGACTTCCAATTGAAAACTGTCTGGTCTATTTTTCATAAAATAGAAACCTCAAACCCCACTTACTTACTTTTCACGGCGCTACAAGATACAGGATTAAATCCATAAACCAGTTCGATGATTAGCTGGTTGTCGAAAGTCTTAGACGTTAAGTTGATTGGTCCCTCTATGTGCACTTGTGCGTTCTACGTTTTCCTTTACTGCATTGTCCCTTTAGAACGGCATCCATTTGTCAGTCTCATTTATTTGTGACGGTAAACTTTTTCGTTGAATCTTTTTCTCCATACTCCATCGATCCATCCGAGACCAAGAAATTTTTTTCTCTCGAATTAGTTAAGTCTATCTCTCTGTCTTTGGTAAAATACATACTTCTGCTCCGCAGACCAGAATTCGGAAATTTAGGGTCTTATTTTTCTTAGTTGTTCGTGAGAGCGCCCAGTTGTCCTTTCAACCTAAAAGAGCAACGAAAGGTAAGAGTTATTTTTCTATTGATTTCCGCGTTTATTAGAATCCATAAGAATTTCTGAGTTGTTCATGTGATCGCCACATTTATTGCCTTACAGCCCGACCATATTTCCGTTCCTATCGTTCCTAGGTAGACTAAGAAGATATTTTGCAGTGCCTAGATGATCTTTATTGGTTCCAAGATTTAGAGACGTAGTTTCTAGTTCCTCCTTTGCAAAGGGCTTCAAAATTGCATTGCTTACCTGGCACCCAAATAAGAAAAACCTTATAGTACAATCCTTGAGTGATCTTTGGGAACTAAAGCGCTTTAAGTGCCATCTCTGATCTATTTTGCGTTGTTAGGCCGAGTTTGGCAAAACTTCAGAGCTTCGAACACAAAGCGCGAAGAGTTTGGTCTTATTGTTCAGGTTGCAAAAAAAAAAAAAAATTTCCGAAAAGCCCCCAAATGGCTACTGGTCTATCCCTACCGAGTCCATTGATCTCTTACTGGATATTCACTTTCCTAATAGTTTCCTGTTGTTGAGCTTCGAACTGACAGTACCTCTTATAGTTACTACAGAAAAGTTTCTCTGGGCCATGTATAGTTTCAAGACCCTTATAGTGTCCAGGACCTGACGGCATAATAATTGCTGATATTCAGTTATCTGAATACATTTTGTATCCTTGACATGGACCCATCATTCATACATGCGCTTGTGCGCGGCATTAAAACATCTCTAAACATCAAGGAAGGAATTGGTAAGCTGGGAGTGGGTACTTCGCTTCGGGGTGTTGAACCGCAGATACATTCCAGGTAACTGCAAGGCTGACGAGCTCGCAAGGCTCGCTTCAAGCTCGGGGTAAAACTCTCGCCACATGTAAATCGCTATAAAAGGTCGATGCTATTGGCAAGACCAATCATGAAAGGGAAAATGGCTCGACGTGTCATATTTCGAGACAGATTTGGCATAAGCTAGATCATAAACCTAGTGTCTAGGGTTGGTAACACTTAGCCGATTACAGATCAACTACTCACTTGACACTGCCTGATAGGTCAAAATGTCAAAATGCTAAAAGGTAAGGTCTCTTTTTTTTTAGACTCCTGCAGGAGTTTGTCCGTCAGTTTGTTCTTGGGATACCGGTGTGTCCTAGAACCCACCAGAGTGTAACGTCGTGATTAACTGTGAGTGTTGAGACCTCTTTTAACAGATTTAGATTTAAAGACCGTAGAAGAGATGGCCTTTATATGACTGCCTTGACTGCCAATGAAGATGTCGATCACCTTTCTGGAGTGTAGTTACGTAGGTAGTTCTTGTGCCTCGTCTTATCTGAGAATTGGAGTGGCGTACCATTGAGTCTCAAGGGCCCATTTGGTGGTATTGTTCTCCTGTTATTGAAGAGGCCTACCTCTGATTTCAGAGCGTTAACGTTTAATCCACATCTTTCCGGTATTGAGGGCGGATTGTAGTAGTTGGGTGATGGTGGGTAGAAACTCCGTCGTCGTAATTATGACTACTACTTGCGTTTTTTTTTTTAAATCTCTTTAGCGATCAGTGTCGATAGTATAGGTAGAGCAGATAGGACTTGCAGAGTACCTCCCACTTCTGAGTTGATGTGACTTGCCTTGAGCATGAATTCAACTCAATCTGACATCACTGAGTTTTGGTGGACTAGTGTTAGTCTTATTGATTCAGATTTAACTTTTCAAAGCTCCTTCTAGGTTTAGAAAGGGCACTAGCGTGAATTCTTTGCGGTAGTCTCAACTTCCGAATTTTGCTATGACTTCATGTAGCGCTGTCTGAACCGATCGGCATTTAGTATGGGCATATTGGGCTGTGGACATATCCCTAGGACGTACCTGTATACAAGCAATCAAGGACTGATGTACTCCTTGTAGATTTGTAGAATAATGATGAACATACAGTCAAAGTTGGCTGCTTTAAAAGAGCCGTGGGAGTTGATTTTCTTTTCGCCTAGAATCTGGGTGCTCAGGACGTGACTTGTGCAGCCTTGTCTCAGTTACACTCCAGTTTACCAATCGCAGATTTCGTATGTACCGATACAGCCTTCATTCAGCCTATAGAATCTGGAATGAAAATTCATTCACAAATCATACTCTTAACTCTTATAATCCTTGAGTGCAATAAAAAAATTCCATTTGCTTGTTCATAATTTATTGCACTTCTTTGTAACAGAATTCATAAGATACACCTTGAAGTACTTAAATCCAGATATTCTATATAATTGTGTAAAAACAAATGTAAACAGAATAGTGTGCACTAAGGAATGATAGGTTGGAACGCATATCGCAAATATTTGATTAGATTATGAAGGCAAACTGTAAATACACTGCTATCAGATGAATTGCCTTCTGGTCTCATGATATTATAAGAGTGTTTAATTGAATTTATAATTTGTCGCGAATTACTAATTATAAATAGAAACCAAACGTCAGAAGTGTTGAGATAATCGTCTGATAGGCAATTTTTCTGGCGGATATTTGGTTTCGGATATCTGGACATCGTAAAGATGCAAATCAGTTTTACGTGTTTTGTTAAGGGTACACCTTTCACTATGGGTGTACATTCTGAATGAATCATTCGCAGGCAAGTGAACGATGAAAGGCGTAGCTATGTAAAAGTTTCCCTGAATGCATTCATTTAGTTTAGGACACTGCAAATAGTAAGATAAAATGTCCCAGAAAGTGGGTCTTTCTTAAGACAATTGAATTGTTAAAGACTGGCTTGATTAATATTAATATTCCGACTTGGATTCAAAGACTCCCAAGGAATGCCGGAAAGCATGGTAGTTCCAATTCAAGCTTTTCCTACATACATCATAGCTAACATTAATTTATTATTTTTAATTTTAATTTAGCGGTATTTAATTCTTTGTTTAGACCTTGGTCAATCATGTGAGATTTCGAATTGCTGTTCCGATCAGACAATGGAATGTAGTGACATAGGATATTGCGTGTGTCGAAATGGTATTGAAAATTTAATAACATGCAGGTACTTAAGGTAAACTAGTGACAGAGGGTTTGATCTAATTTGCGCTTGTGTTATACATTTTCAGTCCACAGACACCAATTTATATAACCGCATCACAGATTGCTCTCTCTGCCGCCTTAATAATGGGAATGGCCGCCTTGACAATGGTTGTTTATAGGTTATGCACAAAACCAAGATATTTGAGGTAAGTCTTACAAATGATTGGTTTTTTAGATTATTTGGAAAAAAACTAACTCCCATTGTAGTGCCCGACAACGAGCTTTAGCCTCTCGAACAGGCTTAAATGTCGACAATGAATCACTTAGCTATGCCAACTATTTACGTGCCTCGCTTACATCTATGCAAATTCGAGTACTAACAAGGTTACGTGATCGACCACCGTCCTATGAGAGTAGATCAACACCGGCTTCATTGCCCGAAGCACCTCCTCCCTATGAAGGCTTGACAGAAGTAGGTGTATAATGGTTTTAATCGCTTAAACTGTAAATAAAACATTTTTTTTTTAAGGGTATGCCATTACCACCGGCTTACACAGAACTCGTTCTAAATCCAACGGGCTATATAAATTCGACATTTATTGATTCCGAAGCGGGGCCCGCAACTAGATGCACTGATAGTGGCAGTGTTAGCAATAGAAATTGTAATAATAACACTGTAAATCGTAATTGTGATATCAACCAGTCTACAGATGACACCAGTGATATGAATAAGGTTGCTGAAGATTCGGTAGATGAAAAGACCGAAACTGGCGACGAAAACCGGATACCTACATAGTTTTTATAATTTTTTCTGATTACGTTTTTAGTTTTATAGCGTTTTGGTATTTTAAGAATAAAAAACGAAATATTTTTCTTTATTTTTCTAAACATGAAAAAAATTAAAAAGAAAGGAAATTATAGAAACTAGAAGAGAGAGCCTTAAGAAATTCAATTCATCCAAACATGCTAATATCTTTACCGAAATCCAAGAAACATGGACAATGTATCACCTTAAAATTCACTAAGCTTTACTGGACTTTAATGGAATTCACCTAAACAACTTCGTCTCAGCGTTATAGCTATTGGAACAGAAAATCTATATGAATTAGCAGAAACTCTTAAAGGAAACCGCATCGGGAAGCCTCATAATTTTTTAGTCTAGCTTCCATTTTTAGCAATTTGTAAGTACATACATTAGGTTGGGTCATTGGGGTGGTTATACAAAATAACTTTCACCCCCAGAAGTTGGAATTAATTTTCTCCGAGGGTTGTCTTTCTGGTTTTGAAAGCATTTGTGAATGGACCTTTAGTGTGCAATAAATCGATTGTTGGACGGCTCGTGTGGCACGTAGCTCCATCTTGCTCGACCCATAGCTCACTCAAGTCCAAATCCATGTCTCGGTAGCGCTCTTCAATGACTGTAACGTTTCCTTTATTGTCGTCTTGGAAGAAAAATGGACCAATAATGCCACCACTCAAAAAAACCACACGAAACAGTCACACATTCATTGGATACATTGGCTTTATACAGAGAAACCTGAGTCAATTGGATTTTGTAAGCAAATAATGGAAGATCTTTATCCGAAATTCTCCTCAGGCTAGTGCAACTCATGTTCAATTACTGAGATCCTTGGCACCTTGAGGTTCTCGGGTTTAGGCGCACACTTTCGGCAACAGCTGCAATATTCTCCGTTGGACGAACACACAGGACGAACACGGGAATATGTTCGGTTATCAATAAGCTAACCAGTCGCACGAACTTTCATCGCAGCGTTTCGACCGACATTTCTTTTCAAAATTCGCACTGTTTAGGCATCACAGCATCCATTTTGGAAGTAACTTTATTATAATGAATTTCTGCCAATTTTTTGAGCGCATAAGTGCTGTCGGTGTCAAAATAATATATGATTCAAAAAGAAACCAATAGATGGACTACAATTTCTGTCTGTAAATTTACGCTACGACAAAGAGTTCTGGCCATGTGATAAGTGTGGTTTGTGAAGTGTAAGTAGTCCGTTTTGTCTAGTTCTCTAGACATACGGCATAACTGCCATCATCCATGTTTTAGATGTTCAATGTTGTGCTGGATTTGAATCCTTTCAGTTTCAAGTTCAGTTCAAGTGCCACCTCGTTCACATAGATGTCGCAATATATCAGAACCCACATTGTACTTATAGTGAGCGCTGTTTACAACGCTTTTCATTCATTGTATTCATTATTGCACAAAAATTTTTAACAAAGATGCGTGCGAGAAGTTCATCGGACCGGCACATAAACCAGGTTCCGACTCGTGCAATGTTCTGCGACAACATCCTTTTGGAACTACATGTGTAACTTTAGCTTATCTGATTCTGGTACCAATAAAACAACCCTTTGAACCGCCTGGTATTTCCTGTAATCTCCTGCCACTACAAAACGCCAGAATCCACGTCGAAAAGTAGAGTTAAATTTTTTAAATCCAGTCTGCTACAGGTCCTGCCACAAGATATGCTGAGTCTCACCTAACAAGAGCGAATGTCCAACTAAATAATCCAATATTGACGATCAGCTGAGAGATCAGAGGTTTTCGAAAGAATGGTAAAGCAGATACAGATATGCCATCCACATTTTATGGTAGCATACATACGAACACGTACTACGATCGTAGTCGCTGATTATTTTCTGATACTTTCCAGCAATTATGTTGACAAGTTTAAGACTTCTTCCTTGTGGCAACAGATTTTGTTTTGAAGCTCGCTCGCAGTTTGACGAAAAAGGAAGTACATAGGTATAACGTAATTGCTGCAAGCAAGGTGCAAGCAGCTTCCTTTGCTGCATTTGCGGAGTTCAGCATCTTACAAAATGGCAAAGTATCTGAGGATTTCGATGCCCAAAGTGGGGCATGACTGACACGGGTATATCAGAGATTTGTATTCAGTCGTTTAATTTTCTAAAAGAAAATAATAAGGAGCTTCCCATTACTAAGTGTGCTAATTGGAATTTAAAAGGACACTCAGCTAATTCGCCATCCTGTGAAACTTATGCTAGATTTACTGCCAATAAAACAAGAACTCAAGTGCAATAATAATATCTGTTGCCGATAGGGCAAAAAGTACTAACAGATTGGATCATGTCTCCAATCAATAACCAATCTCTATCGAAAAAAATGCCCAACCCAATTCTATTAATGACTTTATCAGTGAAGTGAAAAAATTATTTACTATTTCTTTTAAGTATCTTCTGTTCAAGATTAGACAAAAATTACAATCTAAAGAAGACAAGATGTTTGCATATATTGACTTCGTTGCTTCTATTGTAGTATGATGACTTCAACAGCAATCTTTAAAACAATTTCAATTAATATAAATTTCATAATTTTTCAGGAAAGAAGATTATCACTTGTACACTTGTGTAAACCACAAATATTATTCCTATCCGAAACAAGATTACATAAAAGGCATAAACCTTCATTCGAACGTTATAACATTATAAGAAATGACGATGTCAGGGGAACGGCCATCGTTGTTGAGGAAAAGGTAGGTAAACAAAATGCCTTTACTTTCAGCCTGATTGGGTGCATTGATCTGTCAACACCAAATGGGAACTTTTAAATGTACAACTCTTGGAAATATTTATATACCCTCGTGTGCGGAACATAGTCTTTGCAACGAATTAGATAGACTACATAGCATCGCAAACTACTATGCTATAATATTTGTATGCTCGACATTCTAATTGGGGGGGCAACCGTAATCAATGCCAATGGAAACCTGGTAAACAACTGGTTCTATAATGGCCAATTTCTCATTGATCTAATTGCATTGGGAACACTTCAATATTTCGATGCAATGGAATACACTTCCAGAAACTGGAAGAATTATGGATTGGCCTAAGCAAACATATGAAGCTTATAACTTATGCCTCACAAGATTAGTGCAAATGTAGCTGCTGTTGTGACACTTGATAGTTCAGTGATTAATGTTGGCTTGCTCTGCTAAATACATTTGCTTGACGGATCGGGGATTATGAGACAATCCCATTGCTGGTTGTCTACTTCTGGTTGATTGTTATGTTCTTGATCATAATTTATCATCTGCTCCACGTAATAAATTTTTTTATGAATGAATCGTACAACTCTCACTATAGTCTGCTCTATAAACTTAAACAATGTTTTATCAACTTAATCTCTACAATAATAATTAATAACCTCGTTTTATATTTGTTTGAAATATTTAAATTCTATATTTGTCAATGTATCTTTTCTGTTGTATTTCGTTAAATTTTTTTTGACCTCACTATATCCGCTTACATTTTTTCTTCTTTTTGTTTACCTTTAACTAAACAAATGCAAATAAATTAATAACTATAGTATGAATAATTATAATTATAATTCACAAAGAATTGCATTTTCTTTAAACTCTTATTTCCATTTCAATTTATTTCACTTTATTTCTTAATTTTGGATTACGTATGTACAAAGATAATAGGTAGATGTAAGTCGTTTATTATTTCTTATAACATTTCTTCATTTATTTTTTTTTATTTTTCTTATTTCTTGTCACACAATGTTTTACAAAAAATCCTGAAGTTATTTAATTATTAATTCTTTTCTTGTATCTTATTTTTTTTTAAATATTTTTCTTGTATCTGCTTGTGATGAATAGTTTTTTTTTTTTTTTTTAATTTATCATTTAGAACACCACTAAGAAAATATACGAAAAATTCCATTTAATTATCTATTATATATTATAACCATCCTTTTTTTTTCTTAATTTGTGGTGTATTGTGTTTATTACTAGGTCACAGAAAAAGTTGTGTATAAATGGCTATTCGAATAGTTTTATATTATTTTTGATATAATATTAATGGTTACTATTCTGAATTATTTGTTTATCCATATCTTTTTATTCGTATCCTATGAATTAAAATCTAGTTAACTACTTGCATTATAAGTGAATTTTTAGTTTATTATTTGTTACAATTATAATATATAGGTATGTATGGATTTTTTTTTTCTTGTTGTCTACACTACCAAAAGCGACACGTTTACTATTTTGTTTGTATATTGTATTTTTGTTTTGTGTGCAATAAGATTTTTCTTATTAATCTATGCACAAATTTTGTGTTTTATTTTTAACGCTATTATTTGGAACCCTTTAAACGTAAATGAAAATTTCTTATTAAAACAAATCAAAAATTTTCTATAAAAATCAAAGAAAGGAAAAAAAAAAAAAAATAACGAACATGAATGCGATGATAAAATAAAAATAAATTTTAGATAGTTTTGCTTCATAGTAATTATTATTATTGGTGGGATGCTCTTTTATTATAAATTATTTTTATTATATCTTTGTTTTGTGAAAAATAAAGAAAAATTCTTAGAAAAATATTTATATTGCTGTTAAAAAAAAAATAAAAGAAAAGTGAATTTATGGATGAAAATGTATGTATTAAGAAAGCTAAATAAATAGCACAGACTGTTTTTTGTTTATAATTTTGTTACATACTTGGTTACCTAAAGGTGCCTGAATGTGTATCAAAATAATATTATTTATTTTTTTATTTGTTCATTAAGTGCTGTTTATAGTTTATATCCGCAAAGTTGATACTTATATCTAAAAATTAACAAAACGTTATTCAAGAACATAATGAAATAAACTTAATTAGCTAATGACAATAAAAAATATTTAAATTGGCTTAACATTGAATGACTAAGTAAGGACACTACTAAAAAAGTTAAATTTTTCACTTGGAATTTTTATTTGAAGAACAAGTGTGTAGTTAGACGTGCCTCTTATTTATACTTTTATGTTATTAAATCAATACAAATCATGTATATGTATTTTTTTTTTAATGAAGAGAACAATACTTTCAATTTTGAATACTTTTGGTTTTTTAAATGTGCTAGAAATATAAAAGAAAAATGGTTTAATGGGTTTCCAGAACAGAAGGTTTATGAACATCAGTTATTATAATTTCATACGGGCTACCACAACAATTCTGCAAAGGGATTGAAGGCCATTTTCAGGACAGATTATTTCAATTCATTCAAATTTTGATCCACTATGTGTCTTAGGTATATTAACTGGCATAGAGTTGGGATCTACTCTTTCAGTAACTTTATTTACTTGCAATATCATTTCGCAGAAATTTTAACATAATGGCGCGCAAGTGTTGATGATGTCTTATGTCCCACCAAGGCTGATAGGATCTAACGAAAAAGAAGACAACGATCTACTACTAAACAAATAGATAGGACTCTAATAATACGTTCAAGTTTACAGAAAATATTGCAATCAAAGAAAGCGAGCCTAGTGGACTTCAATGTGAAGAAAACACTGCCTATCATCTTTTCCAAGAAGAATACATTCACTGTACTCTACATTTAAAAGGATTACAAAATATATGACTCCAAAGAGATCATGCATCGTAATCAACTCAGGAGTAACATTGCATCACCACATACATACATACATAATATACTACATTTCTAGATCAGCGTTTATGAAAGCTACTTGTTTAAAGCAAAGGCATACGTTCCTTTTCTTGTACACATGTGTATGTACATACATACGTACAGAAGAACGAAGTCGTGATTCCCAAGTTACAGTTGTGGATCCAAAGCTAACTTCTCGACAGCATTTTACAAGATATATATGTATGTACAACTAAAGCAGCAGACAAACAAAACTGTTACGCGGGCAAAGATCAAGCCAAACACTAAAGTTTTAAATAAATGCAAGCCGAAGTTCTTGGTGGTAAAGTAAATACATATCTCTGGATAACACATTGCTATGTGAAATTAAGGCTGGCTATTAAACCTAAATAGCTAACAAAGTATTTCAAAGTCAAAAAATTGAGCTCATACATTTATTGAAGGATATCCCCCAAGACACGGTATCTATAGATGGATTCGACGACTTTTACGACGACGAATTAAGCAAAATCTCTCACACACAAGATACAACAAGAGTAAGTATTTGTTGGACGGCCTTCACCAGTTCACACTATCAGAGGCCATGAAAAAGGCCAAAGAAAATTCTTGGACGACGTCTAGTCAAGAGTCACTGTAGCTGTTAAAGGCAGCACACTTCCCAGTGGTTAAAAGAGTGTCGAATGTTGCTAAACATAGGGGTGTGCCTATGTCCATAATTCACTGGATGTATACTGCGATTATCAGACTTATACTTACCTAAGAATTAATTGTTTGGTGAAACACAAAAGGCAAATTCAGGGGTGGAGTCGCCTAAGTTGAATATCACAATCATTTTTTTGCTCTATGTAATGTATTAATTAAGTTGAGTGACGCTTGTAGAATGAGGCATAGGTTATTTAAAGAGTGCTACCCCACTCTTACTGTTTAAGCAGAAGTTTTCGTTATTGGGTTTGCATAATAGTTTGCAATATTGGTACATACAAAGAGTTAAGCAATAATCAATCTGTATTGCCGGATATATGTACGTAGTACCTACGAGTACTAGCAGATGTAGCAGAAAATTCTTGATCAATAGATTATCCTTAACTGCGATAAACACTTACCCATCAATATCAAACCCCATGGCTGTACTGAAAAGAAAAATATTCCTCAAGGTAAGCCAAAATACCAATGCCTTTTGAGTATGGAATAGTCAAAATGAACGCAGGTCACAACTTCAGTATTCAGAATGTTAAAATCTTTCAAGCGGCCAAATTCGCCACATATCACCCTCAAAATCTTTGTCAAATGCCTATTTCGAATTTTTTTTATTTTTGTTTGTATAAAAACGACTGATAACTGTGCCAACACAAAGATGAGAGAGGTCAAGTATAGTGTGCATCCTTTTTCAAAGAAACGAACTAGCTGAGCAAGTCGAAGAAGCAGATGCGACTGCAGAGCCGGATATAGAATTACCAAAAATCCGATAGATGGTCACAGCTTGCGTCAACATCCGCTGAAGTGTTAGGACTGGTTTCTACTGATTTCTTACTAGGATCAGCTGAGCAGATAAAGAGAGCACTATACCGCTGTTTTGAAAAGGATTGGTGGACGAATGTATACTCCAATATCATAACAATGTCTGGCGCCCGAAATTCCAGAATTCTTATCAGAACAGGGCTTGATGGCCTTCCCGTAGAGTTTTATAAGGCTTCGTCGGTAGTGACCGGAGATCTGGTGTTCCCGTTAGTGAAGTTTTGGAACAATGAAACCTTCAATCTAACAGAGTTTCACATTTAGCAGATTTCACAGAAGAGAACCAATATAATCTTCGGACGTATGTATTAAAGGACGTCTATAAAGTCTCATCAATGAGCAAGCAGCTTTGCATTCTGGATCCTCCTGCATTGAGCATAGTTTAAACAGAGAGGTTATATGGGATGCCTTATGCACAAGAGGCATTCCAAAAAAATTGGTGACTGTAATAAAATTAAGTTAAGACGGTGGAAAGTCTCATGTGCTGCGTAGGGGTAGGTAATCTAAAAAATTTGAGATCCGTAGCGGCGTTCGACAAGGTTGCATACTCAGCCCTATTATGGTATCCGATCGGAACGGAATTTTCTCGTTTTTACAAAATTGTAGAATCTCATATCATGGTATCCATATCCGCCCATCCCCTTTCGGAGAATGTCTGCGATAAGAGTAGAGACATTCGAAATGGGATGATATACAATGTGGTACAGCGGCTACTTGCGATGTATTGCGGTCAGTTATGATTTTTCCGACAGCAAATTTCTGTACGAAAACGGATACCATGATGGTGTCATGCGTGCAATCGGAATTTTATTACTATTCGGAAACGGATAGCATGAAAGGACTGCCTATTTCAAACACTTCGACTACAATGAGGAAATCTGGCCTCTACCGCACATAGACCTGCACCGGAGGACCATTGGTTTGATAGCAGAAGCAGACTTGTTAGAACTGAGGATTAGCTTTGTAAAAACTACAATCCTTAGTCTTGCCTCGAACGTGATAGCCTCCGATGCCTTGAAAGCACCGTTTCGATTGACAGTTTGCATCCGCATATCCAAAGCTGAGGCTGCATTTGGTATATATATACAGAGATGCTACTCTAAAGAACAATGTACAGACATTTTATTTTTTTTATTGTATCAATTTTTGTTACAATTTAACAAATGTATGGGCGCGGTTTGTTTGTTGGTTGCTCTACTGCACGGGAAATGACACGCAAATGATGTTTATGAACATCTGACTCAAAGAGAACCGCGTTATCGAACACTATACTAATGCAGTTGTACTCTAATGATGTTTTCGAACACATGATTTTGGATGACGTTTCCGAAAAGGCACAACGTATGTATATTATCAGAGTTACCATGGTATCCGATCGGAACGGAATTTTCTTCGATTTGTACGAAATCGGAGAACTTTTTTTCTTGTTATCCGTTCCGACATTCTCCAAAAGGGGATGATGCACAATGTCAGTTATGATTTTTTCTCCGAAATTTTACGACAGATATTCGTCGCGGAAAAATGTTCTGATTTTTCTTGCTATAGGTGCATTTATACGCGAAATATTTGCATGAAAATAGATATTTCAATCGGAATTTTCTTATGAATCGTAACGGATAACTTGATAGGGCTGGTGTAGAGCTGTGATACAAATGCTCTGTCCTAGGCCGTAGAATTTTCAAAATTAAATGGAATAGAGAAAAACTAACCAACCAACTTGGAATACGTAACATTTGTTTCTTCAAATTTTCTCAGCGATGCAACAACTCAAACTAGATGATATCTACGATTCAAGAAGATTTAATTGGCTGGTTGGTTAAAACCAAGATTCAGATCCCATGTATTTGGAAAAAAAGCCCAGAAGCGAACCAGTTTCTGAATAAATTTTAAAAATTTCCATTTCTAATAATTTAGAAGCCGAATTAAAAAAAAAATGTTTAGAAATAACATTCTCAGGTTAAGTTTTATATTTATTTGGTTGAATTAATGTTTAACTATAAATCTAAGAATTTGTTTTTTGTTTTTGAAATAAAAAAACTGAGAACATTTTGCAATTACTATTCCAAAAATGCGTATTCGCGCATTATTTTGAAATTGTTTTATAAGCATATCTTTTTTTATTTATTTTCCTTTCTTAAAAACATAAAACATTAAACGAATCCATTTGAACATATAATATTTATAGTGATTTTTTTTTTTTGTTTGTTTTCATTTTGCATGTTTCTTTTTCTTTTTACAACTAATATGGTGGTTTGTTTGCAAGTGATGACTATCTACGTTTAGTTACCATTTATGTTTCTTTTTTTCGTCACACTTGAATTATGTTTTTGCTTTATCCATTATAAATACAACTACAAATAATACATTTACACGAATTATAGTTACATAACTAAGATTAAGAAAAAAAAAAAAATAATAATAATAATAATTAAATAAGAAATTTATCAACAATAAAAGTTTGTATGTTTTTCTTTTCTTTTCTTTTTAGTTTAGTTAGTTTTAATTGGTGGTGGTGGTGATAGTTTGGTGTTGAAAAACCCATTTTTCTTATTTGTTTTTTTTTTATATAATTAAAATTAAAGTTAAATTTTTGTTTACGTTTATACTCAAAATTGAGTGCATGTTGACGAAATCCTGAGATGAAGAAAGAAAATACAATTTGTGTGTTTCTCAATTCATTTATGAAAAAGAATAATTTAAAGACAAAAAAAAAAAACAAAATAAAGAAAAATTATAATAATTAAAATAACAACACACAGCCGCCGTCAGGTAAAACAAAATTAAAATTTGTTGCTTAAAGTTTTTGTTTTTATTGTTAATAGGTTAAAAAAAAAAATGTTTTGTTCTCTTCTTTTAATTTTTTGTTTTTGTTTCTTTCATGATTTGTACACTGTTTTCATATTTTCATTTTAGAAATTCAATTAAATTAAAGAGCATTGAACGATTTTTTTTGCTTAAGTTTTGGTTGTTTTGTTTAAAATTTTGTCTTCTTTTACACATGTTGTTCTTCTTAGTTGTGTTATATTTTATAATTAAAAACAAATGAAAAAGAAATACATATAGTTTAATTAAATGTTGTCTGTTTTGATATTTGCTAACTGAGGGCAAACAATCAAACGAAATTGAAGGGAAAAACTGTGAAAACATGAAAAATTCTACCACTTTGTGCTTTCTCTTCCGTGGAATTATTTCCACTAATGTAGTTCACCGATTACTGCTGCTTTAGCGGTTATTGGTGAATTATCAGTGGATGTATCCATTTTATTCATCTTGTTGATTCTATTTTCTATATTTTTGTTCAATTTTGGGGTGTGCTTTGCAAGTTGTTGTTGTTTCTTTAGATTTTTTAACAATTTCGTTTGCCGCTTGAGTTGGATATTTTGTTTCTGCTTTTGATCCTGATAGAATGGCAAAATGGTTATTGTTATGTAGCCATTTCCTCTTTTCTGTACTGTTGTTGATTTTGTTGCTCTTGTTGTTGTTGCTGTTGTTGTTCTGGTTGATGATTGTTTTCTGGTTGCTATGTTAGGCATTGATGTGAGATGGTATTTGCGGTTATCTATTGACATTGATGTGGGCATTGTTGTTTTATGCTTCTTTTTGCGTTGTTTAACAATTTTTATTTCTCTTATTGCATTTTCCTTCGTCGTCGGGTTGATTTTTCTTGATGTATTTGTTGTTGTTGTTGTTGTTAAAATTGGTGTAGTAATTGTTGTTGCTGCTTTTGTTTTCGTAGTAGTTTCCGCATTAGTTGATAATGATTGATTTTTTTTAAACAATAGTGGGTTATGTAGGTGTTTCTGTTTTTGTTGTTGCTGCTGTTGTTGTTGTTGTTGCTGTTGTTGTTTAACTAACAATAATCTTATCTTTCAGCTCATTTTGACTCGTTTCCTTGGTGGTCCAATTGGTGGGATTTGTTGTGTGGCGAGCGCTCGAAATGCCTCAGCTATTAAATGCGAATGTGTTGTTATCATATTCTGCCACCCATGCGTTTCCATAACATCTGTGGCATGACTATTTATGAAAAGAAGAAAAAGAAAATGTGAGAAGTTAGTTATATTGTTTAACAATGAGAATAGGTATTTTCAACTTACGTATTAATAAAATCTATCGTTTGTGCTTTCAATTGATCCGCACTATGGAGATCGGCTAATATTAAAGTTTCAGCTGCTGTTTCAACAGACAGATTAACACACAGCGCTTCCTCACACATCACTTTTAATTTTTCTAATGCATACTGAAAAGAGAAGAAATTTCAAAACTGTTAGATAGATTTTAATGAAAAGGAGGAGAAAGAGCTTTCCATTAAATGAAATGAAGCTTAGATTGCATCTGATTACATGCACACATATTGACGGCAGGTAGATAGGACACCACTAGTAAGAATTGTATTGAAATCTATTGAAAGCAAGTGTTGAATTACTTATTATTGAGGTAAACATGACGAGGTGCAAGCGCTGAACGTAGTCTTCCTTTGATGGTGCAAGAAGAAAAGGATTAGGTCGGACGCGACGCTGTCTCTTAACCTTTGTAATCAAACAAGCTAAAGCAATAGAGGCGGGTTATGTGTATCTAATTTACTGAAAGATGCAAAGTAGCACTAGTAGACAGAGATTGATATATGACACAGGTAAGTGCATTCATGACAGGATCTAAGCAAATTGGAATGGCTGGCAATGGCCGCAAGATGAACAAAGTTTATATTTGAGTGCCAGATGTGGCAGAAGAACGAAACGAAACAATAAGAGCCAGAATAGGAAGTGAAAACGGGGAAGATTATTCTCTCATTGTGAACAATGCTGTGGTGAAATCTGTGTGTAACAGCGTCCTTATATGCACCTTGAAAGGATTCATTTCCGTTTAATTTTCAAATGAATGCACAATGAATGCAATTGCAACACCTGCTTCCTAACGAGTTTAAATATTGCTACAACATCTGCGTTTTTAAAATATCAGACTTTAAGAACCAGGATGCAAAACAAAATTAATACCTTATCAGCAGCAGCTAAGAGATCATCGGCCATTTTTTCCAAGTTGGGAGCCTTCCCTGTGTAGATGAAGCGTAGCATTTCTTTTAGTACCTCATGATCAACATCTGTTATGGCTACTCGATTTAATTTACGCTCCTCCATTTCATGTTCAAACATCGCAGCAAAGACATCACTTCGGGCTAAGAAAAAAAAAAGAAAAGAAAAACAAAAACAATTAATAACCTTATAGTACCATTCTTATCATTATCTAAAACTTACCCGCTAAAATAGCTTTATGCGCTTGAAATTCACGTCCGCCCACCGCCAATGTGACATCACTGAATTTCTCATTATCAAATAGATTACCCAAATCCTCGGAGAGCTTACATTCGGGAACTTTAAATTGTACGATATTACTTTGACCAGAGATATTAACACTATCAGCTACAACGCTAACTTCACAGAAAATTGTTAATTTATCCTCGGGTAAGAGACCATTAGCCTCGTCCAATAGGAAATCTCGTCGGATGAATTTTTTAAAACCCCAATCTTTGCCTTGTACGAAACGGTAAGCTCTGTAAATAAATTAAAAAAAAAAAGAAAGAAAATAAATATCTAAAATCTGTAATTTTATGCAGTTGTGATGCAGTCCGAACTGAGATTATGCATTCATGAGCGTAATGTGCTTACTACATACATTGACTGGCAGACACTAAACGCGGAATAATCAATTCAAAAATATTCAATAATCGTTAACAACAAAGGCAGGCAAGGCAGAACCAACAACAGCAGTAAGAAACACTCCGTATGTGTGTTATGATATTAAGTTTGTTCTTTTGAATTAATTTGCACGTTGTGAGATGAGACTGGTGTAGGATGGTGGGTGCTTTCATTGAAATCGATTTGGTGATACTCTATTCCTATAGCAGGTCAATTATTTTGTCTGAGTGATATTCAGATGAGCGATATCCTTGATGTGAAGGTGGTGCTTGTGCTGGTAAGTCTGTTTTTTTTTTATTCAGATGAGATGACTTGTTTTGCTTTGTGAGATCATTTGGGAATTTTTTTCCGCGTAGAGCAACCTTGAAGTTATATCGGTCGTCGAGAAGTGTTTTTTTTTTTTAATTTCTTGTGGAAAAGGTAGAATTTTCTATGGCACTTGGTAGAGTGAATTCTCTTTTAGAGATACATGGGCGTATGTATGGACGTATGCATGTATTTTGCTGTTTGGCTTTGCATGGCATAGTCACGATGATAATGATGATTTAGTTGCTATTCAGTATACAGTACAGCATTGGTATAAAAGAATTTCAGTTAATGAGTTGTTTCTTTTTAGGTACATAAGTGTAATAATATCAAATAAATAAATATAGGTACATATGTATACACTAACGCATGAGAAAACAGTGTTCAAGCACGTTAAGCTGTTTCTTGAATACAACAGTCCTGAGACTAAAGAGAAACATGTCGGATTCAAATACCAAACGGGTGATACAGGCGATCTTGAGTTGACACATTAAACAGCGATAAAGCGGCTATTTAAAGCACGTTCATACATAACTTTAGTTCCTGAAATGTTTTCAACTATAGTATCACAGAGAAGGATTATAGAAAGCGCTTCTATGTAACCAACATTGTATTCATAGATGCCAACGCAGCACAAGACGCAGCTAACCAAGTCTCAAAAAAGAAAATGTAACTCGTGTACTGGCAGAAATAGAGTCATATATAGATAGACCAATGTTAGGAGACTGCTTTGCGATATCCATTCATTATCAAGGTTACAAGTGCGTAACATAGATGAAACTAAAAGTGAACTATTTATAATTGGTTTTTAAATTTACTATGGCCCAATATTTTAGTACAACAATATGGTCTATCTATGTATTTTAGCATTCAAAACTTAAGACGTGAAACCACTAAATTATTGGTCTAGCAACATTGTACGTACAGTAC
Source organism: Xylota sylvarum (assembly GCA_905220385.1). NCBI lineage: Eukaryota > Metazoa > Arthropoda > Insecta > Diptera > Syrphidae > Xylota > Xylota sylvarum. Next base: position 31,414,963 of record LR999958.1, on the reverse strand, counting down.
ATCATCTCTGCGATAATTTGCAATTTAATCGGTTGCCAACCTTGAGAGTAGCATTTAAAATGCCAATAAATTCAGTGAAAAGCGCTAACAACAAAATTCTCCCAATCAACCCAACACGTGTGCAATATTTACGGATGAATGCGATCATTTAAATGATTTCATGACTTTCAGCTTAAAAAAAAAAGATTCTCGCAATTGAAATCCATCACGCGCGTACCTAACACAGACTTCTTATAAAACACTGTAGTTAAAATCTTTTTTAAATAAACCGCCCTACCCAACTGAATACTCAATGAAATCAAATTAGAGAAATGCACACTACAATGCCAACTAAAAAAGCTCAATAGAACGGTGACGCCAGAGAAAGAAAATAAAAAAAAAAAAAACCGCTGAGCATTTATTGCTTTCAAGTGTTAATTGCTGAATGGGTAATGATGCCATATAGTGATGGTTATATGCCTCATAAAAGATTTCTATTTTTGAAATAAATATTTTTTTCAATGTCACCACACTCCGTGTCAAAAGAATTACGTATTTCAACAAATGAGCATTCCTCGGTGTACGTACCTCTGTGATTCCATTGCTTTGGTTTCTTCTCGTTTAGCATTTAATATAGAAAATTTAAATTTGGCTCTAACTTCTGATTTATTACACGATACTAATAGTAGATATAGGGATAAGTAATCTTTGCTTTCTTCATCTAGACCTTTTGGATTAACTCGTAAACACCTAAAAAAAAAGAAAGAGATAATTATTATCACATTTATAAGGTTAAAAGGTTTTGTTTTATTTAATTTACCATTTTAATTTGTCATTAGCACCCGCGGAGAATGTGGATGATTTAAGGACTTCGCCCATTTCTTCGCGGCAAAAACTAAAATTATTTATAGTCCACATATAGCTGAATTTTACCACTTTAACCTGAAAATAGATAGAAAGGAATTTATTTAATGTTTTTGTTTGAGTATGATATTTTTAGTTTAAAATTTTGTTTTGGTCAGTTGGCTGGTTTATTTACAAGAGAATTGTTTTTACTTGGCTTAGGTGCAGGAGGATTTTATTTTATATTCTCCTCTTTTTAGAAGATAAGCTATAGAACCGGGTGTTGTTGTGAAAGGAAAGATTACATTGAAGAACCAAGGTGTTTCAAAATTTCGTACACCATGTCTTTGCATATTCCTCATATATTAATTTTAAGCCCAATCGCTGAAGAAATAGCTGAGAAAAAACCTGTTTTTTTAAATTATCGATATACACTGAACGTCCAGTATAACGTATAAAAAAGTATAGAGACATCATTGAATTGAATTATAGAGAAAACTAGATGGCGCTATCCTATATTTCTAAATCATAAGCTGAATTGAATGTCTTGAAGTGAGCAAATGGAGCCAGTTATCTAAGGATCGAGCTAACTGGAGAGGCTTTTTCACTCAAAACTGTACTGTAATCTAGTTAAGTAAGTAAGTAACCTGAATAATAGCTTACTGCATCTATGTAACATCATAACGTAGGAGCTGCTTCAGGAAAATATTTCGATTGTCCTACATCGGGGTAGTAAGAAGTTAGCTGCTAACAAACATCGATAATTTCGATGCAATCCATTCCAAGATGACAATGTATGCGCCTTGCAATATCCTGCTCTTGCTGTATGAATCAATGGGGGTTTTTATTATGGTTGAATGGAAGAATCTATTCAGACTTTGAGTGAATCTATTTTTCATTGTGATGTATGGTTTGTACAGAATGAACCAACGCAGTACATCGACACGGTCAGGATGATAACGATACGTTCCTATTTAATCTTACTACCTAGGGAGGAGAAACCACAAAAAGTGTATACAACTAACGATGTTGTTCAAAAGTATAGGAATCTTTCGAGATCAACATTGAAGTTATTCCCAGTTTTTCAATTCAGTGACTCTCAAGTAGGTACCGTTTTTGAGCAGAGGTTAGAAAAGAAATGACTACCGTGGAAAGAAGTTTTATTACCCTGTGTTGTAACATCTATGGCTATTCCTGTCTCCATCAACAGATTTCCTTCAAGTCCTCAAAACTAAGGCATGAAGTAAAGGGAAATGCAATAGGGAGCAGTTTTTGACAAAGGAAAATCTACATATGTTGAGTATTTCTGTAGAATCCACTCAGTTTTTGATTGATTATATGAACAAATGTGCTGTAATATCTCTGTAATTAACTTCCTTAAAAGCTGTTTTGACAAGTGCTATCGGGTGAAATTCCCGACGCCCAAAAGCCTAAGCCATACCTAATTAGATGCAATTGTTCGTAAATATGTATTTAAATAACAAAATTTCGCTACTATCTCCCTCCTGAATTTATTATTGCACAAACAAATTACAATAACAATAAAAATTTATAGATATATTTACAAATCATTACAACAAACTCTCCCTTCGTTTCACTCCAAATTCAGCGATTTCACTTCATGGCTTTGGCCTAAGCCTGCCACCGTTGCTCACATATGCACATTTTCAAACAACAACCCAGGGAAAGAGAAATTTTCAAATTTCAATATCTCTTAGGTAATAGCTAATACAACAAATACACTGACAATATTATACTCATGTTTTTCTATACAACGATCTCGTCAAGTGAAGGGTGATTAAAACAAAGCAGCGCGCGCACAAAATAAAAAAAAAAATTAATAAATTTCAATTACAAAAAAAAAAAAAAAATAAAATAGCAAATTGTATCTAGCTGAGCACGTTTGCTTTCATTTTTGTTTCTTCCTCTTCTCCCTCTATGCCGGTTGCTCGGTAGACGATGTTGAAGCCCAAAAAGAGCCAAGTTACATAATCCAGAGAGAAGAGTGGAGTGCAGAGCCCGCACATGCAGCGGTGTAGCAACATTTTTATGCTGCGCCACTGCTGCTGCCGTTGTTGTTTGTTGTTGATCAAGTCGGATATGTTGCTGGGCGAGGAGGGTTTTTTCTTCAACGTGAGACTGTCTATAGATCCATGGTGGGTTTTATTTTTTTACGCAATCTCGGTGGGAAATATTAGAGCCACCATGTGCTTAGGAAATTAGACATACATAAAGCAATCCACTTGGTGAAACACATGTGTCTGCTGTTTGTTTCGTTCGTTTGTCGTCTGGTTTCGGTGGGCTTCACAAGGCTTTCAAATAAATTTTGCAATCCTTTGACATTTTACAGCGATAATGCGCTCATATGTACACGACACTTGGTCTCTCGTAGTTGCGGTGTAAACGTGAGTGATGGCGGTGATGATGGCGAAAAGCAAAAAAAAAAAAAAATAAAAAAAAGGGAAAATGCTGCAACGCCCGAAAGTTACCGTGTGTATGCCTCTGCGCTGAAAGGAGACTTTCACTTTGTTTTCTCCCGCGCACTACTATACTCTGTTGCTTGCTCTATGTTGGGTCTTTCTCCTTTCGAAATTCGTTTTCCAAATGAATTACAATTGTTTGAGTGATGGATTTTTGTTTAAATGGAATAGTTTGGTATTATGTAATCAAAAACGAAAGCTAACGACCGTCCTTTCTGGTAGAGGAAGTAATACGATAGTATGATATTTGCACTGATATAGACTCGTACATCATTTGTTTGGCAATGATGGTGAACGATTGTACTCAAAAGAAGCATGCAAGTTTAAGAACCTAACTACTAGAGGAATTTAAGATACCACAAGGCTGTACTCTTGCACCAATATTACTCCTTTTGGTGACGCATTGCTCACATTGTCCCTAGAACTCCGCCATTTAACATACATACAAAAATGAAGAGGCGAGAGTTGAGGAGTATAACAACGGTCGAGGAAGTAAAATATGTTTGATATCTAAGATGTATTCATCCCGCCAAAGATGGAAAGAACCGTGTCATCACCAGACACAATGTTGTAAAGGTAGTTTTTGTCCTTTTTGTCCGCCTTGAATGTTGAATTCTGAACATTTTTGGTCGTCAGTAATTGTTGTACCGATGACATAAACATACTGCCCCTTCAGACACAAGTACTACGCTTCTAATCGTCCAAATGAAATGAAGTTTTGACAGTCCATCAGTAATGGATCTACCTTTTTGACGCATGTAATTGGCAATAGATGGCCTTACTTGAAAATACCTATTTTAAAAAAGTCCTGTTTACTTTGGATCGCATGTCTTAATATCCATGCACCGAATAGAGGTCTAAAACTTGAGATAATGGAATAGGGATTTGAACTTACATGAATGACACTGTTTATGATCATTGTCTCCTTTGTGATCCTTAATCGGAAATAGGAAGTGACAGTAAGCAATATCTATGGTGAAGCGGTTTGTGACTTGGGTGCTGCCTTTGTGTTATGTGATTGGTGTCTATACTAATTGTGTCAGTTTTAGTTTATAATTCCTCGACAGTGAGTGAGATAACGAAAAAGAGTACACGTTTACAAAAAAACCTCTGGTGTTTTTCGTATTCTTCTCATAGAAAACTATAAGGATTCTGAAGTTGTCTATAGAGCTGTTTCTTGATTAGCTGAAGCTAAGTCGTTTTGGAGATGTGAATATCAAAAGCTCTATGTCGTAAGTGAGAATCTCATATCATTCTTACCTCATTGTGGACCTCTCTATCACATTACGTCTCCAAAGCAATATCTCATCCTAAAAATAAGATCACCATTTTGATGGCAATATAACCCCATTCCATACATAAAACAAAACCTCAATGAAACTATCTTAAAATAAACAAAAATAAAGAGAACAGAAAAAAAAAAAATAAATATCATTAACTACGCATAAATTACTCATTTTGCATTGAATCTCATTTTTAAAGTGAAGTGAAGGGACAACCTTCATTTGATCCGGGGTACACCTTCTTAAGTATCTAGACATCCTTGATTTAAAAATTATTTTATTGGAGATTTCTTAGCACAAAAAAACTAAAAAAAAGCGAAGAGAAACAACCACAGTTGAAGGTGCTAAAAGGAAAAGTATCTCTGTTTCTGTTTGGTTTTATTTTTTTTTTTTAGGTCACTTTAAGGTTATAGTATGGTGTGGTCCAACGCTATACATAAATTGAAGTAGTAAAACATATGTTGGTGGGTTTTGCGCTTACACTTGATGTTATCGCGTGTTAATGATATAATTTTTCAACTTTATTTTTCACCCTTTATCTGCTGCTTAGTAATAAAAAAAAAAAAAAAAGAGTAATTGAAGACCCTTTACGTGTATGCAGTTGGTTTTTATGACTACAATTTGTGGGGCAACATTAAAGGGTAAATCCTCCATGCATACTTTCAAAAATTGACGAGAAACAATAATTGTAAGCCGCAGCAGATGGCTGGAAAAGAGAATTGGCCAGGCAACGGCTAATGACATTGTAAACTGTTGTTCCTTATACGAGTATATGAGGCGATAAATGAAATATTTAATTAATAAATTGACCAGGAACGAGGCGGAAATTCAAAGGAGAATGGTGAACCTTTACAGGTAATTGGTAGACATATTGCGGGCTTATAAACATCTGACTGCTTAAGGATATCAAATGGAAATTACTTTTGTCCACGTTGGAATAATTTGTTGAGTGGATAACAGTAGTAGCCTCCTTTGATATATACATAGAAGGTTGTACCCTTTTATGAAAATAAATTGAGTTTTCAAACATGCTCCACCTTTAAGAATGAGAAAGAAGCAGCGATCCTATTCTTTGCCGGCTGAGCACTATCGAGTGTTATTTACACTCAAACCTTTAGTACATCAAAGTTACAAGTTCCAATTTATTTAAGTAAAGGAAAGCACTTACTGCAAAGCCATCCTCCTACTTATGATTCGCCACCCAGCGGGTAACTTAACTACAACTACACAACTTATCTACCTAATGGTTAGTTTTTAGTGATTTCCGACGTCTACTGGAAAACTGCCATTGATGTGTGAGTTAGGGCTTCTAAGAAGAAAGGGATTAAGTTACAATAGATAACAAAGTCGTAGATGACTCATAAGATTGTTATTACTTAAGCAAAAGGACAGATTTACAGAAAAATTCAACAGAAAATCAAGGTTAGTTTAATATAGCCCGCAAACCTAATGGGCAGAGCAGGACAAGGCCTCAATTTTTGGGTTTTTCGAGGATACTGGATTTTCTGATGGTGGACAAATTTGTGCAAGGTTTTACAACTCTAAACTTCGAGGTCTTGAAATGGTTAGAAATTTGAATATTAGTAGATTGAGGCAGACATTGTCACAGCCATGCATTGATGGCTGCTATCACTTCCATCACAACCAAGTCAAAACTGGTCAAGTGATGCAAAGCGGAACTCAAATCTATTAGCTCGACGCACAGCAACACGCTCTGGATGAAATGGCCGATGAGCTAGAGAGAAAGATCAGAATCAAACAGAATCTAACAGCAGATGATTCGGCCCTAACGCCCATTAATCTTCTCATATCCAAAACGTAATGTGTGTATGAGAAAAACTCTAGAAAACTTTAAACATACGACAAGAAAAAGGACTACAGAACTTCTATCGCTAAAAGATCATAGCTGAGTCCTCATAAGTATTTTCAGAGGCCGCAACTCAATGGAGGCCCATCAATGCAGAGGCTGTGGAGATACGAATGTAATGGAAGATACAACACATTTCCTCTGCGAATGCCCAAGACTCAACAGAACCAAATACTCAATCCTGGGATAAGTACATTTCAACAACGACCCCAGCGAACGAGCAAACATGCCACCTAAAACCACGGCAAATTTCATTATGAAAGCGGGATGGTACAGGAGGGCCACTCCCGTCTTGGACTTATACATCAAGATCTTGTCGAAATGACATTTGCCATTCATTCTCTTTTGTATTAACAACTACAACATGTTGATGCATACTTTTCAGCGCAAATTATTTAAAGTAATGCAATGAATTTTACCTGGAAAATATGTGACTAAAAATATGCAACAAAATAATTAAATTTTCTACTTTCTAATGCCATGAGAACAGGTCTATACAATTTTTGATTCTACATTCATAAATATGCTTTCATGTTATTAATTCAAAGTAAAAATCAGCACATGAACACGAAGGTTCAGAACAATATAAAAGTTAAAATGTCATTACATGTCAAGGCCAGAATGAACTACTTTTTACGTTGCATATTCGATTGTTGCCTTGTATGTAGGTACTCTGTATTCTGCGGAATATTGATTTTTGTGATTGCTAGCGGAAATTTCTTGTCTTCACTTCGTTGGAATTCAAGGATAACCGGAAATAATTGCAATATTAAGTCCTTTGATCAATTTTAGTTCTTTTTAAGTAATGAACTGCAGGGAATTCACTCGGGACAAATGTGTCCTTGTATTTGATTGAAATAAGAATGAGGTAAGATAGTTCTGCATACTCATGCTCATACTCATACTAGTGACCTCCTTACCCTAAAAAACCCATTCCACTAATGATCGCTTAAACTTCAGATCAATTATGGTAAATAGAATAGCAAAAGTCTGACCTCTTAACATAGGAATGCATAAAGTTTCATTCCACTAAACAACAATGACCTCTGATTCCTCCATACAAGGAAATATTAATCTTTCTTGTTACTGTACTTGATAATTGCAAAGTAATATCTCAATTAAAACCCCATTCAAATGGCAATGGATTCCAGTTCTCCCAACAAAATGATTCATTCAAAATTCTTTGGGCATGCTTTCAATAAAGATCTACAACTAAACAACCTTAATCGATTAATATGCTCTGAACTTAGTCGGACAGTTAATAGCATAAATAAAATTTCATATCCATTTCCTTAGATGGCTGTGTCCCCTTGGTATACAATCTAATAACCTAAATTGACCTAATTGGGTGGGTTATATGAGAAATACATCTACAGATACAAATCAATCCTCAAAGAGAAACTGTATCTGTCTCTGGTAGAAAGATACAATTTCTCCTTCTTCGGAAAGCCAAATTACTTTGAATACAATTTTTTTATTTTTATTTTTTGTAACTAATGTGCCAAGTAAGCGCGGGTCACTCTCACAATATGTCGCACAGCAGAGGTATCTCTGCCACACAAGGCGGTTAATTTATTGAATTTTTCTGTGGTGTTTCTCTTCACCATCCACACATCTCGTTGTGAAGAAAGTACGGAAGTGGATTTCCAGCCAGTTAGCCAATCTTTCTTTTGTCCGAATGTCGTCACAGTCACAGATAATGTGGGTGGATACATAGATACATAAGATACCTGTGTCCCTTAAGACACAGTAAAGTATCCGCCCTTTCTAAAATAAGACTCATCTACATATTGGTAAAATAAAAAATAAGTTTACAACACACGATCATAGGTATTTTCTTGTTAAAATATCATTTGGCTCGTATTTAGACCTAACACGGTTTAAGGAAGAGAAATGCATGAAGAGACGCAGAGAAGAAGGCATTGAAACTTCATTGTTTGCCTCCAAGATACCGATTTTTGTTATTGTTTGTGCTGGTTGCATATATACGTGTATCTGTAACTATTAGAAGGTGGCATATCTTATGTCGTAATAGCAAGCAAGAAAAATAGAAATACTTTCCTATAACTGCGGTTTAGTCAGATGAAGCGACGACGATGGCCAGCCACTATAGAAAGTGGAAAGTATCCACCAGATACTTTGGATGAAAATTAATTGAAGGAGAAAATGGAATACGGATTTTTAAAGCAACATTTTCACCATCATAGACTTATTGAAGCTGATATTGATTAGGTTTAAATTTTTTTTTTCTTTTTTTTTTTTTTTGCACATGGGATAGTTTAAAAGATTAATTCAAGGGAGAGGTTCTGATGGCTGTTAATCGATATTGATGAATGGGAGAATTAATCACTTAAAATACAATAGGAAACAGATTGATTTTTGAAGGTAAATTCTTCAAGTACTAATCCGTGTTAATGATGAGAAAGTAGGTTTTATAGATTTGGAGAAAGATACGTCATACGAAGTTGATTGTATAGAATTTGCGCTTATGTCATGATAGTCATTTGTATCATGTAGCGATGTACTCAAGTCATTGTTTAAATTGAAGATTGCTAACGAATTCTAGACATGTACATAGATATGTACATAAAATCATCAGCGATAGCTATCGTTTTAACCACCAATGCTCTACAGACTGCGTTATCTCTATACTCAATTAAGACTACTGTTCAAAGTGTAATCCAACCAATTTGAAAATGTTTTTCGAGGTTTACAAAGCAACGAAGGAAGATATTCTTCATAGACCACAGAAAAGATATCAGGAAAGGAATGTATTGGAGAAGGTGTTCGAAGTGCAGGTTTTGGCAAAAGCAATATTTTGGACATTTAAGTTGGACTTGGACGCTTTAGTTAAATTGGGAACAAGATTAACACCTTACACGAAAGCGTATACTTTAGAAAATCAAGACTAGTGAGAAACTTTGTAGCGAAACTGTTACTAGATGGCATAACTAAGAGGAGAAAGCCGAGCCATCATTCAGATAAGATAGTCAATGGGTAGTAACCAAATGATACACAAGAAATAGAGTATAGCTGTCCGAAGTGGGAAAAAAATGCGGACTCGCAGCACTGAGCCTATATAATTCAGACATCAATAGAACTAGTACACCGAAGTTTAGACACATAGCAAATGATCAAAGTGTTTGAAGTGCAAAGAAAGCTAAAAAGATTAAAAAAGATAAACATAGACAACTTGACACAGAAGACGAATGGCTTCCAAAGAGTTGTTTTAAGACGATACTTAAGAGGAGGTGTTCGAAGTGGAAATACCAAATACCATTTTGTGAAGTTTGAGTTTAGAATTCCGATCTCACGAATCGTGAGAGATTAACGAGGTGTTCGAAGTGTAAATAAATTTAAGAAAAAAATGTAAAAAAAAACAAGTTGGGTCAGAACGATGAAGTGACGACGGGTAGCTTACATGGCCCACAGATGCTTTAAGATCCAGGAAGGAATAAAGATTCCTTGTGTTTGAAGTGAAACGAGAGGACTTACCGACATTTATTTAAAAGTGCGCTCTTAAACAAGCCATCAATCCATACATGTTTCAGATCTCAGTGAGGCAGTAAGGTAGTGAGACAGTAAAGTAGTGAGGCATTGTTTCTAGCGACGTTATGGTCCAAAACGTTCTGGTAAATTTAGAGTCCAACTCATCGATCTAGTCCGAGGAGTACAAACAAAACAATTTTAAGGGGTGGGTCATGAAGGGCGAATAAGTATCATACATCGCAGACTCTTCATTCGATTCATTGCGATGTAATGGAAACCTAGCCTAAAATGGAGCGATCAAGTGGAAAAGGACTAAAGACAGATGGCTAATGACTGAACTGGCTGGAGAGGCCTGTCAGTTGAGGTCCAACTACGCACTAAAGTGTAGCACCAACTAATTAAGTAAGTAACTCAAAGAAAGAACACGTTAAGACCAAAAGACTGGTCCACTAGACGGCTCAGAAAGCCGAAGATTAGTATCGGATTACAAAAGAATTAGAACACACAATTATCTTAAAGAAAAGCAAAGAGATCTTTGATTTGGCGTTTAAGGAATTATTAGGAGCTACAAGTAGGAGAAATAAACAAAAATGTTTACAGATCTTAAAACGTAGTGAGGTGTTCGAAGTGGCGGGTTGTTATAGCTACAAATATTGAGAATACGTACAAAGAATCACTATAAGATTGTTTCATCCAACAACGGACCAGATATCCAAATTTCTTGTGGCTGCACACCTTTCAAAGCCTCTAAAAACCGTTCTAAAGTCAACTAATAGTTTAAGAGAGACTTAGAAAATTTTGCGGAAAGTGTCAGAAGTGGTTCATTTAGTTATGATGATGATATCGTCATTGTCATACTGCATTTGTGTGCTAATTAGAAATAATTTGAAAATAGAGTTACGAGTGTATTAAAGTAGTTGAAATATATATTTTAAGGGAGACAATTAAACCTGTAACACGTACTTTTCGACAAAGGTTTTAAAGGGCTCAAGTATGTTATCATCATGTCTATCTTTTTAAGACACCAACCAATTGACTTTGGTCAGTATTTTATCTGCTAGCAATGTTCTATTGGTTGCAAGACTTATTTAAAAAAAACTAAGCAAATTCGACCCCACAAATGAGTGTACGAAACGTAAACAATTTACCAAGCTGTACCACTTTAGTGATAAACTTAAACAAACCCACTTTTCATCTAAATCAGCGCCGTCATATCTGTAAATGTAAACTATGAGCAAACATGTTATTCATTTACCGCCCCCAATTCTGAACAATGTATCTTTTGCTGATCTAATTTATAATTTTAGCCAGAATATTAATTTGATAACATTTCAGCGTTCTGTGTTTATCAGTGCTCGCGCATGTGGGGCAGTAAAAATTCCCCTCAACAATTCTTAAAAAAAATCCCTTATCTTTTTGCTCTGTATTATCGTCAGTCACACATTTTTTTTTTTTTTTTGCAGTACTGAAGTTGGTTGGATGAGAATCTCGCCAAGTCACACACAAATACAAATTATAATATAATCGAGTAAATTTGTCATCGTCCCTAAGTTCAATGGCCAAGAGTAAATTTCCCAAAAAAAAAAAAAAATCATAAAATAGACTGTCGTGTGGCGGAATGCTGCGTAGTGTGATCGTAGGTAAATGACCAGACTCAGACTGTATCAGTCAAATATTTCGATACATTTTTATTCGAAGCTCTCATTTTTTTTTATTTGTTTTGGGGTGTTCCTAATAATAAATGAATACAAAGCGAAAAAAAAAAAAAAAAACCAGAGGACCAGTTAAGCAAGAGAGAGAGACAGAAAATAAAGAATTAACTGAAGGGAATTGAACTTAAAGTTATTGGATGATCCGGGCAAGGCCAAAACGATGGTTGTTTGTTAGCTGACGACTGCTGGTCCCCGTTGTTCGTAACTTGGTTGGAAAGGCCACCGAACGCATGATGATGAAGGAGTTGGTAGGTAGATAGGTAGGCACTGGCCACTGCTACACACGTAGATATACACACACTTTTGTTGTACGCTGTGTGTTCTGTTTCTTTGGCTTTGGCTAATATGTCGTTGTTGCCTTGGTCGGTGTCGTCGTTGTTACTGCTGCTGTTGCTCATCCCTATCTCATCCAGCTACTAATGCCTGTGGATTCCACTATTTCTGATGCCACGCAACAGTGTGTCGTACAATAAACTCATTCACTTTGTGCCACCTCTTCGCGTCCAACCACTAGTAAGTAAGTAGCTGTGTAAGAGCCATACAAAGAGAAAGAGGCCTTGGGTAAGCATTGGATGGCTAAAGTAGCTCCTGGTTTCTTTTTTTTTTTTTTTTTAATACACAACACGAAGGGAAAGAAGTAGAAGACATTTTGGAATTTCACCTTGGAATACGCGTTTATTGAACTGCCCTGAACGTTTGAGACATGATAATGGTTATGGTGATGTTTGATGTTCACGACGACGACTATAACAACGACGATGAAGATGATGATGATGAAGGCGATTGTTGTTGAATAGCGACAACAACGACGACGCCAACGATGATGGAGGGTGTACATATTTCCAGTCCATGGAAGGTTACTAAACTACAAATGCGTCTATCCTTGAGTTGGGTTTTAGCAACTCGAATTTATGAGCATTTGGTTGGGAGTTAGGTGATTGTGTCTGGTCTTTGCGGTTTATGGTGAAATTTAAGTACACACCTTGTTTTAGGGATGAGGTCACATTAGGCGAGTCATTTTTAGAGACTAGAGATTGTCTGGATTGGAAAAGGTTACATTTGATGATTATCGATTAATGGGGTTACATGATACAAAGGACTAGACATTTTACCTGTCATTATTGGAATGTGTACGAAGTGGGTCGAATAAAATATTTTTTGGAGCACAGAGTTCGTATGTCAACTAGTCGACTGTATTTCTGTTCTTACAACATATTGAGTTAAACACACAATGAGAAAGGAAATAAAGCGGAAAGTGTCAGAAGTGGCTTGATTAGTTATTTATGTACATTACGTATGTATGTATATCCATGGTCCATTTGTAAGTTGAATTTTCCTTTTCCTATTTTGTTGACTGAAAATTTGAGATTAGAGATTGATTCTTGAGGTGTCAGAAGTGGCTAAGCAAAAAAGTAAGCTAATTCCAGACGATGTTGGATCAAAGTGCAAGACCTATGGGAAGGTTTTTGCGATATATTATAGTTTCATTTTGTTTAGAGTTTATCTGAGTTTCAAAATGAAAAGGTGTCCGAAGTGACTCTTAAAAATCAGATTTTTCTAATTGGCATTCACGTTATGGAATCTTTATGCATTTTAAAGCTTTTTCTCGCTCTTTTCTCTGTTCGGTTAATTCTAGAAGGCGTTCGAAGTGGCTCAACTAAGAATTAAGTCGATCTTCGTTTAAGCTTGTTGATACTTTTGCTTATACTGGTGGTCTTTTAAAGAGCTCAGATGGGTTTATTCGTGGAAAGTGTCTCAATTGGCTTGTTAATCCAAATTCTGGGACAGGATGCTGTTTTTAGAACATAGGTAGGCTCTACAGTAGAAGGCTGATTGGTGATCTTAAGAAATTTGAAGTTCTAAAAGAAAGAAGTTCAAGTTCGTAAGGTTGAACATTTACTGAACAATAAAGGTAGTCCTAGGCATTCATAAGCTTGTATTTAGTGTCTTAAAATTAATTAATCGAGACAAGACTATTTAGGCCAACCTCTGAGCACAGAATCAAGAATATGTACTTGATTAGCTTTTTGCGTAAAGGTAGGTCCTGTCTGGCTACTTTATTTAAGGCACTCACCAAAACGTAGACTTTCTTTCAAGAGAAGAATGATGCACAAATGATTGAAAGCACTAAAGAATGAACTATGAATATTAGGACAAGAGTTAAGCAAAAAACGAATGAAATGCAGGAGTATCCTATCCAATTGTAGACACCCAGCAGTACGTAATCCTTGTTTAATGGGGATTGATCCGAAATAGAAGTTATTGCTTAGACAACAATCAGGGTCAAACTTCAGTATCCGACTAAATTTTTAACTTCTTCAGATTCAACTACTTTCCGGTACTTCAACTGCATGAACGAAGAGACATGTGAGCAGCTTTTTTAAAACAATTATACTCTTTGTCAGAAAAGTGTTTGAGGAAAAGTGTCCAAACGATGAAATAGGATTGCACCTCAGGTAACTGCTTTATATACACAGGTTCGTGTACATACTAGCTTTTTATTTAGACCGAAATTGATCATATTTGTAACAGTTTGTACCATATGTTCTAAAAATGATTTTATGATGTTTGATAGAAGAGCATACGATTCGGTATTAGCTGTCACATGTCACATAAACCACAGGTTACAACATACATACATACATAATACCATCAATCTTTGTCCTACTTTCAATTAACAGCTCAGCGAAATTGTATAAATTTTTATTAGACAATAAAAATATAAAATTAAACATCTACATATCTTAATGAGTCCAACGACAGATATATCCGTCTGCTAATAAATTTTCGCATAACTCAAAAAAAAACAAAACATAAATACAAATTTTGTAAATGAGATTATTAAAGAAACAAAACAAAAAAAAAAAACTCCCACTCATGTCAATAAAAATTTCTCAAATAACAAATCATAAATTTATCAGACATTGACTAACGAATAAATACCCAAAACGTCCATCCAACTTCACGCATTCGATGAGGTTATTAAAAGTCAGCATCCACCGTAAAGACTACCAAGAAGAGGGCGATAATCAAATCAAAATGAATGAAGGCACCCAAATAGCAATAAAAAAAAATATATGTAAATCCCAACACAAACTCTGACGTTTCTCGCTTCACAAAAAAAAAAGTTAACTACATCAAGTGTCAGTTACTTGTTATTTTTTTTTTTGCTCGGAAAGGTCCATGATCTTTTCAATTACTTATACGACCTACCAAATGACATTTTTAATATTTCCTGTATACACAGTTGAAGTTTTATGTATAAACTAATGTACAACCAATGCAAAGTACAAATCAGAATCCGTGCCAAAGTCTGAGATACTCACAGCGAGAATGAAGGCATTGGAGATATAGAAGATGCACCCGAAACCTGGCAACGTCAAAATGTATTTTACACACTATTTCTTAAGAGATTGTGGTTTTGTTAGTTTTATTTCTTGAATACGTAAGAAAAAATTGTATTTTCTGTATCACAGAGAGAAATGCAGTGGTTTCTGGTTTAAAGTATATTCTATGTATCTATTCGATGATCTAATGTATCTATAGGCACGACTTAGTAATGCAATAAATGTATCTTAGAACAGGGCGACCAGCGGAGAAGTCGAGTGGGTAGTTGACTTTGTATTTAATTTAAACGTAATTCAATTTGAATCTGCAGTGCATAAAAAAATAAAAAAAAATAAAAAACATTAAGGTTGAATACAATTAAAACTATTTATGTAACCAAACCATTACTCATATCTCGTTCATGTCGGATGCAAAGATGACATTCTATGATTGAACGATACTGCATAAAGTGTCCAAAAGTTGTTGAGTTTGGTTTGAATTTAGTTGACAAATATAGGTGAGAATCGAAATACTTGACGAAAGTAGAAATGTCAGTTTATGAATAAATGAAAATTAAATCAATCATTCATCTTAGAAGTACTTAACGAAAGCAATGATGACACGATACTAAAATATCAAAAGTTGATGATTTTTGTTTGAATTTAGTTGACAGAACCCGTTGTTCGTGAAAATTTTAGTTTTTGATTGAACAAAAATGTAATGTCAGCAGCAGCCCTCAATTTTTTTGCAAATTTTACTGAATAATCGTGGCTTAGGATTACTTAACGATATTGAAATATTTGAAGTGTCAAAGTAGCAATGTTTTGATTGGAAAAAGTGTCAGAAGTGAACATTACATTAGTAGTGAAGCCAGCAACCATATTTATCGCACCAAAGGTTATAGGAAGTGTCAGAAGTGGAAATGATTGAAGATGATCACGTCATAGCAAAGGCAATATTTTGAGACAGAAATAGACACAAAATTAGAAAGTCAAATCAGAAACTATATTCATCGATCCACAGATTTCAGATGAGTGTTCGAAGTGGGGCTATTGTTAAAAATACTTTCTGTCATAAGGTTGCGAATGTAAAGATTCAGGAAGAAAGTGGTAGGTACATGGTTTATAGTAGAAGTGTTGTGTGTAGCTGAGTAGCAAAATTCTCCATTTAATCAAGTTGAGGTGGATCATCCTAGTCACACAGATAATGTCCAGAAATAATTAAATTATTAAAAAATTGTCAGTGTCAACAAATCTAGAGGAACCATTAATTTTCCGTATTTCTGTAAAAAGAAGTAGCCAGAGTAAAAAATTTTGAAGCAGGAGTGAAATCAGCAAGGGATATACTCTAACTACCAGGAAGGTGTTAGAAGTGGAGTCGTACATGTGAACAATGCTCCACTCAACCACAAAGCTTAAGTAAGAATCCAACAGTACGCCTATGCCGCTGGAGGTATATTTTTTATGTATGTACTATTTCAATAAAAAAGTACCAAAGTCAAAATGAAGAATTGGGCTTGGATTCAGAAAGCATTGTTCCATTTTTAGGAAGGTGTTAGAAGTGGTCGAAAAAAGTGTGAGCAAGTTAATAAAGTTGAGAAAAACCACAGCAAGTGTCGGTAAGAATTCCGAAGCAGGGCTACATTACGAGAGGGATAATTAGATTGGGATTGTTCAAAAATGGTCAGAGAAGTGTCAGAAGTGGGTTAGACGTAATTACAAGTAAAGTAAGTGTAAACTCATAAAAAACGGTATAGAGACCATCCCTTCAATTGACACAGGAACTGAATAGACCCACAAATCTCTATCCCACGAAAGAAACGGCAAAATTCAATTTCGTAATGTGAAATGCGATCTCTTCCGTGAAATTGCAGCGAAGAAGAACGAAGAACGAATAACGAATAACGCTCTCTCTAGAAAATCAGAACAAACATTAAAAATGATACAGCAGCATCCACTTGATAAATCCAATCAAAGTAAAGACCCGAATAACAGAAAGAACAAAAAACTATTCACTCTGTCGTCCGCCGAACGAGAGATAGGAAGGTTATTGAATTTATTCTTCTGAGTCATATACAATAAGCTTAATGGTAGTCACAGACAGATACAAAGAGATACACAACGAGATACACAAGAGGCGAGCACCAAAAGAAAGAACAAAAAAAAAAAAGTTAAACAAAGAGCCAGCAAAGTAGATTTGGAGCAAGTGTGATGATTAAACTTTGTTATATTGACTGACCCGCTTGAAAGTCCGATGACTTCGAAGAGAATCTCTGGCTCGCTCTCTCTCTCCCGACCCCGTCTTACGGTGTTCCCATGTAATTTGTAAACCTCGCACAGGTTATTCCCATTTATGGCAAATTCTCTGCGTGCACGACATCAGATCAAGAAAGATAGCAATTTTTCTAATGTAAATCTTGAACATCATCCTCTCTCTGTGAGTGCCCTGCTTCGGGTTGGAAAAACGTGGGCAAAGCAACATATAATTCGAATTGAAAATAGGAAAATGTGTCCACCAACCAGGGAGTGTATCTATGTGTGATCACATATTTCGTTAGACTACCAAGACATTTGGGTGGAAAGGAGGAGGTTTGCTAACCCTACTCCATCTACCTCCATTCGGAATTACACTCCCTCCAATCCGAGAGTCACTTGAGCTGCTTCGCTCTGGTTATTTATTTGAATTTTATTTTGTCTTTTTTTTTTTTTAGGGCTCCCCCTTCTTCCTCTCTCTGTGTGGATATGGTTCGATGATCTCTTTAAGCGTTCGGTCTAACTAACACGTTCAGTTCAATGTCCTCGCCTTTGATGTGCTGAATGCTTGGCCACTTTTCTGACCAAAGTAGAAATACTGTATTGCTGCTGCTGCTGGTGAGGAGCGCGCGTCGCGCAAAGAAGCCTATTATGGGCACCATTAGAGGAGATACATACACAACTTTACACATATCCCTTGTCGGCACAAAAACCAGCAATGGCCTCGAATGGCGCGTCCTCTTCAACGGCTGGCTGTCTTCTTTCATCATTCTATGGATTCGCCTCTGTGTAGAATATCAATATCTTGGGGAGTTTTCGTTAGGGCATTGGGATTCAACAACCGAACGTTCTTTGCATTCGAAATGCGATTGTTAGTTGGTCCCTTTCATTTCCCCCCCTACTGTCCTCTCATATCATGTTATGGGATGGTGCGTCTGTCTGCCAGTTCTAAAGGCAGGAAGTTGCTGTTAGAGGCATCCAGCACACCATAGCATGCGTGATTTTTACCCATAGCTCTCTTTGGGGAGTATCATATCATCCAGAAATAAATAGATTTTCTTTTTTGGAGACAGTCCAATGTTAGAGAAGGAATTATCTATGAAACTACATTGCTAGGCGGTTGGTATGGAGATGTGCTCTAAATTGAAAGGCATTTGGAAATAAATTTAGACACACTTGTTATTTATGACCACAAGTGGGTGCTGGGCTGCCAATTTATAATGTCTTTGTGATTTGGTTCGTGTAAATTATACGTATCAGGTATCAACGGTAGCTTTAGTCAAATAATAAACGGTAAGAGGATGTACTAGGGTGTTCCAGACATATGTATATCTTAGACATGTAAAGAGAAGTGTCAGAAGTGGGATAACAATATCTGACGTTGCGCACCCTCCAAATGATTAGTTTTCTAAATTATTGTTTTAGATGCCTTAATGGTAATAGTATACAGACACAAGGCAACATGTACCAAGAAGTGTCAGAAGTGGGACAATGACAGCTAGTCTTATATATTCCGTGAAACTGGACTTTTCAAGGAGTTTGGATAGACTATCGTATATACTTAGAGAAAATAGCCTTGCCACACAAAATTTAACATGGCAAGTGTTAGAAGTGGAAATAAGGTAAGGAATCTCCTTTGAACTAAGTTTCTTTGACCAGCAGCTGAAGTAACATTTGAGGTACTCTCAAAGAAGTAGCAGAAGTGTAAAAAAAAAGTAAGGTTTCGAAAGTACAACTGTGTATAGAGATATAGGTCAATAAAACGTCCACAAAGTCTTAAGGGAAGTGTCAGAAGTGGAAATAAAGTAATAAAAATATGTTTCATTGAACATTGAATTTCTATACGACAGCGTTAGAAGAAGTAGTAGCGCTCTGTTCAGAGAGGATGACGCGTGAGTTTAATAAGAAAGCTTAATCTGTAAATAGGTGTCAGAAGTGTAGGGAAATGAAAAGAGTGTTACAAAATATTTCTGAATTTATGTGGACATCGGCATCACAGATCGAGTTTTGTAGGTACAAAAGTATTCCATAAGAATTTAAGTATTAAAAGTGGGAAAACAAACCAGGATCATAATAAGAATAAAAAATCATCAGCGGATGTCGGTGTCGGTAAAGTAGTTATACTTTAAAGCCTAAAGTAGTGAAAGCCTACCAGCCGGGGACATGTTTTTGGAAATGCCTTACGTCTTGGGACTACTTTTAAAGAGTGGATAGATAAAGTCAAACTAGAGACGATCATGTTTAGTGCATTAAATGATGAAGAAGTCCGGGAAAGGTCATGAAGAGACTTAGAACGTGGATTTTTCTTCTCAACAACTGAGGTCTGGTCTAGTTCCAAAATTCGGGACTTTTCACGAACTTTCTACTTCTTTGACTTGAGAAGGAAACAAACTATATCAAGCACGTCTGATGAAAACGGTAGTAGAACCGTTCCTACAAAACAAAGTGAGAATGTCTCTATGTACTCGTAGTTCCTGCAACAGCACAACGAAAATACTTCCTAAGGACTTAAGAGGCAGAATTTAACGATTTAAAATTGTTCCTGCTGCTCATCAATGTCTTTAAAACGGGATTGAATGGGGAGGAACCACTGCGTTTGTTATAAGGCGTGGAAACTTTAATGAACAACAACGATTTCAGCAGAAAAATGGTGAGGACCTTGTGAGAAATGTACAGCAGTCGAGCAGTCATAAGCTGTGGGACTCCAAGAATCAAGTTAAAGTTTAAACTTCTCCCCGTTTTATGCTTATAGAGCATTGTAGAGGCTATGTTTGAATAGTGTGTCAAACATTAGAGTCAGTTAGTCTTATTTACCGTACAAGGTCCTAGTTTACCATAAACTGTGATGTGGTTTCATACTGCGAATTTTTCAACAAAACTATGAACGATGGCGGCCTGACTATTGTCTATTCAAGGAACAGTCACACACTATATCCACTTCCATATGGCAAGCCTCCAACCGTATACTTATTTTACTTCCAGAATACATTATTCCAACTGTATCTGACCTTTCATTTAAAACCAAAAAAAAAAAAAAAACAAATATTCAAAACAAGGTCTGCGACCTTTCCCTTCGATCAGACGCTCTGCTCTCCCCAACAATGAGAGAACCCTCGTCTCGCATGCAATTAATTTCATTTCCTCTGCATACTAATGTGATAAAGGTAATTACCGCGAGCACACGATTGCTAGAGTAGTAGTGTTGGTTATTGCCTTCCATATGAACTCGCCGGGGGGCCTTTTGTGCATTGCCTTTATGAAGAGGCTACTGGCCTCCAGGGTGCTACCACTGAACTGAGAAACCTCACTCACTGAAGAAGCACCAATAACCACTCCACACAGATACCCCGAACAATGTGTCAAAATCAAGGGACATTAACCGTCAGATTGAGTGAATAATTTTCAAAAAAAAAAAAAAAAACCAAATTAAGAAAAGGCAGACCAGAGACGCGCGCGCATACACATAATCATCACCATCAGCACACCAACCAGGCGCAATGACCGCTAGCCCCATTAAAGCCTTAAATGATGAGTAGCCCCCCGTGATTGAACTTGGATCAAGAGTGACAGTGACCAGTGATCAGAGTCATTGGTTTGTATGCCTGTATGCATAGGGAAGTGTCGACAAATGTATACTCGTACATATATAATTTATACAGTAACCTTAGTTTTGCACAAAAAAAAAAACAGCATTTATCTCTTTTTCTCATTCACAATCGTTTAAAGTCTATTTGTGTACTAAAAAGATTAGAATTGTCTTTTATCTCCTGCGCTACCGCTAATTAATACGAAAAACCTCACAAAAAGAAGCTAGAAAAAGAGAGAGAGAACAAAAAAGAAAAAAAAAAAAAAACCAATGAACTATACTCGGAACTAACCAAAGTCAAGTGCGTACATTCTCAGGGTTCTTTGCTACCAATGCCAAACGGTTTTTTTTGTTTTTTTTTTTCTTTATGCTTTTGCCTCTTTTTACCATAAGTTCGTCGGTGTTTCCTTTTTGAAAATTGATTTTCTTTTAATCGCGGCGGAGGAGGAGTACGACGAGAGAATACATTTAGTACCTACTCGTCTACATACTTGTTTTTTTAGAACTTAAAACTCGTGTTTCATCCTCTCTCTTTCCTGATTGCTGTTATTCGAGGGCGTACATTGATAAACCGATAGAGGAAGAGAATAAAACTCCGTAATAAATAAAAATTCAAGGTAATTTAAATTATGGCTAAAATTTTGTGTGTACTAAAAAAAAAAAAAACGATCACGCACCGTGAACTGATCACAAACTTAGCAAACATGGCGATCAATTACGCGTGTTCAAACATTTTTCGCAAACAATAACGTTTCTGGGGGGGGGGGGGGGGGGATGGAATTCTAATCGACAAAAAGCAGGAAAAACAACTTTTCGACAGAGAATACACGAGTGGGTGGTTTTTTGGTAATAAAAATCATTTATGAGGCTTTTGAGAATGACGGTATCTTTGATTGGTTTTTAGCGATTAGTT
Source organism: Xylota sylvarum (assembly GCA_905220385.1). Lineage (NCBI taxonomy): Eukaryota > Metazoa > Arthropoda > Insecta > Diptera > Syrphidae > Xylota > Xylota sylvarum. The sequence goes on along the minus strand of LR999958.1, from coordinate 31,393,232 downwards.
GAGTTTTTTTTTTTGCCTTCAAAGTTTTGCTGTTAGATTCTACGCACTGATTTCAAGGTTATTGACCGAAAATTATGTGATTAGGCCCTGAATTGTGTATACTTGACAATTTTTTACATTTCACTTTGTGATCTTTGAACTTCGATTAAGAGCAAAAAAAAATCCTTACAACTTCTTAATGAAATCAAGGTAACCGACCCCAAAATGAAAGTATCAAATGGCAATATCCGCTCTGGCTAGTGATACCATCATTTCTTTTTTTTTTGTCGTTTTGTCGGTCATCAATATTTTGCCGTGAGAATGCATGAAATATAAACCTTATTCCAACAAACAGCCATAAAAAAAGGACATAAGGAAAAGGTAAGGAAAAAAAAAAAAGTAACCAAAAACTCACCTGAGTGTAACACCAATTCTCAGCAACTGGTGTGTTAACTTCCGCTAAAGGCGGTGACGGTACACGACTAACCGCCATTGTACTACTTGATGCGTGCAGGTTAGATGTAACTCTAGCAGTTTGGCCTGCCTGGCATTCGTTTGGCAATCTGAAAAGATACGAATTAAAATTTAGGAATAAGTACGGGAAATATAAGTTCAAATGATGAGAGTAAAATTTAAGGTTTTGAAAGGTGATAACAAAACTTTTGTAAACTGTTTGCTAGAAGTGATAGTAAAATCTTTGAAAAACTAGTTCAACTATGAGATTTGGAAAAAGGGACTTGATGAAAGCTGCACGAGTGGACAGAAAATGCTTGGATTAATATATTTGCTCCACAGATGTCGCTTCGAGTAGTTGGGTAAATGGTTTGAGACTTTGCTAAACCATTGATGATCTGTACCATTTTCCCTTCAAACTAACTTAAGGAAGAGGACTTTGCTATTGCATCCACTTTAGGAACTCAGTTCTAATTGTAGAACTCATTCATTTGATAAAAGAATTATGAAGAGCTTCCCTGAGCTATTGGAGAACATAAAGGGTTTCGATATCCACGGTTTGAATTACATAGTCTATCTGAGGTAATGATATCGAGAAAGTTGTTTTTTTACTCGTTATGATTGATGCAATAAATGATCCATTAGCAGCAGTGAATTTTCTCTACGACCTCTAACTAATTGCTCAATAAAAACGAGTTGGAAACGCCTTAGGTCACCACATTCTCGAGTAAAGAACAGAATGTGTCTTTATTACGAGACAGAAAATTTAATTGAATTTTTTAACAGGATCTAGGCATCCAAAAAGAATAGCTCTCGAGATAAAGAACAGTGATTTTTCGGCAGAATATTTTGATATTTAAATTCATTTTGTGCACTCTTTCTCTGATTATGAATATATAGCAAAAAGCATCAGAACAGCCTCACTGTTCGCACCATATCGTATCGCATAGCTCCACTGTCTATGTAGCCTTAATCTGGAAAAAACAAATGAAACACTAAGAACAGTTCTTGAGTTAAAGAACAGTGAGTCTTTTTTTTTACAGAATAAAGCTATGCTGATTAAAAATGTAGGTAATGTGTTGCAGATAGTTCTGTATGTATGTATGTACATATATTGATCAAGAAAGAGAAGCTTATAGTAAATAAGTGAATGATTGAAAAAAAAAGAACAGTGAAAACGTCTGCTCTTAAGCAGCGATATTACAATATTATTACTTGGATATTCTTACTTAAACTGAACGGCAGTCTAAAGAAACATAAACGTTTGGTGTGTTATAGCAAGGACTCAGGAAAGATTGCTCGTGCAAAAAAGAACAGTGAAAATAAATATGCTCATTTGTAGGGATTATAAAATATACGTTTGCTTGGATCTGCTGTTATTAAGAATTCTGTAGATCTGTACGGACAAGATGCTTTCTTCAAAATTTTTTCAAAATTCAACGTTAAATTCATTTAAAATATCTTTTAAAAAAAAGAACGTCGACTAATCGAAAAAAGATCACTGAAAATTAATGCATTTTGACTGCTCATTTAAAACAAAAAAAAAAAAATACGTACTCATAACTACTGACATTAAGGACCCTCTGGATATTTCTTTTTCTCACAAAACACCATCGCCAAAGGGTGAAAGGACACATTACCCTTCACTTACAATTCAATTCACTTCCAATGGGGAAAGTATAAGAAATAAAAATAAAAATAAAAAAATAAATTATGAACACCTCATATAACTAATGCACAGAAATGAATGGGTGCAGGCACCGTTCAGTTCAGTGCTTATCCTTGGGTAACCACAGGTGTCATTCGTTTGCCCACAGGTAGTAATTTTCTTTATATTTCGTCATTCCCCCTTGACGCCTTTATCCTTCGTTTTCCCTTTTTGTTTTTTATTATTATTTGTAATTCTACAAGAGTGCACCTTTATTTATCCTATCCTTTGGCAGTTTTTTTTTTTTTTTTCTTTTCTTTCTTTGTATTTCTGCATGTTCCTCAATGGCCTTTGTCGTCATCAGGCAAACATATACGAGTACATACAACCTTCATGATCGACAGAGAAAATACTTACAAGTATTTTTTATTTTTTTTTTTGTAACCACACTTCAGGAAGGATGTGCAAAAGCAAGAAGAGAGAAAAAAAAAAAACGTAACATATATTTCATAAAGTAGCACGAGGATACATTGATGTGAGAGAAGCAAACACACAGGGTCTACACCTCAGCTCATGGTTCACATGGCCATTAAGTCGTTGTAGCTTCGTGTAAATTTAAGTAGTTTACCTTCTTTGCTCTCGACCATGTCGTCTTCATACATAATATACAACACCGTGCTTATATGTATGTAGTCTTTTATTTTTATCGTATTTTTTATCTAAAGTTTTTCTTTATATATCTTTTGTATTATATTTTTGGTGCATCTTGGCTTTGTCCATCCGATGGAGTGTGGTGTAATGATACGCGGATGTTTGGAACATTGGAACACTAAAGATGGGGGATTTATGATGGAACATCTGCCATGGTTTTCCATATTAATAACCGCGTTTTTCGTTTATTATATAGTTTGACATTGATGGTTTTTTTTTTTTCTTAAGAAATTAGGGAACGAGCGTTCGAGTAGCTATAAAAGTTCAATGACAATTGGAAAGTTGGGTGCGAACAAAGTAATAAAATTATAAAAAAAAAAAAAAAACCGTGACAGTATTATTTGACTTGGTTGAGACGTTAAGAGAAAATTCAAGGCACGTGCATAAAATAATTTTATGTAGTCGTTTGCTGTCTGTCGTTTCCTTTCTTTGAAAAAGGAATCATACGTTGTACATAGATGGGTAGGATAAGATAGAGCAAAAGTACGCTTTCCTTCTTTTCGAAATTTCTCAAATTTTTTTCTTCAACCACCTGGTACTTAAACCACAAGCAAAAGTAAGGAGTAACATGTCTATATTTCGCAAAGTTGAACCACAGTCAAAAACTTGTACTAACGGTGCTGAGCGTCATATAAAAAGACAGAAGTGTCAGAAGTGGATAATGTTGAACTGATTTTTCCTGGTGTACTCCTGATTATGAAAAGCTTCATATTTACGGTTTGTTACCAAAAAAAATAAAGAATTTCAAGGAAGCTAATAAGAACACTAAGTTGTTACAAAAAAGAGATAAGTGTCAGAAGTGGGTTCATCGCAACTATTGATTGCCCACTAAGTATGAAATAAGTGAAGATGAACATACATACATAATCATCATATCTTTAGCAGAAAAACTTTAGTAAAAAAATAGGCTAAAGGGAGAGAGACAAAGACTGGTGTTCGAAAAAGGGATTTTAAACTAATAATCCGCAAAATAATTGAAATAAAATCGATATTTGTCGTCAATAAGTTTGAACGTAATAATTTTGTAAGCACTGTATATTTAATGAAGAGTTGTCAGAGTTATTAAACACCGACTGAGTTACAGAAAGACGAGTTTTATTTTTTTGTTTTTTTTTTTGTAATATACCATCCTTCTTTCCTGTCTATCTTTGTTTCATGAAGAAAGAAAGAAGACAGAGGTGGTGTTGATTTTGAATGTTCCTAAAAATCCCTAAAAGTTCCTTTTTGGAGTCTAATTGTTAAGAGCTAAAGTAGTGTCTAGAAATACTTTAGTTGGTTGAATATGAACGATTTAAGGTGGAGGTGTCAGAAGTAGAATAATAATTCAGTTGATTGGCCGGCCACCCAAACAATTTTTTTTCAAGTAAGTGGTTAAAATGGCAAACGATTTAACAACATAATCAAAGTAGCTCTGCACATTTCTATGATGTTCACAAATTAAGACATTATGGTGTCAGAAGTGGGCCATAATAAGAAATGACCTCAATTCTTTAGTGACCACAAGGAACTGAAGTTGTATGTAGGAGGCAGAGATTCATAAAATTCTGTAAAGGTGTCAGAAGTAATATTCAAAGATATTCTTAGAACATGTCTAGTTTCTAATACAAAATTCTAGTGCATCATACAAAGTAGAACAACTATTCAACTTTTATGGCTCATTTAACGAAAAATATAGGAAATGAATTTCACCGCATTTATGTATGACTTCATCTATGTATCTGTCATGTTCTTTTCTATTAATTGTGATCATTGAACAAATTCTCTTCCTAATTGAATAACATCATCGCAACGTAGTAGTCATCGAAATGTATGAAAAGTTAAATCAAGTTGACCTACAAAAGATATCCCCAAACGACGAACGACTCTTTTACAACCGTCTAATTGTGCGACCTGGTTTTTTTTTTTTTTTTTTCGCCCAATTATTTGATTGTTACGATATTTGTATTCGTTTTCATAGAAAGTTGAAAGTTTGATTATAAACTAGAACCCTTGTCGGTTCCACATGACAAGAATCGAATCGTACACACGCTTGTGCTCACTCAGATAGGAGAGGGAAATTAATCAATTAAGTGAATGTCATCGTTGTCCTTCAAAATACACACTTTACCAAAAAGAAAAAAAAAATATAAAAACTGTTCTCTCTCTGTCAGCAAGGCCATCTTTTGACATGCGGCAATGGAAAAAATGAAAAAAAAGAGCTAAGTATCTAAGTATCTATTAGAGGCTATTTATACGCATGTACGCATAGATACAAGTATCTAACGTAAAACAACTGTTTGTTTGGTGGTGGTTTCACACCTGGAAATTCTGTGTGACATCTTGTGGAATGAAATAGTAGGTACGTACATATGTATATCTACCTAGGGATGGTATGTCAAGGATACCACAAATGACAACGACCTTCAAAACAAAAAAAAACAGAATTACTTTTACAAAGGGAAAGTAGTAACGGAAATTGTGTTCTCGAGGTCGCTAAGGCATTATAGAAGTCTAATCCACCATCGATCGACATTTAATTTACCTCGAGGCGAATAAATAAAAAATGTGCGTACTCTCTCGATTAATATATCGATAAATCACTTTAGGAATATGAATACAGTTTTTTTTTTTTTTTCGGAGGAAAAAAGCTAAACCCTGGTAGCAATGTGATGGTGTGATAACGCAAAATTAAGTTGTTTCCTGTTGATAAATCATGTGAGCCGAAAACTCTATTTGGCCATGAGGTGACAGCAATCTTGAAATTAATCAAAATAAATCCAACAGATACGCATACCAGTATATTAGTAACAGCAGTTTGTGTTTTATAACATATGTGTTACGAGGGGTAATAACAAACAAGGTAGTGAGTGATTGATAAAAATTCGCAAGTGATTTGCATTTTTATTGAGCAGATCCGCGAAATACTAACAAATTAGACAGAAGCCAGACGACTGAACAGACAAAACAAAAAAGCCATGGAAACACAAAATAGGCGAGACAAAAGCAATCTGCAACGAGTGAGCGCCCAGACGAATTTTAATTTATCGAATCAAGTTTTTTTTTTTGGTTTGGTTTCTATTTCTATTTTCGAATACTGATTTGAGATATAGATAGTTGAAACGACTTGTGTGTCATGGTGGTATAAAGATAATTATCTTTTGGCTTATGGTATAATGTGTGGTTATGGTGAGGGTGACATTTGACTGTGTCAGAAGTGGGATTTGAAAAAGATGTATGTACATATGCCGTCAGTTATTCATTTGAAAAAGGATATTAAAGACAGTAGTTATTATCAACAGAGTTATTAAGCCATGCCTTAGAAAAGTGGGAGTTGTCAGAAGTGGGATAGAAAAGGTTTGGTTAAAGTATAAATTCATGACATTCGAAACATTCGTATCTATGAATAAAACCTATTAGAAATAACGCTTAAAGCTACGACTTATAGAAGAATTGTGCCAGAAGTGGCACTCGACAAAGCTGTCACTTAATTATTTACTTCAAATGCGCATTCAAGAGAGTAGCATTAAGATTAGGATTGTCAACGAAATTGTTATTATAAAAATTGTATGTGTCAGAAGTGGGCTGTAAAGAAATTTTGAGAATGTTCTCTTTATCAACTTCGAAGAACAATTTTAAATGGCTTAAATAAAATATCTCGAACAAAGCTATAAGTAATCACGTCACGTCGGTTAAACAAAATAGTGGCAGAAGTGGAAACAAATAAGGTGGCTGCTTATTATCAATTCTGGAGTTGAAGATTATTATGATTATAATCTCAAACTCACAAAACAATTTAAAACCTGTTTTTGAGTCCATTATCTTGGTTCGTCGAATAAATTTGTAGAGGCAAAAGATACACAGCTTTGCACTTGGGTTTCTTTTCTAGAAAATGTAAGAATACGAAATTGATACTAAAAGAAGATACTGATGCTCATTGGTTTTGAATGTTCGGGAAGTTGTCTTCCAGCAAAGAAATAGTCTTAATACTAGATTTAAGCTAGTTCTGATTGGTTGTGTAGAAATAAAAAGCAATGAAAGCATCCTTAACCGACTTCATCTGCATCTTGAGGCAGTAAAGACACCAAGATTTATACTGACAACTATTACAAGAGCTCATTTTAATTTTTACCCATGGACTCCAAAATTAATCTGGATCGAAGTTAGAACCAAGTATTTACAGAGAGAAATTGGTAAGAAATTTGTACTAACTGCCAACAAGAGCATCCATTTACCTAACCTAAGCCTTTGTTAAGCTTCTATTTTAAGTAGGAAACACACCCATCCTTATAGTAAAGTCTTAAACGTTGTGCTTATGACGTTAGGTGTACATTAGTTTGACAAAAATGAGGTAGTATCTAACCAACTGGTCTAAGGTATCTAAAGGTTTCTTACAGGTATTGTCATAATTTTTGGAAGGTTTACGACAGCGTGGTTAAAAAAATATTCAGTTACATCTAAAAAGTTAAACGATTGCTACACATTTTTCGAATAGGAAAATAAATAGCCAGACAGACAGCCAGATTCTTATATTATCTTAATCCTCTATAATCGACAAGAGGATCTTCAAACATTAGCCCCAAGTTTAAGGCGATATGGAAAGCTGCACCTCACGAATTAGGATTAAGTAATCGCGAATCACAGAGCCATAGTTCTAAAACTCTCATCAAAGGAACGATTTTTGATCGATTAGTGCATTGGACTACAGAACAAAGAGTTCCAGGATCGAGTCGCAGGAAAGACAACTGCGCCAATATTCCATAACAAATAGGATCAGAGCTAGTAGGTAATTCGAATGTGTTCTGATTCAGATGGTAAAAGAGAAACTATTGTAGATCATATGTTGCACTTTCTGCAAGACATTCATAGCCTTTATAATGGTTTAACAAAATTTTCTTGCGAGTCAACCTTCAATACTTGTAATATCAAACGCTCACTTCACCAAAACGCAAAGAAATAAACCTCTTGCCTATATTTTTACTAAAAATCGCAAATGACTTTTTCCTCCATGAACTATGTGTTTAAATTTCGTATATGGCCACGCCCACTTTTGGATTTGTTTTCGTAAAAATTGTGAAGATTAGGATGAAGCAAAATCTATCAGGAGAAATTCGAAGGCAGTACTTGAATTTATTCTATAACCTGGACTAGAAAATGTTCCCGAATTCATTGATCCCGCTTAATATGAAAATAATTATATTTCTAAACACTAGATGGCGTAGATGTCAACCCAAGCACTGACCTATTTTGAGATTTACTATCCAACGTCGTTTGTAGCAATAGAAGACGATATTCAGCTTCACCGAGTCCTGGAAGCATGCTTTGATTGGTAAACAGATTGATATTAAACAAGAAACCACATGGTAATATCTTTGAAGTCTGGTAATCATTGGACAGATAACTTTTAGTATGTGTTTACAGATTGGACAACAAGAGGCTTCGTTGGTACAACATTTGATTGGTATAAGTATGTGAACAAGGATTATATTGCAAGCAAGAACTAATTCCTTTAGCGTTTTGTATCACGACCAGAAATGGTGTATAAGAAAAGTATTGTCTAAGGGAATAGGTTGGAACTAAGCTCGGTTTTAACATGAATATCACCAGGTTTCACCTTAATTCTCACTAACACTAAGTCTGGGTCAAAGTTTTAAGGAAAGGCTTGACAATTTTAAACAAGGCTCCATCGAGTCCTTCTTGATATTTGCTCCAAAACCTCCACAAGGTCATAGCCTTCAAATCTTACCTTCGTATTGGTTCATAGAATAAATCCATAATATTTCGTTCAAATTCAATTTGTATTAATTTAACATTCGACATTAAGATATATAAATAAATAAATAAATATTAACAAAATATAAAATTTAAAAAAAAAATAATAATAATAAACTCTGACTGTCATCAGCAAAAACTAAACGAAACAATTGAAACAGAGCACATGCAAGTCAGAGGAATCCAAACGGAACACACTCAACCATTGGCACATCTTATCACATTTAAATAACAATAACAGCACTTATGTATATATACAAACAAACACGCGCTAAATTCATTAGAACAAAAAAAAAAAAAATAGAAAAGCTCTCTTGCTCTCTTTTTTCTTCGAGTATCTTCAGCTATCTACTACGAGTATCGGCGACGTGTTCACCCACTAGAACTCTTCGATTATGACTAAATTGTTGTTTCTCTGATTTTCAGTTGAAAATTTCGAGAAAATTGTTTCCATTTTCACAAAAGAAACCTTTGTAGGGAAGTAAACGTCAAGGATTCCTCGGTATAACTCTGAAGGGGTAACGGAGAGACCTCAGCTGCAAAACAATACATCACAATCACTGGAGAGGGAGAAGAGATGGATTCAAAATATACGAAAAGGTGCAAAATAACAATGGGACACATTTTTCCCCAGGACAATACGCAAACCAAAAAGAAAAATGCTTCGTGTAGGTTCAGAGACGTAGAGGAAGCGGGTGTATACAGATTAAAGAAGTACAATATCCGATTTATTGATCCTTCTTCTTCTATACCTGGAAAGAGGAATCAAACAAAAAAAAAAAACAAAAAATCCTTGAAAATTGGATTGGGAGAAGTGAAAAATTTTATAGATCAAATTGCAGGATGGGGATTAACAGAGCAAAAAATAGACCAGACCATAGAATCCTTAATCCACATACAGTATGTCTTTTGCTGTTAGCTGCTGTATGGGTGTACCTGCTTTAATACGATTTAATTCGGTTGCAATCGGATATATAGCTAGCTATATGGTTGCATCCTGGCTCCTACATATGACAAACACTGGATAAAGCATAAAATTGTAATTTTCGGTCGCGTTGAATGCTCTCGCAAGGATAACCGGTGACGTGCAAAGGTAGAAGAGTTAAATCGCATTAGCCTCGGGGGAGGGCTGATAGAAAAACTGGTGAGATAAAATTTTTAAGAAATAAATTTCGGATTTTCTCACGGTTCAAGGAGTTTTAGTTTGAAATTTTTCTCAAGAGTGTTCGTTTGTTTAAAGCGATAGAGAGTGGGAGTGAGAGTGTAGGTGAAATGTGCGATGGATTTTAAAGCGAATTATGGAATGGCAGTGAGATTTTTAAAGAGACTACATAAGCTGTCCCTTTAAGTAGTTTAAAATGCCATAATTTTCAAACGAATCAACCTACTACATCTGATCAGCTTTATGCATGAACTACTTTGGTTTAAAAATGCTCAAAAGATGTAAACATTCGAAAAAGCCAACCGCAGATACGCCCTTTTTACAAAATTGCGAACAATTGTCAATAATTGTTCTCTTTTCAATCATTTTTCTAGAAATCGAAAATGAATATTCCCCCCTACGAGTTATTTTAATACTTTATATCGCCACGCCCACTTTTAAACTAGGTTTGGCTAAAAATAAAAATTTTGTATTTGTGAAGAGGTTTTTCGGAAAATTAAGTCAGGTTTTGAATATTTTATCCCAATTCGCAAGGGATTAAGGTTAAAAAATACTAAATGCCACGCCCACTTTTGTTTATTTTGAATGAAAATATACTGCAAAATTCACTACTGAATCAAGGATAGAGCCTCCAAATAGAAAAGCATCATTGTATTTCATCTGAAATAAATAATTTTCACCGTCTGACACGATCGGCTTTAGACAGATTGCTATTTTTTTTGTCTATTTTGGGGCCCTTATGGGAAAACATGTAACAGAAGCAGGCCTTTAGCTGGCGAAACATTCAGTAGGCAGTAGAGGATTGTGATAAATAGGAATAAGATATAAGACACGTTAGACTTGTTTTTGGGACAAATAGGGGTCTTGTAGGAGAAGTCAATAAGAAATTTCAGCACTTATTGTCGCCTAGAAGGTTGACTTTCGAAAGGCCCAAAAAAAAACTCCGTAACAAATACTTATGACTCTGAATCTGCTCTGTTGATGGATATAGTCCACCTACTTTTGCGGTAAAGGCCCATATATCATGGATAATTATTACTTCAGAACCAAGACTCGATAAATAAACCATCGCGGGTAAAAAAGAGCTTGAAAACGAAGCTTCACTTTCGAGTTTTTAGTTAAGTTGTCCTTTATTTTCGGTAAATCGGTTAACATTTCTATCGATTCTACAACTAAATGGGCATTTGCAGGCTTTATACCGTTTTTCAGTTCTAAATCAGTGGCGATCGGGCTGAAAATATATTCTAAAAGTTTAAAGATCCAACGAAAGTTTCCCAGAAGTATGTATGTCAGTCAAACCGAATAACTAATTTATGCTGTCAAAAATGTGGTTAACATTGCCTGGTTCATATAGCATGGTGTAGGAGAGTTTAGTGGCGTATCCGAATGCCAAGCATACTCTTGAACGCTTTTCAAATGTTCGTGAGAGATATAGTTGTTAAAAAAACCGAGGTGCTTTCTGAGACTCCAACCTTTAACTAAACATTTAGTCACGGCTACGAATGTATTCGTGCTCAGTGAGCAAAAAATGAGGCTAAACTCCTGGAGACGAGCTAATAAACTGATTAAGACTAGGTAGACAATTAGAGACCAGATATCTTCATAAATATCAATCATAACACAAGAAGCAATTACTTTCTTTTTCTTTGGTGTCCTCAACTTTGGAGAGTTAGTTCTTGTCTTATCTACTGAAAATACTGTCAAACGACCAGGTTGTTATTTCAAAATGGCCGTATCGTAGTGCTAATTGGGTTCTTTTTGACTAACCACCTTTGCCTAAAACTGGATTATATTCAAGTCAATACACGTCAACACTGGTCAGAATTTTAGAAAATGGGGTTTAGAAAACCTTGACATCATAACATTCGCTCAAAGACAATGTAACAAAATTTGAGAGGAGCTTAAAGTCCTTATAGAGTACGAAGTTCTTGATGGATTTTGGTTATGTATAGGGGTATCAAAGCGATGGGCATATACCAACCAGACTACGAGGCTAGGTGTGCCTATTGGGCGCAATAATATGCAAGGAGCGTCTGAGCGTGAGTACTACTTCGGTTTGGTAAATAAAATTATTTTCTCTTCTTTGTCGGACTTGTTGTGATATTTGATCAGAAGTAAAACTGCGTGACATCGAATTTTTGTCGAATTTTAGAAAATAAGCTAAAGCCGAGTGAAGTTGAGGTCCTTCGTCCATTCATATGTCCAAAGGCACAAAAAAGAGGTAGAATGAAAATGTATCATGGCGTAAGTAGTTCTAGTACAGATTTACAGAACAAACCTTTACAAAGAGGAGTTCTTGTTAGTTTTGCTATCAGAATGAATTGACTGAAAAATTGTCAATCATTAAAGCACAAAACTATGGATTTTTTTTTATAGCGCATACTTTATAGCAAATTTACACAAATGACATAAATTTACTGGCTAGATGTGCAGAGTTGTAATTTTCTTTAAAATTCTTTTGCACTAATCGTATATTTTCCAAATCGATATACTTTTAGTAAAAATTTTTCCGAATGTGATTTTAGCAGAATTTTGGGAAAGTCAGAAGCTTAAAGCCTACGAAATTGAATTCAAATAGATGGCCATAGATACGAGTTGAAATAGTATCTACCGATCATCCACTGATCTCATACTGATTATTACACACGCGCTAGAATTCCCCATATTTGTTCACGTCCATTAGTTAATCTTTTAACCCTGAATGAGTAAACATTGAAAAACCAAAATAATTTTTATTTTTTTTTTTTACTGTTTCTTCCTCAAACAAAAGACCACATATGTATGTTTGTATGTATGTATAAGCTGAAGGTCACTACCAAAGAATAATTCTTTGCAAATGAGGCGCAAACAAAAACTTTGCAGAAATACTTTCTGTAAGTATTAAAAAAAAAAGAAGTAGGTACTCACAATTAAAAGTAATAACAATTACTAACCCTCTTATCATGAGTTTCATTGCATTTTTTTTTTTTTTCGTAATCAAATAAAGTGAAACACCCAAACGTGTGCAACTGGGTAAAAGTTTCGTTTCACCTTCCAGTCTGAAGTACAAAAACTTGCAAAGTATTCGTGTGTTTTTACTTTTTTTTTCGAAAACCATAGTTAACATGTCGAGAACGAAATACTGAAGAACACACAATTTACTTGCGGCCGTACGAGTGTTATTTTTTTTTTAATTTTTAATTTCGTACGAAATGTTTATCTGAAATATTGTTCGGTTTCATTTTATTTAATTTTTTTTTTTTTTTTGAATTTTGGTTTGTCCTTCAAAATCAATCTACGGGACGGCACGTGTAGCTGAGTATTTTTTTTTTCCTCATATATTCTATTATATTTGCGTTACAATATAATACACGAATCTAGTGTAGTAGGTATGGGAACGTGTTATATTAAGAAATTCTAATCAAGGTGAAGTTTTTATATATGCACGAACGGGGGGCGTTTTATTTGTAAGGGCTAGAATTATGGCGATTTGTGTTTTTTTTTTTTTTTTTTGTTTTAGTAGCGGTTAGACCTTGATGTTATGAAATTGTATTTTATACGTCGAAATAACTTAATCATTCGACTTAATGGTATTTACGTACACGAGGCAGATATTAATATTTTGTTTGCTGTTGGGTGGGTATTATACATGAGTCAGGCGGAGATAGATGAGTTGACATTGAAATGGAAAGTTGTTCTGGAAATTTTGGTGAAATACATATAGTATACCTATGTATATAGAGACGTTAAGGAATCAAATGCAGCTGAAGTGCCTGCTCACCTTGTGGATTGTATTGATGTGAGTTAATAAGAATTCGTGAATCATAGTAGATACTGTTGCTACTTATCACACATTTACTAATTTTCTGTCACTCTTCCAAGCTTAGAACAAATTTAGAATGTTAATCAATAATGATTTAAAGCAATAAAATGTATCTATACGATGTCCTTAGCTTTATATATTCTACAAATCTAAGAAAAATATTCATATATTACCCTAAGGAAGTCCTGGAGTGACATATTATTTTTTAGGGCGGAAATGGTAGATCTCTGGGCATTAAATGTCAACTTTAAGTAATTCTTAGACAAGAATTGACTGCCAATCTCCATAGATATTCTTTGATTGGAACGCTTTCAGAGTAAAACTTTGATGTATAGTTAGAAGTTCTGTGTTTGGCAGAGAACAAACTAGATATGGATAGACTAAGGGAACTGAAAGATACGGCAGTGTATCATTTAGAATTCGACGAACTATGGGTTCTAATAATCGAGAATGAGTATGAATATACGTGAACTTAAGGTTAACAAAGGAGCTACCAATTGTGTACAGGAGCTACTAGTTATTCTCAACACTCAAGGATACAAACATGGTTCCTGGAGTGACTTAACCTAATGTGGGTCTCTCAAGCCTGGTTAACAGCAGGACGGACAGCACCTGCGAGCATACTTTTTCATTGACTAGTGAAAATCTCATCAAACTCGCTACAGATGCAGAACTCAGAATCTACCACGACTCAGTGCTATCGACAAATTCAAATTCCGGAATGAGCCGTCGATCGTCCATGTCGACTGTCAATCTCTTGACATTTTCGACAATACTAGCTTTTGCATTTGATGGCACATTGAAACGGAAGTCATAGTGTTTATATTCCCAAGCCATGAACAACATCAAGCTTAGGGGTATTGCAGTAGACTCAGTCCTCTCTAGATCCAGATTCGATGACAGTTGTCATAGCATAAGCATCAGGTAAACATGGCAGATTACTCTGATAATGCTGCTCTTGGCACAGAAGTGTAAACCCAGCAGTGGATCAGGAACAAAGCTAGTCTTAGTCAGAAAAGGTCCCGTCACAGCTGAGACATTTGGTGCAAAAAGTTGTTCGACATTTACATGAATATCCGCCATATAGTTGTTCCAAAGAACTTTTTTCAATAATAAACCTCCTTTTTCCAAGTCCAAGTCCAAGTCGTGAATAACATCAAATTTGAGGGTTGTTGCTATATACTTAATCCACTCTAGACTTAGATTCCACAATAATTGTCGTATGATAAGCATCGCTCAAACATAGAAGATTGCTCTGAAAGTGCTGAACCTGGCTTAAGGATATATGTAGAAGGGTAAGTCCAGCAGCGCATCTGCATCAGAAACATTCGATGCAAAAGGTTATTCAACATTTACGTAAATGTCCACCAAATACGAGTAGATCCAAGAACTTTTTCTGGTTGCACGCCTTCGTTTTTGTTAGAAAGTCCCCCTAAGCTGCCAGGATCATCTCTAAATAGAGATCTAAGCACCCTCATTAGAGATTCGGATCTTTTTGAAGTTTGGATGTCATTGAGTGTGCTGTATTGTTTCAGCAAGTCTCCTGATAGATACGGATGAATCGGAGTATGTAGAAATTAAGCGCATGGCTTTAATAGTGGCTTGACCTCATCCTCTATATCGATGTGGATATTGCTAGACAGTCGAAGTTATACGCATCCTACCGCATTGTAAGCCTAATAGATTTCAAAGCCAAGCCTAGAGATTGAATGTAATTAGAATGTCTAGAAGCATACAACAAGCGTCCAAATAAAACACTAGCGAAGTAAGGATGCATACTATAAGCTTTGTTTACGACGTTAAAGCTGAACCCTCTGTTGTTCTGAATTGGAAGCCGAAGGTGAGTGATATAATCCTATCTCCTTAAACAATTGAGTTCATCCTGACACTGTTTCACAGGTTTAGAAGAATTAAAAGCCGAATCAGCGGCTTGACTGTATATCCAAGTCATGGTGAAACGATGTAGCATGCCCAAGCTCAGTCAAAATAGATCTAGCTGGTAGGAATGACTGCTGAATAAAACTAATTTATCTGAGCTGATGTGAAGATTGCGTTACAACATATTTTAATATATTTTACGATTCAAACATTCGAGAGGTTTAAGTTATCTAATTCATGAACCACTGTGCCAGAGCACAAATAGTAAGAAAAGTATTTCATTTAGAAGTTCTTGTTAGTTTCACGCTTTGAACGAAATGGATTAAAACTTTTCCAATATCAAAGCACAAAACTATGTTTTTTTTTTATTATAGCGCATGTTTTATAGCAAATTTACACAAATGACATAAATTTACTGGCTAGATGCGCAGATTTGTTTTTTAACAGATTGGGAAGGGATTGTATACACGGCTCCAAGTCTATCTTGTAAACAAATACGTTAATGGTCAAAATTGTTTCGAAATGTGATTTTGGTAATGCCTTCATAATTTACATACATGTTTCAAAATTCAGAGATCAAAGACTCCCAAATGGAAGGCAAGTATATGGTCATAGATACAAGTTCAAATCTGATAAAATAATGAAAAATAATTGAGGAAACATTTTACATGTCAAAATACCACAGAACTTCTAGTACAACCAACTACTACTAATCTCCTACTATTGTTCGTAATTTATGTCCCCATTATGACCATTAAATGTCAACAAAAAAAAAAGGTAGTTTCTCTCCAAATGAATAGATGACATTTCCAAGTACCAAAACCCAGTCTACACGCAGTAAGTCTTTCAATGGAACCAATTTAAAAGTCCAATTTTTGCTCACAAATCTCTGACATTTTACTTAAAAAATAAATAAAAATAAAGACACACAAAAACTAAGTAGACCTTTAAATCTGCTCCGTGAGAAAGTTTAAAAACATTATGTGCACAGTTTTTCTCACTGAGCTTCTCCTCTTGAATTGCCCTCAAATTAAAGCACACAATTCGCCATTTTCATCTTTCGATTGAAATTGTACTTCGTATATAGAAAGTGCAAATCGAAAGCAACAACAAAAATATAATTTTTTTTTTTTTTTTGGTAATCTTCACCCCAATTTGCTAAGAAAGGCGAAAAAAAAAAGAAAATACTTTTATCTCCCATTAAATGTGAGAAAACAATCGCCAACCTTTGGTTACCAAAAAAGAAAAAAAAAAACGCAAAAAATACACGACAAATAAAAACAAAATAAATACTCAAAAAAAAAAAAAAAATAAGTAAAAACGAAGACAAGATGAAGCTCTTAAAAGAAAGTATTACATAAAAAGGTAAGCTCGAGAGGTTTCTACATAATTAAACAAAAGTCTACACAAACTGGTGGAGATAGGCAAAAAAAAATGTATCTCTGGTGTTAAACCATGTCAAATTCGATGTGTTTTTGTGTTTTGTGCATTTCTTTGGGGAATTTTATTTATTTTAGAAGGAACCTGACTCAATCCTTGTTCTTTCTTTAAAGAAAATCTATTTTATATTCTACGATTCAACTGTGTACAGTCATGTAATGCAAATATGACTGAACAAGTATCTATTACGGTGTTTCAACGAAAGTTGTCTGTTTAAAAGTAGACACTTGGAAGTAGATTCTGTGCTGGATCAGGATTCCAAATGAATGAAATGATTCGGACTTCGGACTTAACGAAAGGCCAACTTAATGGATTCTGTTCTAAAAAAGTGATTAATTTTGTGTACAGCAATTGAGAGAGCCAAAGATGTATTATACTGAAGAAACAAAACTACTGTAAGTACAACAACCTAAAGTCGACGAAAACTTAACGAAAATACAGATATTTTGGAAGAAAAACCTAAAAGCTATTCGGATACAATTATAACCTCAATTTACTAAAGAGTATTGCATGGGAAACGCAAGGTGCAAAAGTATGAAAGGCATCGAATAATTAACTTAACGAAAGTACATAACTAAAGTTTTCTGCCGAATTACAGATTTTTGTAGCTATATTGGGTATTCAGAAACCTTGTGAAAAACTGAAATTTTTGGTGCATCAGAAATTAAAAACTAATCACAAAGGGACTTAACGAAAGATTTGAAGGAAGATACAAAAGACGTTTATTATTCCAGTTCAACTCCAAGGCGTCAAAGCATGGACTCTATCGAGTGCTTGTGGGCGCAAAATTCTTGGATAGATATTGGGTTCGGTTTCAGATTTTAAAGGTGGTAATTCAGCAACTAAGTATACGAGTTGTCTCGAGGACCGGTCTAATAGACTCAAATTCATTCTGTACTATAGCTCCACTTAAGTTAATAAGTTAAATGGCATTTCAAGTATTTGTAAGCGAAAAATTCTTGGATAGACATACCGATTCGGTTTGAGATTTTGAAGGAGGACATACAACTAAGCAACGAAGTGTACGAGTGTGGGGTGAGGTGTTGAACATACACCCAAATTCATTCCAAACTATGGATCCACCTAAGTGAATAAGTAAAATGGAAGATACTCGCACAGAATGTGTTCTGAAACTTCGAGGCGTACGTGTCATATCCATTTTCGAAGCCTTTTTGTCAACCTTCTTGAGACAGCAGTCTATCGGGAGAATTTATGAGCTTTTTGGATTGCCGAAGATCTTGAGTGGAGTTCTATTTGTATTGTTGCTTGAGCAATTCCCAGTTTCGACTTATTAAGGGTATTGCAAGTTGCTTCCTGTATTGAAACAGAAGCTGCCAAAATGGGTTTAACGGTAAACGAGGGCAAAACCAAGTATATGCTGTCAACCAGAAGGGACACGCAACATCGACGAATTTGACAGAACGTCACAATCGACAGCTATAACTTTGAGGTAGTAAGCTGCTATCAATTCTGAAAATAACACCTCAGCAGAAATAAAACGAAGAATAACTCTTGCCAATCGCTGTTTCTTTGGGCTCAGAAGGCAATTGAGTAGTAAGGCCGGCCCTATCCCGAACAACTAAGGAGACTCTCTATATAAAACCTTGATCATCCCAGACCTGCTTTATGGCGCTGAAGCTTGGACTTTATCAAAAGCGGATGAAGATATCCTCGGTCGTTTCGAGAGAAAATTCTTCGTAAAATATTCGGTCCCGTTTGCGTTGACGGGCTTTGGAGGAGAAGATTCAACAACGAACTATACGAGCTGTACAGCGACATCGACCTAGTCAAAAAACTGCGCATTAGTCGTTTGAGATGGCTAGGACATGTAGAGCGAATGGACACCAGTGCTCCGGCCCGAAGAGTCTTCGAATCACACCCGGAGGGACAACGCAGCAGAGGAAGACCTCGCCTTAGGTGGCGCGCACAAGTTGAAGGGGACCTGAACAAGCTTGGAGTGCGCAACTGAAGGCAGTTAGCTAAGGACCGGGCTAACTGGAGAGGCTTGTTAGTTGAGGCCCAGGTTCACCTAGAACTGTAGCGCCAACTAAGTAAGTAAGTAAGTTGCTTCCTGATATTTCCCATAGAAACCCTGATATTTCGTTATACAAGATAATGAGACTTTGTTGAAGGCAGCTGGTAAGAGTTTAAGCCTTTCAATGCTAGTTTTCTGACAGAGCATGCGACCGAAATTATATGCGAAGGTTGGGATTGAAAATATGGAAGAGAGCCCACTTTCTGATAACCATCGGTGCACCAAATGGAATCAGAATAAGAGTTAATCATGTGAACGAAATTCGAAACTCGCAACGGTGTCCCGCAAGGCGGTATGCTATCGGCGTTACTATTTATAGTAATTATTATTGTTATTTCGACGTGATTAACCTACTCGGGCACTAATTTTCAACATTTTCTGTTGATTCAAGAGGTTCTAGTTCAGAATCTAGTTTTTGCCACAACTACTCGAGGTGTTTATGAGCAAGGTAAATTGGCAAAATTAGAGCTCACTTTCTTAGAAAAGGAGATCTCATCGGTCTCTTAATGTAGTCCAGGTATGGTCTAATGATGAGCTAAAGATTTTGGTTACAGAGGTAAATACCAGCCTTTTCAATATTACAAGACAACAGGAAAAGGCTGCTAATACCTTGAGTTAGTGACTTTTGTGTCAATGAATGCATTGAATCGGGAAAGCTGGCGAGGATAAGCAGAATTCACTTGAATATGGAGTCTCGTATTGCTTTACGCATCCATTATTTGGGAAAGTACGTAGAACGTATTGTGGTTGCTTGTATAAAATTAGTTTTAGGAGAGATTGGTGCAGAAGCCATTGGATGTAGATGAAGTCGACGACTAATCATCGGAAGTCTGCCCAATGGAGGCGATTAAAAAGAAAGGCAGTTGGAAAAAAGAAGAACATTTTTAAGACAGTAAAGGGTTTTGCAAGTTTTCCTCGCTTTTGAGGAAGAAGGATACAGAAAGATCTACAAAATGTACGGTCTTACGTTTCAAAGAAAAAAACCAGTGCAGTTGTTTAGGCTTATTGGAGAGAGAGTATTGTCTTGGTTGTCTTCAGGAGGGTATCTAGGAATTTGTTTGGCTTTGAGGGAAAGGGACAAGAGTGCTGCTATTGCTACTGTCATTCTTGGTGAAAATGGGAAATTGTACATCTCAGGTGACTAGCGTAAAATTTGGATCATAAAGGGGCGTTTGAAGCTAATGCCAAAGTATTCCTTAGTACACGGTGAAATGTTCTTAAAGATTTCATGGCAGTATGCTAAGTAGATACTCTGTTTCCATAAAGTATAAAACCTTTGTCCCCTAATAGAAGCTAGTACTCAAGTATTAGATCAAAAAGGCAAGTATTCCTTAGTATTCTCGAGTATTTGGTGTAAATTTTTTCTTAACGATTTTATTCCAATATGATAAGTAATTGTAATAAAATATAAAACCTTCATTCCCTAGTAGAAGCTAATACTCAAGTATCTGCTGAATGATTTGCTAGCACACATTTAATCACCAATAAAGAAAACTCTCTTCCACTTGTCATTTGAAGAGACATTTGTTTTGGTGAAAACTAGAAGGAAGACAACTTCAGGTTATAGGGTACATAACAATCTAATTAAATGGTGTCATGTAAGCAAATTACCTTTCTAACCTCCCAATAGACGCCTGACGCTGACATATGTATACAGCGTGCGCGTATCTTTAACAAGATTTTCTCTTTTCACTGAGATGACGTTTCTCATTATGGGAGAGATTCACACGATCGATTTGATCTCCATTTTCATACGTTTTGCGCGCGCAATCGAAAGAAAACAAAGAAAAAAACCAAACTGAACCACCCACTATAACGTGTGCCTTTAAGAGGAATCTCAAGGCGCCTGTCATTCTGTATGTGAAAAGAAATTTCGCTAAACTAAAACAAAAAAAAAAAATTCATAATGAAAGCGCGATCAAAAGAGATGAAATGATCTTCTCCGATCGTGGTGCGCGCATTTCTAGAGAGAGAAACGCATACACTACCAAAACGAATAACAAAAAACCGATCACGATCGGTTGGTGATGGTTGTAAACAGAGAAAACGGCAAAAGCAGCATCAAAGAAAATAAAATAGAAAAAGGGAACAAAAAGAAAAGAAGAAAACAAAAAAAAAATGAAAGGCAACACACGGAGAGAGTTATTATACAACAACCTGGGGAGGGAAAGAAAAATTCGAAAATTAAAATATCACTGAGCAACATTTCCATTTGCTAGTTTTGCTCTTTCTCTTTTTCCTTCCCATTTTCATTTTCACCACCTTTCCTTTTTTTTTTTTTTTTCTTTTCTTCGTGCAAAAGATGGGGGAGCAATCTCAGGTAAAACAGAAAAAAAAAAACAATTTGTCGCCGTTCGATTGCAACACACATCGTTCAACATGTTCGTGTTCGACGGTGTGGTAAGTTCGATTTAAGATGAGAGATTTCACTCGGGGGGATTATATGAGTTTTATTGATGAGGATCACTGCTGCTGTTGTTGTTGTTGTTCTTATTGACAAAGCATAATGTCGCAACATTTATGAATAAATTTTTTTTTTTATGGAAAGTTGATTTTTTTTTTTTGGTTTCTGTGTACACGTAAAGCGCGAAAGGGAAAGAAAGAAAGATGGGAAAACTCTTTGCTGCTGCTTGATGACCATTTAAAGCGTCGTCGTCGTCGTCATCATTAACAAAAGTGGGTGACATTAATTGATTTTTTGTTTTTTTAAAGAAATTGTTTATGTCAATAGATGGAACGCGCTGATGCTGGTGTGATACTTGATGCCGGCTGGGGGAGATTAGAGAGATTAGAGTTTGGTAATTGTTTTTTGTCGGAGGAGAAGGGTCTCTCTGGATGTTTGCCTTTCGCATTAAGCTGTTTGTTATTGACTCATTGGCCGCAATAAGAAGATGTGACATGATGTGGATGGTGTTGTTTTTTTTTTATAAAAGAAACACTTGGAGGAACTTTGTAAGCGTTTTGTTTAAAGTGGGACTTACTTGCTGTCAATTGAAAGTAGAACAGTATCTCTGTTGACCTCCTAATGAAACAAAGTAGAACTACTACTACTACTGATTCGTCATCAAATCTGGTTTCGAAGAAACCTTCAATCAACCACTAGGCTACAATGGGAGGGAGGCTGCTTTAGTAGTCTGGAAAGCATACGTATGTATGTACATTGTTTGAAGAAAAATTAAGGCAAAGTTTAGAATTCCTCCTGTGGATGGTTTCAAAGTAATCTTTAGTGGAATGCATTTGTAGGATTGACGTAGATTTCGTTGCATCTACATTGAAAGTGTGTTTGACTATTTTTTTTGTATTTTAGGGCATTTTTGTGGGAATAACTTTCCCCTAAAAACTTGAATCTCACTTGGGTAGGAGTAGGAACGGTAAGAGTACTGTATGTATCAATATTTCAAGGAAGGAATAGTGCGAAGCTTAGGTGTTAGCAAGTTTTACTGAGCTTCACAACTCAGCGTAGTGACATGAAGTTTTCTGTAATGCGCGAAGTGGAAGAAGGTAGAATTAGGGCAATGTCTAAAATTTATTTTGGGCCTCTAAATCTAGCACATGGCATGAGATTAACTTTCCTATTGAGTAATGAACGATTTCAATGTCCTTTAGGGCGTTTTCTTTTGTTGTTAAAGAGTGGAGTACTGTGCAGGGATGTGGTTAGTACCCAGTTTAAGAACTCAGCGTAGTGACTTGGCCTTTCCTGCAGTGCGTCCATTTGGTATCATGTACAATGCAGTGGATCCAAGGAAGAATTAGGGCAATGTTTAAAATCTCCTTTGTGTCTCTAGAACTAGCATATGTCATGAAGTTATATTTTCTATTGAGTAATGAACGATTTTCATATGTCGTTTAGGGCGTTTTTTTTTTTTTTTTTTTGGAGCAGTGTGCAGCTTAAATAGTTAAAAGGCATGGTTCAATGACAAAGATTAATACTTAAGTAATCATCAGTACCTAGTCCTAGTCTTTTTATTTAGGATAAGCAGGGAAAGCCCTGTGTACTCAAATGAAGATCCTTGTCTGGTTGTGGGAGTGTGTATCCGCTTTGCTTGCAATATAGTGACCAGATTTTTATGTAAAAATTGTGTATGTAGCTATATACTCTGTATTCAGCTGCGAGAAAGAGTAAAGAGCTAATGAATCTTGCAATATAATGGTTACATTCTGCAAAGCGAGTCTAAGCTAATGGAGGGCATCATCTATTACTTCAAAACAGTGTTGTTAGGGATCATACAGAAGAGGATAGATCATTTCAGATTGAAGAAATAAAGGTTCGAGTATATGTATCTGTCATAGTCCATATAAATTTCTTTAATCCAATAGCAGCTTTGAACTCTGTTGTTCAAGACATTAAGATTGATGATTTGATCTTGTTTCGAAAACACTACATCAACACTTTATTTTTATTAATAACAAGTTCATTAGTAGGTATCAGCTCATCACATATGACATAACAACTAGTGACCCAAATAAAAAGACATTAACTTACATATTTCAAATGCTTTTGCAAATTTAGACATATTCCAATGTTTATAAGCGTTCTTTAAATTTTTAACAACTGACACAATTTTTGTTTGCAAATGTCTAAATTAATCCAATTTTTTTTTTGTTTTCATATGTATCTCATGAGATACGAATCCGATTATAAACAAAAGGAATTCATGATTTTGGCTACAAGTTTTGAAAAAAAAAAGGAAAAACTTATTTCTTAAGTAAACAAACCAATTTCAAGTGTCTGTGTTGACGTAAATTAGTTATTTATCCTTTCTTTCAAACACAAAGAGAAAGAAAAAAAGAAAAGATATTTAGCAAATTGTTAGCCAAGAATTCCAAAACGGAAATATAAATGCGAATCTGATTCGCATCACAGATAGTTGGGGCATAGTGACGAGATACTTTTTATTTGTGTTGTTTTTTTTTCGCCGGAAATAGCTGTTTGTTGTTGTGAAGTTTATGTCTATTATGAAAAGAGTATCTAAACTTTAAGAGGTGACTATGAAATGAGGGTGTCAAAGCTGGCAGACATTTCTTATACAATTTCTGTAACAATAAACGAAATGTTATACAAATTTGGAACTATTTCCTGTTCTTTTCAATGAAATTTTTGATGTACACATTAATTTCTACAAATGAGTGTTTATTTTCGTGGAGACCTCCTAGAATTGATAGTGCAATCATGCCGTTGTTACTATTTGATGTATAGCTTGTTTTGAACGTGTTTTTTGAGCACGTACAGCTAGTGTTGGGGCTTTGATTTTCGGCATTTCAAAACATCACACAAATTTTTTCCACGCCCATTTTTTGGGGGCGATTTTGTATCATGTGATGCTAGAATTTGTTCTTTCCCAAAGCAATTTACCATGACTGTTAAGCTTTATCTAGATAATTTCATTAGAGTTTGTAAATATTTATTACTAATGGTGATGGACACGCCCACTTTTTTCTACATAAACTCTTTTAAATATGATCTTTGCAACTTTGCTGTGCATTATTGCTTTGGATTTTAAGCGCACGAATAGGCTTTAAACCAAAAGGAATTCTTTGCTTCTTTCATACTACCCTACTCAGAAGGAGTTGTATCTATGACTAGAAAAGAAAAGCTCCTTCTGCATCGGTTAGTAGTATTTGTAGGATGGGAACTTCAAGCTTCCGTGTAGATCGAAATTTTTTTATTAGTCGAAAAATTCATAGACGAGATGGCCTCAGTGATCCACAGGGTAAGATCAGCTTTGGTGGTTGACGTAAAACTACACCAATCTAGAATTTGTTTGTTTTGAGGAAGCGTGATCACCATAGGACAGGACACATGAAAATATCGAATATATGCCATTAATATTCATTTCTTTCAAACTCATTTAAAGGCAGTATGGAGGCGAACCTTATACCTTCATACTCTTAGCAAGTGTATAAGGAGTAGCGTAAGTTGATGGAGTTGAAGAATCGCGGTTTTGGTTTAATGATATAGCATTTTTGTTTGTTCTGAACCAGGTTTGTTCTGTCCCCAAGGCTTTGAGTCATAATCCGTGATTGTATGAATATAAAGAATAGAAAATGACAGACCCAGCCGTTGCAAAATGCATTTTTTTGCATTTTACCATAGAGCACTGAGAAACATATTAGGATTGACAGAGAAAACAAATGCTTGGGACGATGCTATTTGTAACTTAATCAAAGACCTAGGTAATTGGATTTTAAATTTTAAAAGAAGCTTGCACTTCTAACACATGTCACTATCCTATGGTTGAATATACGACGATTACCGGTTAAGCTAACGTCTGTCTGTAGAGACACAAATATAAAAAATAAATTTGCAAGAACATTCCACATTCTGACATACTGTGTAACCTAACAATTTTTGCAAAAACATTGAAACATTTTTTTCTCCAAGTTTTTAAGTATGTTGCACTAACAGTTACACTTCTTGCACTTCTAAAGAAAATCGTTTTTGAATCAACAACCCATTGTAAACATAATGCGATTTGGTTCTGATACCAGAAAATACAATTTAAGGATCGAATACAGCAGCTGCAGATGCATGTATTTACAAAGCAAAACGACACAATCAATACTGTCAAAATTTAGGTAAACAATTCAAGACTAACACAGTGTTAGAAGTGGAGTAAAGTCGCTGCTCAAAAACCAACGCAAGCGCTTTTAAAAATTACTTTCTGGTTTCAATCCATTAACTGGAACATGTGAACTTAATGGGAACACCTTTTGAAAATCATGATGTCAGGATTTGTTTTGTAATTCAAACTGAGCTTCCACTTCTGACACCAACTTAATATGTTTTTGGAAAAATAGATAATCGGAGGTTGGTAATTTATATTTCTGAGAATATAAATAAATAACAAACACAACCGATTCCCTTCTGATATTTTTTTGATTTAGGCAACATACCGACAAATTAAAAGACAAAAGTGAGGAAATTATGTTTTATTTTACATAAAAACGAACTCGCACTTCTGACACCACAATTAGACACTGTATATCTAAATTAGGATTATAAGAAGGATGTAATTTACTTGACGTCTGACCACTGACATAAAAACCATTCAAAGGCCTTTGGCATGGCATGACATTTACACTTCTAACACTCACTTTCAAGGAATTTTTATTTTTTTTTTCAAAATAAGAGACCAAAGGAAGTTGGTTGTTTAATTTATTGTTCGTTGGTTATACGAGTATGTCAAAATAGTTTCCTATCTCAGGTGAAAAATTTGCACATATCATTTCCACTTCTAACACGTTTTGACAAAAACTTGAAAAAAAAATAAAGGCAAGATAGCAAGTCGTTAAATTGAAGTCAAGATACAAGGGATGGGGATGTACTTTTTTTTAGAGGAAAGTATACACTTGAGATGGAAGGCTATCCAGTTTTGTACTCCTTATATTGTAGGACAAAGCACAGCGCATCTTAAACTTCCCCTTCTGACGTCCAACCCTCGTTTAACCGATATTAGTGGAATCCAATTGTTTCGAATGATTTCCATCCAATTTTCAGGCCACGATTTCTTTATGAAAGTGACCCAATTTTTATTTGTTGGTTTTTTTTTTTTTGGGTGATGACGGCAATATATTTTCCTCTCCTTTCCATCAGAGTTTTAAGGTTAAACGAAACAATGAGACAAAACAATGGAAATGTTGAACACGGCATCAAAAAGAGGGCACACCATGAACAAGAAAAAAAAAAAAAAAGAAGCAAGCAACGAAAAAATGGGTCAAAATGTTAAGAGCACACTCCCTATCTCTTACTACAAAGGAGAGGGTATCTATCAATCTTGTAGTGTGTATCTTTTGGGGTTAAACTCGTTGGTTTAATTAATTTAATTAATTCTTGTCTTTACTTGGTGTGTTGACATTCGTATGGTTGGTGTGTTTTTTTGTTTTTTTTACCTTTTATCACAGAAATTCGCTGCTGTACAAAATTCCTTTGAATTCGGGCATTTAACTAATAATACTAGGCACATAGGAGATTGTTGCTGCTGGTTACTGTTGCTGGTATTCTGCTGATGATGATGGTGGTGGTGGCTACTACTGCTGCTGCTGTTGCTGCTACTATTATGATGATGATGATGATGGTGATGTGAATGATGATGCGCCGGATTCTGATGCTGATTCTGTTGTTGTTGCTGCTGCTGCTGTTGCTGTTGTTGCTGGTTGAGGTGCTGTTGGATAGTATGGCTAATCCTACTTAATGTACTATTAGCACTTGTACTTGCAACAACACCACCAACGTTGTTTGTACTATTACAACTACTGCTCGCTGGGGTACTACTACTATGCAGTAGGCTTCTACCAGTTGTTGGCGTATTGCTGCGGGTACTGTTGTTGCTACTTGAAGCACTACTACCAAAATTTAGTTGACCCAATTGCCGATCGATTGGGCAATATGGTAAAATTGGTGGTGATTGTCTCTGTTGCTGTTGTTGCTGTGTAGGAGGCGGAGGAACGTTGTTATTTTGTTGCAGCAGCTGCGAGAGATTTTGCTGTTGCGTAGGCGGTGGAGGTGGTGGCGGTGGTGGTGCTGCTGATGCTGGTGGTGAACTTATATGTTGCTGATTGCAATTAATAGTATTAACTGTTGCATTAGCAACTGCACCTAAAACAGCCGCTGATGCTGATGTCGAGGATGTTGTCGTGAAACTGGTATTACTAAGAATATTACTTCCACTACTATTAGTACTACTCGTACTGCAACAACAGCATCTATGCGGTTGCTGTTGCAGTTGTTGCTGAAGGAGTTGTGAACTACTTGCGATTTTCTTTTTAATTTTCACATAAGGATGGAACATTTCAATTCTTTTACTTATTTTAACTTTTTTCTTTTAACTTTAACAAAAAAAAAATATATACACACGGAATTTTTTTTTATTTATCTTTTAACAATTCAAAGCACTTAGATACACATGCATTTTATTTTTTCATATAAGAATTTTTTTTATTCTTTTTTCACTTCACCCTTAAATCTTTTTTTTTATTTTTAATTTTTATTTAACACTAAGACCCGGAAATATATATTTTTTGTATCTATGTATCCAATTGTATTAAAAAAAAAAAAAAACTCTATCTATACGATATTTTGCTCATTTTCCAAGCTGACATGCTGAGATACTTTTTTTTTTTTTCAGTTGTAGGTTGTACACGCCGTATCAGGTCGAATGTATCTACGAACGAAACGATCCGCGTTGAATGAACGTTGCTTAACAACTGAATTACTTTGCCCAATGAATTTTTCGAAATTGAAATTTTTTCCACGGTTGGATTGGATGTATCTGTGTGTGTGTGTGTATCTGTAGGTTTCTATTTTTATTTGTTGGCCAAGTGTTGGTGAGTGTATTACCTCTCTAAATGATGTAGTTTGTTTTTTATTTTAATTATTTACAAGGGAAGGTTGTAGTTTGGGTTTAGTTAGTAGTAGTGTACATGCACCGATATTTTCAGAGAGCCTCAGAGAGAGAGAGAGAGCGCGCGAGTTAGATACCTTCACATAGATACAGATATTTTCTACTTTACACACCACACCACTACTGTATTGGGGGTACTTAATGATATCAAGGTAAAATATAAAATGGGCAAAAAATTATATTATATGAAATCGCATGTGTCGAAATCTGTTGCGAGAGTGTCTCTGCCTCTATTGTTGGGGGCAGAGAAATGCAAAGAGAATACAGAGAGAGAGAGAGAAAAGAGACCTGTCTCGAGAGAGCGAGAGAGATTGGGATGATTTCTAAAGAAAGTACATTTGGAGTGAAGTTTTCCCCTAAGTATCTATACATTCACTTTGGTTGGTTTTTTTTTTACTTTTTTTGTAATTTTCATTTCTTTGGGAAAAGAGGGAAATTTTAGTATTAATTGTGCGGTGTTAATTTGAGTGTGATAATAAATGGAAATAGAGATGCATGTGGAAGGGAATTTCACAATTTAAACTATGAGCGCGCAATGGAAGATGGATGAGATGCAGTTTATTTATATGTTGGTTTGGAGAGGCTTTTAGGTTAACCCATTTATGGGTGATATCGAGTTTCCATTTCCAGCTGTGTGTGTTGAATGGAAATTACCTAACATTACACTGAGTAGTCGAGGTCACTTTGATTGGAGGTAGTAATCATAAAAGAATGTATGTATATGCACGCGATTTCCCTGTATATAAATTGAAATTTCCGGAAGAGGTTATTTTTTTTTGTTTTGTGAAATTGTAGGTTTGTGTTTATGTTGTCATTTAGAATGCAATTTTATTTCAGTTTTTTTTTTTTTAAATGGAGTTTGGTATAGATATTCGAATGACAGGTGGTATCAAGTTTGTCATTACTGATGACTTCACTGATATCTGTTTGACTTTCCATCAACAACTTAATCGTTTTTGCTTTGAAAACAGGCTATATCTACCTTAATCGGACTCAACTACGAATAACCAGCGAAAGGATACAGTTCAACATGAAGGATACGTTAAAACTGGAACTCCGCAATGGATGCTTAATTCTTCGTAAACAGATGATTTTCTAATTTCATTTCATTATATAATAGCAGATCTATAAATACTCAGTCGATAAATTGACAGTGGCACGATGTGAACGGATCCTTTCGGATTCACCCAAAAAATACAAAATTTCGGATTCGCTCAGTTTTATAAAAATGGCGCCCAACGTGAGACCTTTTCAATGTCAGATCATTATTTCAGTCAGTTTCAAGGGAAACTTAATAGTGAATCTTAAAAGAAATCAGGCACATGAGTTGAGGTTTTAGCATCACGTTAGTCCATCAAATTGGCGCCCAACGTAGAACCTTTTCATCGAAGTATTGGAGAAAGAAGGTTTAATAGAAACTGAATTATTAGTCATGTAAGAAACTATCTTTAGATAGTTGAATCAAATTTTCGTAAACATTGAGTTCAAGATGCATAAATGTAAGATTTTTGTTTGATACTTAAGGAAATAAGGCTACTTTGCGACAACCATATGCATTGCCTTAAGTAGGAATCCTAACAAGAGCAAAAGGATTAGGGATAAGCTAAACCTAAGGAACGCATTCTTACTAAAAGCAACCTTAATTTGTATCTTCTATCCACATGACAGTAATAGTTATCATACAGCATGCAGCAGTAATGACTCTATTGGTCGAGTTCGGGGTCTCTAAGGTTCCGTAATGGGAACTAACCTAACAGCTCAAAATATCCATTTAATTAGGATCGCAGTACAATACAGTGTAACGAAGTATAAATTAGAGAAAATAACAAATGGTTTCGTGACATATTTTCTGTGTAAACATAGAAAAGACAAGGGACTCCTCTCCGAAAAAAGAGGAAACTGGTACTTCCCATAGCTACCCACATTCATGGTAAGAAAACAGAGGTAAAATATTCTTGAGGCCAATTGTCGGAAAGGCAAAAAAGGTTGGAGAATGCTAGGTGAATCATTTGTAGAAAGAACAAGGCTGGTTCAGCAAGTTTCAATGCTAGTGACCGAAACCGCCTACAAAGAGCTTAAAAATTTCTATCCTTAGTAGGTAAAAACAGAGATCGTGGGTCGGCAACCGACACTACTGCGATACATCCACCAACCAAGCAAACCGGCAAAGCCTCTAAGAACGCACGCATGCCGAGGCCACTAGCAGGGTCTACATCGTCGACAGACCGCTGCCTAGCTCCCAGAACTTCTGCAGCAAGGCTAAATTGCAAATCCCTTCATTCCCTTGGAAGGGAATGGAAATGAGAGCGTCCGCTGAAGCGGGCCAAGAAGCCTTTACCATGCTGAACCATGAGATGATGGCTATGCTCCCGGCCAGAGGCTATAAGATACGCATTGGTATCAACATGGTAAGGAGTAGAGCCGGAGCTCGCCATCATCCACTGGATGCAGTCATCGTCAGACCCATTCTATATCCTATGGGTGTCTAGTTTGGTGGCCTGCAGCAGATAAGACCACGTACCTTAGAGCACTGATCAGGATACAAAAATTAGTATGTACCTCCGTTCTACCGCCCCTATTTCTTGTTAAATCCAATATAGAGGAAGACTAGGTACTGAGATGGAGCGCACTCTGCTGCTGCTATGCAGCCACCTCTCTACCTATAAATCTAAGGGTTTAAGCAAAATCAAAGCCTGGCTCCGCACTATCTGTTTAAACTTTGGCTACACCTCTGGATTCTGAAGGAAAACCGAATCTAAACCAACCCATCTTCATTTTTATTGAATACTTTCGAAAGATTGATCTCTCTTGTCGATATCCAAGCACGCTACTGCAAGGGAAAATCTGAAAACTTCTTCATATATCGCATTCAAAAATGTGAAAATAGAAGCTGTATCTGTTGTAATTTTCAATCATGCTGAGTGTTCTATTTTCCCCACTACTGGTAGATACTGACTCATGGTAATGAATAAAAAGAGGTTTCGTGTAGACTCCTACTCACGGATTCGCTTATGAATAATGAAGTGTACAGCACTGCAGTCCAGTAGATTGCGAGTAACATAAAGGTCATTGAAAAAATAAGAAACATTAACGATGAAAGGAAAGACTCCTGCGGTACACCATCCTAAGAAAAAAAAAGGGTAGACGTACATGCACCTTGAGCTTACAATCAATTTGGAAAAGGTATTACCAGTGCTATAGGTTTGACTGTTATTAACGAAGGCAGTATGCTACATTTTGTAAAATATGTTAGGGATGACTTCCTAGAACTCACAGAGATGTAAGGCATAAGGTATTTTCAGTGACGTTCTTATCGGAAACCATTGTTACTTTTTTAGATATCTCTCAAATGCATGCTTTACTGACTTCAGAAAACACTTTTTCGAATTTGCATTACGTTAGTAGTTTTGTCAGTAGAGGCACATACATACATACATAGTCGGCCTCTTATCTCCATTTCTCTGGAACTTCATAGCGCATCAGCTACTTTTAGGTTTTGAAGGGAAAGGCTGTCATATAAGTACTTAGTGACGTTGATATAGTTATGATTCTGGAGAAGGAAATGTTACTTTGGGGTCCTGTTCTTTCATAGACAAAGCTAGAGTTTTAAGTTTCATCGTAGAATGCGTCAAGGCAGCTACCATAGTCCTCTACTACTGCGAAAAAGCAACTTTTAGTATCTGGGGTCTACAACACCAAATTACGCACTGGCTCTTTGAATCTGTTATCAGGCCAATACTGATGTTCGCCTTTATCGTCTCGTGAATGAACTTGTATGTTCATCGCTATCTAGGAAAAAGTATCTACACTTCGTACATCGAACAAAGAAAAGAATAACCTCCCTCCAAATGTTGACCTGCCCTGAACCGCCAATATCGTCAATATAAAACCCACTCCATCAACTGAGCAAACACCATCAGGGGTTCGTTTTTCCAAAAACTCATCATTCTGTAATCAAAGTTCTTACAAGACTCCGCCCCGCCCCGCCCCTCATCGAATATGACACATCAAACAAATCGATGATCTAAGACAACTCATTGTCGTTTATCGATAAAACTCTTCAACTTATGTACGTGTGTGACTTCCTCGATGATAGAATATCTCCAAGGTCTTTTCTAGCCCCACCGCGTCGTCGTCGGTCCGCCGCCGCCTACCCAGTATAATTTTCAAATGTCAACTTTGATTAATTTGTTTGCTCTCGTATCACATAAATTGTGACCTTCCAGTAGTTCTCTTCCCTATTAGAAGGCACAGTGACTATAATACCTACTGCTCGTGCCCACTCTAACCCTAACAGTATACCCCTTAAAATGTGAACGACAAACGCAATGGAATGGAAGTCGCCTCTGCCCAAAAACAAAACTTGAAATATCCAAAATTCTAGATAGTATGTCATCACCGGCGGTATAACCACTACAATCACCACCACCACCATCTAGTATCTAGTATGTGCGTTTTCGTTTAAACACTCTTACTAAGCAGATGTTAACTGTAAAGTGGGGGTTTTATTGCTTTTTCGCCCTCACTCTGTGTGTGGTATCAGAATAAGAACGAAAAGTATCTGTGAGTGAGGAGATGTTCTCTTTCTACTCTTTCCTCAAGGCAAAAGGAGTATCTGTAAGTGTGTGTGTGTGTGTGTGTGTGTATAATTCTCTCATTCTTCGTCGTATTCTTTGACACCATCCGAAAAACTCATGAGCACAAGTGTTTGCAGCATACACAGCAGCACAGAGAATAGCAGCAGAACAGTCGAGTCGAGTCAAAAGTTTAATTTCCTCCAATTCCTTCGGTTTTTTTTTTTTCTTTTAACGACCAAAGGAGGACCTACATAAATCACTTAAGGACTACTTATACTTTTGGTTTTGGTGCTATTTCCTCTCACATCTCCTTTCTACCATTCTTCTCATTCTTATGTGATTAAAGAAAGATGATGTGTTGTGTGTTGTGTGTCTAGGAATGGTTCTCTCTGGCTGAATGGGGGATACGGCTTTTATGTTCACTTTGATGGTGGTTGTATATGGTTACGAATTTATCTTTGGTGTTCTTTCGTTTTATGGGATTTTATGTTATTGATGGGAAAAATGAGCAAAAAAAAAGGACATGGGTGAGGAAAGAACAAAAGGGGTTGTGTGAAGGAGGACTTCACGTTGACAGGATATGGCTTCTAGGTAAACAGACGTTTTGTTTGATCCCTTTTTTTTCTCATTGTTGTTGTGAAATATAAAGGGGGTGGCAATTTTCTTATTGTGTAAACAGTTTTTTTTTTTTGTTATTTTCTATTAGATTTTTAGCTATTGTCATTTATAAATGAAACGATTAGGATTAAATTTTATGGAATAGACAGCTAGACACAGCCGCCTGTTGCAAGGATTTTCTTTTTCTTTTTGTGGATAATACCGATGGGAAAGCAGTACTCTATATAAGGGTGATATGATTTTCAAAACATATTTTGAAAAAAGGATTGACACACCAGCTGTCATAGTGACAGGTGGCTTTATAGGTTAGATTATTTTGAGTATACATTCATATTTTACATAAAAATACATCGACACAGTAGAGATGTCCTAATGAAAGAAGTTAGTACATACTGAATTACCCGTCAGTATATTCCTAATATATTCTTGTCACTTCATATTTGACAGATGTCAAGTTGACAGCGATATTTCAAATTTGTCAGGTGTTAGTTAATCCTGGTGTATTTACGAAAATTACCCGATATTTTTGTATGTATGTAGAGGTCGTTGAATAATTTCGTTATAACTGAAGTTACGTTCACAGATTAAAAAGATAAGCTGTCAAATTTCAATCCTCTCCCATGATTCCCTATCGGTGAATGCATCTGAATAATATATTGCAATCATCAGCGTATTGAATGTCCATTAGTGTGGACTAAGTTTTGCATGTGTTAGAGAATTAAGAGATGAATTTCTTTTTTTCCGCAAAAGCTTGAGAGTCGAAGGAAATGCCCCCTGTAAGTTGACTAACTGTATAGTATATAATCTGAGGTTACGTTGCAAATGATTGTCAGTTCTTGGCTTAAAGAGACCTTATAGCGATGCAGGCTCAAGTCCTTGCGCAAAATGCAACCCAATCTTGTCACAGAGACGCTAGATTCCTGAGATTGACAAATTTAGGAACTCACACTCGCAGCTAGACGAATTTTGACAAAAATTTGGAAAAATTTCAAATAATATTGAAGCGTGTACTCTTCCATGATCAAATGGCAAATAAAAGCGAGTTGAAACGATAAGCAAAATGCAGCTAACTTCGTGCATAGCCGAAAAACCCCATTGAAAAATGGGACGTGCCAATTTAAAAACCTTTTACGTCTAAGGGTTATTTACATCTTTACTGATAGTTAGACTACTATAATATTTCTGGAACAGATTGCATTCAAATTGAAAGATTGTCGCACGTCTTTTGAGGAAATAATATAGAGGAAACGGAGTATAGCGGTCAATTCAAAGGAATTACGTGGCTGAAAATCATTAAGTTTCAAATGAGCAGTCAAACGCAAACGAAAAGATCTGAATTGCTTTATTTGAACATCTATATGCTTCTACAAAACGAGTAGGGGGTTTCAATATCCACTTTGAGTACAAGCCTCAGGTGTCTTCTAGATTATAAATATATCTACCTCTGTGCTCAAGGCTGGTACTTTTCCCAATGTTGATGGTTTCTTCGTCAGCTTCTTGACGTATAGCAGGCTGAAGGTAACACCGGCTATAGGCTGGTGGTTAAGTGCCAACAAGTTCCTTTTTTCCTAGATACATATGTTTACTTGCATCCTAGTTTATTCCAAATACAAGCCCTGTTTACAATTGTACAATCACGGTCAGTTTAGAAGAGTTTACTGTTGAGTCAATCTTCTAACCTTACAACATAGCCTACCTTCCAATCTTATATCTACAAAGACAAAGAAGAACTGTGCTATTATCGCGGTGGACATCAAGAAAGCATTTGACACAGCAAATTGGGCATTTATTTAGCGATTCACAAGAGTGCCAGAATATGTAGACATTTTTTAAAATAAGTTGCAGCTCACACGATACAAAGGATGGAACAATGCAGTACAATATTACAGGTGGCGTTCCTCAAGGTTCCGTGTTTGGTCCCTTGCTGTGGAACATAATGTATGACAACAGTTTGCCAGTCAAACACTTCGACGAAATGAACTAATGGCTGTCTAAAAAGGAGCTGCAACTGGTTGACCAAAAAAAATAGGAAGTAGTACTCGTCAGCAACCGGGCAGAATGGCAACCAAGAGAAATGTACCTTGGCGATATCATAGATGCAAGTTTAACTTTCTTTTCGACAACATT
This sequence comes from Xylota sylvarum, assembly GCA_905220385.1. Taxonomy (NCBI): domain Eukaryota; kingdom Metazoa; phylum Arthropoda; class Insecta; order Diptera; family Syrphidae; genus Xylota; species Xylota sylvarum. The sequence goes on along the minus strand of LR999958.1, from coordinate 31,357,653 downwards.
TACAATATGCTGCCGTTAAAACTACATTGGATACAGCTTCCCCAGAAACGCATACTGCCAAATATTGGTAGAAAATTGCTCCTTACAAGGCTGGCTACATAAGTAATCCTGTGAAGCTCAGTTACGTCCATAAAAAATTTCGACCTCCAAACGAAAGCTTAAGACCAAGACCATTTTGCAAACCGAGCCCTTTTTGTCAATGATGTCTTTGTTTTAAAATGTAAACTTTACCAGTATCTTTTACAAGATTTTTCTCCGGTAGAATAGAAAGGAAATTCCAACATCTATGGTTAAACGTTGTCATTTTGACACAACAGATCTTTTAGAGCGAAATCCTTTAAAATATGGAGGGATGAGCGGGTGGTATTTATACCCAAAGCAGGTAGAACAGGCCATCTTCAGCAAAAGACTATAGACCCATTAGTCTCTCATCATTTCTCCTCTAGACACTTGAAATGCTTCTCGACATTCATATAAGAAGTTTGCAAAAGAACAGTGGGGAATTATTCTTAATAAAATCATCAATATGGCAGACCTAAGATGGTCGGACTTTGTAGCACGGGGTTTCTAAGGCCTTGTAGCCTGAGTTAGATCGGAAAAAATCTGGAGAAAAAAACTCAGCAGATCAAAGTTAAGAATAGCAATAGGGACATTGCCTTCTGGGGATGTACATCATGAGATTGGGTGTCTGTGTCCCATGAGATTAGGTTTCATGAGCCCGTGTTACATGCAGGTATTGTGATTACCTTCATGCCACAGAGGATATTACTCACCTACTCTGGGAATGTGAAGGCATTGCTCGGTTTAGAGTAAAGTACATCGGAAGATATATTTAGGACATATTTAGGTTCTGTAGGGGAATTAAATGTATGGGTTAATAGGTTTAGGTTTCTGACCGTGAATGTTCTCGATGGACCCACTAAGAACCTAAGGACCATGCAAGATACAGGTTGCGCACATTTTTTTAACCTGCAGACTCTGAATGGATGAACTCACTTCGAGGACATTGGATTTGGATAGAAAAATCCGCGGGAAAAATCAACTTTATATCCTTGTCGAGGTGTCACAATGTAAGTATTGAAGTAACAATTGGACTACATAAGAAACATGACGAAACGGGTTTGTCGTATGCTTCCTAAACATAGAAACTGCTGAGAAACGTCTTTTTAATCATCATCATATTGAAATTCAGAAATTGCATGTAACACCGACGCTCTAAGTGTTGAAATCGTGCACTTTCACGAGCCTAATTATTGGCAAGTGGGTAGAAAATGCCAACTTACATGTTTGACCAAAACTCCCAGTCGGTGAATTTTAAGAATCAATCCGTTTATAGTCCCGCCGAACACTTACCCTAATAAGCAGTGAAATACTTTTGTTATCCCTCGTTTTAAAAACATCCACTGAATCTATAGGTCTTTATAGGTCTACGTGACCTGCATAGTCTATATAAAGTCTTTCGAGTATCCATTAACTGAAAACCATCTTCTACTCCATCGATTTAGAGTGCCAACATTTCAGAACTTCCATTTTCAACTTACATAATCCAACCAAGAGCAGCAGAATCGAAGAAGAAAAAGAAGAAGAAAAATAAAAAAAAGAAGAAATTAGAAAACCACTTCACTTTGTGCAAAGCACTTCCGTCTTTCTCAATGAAACTTAACGATGTCGCGACCTAACCTCATCCGTATCTGAAATTCAAGTGAAAAATGCAAATTTCTCCCCCAATAAAATCCCCGCTTACATTCTCCACAAAAAAACAAAAAAAAAAAAAACCTTAATTGCGTTGCGATCATCTCCATCTCGAAATGTGCTCTAAGAAACGATTTAACATCACTTTTCGACCACATTAGGGCCAATCTCAATCTTACGGGAATTAGGTAAATAATTGATGAAGTTCCGGACACAAGTTCCGTAAGATGAAAACCCGAAGCCGATATAATTTTTCAACTTTCATTGGGTCCCACTTCATTGAATTTCTCACTTCAAGGTGTAGAAACAACGAAAGCTGAGTGAAAAAAAAAAAATAAATGTATCTAATCCGTGAAAGAGTCCTACTCGCCAGTAGTAGTAAAAGTATCTATAAGCGCTCAAAAGCCCCCCTGTGTGTGCCGCCGCCGTCGCCGTCGCCGCCGATACAAAAACTACTCCAAGCTTATTGCATAACCTACTCTCGGCATGGTTCCATGTGGATTGCTATGCGCGATGCAATGCACATAGAGACATCGTCAGTAGCAGCGGGGAGTAGGAGGAGGAGCGGCCGAGTTAAGACTAGGCGCCGTGCTTAGATTTTATATTCAGTTTTAGATACTTTTTCGCTTTTTGTGTGTTTTTGTATCTTTTTCGGTTTTTGTTTTGATTCCAGTTGGATTTTCTCTTGCGTATCTTTCACAATACACAAAACTCTCCACATTGATTGAGAGAGAGAGAGAGTGAGTGTGGTGGTATGTGGTGGTGACGATTAGGCTGTTGGAGAGTTGCTATTATAGTTTGCACGCACCCCCACCACTTGCGTGAGGTTAGATGCGGTTTTGCTTGGAAGTATGACATAGGTAAGTTTTCTTTTAAAATTTTATTCCCTGATTTGGCGGAAAGTAGTTTTTTGCGGTGTGTGAGATACTTTTTTGCAAAACAAGGTATTTTTGGAGAGTACGAATGAATTTCGATAGAGAAATACACACTTTTTCATTGCGAGATACACTACACCATTCGACAGGCGACTTGGTGCTGTGAGTTGCTGCCATTCTCCGGGGGGCATCGTGTGTGTTGTGTATTGGGACTTTCTAAAATAACTTTTCAACGAAATATTTGTTTTCTTTCACCGGGTGGTTGCAAAAGAGAAAAAGCCAGGCCACGACGTAATGCACCAGGCCAGCCAGTCAGCCACGCCGCCACGCAACCACGACCATTCACTTTTTTTTTTTTTTTTTTAATCGCATCGCATCGGTTAACACGAGGAAGTGAGATTATTTTTCAGATCATTTAATTTTGAATTTTTTTTTTTTTCGTTTAATGTCTGTCATCTGGAAGTCACCGATACTTTCTTGCTTGCGTTTGATCTGTTTTGTTTTGTTTTTTTTTTTTTGGAGCGGTTACATAAAGGCTTATGGGCGCTTTGGCCCACCCATTAACCGTCAAGGTCAAGTGAAATTTTTTTTTTTTTTTTTATTTTGGAACAAAAAACGACAAACATTGCGCGTATAGAAATCATAAATTTTCTCTTTGTATTGTGTTGCATAAAAAGAAAAGGAGAGATTGTAGATGAATTTTTCTTTAAATGGCAGAAGATACAAAGATACATGGTTTCACATTTGAATAAAGTGAATTTTTTTTTGTTTTTGTTTTCTTATTCGGGGCGATAGAGAGATGTATAGAAAGTGTTACAGAAGCAATTTAGATATCGTTTAATTGTGATCACAAAAGAGGGGGCAGCAGAGCATCGGAGCTAATTTCTTTTAAATGGTAGTGTTAATAAGATGGGTAGAGACTGGGTGATAAGTTGAGCTATTATGTGGTGGTTGATGTGGCGGGTTTACTTTGATATCATACTTTGGGAAGAATGTGTTATCTAATGAGGGAATGGGATGTGTAGTCATAAAAATAAGAAAGGCATTTGCAAACTACATATACTCGTACTCGTATAGCAGATTGTCGTGAGAGATACAAATTGAAAGTATCGTGCAGTTTCAATTTGATTTCAGACTCACTGCCATTTGTGTTTTTGTGCATCAGTTTACCGCCTTTAAGTAGAGTGTACGTCTGGTGGCACTTTTTCACTTAGTTTCCCCAAACAACTCACGAGCAGAAGAATGCAGAGTTAGGTACATAATCACAGCTTGAACAAGACGCACATTGTATAAAAGTCCTCCCTGTATCGATAAAATTTTCATTCTCAGAATGATAAATGCGGCTAATTTACCAACTTATCACTTTTCGCTTACAAAATTGTTACACTTTTCAATTGCCTTTGTTTGTTTCAGTGCATATGTACATACGTACTATATTTACCAAACGTATCTTTTCCACACAGTGAAAAAGATACTTCGATAAAATGCTATTAGTTTATTGAAATAAAATATACTTATCACTTTGCAGTAAAAAAAATGTTAAGTTTTGGGTAACATTGATAAGAAAAAATTCTTAAACCAAATAGATCTTCACACAAAACGTACATACATACGTATACTGTATAAACCTTTGTAGAGGACTTCCTCGGGTGGAATCAAGGGTGTTATGTATAGTATGAGTATATGTATAGCATCTTATCACTTATCATACTTTTCGATAACTTTTTTTTATCGGTAAAACTAGTGTTGCAAATTGTCTCAAAAAAAAGAGTGAGTAGAGAAGAGTATTTATCAAATGAGGAAAGTTGATAAGGTTTTATTAAGTTATCTACAAAAGGCATAACTACTTATCACTTTTCATTAAAAAAAATGTAAGTTCACTGTTGTTGAGACCAAATTCTTAACTCTAATAGGGGCGGAGCATACATATTTGTAGTGTCACGACCGAGACGTCGCAGAAAATTAGGAAACTTGAAGGTGATGGAAGGTGAAAAGTTCTGTTTCAAAATATAACCAGTATCTATCATCACTAGATTTTAAATTTTAACTGATGTACAGATAGCCCTAGTTCTCTGGTGGAATTCAGAATAGTAGTCAAGAAAAGGAAGCCCTTTAAGTCGTTCATGTAAAATAAATTTGGAAGAGGAATAGAATCTTTGCAAATTCAACTTAAAAGCCGAACTCAATCATATTCGAAGAATTCGGCAAAGCAATTATACTTCATTGGTAATGACTTTGGCATGGACTGACTTTGAGACCTGTAAGACTGTCTGCCATTCTATTTAAAAGCATGGAAAGGCGTTAGGTGGGTTTAAAATTTTGCTGCAAGAGTTGAATGGGGTCTTAATGGGAAACTTCGTTGGTTTAAAGCACGCCCAGTGGAAGGATATTTTACAGTGTTAGGGTACTTTGGCAAGATACGGTGTTTGTTACGGAGGAAGATTCCTTAGCTCAGCATGGATATGATATGACAGGTCCTAGTTTAGTGTCGATTTTGAATGCATCTAGCTTGCATCAGAACTTGCGGGTCGTGCACAACTAGATCTACTTCGTCTTCATACTTACATATGTATATCATGAGCTGTAATAGCAATTTATCGACTTAAGACAGTGCAGCTATTGGAATAATTCGCACTGAATTTTAAGGACATCGCGAGACACTTAGCACACAACCAGGGTCTAATGCAAATGCCGTCTGAAACAATGACACAGGAACTACAGTTGTTCGTCAAATTTAAAGTCGACTTTTCGTGCGTTCGGGGCTGGTTGCAGCCAGAACCTGAGTGTGGAATGGACTATAGTCTAATATTCTCGGATGGCTAAAAGACCTGTTAAGGGTCTGGTACTGAAGTTTACAACAAAGGCAATATGAAGCTTCGTTACTTATAAGCCAAATATGTAACTGGCTTTTAAGCTCAGGCTATCTTATGAAGCGTGAGCTATATTGCAAGGAATAGGTGGAAGTATTGGAGTATCTGAAGCTATAAAATACAAAATTCTGTCACAAATCTCTAAAACTTAGATTTGGATCTCATGTTAGAATGAAATCTATAGGATAGGAAACTCAACAGGATTGCCAGATAGAATGTAGAGGACGACTTCCATCTTCCCACGTTTTCAGTCAGACCCTCTATAGACAATTGGGAATCTTTGACACACAATGTGTGGGTTTCCCATTACTTGATATTCCTCGATGATTGAGAAGTCCAGGCTATGGACCACTAACAGTTACTAACAAATCAACTGGGCCTAAGGAGGCATTTGCGAATCTTTCAAAAATAATGGATTTTCTGAGAAAAATTGTTGCCTACTAGCCTACTAACTCATATATAGTTCACAAGGCTGTATACTGTCGCACATTCTCTTCTTTCTGATTGACGATGTACTGACAGCCACTGCATGCTCTTGAAGAAGGTATCGAATGGTGAACTTTAGATAGACGTTACTATTTATTTGGGTACTTGTTCGTTGTGAAGAACTAAAGACAGGCTTTACAATATGTATTGAATCATCTAAAGCAGATGGAGAGTTGGTTGCTTTGAAGCAATTGTGCCACATAACCAGTGGCCTTCATTTTAAGACCAAGATAGGATGTATAAGATGTGTAGTATAGTACAGATAGTATGTACAAGATGTTCGATCAGAAACAGTCATTCGGGTTATTCCACCTGCCACAAGTTACCTCAAAATTATGTACATAACAATAGCACTTTTGCTCTTGGTGTTTTCTATAGGAATCACACATGGACCTTGCATACTTTATTCATAGTCATCTGATAAGCATTCTGACAAGTATGGTACAAAACACTACTTTGCAAGGAATATGGATAGTTCGCCTTCAAATTGTGGTTGTCTTTTGACGCATTTGCGATAAACAATGAAGTGTCTCAGGGTTCCATTATATCACCAACTCTCTTTCTAGTTTAAAAACCTAGCTGAGAGAAAGATGAAAGAGATTTGTCGTTGTACTCTACCACAACCGTGGTTGATTGCAAGCATGCACTATATATCCAAGACTTTCTGACGGTATCTGCACATGGAAGCAGATGTCATGAGAGGCATATAACCATTCCGATGACGATGCGTAATTCTAAGTGTGCGATCCGCATGTTATAATATACATAGATAGTACTTTTGGTGTCATTTTTATAAACCGCTTGTATCCTCAAGTACGTTGTTATTCCAAATAAAATCCCAAATCCACAAATACCTTTCAATACAACTTCACTTCGATACAAATTTGTTTAAAAAAAAAAAAAAAAACACAAAACGCACAGTTTTCAGTGTGAAATCGTTCGTTTCACATCCAAATCGACCGACACACGACGTTGATTATTATCTAACCCGCCGCCTAGCTTCTCTCTTTCATTTTCTTTTATTTTTTCGATTTTTTATTTTTTATTTTTTGTTTTGTTTAAAACGAGTGAAATGTTACATTTACCATCAACCATGCTGCTTGCAATCATTTCATATTAAGTGAAAGTAAATTGTTCGTTATTCGAAATGATACAAACATGAAATCATATTGATAAACAAAAAAAAAAAAAAAGAGTTTCTTTAGCATTTTTGCATTAAATTTACTCCCCTGGTTGTAAATTTTTTGTTTTTTTTTTATAAAGACTGGCACACAAATTGCAGATGCGTGACAAATGATTACGGATACTTCGTGTGGTAAAGTGAAAAAGTATCTACTGACATTCTCAGATACATCAGGAAGTGTCACAAACCCATCATCCATCCTCTCACACGAAAAGGAGATATCTGCAAAACCATATGTCGTAAGCGAAACGAACAAAAATAAAAATTATGAAATAGATTTCATGGTGAAAAAAAAAACTTTCCAACTTTCAATTTTGTACTGGAAAAACACAATGAGCACACCGTATAGATACTGATGCACACAGTAGCTGCAACAGTAGCAGTTGTACACTATACCTACTCCTCCTCCTACTCACCAAAAAACAAACGATTTCTCGCTCAATATCGGTTGAAGATAGAGAAAATTATGTCACCCACCTGGAAGGAGATAAAAACAAAAAGAACATAATTAATAAAAAATGGTATTTACTCAGAGACAAAGGAGAAGTATCTGAACGATAAATTTTTGTTTTTTCAATTTGAATTGCTAAAGAGGCGGCGACGATCGTTGTGAGCAGCACTTGAAATGGGAAAATTATAACAAATTCATCAATTAATCTGCAACAGCATGCAGCGAGACATTTAATGGATTTCTTGTTTGTCGAGTATCTTTCTATAGATTTATTTAGTACAGTGACTTAAATTATAATTAGATATATGGTAGATTGCGTTATAAGGATGGGGATACATTTAGCGGTGAAGAACAACCGATACTACATTCTGTTAATTCGATATCTTTGTGTTAGTTCCAGGGCTGCAAGGCATCGAAACTTCTACAGGATTCTATGTTATTCAAAAAGTATACCTCTGCAGATTCGGAATTCACAAAATTTTGGAAAATACAACAGAATGTGAACTGGAACACTATGCCATACTGAGTTGTAGAACAAGCAATAAATTAAAATGAAAATTCGGCCAGAAAAATTGTGAGTGACTCTTGAAGATGGAGTGAATACCGTAGAGTAGCGGAGTAAAGCGGAGCAAAGCGGAGTAGTAGTTTGTATGACGTTTTCTAAAAGATTTATTTGACTTTCTCTTCAGATTGAATATAAATCTTGGAAACAACCAACGAGTTTCAAGATGAAGTTATCATTTGATTTATCGGTGTTCTACATACAGGATGATGGTCGATCTAGAGATCTCCAGAAAACTGAACTAGATGTGTAACATAATAATTCGCTATACTGGGCAGCTTATCTAAACTATTTTAAATATGCAATAGATTAGCAAGGAAATGCGTTGCTATGGGGTTACCTCAAGCTCTTGTTAGAGCCTATGGTACACCCTGGTATACTGCTAACATTAAAGATTCTATTTTTCACAGGTCTCTCCAGTTTCTGGTAAATGCAGATCGTGTTAATATCATCGAAAGCACCACCATCGATATCAAATGATATCTTATTAGAGATACTAAGAAACCACTGTTACTTCAAAGGAACTCGGTTCAAAATAGGCGTTCCACAAAACGCTGACTCTGTGGTATCATATAATACTGACAGGTTTAAGGATCCCTTAGTGGGTCAACAATTTCGTGAGTATGTAGCTCAAAGAGAGGAACTAATGACGTGACTTAAGCATAGTCGGTTTAAGCCAGAAAGCAGATATTTGGAAATGAATTGCAGCTGCTTCAACAGTATAGAGAGAGTAGAACTTTGGTTCTAGTATAGGTGCGGTAGCAGAACTGTCTACAGAATCACCAATAAACTGATAGCCTGCTAAGCCTTATACTGTTTTCTGATAATCTCGACTAAAAACCAGCTCAATATATGGCAGGAACATTTTCGCGCTAGTTTTGATGCTTACCAATGAGTTTCTGAATTGTTGCCGGTGGGCCCAGCAACATAGTGACTATAAGAACGCAAGAATCATTGGGCGCCATGGCTGAAGTAGTTAGTGCTTGGGACTACGGAGCAAGAGGTTCGAGGTTCGTTCCCCAGACTACACCTAAAATTTCTTTCACGGCCCCACCTCATGCGAACGACTGACAAACATCCGAGAGTATAATGTCATGGAAAAGCTTCTCAAATAAAATATTGCTCTTCGGGAACGACATTAAAAACAGAACGTCCCTTGCATTCGTTGAAAGGATATACCACGCACAACACGAATGGTTGTGAGAAGCTAGGCCCTCGGTCCACTGTCCACATCATATCTCGGAAGTAGTGCAGATTAATCTTGGGACCCCTGGATATATTCAGACGATTGGCGGCACATGGAATCATGGTATCCAGCCAGGAATCTCTGGAACTACTAATGGAAACTCACTTCCAGGATTTCAGTTTCTTTAGAACATGAAGAAGAGGAAATGATATCCAACATTATAAATGTTGGAAAGTGGCATAGGCTATAAAATTCGTTCAAACCTTTCAAATCTACAGGACTTGACGAAATTACAGTCAACAACAGTCTCTGAACACGGTGGTACCTCACCTCGTCTACATCTTTTCAAGCTGTATGCATACGGGATGCATACCTAGTACATGGAGAGAGTTAAGGGTGGTTTTGATTCCTGAAAATCGGTGCATATCACTCTCCACAGTGTGGTCAGGGAAATTGATCATTCTCTGGATGCGTAAGAATACACTATGGCAGTGTCCCTTGGCATTAAGGGCGGTTTCAATAATGTAAAAAGGAACTCAATAGTGAAAGAAAGAAAATTTGACAGTAAAAAGGGCCGTCATAAACTGGATCGAAAACATGCCTTACTGCAGGATCATCAACTCAGCCATCGGGTCTAGTTCTGTAAGGTATATGACAACAAGGGGCACACCACAAGGAGGACTCCTTTCTCCACTGTTTTGGCTCCTTAAGGTCAACAAATTCCTAAGAAACTTCACAGAGAAGAGAATCAAAATTGTAGCTTATGCACATGACTCAGTAATACTGATTAAAGGTAAATTTTTGCCAACAATCAGTGAACTAATGGAATCTGTTCTCAAAGAGCTCTCTGTGTCGGCAAAACAGAATGGTTTGGGGGTTAGTCCTCAAAAAACTGAACTTGTTCTGTTCACTAGGAGAAGAAAGATACCCCACTTCACACTATCAAAGCTAGATGGTACCATTATAGATCTCTCATCTGAAGCGAAATATCTCGGTCTCATTGTATATTCCAAGTCATCTTGGAAAAGAAATATTGAAGAAAGGGCAAAGAAAGGAATGAAATTTCTCTATGCTTGTAAGAGGGCCTTCGGAAGAATGTGGGGCTTGTAACCGCGCATCATTCACTGGATGTACAAAGCAATTATTACCATCATCTCCAATGGGTCCTTACGTCTGGTGGACAGCCACGGGTATAGTGCAAATGTATCGGAGTCATGCTCCGTATATGGAGGGTAGAGTCCAATGACATACGCAGAAGCTGCGGAGATAAGGATGAAGTGATGTCAAGAGACGGCCATCAAATGACCACCAAGATCTTGGAATTGAACGGCTTTAATTATTTTCTTGTAAGGATGCGTTGAATACCATGAACAGAAATCAATTGAACAATATGATTCGTATTATCGATGAAATGATGTCATATTCAAGCTGTCATTTGCTTGCATGTATCCATACGAAGGCATTGAAATTATTTGGCCTAAATTATAGACCATAAAAAATGTCATCGCATGTACTTTAAAAATTAGTTAAAATGAATTAGATACGCTGATAGCAACTCACCCTATGCACATTCAAAGATCTGTCACTCTAATTGGAATAGGGTTACCCTACAAGGTATCAAGAATGCAAGGAGTATCTATATATCGATTTAAGTAGTTAGAAGTAAAAAAATCATCATATTCAGATCCTTAAAAGTCAGTTCTGTATTTTTATCCAATCGACGAATGATGCCAACATCATTTGATGTTACAAAACCCACTTGAGGTTGCAATAACGTCTCAAGTTTACTCCTAAAATTTACATTGTTATTACACCACGGGGCGTATGCGCAACATTTTGTAAAACGTTGCCCCAAAAACTTTGTGCTACTTTTCGATTGATGGTTTTGTTTTTCTTTGCAAAAAAAAAAAAAAAAAGCAAGAAGAAAAAGTTTGTGCTCTTGCAGCAGCCACCCACTTTAAATTTAAATATCCATTCGGTTTCGCTCTGTTTGTCGTAAATCACACACAGAAAGACGACATACACACAGCAATAACTCTGCGCAATCGAAATGAAATAAAAGAAAACTTTCCCTTCGAAAGTCTCGTCCCAATGGAGAGCGTGATAACCAAACCAAAAGGATGTGCAGCGCCCGATCAAACCACCGAAAAAAAAAAAGAGAAGGTCAGCACTTTTCGTGTTGTGTTACCATTCCCAGTGCAAGACAATAAATAATCAGCCCACATGATGACAGCTGCTGCATCCAGCGACACATACAATATACATATTGGAAAGCACAGTGTGCACTGCGCGCACCCAGATACTCAAGGGCTATCTCTTGAGACCATAAAGGGAGCTAAATAGCACTAAATACCGACCGCGTTACACACACCCAACGATCAATCAAATTTAGGTTTACAACAAATTTTCACCCAAAAAAAGTACAAAAAATAAAAAAAAAAAAAAAAAACGATGACGAGAGACGATAGCCAAAGAGCCAAAGTCGAAACCATTAAAAGCCTCCAAAAGCGGCTCAAACAATTGGCCGCTTTCCCCAAAAGAAACATACACACAGTGTATCACTATTTCGAATGTGTTGTGTTGTGTTGCACAAGAGTTTCAAAAAAAAAAAACATTTTTTTTTGTGTTTTTTGACGCTGCTTGCGAAGCGTAGCGCAACGCTTCGTTTTCCCTTTTTTGGTGTGGGAAATGTAAACATTTTAACAAGAAAAAAAAAAAAAAAAATGAAAATATTGAGGTTTGCAGCAGCAGCGCACTTTACATCTGCCATCATCATCGGTTTGGTTTGGGGGATTGGGATACCCTTTCCATCAAAGTGTGCGCTCTTCGAAAAGCAAAACAATCCATGTCAGCCGGAGTGTGAATTAATGTATTTATGATGTAATCGCCACACTTTACAACCGACAACGATGACGACGAACGACGACTACCACGGGGCGATGCGTTACACTTCTTCGCTTTGTTTATTCTGCCACCACACGGATAGTGCCCTGCGCGAGAGTGTAGACATACGAGTACACAAAAGGATGGTAATTACACCGGTTACGTATGGATAATAAAAATTTCCATTTTCATGAGTAATTAGGTTATCCCGACTCTTGTAGTTTTCTTGAAATATCTTGCCGACTGAGCTGACATTTCGAAGGACTATTTGCTATACTTTCACGTCACTTTCAATAGGAGTTGATTGCGGGCACGTTGTTTTCACAAAACGTTCGATGGTCTTTGAAATCGAATCTAAAACTTGAAGAGTCTGTGTGTCTAGATTCCTTTCAGTCTTATAGCCATCTGGCACCTTTTTCTGACTTAATAGTCTTCCCTCCTACACGCTCGTGTGAATCTTCTGTCATCACACTGCATTACCTACGTACATACATAATCATACCTCGGACATCCCCTTTCGGGGGTGACTGCTATTCCACACTGGAATCGGCTTTGTCTTTGGTGATTTGATACAAAAGGATGAAGGTGCCAAACACAATAATGTATCGACAGGCGTTCCGCAAGGATGAGTGCTAGGTCCCCTTCTGTTGAGCATCATCTATGGGGATATGCTCAGGTTGGCAATGACATTAGGAGCAGAAATCATAGTTTTAGCGAATTTCATCGCTGTTGTGACCGTATTGGGAAACGGGTTTATGATTTAAAAAACCAAAACATAGTTGGTGACACCAGGCTTAGATTTAAGGGAGCAGAAGACGAAAGCAATAGAATATATGAACGTGCACGTAGGAGAGCCCAAGTGATTAAATCTGACAAGCAAGTACCTAAGTGAAATGATAGATAATTTTATCTTAAAAGTAGATGGACCCAGCGTGGAGTCCTTTTGTCCGGAAAAGTAAGCCCAGCACTTCTCTGCGTATCCTCAGTTTGGACTGATGCTATTGGAACGAAATAATCCAGACGAAAACTATCATTTGTCTATAGCCTCAGTGCTCTAAGGATGATTTGCGGTTATAGACCAGAAGCAGCATGAATATTAGCTGGAACAGTACCAATCGATATCCTGTGGTCGACGAAATGAAACGAGTACATAACAAGAAACTCTCATGGAGGAGCTATTAAAACAGAGGAAAGACCGATTTCAATGGCAAAATGACGAAACCGATGGGATGACGCTACAACAGAAAGAGGAGTACACAAATTCATTCCCAACTTTGGGTTAAAAGGAAACTACATAGGAGAGGTGAACTATAATATCACACAGTTCCTAACTGGTCACGTGAGTACAGAAAGTACCTGCCCAGATTCGGGCACGACAGCTCACAGTCACTTTGTCCGTGCTGCGACAACCAGGAAAAAGACGCAAAACGCGGGATGTTCCACTAATCGCGGTTTATACCAAGAGATACAAACTTTGCGGCCCACCCCAGATCATTCGAGATATGATACGCATGAGACTTGACACGAATTGAATGGGTATGTGACCAACTTTATGGTGAAACTGAGGAGAATTGCGAGTTTAAGAAAAAAAAAAAAAAAAACACCGAAGAGCAGAGTAGAGCCTTAAAAGCTAACCAGCCTACCTCACGGTAGTCCTTCGAGGAGAGTGTAAGAAATATTTAGGGTGGGAATTAGTAAGTAGGTTAACCATAGAATTACGAATCATACATCCTGGTAGCACGGGGATTACCAGATCCATTGAACAAAAAAAAAAAAAAAATACAGAAAGTAAGTAATGGCATACCGCAAGATGGCATTTTTTCTCCCCTTCTTTAGAACTTTACAAGCAAGTTAGCTTTTTTACTGCTGCTTAAAAAGGAAGACTGTAATGTACTTGCATATGCAGCTGACATTCGGCAAGTTACATATTTAAATGTCTAATGAAACATGTGATCCAAACGCGACATGCACCAGCTCGTTGAGAATATTAGGTATAGGTCTATGCATATCTTTTTGGTAGAAGCAGAAACAGGCACAAGAGTGAAGCTTCTTTACTGGTTCGGATACATATCAGTTCTCAAAACAATTTATTGGAAACTTGTGTTATTCGCCAGAAAACTGTGTCCTAGAATTTTAGTAACTAGACACCCTTACCTTGACCCGTTGTGTTACGACACTTGGAGTCTATGAAGGGGGACGCTAGGACACGCATGTATCACGATCAACCCAGCTAAAAAGCCGGTTGATCGAGATTAACTGGGATCTCTTTGAATTGTAATAGCGACAGCTTCAGCTCACTATTTAGAACTGGAACAAACTTTTGAGGGAATAACAAAAGCCATCAAAGCTATGTTTAAAATTAGCTGCTCAAATGTAAGGGGAATAAGAGTCCATGGTCGGGCAACAATCTGTCAAGCCTCCGATCCAAAACGCATAAACTCTTTAACGCAGCGAAGCGTATCTCAGATAGCCAAGCTGCTATCATACCACATGGCACTTGCAAATGCCTGTACGAACTTGATGAAAAAGGTCTCTGCAGATTCGGCGGTGTGCTCTGATCTTGTGGGGCACTAACATACAAAATACTGAAATACTTGGGCAAGTACCAATTATCAGATAAGAAAATACCGCCAATAGCGCATACTCTCATCCTTACGATTCTTAAAGAAAACTGGACTAGAAAAAGTGCTCTAGGAAATATTTCTTCCGCCAAGGCGTAAGAGTACATGACCCTCAAAATAGTTCCGAAAGTAATCTTAGTACGAGGGGAACTCTAATGAGGGCACGTACTTCTCCAAGGTGTTAGTATGGGGCACAATAGGTCAAAAGGCTGCAGTGCAACATACCCCGTCTTCAAATAATAAAAACATGCACCAGCAACTGGATATTAACGAATAAATTCTTATGTACATATCTGTCTCTCAGACATTTTGTCGGAATTAGACAAGATTCCTCAATAGTTGGTGAACCTCGCTCATCAGGGACTCACTTAGGCCAAAAAAGAAGCTCTATTGTGATACCACTATAGAAAAACTGGATTATCAGGACCAGAGAGCTACATACATGGTAACTTCCTAAATGGGACAGCAAGCAAAGCAACCAGTTTCGGTATGAACACTCATGCCGAAGAAGTATAGTTCGCCGTCTAAGCATTCAACTAGTTTGACTCGGTGACGGAGCTTTTTATTGTGCTTACGTCTAGTCTAGATCGTTAAGATTTTCCTTCTTAAAACCGATAGGGTAGGACAGGTACATAGAAGATGTGTCATGGTTTCCTCCTCTTCCTGCTTTTAAAGAAATCTAAATCTCTACTGCTTCTAAAGAAATCGTTGAAGGGATTTGTCGTATTGACGGAAATAAGTCTACTAGTTTTCCTACAATCCGGCTCTGGCCATTTTCATGAATGCGGTATCTAATTGGAATCGATTTAATAGGTGGTGACGGTTCACTCTATTGTCAAGGAGGTTCCGGTCCACACAAACCTTAGCTTAGCTCCTCCGCTTTGCAATGGCCTGGAAGAGATCCGCGTTTACCGACATGGATCGAATTATTGGTGATTCCAAGACTTTTACTGCAGCTTGACTATCTGCTTAGCTTTGCACTCTATCGAGTTAATCGAAAGCCAGGTTGCGGCTTTACAGACTGCTGTGACTTCTGCTTGAAATACACTACAGTGGTCTACCATTCGTGTAGTGATACAAATATCCAGTGCACTGGAGTAAATTCCAGCACCTGTTGCAGACGCTTTCTTGGATCCGTCTGTGTAAATCTCTGTTGCAGATTCGTTTAAAATTTCATAAGGATGGTCCTGATGCACAAAATATATTCACAATATCACGTTTTGTAAGAATTTGCAATGTTACTGCTTTTGAGATGTATCTACTATCTATAGATACCATATACGTTCCGATAGCCACGATACAGGTCTCTACAACACCAACGCCCACCAATTGACCGATTCCGTTGATTCTAGGTAACCAAATCATGTCAGCTATTTGTTGTTAAACCACTCATCCGAATTTATGTAATCGGGAAAAGCGGAAAACGAAATACCCCGAACTAGTGCCGAAATGAATTCAGCACAATTTATCGATGACCCTCATATGTATGGATGTACATATGTATATCATCGCCGTCGTGTATAAGAAACAAATCAACGAATAAATACAAAAATAAAAAAAAACTATAATCGGCCGCAGAAATTTCATTTCGTCGTCTCTAACCCAATTAACTTTTGTTGTATTAATGTTCGCCGCCACTGCCGCTGCTGCTGTCCCACATTTCAAGTCCAAACAAAACGATACAAAATAATAAAAAAAAAAAAAAAAAATGTATCTCGCCACTGCCCCCGTATAACGAGAAAACGAATTTTCGTAGTCAGTGTGTCCGCATTTATGGGTTTTTATTTAATTTGCATTAGATTCGATGGTGAGGAGGGGGTCTATGCCTATCAAGGCATGATTCAGACGCCTGAGAAGGAAATTTCAAATTTCCTCCACGCTCTGTCTGCGACAGACTTGCTGCCCGTCTCTGTGTCATAATTTCCGTTTTTTCGATTTCTCCTCTTAGGTAAGATTTAATAAAAAAAAAAAAATAAAAAATAAATAAATCCATTGAAACACACTAGCAACTCAGCAGCAGTTGGTGTGATGATGGTGATGATGATGATGCCAATGCAATGCATGGTGGCGTCTACTGCTACACGAGCATAAGCCAACCAACAGCCAGTCAGCGAGAGAGATACACAAGTCTCAGCGGAACGAGCCCACCGAAAAAAGGCCAATCAGGCCCACCAGACGAAAATGTTTTTAGGTTAACACACTTTTCTTTGTTTTATTATTTATGCGGCGGCTTAGCTTGGCTTGGCTTCTTCTTATCCAAAATGTCGGAGACCATGTGGTTCGTAACGACGACGACGACGACGACGATGCGATGCGATGACGGAGAGGAAATAAAGCCAAAGCAGCCGGCAAGTTATAAATATCGCGTGGAAGTTGCAGACATTTCGCAAAATTTGTATTTAACCAAACAAAACGAATAAAAGATACTTTTTTATCTTTTCAATGAAAGGGAGTATCTACGACGAGTGTAACCCGGTTTTTTTTTTTAGTTTCTTTTCTTTCCCAACCACGATCGGGGATTTCGACTACTCGTAGTCGATGATTATGTTTCCGTGATACCGCCAGTGTTTCGTGAGTGTTTGGTAACACAAACACAGAGGATGACAGACGACGGGCAAGAAACTTTTACAATTGACACTGTGTCACACTTGTGCCATTGCACAGCGAATGAGTGTGGCGTTGATAAAGATGTCATAAGGCGAGGTCTCTCTTCAATATTTGAAGCCGTCTCCTCCTCTTCTATAAGTAGGGTGAAATCTGTCGTGAGGTTTTCTTAATCGCTCAATCGGTTTTGAATGCTTAACAATCGAGTGATGACCTCTTTTCTTTGTTCGTCGTGTTGTGTCACCACACATCAATTGGATGTGTGTAGGGGGACGAAGATGACGACAACGACGACGACACAGGGGGACACAGACAGTTCAATTGGGAAATATGAGGAGAAATTACACTCTGAAGGTGGTTGACGGGCGATTACGAATTTTCATATCGATCTGATAAACGACAAAGGGAAATGAATAATTTCTTTGTTTGTCATCGAACGGAGATAGTGGCGAAAGTATTGGAAGAGATATGTATGTAGATACTTTCGATGTCAATCATAGAGAGTGTCATATGAAGGGGACTTATGGGTTTCATAGGGAAAGGGTACTCGTGTGAAGACATGCGTGGGATAAAAATGTTTATTTTACGTTACGCAAAGTGACTAATAAACAAAGGAGATAAAAATTTACAACAAAAGTAGGAAGTACATACATACACCTATCTTTTCGTATGAAGAACACCTCTCTCTTCCTAGGAAGAATACCTCTGTCTTTATAGGAAGAACACCTCTCTCTTCTTAGGATCAACAACAATTAATCACCGTTTAGAATATCACCTTAGCGTGAACTCTATCTGCCGATTCAAGGACATTTGTCCTCTGAAAGCTATTCATACATTATGCGAGTTAGCAGCTTAGTAGAACCTTGGACTCTGATCCTTAAACCAGAATTGAAGCTTCTACCAACAGACACGACAGACGACATGGATACCCTTTTTCAAAATGTACATGCACCATTCGTAACAATTCATCAAATCTCTCACTGATCGTGGTCATGTGGATAATCTTGAATTGATGATGGTGATATGTGAGCTCAAGTAACCAGAAAGGGTTCTCAACCTCCAACTATCTACCCAACAAGCTTTAATGAAGCTACTAAGGCTTTTCGATCCTAAAAACTTAAGCTCCAATCCACGACACCAGTTAGATAAGCCCAAATTCCTGTTCCGAACCACTGAATTCAGCATTAGGGTGACATGCTCCCTGAAGTTTACTCAAGGCAGAACTTTCTCATGGACTGGATTACCATTCTCTAGTATGATACAGTGACCTTTAGTTCGTTAGTAGCTTTTTTTTTTTTTGCAAAGATAGTTGGGATAATGTCAAATTACCTCAAGAAGCACTACAATCTCAGAGATTTTTTGTGCTATCCCCTTAAAGTTGAGTGGAGACATCTATACCTTCTCGTTGGTGACTGCCGGGTGCCCAGTACCTCGGCTAGAGATTGGGTAACCAATCAGCAGTTTCCTGCTTATGATACGATCAAGCACATTGATAACATTTCCAACGACGTAGGGCATGCCTTCAGTATGCTGAATGTCCGAACCTTCCGAGCATCCAATATCGATTCGGATCACTACCTTTTTGAAGCCAAAGTACGAATGTGGATATCCCTAGCGCCGCAAGAAGAAGAACTATTGTGAGAACACATAACGTCGAATAGCTGCAATCGCAAGAGACCGTCACAACCATTGACGAACGCGTATCCCGGAATCTAGCGACCAACAACATGAAGTGCCAAGGTCTAATGGCAACGCAGCCAGTATGCCATCAGAAACGCTGAAACTGAAACTGTGCTGGTTTTAGCTCGACCTCCACCAAGAAAACCCTAGTTTGACGAAGAATCCCGACAAGCAAGAGGCATACAAAGTGGTGGTACAAAGAAGGACGAGTGCTGTTCACGAGTTCTACGAGCAGAAGAGACTTCTTCTGGTTCTCCAAAAGAAGAAAAAAGAGCACGAGAAGCATGCGATCGAAGATATTGGAGGACTATACTTCAGGGATGATTTACCAAGAGGTAGAAAGAACATGTCAAGACAACAAGACCCGTAGAGAAGCCTTTAGAGATGAAGAAGGAAACCTCGTAGTAGAGTCACAGTCGGATGCTTCTGCAGACTGTATAACGGCGACAAAGACCAACATCTCGCTGTCAGGCAAAATGTACCATTCAATCTAGGCGATAATAGCCAAAACTTTCGTCCGCCTGGATGTCAGAACCTTGCGACCAGTCAACCTTGTTGCAGCCAAGGTACGAATGCGGCTTCTCCGGAAACATTGCGTTGTCAGCCATAATGGGC
This sequence comes from Xylota sylvarum, assembly GCA_905220385.1. Classification (NCBI taxonomy): domain Eukaryota; kingdom Metazoa; phylum Arthropoda; class Insecta; order Diptera; family Syrphidae; genus Xylota; species Xylota sylvarum. The sequence goes on along the minus strand of LR999958.1, from coordinate 31,337,945 downwards.
CATTCAAATCATCCAAAACTTCCGTCCACCTTACCAAAACGAAGTGGGAATAGTAATATCTAAGCTTACATCCAATAAAGCTTCTGGACCAGACGCCTTACCAGCCGAGGTCTCCAAACAGATGGAAATGATCTGGTAGAGAGAATACACCAACTCATTTCTAAGATTTGGTCAGATGGGTGTATGCCTGATGAATGGAATCTCAGTACCGTTTGCCCGATCTACAAGAAAGGGGATCCCCCTCAATTGGGCCAGTTACAGAGGTATCAGTCTCCTCAACATCCCGTACAAGATCTTACCTGCCATACTGTGTGAACGAACGCCTGAAACCCATTGTCAACATCCTGATCGGATCCTATTAGTGTGGTTTCAGGCCAGAAAAGTCAACAGTCGATCAAATCTTCACACTTTGGCAGAACCTGGAAAAAAACTCAAGAACTCCAAATCGATACACAACACAAATTTTTATCAATTTTAAGGCCGCATATGACAGACCTCGCCTTAGATGGGGAGCACAAGTGTATGTAAGGGGACCTCAACCGAATTGGAATGCGCACCTGGAGGCAGTTACCTAAAGACCTAAATGTTGTTTAGAAGTGTATTTACTACGATGGACCTCAGTAGGAGGAATAGGACTGCATCTTAAGGACAACCTTTAGTAGTTTCAAGAGAAATCATGAATTGTCCAAGTTTGGCAGAAAGTATTCTGCTGCTAAGCAAGTCCATCTGGTTGTCTGTGAGTCAATGCCTTTGGGATCAGCAGTACTACTTGATGAATTGAAAAGATGTATTACCGACCAGTCAGTCTAGACAAAAACTGAACCAAAAAACACAAAACTATCTTCATCTTCTCGGACAGCTGAGTCTCTCTAAAACAGAGATCACAGCAAAGATGAAATCAAAACTATGTAGTCCTGAACCATTCACAATATATATCCCTGCTAAGATTGGATTCATGCTCACAAAGACCTCGTGATGATGAAATTACCACATCCTAGACTCTAACCTCTTCTGTGGAGAAACAGAAAACAGCCCGAACTTCTAGACAAAAGTGCCAAATTCTATTTCGATGCTTACAGGCTCTTTTGTGACAGCATCTCAGCATATCACCGGACTTGAGCGGTAGACTATATCTTCCACGCATTTCTTTATATTTTCACGGAATGCTTCGCTATTCTGGAGTAAGCTACTTTTTTTTAGAATCCTATGGGTTGACACAAGCGTTTTTTCGGGACAGTTCTGGTACTCTTAAGTTAGTCAATGGTGGCGTTCCAGCCAGATAAATATATTAGAATGACAGATTTGTACTGAGTCACAGTGGTTTTTGAAGAAAAGCTCTAGAGCTCTGAAAATACGAAGTGACTGTTATTTTTCACAGTGATCTCCAAATAACAGTCACAAAATTCAACTACATTTCAGTCGAAGTATCAAAATAGTTGATAAAAACGAAGCTTAGAGAGAGAGAGAGAGAAGGATCCTAAAATTGAAGATCAATTTTTTGTCACTGTTATTATTCACTGTTCTTTAGAGTTACTACAGCAGTTCAGAGAGGCGTTCAGATTGTGTAGATACTGTTAAATAAATTCATTGATATAAGCCTTCAGATAAATGAAACAGATACATTTCTAGCCTGCAGATTGTTGTTTGTATGATAGATACATAGAAAACCATCATGTTGTACGTGAATAGTTCGCACTATTAAATTTCTGTACCAACCAATTGCTCAACTAATGCCAAACACTGTAGAGAAATTCAGAGAAATCTACAATCACCAACATTTCACTATTTGCCAGTTGTAATTATAACAAAAGACGCCCAAAAACCAAAAAAAAAAAAAAATAAATAAATTACCATACGAACAGATCCCACTACAGAAAGCTGAGGTCATCCCATGAACTACTTTTACACGATTATGTGTGTTTCGTTCACATTTGAAAATAGCGCTTTTCGGTCTAAATGGCCTATAGGTGTGCCCGTGTGTCGTCGTAGTCGTCGCGCCCACCTTCACCGTCACTTAATCACAAAACAAATACTACATCCGAATTATTTCCGGATACATTGCGAAACATTGTTTTTTGATTAATTAATTGGACGTCAATGGAAAATTTATTAATGTCCGTTGGGTCTGTGCTCCAGTTCCAGGCTGAGAGTGAGGTCTTCTAAAAGTTAACCCAAAACCTACCTAAGTGATGGAATGAGTTTCACATTTCACTTTTCTTGTTCCATTGTTGATTAAATTGTATCTATGCGCTTCATTTAGAGAGCAATACATGCTAGATGATAGTGAGGAAAAAAAAAAAGCTCGAGCGTGCGCTTGCGCTACCACTTTATGAATCGATGATGAATGGATTTAGAAATGGATAGGATTACGTTACGGTTAAATGAGATACATCAAGCACAGTCTCTCTCTCATCGTCGTCGTCGTCGTCGTCATCGGGCTACATGACATGTATGTCATTGTTAGGCTTTTTCTTTCCTGTGTGTGTTTCTCATTCTTCGGCAGCGGTTACACCGTAACAGTCACGATCTCACTTTTGACTCTAATTCGAGACAATTCATTTGCCTACCGGCGGCGGCAAGAGAGACCGACGTCGACTTTGACAAGGTGGAGAGCCATAGTAGATAGGCCTGAACCAAGGAGAAAATGTTTCCTCCTTCTTGTGCACGGTTGAGATTTGATAAGAAAGTTGGAGACGAGAGAGAAAGACTGGTCATATCCATGAGATGGTTAATAAATTCACTCCGAATCAGAGGGGGGGGGGGGGGGGGTAAAAAAATATGACATTTCAACCAGAGATTGACTTTCGTTTTCGCTGCGCGAAGGTGAATGCATCCAATTTGTGTACGACGCTGGTGTGGTTTACGTCTGGTGTGTAGGCGGCGTGATGATAATGCGGAAGTGCAGGAATGGTACATGATTCCAGCATCATGGCTATTGCATTTGTTATCCCATGTTAAGTGAACGTAATTAATGAACCCTTGGTTTGGTTCGAGATTTCACTTGGACATGGTGGGCATGTCGAATTGGGCAGGAAGCGTTTTAGAAGAAATATGTTTATGAGAGCTATCGAGGAGAGCCATTCGTCGAAAGTTTTCATGCCTTTTTGATGATATTTGATGGGGTGCCGCAGGGATGTCGTCTTGGGCCGATTTTGTTGAATGTTTTTTTATATTTAACGTTTGCTAACTATGGGCTTGGTTACGTCGTGTAGTTGGGTTACGGATTTCGACAGCGATGCGGATTATGTCTCTTATGTTACTAGGTGCAGTTGGTTGTGGTATTTTAAAGAGGCAGGCATCAAATCATTTTTACTAGATCGACAAACGAATCTAGCGTTTATTATTCAAGGACTATATATTTGTTTGGAGCGATCGGTGATGATCAGCTAGTGACTATTATCAAGGAAAGCTAGGAAACTACGAAGAGACGTACATACGTTCTATATAAGTCGGATCTGGTATTTGAAGTTGCATCCCTTAGAGGAACGTACTTTTTTGGTGGCGATGAGTGATGATCAGTTGATGGATATTATTAAGGGAAACCACAAAAGTGCAAAGAAACGTCCGGAATATGAGTAGATCGTCAAACGGATATATGTAACTCTTAGTACTTAAGACTATATATGTATTTCTTTGGAAGCGATCAGTGACGATCAGCTGGTGGCTTGTCGAGAAAAACTAGAAAACTGCTTAGTAACGTCTTATATACTAAGTAGGTCAGATAAATCAAGCATTCAAAGCTGTGTCCTTCACGACTGCATGTTCTAGTGCCAATCACTGATGATCAACTACTAACTATTGTCACGATCATTTGCTATCAGTACTTTTGTCTGACAAAATAAAATAAAAATTTACTGACCGCAACAAAGCTCTATATTCATATCAGGGGGCAATAGGAAACAGATGGGACAAAGGCTTTGTTATGAGGATCAGCTCAGAGGATCAGGTGAAGGTATGACGAGCGTCGATACACTAAACGCAAATGGGCTGTTTGAAATAGAAAATACACAAAAACTTGTCGCTATCACAACACTTTACAATGCTAAATCGGTGGAGGTTGATGGGATTATTACAAGGTGTTTCAAAATACAGCTGATCCGCTGCAGTATAGATCTTGCATTGCTCTACAAGTTCTTGAATATCAGCACTACAGTCATTTTTAAACAGATGTTGTCGTATCATGTTTAGGATTTATGAATCTGTGGGCATTGAAATACTATAAAGAAAATGTCAATGGATAAATGCAAGAGAAATTACTTATAGAAGAGTGGGTAACTCAAAGTAAATGTAGCGTAGGAGGATGAGTTAAGTGGATTCAAAAGACCAACATTGTATCACCCTAAAAAAATGTATCCAAAACGAATGACACTAAATCCTTCAAAATTCTAAGGCATTAGCGTTTGAATGTCGTATCAAAATTGCAACTTGAGTTAATCCCTTGTTAAAATCGATCAAAATCACTTGTGATTCATCGATCTTCCAATCCCGCCACATAACCACAAGTCCAGCCTCAACGAGACACTCCTCAAGTGACTACTTTAAAATTCTACACCTTTAACAACAAAATATCAAAATTCAAAGGAATCCCAACCAAATGTCGTAAAATTTTATATTTTAATACAAAACAACAAAAAATAAGCAATTCCTTCTCATATTCATTCCCAAGAATCACATGCCATGTCCTTGGCTTTTGCCAGACACTTGTTAGCCTTTTTTTTTTGACTTTCCATGGCGTTGGACTAGGTACGTCCGAATCCGAACACGAATGTGAGACCTTGAAGTCATCATTCGCGGTAGTCAGCACATTGTCAGTCAGTCACAAGTTTTTTTTCCCCACTTTTTCGTTTCTTTTTATCATTTTACACAATTTGCCAAGCAAACCAAACAGTTTTTTTCTGTTTATTTTGTTTAGTACAAACAAAAAGAGGAAAGAAAATAATGTTAAATTAAATGAGAGCTCGAATATCATATGTTTGGTTTGAGTGATTTCTAATGACGTGCTTAGATACATAAAGTATCTACAGTATCTAGAAGGCGTATCTCTTTAGTGAATAAGAGAACATATTATTCTATGCAGAGTGTGGAAGTCGTCCTGACATATTCGCATATAAATTTTGCCATTTGATCGGAAGAAAACCCCAACTTTTCGTTCACAAGTCCTACTTGTTCGTCACACTGTTGCTTCATATCTTCATGAGTTTTTCGCAAAAGAAACTTCGCAATGGATTAAAAGCATGCAATTACGCTATTCACCAAAACAATAAACCCAACTCCGATGACGACGATGGTGATGATGATGACGATAGTGGAAAGTATACCTACTTTACTTCATCACTTTAGAGCGTGTATCTGCACCAATTAAAGTCGAGGGTAAAAAAGTGAAAATGCACGCTCTCTACAGTTGAGTCTACTGGCTAGCTGTCAGAGTTTGTGCGGTTTGACGTGAATGTGTGTGTTTATTGAGAAATATTTTCACCTGGAAGTGATCGATATGACGGAAAGATAACAAACTCTTTTCAAGAGGTGAACTTTTCTCTTTACCTACCTTTTCTTCTTTCCTTTCGAGTGTGTGTGCACAGTGTGTGTTTCACTTTATTAATATTAATATGTATCTTTGTTTTTTGTTTTTTTTTTCTTTCTTTTTGTTTAACACAGATGCAATTATATTACATAATTAACGTCTCTACGATTTGTTATTGTCAATAACCGGCGGTTGTGTGGCGGCAAAAAAGTAAAAAAGATACAGATGGTCTGTGAAGTCGCGACGTAGGAACAGCGGGAGATCATAGTAAAGTGATTTAAAGAGATATGTATCTATATATGTATGTATCTTTTTTGTTTTTTTTTTCTGGTGGAATTAGCTACGGTGGTTGGTATTTTAGTTTAATTACTATGCGGGTGGCAAAGGAGCAAAATCATTGCACTATGCATTTCAAGCAATATGCGTATTTATCCCAGAGTAGTTTATGACATAAATCATCCCTAAAATTTGTCATCAATAAGTGAAATGTATTTGGGTTATAGACGAAGTCAGGTGGCGAATACCTACCACTTTTAGTAATGAAGAGATTACTACCACGATCAAGGTACTTAAAGGTGGATCGTGACAATATATTTGCGGATCATCAGCAAGATCGCTTAAGTTTCTACATTTACTGATAACAGCTTGAGTTGCTGAAATATTTCCTGATTTGTGGAAAAAAGGAAGGAAATCGAAAGCAGTTTGATTGGAAAAGTATCTGCGTACTGTCTGCAGTAGCTAAAAAAAAGTCCTGACTGAAAGAAAATTTCGAAGACCCATCCGACAAGCAAGTTTCGTCTCAGGATTCTCCTACCGATCATCACCGATCGCCACTTCACAAATTATGCATCGATTTTGAATATCCGTTTGATAGTGTGAACAGGTTTAGTATTTAGTTTTGGCTTGTCTTGCGTAGATAGATTGAAAATTTCGAGATCTTAAGTGGGGCACCACAAGGTTGCATGCTTTCGACAATATTAGTTTTATTTGTGATTTGTTAACAGATATGTCTACGAGAAATACTTGAGTTTGTGGACAAAATGGAGCTCTAAAAAATACCTCTACAGGACAATGAGTTAGGAATTAATGAAGGGGCAACACTTTAATAGTGGAAGTAGCAGAGGATTGGCGATAGATCTTGACCAGAGCAAAGATATACAACGTATGTAATCGTATGTACGTATCTTTTCATAGAAGTTCCGGTCAGTTTAGCCCGTAGGTAGCCCAAAATAAAAAGATCTATGGTACCACAAAAGAACTATTCTGGTCTAAGTATGCCTGTTATTCTGGTACAGACAGCCTCCCTCTATAAACCACAAATGGATTTATTCAGATATTCAAGAGCAGGTGCTGTTTCTTATTAAAAGTAGTACAGGCCCAGGTTCACCCCGAACTGTAGCGCCACCTAAGTAAGTAAGTACTACAGGAACACTAATGAGGTTTCCGAACGATGAATGCAAGCATAACAGCTTTCATGGCCAAGAGGATACTAGAGTACTTTATGACAATAGTGTGGAGCTACAAACTTTGAAAACAGAGATACCGATGGTATGAAACGCAATATGTAATGAAAGCTAGGATTTCACAAGATTAATAAGATGATGTCGTGCTCAGACTGCAAGAACTTCCCTTTGACAGCCAGTCCACATGTGGTAAAGCAGCCAACAAATACGATCAATCCACTAGTTAAGATCATGGCAAACACTGCCTGGATGAAGTACAGAAGACTGTTCCTAGCTGAAGAAAATTTTTGAAGAAGAAATGGTCTATCTGTCTATGTATGTCCGTGAAAGCAATTTTAGTCCAGATGTTCTGCCATCATTCTAATCGGTCAAAGATAGAGCAGACGATGTTATGGAATTGCAGAATCTGGTAAGTTGGCTCAGAATTAGCCTTTGGGTAGGTAAGCAGGTGGGTGGGTCCTTACACCTAGGTCCTTGTGGACCCATTGTGATGCATAATGGGTCTATTTCCTTTACTGAGTTTTTTCTAGTTACTTCCCTACTGCTCGTTGGTAAATAGGGTCTCCAACCATCGTAGTGTTCTCAGAAACCTGGAAGGATTGTAAAGTGAGACATAAGATAGTACTGCAAGTAATATCTTCCTAATGTTCTGGTCCTCAATTGACATAGGCTTGGGGCAGTGGCACAGGTAGCGAGGTGTATCCTCGTGAACCACTTCGTCACCGCATCCTCTGCATATGTTGTTATCGTTGAGTTAAAGTTTCATTGTGTGGTTCCCTAGAAGATTATGGGCAGTTAGTCTACCTACCAACATTGACAACGTTTTCCTGTCATTTTGTAAGAGTTTGGTGGTTCTGGCTTTGTCGTATAACGTGGCTAGATCCATTAAAGTGCTTGATTTTGGTCCATTGCAGACCCTTTCGTCAGTTATCTCATTCCCATCAAAAAATTATATTGTGCTGTGAGCTTCAGTCTTCATAGGCAACTATCTTAGCCCCCCACTTTCCCAGTTTCAGAAATATTTCGTTGATAACTAGAATACATAGCAAGGGAGATACGACTCTTCCTTGCGGCGTGCCTTTGGAGAGAATAACCTTGCAATGGCTGTTACCCAGTTTCGCTATAATATATTTTTGGTTATCAGACTCACAATGAGTATTTGATCAGAGAGTAATAGAAGGGTTTCTGAACAGGACTGCGTCCAGATCTCATTGATATCTTTAAGATACATCAAAATAAGGGTTCTTAAGATCAAGGATTTGTCTAGTCTAGGTGTGTTTAGCACTGGTTAGTGCACTCTTGAACTTCCTTTCACAGTTCCAGTCACTGTGTGAATTGGTTGACTTTGTCGCTTTAAAGAAAGGTCTAGTTCTTTTTCCTGATCTAGAAGAGATATTTAGTAAACCATTGTGGGTTTTTTCTTATTCTTTGTAGTCCGTATAGGACAGACCTTTTCATACACTTTCCTTTCGCTAAAAATCCCCGTGCTCGCACTTATTTCATCAGGGGTTCCTAATGGTTGGTGCTGCAGTATCCCTGTCTTTTACCCTACTTCCCCACAAAACAGTTCCCAGTTTATTTTTCTGGGGTGCCTACAGTTGATTCACGCTGTCGTTATAGCTCTTTGGCTAAAAAGCATGAGATGGTTTGTCGGGGAACTAGGCAGAAACGTATAGATTCGATTGTACACACCTAACAGTGGTAGATTTTTGAAAAGTAATTTTCAGTTTCAGCGAATTGATAAAGTTTCCTTTTCAACATAGCCCTCCCATTAGGTCATATTTTGGAACCGGTTTAGTAATACAGGACTAAAGGAGATTTCGAAAAGTAGGGAAATAGTCAATAAAAAGTTTCGGTTCAAGTGCCCTGGTTCGAGACTCAGATATTGTTTAATTTCATTATTATATGATTGGTGTCCGAACTAAGCGGGGAAACAATTTTATACTTTTTTGACTTTGTGTAGGTTCAGTTCATATTTTGTACATTTTTTTCTGAGTACATACAAGAAACTATGGTTTTTGGGACTTGAATCAAGAATACGCTTATATAGGTTCCCAATCTCAACCAGGCATGTGCCTGGCTTGATTCCAATAAGTCATTCCACTGATTCATCCATAATAAAACCTTTCTTGTTGCTCCTACTATACAGATACTTCAAGTAGATACATTACACTATGGAAGAAAAAAAACACGATTACTTTATTAATTTTTCTCCTCTCAATCTTCTTTTTTTCTGCTTATTTCTCACCAAAGACAGCAAAAGCAAAGAAACACTGTAATAGATCGACTTCTCGCATTTTTTTTTTTCGATTAATCGATTAAATCCATGTTAAACTGCACAGAAAGCAGATCGTACTCGCACGGTGTATTGTTAGCCGCACATTGTGCGCGAGGGACACATTTCACTACAAATGTATCTTTTTGCTGTTGCTGCCTCTCGCCGATCGATGGCAGAATGGTATATAATGGGAAAGGCGACCACACATTTCTTTTACATATTTAACATAATTACAAAAAAAAAATGAATAAAAAATCTACCAACAAACGCAACCATTTGCCATGGATATGAATCTGTCGCGCTGGCAGTAAGTATATGTTGGTCGTGGGACCACCATGATGATGACTATAAACAATGTGTGTTGGGGTCCGTTTTCCTTGGTTAATTCGATGAATGTATCTTTTATTAACCAAACCATGCTCTCAATGGTGGCGCGGTGAAATTTTTAAAGAAAATACAAAAATTTCTTGTTACGAATACTTTTTTTTTTTTTTGTGTAGTCCGGCTAAAGAGAGAGGATATATGGTGTATCTATGCAAAGTGCCTTCAATGCGATGGTGGTGAGCTGCTTCTCTTCCCAGTGGTAGAAAGTTAAACTTTCAAAATTCAATGTTTTTGGTTTTTTTTTTTTTTTTTGTTTTTAGTTATGAATTTAGGTACCATGGATAAAATGATTAATTGTGAGTCGTGGCTCGCGGAAGAGCATGTTTTGATTTCCCACTCTACTGGCGGAAGGAAAGGAAATAAGCGGAATAAAAAAAAACAGAAAATAAGGGAACACCACTGGGGATACAACAAACAAACCAAACCCATTATGAAACCACCTGGAACCACTCATTCCGGTCGAATGAATTAGTTATGCATGGTGGCGCCTTCTTTCAGTTTATAATGCGTTTAAAGTGTGCCGTGTTGAAAATCCTAAGCCCCCAACTGTTGGTTCTTTTTTTATTTAAAAATCCCTAAATACCTACATAGTCTTAAATTTTAATCTAAATTAGATAGTAAAATTGTTTAAGTTAAAATTTACAAAAAAAAAAAAATACTAACATACATACATGTTATCTTTGACATTGTGCTGCACACGTCAAGAAGTGAGAGAAATAAAATCAAAAGCCATTCGAACGTACATAAGTGTCGTCATAAAACGAGAAAATGTTGGTTACTTTGTCTGTCATTTCGCGTGTAATGCCATAAACAATAGGCAATAAAGTGTACTATGGATGATTACACTTTTTTTTTTTTCATTTTTAAACCATCGTTAATAGTATTAAAAAAAAAAAGTAATGTTAAGCTGATGGCAGTAAAGAAATAATATTCGAGTTTTACGATCAAGAAGAAGGTACTTGCATGCGAGTGTAAATAAGGAAATGATGGATTGACACAATGTGGGCACCTTTCTACTGCTAATAGTAGAGGAGCACCATAAAACCAAAGAATGATATATAATCTACTATTGTTTGTTTGAGACAAGGTCACATGAACCGATTGGGGGTTGAAAAGATTAGAAAGTTTTGCTTTAGGGATCAGGAAGTACATCTGGATAGCATTGTAATGCAAATTTAGCAAGAGATTGGATGGAATTTAATTCGAAAGTGATGAGGTTCCACAAGGTTAATAGCTTCGACCTGTACTTTTTCATGGATATTACATTGTAAAGTACGCCTTTCGATGGAGTCACATGGAGGCAAATACTCGAAGGAGACCAAATCACATACCTAAACAAATTACGTTGAGACGAAAACACAGAGTGACAGCTTGCTTAGCACTTGCTTCGTTGAAAGCTTCCATTTGTTTAAAATAGGTCAGAGAAAAAGTCTGAAGACTACTTATACTTACAGTGAGCCAAACGATTTTATTTATCTAAGAAATGTTTGGACTCGAAGCCTTAGAAACTTTAGGTTCCTTTTGGCAGTCATTTTCATCACATCGGTTAGACAACAGACCAATGAATACTCTATCGAGATGCCTCTACTATTGCCAGCTAGTAGAATAGATATCCCTAGGTATCCGAGGCTGCTTCGACTGTCTCATAACTTAAGTGATCGGTGGATATGCCATGACTTGGTTAAGGGTTCTTCAGATCCCTGTCTTTAACGATCCTTGATCTTTTTGACGAGATATTGTAAGTTTGTATCCATGGACTTGCATGCGTATTGGTTGGTTGGTTTGGGTTGGTTTGGGTTGGGTGGTTATCCCCGCACAACAGTGATCAAAAGAAGGTCCGAAGATGATACCACTATAGAATCAGATTACCCGCACCGGAGACTTCGCAAATGGGACAAGTGGCAGGGCAACCAGTTTCGGCCCATACTGGCCTAAGAAGTATGCGTAGTCGTATAGGTATTAAACCAGTTCGACCCGAAGACAAAGCTCTTTATTTTGCTTAAGTCTAAGTCTATCTAGATCGTTTAGATCTAGGGTTTTTCTTCTCAAAACCGAGAGGGCAGAATAGGTACACAGCAGATGTGTCATGATTTCTCTTCCTTGTCTTTACAGTTTCTACAGATACTGATGAAGGGAGCACAAAACTTTTGACAGTGCACTGTCAGGGCACCAACTATCTTTCTTAGGTACGTCCTGTTGACGAAAATACGTCTACTGGTTATCTTACAATCCAGCTCTGGCCAGATCTGTATAGAAGAGAGACATGTGCTGACATTGTTCCACCTACTGTTTCCCATGACTGCGCTATCTAATTGGATTTTTATCGGTGAAGGTTACACCATTTTGTCAGGGAAGGTCCAGTGTGCACCCACACCCTCCTTAGCTAGGTCGACCGCTTTGCAATTGCTTGGAACATCCCTGTGGCCAGGAACCCAGGACAGGAATACGTCGCACTTGACAGCGATCTCGTTAAGAGAGACTTATTGGCGATTTTTAAGGCTTTTATCTCAGCTTGACCATCTACATATGTATGTATGTAGTGCTACACTCTAACGAGTTAATCGAAAGGCAGGTAGCTTCACGGACTGCTGTAACGTCTATTTGCAATACTGAAGCATTGTAGCTCCGGCAGTATTGTGCTGATACAAATATGCAGTGTACTGGAGTAAATTTCCGCTACCGAAACGCTGTCTTGAATCCGCTTGTGTAACTTTTTGTCGCAGATTCGTTTCACATTTCTTTCCATTCCCAAGCACTTCTGCTAGGAATCATGGTTTATATTCGACGTTGAAGTCCAGATAGGCTAGTTCGCCAAGAATGTGAAAGAAGTACTCTCCTAGATATGGTTTTCTTCGAGTTGAGAGAGCTTGAAGAATAGTCTCTTCCTCTTCCATGCAGCTTCTGCAAAAATCGTTTGCCGGGAGACCAAGCCGGAGTGTCCCGTATTGACACCTACTATTGTGCAGATGAAGGATCCCTTTAGTCTTATTAGACTATTGGACCAGATGTGTTTTGTGATAGAGCACGTGGTGCAGTTCAATCAAATGCGGTTGAATTTGCTTCGTGGAGAAGACAGAAGCCTTACTGTGCTTGAAAGACTTTCAAATAGTTTTCAGACACAGAAAAAGGAAGGACTAGCAAATCTTAGAAGGGCAAGTCCGTTCACTTGTTGTGATATGTAGGCAATGGTGGGATCATCGGATACTCACACGAATGCCACTACATCTAACGACAAAATGGGTATCTAAACTGGGGATTGAGAAATAGTAGTCTTCTATTCTACTACAATACGAAGCTGTCTTGCTGTTTACAAAAGTTTTAAAAAAAATTACTGAAATGGTCACACGTGGTAGAGTATCTATACCCAATCGGCAGCGTTAGATCGCAGGAGTACTACGCAAATGCTTTGAATAGGAGCGCTGCAGTTAGGTAGGTGTATATTTATAGGCATCCTGTCTGGATAGCGACTTCTGAGATAGCGAATTGCTAAGTGGCTAGACATCATTATGCATCCGCGGATGAAAAATTATAATTTTTTGGTTTTGAATTTGTTCATCCCATTTTAAACTAAGAGCTACGATTCGATAGTTTGGTGGAAGGCGCTTGAGAAGAAATATCATCTAGAAAACGTGTCAAGGATTCATCGTGCAGGCTGTCTGGAGGTAATGGGATCGATGAGATCAATGCCAACAGCAGCACTGGAAACAATACTGAACCTTCTTCCACTTGACATCTATTGCGGCAGCACGGCAGCTAAAATGGCTGACTAAGGGAAGCCAGACTATAGTTATTTATAAACCCTATGGTCTGAATCGGTGGAATATATCGAGATTCCGGACGGAAAAGGACTACATCGTCTTACTATCAAACTGTAGTCGAAGATTCGCTATAAGAATTCCTAGCAGGGAGGAGTGGGATGATGGTACATTCTGTGCCGAGAATGAATTAGACCTACATACATATATGTATGTATTTTCCCAATGGATTCAAAATTGATGTACATAGGTACCTACTGGTGCTGGCGTCTACTGCGATTCTCGAAATACAAATTGGTCCTTTAGACTTCAGCGCAGGGTTTTTCAACCCGAAGCTAGCAATAAAACAAACTGCGGACATGATCATATAGCAAAATATGTTTGGTATCTGCGTTGATAGTCAAGCAGCCATAAAAGTGTTACAGTCAGCATCGGTAATGTCCAAACTCGTTAAAATGTGTATCAAAAGACTGGATAATATCTCTGTGACCAATAAGGTGACCCTTTGTTGGGTACCAGATCACGTGGATATCTCAGATAACGATAGACGTCGAGTTTAACGAGGAGGCTAACAAACATTGGTATCTACTACATAATGTGCTACAGCCAAATCGTTATGGCCTGGTCTATGACAAAAAGAAATCTGCACATCTCATGATGAGAGATATCCTGGCAGCTGTTGATGTCATGAAAGATTCTCAGAGGACTCTTCGTTAGTCTAAGTAAGCCGTTGACAAATCTTGTTAACAAGGGCACCGATTTACCTGCCTACCTACATACATAGGTTGAGACGAGGTGATCCATTTCCTAAGGATCAAAATAACTTTTCAGAAATCGTGGTCTCCCACTTGTGCCATAATGTATCTACAATTACATTTCGATACAATCAACGACAAAAACTGCAAATTCAAACCAAATTGAAGCCGAACAGATGAGATCTCCCGCTTCGGTGCAGTTTTGCGCACGCTCAACCGCACAAAGCCATCCGCTACTGTGTTGTAATTTTGATAATTTATAACTTGCTGAAGGATTTTTGTTTTAATAAGCTAACGCACTTCTGTTAATGAGATTCAGAAATTCAGAATTCATTTAAAACAAATCTTTCACTCTCTCCGTTCAGGGCTGAGTACGCACAACCGCACAAATCCATCCATTATAGTACCAAAGACGAAAAAATTGATGATTTGTTAAAAAACTTGCTTCTATAATGGTAAGTAGATACTCCGTTTAGGATATGGAGGTGTTTGAATTTCGAATGTAAAAGACTCGTGATACATACTACACAATGTAATTAATCAGTGACAAGGAAGGAAGGGTGGAGAAAATAGGTTCTTCAAGAATCGCTATAATTTCGAGTATCTTATGACATATTTCCTTTAAAACAGAACCCAAACCTTAAAGTTCAATCCCATGACATCACGGTATAGGCCGGTAAACATTAAAAATAATTCTACGACACTAAGTAAACTGACATTTTTAACACCTAGTCGATAACAAATAAACTATACCTCCACCACAACCAATCAATTATTTAGAATTCACAAATTAAAAAGGGGGACAACAAAAAAAAAATAAAAAATAAAGTTAAGCACATGATTTTACCACGAAATTGGTTTGTTTACATAACAAAAATATACATATACACGATTTGTTTGACCCTACTATACTAAGTGGTCAGGAATGATCCCAACCGCTGTTAACTAGTTTTACATACGTATGCTGCTCCCCCACCTTGCGATATGTTACGAATGCAAACATTTAATGACAAATAATAGTTGTCACCTTCGTAATAAAAATTGGCATAAATACGAACTCCAATGATAATGATACTAAACAGTGCGAACCGCTGTAATCGCTTTTTACCCCGCCAAGGACAACAGC